>CP106733.1:167731735-169098402 GCA_025506655.1 Gossypium rotundifolium
TAGAATACATAAGAAAAAGATCAGCACAGGCAAGGATATAGGGAAGTTTATAACTAGTTATATTGCAGAAATTGATGGCCTTGAAAGCACCAAACAAATAGGAAAAAAAGAAGAAACAAGTGTTTGGCGATGCCCACCTCGAGAATCTGTTAAGGTAAATTTTGATGGAGCTTTTGACCGAAAAAACATCATCTCAGCCTCTGGGATTGTAGCAAGAAACGAAGAAGGAAGTATTCTGGTATCATGCTCTAAAATCCATAATGGGGTCAATTCGGCATTTGAAGTTGAAGCGCTAGCATGCCAGAAAGCAGTCAGATTAAGTATGGAGAATATGTGGCTGGTAGTTGTTGTTGAAGGAGATGCCCTCACAGTAATTAAAAAATGCAAAAAAGAAAAGAAAGACAAATCAATGATAGGAGCTTACATCTTTGATATTCAACAGATGATAAATAGACAGACGTTAAGCAGAAATAAACACGTTGCGTTCAAGCATATTTCAAGGTATGAAAATGTTTTTGCCCATAAAATAGGAACAGAATCCTTGAAGAAAAAATAAGAGTTTTACCTGGAGGAAATAGTCCCTGGCTATGCCGAAGAAGGAAGAATACTAGACTGGATTCGGGAACCAGATTGAAGGAGAGCATTTCAAAAGAGTTTTGGGAAAGGGAAGCTGAAGAAATGAAAGATTATTTTGAAAGGAGGCAGCATCCCAGAGAAATGAAATCGTCAACCAAGGGAGCAATAATGAAGAGAGAGGTTTGACAGATTTCAGTCGTTTCTGATTGGGCGAGAGTGTCGGTGGGATTTATTTTAAAGTTTAGGCTACAGCTGTGTTAAAAATATCTAGATATTTTCTTTCTGTTTCGTTTCTCTGTTAATTTGAATTTCCTTTGCACATGGGTCCTTTCTTTGTTTGCAGGTTGTTTTCTTTTGGACCTTTGTATTTGTTTTTCTATTATTAATAAAGCCCAATCAAAATTTATTCAAAAAAATAAATAATAATTTAATATATATAGGATAATACATAAAATATATTTATATATATACATTAATATATAGATAATAAGGATAATAATATAGATTACTTAATATAATAAAATAGTTCAATACAATATAAAATAATAAAATAAAATAAAAGTATAAAAATGAAATAAAACAAAGAAAACAAGGGTTAAATAGCAATTAAAACAGATTAAAAGGATTAAATCAAAACGCGTCTTAATCCACAGGGATTTATTGGGCAATTATGTCTTTCTTCAAAACGGCGTCGTAATGAATTTAGCCCTTAATGTAGACCGAGGGACTAAATTGGAATGTAAATAAACTTTGAGACATAAATTAGAAAATAATAAAAACTGGATTAAACAAATTGAAAATGCGAAAGGGTCTATTCCGCAAATATACCATCGACATAAAAATACGCGGATCTCTTTGCCCATCGGCCGGATTCGGTCGAGAGGCTTTATCTGTTGTCGTTTAATGCTTATTGGCTTAAGCATAAACGACGCCGTTTTATCATAGCTATATAAGCTAATCTTTAGGCATAAAATCATTCAGTCTTCCATTTAAAAAAAATTAAAACACTCTAAAAAAAAAAACCTCCCATCTTCCGACGGAGTTAGGTCATTGAGTTTAGGAGGCCTTACCCATCGCACAGACGCGCCATCATCAAGGTGGCGGAGGTTAAAAAACCTCTATTTCAAAGGTAGTTTCCTCGTCCTCCTTTATTTTAGTACCATTTTATATAAAATATGCACTATATATATATATATATATATATATATAACGCGAATAAAATAGAAAATCACCTTTGTAGAAAAAAACTCTATATTATGTTTCAACGAATTTTTTTTTTTGCTTTTATTCTCTGTATTCTTGTCTGTATATTTTGGTCCCGCTCTTTACAGGTTTTTGTAAGGCTTTTATAGCCTTTGAAATAAACAAAATGAGAAGGAAATAAAATTTTTTTTCCCTATTTTGCCGTAGTTTGCTGTTGCTCTTTCCTTTTCTGTGCAGGTTAAAGACAAAGATCTCGCGACGGAGCCCCTATTTGGTGCACTGAATGCAGCGTGATCGGGGCTAGGGATGTCGAGGCTACTGTGCGAGGGAGTAGATCACTGGGGGGCTTGTGCCTAGGGTTTCCTGCGTCCGCAAGCTTCTTGGGCTACTTGTGCTTAGGTTTAGGTTGGGCTAGTTGGGTCTGAGTAGGATTTGGGCTAAGGGTATTTTGGTTCTGAGTCTGTTTAGTTTGTTGGGTCAGAGAATGTAATTTGGGCCTGTTTTGGTGTTGTAACTGAACTGTTTAATTGAATTTTTTTTTTTTGTTTTTGGATTGTATATGGGCCCGCATAAATAGGCCTCTACATATCTGAAATAAATTTATCCGCATTCATTAGGTGATGAAAATTAAATTAAATTAGAGTTAAAAAATTAATTAGTACAATAAAATATTAAAAATAAATAAATATTTTAAAAGATATATCAAATTTTAAAATTACAAAAAATACTATTTGAGTACCAAATGCTCACCATTTATTTATTAATCAAACATTCATAATATAAAATAAAATAAATAATAAAAATTAAAAGTATAACTTCTAAATTTAAATAATGAAAAATTATTTTAAAAATTAGAATTGCATTGATATTAACTTCAAATATTTAAAATTGAATAGAAGATTATTGCATGTACAAGTTTCATATGTGCAATTTGTTCTCTCTTTTTTAATAGTTCTTTTGTATATGTTAACAATTCTAAAATGCAACAAGATTAAAGATATCAAAAGATAATTTTATAATATGAGAAAATGTTAACAAAATATAAAAAAATAGAAATTGTTTTGTAAAAAAAAAAATCAAATATAGTGTAGCTTTTCATCTCATGTTGTTAGTTAAAAGAGGAAGGAATCCCACATTGTTTAGGAATAAGCTGCAAAACTATTCATGAGTCTTTATATACACATCTCATATCTCACATTGTTCTAGAAAACAAGGGAAATGAGACTCTGGGTCTATATAAAGATTTCTTTTGTAAGTTATATTTCCATATTAATTGATGATACCTTAAAAAAAAAATGATGTTGTCACTTTGAGCCTTTATAAAGGTTTATTCTCGTAAATTTTTAAAAAATTTGGTCTATTTTTATAATATTTAAAAATGATATTTTTTGAAAATTTAATTCGAGAATAATTTTTTTTAGAAAAAAATAGGGCTAAAACGCGTCCCCGAGTGAGCTTTTTGCCACATCAGCAAAGCGCGCCCTCAAGAACGAGTTTTTGGCTGATGTGGCACAAAACTCTCTCTCGTGGACGCGCTTTCCTGCTGCATCCCCTAAAAATACGCTGATGTGAACGCGTTTTTTGAGAAAATAACTCTTTCTGATAAATAATTAAAAAATATATCTTTTTTAGTAAATTTTATATAAAAATAATATTTTCTGATAAAATACCAAAAAAAAACAGGAAAAACAATATATATATATATCCAGTGGGCTCCATTAATTGATGGCTGTCATAAATCCATTGGTGTCAAGCGTTGTGATGTCTCATATTTGGGCCAGCAATGAAAGGCCGTAAGCTGATGTTAGTTATTGTGCATCCATTAACCATAATCTGTAAAGGGTGAAATGAAATGATGGGCAGCAATAGAACCCACACACACGCATCTCCATTCTCCACTGATGTTATTGCAAAACAGGAACAGTCTCTCCTATCAGTCCAAATCAAATAAAGGCACACACTGCCACACATGACAAAATCGCCATCTGATTTGGCCCTGCAAGTGCGACACAACCATACTACAAAAAGCTATGCTGTAAGGAACAACGACACAAGGGTGACGCCATTCTCCATGACGTACTAAATGTGGCTGTATGACGATTAGCCGCAAACCCCCTTTTTCTTTTAGAATCAAAATCAAACTCGTTAAGAAATTGCAGTCCACATTTGAAAGTCCAAAGTTGCAGAATGGACTCAATTTTACTGGGCTCAACAACCCCAATCTTTATCCTCAACTATGTACGTCCAAAGTCTAATATCTTCATTTAGGAAATGTAAGTACTGTTTAGTGTTTACTATTTAGCCTGTCTGTTGGTGGTGAGGGCTGACGGTGACTATTGCTAACACGAAACTTGAGAGATAGGCTAACCCTAATATATACTTATATTACTAGTTGAAATCTCATGTTGGTTTTCGGATTGGATGAATTTAGATTTGATTAGTTTAGATTAATTTTAGGCTTTAATTATTTCGAGTTTAAGTAAATTTTGGGTGGGTTTTAATCAACTTTGTTATGAAAATTTATTTGTTTTTCAAGATTTTGTTTATTATATAGAGGTGATTGTCATACGTGCGTAATAATATGTTGTTATAGAGAGATAATTGTGGTAAATCTATAATAGATTTCATATAATGAGTTTTCATCAACTAAAGAAAGTGGGAATCAAATTAAAAAATTAAAATATATACCGTAGGTGCATGCGTTATCACTTTTATGCATATTTTATTTTACATTATTCCACATTATTAATTATGAAGTTAATAAATCTAAAAGTTCAATTAATCAAGACGAGTTATTAAATTAAATTAATTAATTTATCATGAATTATTAATTAAAAATCGATCAATTTATGAGTTTATATGATGTTTTAAATTTGTAACTATTATATTTTGTAGCGAAATTAATAGTTTATTGAAGATTATTTTCATCTAATAAAGCATAATTAATATATTTTATGTGAAATTTAAAATTTTATTAAAATAATATTTTAATTAAGATTACTATTATTTATAAATTATAATGAATAGGCTTTTATATGAAATAACTATAATTTTACTTAAAATTTTAGACAATATATTATTATAGAGAACTAATTTAGTAAAGAATATACTTCATAACCATATTTGTTGTTGTTATAAGTGAAAAGTTGTCACATAGAGTTAAAATAAAACATATAAAATCGGTTCAACTAAAAGGTTGACTATTATAATAAAAATATTGTTACAATGGATATCTGTTAAAGATGGGGCTAATTGTATTTTAAATTTTGGTCAATTCCAGCATAAATTATTAAAATTTTATGGTCGAATATGATTGGATTGAGTTTGATTTCTAGGTATAAATTCTAACTACAAGTTTACTAGCCGTCAGCACTCGATATTGTTAAGACAATTACATTAGGTTTATATTCTTCAAGTCTGCATGCGTGGCATGCTCCAATGTTTTGTAGGATAAATATTGGACAAGATCATGTTCATGGGTTTTTTTCAAGAGAATAATGTAATAGCTCAAATTTTAGCGATGTAGGAAATAGTAGTTCGAGACCACCAAATCCGGTAAATAAATTCGTAAATTATATTATTTAATATTTACGAGCCAAATGTAGTTTTTAAAAGATTTTTAAAATAGTAAACTGTGTTTTATAAAGATTTAATTGGTTAAGAAATTGAGAAAAAGAGGTATTGAGATATCGGTGTTATAAACGGAGCCATAAATATTTTTATGAATATTTACGGAGTGTTAATAAGATAGTATTAAAATTTCGTCAAAAAATTTTAACGTTTCGGTAGTCAATTAGATAAAAAGGACTAAATTGAAAATATGCAAAACTTGCTAAAGTGATTAAATAGCTCAAACATTAAATAAGGAATGAATAAAAGGGAAAATG
This sequence comes from Gossypium rotundifolium, assembly GCA_025506655.1. NCBI lineage: Eukaryota > Viridiplantae > Streptophyta > Magnoliopsida > Malvales > Malvaceae > Gossypium > Gossypium rotundifolium. The sequence goes on from CP106733.1 coordinate 167,737,402, forward strand.
AACCATTTAAAAATCGCTGAGGCGGCATAACGTGAAAAAAAATCGAAGACTTTTATATGAAAAGGACAAAATTGGAATTTTAACAAAAGTTACATGGCCAAAGTTGATTTTAATGATTTCTAGGCCATTTCTTCTTCAACTTTCTGTCAAAAACAGCCATGGAAGAGGGTTTTGAGCTGATCTTTCATATTTTAGCTTCAAGTAAGTTCAATTCTTACCTTTTCCTTGAAATTTTTATATTTTTGGACTTTTATAATTAGGTCCAACTTAGTATTCTATTAGTTTTGGATTTTTTGAAAATTTTAGAAGTTACCATTGATAAGTTTATATGATTTTTGTTATTTGATGATGAAATTGAGATGTTAATGGATGTTTAAAGGTGTTCTATTAAAGAATTTTGGATGAAAACATGTTTTAGGGGTTAAATTGAAAAGTGTTGAATTTATGAAAAATTCTGAAATTTCATGGAATTCATGGGATTTGATTGGTATGCATGAGAATAATTAGGCTTGGAATAAGGATTAAATTACAAGAATTTCATTTTCCGAGTCTAAGGACAAAATTGTCATGTATTAAAAGCTTAGGGGAAAAATGGTAATAAACATTTTTCACTAAAACAGTTTTGGACAGCAGCAATAGTCTAATTTTGAAAAATCACCAAAAATTGTGGGAATCAAATTAGAGGATGAATAAAATATGAAATTAAAGCTTATTGAGTCTAGGTTTTCATAGAAGAAATCTTGTAAGCAATGATATTGCAAATCATGATATATAATAAATTTTGTGAGACAAGTTTAGAATGATTTCTGGTTCCCCTATTCTGACTTTGAAAAATCATCAAAATTTGGAGAAAAATATTTAGGGGCTTAAATTTATATTTTGAAATTCTTAATGAGTCTATTTTCAAGAGAAATAAACGAGAATATCATCCAAATTCTTTGTTAAGAGATAATTAATTTTTAGTAAGCAAAGATCAAAGCTGTCAAACAGTAGAATAGGGATAAATTTGAAGATTTTACTGTACTAATTGGCTCAACTATAAATTCTGAAATTTTTATGGTAGAAGGATATATGAATCTAGTTTCAAAAACATCAAGAGGATCTTAATTTGGAGTTCTATAGCTCAAGAGAAAAATAATTTAGTAACTATGACACAGATGGACAGCTTTGAATATACATATAGGTAAATAGTGAAATTATAGATAATGTTACTTATAAGCGTGATATATAAATTAAGGATGTGGAATGGAGAGGAGGAGGAGGAAAATATATGAATGACTTGTGTATAAATTGATCACATGCCCGATTATAATCGATAAACGTTGAATTAGAAATGATGTAATGTTTTATTTTAAATAATTATTATGAAATTAAGATTATCGTTATGGTATAAAAATCGAATTGTAAGTTAGTGTAACTTGAATTGTATTCTTAAATGTTTGAAATGTATGTTTATGTGATGAAAATATGATTTGAATGCTCAATATATGATTATTGATGAAATGTTGATAATATTCAATAAAAAGGGAAATAAATCCCAGTTGAATGGAATGGAATTCGATGGATCACTGAAAATGATTTGACGGTAAAAAGGATCTAGCCTAGACGGGTGATCCTAATATAAGCCCTCCCGAAGAATATGTGTGAAATGGATTTAGCCTCGATGGGTAATCCAAAGTAAATGTGAGTCTGGATTTAGCCTGGACTGGTAATCCAGACAAAGCTCTATAGGGTATTTGTCATTAATTGCAGGGGATTTAGCTTGGACTGGTAATCCCACTGTAAGAAATGAGGTTCGCGGGAGTGTGCTCTCTGAAAAGGACTTATGTATATATGTGTACGAATTGACGGTTAATGAGATTGTACACCATGAGTGTACTACAGGAAATCCATCGAAATTCCAAGGAATTCAACGAGATAAATATGGAAAATGGTAAATACATGGAATTATGAAATTGGTGAGCGTATTCACAAAAATTTGTCATTTGAAATTATGATTGACAGGAAGAAGTAGCGAATTGCATACTTATGTATGGTTACAAGTATTTATTTGAAATATAAGAAATTTATGGTTATTGATATATGGAGACATGAGACTATGATATATGAACATGGAATATGTTTGATAAATATGTTCATTCATAATTATGGAATTAAGTACGTCATGTGTACTATTTGCATAAAGATGATATTTCAAATACTTTGATAAGTAAAGCTCAAATATAAATTAGTATGAAATCAAGACAAGTTATTATGAAAATGTATTTAAAATACAGAGATATGGTTGCTATATTTATATGATTACATAATGTGAAATTGTCTATATATATGAGAAATTTAATGAGAATTGAGCCCATACATGTTTCTTGGTATTTATATGAAGTGTACGACTAACAAGGGTGATGAGGTTATGTGTTAGGGCTCGTGATCAAGATGATTGAATATACCTTGTATGTTTATATTAAATTTAAATGAGTGAGTTTTCGGAAGCTCGTTGGTTAGGAAGCTCGACGGAGATCACTCACACTATCTATTGGCCTATTTTGGTATGTATGGTAAATGATTTATGGTTATAATGACATGTATAGGTTAATTAGTTAATGTTGGCTTATAAATGATCTAATTGTAACTAGCCATTGGTATGACTTGTATTTAGTAAGTTTTGATTTACATATAATTATGATTTTATCATGTTTGATATGGGTTTAAAATGAACAAATGATGAGATGGTATAAGTATAGGGATGAAGATGATGGTTAAGAATGCTATAAAAATTTATGAATATGTCTATATATATATATGAATAGTTGATTGATAAATATAGATCTTTAACCATTTAAATTGAATCTTGTAAGTAAAACACCAAGTGGGTGAGAAATGAGGCTTAGATATAGCCCTGTTTTTGTCCACACGGTCTAGTACATGAGCGTGTGTCAAGGACGTGTGTCCCTTGTATCCAGAAATTGCAAAACAGAATACCCAAGATCGAGTACACGGGCTCCCACACGGGCATGTGCCTAGCCCGTGTGAGGTACACGATCTAGATACACGGCGTGTCCCTATAGCACATGGGCGTGTGACTCCTGTTAATAGAAATTTTTTTTGAGATATTTATGCGAAAAATTTCCTATGATCCTGATTTAGTCCCAAATCATTTCTAATGTATGTTTTGGGTTTCGAGAGCCCAATAGAGGGACATTATAATTATGTGAATATGAATAGTAAATTGAGTCGGTTTAATGAAAAATATTCTGTAAACTCCGGTAATATCTCGTACCTTATTCCGGCGACGGATACGGGTAGGGAGTGTTACAAATAAATTATGCTAAAGAATAATTTATGTAAGATATATATAGATAATGACATATATATATATATATATATATATATAGCTAAGTTTAGAGCTTGAGCTTGGTAAGATTGTTGCACAAATCAGACATATCCATCGATAGTGTACAATCCTGGTGCAAAGATAAAAAGAGGTTGAAGCTAGAAGCCTCATTTTCATTCACTAAGGCCAAGGTGTCTCATTTTATTATGCAGTGTTTGATATAAGTAGGCATGATTTCATATTTTAAAATATATAAATCCTTGTTCCAGACAAAAACATTTTACTGTAACAATCAATAATCAAATAAAGTTAAGAAATCAACTCAAAAGAACGGTAATATATAATTATTAAAGGTAAAGAAGAAGAAAATTAAATAATAAAAAGAACCATAATAACTAACAAAAAAAAAAAAAAAAACCAAAAGGGCAATGATTGGGGATCATCAGGGAGACACATCTTTTCTGGGCAACTAAACGTGAGTTTTAGGCCATCCTATTGCATGTTTCAAGGGGGGGCCATCAGATCAAGCAAGAGATTTCAGTTCTTTATACCTATAAAGAAGAAAAAACAAGGGAGGGGGGGAATTTCTTTATACAAAAGAACTTACTTAAAAGTAAGGAGAAAATTATATTTTGCCAACCTCATTGGATGCTTGTCCCCTCTTCATAGATCCATATGTTTTTTTTTTTTTTTTGGAGTACTGGAACATATCTATGCTAATTTGATTCCTATATAATTTATTTTTAAACAACTGTCCAACTATTTTAAGATAATATTATTTTCATGCTGTCGACTGTCGTGTCTAATCTTCTAATAGTTTTATTTGCATTTAGAATTATATTTTAGTTGAATTTTGTACAAAATAATAATTTATATAATGAAAAACTAAAAACAAATGAGGCTAGCTTCATTATCAATAATAAGAATATTGGGGAAAGAATAGTATGAAACAGAGATGTTACATCATCATGTATTCTTTATTAATGACATTTTGTATTCCATGCATTGACATGTCATTTACATAATTTTTTTAAATTGAAACCTTGTACCTTAGACCCAAGTTTCAAGATCAAGGGTTTAGGGTATATAGTCTAAGATTTAGGGTTCAAGGTTTGAGGTCTAAGGTCTAAGGTTGAGGGTTGAGAGTATAAGATTTAAGGTTTGGTATTCAAGTTTAAAAAATTATTCATGGTTCGAGTTTTAGAGTTCAAGATAAAAAAAATAAACAAAATGATGTGTCAATGACATGAAAAAAGATGTGAATACAAGATGATGATACGCAGTGGCGAATCCAGGGGGGCTGGCATGGGCCCCGGCCCCCTCTAAAAGGTGAAATTTCAAATTAGGCCCTAAAATTTTTTTAAAAATTTTAAATAGTAAAGGTAAAATTGTACTTTGACCCCCTAAAATTATAAAAATTAAATTTAATCCTTTACAAATTAGAAAGATATAAACTATAAAAAATTAAAATTTCATCCTCCCTAAAAATTATCCGGCTTCTATTTCATACAAACCTTTCAAAGAATATTAATTATGAATTTTCAAATATATATTTGGAATTCACATCTCATTAATTTCTTTAAAAAGAGATATAAGTAAAATTATATTTATTAATTGATAATCATAAAAATACTAGATTCGAATCATTATACATAGAATTAAATATTATAAAATACAAATTTAACATAACCTAAATTAGAATAAATTTGAACAGACTCGCATGTAATAAGATTTAAATTAAAATAAATTTACACAGAATTCAAAGTTCAAAACCAAGAAAAAAAGTTATTCCTAAGTCTCAACTTTACCAATAGAACCAAGATTTGATTAGCTTTGCGACCTTGAAACTTGCTTAAAACTAAATATTTCTTGTGATTATGGTGATAAAGTGCAAACTATTTCTCCATGAGGAAAAAAAAGGAGAGAGTTTAATTAATTTTTAAAATCTATTTAGGTAAAGAAAGAAGTCAAGACGTGCAGCTTTCTTGGCAATTATTAAAAGGGTTTTAAAGCATCCCTGTCGACATTGAAGTAATTTCTAAGATATAATTAAAGCAGTACAGGTTAATCTAACATTGTTATTGTCGTAACCATTTTTTTTTGCGAAAACGACAAAAAAGGAGGACTCGACTTTGGTTTTTTGAAAGCATAAAAAAAAAGGAGCCGCCACCAATCCTTTTTTGATAAGGTGTGATCGGGTCACCTCATAAAACGGTTGTTTTTAATAAACAGTTTGATTTATCAAAACAACGATTTTGGTCTTACGAAATCCGAAAATGAGTTCGAAGTCGGTTACATACGAGGAAGGTTAGCACCCTCGACACGCCCAAAATTGGTACCAACATGATTAATTAGTGTCTTGATGTCGGAAGTTTGAAAAGGTTTTAAAATACGGATCCTTTTAAAAGATATTAGGATATTCGAGATCTCTTTGTTTCGAGAGGTACAAACATCACATCCAAAGACGTTAGGACATGATATTTCTAACCTTCGTAATCAAAGTTATCTCATGATTTTGAAGTTTATCAAAAGGGTATTTAGTGATTTAGTCAAACGGAAAATCGTAACCCAGCACGTTAGGGCACTATTCCCCGAATTCCTAAATACAAAACATTGCCTTTATTTTTAAAAACCTTTAAATGAAAGGTAGCAACTTTGCAAAATACCTCATATCGGGTCAAATCGAGAGAAGGTTCGAGTCAAAACTTGAGATTTCTTAGTCCCGAAAAGATATAAACATCACATCCAGATCGTTAGGACACAATGTTTTAATCTCTCGAAATCAAAGTCGTCTCGTGATTTGCAAAACTTCGTAAAAGGAATGTTAAGTAATTTAGTTAGACGGGAAATCGCAACCCAGCACGTTAGGGCACTATTTTCCGAATTCCTAAACACGAATCATCACCTTTATCTTAAAACCTTAAAGTGAAATATGATGATTTTCAAAACTACATTTTACGTAGTATTAATATAAAATCAAGAAAGATAAATAGATGAATGTAAGAGTACAAACAATAATGTTAAGATAATGATGTCAAGTTATGATAATATTATTTCGATATGAACAATGCATGTATAATAATAATGGTAATAGAATAACAAAATTAGTGGCATAAATTAAATAATAAAGTGATAATAAAAATAAGATAATGGTAATAATACAAAATAATAGCAAAGCGAATAATAGTAATATATATATTATATATATGTATATAATAATAGTAAGAAAGAATAGTAAAAATAATATATTTAATAACGATAATAATAAATATGATAATAATATAACAATAGAAACCATCGGTAAGCAAAATGATAAGGAAAATATATACGATATCTGAAAAATAAATAATACAGATAATAAGGTAGCAAAATAGTAATAATAGTAGGACTAATAATTTAAAATGATGATAATAATAACAACAATAATAACAATAATAATAATATAATATATATGTACGTATGTGAGTGACAAAACTTATATGATATAACCTTGATAATATACAAAATAATTTAATATGTAAGAATTGGCTTTAGTATGATAAAATAATATATTAATGTAATATAATATAATATGATATGATATAATATAACATAATATAATATAGTATAATATATAGTATAATAATAGTAATGATAATAATAATAATAATAATAATAATAATAATAATAATAATAATAATATAGTAGTAAAAAAATATCAAATAATGGCCAAAAGGCCAAAATTGTGAATTAATTAAAAGAGGGGATCAAATTGAATTAAAAAATGAGATTTTGGGGTTAATTTGAAATAAAACAGAAGGGAAGGGTATATTTGAAACACGCGTGGAAACGAGGGGACCAAAGGGGAAATTTTCCCAAAGCTTAAAACGCAGCGTTTAAATGGGGGACTGGATCGCAAACCGCGGAAAATCATTGGGCCAATGTTGCAATAAATTAAAAATTTGATTTAAAAAAACTAAAAATGCGGAAGGGCCAATTGCGCAATTAACCCATCCCCTCGAAAACACGCGGATCCTCTGGAGCGGGTCGGGTCGCGCGCGGGTCAAGGGCAAAACGACGTCGTTTTGGGGTTAAAGGCGCCCCAAAACGACGCTGCTTTTGTGGGCTATATAAAGCCCTAAAACCCCAAAAAATTCATTTCTCTGTTATTTTAAAAAAATTTTTCCTCTCTGCTTTTCTCTCTGCAGGGAAGGCGGTGGGAACTCCGGCGAGGTGGGCCAGCCACGATCGACGCCACCGGCCGAGAGTCCACCACCACCGCCTACCTGCAAGGAAAAGGTAAGAATTTTATATTTTTTTATTTTTTTTGACTTTCCTCTTTTATATATTACCTTTTTACATATATATATGTATATATAAAAAGAAGGCGAGAAAAAATCAAAACGCAACTAGTTTACCTCTCTTCATTTTTTTGATTCTTTCTCTCGCTTTCTTTGTTAGGATTTGTGTTGATTTTTGCTCATTGCTTCACCGATTTTGAATATTTGAACCACTGTCGTTGATTGATGAAAAACCTTTGTTTGCTTGAACTATCTGTTTCTTTTTATTGGTATTTTTGAAATCCTTTTTTTTGATTCCAGAAAAGAAGAAAAAAAAGGAAAAGGAATCCACTACAATTTATTTTTCTTGGCTTTTATAGCCATTCTTTGCTCTCTTTTTTTTCTCTTCTGTCTTGTCTTCGTTTGCTGTTTGCAGGTCAAGTGGTGGCAGAGCAAGTAGGGGGTCGGTGGAGCAGGTATGGGCGGTGGCCGGTGGCGTCAGAACAGGGGCGTCAGAAGGCAGGTGAAAGGTCAGGGCTTGCGGCGCTAGGGGGATTAGGGTTCCCAGAACCCTAATTTGGGGTTTTGGGCCTATTGGGCCTGGGGTTTGGTTTGTCTGTTGGGCCGGGAAATGGGTGCATGCATACCCCTCTTTGCTCGTTGTCGTAAGCGGCAATAGAGCAAAGACATAAGAAAGACCCATTTTGCCGGCCTCGTGGGCCTTAACTTTTTTGGTGTCTTTTCTTGAGTAACGTCATTTCGCCCACCGCATCTTGTTGCTTCGATCCACTCTACTGATATGTGGCTTCAATCTACTCTTTGTTGCGACTTCAATGGGATGTGACTTGTTTATTTTTCGATCTGCTCTTGCAAATTTAGGAATGTCTAAATCTGCTTTCTTCAATCTGATCCTTGCAAACTCAAGGATCACCAGACTGAATCTTCGACCTGCTTCTTGTGACTTTAGGAAGGTCAAATTTGTTTTCTTCAATCATCCCAAAAACTCAAGGATCACCAGACCGAATCTTCGACCGCTTCTTTAGGAAAGTCAAATTTGCTTTCTTCAATCGATCCTTGCAAACTCAAGGATCACCAGATCAATCTTCGACCGCTTCCGCAACTTCGAAGGTCAAATTTGCTTTCATCAATCTAATCCCAAAAACTCGGGATCACCAGACCGAATCTTGATCTTCTTCCCGCAACTTCGGGAAGGTCAAATATCTTTCTTCAATCTGATCCTTGCAAACTCAAGGATCACCAGACCGAATCTTCGACCGCTTCCTGCAACTTCGGAAGGTCAAATTTGCTTTCATCAACTGATCCCAAAGAAACTCGGGGATCACCAGATGAATCTTCGACCGCTTCCTACAACTTCGGGAAGGTCAAATTTGCTTTCTTCAATCGATCCTTGCAAACTCAAGGATCACCAGATGAATCTTGACCTTCTTCCCAGAACCCGGGAAGGTCAAATTCTTTCATCAATCTGATCCCAAAGAACTCGGGATCACCAGACCGATTTCGAACTTGAAGAAATAGGAATTGAGGAGAAAAGATTTGTAATCTCCGTCTTCTCTTACTGAAACTCCAAAGAAATAAGGATATAACCTCATTGTTAATGCAGGGAGACGGGATTTGTAATCTCAACCTACTCCACCGGAACGTCGAGGAAACGGGAATTCAGAATTTTTCAATTTGCTTCCTTACTATCTTCAGGAAGACTTCAATCTTCAGCCTGCTCCACTACCATCTCGAAGGAGCGAAATCTGAACTTTCCAATTTGCTTCCTTATTATTTTTAGGAAGACTTCAATCTTCAGTCTGCCCCACTACCATCTTGAGGGAACGAAATCTGAACTTTTCAATGTGCTTCCTTACTATCTTCAGGAAGACTTCAATCTTCAATCGCCCCACTACCATCTTGAGGGAACAAATCGAACTTTGATATTGCTACATCGTTTTTGAGGACCCATCTCCGTAGAATTAATTTTATGTGCTTATGTTTATGCAAATGGTGAGGACGCCTGATTAGAATGACTCAAAGCCTCCTAACTACATGTGTTATGAATGACACTTACATGAATGCGAATGTCATGAGAATGATGATTTTCCATTAAGGTGCAATGATTGTAATAAATCGAATGCTCCTAACTAAATGATATTATGAAGGACATTTGCATGAATGCAGGATGTCATGAGAATGATTCTTTGTTAAAAATGTATAAGGATCACGATGCGATGATTGCACGCTCCTAATGATGATGAATGGATGTAAAATGAAATGACCCCTTTTTATGCTTAGGGTTGTCACTGCTCGTCATCCACCAGAGTCGCACAACCACGATATCTCGCTATTGCTGATACCTTTTCCAGAAACTCAAAGAAACAATCATATTTTGCTCAAATAGTTTGCCCCAATGTGACTTCAAGGCGCACTCCACGGCACATACAGGACTTTAAGGCCTATACTATCTTCAGATCAACCCATTGTGCCTTAAGGGTATAGAAATTATATCATCTTCAATCGATCCCCCTACGACTCAGGGGTGTAGAATCTATGTCATCTTGATCAATCCCACTATGACTCGTGGGTATAGAATTTGTTGATTTGGTCATTGCACCTTTTCATTCACGTGGATCGTGACCGGTGTGCACTCATGATAGTTGTGTGGATACAAAATCGTTCTTTGCGCGAATGATTCCCCATTTATATATCGCCCTTTTTATCGAGATGATACTTTTTTCGTCATTTGTTCAATCACCGTTTTCAATTCGAAGAGGTAGCCTCAGTTCAGAATTTTCCTCCACCATTATTCCTGTCCCTCAAAACTCGAGGAGTTTTAAGCAATGGTCTGTTTGTGTTCCTATACTACTTAAAAGTTTCCTAGAGTAATATGTGAAACTCTTTTTGTGGAAGTGTCGTTAGTCCATTAATCGTTATTTCAATGTGAAATGTCCGAAAGAGATCATAACTATGGATAAGAACGGAGTTAGTTAGGAGTATAGCTCAAACCAATGGGTTAAGCAAAAATAGCGAGTGTAGTCGGAAAGAAATTTATTGGCGGTGTATCCGCAAGGTAAAATAGAAATTAGGTGCCCCAGATATCGCATGACTGAGCTTCTCTCTCAAACTTCTTGAGGACCATTTTAGGCTCAACATGTGTTTAGGGATCCGGAGTACTTTGTCGATGCTCCAAAACGCAACATACTTCTTCATTGTTAACTCAAGCGTGGTAAGACTACATGCGCCTTACTTTTGATCAAAATTTAAGTCGCCTTCTCGGGTTTTCAACTCAAATCTCCTTTGATCCCAAGGCGCCTTTCGGGTTTTCGCCTCGACCTCTCTTTTTTTTTTTCTTTTTTTTTCGTTTTTGTTCTTTTCACTTTTTTTCACCTTTTTTTTTTTGCAAAACTCTTCTTTTTTTTTTTTGCAACTCCTTTTTATTTTTTGTTTTTTTTTTGAATTTGAACTCACCGGTTGGACTGGTCCTCGCCATCCATCCATGTTTCCCGAACAAACCTTTTTTTGTATTTACTTTTCCTTTTAGAGTCCTCTTGAATCTGAAGGACCCTTCTTAATGCCGGGGTCTTTCTCCAAATTCTTTTGAGCGAACATTTTGTCATAAACCAATGGTAAAGATGCCCGGTGAAAGTCCCGCCAACTTTTAAAAACCTAGAGGGTAAATGGTAACTTCTCTATGCCAACGTTTACAAGTCTCACCATTTTCCAAAATTTTGAATGGTTTTGGCTATCTTCTTTGACCGACGTGGTGTCTAATCTTTGGACAGACTATAAATTAGTGCTACCGCGTTTCTTTCTGGCATTCTTTATCGCCATTCTCTCTTTATTCTTCCTTTTCTTCTTCTTCTTTTTCTTTTGTTGTGTTTCTTTTGTTGTTTTTTTTTGTTTTTTTTTTGCCTTTTTCGAATTTGAAGTTGAAGTTGAAGTCACCGATCGCGACTTTGTAATTTTGACATGTGAAGCGGCCTTTACCTCTTAGTAAGGTAACCAAAGGCTATGAATATGAACCGATGTTAGCTCAAAGCTCTTGAGTAGACGGCTTGATAGCGTCCATGCCTCACATGTAGGAATCCACGTTTGATGGCCTTAATGTGTCTAATCGTGATCATGCGATAATTTCTTGCCTTATTCTTGCGATGAGCTAAGCTTCCATGTTCATCTCCTTCATTGGCTTACGGTGTTGGCTAATATCTCGCAAGGTAGGTTCGCCATTTTAACAAATTAGGAAGTAAGTTGCAATCTCGTCATCTTCTAAGTCCTTAGATTCTTCTAGACACATATCTCACTAGAAAGGGAGTTCGTAACAACGTCGTTCGGTCATTGATATCGGGACCCATATCCCAGTATCAAGGCAATTTCAGAGAACGAATGATTATTTATGAATGAAGAATAAAAGAATGTTCAATAGAATGTATAGCATGGAAAAATAAAAAATATTGGTCCAAAAGATGCATTTTATTGAAGTAGTAATTCGTAACATGAGCTTATTTCACAAAGAGATCTTATTGCTTCTAGGCTTAAAGCAACAAGTATACTTCACACATTATTCTAGGTAAGCTTCTAAATACTATAGGAATTTCTTCCGTAGTCTCATTGCTTAAAATGCTCTTAGGTTCATGCTTCTGCTTTTGGTGCGTTGTCTATCTCCACAACACCCATTTTGACAAATTTTTCCACCAACTTCTTGAAAGCCATGCAATTTTCTATCGAATGTCCTGTAACTCCCGCATGATACTCACATCGACATTTTGGTTATACCATCTTTGGGTATGGAGGTGCAGTGGTTTTATAAAATAAGGAGCTACAATATGCATATCAAATAAGTTCGTATAACTCCCCAGATGTCATGGGAATAGGAGTGAACGAGGTTTTTCCAATACGCTCCTGGATTGGGTTCTTGCTTTGGTGGGACCGGTGATCGTAATCGCTTTCTTTGGTTGGCTTGTTTAGTGTGGCTTGAATAACCCTTAGTATACACACTGCGTGTTTACCCCATCTTTACCCTTCCTCTTGGGTGTTGAAGCCCCTTCTCCCTTTTTCTTTGTCTTTGGTAGGCCAAAAACAACGCGATTGGCTTGCTCATTACCAGGGCCCATTGGAGAATTCAAAGAAGACCAAGTATTAGTCCTATATTGAGATCCAGGTATCACGCGAGAATGTGCATCTAGTTGAGTTGGGACATTTATTGGGGAATAAACGATGTCTTCATCATTATCCACATTGTCAGTCACTGGGTCACTCTTTTTTTCAAGTCCTTCAGCTAGTAACTGAGTTAGCTGGCCCATCGTGTTCTTTTGAAAGTCTAGCATTTGCTCTCGCATTTCTTGTTGAATTTGGATCAATTGTTCTTGCATCCGTATTTGCCTTTGCTCTATCCTCACCAACCTTTGTTCCATGTTTTCCGTGTTAATCAAATAACTTCACCTTATTAGGGTTTTTCCACAAATTTTAATGCACGTGATATGATGCAATGTAAATGCATGAAATGCAATACAAATACATGAAATGCAAAAAGAAAGAGAGGCGTTGGTTATGAATTCAATTTCATTAGAAGAATTTTTCTAGAAAATACATTTCTTTACATAAAATGGATTGCATATACTACCTTATCCTCATAGTCCGGTGAAAACACCAATCCTCTTCTTCAGATCCGGATGTTATGGTCGTGCCCGTGAACTTTCTCAATGGATACCTCTTCTAGCTCCTTGTTGTTTGGTCCAGTTGTACCTCCTCGCTCACTTATCTTTCGCGATGTTTATGGGCTTCTTTTAGAAAATGATGACTCTCGAATAATCTTTGTCGGCTTGAATCCTCGGGCGAGTCCTCAGATTCTTCGTGGGTTATCATCCCTCTCGTCGTTTATTCGGACTATGTTCTAACGAACGTACTATAATCCACTTTATCAAGTAACACATTTCCTTATGATAAACTCTTCTATTTAGCAATCGAATATGAATCAACACCTTCTTTCTAAGATGATGCGGTGTGATGCAATGCAATCACAAACAAAACAAAACACGTTAGCACAAGAGAAATAAACAAAATAGAGTACCTATCCGGTGACCACTAAGGGTTTAACATAGTTGTACCTAAGGTGGGCTCTTAGGGTTCACTACACGTGGTTTGGTTCTAAAGTAAGGGTACCGAACTAGCGATTCCTCGATCCTTACCCATCATAGGCTCATTTAGACCGAGTTCGGTGTGGAATACATTTCCTATGGCTACATGGAGATGAAAATCTCACGAAGACATAGGTACGGATGTATCCCGAAAGCGATCCACTATCCTACACGGAGGTGAAAACCTCACGAAGGAGTAGTTTCTCACTCTCACTTAAAGGTGTGACCACAACGGTCATGCAATGCAATGCCGAAATTGAAACAACATGCAATAAAGATCGTGATTTTTAAAATAATCTTTCAAACTTCCGACAAAAGACAGAAAATAATCAATTTATGGCTTGACTCTCTTTAAGGTTGTCCCCAGTGGAGTCGCCAAGCTGTCGTAACCATTTTTTTTTGCGAAAACGACAAAAAAGGAGGACTCGACTTTGGTTTTTTGAAAGCATAAAAAAAAAGGAGCCGCCACCAATCCTTTTTTGATAAGGTGTGATCGGGTCACCTCATAAAATGGTTATTTTAATAAATGTTTGATTTATCAAAACAACGATTTTGGTCTTACGAAATCCGTAAAATGAGTTCGAAGTCGATTACATACGAGGAAGGGTTAGCACCTCGACACGCCCAAAATTGGTACCAACATGATTAATTAGTGTCTTGATGTCGGAAGTTTGAAAAGGTTTTAAAATACGGATCCTTTTAAAAGATATTAGGATATTCGAGATCTCTTTGTTTCGAGAGGGTACAAACATCACATCCAGCACGTTAGGACATGATATTCCTAACCTTCGTAATCAAAGTTATCTCATGATTTTACGAAGTTTATCAAAAGGGTATTTAGTGATTTAGTCAAACGGAAAATCGTAACCCAGCACGTTAGGGCACTATTCCCCGAATTCCTAAATACAAAACATTGCCTTTATTTTTAAAAACCTTTAAATGAAAGGTAGCAACTTTGCAAAATACCTCATATCGGGTCAAATCGAGAGAAGGTTCGAGTCAAAACTTGAGATTTCTTAGTCCCAAAAGATATAAACATCACATCCGATCGTTAGGACACAATGTTTTAATCTCTCAAATCAAAGTCGCCTCGTGATTTGCAAAACTTCGTAAAAGGAATGTTAAGTAATTTAGTTAGACGGAAATCGCAACCCAAAGACGTTAGGGCACTATTTTCCTAATTCCTAAACACGAATCATCACCTTTATCTTAAAACCTTAAAGTGAAATATGATGATTTTCAAAACTACATTTTACGTAGTATTAATATAAAATCAAGAAAGATAAATAGATGAATGTAAGAGTACAAACAATAATGTTAAGATAATGATGTCAAGTTATGATAATATTATTTCGATATGAACAATGCATGTATAATAATAATGGTAATAGAATAACAAAATTAGTGGCGCAAATTAAATAATAAAGTGATAATAAAAAATAAGATAATGGTAATAATACAAAATAATAGCAAACGAATAATAGTAATATATATATTATATATATGTATATAATAATAGTAAGAAAGAATAGTAAAATAATATATTTAATAACGATAATAATAAATATGATAATAATATAACAATAGAAACCATCGGTAAGCAAAATGATAAGGAAAATATATACGATACGAAAAATAAATAATACTGAGATAATAAGGTAGCAAAATAGTAATAATAGTAGGACTAATAATTTAAAATGATGATAATAATAACAACAATAATAACAATAATAATAATATAATATATATGTACGTATGTGAGTGACAAAACTTATATGATATAACCTTGATAATATACAAAATAATTTAATATGTAAGAATTGGCTTTAGTATGATAAAATAATATATTAATGTAATATAATATAATATGATATGATATAATATAACATAATATAATATAGTATAATATATAGTATAATAATAGTAATGATAATAATAATAATAATAATAATAATAATAATAATAATATAGTAGTAAAAAATATCAAATAATGGCCAAAAGGCCAAAATTGTGAATTAATTAAAGAGGGATCAAATTGAATTAAAAATGAGATTTTGGGGTTAATTTGAAATAAAACAGAAGGAAGGGTATATTTGAAACACGCGTGGAAACGAGGGGACCAAAGGGAAATTTTCCCAAAGCTTAAAACGCGTTTAAATGGGGACCGGATCGCAAACCGCGGAAAATCATTGGGCCAATGTTGCAATAAATTAAAAATTTGATTTAAAAAACTAAAAATGCGGAAGGGCCAATTGCGCAATTAACCCATCCCCTCGAAAACACGCGGATCCTCTGGAGCGGAATTGGGTCGCTGGGTCAAGGGCAACGACGTCGTTTTGGGGTTAAAGGCGACCCAAAACGACGTCGCTTTGTGGGCTATAAAAGCCCTAAAACCCAAAAAATTCATTTCTCTGTTATTTTAAAAAATTTTTCCTCTGCTTTTCTCTCTGCAGGGAAGGTGGTGGGAACTCCGTGAGGTGGGCCACGCCACGACCGACGCCGGGCCGAGTTCTCCACCGCCACTGGCGGGAAAAGGTAAGAATTTTTATATTTTTTTTTTTTTTTTTGACTTTCCTCTTTTTATATATTACCTTTTTTACATATATATATGTATATATAAAAAAGAAGGCGAGAAAAAAAATCGAAAACGCAACTAGTTTACCCTCTCTTCTTTTTTTTGATTCTTTCTCTCGTTTTCTTTGTTAGGATTTGTGTTGATTTTTGCTCGCTGTTTCAGTCGATTTTGAATATTTGAACCATCGTCGTTGATTGATGAAAACCTTTGTTTGCTTGAACTATCTGCTTTTTATTGGTATTTTGAAATCCTTTTTTGATTCCGAAAAGAAGAAAAAAAGGAAAAGGAATCCACTACAATTTATTTTTCTTGGCTTTTATAGCCATTCTTTGCTCTCTTTTTTCTCTTCTGTCTTGTCTTCGTTTTTGCTTGCGTCAAGTGGTGGCGAGCAAGTAGGGGTCGGTGGAGCAGGTATGGGCGGTGGCCGTGGCGTCGTAACAGGCGTCGGGGCGTGAAAGGTCGGGCTTGCGGCGCTAGGGGATTAGGTTCCCAACCCTAATTTGGGGTTTTGGGCCTATTGGGCCTGGGGTTTGGTTTGTCTGTTGGGCCCGGGGAAATGGGTCTGTACAGTTATGACTTAACATGCCTCAAAAGAGGAGAAAAACACAAGGAAAAGGAAAAAGCTTTTAAAATTGTAGAGAGGTCGGCAGTTGTTTCAGCCATTGATCACCTTATATTACATGCAATATGGCTCTAATATTTCATTTCGTTTTTGTTTTTGTTAGGCTTTGTTTTGACGTCTGATTCAATATTTCCTGGTGGCTCTAACAAATAGAAAAAAAAATCATGCAAGAAAATAAAATAAAATCTGGTTTAACATAGAGATAGAGAGAAAGACACGTTGCCAACCAGGAGAGAAAGTGAAGGGAGAGGGAAAAGCAAAGAAAGGTGGCTATGTCGGCCATTTATAGTCAAAATTTGTTCATTCAAGAAAATTAATGAAACGAAAAAAGAAGAAGATAAATTTGGGCTACAGGATACTGATTTGGCCGTAGATATAATCATATCCCCCACAGATTGTACTAGTTTACCAACAAAGAAAACTATAATACCGAAAGCCGTTGTAAAGGGGTTACTGTGTATGGATTTTTCCTGGCCGACTTCAATATTTTCCTTTAAGGGTTTTGGATATATTTTTCATCCCAACACCCAAAATGGGAAGAAAACCAAAAACCACAATAAGATTGCTGAATGGGATCGCAAATCACAAATTATGCAATTTTGACGTTGTTGCGAGTGCTTCCACGTACCATTAAAAACGACCCCACTAGATATTCCATGAGATGTTTGTCCCCCATTCAAAAGGTTGAAAAAAGTGTTGTAGGCCCTCACCTAGATATATAGTCGATGGGTTAAAAAAAAAAAAAAAAAAGCATCAACCATCATTCTGAATTTAAATTTTTTAAAAATTAATATTAATATCCGTAAATACGCTTTACATCTAATATTTATATTTAAATATTTTATTAAGTTAGTGTTACTCTTAATCGAATCACCAACTTAATTATGAAATTATAAAATATTCATTGTTTAAATTATAATTATGAATCTAACGATCCAACATGTGTTTAATAATATTAAAACATAAATTTATTATCACCTTGCTTATATAAATTTTTTTTTTGGATATAACAAAATCTAGTGTGTATATATATAGTCTCTTTAAAGGTTACTACAAGGTAACTTTGATTTTTTCTTATTATTTTCCATTGTATAAATAATAATTTCTATATGAATATAAGATAGCATATACAGTTATGTTTAGGATCTATTCGTTCAAGAGAAATTAATGAAATACCGTCTATCGAGAAGTTGATTAAATCCCCAATTGTGATCGATATTGTCTTCATGTTGGGGTTTTATTTCTCTCTTCCACCAAGAGTCCCGATGGGGAATGCCTCGATTGATGAAGATATATCTTACAAAGCTCATGGGAGAGATGTCAGTATAGTACATAACATTAGTTATGTAAATAACCTATTTGCAAGGAGACTCGAACAATCAACTTAAGAGATATAGGGACAAAACATATCAATATTAGAAATTTAATAGATTATAGGATTGAAGCAATTCAATATACCAAGTTGGACCTCCACCATCATAAGCATCCCAATTGGGATGGATTTAGATTGAAACGACTAGAATCATCTTGCCATTCTTGCATATATTAATTATGTTTTGAAAATGTGCGCTTAGCTTCAACAAGTTATTTGACAACAAGAATTACATTTCTAGTTAAGATATTTACATCAAGTTTTAGATTAAAATTACATTTAATCTGAAAAAAATTCATCTCAACTCATAGAAAATACTTGTATTATAAAAAAAAAAAATTTGCAATCCTAGCTCAAAAATTTTGCCAGGAAGACATTAATTAATTGTTAAGGATTGTGATGAATCTTTAATATTTTTAAAAAAGATGCATGCTTTGAGAAAGAGAAGCCATGGCATACATAGTTTATGAAAGGAGTTAACAAAGTAATACAACTCTCTCCAATTAAGAATGGATAATCGTCTCAATGAAATGTTTACAGTACTAATTTCTCATTCTTACATAATTATATATAAATAATCTAAGTCAAAAAGTAGAATTGAAAGGGACAAAAGATTAAAATAAAAATGAGAGATAAGAGTTTGGATTCAAATTCCGACACTTCGAATCTTCCGCTTATTCATCAAAAAGTAAATTAGATGTTCACACTTTGTTATTTTATCAATCTGAATTTCCAAGGCATTGTTCTTAAGGTTTCATTTATTGGTTTGCAAAATAATCACATGGCGGGTTGAGTTTATTGTTTGTGGGTAAATATTTGATACAATAATATGATGTTACAAAAAAGGAAATAAATAATTATTTTCGTTACATTTTTAGTCAGATGACACTTATATTTGACACATTTATAATTTGAGTAAAGTTATTCCGAGCCTTTTGTTTATAATTTTTATATGTTAAATATAAAGTTTATTTTAAATCATTTATCTCTTTATTTTAATAATTTACGTAATTAAATTTACTTTTAATGTTATAATATTAAAATTAATGAATATTAAATTGTTAAGTTTAAAATATATATATTTTAAAAATAAATATATTAATAACATTTATTAAATTAATTTTTTTTCAAATATAATAAAAGTTAATTACATTCGTTGATTAAAGTAGAGTAAAGATAAATATAAAATTACAACAAATCGAATATTAACAATTGTAACATTAAAATTATTTAAATTATAAAATATTAATATTAGTGTTTAAACCATGATGAATTTTTGTATTATTTTAATATTAAATATTTTAAATTAAATAACATTAATATAACAGATTGTAAATTAGTTAAATATTTTGTGATTTGTTCAATTTATTAATGATTTTTTTGGAAGAAATTCATTTATAAAATTAAACAAAAATAAAATTATAAATTTAATATAAAAATTCAAATTGCATGGAAATACAAATTAGTTGTATACTATACAATAAATCGAATAATGAAAAATCATGAGATTCATTAATTATCCGTTTATACTATCATAAATTAACAGAATGCATCAATTCTGTTTATTTTAGTTTGTTTTCCTCATTTGTTACAATTTTGATGGAATTGTTTCTCTATGTCACATGTGTATATATATATTGACATTTACACAGTAGAAAGAGGACCCCTCCCTCCCCTCTTCATTATTCGAGTACCCATAATTTCTCGAATTCAAAAAGGTTGCAAAATTTATGCAATATACCTAGTGGCTAACATGATTAAAGAAACATCATCTCCTTCCTCTCTACTTTTCTTTAAAATGTTTCATGTTTGAATTTGAAAACTTATCGCAGCTAGCACGCGTATTCAACTAATTGTTGAGTATATATACCTGCATAGTTGTATCATAGCTTGGGTATTGGGTATTAAGTTGAGCCTAGGGATTTAAATTGCGGTCGTGGCCGCGTCTTTGGTCACGTTGCGGGCATAACGGATGCAATTGAGGTCACTGAGGGTATCACGGTCGTGAATTTTTTTTTTAAATTCACACAATTTATTGTAAAATATAATAGCTATTTCGGACGGCGCCGCTACCACTATATAGCGGCCACTATACCGATATTAGACCGCTATTTAAATCCCAGGTTGAGCCGTAAAATGTTCGGTTCGAATTAAATCAAGATCCAATGTAATTAATAGATACAAAAAACCTAGTATGAAAGATAGAAAAAAATTGAATATATATGAATAAAACTAGTATGAAAGATGAAAAAAAATTGAACATATATGTATATATATAGGCAGAGGAAGTAAGAAAGTGTCAGAACATCTCAAAAACAAAGAGAAAAAGAAACAAACAACCCAATATTATTTCATTTTATCTATAAATATCACAAAAAGCTCTTGAAAGCAAAAAATATGGGAACCCTAACCAACGGCTTAAATCCCAAAGTATTTTACATGTTGCAAATCACTGTATCACACATTCATGAATAAATCCTTTTTTCTTGTTTTGGGGGGGGGGGGGTTCCTTTACTTAACAGTTTTTTTTTTCCAGAAGCAGACAAGTTTTATGCTCAAAGCTGCATCAAATGCCTGCAGCCATGCCCTACTTCATTTCATCAAACTCAAGTTCCTAATTTATTGAATTTAAAAAATCCAAAAAATATGGATCAGTTAATAGCTCCACAAGCTTTCTCCATCGGAATTCTCAGGCGAGTCATCCGATGGCGTCGAGCGTATCCTCGGTGGCGACACCAGCATTCCCTGAGCCATGTCAACCAGCAAATTAGGCAGGTCTAAAAGGGCATCCTCGTCCACATATTCTTCTTTGCTCATTTCTTCTCGATCTTTGGCCTGATGATAATCACCTGTTCCAATATTAATCCCACTTTTCATTTCATCCTTTTTAAGTGAAGCAGCAGCTGACGCCGCTTTCCGTATATCCGCCGATGATGTAGAAACAGGAAGCCGATAAGAAGCAACAGAGGCCGGGAAGTTAACAACAGCCTCACTGCCTTTTAGGGCTAGGGCAGCCACATCATAGGCAGCCGCAGCCATTTCTGGGGTGGGGTACGTACCTAGCCATATACGCGTGGTTTTGCGCGGTTCACGGATTTCAGAGACCCACTTTCCGCTCCGGTACCGGATTCCACGATACATTGGGTGTTTCCCGGGGGAGGATGAGGAGGCCATAGGAGATTTGCCAGCAGGAGGTAGTTTGTCACACGTGGGAGGCTGGTCCTCGCACGTGTGAGTGAGCAAGGGATGTGGGACTTGGATGTTTGGGTGGTCGAAGGATGATGGTATGGGTGGCTGAGAAGGATGGTCATCGGTGGGATTATTAGGGTCAGTCATCATATATAATTAACCCAAAGGGGGAAATATGATAAAGACTTTAAATCGAAGACAATCTTATTGACAGGTTTATAGTATTATATATATATGCTATTTAAAATGGAAAGCTGATTTGTTTCAAGTGCTGGTCTCAGCATTACTCTTTTAAAAAAACAAAAGGCGAAAACGTGGGTACTTCGCGGGGCAAATAGTGGTACCCGGCAATGCCAGTTGAGTATCAATGGGGGATTTTTTTTAGGGTTTTAGTCTTGTCGGAGCCTGAAGTGGCATCGTTGAGAAGAGGCTCTAATTAATCTAGTCATTGATGGATGACACCAAACCACACGCCTTGTTTAGTCCCAAACCTAATATATAGCTGTTCTCTACATACGGGATAATGCCCTATTCTTACCAGAACTATCCCCTTTTATTGGCCCCGTTTTGCTGCACACTCACAGTATACACGCCTAAATACTTAGTTGTTTTATTTGTAGGCCACAATCCAATTTGGTGAAATTTCGATTTCAAGCTCAAAATCTCTGGGATTACAGAGTTTTAGGAATTGAAAGATTGAGACTGGTTGCCAATGTAAACTATAGCAAGATGTGGAAATTGGATAAACTCATGTTTGAATTAGTAAGTGCCTTAAAGTC
Organism: Gossypium rotundifolium; assembly: GCA_025506655.1. NCBI lineage: Eukaryota > Viridiplantae > Streptophyta > Magnoliopsida > Malvales > Malvaceae > Gossypium > Gossypium rotundifolium. Next base: position 167,759,666 of record CP106733.1, read on the forward strand.
AGTGAACTGCCTGGCTGACCTCTTTTCTTTACCACCCAAAAAAAGTCAGTAAACTGCCTAAGGTAATGGAATAGATGGGTTTATTTTTATTTACCAGAATTATATGTTTTAAACAGTAAAATTGAGTCACTGTTATACTGTTAATTTATTGGTGATTAGTGTATTGTTGTGATCGATGTTGCTTAACAACATGGCATGACCTAATTTTACTGTTCATAACAAACTATTCAATGTTCTTAATTAATTTTTTTATATTATTTATGAAAAAACCCTCGATAGATCAGTGGAAAACAAGTTGGCAAAAATTATGGTACTTGTAATTAATTTTCATTGACCCACATGTACCTACTTATAGATCTTCCAAAATGAAAAGCAGAAGTAAGCAAAGGGTTTTAAAATTTTTGGACCAATTAATGCAATTTCTCATATGGTCTACAAATTAAAATAATCATGCGGTATTATAGAGAGAAACCTAATCAAAATAGGTTAGAAACTTAAGAGAATGCAAATTAAGGAAAAATAAACCCAAGATTATATAAATCAAAAGAATTAAGCATCCAGTTGTTATTAACAACTAAATGTGACATTGAAAAATCCTGTATCCGAGTTGTTGGTTATGGTGAAATTGGTGAGAAACTAAGGAAGAGGGAGAAAGATATTGAATGGGTTATTGAGTTTTTGGCATGCCAACCACAACTTGTAATCCGATATTTCATTAATCAATGAAAAAGACTACTGATATGGCTGCTTATTGATTGATCTGTTTACCTAAGACCTAGCATTTAATGAAATATTTGGATTTGGTTAAAATTTATATGTTGTCAAATGGAAGCTTGTGACAAAAATCTTAGTATCAGACGAAATAAAATTCCCTTGGATGAAATTCGGCCAGCAAGGTCTGCTTCCATGCAGTTCTATTTTTTATATATGACTACAGACATCCCACAGACTATTGAGTGTCTTTGTCTTATAGTTATAGACATGGTTGAGCCCTGTACCAAGCAGCCCACTTTTTTATTGTTCAGATACAGTTTTCATGGAATCCTTAGATCCTTCAATATTTTGAAATGGTTAATTAATATATTTAAATAATATGAATTAAAATGTAAATACATATGTACTTATGATATGGACTGTTTATATATGACGTCTTAAAGGTTATAGATAAAGTCATTGCAGTTTAGGTCTATTTTTTCAAAGTTGTTCATGCAAATTATGCAGCATATCAAATTTTTGAGTTGATACTTAACACTTAAGTTAATATTTTTCATATATGTTCTTTTTGACACAATATTTAAAATTATTTATAGTCCTTCTGCAATCCTATAAATAGAAGGATAATGCATTTTAGTATACTCAAACTCACATTTTTTACATTAATAATAATACACATATCAGTTAAATTAATACTTAATTCACATTTTAATTTTATACGACTATCTTTTTAGTCCTTTAGGAAAAAAAAAAAAAACCTTGGATTTGAGGTTTTATTAACCCATTCAGATGAACCTCTCTTGTTGATAAAACCTTTAAAAAGATAGATTATTTCGATATTAAGTTGGTGTTCATCTCTACTTGATAGATAGAACCTTAGTTGTAGTCATCATCATAGCCCTACTTTTTTTTTTCTTCTTTAAATAAATTATTAATAGAGAGTTTAATTAGCATATAGAGCTAACTTGAATCATTGTTATACTAATCTTTTTCCAATATGTTTTTCAAATTCAAAAATTAAATTAATAAATTATCATATTTTCTGAAGAGAATTATCACGTTTTCATTCTTTATATATATCCTAAAATTATATGCGTCATTATATTTAAAATCTATAGTGTGCAGATAATTTCTCCTTAAAAAGAATGTATATACCCTTAAATTCAATTAAATAGTTTTATTGGAAACAGCTTAGCTATGACTCTCACATTATCCATTAAAGTATATATTTGAAGGTACCATTAATAAAATTTGAGTAAATTATGGTAGAGGTCATCCGACTATAATTTATTTTTGTTATTAAATTTTAAAAGTTACAAAATAGTAACTTAACTATTTAATTTTGTCTATCTTTTTAATTTATCAACCAACTATGAAGAGTTATAAATTTGTCACTCAACTATTAATTTTTGTCATTTTTTATCACGGGCTAGCTAACATAAAACAAAAAACAACAAAAATATGAGATAATTGGGTGAAAAAAAGACAAAGTTAAATACTTGAGTATTATTTTCTAATTTTTCATAATTCAAAAAAAAATAAGTGATGACTACTAATGTATTTTAATAAAATTTTATTCTAAAACACAAAACTAAATTTTAATTAGCCCCAAACTATTCTTTATTTCTTATCCACTGTTTTTAATATTTTAATTAATTAATTAATGATTTATCTAATATCCTTATATATATATATATTTAATTAGGAAGTTAAATTAAATTTTAATTACAATTCTTAAAAATATATTTATAATAGAGTTACTCTTCAACCATTATTCAAACTCAGAAAAAATGTTGAAGTAGGGTGAGTTCAATGTACATTATATAAAGGAAGTTTTAGAATTAACATTTAAGAAAAATAATTTAGTTTGTGATTTTCTTTGATTTTAGCCTTGTGAATTAGAGAGTATGGCTGGTGGAGGAGGTGTAACTTCTGGTTCCGGGAAAATTTATCCGGGAAAATTTACTTCCAAAGTTATTTTCACCTGCATTGTTGCTGCTTCAGGTGGTTTGATCTTTGGTTATGATCTTGGTATTTCAGGTAAAATGAGTTTTTCAATTTCTTTTTCTTCTTATTATTTAAAGATGGCCCGGAGTATTAATTTTTAACAAAGCAAAATTTGTGTAAATTTGTAGGTGGTGTTACATCAATGGATTCTTTTCTAGAAAAATTCTTTCCAAAAGTTTACAGGAAAGAAATATCCGTTAAACCATCTGATGATCAATACTGCAAGTTTGATAGCCAAACACTAACATTGTTTACATCTTCCTTATATTTGGCTGCTCTTCTTTCATCCATGACAGCCTCTTGGATAACCCGAGGTCTTGGTAGGAGGATGACGATGATGTTTGGTGGTTTATTTTTCGCCATTGGTGCTGTTATCAATGGCTTCGCTGAAAACGTACTCATGCTTATTATAGGTCGGGTATTGCTTGGTTTTGGCATTGGATTTGCTAATCAGGTACGTGCTTACCATAGTTATAGCCCTATAAGTTGCAGTTGCATGGTAATTCAAGCATTCAATAATGTTTTTTTTTTTTTTTTTTGCAGTCTGTTCCGATCTATTTATCTGAGATAGCTCCTTTTAAGTATCGAGGGGCTTTGAACATAATGTTTCAATTATCAATCACCATTGGTATTTTAGTTGCCAATTTGTTGAATTACTTCACTGCTAAGATCGAAGGTGGGTGGGGTTGGCGGTTGAGTTTGGGTGGAGCCGTTGTCCCTGGTTTGGTATTTTTCTTTGGTTGTTTTTTCCTCACTGACTCACCCAACTCATTGCTCGAACGCGACAAGTTTGAAGAGGCTAAAGTTCAACTCCAAAAGATCCGTGGTATTGATAATGTGGAGGAAGAGTTCAATGATTTGGCTAAAGCCAGTGAGGCAGCCAAGTTGGTTCAAAATCCATGGAGAGAGATTTTAACAAGGAAGTACAGGCCTCAGCTCATTTTTGCTGTCTTAATTCCTTTGTTTCAGCAATTAACCGGCATGAACGTGTTTGTGTTTTACGCTCCTGTCTTGTTTAAGAGCATGGGATTTGGTAACAACGCTTCCCTTATGTCCGCATTAATCACTAGCATTGTCAATTTTTTTGCAACACTTGTTTCCATTGCCACTGTCGATAAGTACGGGAGGCGAACCCTTTTCCTCGAAGGTGGTCTTCAAATGTTACTCTGTCAGCTTGTGATGACCATTTCAATTGCTTCTAAATTTGGAACCAGTGGGAACCCAGGTGAACTTCCACTATGGTTTTCGATGCTAGTGGTGATAGCAATGTGCGTATACATAGCGGGGTTTGCCTGGTCATGGGGTCCATTGGGTTGGCTAGTTCCTAGCGAGATATTTCCGCTTGAAATTCGATCAGCTGCTCAGAGTATAACAGTGGCCGTCAACATGATATTCACATTTTGCATTGCTCAAGTCTTTACCACCATGCTTTGCAATTTAAAGTTTGGGCTTTTTATCTTCTTCGCATTATGTGTGGTTGGGATGAGCATCTTTATTTATAAGTTTTTGCCTGAAACCAAAGGAGTACCTATTGAAGAAATGACCATCGTTTGGAAGAATCATCCTCGTTGGAGTAAGTATTTCGTGGATAAAGATTTAAGCTGTGAAATGGGAAAGATTTAATTCAGTGTTTAATTTTTTATTTAATTTTTATTTAATGTAATTAGCATCATTTTAATCTCTTTTATGGTATTAATTAGACTTAGAATTAAACTCTATTTTAAGGTTTATTTATAGTTTTATTTTTTTCAATTCTGTTTTTTTTTGTGTTCATTAATAAAATTTTAATGATATAAAAATTAATTAATATAATTTATTACTCTGTCTTTTTAATAAAAAAAAAACTAATATGGTCACTTTATTTACACTTTCATTACACCTAAATATTCACTTTAATTCCCCTTGGCCATCAAAAAGTCATTTAATGATAACCAAAGTTGAATCTTGTTATTAAATATTTAGTTTAAATGTTTCTATTTTATAAAATTCTTAAAAATGTCAAATTTCAAAAGGTTATTATTATAAAAAAATCATAACTCAAAATAAAATATAATCAACGCGTAACATTAACAAGTACATAGATATTTTAGAAACCATATCGTAATTTAAGTTGAACTTAAATATTGATTTTTTGTTAAAAAGAAGAAGAAAATCACATGGGTAAATTACACCAAAATGTTAATAATGTGGGCCTACAATTATACATTTTTATGTTATGGGCCAGGATAGTAAATAGGGGATTTAATCTATAAATTTGATTTTTTTTTTTAAATTTGGGATGTGATTGATAAATAATTGGAAATGAAGAATCTACACCAAATTGCTCTTGTTTAGTTCTAAACTTACATGGCTGTCATGGTCCAACTTTGGCACAATGGTGAAGAGCTTTTACCTTATTATTATTATTTTATTTTCAAATGTTTTGATTTTATTTTGGTTTGAGGTTTTGGTTGCAAGGAATTTTGGTTGTGTGATAACTTCCGAGTAACTAAATACATTTTATAATTCTATAATTTTGTAATATATACAAGTAAAAGAATTGAACAAAAACTTTGAAAATTATTTTAATAGAATGTCTAAGTTAATAAAACATAATTCATATAAAATAATATTAAAATGAAATAAAATAAAATAAAATAATTTCTTTATTTCAAAATTTTCATGACTTTTTATATAATTTTAAGCCATCCAAACTCTATGTTCTTTCAAATATTTTATTATTTCAAATATTTGGGATCAGAAATTTGAATAAAAGGATAATGCAGTTGGAAACATAATGCATTTCTATCATTAAATATCATAAGTTGGCTTTAGCTTTAGAAGTAAATTGAGTAGCTGCATAAGAATTTACTTTTTATATAATAAAGGTAATTTCACTTCTCTTTTGGGTCTATTTGTTGGTATTTTGATAATTGAATGTAACTTTTATTAGAGATTTCATTTTATCTAATCTTTAAATAAGCTTTTTAAAATTTAAAGGTGAAGTATTTAAAGGATAATGTTAAAAGAAATAAAATTTAAAAAAAAATTTATTGAGTTATAAATATAGTGTTATTATTTATATAATAATAGGCTATTTTAGGCTATAGGTAATAGGCTATCACATATACTAGTGTAAGACTAAATTAGTTTTGCATGTATGTTTTATATTTGTTTAATAGGCTTTTTATTTTATGTTAGTTTTGAATGATTTTAGGATGTATAATTGGTTGGATGCAAAAAGTTTAATCATGAAAAATCGTATTCTAGATTGATATGATAGATATGTAGGATAGATTTGAAATTTCACTTGCATGATGAGTCCAATTATATTTGTAAATCCAACTATTGGTTTGTGAAATCGTATATTAATCCTATAAAAAGATATCAAAATGTGTAGAACTAATTTAGTTTTGCAGTACTTTAAGTGGATGCTTTTCTATACATAGTAATCTGAAAATAAGTATATTTAACTCATTCAGAAAACTGAGGGGCATCACTTGGTATTTTGTTTCTCACTTCTTCCACACTGTGTATTTAAAGGTTATGCGTTAAAAAGCGATACATGAAAGATGACTACATCCATTTGTTTGTTAGAAGACACGTCGAGATCTCCTATTATTAACCGTGGTAAGTTTTGATTCATTTGAATTTCTTTGCGATTTTTTAACGAATTTAATCTTTATGGATTGTTATTCTTTTTTAATGAATTTAATCTAATGAATTATTTTTTTAATAAATTTAATCTAACGGATTATTATTATTTTAATGAATTTAATCTAATGGATTGTTATTCTTTCTTTCTGTTTTATTTGGCTGTGTATTTTAGGTTATTTTACACGTTTGGGCTGCTTTCAGGAAGCTTCTATATCAGTTTCTTGATTGTGAGGGATCTTTCTACGACAACAAGGAGATCTTTCTTCGTGAGCTCATCAGCAATGCTTCTGATGTAAGTCCTGCTCTTCTCTGTTTTAACTTTTTTTTTGGTCGTCAATATGGAGATTTTTTAATTACTTTATTATAATTTTAATGTATGGTTAATTGGATCTAATCTTTTTGCTTTAATGCTTGTTGGTTTTGTTTGCTTTTTGTATGGAAACAAAATTTGGGTTTTATTTTCTCTTTGTTTTTAATTTATAGGCGTTCTCGTTGGTTGTTTATTTCAATTGAAAATTACATTTGTTAATAAAAGTTGTTATTCGTCATTTGATTTGTTTATTATAATTTTAGGAATTTATTGTATGAAAGTTTAAGATTGAAATGCTAGTCTTTGAATCTATGGTTTTCAAAGTTTGACTAAGCCTGCAAATCGTTAGCATAGAAATGGGTTTTAATTTTAGGTTTTATGATAAATTTAAAGCTAGTATCATTTAATTTAATTATTAAAAATTGTGGTTTTAGGCATTGGACAAGATTAGATTCGAGAGTTTGACGGACAAGAGCAAACTTGATGCTCAACCCGAGTTGTTTATCCGCATTGTCCCCGATAAGACAAACAATACTCAATCGATCATTGATAGCGGTATTGGCATGACTAAGGCCTGTAAGTTTTGTTATTGCTTCTTGTGCATTCGGTTATTCACTGAATTTTAATCAAGAGAGAGGTTCTAATGAGATTGTGTCTTTTTGTTCAGATTTGGTGAACAATCTTGGTACCATTGCTAGGTGCGGGACTAAGGAATTCATGGAAGCATTGGCTGCTGGTGCTGATGTTAGCATGATTAGACAATTCAAGTTGGATTTTATTCACAATTGTTTAATAGGCTATTTGTTTAATTGTCTTTGGTCTGGTCTTTGGATTTGACACCACCTATTTTCGATGGTGAGCTTGATTTTTCTTGTGAGTTGGATAAACACATAACATAATATAGACTTATGAAATTTCTTGTGTATTGGTTGAGTTTCTATTTATTTGTTAAATAGATTTGTGCCTATGGAACATAAATGGATTTGTATAGGAATTGTTATTAAAGTAATGCTAAAGGATTTGCTTAAGCGAGTAGAGGGATAGGAATGGATTTGTACATAAATGGATTTGTAGAAACCATATCGTAATTTAAGTTCAACTTAAATATTGATTTTTTTTGTTAAAAAAAAAAAAGAAGAGAAAATCACATGAGTAAATAACACCAAAATGTTAATAATGTGGGCCAACAATTATACATTTTTATGTTATGGGCCAGGATAGTAAATAGGGGATTTAATCTTAAATTTGATTTTTTTAAAAAAAATTTGGGATGTGATTGATAAATAATTGGAAATGAAGAATCACAATTCTTATGTTTTTGTTAGTAGTAACACTTGTGTCTAGGATATTGTGGTTATGGGTATTACTTGGGCAAGGAGTTATTTATCGCAGAGTTCACAAGGAATTCAGCCGTTCGCTACGGCATTGGCGATATGTTGGTCTCCTCTGGATGATGGATGGAATAAGATGAATTTGGATGGTGAAATATCAATGAACGATGATAATGCCTCAATTGGAGGTCTTTTTAGGGATTTAGATGGTCATTGGTTATGCAGGTGCTCCTTGAAAGTCAGCAAGGAAATGGTCTTTCGCATAGAAGCTCGAGCGATTCTTGAAGGTTTACGTATTGCATGGGAGAAAGGTTACATATAGTTGGAGATAGAACGCGAGAATGCTCTACTTGTAAAGTCTGTTCTTACATGTAGTGCTACCAGTAATAACCTAACTAAATTACGTTTAATCAATGCTTACCTTAAGAGGAATTGGAAGATAAGAATTTGTCACATTCCTAGATCTCAGAATATGACTATTGATCGAATGGCGAAATGTACTTATGATAATCAGTTTGAGTTGAAGCTTTTCGAGGATCCCCCAATTTCGGTTCAAGAGATTTTACAATAAGATGGTGATTTCTTAAATAGAGTTGTGTGATTTCATTGTTTTCACTTAATGCTATTTGATTCTACTTTTAATGTAATTTTTTCAATAAAAATGTAATTTTTTGCAACCATTTTTTCTAATCTTGGTTCAAACCCATATAAATAGAGGAATTTTTTAAATTTAATTCTTATGTTTTTATGATAAAATAAGTTCCAAACATGTTTTGTTATCTTCATTTTTAAATTAGATTTTTTTTCATTTAATAAACACTAGATTTTGTTATACCCACGAGTCACGATTTGGGTGAAAGAAAAACATCATATGCTAAAAACAATTTTTAAATTTATTTAATAACAAATATAGGTGTAAGTGGTAACAAACTTATATTTTATTACTGTTGAACACGTGTTTGATTATTAAATTTGTAATTGTTTTATTTAAAGATGATATAAAAATATGAAAAGGTAAAGAGACATCATAATAATATTAATTATAATTTAAAACAAAGTGTTTCTATAATTTCATAACTGAGTTGGTGACCCGATTAAGGATGACACCAATTCAACAAAGTGTTTAAATATGGTATGTACTATATTTTGTCACACTTACAATGTAGGTGAAAGGAAATATTTTAATAAGGAATATAAGTGCTTAAAAACATTTTCGTTTAAAACTTATTTAATAATGAAAATAAGTGGGGTGGTGAAGAACTTGTATTTTGATATATAATTGAACACGCAGTTCAATCCTTGAATTTATACTTTCTTAATCTTTTGTTTAAAAATTTTTCAAGACAACAGTGGCATTATAATTATATTAATTATTATTAAAAGAGATATTTTGTAATTTTATAATTAAATTAGTGACTTATTAACGGTGACACCAACTAACTAAATCGATTAAATATAAGTATTTGACATAGAAGAGTACATAGATATTTTCTAACGGTAATTTCATAACCCTCTATTATGGTTTCTAGCCAAAAAGTTAAATTGACGTTAAAAAATCCAACCAATTAGAGAATGCCCCATAGTGGCTTTTATATTTTCATAAAAATATTACTTAAATTACTTATGGGATAATGTCATATTTGGTACCTGTATTTTTATAAAATTCTAATATGGTACTTGTACTTTGAAATTGTCCAATGCGGTACTTATACTTTGAAAACGTCCAATTTAATACATGAACTATTAATTTGTGTATTATTTAATACATGTACTTTCATAAAATGTCTAATTTCGTACTTATAAAGAGTGAAAGAGAAGCTTATAAAGAGTGGAAGAATATGCTAAAATGTAAAGAGAATTCGACGGAGAAAAATACCTAAATTTGGTGTTTAAGTTTCAAAATTTATTTGAAGATGTACAGAAATCTAGTGTTCTTTTGAAAAATAAATGTTGAAAATGAAAATAGGGGAACGAAAAAAGATAATGATAAAATTTGGACTCAAATGATTATTGGTGAGTAGCTGCCATGGTGGTCGATGCTTGCTATTGACATTGAAATTCAGAAATTTTTTGGGTTTAGTTTAGTTTTTGATTTGAAACTTTAAAAGAAAGATGGTTTGAGTTTTAAATTAAGTAAAGTAAATGTAATTAAACAAAATTTTAATTAAAGTAGATTGTAAACAATTTTGAGTTTATTTTTGTTTAGAGTATTGCGAACAAAATATAAGACAACTTAATTATTCTCTTTTCTTACATGAAGAACAAGATGAACACCAAAAAATTTTGTTAGATTTTTGGGTTAAAAACATTTAATTATTTTATGGAATTAATGAATTTTTATTTTTATACTTTTTATTATATATTTTTTATTTTTATAATTTTTAAAATTGATATGTAAATAAATGATAAAGATATATATTTAATTAATTAAAAATGCCATGTGGCATGTTTTTATTAGCCTCCTATTTTTAATGGTGTTAAAAATTAGACCAAAATATATAAAGGAGTGATATTTAGATATCAAATTGGGACAAAAAAAATTAAGTATCAAAGTGAGAGAATGACTATACTTCAGAGTCAAATTGTGAATTAAGTAAAAAAAAAAAAAAGAATATAGATATAGATATTATAGATAGATATAAATTTTTTAGTTTAAAAAATTTAAAACAAATTTTTTTCTAAAGTTAGAAATAGAAAATATCTCCCAAATAGTTTTAATAGTTTTTCAAGGTAAACTAAATATAACAGTTGATTATTCAAAATTAAATTAAGGGTAAACTATTAAAGTAGTCACTTTTATTTGTGTCAGGTTATATTCTAGTCATTTATGTTTAAAATGTTACGTTTTAGTCACTTACGTTATTGTGTTGTAAAATTTTAATCACTGAGCATTAATTGTTGTTAACGGTATATTGATAAGCTGACGTGACAGCGTTAAAACATCATTTAAAATAAAAATTTTAGGTTAAATTATACAATTGGTACATATATTTTTTTAACGTTAAAGCACATGAAAATAATTAGTTTAAAATTAAATTAAAATAGATCAAAATAATTTTTTAAAAGAAGGAACCATTCATGCATTAATCGTTGAATCACATTATATTTGTGTTTTACCTAATTATCACATTCTTTTTATATTTTATGTGTCGAAACTATTTTTTTATTTAGAAAACGGGCCGACTTTAAAAAGGAAAATGGAGTCACCACCAATCTTTTTTTGAAGTGCGATTGGGCCACTTAGAAAATATTTTGGTCTGCGAATTTTAAGAAAACGAGTTCGGGAGTCGGTTATGCACGAGGAAGGATTAGCACCCTCGCAACGCCCAAAATTGGTACCGTATTGATTGATTAATTTCCTTAATATCGAAAATTTAAAAAGATTTTAAAATATGGATCATTTGAAAAATGTTTGGGTAATTCGAATTGGATATCGAAATTCTCTTGTTCCGAAAGGATGAAATATTACGTCCAGCACGTTAGGATACGAAGTTTCAAACCTTTGACACCAAGATCATTTCATGATTTCCAAAATTCATGCATTGTCATTTTAAGAAGGGTATTTCATCATTTGGCCAAATGAAAAAAACGAAACCCAGCACGTTAGGGCACGATCCTTCAAATTTCCAAATAAGAAATATTGCCTTATTTTTTAAAGTTCAGACAACGCAATCAAAATTTTAAAAGGATATTTAGTTCTTTGGACGAGCGAAAAATTGAAACCCAGCACGTTAGGGCATAATTTATCAAAACTTCCAAATACAAAATATTGCCTTGCTTTTAAATTTTAAAAAAAACGGACACAATTTTAAAGCATATTTAATGATTTGGTCAAACAGAAACCACAACCCAGCACGTTAGGGCACGATTCCTTGAATTTCCCAATCATAAAACATTGCCTTATTTTCGAAAAAAAAATATTGAAATGTAAACACAATAATAACAAGGAATAATAATAAAATAACAAGGAAATAGCAAACAAGTAATATACAATGAAAAACATAAAGTAAACAATAATACATAGATATAATAATAGTAATAATAATGCTAATACTAATGAAAATAATATATTGATAATAACAAAATAATAATAATTATAAAAAAGTAAAAAAAATATTAGGAATAATAGTAGTATTAATAATGAAATATAATATTAATAACAAACATAATTGTAATAGTGATAAAAATGTTTATAGTAAAATAATGAGTATAATAATAAAACAAGTAATAATAATAGTAGTGTAACACCCCAAACCCGGCCCATGAGCCTTGACCGGATCTGGTATGTCACAGAGTAAAAACGTTTTGAAAGATTTTGATTAACTGGTAGAAATCTGAAAATTTGCTGAGGTTACAAAACGGTGTCTATTAAAAACTCAGGTGGAATTAATTTTATAAACATGGTTGAGTTGAAACCTTTGAAAACATTTGATCATTTAAATTTTTAGAACCATCAGAGTTATTATGTACTTGGTGAATTTTGCTACCCGATGGTAACATCCTTGAAAACTCGTAAAAATTTCCCATTTTGAAAACGTTACCTTTAACCGATTCATTTAAACAATTTATAAATTCATCGGTAATATAGTAGAAGTGAAGTAAAACAACTACTTGAACATCCAAAATAATAACTAGCGGCCTTATTACAACCCAAACCAAAATTTAATAAATAATAAACTTTAACGGTGCTAAATAAAATTTCAAATCCAAGGAACAAGCATGGCCGCCTCGAGTCCTCTCCGGCTCCATCTCCGCTATCTACTCATCTGCAAAATGATATGGGAAGGGGTGAGTCACCAAGACTCAGTGTATAAATCCCCAACCCGGAAGTGCAAACTCATACACAAAATATTAGTAAGACATACAAAACATGCAACCCACAACTAGCCATCCATACTCCTTTAGCTACCCCGTGTGGCCAAAACCACTGGTGGTCAAAACCACTGGTGACCGGAGTCACAAATCAAGTGATGGGGCCAACCCATCGTGTGGTCAAAACCACTGATGACCATAGGTCACAATTATCAATATGTGGTCAAAACCACTGGTGGTACCAAACCACTGGGACTTAGTCACGATTTATATCAACGGTGTGGTCAAAACCACTGGTGACCGAAGTCACAATTAAACTGATGGGGCCAACCCATCTTGTGGTCAAAACCACTGGTGACAGTCCATAGAGAATATTCCCCTTCCTCTCTTCAATCCCATTACCAACATGCTCACAACATGCTTAACATATTATCATAAATCATACATATAAGTCATGGCATAGCATCTTACCCATCATGTCATTCATATAACATATTTAAAGTCACAAGTGACTTACCCGGAATCCATGCTCATACCCACAAGGCAAATCACTATCACAATAGTTAACTGTAATACAATAAACAATGCCAACTAATAAAGTGTGTAAGAATTTTACACACCTGATTATTCACGAGACTAGCAAATCCCGAACTATACCAGCGAAATCCCGTGAGGTTGTTTCCCCCTACAATCGGCCAACATCCAAACCTTTAGATCTAATAGCCATTCGGCTATACTAATAATCCCGAAGGATTAATCGCACCAAAAATACGGCCTTAGGCCGAACTTACTATTACTTACCAAAGCGAGTTTAAATCCCGAAAGCCTTTGACAATTCGCCCCTAAAAGAATCGAAACCCGAAAGACTCCTTCAAAGTACCCTAGCGTCGGCTACACACAAAAGGTACAATATTAAGACCCTATACATATTCGGCCAACCTTACCAAGGCCTACTCTCAAGCTTCCGGCACACCAAAGAGGAAGAGAAGAGAACCCGATTGTTAAAAGGAAAACTTACCTCTATTGTTTCCTTGAAGAGATTAAAAGTGAAAAGATTCCGGCTATGGCTCCCAAGTGTTGATGAAGGTATTCGGCTAACACAAGATGGAAGATGGAGTTTGAGTAGAGAAGGGGGATAGATTCGGCCAAGTAGAACCAAAAGAAGAGAGGGGTTTGAAGAATTTTGGGCAATGAGGACTAGGGAGAATCCGACCAAGAAACAAATTGAGAAGAAAAGAAAACAAGTTAGATAAATTTCGGCACCCCCTTACTATACTCAAAACCGATTATGAAAGTCCCTAAGGAATCCTACATTCGGCCATCTCTCCTCCTTTTTGTGATAATTTTTATCTTTTACTAATCACCCATTTAAAACAATATTTATCTTCTATCCTATCTCCTAATCATCTCTTCAAAAAAAAAAAAAAATAAACATACCTTGTGCTTCCAACGTGACTCGAACTTGAGTCCCCCTTCCTGCTTGGGGCGGCATTCACCAAGGCCCCAAGTGGCGGCCCAAGCCACTTTACCACTTCGTCTTTCATGTCCGTAATCCTTGCCATTTATTTTAAGGCCTTCCTAGCCCAACTCCCCTACATAACGCAAAAATAAAACTCCCAGCGCAAATTGACAAGTACTCGAACCCTCCTTTGCCGCACCCTTCCTAGCTCCTTAAGTAGTGTCCCAAGCCACCCTATCACTGTTTTCTTGTGTCATGCTTCGCACCAAATAATTTTAAAGCCTTATCACTTAGCTTTTTCTTCTCAAGTGCTAAAAAAAACTTTTGGCCCTAAGTCAGACCTAGCCCAAGGTTATGACTAGACCCTAGAATATGTCAAGCAACCATAGCATACATATTTCTTCAAGCACGCACATGGAAAATAATTAAATTGCAACCAACCCCTAATTCAGGATGTTACAGTTTTACCCCCATTAAAAATAATTTCGGCCTCGAAATTACCTGGATCAGAAGAGTTGGGGGTATTGCTTCCGTATCACATCCTCGGGTTCCCACGTGGCCTCCTCCGTACCATGGTTTCGCCATAGCACTTTTACCAAAGGTACTGACTTCCTACGCAGAACCTTGACGTCTCGATCCAGAATCTGTACCGGCTCCTCCTCGAAAGACAAGTCTAAGTTCACTTCAATTTTCGCAACCGACACTACGTGTGATGGATCTGATCGATAACGCCTAAGCATCGAAACATGGAAGACGTCATGAATCTGGCTCAATTCTACCGACAACTCGAGCTGGTAAGCTACCGGTCCCACACGTTTCAACACTGTGTACGGCCTGATGAACCTAGGGCTTAGCTTGCCCTTTCGGCCAAACCTCAGCACCTTCTTCCAAGGTGATACCTTCAAGAAGACCTTATCACCCACTGCATATTCAACCTCTCTACGCTTAAGATCTGCGTAGGATTTCTGCCTATCCGACGCCTCCTTCAGACGAGCCCGAATTACCTTAACCTTATCTTACGTCTCATCACTAACTCGGCCCTCACATCGGCGTTCACCCATTCGTCCAACATGTAGGAGTACGGCATTTCGACCATCTGATACCATCATACGGTGCCATCGAATACTCGCTGATAACTGTTGTTATAAGCGAATTATAAAGGTAGGTACTCCTCCCAACTACCACGAAAATCCAAAACATAGCCCCTTAACATATCCTCTAACACTTGGATTACCCTCTCAGATTGTCTATCAGACTGCGGATGAAAAGCCGTGCTGAAATTCAACTTCATGCCCAAAGCCTGATGTAAGGCCTTCCAGAATCTTGACGTGAACCGGGGATCCCTATCTGAGATAATTGACACAGATACTCCATGTAACCGCACTATCTCGGCTATATACAGCTTGGCTAACCTTTGAAGTGAGTAGTCAACCCTTACCGATATGAAATGGGCCGACTTAGTCATCCGGTCTACTATCACCCATATCGAGTCTTTCTTACTGGCGTAAGGGGAAGCCCACTTACGAAATCCATTGTAATCCCCTCCCACTTCCACTGTGGGATCTTTACCATTGTAACAACCACGATGGCAATTGATGCTCACCTTAACTTGTCGGGCATGTCGACACTTGCCCACTAATTGGTTACTTCCCACTTAAGACCCGGCCACCAAAACTGCTCCCTTAAATCTCGATACATCTTGCTGCCTCCCGGATGCATAGCGTACGGGCTGCTATAAGCTTTTTTAAGGATCCGCTGCCTCAAATCATCATCCCTAGGCATACATACTCTCCCCTGAAAATACAACACTCCATCACTACCCAAGCTGAACCCTTCGGCCTCACCACTTTGTACTTGCAACCTCCGAGTACTCAAAATTTCGTCGGTCAACTACCTCTTTTTAACCTCATTAATCCAAGACGGCTTTACTTGCAATTCTGCCAGAAGACTCCCATCCTCATAAAGACTCAGGTGAGCAAACATTGCTCACAACTCCCCTACCACCTTACGGCTCAATGCATCAGCTACCACGTTAGCCTTACCCGGATGGTATTCGATTGAGCAGTCGTAGTCCTTCAGTAACTCAATCCACCTTCGCTGCCTCAGATTTAAATCTTTTTTGGTCAAGAGGTACTTCAGGCTCTTATGATCCGTGTACACTACCGACTTCTCCCCGTACAGATAGTGCCTCCAAATCTTCAAGGCAAAAACTACAGCAGCCAATTCTAAATCATGCGTAAGATAATTACCTTTGTGAGGCCTCAACTACCGTGACGCATACGCGACCACCTTCCCTTCTTGCATCAACACACACCCTAAACCAGTATGCGATGCATCACAATACACAGTGAATCCCTTTCATGCCTCAGGCTGAATCAAGACTGGTGCTTCTGTCAAAATCTTCTTCAACTTGTCGAAACTCTCTTGTTGTTTCTCAGACCACACAAATGGAACTCCTTTTCAAGAACTTAGTCAGCGGTCTTGCGATTAAGGAGAAATTTTCATAAATCTCCGTAATATCCTCGCCAACCCCAGAAAACTCTGAATTTTCGTAACCGACTTTGGTGGTTTCCACTCCAATACTGCCTCAATCTTACTGGGATCCACCCTGATTCCCTCAGCTGAAACAACATGCCCTAGGAAAGTTACCTCCTTAAGCCAAAACTCACATTTGCTGAATTTGGCGTACAACTATTTCTCCCTTAGAACCTGCAGAACCACATGAAGATGCGCATCATGCTCCTCTTCTGACTTTGAGTACACCAAAATGTCATCTATAAACACTACGACGAATCGATCCAGGTAGGGTTGGAAAACCCAGTTCATCATGTCCATAAACGCGGCTGGTGCATTCGTCAAACCAAAAGGCATTACCAGAAACTCGTAGTGCCCATACCGAGTACGGAATGCCGTCTTATAGATATCAGCCTCCTTCACCTTAAGCTGATAGTACCCTGACCTAAGGTCGATCTTAGAGAAAACCGATGCACCCTTGAGTTGATCGAACAAGTCATCAATCCTGGGCAAAGGATACCTGTTCTTTATTGTCAGCTTGTTCAGCTGTCGATAGTCTATACACATTCTCATTGTCCCATCCTTCTTCTTGACAAAAAGCACTGGAGCTCCCCAAGGCGATACACTCGGTCGGATGAACCTTCTATCCAACAATTCCTGGATCTGAGCTTTCAGCTCTACTAATTCTTTTGGCGCCATCCGATACGGAGCTATAGAGACTAACGCGGTTTTGGGTAACAAATCTATACCAAACTCAACCTCACGATCTGGAGGTAGACCCGGGAGTTCCTCTGGAAACACATCAACATATTCTCTTATAGTTCAAACATCCATCACAGCTGCCCCCTTAGCTTCCAAAGCACAAACATGCACTACATATGCTTCACAACCTTTCCTAACCATCTTTTTCGCCTTCAATGCAGAAACCAGATTAGATAGGTAATCTCTCCTTTTACCTATCATCATCACCTCTTCTCCTCCCATGGTCTTTAACACCATGCGCTTAGCTGCACAATCCAGGCTGGCCTAATACTTTACTAGCCAATCCATCTCGAGGATCAGATCGAACTCCCAAAACGGTAGTTCTATCAAGTCAGCCAAGAACACGACCCCTTGGAGTTCTAGGGGTACATTCTTATAGAGTTTACTTACTTCTACAGAGTGACCTAGAGGGCTTAACACAGTCATCTTCCTAGAAGTAAGCTCAAAGTCTAAGTTCAGAGTTTTTACTACGCTACTAGCAACATATAAGTGAGTTGAGCCAATATCAATTAAGGTGCTATAGGGTACTCCAAAGATCAAAAACATACCAATTATGACGTTCGATGCGTCGCCCTCCTCTTGACACCTCGCGACATAGACAAACCAGGTTGCCTAGCCTCAGTACCACCGGTACCTCCACTCGGTGCCCCACGACCTCTACTAGCACCATTACCTCCTCTTCCTGCACCACAACCTCTCGGTGGCTGTTGGTTATCCCTCTTATTCAGTGCACGTTCCTGACCCTTAGACCTTAGCCTAGCTGCCTTTTTCGGACAATCCCTAACTCGATGTTCCATGGATCTACATTCGAAGCATCCCCGATTACCATTCCAACACTCTTCCGTGTGAGGCTTTCCACACCGAGCACACCGGGGTGGCCATTGAGGATTAGCAGCAGCAGGCCTAGTAGCTTGATCTGCCTCACCATACCTCGTCTTCTTCTGCTGATTACCAAAAAACCTCGAAGATCCGGAGCTCCTCTTATTCCAACTTCTATCCTGATTCTGCCTAATAGACTGTCTTACCCCTTCGACAACCTTAGCCTTCTCCATTAGGACAGTGAACTCCCATTCCTGTTGTGGAGCTATCATCATCCTCAACTCATCCCTCAGCCCATCCTCGAATCGACATGCCGTTCATGCTCGAGACCCACAATACCACGAGCATACCTGCTTTCGGCGGAGAAATTGACCTCATACTTTGCCACCGTCTTATTACCACAACCAAGTTCAAGAAAGCCTTCCGCTGCACATCCACGTAGCTAGCTCCTATATATTTCCTCTGGTACGCTGCCTTAAAGAATTTTCATATGAGGTCCTCCGCCATCGCTCTATCCCTTACGGTGAGCCACCACTGGTATGACTCATCTCGAAGTAGAGAGATTATACCCTTCAGCTTTTCCTCAGCTAAAAAATTCAGGTCATCCATGATCTTCTCAGTTGATTCCAACCAATACTCCGCCGTACTGGGTGCCACACCTGATACACCCCGAAACACCTCAGCTCCATTGGCTCGGAGTCGCTCGGGTACAAATTTTTGAGCTCCCATACCTCCACCTGCTCCAGCCACCATCTCCAAACTTCAAAGATAGCTGCGATATCGCCTCACCCGTCGATTCTGCTGCTCAACACCAAAAGTTGGGGGTGGTGGTGGCGGTGGTAACTCATTATCAGACCCTTGA
Source organism: Gossypium rotundifolium (assembly GCA_025506655.1). Classification (NCBI taxonomy): domain Eukaryota; kingdom Viridiplantae; phylum Streptophyta; class Magnoliopsida; order Malvales; family Malvaceae; genus Gossypium; species Gossypium rotundifolium. The sequence continues at coordinate 167,778,892 of CP106733.1, forward strand.
CCCGACTTAACGAGTTCTGACACGGTCATTCTTGCTCTACCGCGTCCACGACGGCCACGTTCTCTAGAACTCATTTTTAATGATTGCGCTTTAATCTGATTAAGAACTTTTATTGATTAGTACTTGTTTCACTGGTTATCCGCGAAAAAATTTTATGAAGAGAGCTTAATAGGGATTTTTTTTTCGATCATTCAAAGTTTCAAGTTTTCTATCCTAATTCACAGAAAAGCACATCCATTCCATAGTATCTCATACACATTCACTCTTTGGACATTTCTGTCTGCTCTATCCTGGGGTATTTTCGTCATTTATCCTACAGGGGTATTTTCGTAATTTGTCAAAATAAAGTTCCTTGGTGATTTTTTCAATAAGGTTATTTTGGAAATTCTAAAATTTCGGGCATTTCGGGGATTTTGAAATTTCAGACATTGCGGTAATTTTCCCGGGTAAATTTATAAATCTTAATAAATCCAGGGTATTTCAAGATTTGTAAAACTTGAGGGTTCTTTTTGAGAATTTGTTTTCCAAATTGATAGTGTTGCAAAAATTTTGAAAATCAGGGTCATTTTGGTAATTTTGTAAGTTAGGGGCAATTTCGTAATTTTCCAAAATCATGACATTTTTGATATTTTGCAAATTAAGGTTTTTGGACATTTTATAAAGTAATGAAAATTTTGATTAGAACTGTGGGTATTTTGGGAATTTCATAAACCAGTATTTTTTTTTGTAATTTTCATAAATCGAACATTTTTTGGAAAATTTTGTAAAATAGTTCTCACAAGTTAAAAGGGTAATTTTAAGAGTTTTAAAACTAGGGTTTTTTACAACAATACGGCTAGTTCCCTTTCGGGTTCTAGTTATTGGGTTTAGCCTATGAATAGGTCCTCATGATTCGGGTGAACCGAAGCTACACACCAGGAAGGATTCTGCGAAGAGGAGGTGAGTCACTAGGACTGCTTAAGTACTGTGCTCTTGGGATCCAATCCTGAACATGCGCACAAGGGTTACCACACCCTAACCCTTGACTTAGTCATAGGTTTTTTAATTAGGCATTTAAAGTCTTATGTGATTGTTGGGGTAAACTAGTCCTGGGGTTAAAATACTTATCATACTATCTACGCTCCATTTCCACCCTCTACGGATAATAATTCACATAGTAGTTAGAAGTACTTACAGGCGGATTGGTGCCGAGACTCGATGCCATCTTGTTCAAACTAAAACTATTTTCATGATATTCCACAGAGGCTACCAAAACATTTTGGGCCTTGGGCCCCACAATGAGTTTTGAACACGGCTCGATATTAAAATGTAACACCCCAAACCCATTTCATGAGCCTTGACCGGATCTCGGTATGTCACGAGTAAAATGTTTTGAAAGATTTTGATTAAGCGGTAGAAATCGAAAATTTGCCGAGGTTACAAAACGGTGTCTATTAAAACTCGGTGGAATTAATTTTATAAACATGGTTGAGTTGAAACCTTTGAAAACATTTGATCATTTAAATTTTTAGAACCATCGAGTTATTGTGTACTTGGTGAATTTTGCTACCCGATGGTAACATCCTTGAAAACTCGTAAAAATTTTCCATTTTGAAAACGTTACTTTTAACCGATTCATTTAAACAATTTATAAATTCATTGGTAATATAGTAGAAGTGAAGTAAAACAACTACTTGAACATCCAAAATAATAACTAGCGGCCTTATTACAACCCAAACCAAAATTTAGTAAATAATAAACTTTAACGGTGCTAAATAAAATTTCAAATCCAAAGAACAAGCATGGCCGCCTCGAGTCCTCTCCGGCTCCATATCCGCTATCTACTCATCTGCAAAATGATATGGGAAGGGGTGAGTCACCAAGACTCAGTGTATAAATCCCCAACCCGGAAGTGCAAACTCATACACAAAATATTAGTAAGACATGCAAAACATGCAACCCACAACTAGCCATCCATACTCTTTTAGCTACCCCGTGTGGTCAAAACCACTGGTGGTCAAAACCACTAGTGAACGGAGTCACAAATCAAGTGATGGGACCAACCCATCGTGTGGTCAAAACCACTGATGACCATAGGTCACAATTATCAATATGTGGTCAAAACCACTGGTGGTACCAAACCACTAGGACTTAGTCACGATTTATATCAATGGTGTGGTCAAAACCACTGGTGACCGAAGTCACAATTAAACTGATGGGGCCAACCCATCTTGTGGTCAAAACCACTGGTGACAGTCCATAGAGAATATTCCCCCTCCTCTCTTCAATCCCATTACCAACATGCTCACAACATGCTTGACATATTATCATAAATCATACATATAAGTCATGGCATAGCATCTTACCCATCATGTCATTCATATAACATATTTAAAGTCACAAGCGACTTACCCGGAATCCATGCTCATGCCCACAAGGCAAATCACTATCACAATAGTTAACTGTAATACAATAAGCAATGCCAACTAATAAAGTGTGTAAGAGTTTTACACACCTGATTATTCACGAGACTAGCAAATCTTGAACTATACCAGCGAAATCCCGTGAGGTTGTTTCCCCCTACAATCGGCCAACATCCAAACCTTTAGATCTAATAGCCATTCGGCTATACTAATAATCCCAAAGGATTAATCGCACCAAAAATACGGCCTTAGGCCGAACTTACTATTACTTACCAAAGCGAGTTTAAATCCTGGAAGCCTTTGTCAATTCGCCCCTAAAAGAATCGAAACCCGAAAGACTCCTTCAAAGCACCCTAGCGTCGGCTACACATAAAAGGTACAATATTAAGACCCTATACATATTCGGCAAACCTTACCAATGCCTACTCTCAAGCTTCCGGCACACCAAAGAGGAAGAGAAGAGAACCCGATTGTTAAAAGGAAAACTTACCTCTATTGTTTCCTTGAAGAGACTAAAAGTGAAAAGATTCCGGCTATGGCTCCCAAGTGTTGATGAAGGTATTCGGCTAACACAAGATGGAAGATGGAGTTTGAGTAGAGAAGGGGGATAGATTTGGCCAAGTAGAACCAAAAGAAGAGAGGGGTTTGAAGAATTTTGGGCAATGAGGACTAGGGAGAATTCGGCCAAGAAACAAATTGAGAAGAAAAGAAAACAAGTTAGATGAATTTCGGCACCCCCTTACTATACTCAAAACCGAATATGAAAGTCCCTAAAGAATCCTACATTCGGCCATCTTTCCCCCTTTTTGTGATAATTTTTATCTTTTACTAATCACCCATTTAAAACAATATTTATCTTCTATCCTATCTCCTAATCATCTCTTCAAAAAAAATAAATAAATAAACATACCTTGTGCTTCCAACGTGACTCGAACTTGAGTCCCCCCTTCCTGCTTGGGGCGGCATTCACCAAGGCCCTAAGTGGCGGCCCCAAGCCACTTTACCACTTCGTCTTTCATGTCCGTAATCCTTGCCATTTATTTTTAAGGCCTTCCTAGCCCAACTCCCCCTACATAACGCAAAAATAAAACTCCCAGCGCAAATTCGGTGGCTCGAACCCTCCTTTGCCGCACCCTTCCTAGCTCCTTAAGTAGTGTCCCAAGCCACCCTATCACTGTTTCCTTGTGTCATGCTTCGCACCAAATAATTTTAAAGCCTCATCACTTAGATTTTTCTTCTCAAGTGCTAAACAAAACTTTTGGCCCTAAGTCAGACCTAGCCCGAGGTTATGACTAGACCCTAGAATATGTCAAGCAACCATAGCATACATATTTCTTCAAGCACGCACATGGAAAATAATTAAATTGCAACCAACCCCTAATTCAGGATGTTACAAGTGGATAATAATAATATTCACAATGATAACAATATTTAATAGAATAATGACAATAAGCAAAAAAATAAAAATAAATAAATAAATAAATAAATTAGAATAATAGTACTAAAAAAATAGTAGTAAAAAATGCATTGATAATAAAATATAGATATGATAATAATATACAAAAAAAAAAAGTAAGCGAAATAATATATTTAATTATAGTAAAAATAAAAAGAATATAATAAAAATAGTATTAATAATAAAATAATAGTATTAATAAAACATAGTAAAAAAAGAGTATATTGATAATAATAATAATAGATATAATAGTAATATATAATAAAACAAATATATATATATATAATAATAGTAAATATAATAGAAAGAATATGGTTATAATAATAATAATATACATATAAACAAAAGGTAATAAGAAATTTTTAAAATGATTAATTTAATGGTAAAATAGTAAAAATAGTAAAAAGGGACTAAATTGGATCAAAATCAAAATATTTGGGGCCAAATTTAAAATAAAAGAAGATAAAAGCTAAATTGCAATACGCTGCGACATAGAGGAACAAAACAGAATTAATCCCCTTCATGAAAGCAGTGCGTTCGAATGGGGACCCGATTGAAACTGGAAAAAAATTTGGGCCAAATCGGGAATTAAAAAACCAGATTATAAAACCATGAAAAAGTGAATGGGCTAAATATGCAATTAGCCCCTCCCTAACAAAAACACGCGGACCTATCGGGTCGGATCGACATTGTGAGTCACAGGGTGAAAGCAGCGCCGTTTTGAGGCTATTAAGCTTAGCCCTAAACGACGCCATTTAATGGCTATATAAAAACTAAAAAAAATTTAAAAACAACTTCATTCCTTCATTTGCAGCAGAGGAGGGAAAAAAATTCAAAATGCTCTCCCCAGGCCGAATCCACCAACCCTCCCAAGACTCAACCGCCACCACCACCACAGGTCGCCAAAGGTAAGTTTTCCCCTTTTTATTTAAAACTTTTGTATTTTAAAACACAGACGGAAAATAAAAGAAATAAACAAAAAAGAACCTAAAGATTCAAAAATAAAACAAAAATAAAAGAGAAACCTTTTCTTTTTTTTTTTTTTGATTCTGTAGCTGTAAACCCCCCGGTTATAATTTTTTTTTTTTGCTTCCCTTTTATAGCCAAAAATCCATCCAAAGTAAAAATAAATAAATAAATACAAATATAATCTGTCTTTGCTCCTTCTGTTGCTTTTCTGTTTTGTAAGTGAACTTCGTGGAGGCGCACGTTGCGAGCGAAGAGTTCGTAGGCGACGTGGCTAAGGGCCCGAACGTGGGGCTACTGGCGACATGCGGGGGTTGCTAGGGTTTCTGTTTGTAAAAAAATTGGGCTTAGTGGGCATAGATTAAGTATTGGGCTGGTGCTTATTTTATTTGGTTTATTGGGTTTGTATCTTATTTTTATTAATGGGTTTTAGAACTTGGGCTTTGGTTGGGGTAAAAATTGGGTCATACAGCTCCCCCTCTTTACTTTAAGAGGACTAATTTTTGCCCAGTCTTGCTGAGTCTTGATTTCTCGATGCTTCATTCCATCCACTTCATCTTCAGAGGTGTAGGAATTTTATTTTGATATGCTCCGCTACTTCTTAGGGAGATATGATCTGTAATCTTTAGCCTGTTACCCTACTGCTTAGGGGATTAAGGCTCACTCATCATCGATCCGCTCTACTCCCGCCGATGAGATAAGATCTGCACTCTTCAGTCTGCTCCATTGCCTATACATAGAGATAAGACTTGCAATTTTTTTATCTGCTCCACTCCTGCTCAGTGGAGATAATATCTGCTATCATTAGCCTGCTCCGCTCCTTCTCAAGGAGATAAGGCTAGAGTCTTTAGTCTGCTCCATTGCCGATACATGGAGATAAGACTTGCTATATTCGATCTGCTCCACTCCTGCTCAATGAAGATAAGATCTGCTTTCTTTCAGCCTGCTCCACTCCTGCTCAGTGGAGATAAGGCTATGATCTTCAGTCTACTCCATTGCCGATACATGGAGATAAGACTTGTTGTACTCGATCTGCTCTACTCCTGCTTAGTGAAGATAAGATCTATAATTTTAGCCTGTTACCCTACTGCTTAGGGGGTTAGGCTGGTGGTTTGAATCTGCTTCATTGCCAATACATGAAGATAAGATCCGTCGTCCTCGATCCGCTCCACTCCTGCTCAGTGGAGATAGGATCTACTATCTTCGATCTGCTCCACTCCTGCTCAGTGGAGATAAGATCTACTATCTTTAGCCTACTCCACTCCTGCTCAATGGAGATAAGACTTCGGTCTTCCGATCTGCTCTCTTTTTGCTCAATGAAGATAAGATCTGCTTTCTTTTTCCCTCCTCCACCTTTCGGTGGAGATAAGGCTATAATCTTCGGTCTACTCCACTCATGCTCAGTGAAGATAAGATCTGCTTTCTTTCAGCCTACTCCACTCCTGCTCAGCGGAGATAAGGCTATAATCTTTGATCTGCTCCACTCCTGCTCAGTGAAGATAAGATCTGTTGTCTTCGATCTGCTTTACTCCTGCTCAGTGGAGATAAGATCTGTTGTCTTCGATATGCTCCACTCCTGCTTAGTGGAGATAAGATCTATTGTCTTTGATCTACTCCACTCCTGCTCAGTGGAGATAAGATCTGTTGTCTTCGATTTGCTCCACTCCTACTCAGTGGAGATAAGATCTGTTATTTTCGGCCTACTACCCTACTGCTTAGGGAATTGAGGCTCATCATTTTTGACCTGTTCCACTCTTGCTCAGTGGGATAAGATCTGTAATTGGCTTGCTACCCTACTGCTTAGGGAATTAAGGCTCATCTTTTTCAACCTGTTTCACTCCTGCTCAGTGGGATAAGGTCTATAGTCTTCAGCCCATTACCTTAATGCTTAGGGAATTAAGGCTCAACGTCTTCGACTTATTCCACTCCTGCTCAATGGGATAAGATCTGATATTTTCGCCCGTTACCCTACTGCTTAGGGAGTTAAGGATCAACGTCTTCGACCTGTTCCACTCTTGCTTAGTGGGATAAGTTCTGTAATCTTCTGTAACTCCCATCAATTTTGCTACATTGTCCTCTGAGGAACCTACCTGTAGAATTGATTTCATGGGGTATATGTTTATGCCAAATGATTAGGATGTCATGAAAAATGCTCTTAACCATATGTATTATGAATGTTATGAATGAGTACAAAATGAGAGTGATCTATTTTTAACACTTGGGCTATCATTGCTTGTTGTTTATTAAGGTGATATCCCTGTCGTATGTCTTCTTTGTTCAACTGATACTTCTAACAAAAATCTGAAGATGTCATCACTGCTTAGTCCCTTTTCTCAAGTGCTCCGAGCTCTTTAAGCCTGGTTAGTTCTAAACAATTGTCCTGTTTTGGATTCTTGTATTATTTAGAGACTTTCAGAGTAATACGCAAAACTTCTTTTGTGAAAGCATTATTAGTTCAGTAATCATTATTTCAATAGGAAATGCTTGGAAAAGATCATAATAATGGACAAGAAAGAAATTAATTAGGAGCATAGCTCAAAACAAATAAGATAGCAAATGCCATCAATAAGGAAATTTATTGGTAGTGTATTTTGAAACGAGCAAATTAAGAATGGGTAAGATGGCAATTAGGTGCCTCACATATCGCCGACTGAAGTTCTCTGTTCAAACTTCTTGAGGACCATTTAAGCTCAATATGTGTTTAGGGAATCCAGAGTATTTTGTCGATGCCCCAAGATGAAACATACTTTATCATTGTTAATTCAAGCTTAGCAAAACTACTGTATGCCCCATCACGATTTGATCATAATTTGAGCCGCCCATTTCGGGTTTCTGACTCAAAGCCCCTTTGGTCTCAAAGTGCCCTTTTGTGAGTTTTCACCTTGGCCTCTCCATTTTATTTTTTTTTTTGAGAAAAGCCTCAAAGTGCCCTTTGCGGGTTTTTTCTTGGCCTATTTCCTTCTTAAGTGGAGTGTTTCTTGATTGAGTCCGTATTAATTGGATTTGGCTGACTCTTGCTATCCATCTCGGCTAGTGTCAATACTCCTCTAGAAAATGCCTTCTTTTCAACATAAGGTCCTTCCCAATTAGGTATCCACTTCCTCTGAAGTTCTTTTGCATAGGGAGGATTTTTCAATATCAAGTATCCTTTATGGAACACTCTGGGGTGAATTTTTTATTGTAAGACCGCATCATTCGCTTCTGGTACATTTGACCATGATGGATGGCTCTTAACATTTTTTCTCGATTAGATTTAATTGATCATACCGAGGTTGAACCCATTTCACTTTATCCAACTTCAGCTCTGACAGAATTCGAAGAAAATAAATCTCAACTTCGATGGGCAAGACTGCATCCATCCCATAAACTAATGAGAAAGGCGATGCCCTGGTGGAGGTCTTAGCCAATACTCGAGAAGTAAATAGGGTAAATGGTAACTTCTCTATGCCAATATTTACAAGTCTTAAAAAACGTTTTGGATGTTCATTTCTTCCTTTCTTTCTTCTTCTTTTTTTTTTTGCACTAATATGGCATCTAATCGTTGAACAGACTGTCAACTTTGACATTTTATTTAGATATGTAACTTTTGGCATATGAGACGACCTTCCTCCTCTTAATGAAGTAATTAACCACCACAAAGATGATGATGTCTGTTGGAAGCTTCTGACTAGATCGTCCCCATAACATCTATGCCCCACGTATAGGAGAAAAAAATGGAGGAAGCATATAAGTCTTGTCTTCCTCTATTTGGCATTTATGGTATACCTGACGCATTCTCATTTTCATGGTAGACCAGCAGTACCTGAAACTTATAATCAACCTGGCTATCAGAAAACTCTTAGCATGTGCCTTTTCGAACACTCCATAGTCTCTTTGTGCATAGGCATATCTTGATGCGATCATGCAAAGACATCTTTGAATTCTTGGAATACTCAATGACGTTTTGCTTTGTTTTTGTAGTGGGATTTTCACTCATTTCCTAGACTCGTAATGTCTACTGACCCCTTTGTACAGTAGAGTCTATTTTCATTTTGTTCTACCATATTTAACAAATCAAAAGATAAGTTACAATCTTTGATATTTTCAAAATCCTCAGATCCCTTTAGATCCATATTTCCCTTAAAAGAGAGTCCGTAACAGCGTCGTTCATGTCTCGATATCTACGTACCTATTGTAGGTACGGAGGCAAATTTTAAAGAATAAATGATTCTAAAGATGATTATTTATATGGTATGATTATAAATGAAATGAAATGGTAAAGAGATATTTACTCAGCATGAAACATAAAAATGCACTTTTTATTGAAAATAAAGATGTTTGAACATAAGCCTATTTCACAAAAGATTCTTATTGTTTCTAGGCTTAAAATAACAAGTGTGTTTTGAACATTACTCTTTACTAGCTCTAAAGATTATAGGAATTTCATCCGCAGTCAAGTTGTTCAGAACACTTCCAAGTTCATAGGGGCGAATGCCCCCTAGGTTTCCTTTATTTGATCCCTCTTTGAATACGATGTTGATGCTTACAGTTTTTAACATATCTTCAATCGTTTCCTCATTCATGTTCTCCGGTCCCAGATGGATAATTTCCTCAGGTACGGATGGATTGGATATATAGGGAGAAATCATTGATCGCCATTTGACCTCGGTGTCCTTCTCTACCGACTCACCTCCTATGGTGTACACATTTTCTCCTTCAGAGAGTCAAAAAACTCCAACTCTTTGTTATCCATTAACCCTTGCACTAGGGCCTTAATTCACTACATTGATGGATCTCATGGTCCTCCTTATTGTGGAACTCACAATAGTTCCTCACATCTCGGATTTACTCCCCAACTCTTAAAGACCTAGACTTATTTTCCATATTTCCTTCCAAACCTCTCTCAATGGGGTTCTTACCTCAACAACATTTCGTTTGATTCTCCTCTCCATGTACTCGACTATAGCGTTTACACCTTTCTCGGTATGACTGAGTAATGGATTTCCTACACCTGATGCGTCGTCGAATATCACAACACCCGCCTTAATAAGCCTTTCAACTAGCCTTTTGAAAGGGAAGCAATTCTCTATCGGGTGCCCCACTATCCTCGCATGGTATTCACATTGAGTGCTTGGGTCATATCATTTTGGATATGGGGGTTACAACGGTTTTGAGTAGCAAGGAGAAACGACGTGATCATCGAACAGAGTTTTATACAACTCCTTATACATCACAGGTATAGGAGTAAATTAGAATTTCTTAATATTCTGCCTCGTGTTGGGCTCTTATCTTGGTAAGGCCTGCTAGCATGCAGCTATTGATCTTGGCTGGCTGATAGTAACGGGTTTTGGATAACTCGAGCTCATATTTTTATTTTATTCTCCCCTTTTTTCGGAGCTGATCTTTTCGTGCTTCCTCTAGTTTCTATTTTCCCACACCTTATCGTGTTCTCTATCATTTCACCAGACATCACTATGTTTGCGAGAATCTTGGACGCGCTCCCCAATATATGATTGATGAAAGGTGCTTTCAGAGTATGAATGAAGAGCATGGTCATTTCTTTTTCTAGTAGAGGTGGCTGGACTTGTGTAGCGACTTCTCTCGACCTCTGGGCATATTTCTTGAAACTTTTGCTTGACTTCTTCTTCATGTTTTGCAACGTGATCTTGTCAGGCGCAATGTCAGTCACATGGCCATAATGCTTCATAAAGGCCTGTGCTAAATCCTTCCATGATTTTATTTGGGTGCAATTCAGTTGGTTGTACCATTTAGCCACGGCTCCAGTCAGACTATCCTGGAAATAGTGAATCAATAATTGGTCGTTGCTGACATATCCCATCATTCTCCGATAGAATATTGTAATGTGGGCCTCAGGGCAACTGGTCCCATTATATTTCTCAAATTTTGGCACTTTGAACTTTGGTGGGAGTACTAGATCAGGGACCAAACTCAACTTCTTAGCATCCACCTCGCATTGGTAATCAGTATTTTCCAATACTTTGAACTTCTTTCTAACCATTTGTATCGATCCTCAAACTCCTTTGAGAGCTCCGCCCTTATTTTTTCCTCCTCTGCTGAGTCGTCGAAGTCAGGGACCATTGGTTTTGCCAAATTGACTCTTGGGTTGAAGCTCGAGCACGTCGGGAGGTTTACCGGTGCGGAGATACCGGATTGATGCTGAGGTCGGATATTGACAGACACTCTTAATGGTTAAATTTGAGAATTTAATAGGGCCAAGCCTGGATGAAGAGTAGAGTCTTCATTATCATCTCCGTATCGACCATTAAGCCCTTTCCCTTATCATGCCATCCAGTCAACAAATGTGTCAACTGGCTCATCATACTTCTCTGGGATTCCAACATTTGATCCTCATGTCTGTTGGATCTTACCCAATGTTTCTTGCATCCGAGCTGCAGTTGGTCTTGCATCTCTTCTCGCATCTGCTCTAGCTTTTCTATTCTTTGATCCATAGCTTTTGTCTTTTTCCGAGTGTAATAGCGGTGTTCCAGGATAACTATAATATGACCTTTAGTTAATAAGGTTGTCTTATGATATTTGATGCATATGATGCGATGTAATACAAATGGATGAAATACAATGTGAATGCATGAAATGAATGCAAAAAGAGAGGCGTTGACTCTGAATTCAGTTACATTAGAAAAACTTTACTAGAAAATAAATTTCTTTACACAAAACGGATTAGATATGCGGCTTTATCCTCATAATCCAAGTGAAAACATCAATCTCCTTCTTCGCAAAGGTCAAATCTTTCAATCTTCTGATAGATGCTTCCTCTAGCTCATTGTTGCTTGATCCAAGTCGTGACCTTTCACTCACCTATCCTCCCTGATGCTCTTCAAGAAAGTCGAGACGTTGTGATTCTCGAGTAATCATTGTCAGCTTGAATCCTTGGGTGATAAAGTCTTGTATTCCTTCACGAACTATCAGTCTTCTCTCGTTGTGTTCACTTGGACTATATTTGGACGACCGTATTATAATCCACTTTATCAAAAAATCTATTTTCTTATGACTAACTTTTCTATTTAGCAATCGAATTTGAAATCAACACCTCTTTTCTATGATATGAATGTAATGTAGTCATAAACAAAAGACAACATGTTAGTATCATGTAAAGATGGTAAAATCAAACACCTATCTAGGTGACTGCTAGGGTTTGGCGTAGCTCTACCTAGGGTAAGTTCCTAGGGCTCTCTATATGCGGTTTGGCTCAAAGCAAAGGTACCTGAACCAGCAGATTCCTCGATCCTCACCCATTATAAGCTCATACGGACCGAGTTCGATTCGAGGAATACATTTCCCTATGGCTGCATGGAGGTGAAAACCTCACGAAGACATAGGTACGGATGTATCCCGAAAGCGATCCACTATCCTGCACGGAGGTGAAAACCTCACGAAGGAGTAGCTTCTCACTCTCACTTAAAGGTGTGACCACTACGGTTATGCAATATGATGCAAATGTATCCTTAAATTGCAACAAACATGTAACACGACCCAAACAAATGCGATGGAAGAATCAAAATCAAATTTTTTATTTTCAATAAAAGGACCTTAATCAATCAATTCTACGGCTTGACTCTCTTATCTCCCCAGCGGAGTCGCCAAGCTGTCGAAATCATTTTTTTATTTGAAAAACAGGCCAACTTTAAAAAGGAAAATGGAGTCGCCACCAATCTTTTTTTGAAGTGCGATTGGGCCACTTAGAAAATATTTTGGTCTACGAATTTTAAGAAAACGGGTTCGGGAGTCGGTTACGCACGAGGAAGGATTAACACCCTCGCAACGCCCAAAATTGGTACCGTATTGATTGATTAATGTCTTCAATATCGAAAATTTAAAAAGATTTTAAAATATGGATCATTTGGAAAATGTTTGGGTAATTCAATTGGATATCAAAATTCTCTTGTTCGAAAAGGATGAAATATCAAGTCCAGCACGTTAGGATACGACGTTTCAAACCTTTGACACCAAGATCATTTCATGATTTCCAAATTTCATGCATTGTCATTTTAAGAAGGGTATTTCATCATTTGGCCAAATGAAAAAAAAACGAAACCCAGCACGTTAGGGCACGATCCTTCAAATTTCCAAATAAGAAATATTGCCTTATTTTTTAAAGTTGAGACAACGCAATCAAAATTTTAAAAGGATATTTAGTTCTTTGGACGAGCGAAAAATTGAAACCCAGCACGTTAGGGCACAATTTATCAAAACTTCCAAGCACAAAATATTGCCTTGCTTTTAAATTTTTTAAAAAAGGACACAATTTTAAAGGATATTTAATGACTTGGTCAAACAGAAACCACAACCCAGCACGTTAGGGCACGATTCCTTGAATTTCCCAATCATAAAACATTACCTTATTTTAAAGCCTTTTCATGGATTTGAAAAAAATATTGAAATGTAAACACAATAATAATAAGGATAATAATAAAATAACAATTGGAAATAGCGGACAAGTAATATACAATGAAAACATAAAGTAAACAATAATACATAGATATAATAATAGTAATAATAATGCTAATAGTAATGAAAATAATATATTGATAATAACAAAATAATAATAATAATTATAAAAAGTTAAAAAATATTAGGAATAATAGTAGTATTAATAATGAAATATAATATTAATAACAAACATAATTGTAATAGTGATAAAAACGTTTATAGTAAAATAATGAGTATAATAATAAAACGAGTAATAATAATAGTAGATAATAATAATATTCACAATGATAACAATATTTAATAGAATAATGACAATAAGCAAAAAAAATAATAAAATAAAAAAAATATTAGAATAATAGTACTAAAAAATAGTAGTAAAAAATGCATTGATAATAAAATATAGATATGATAATAATATACAAAAAAAAAAAGTAAGCGAAATAATATATTTAATTATAGTAAAATGAAAAGAATATAATAAAAATAGTATTAATAATAAAATAATAGTATTAATAAAACATAGTAAAAAAAGAGAGTATATTGATAATAATAATAGATATAATAGTAATATATAATAAAACAAATATATATATAATAATAGTAAATATAATAGAAAGAATATGGTTATAATAATAATATACATATAAACAAATGGTAATAAGAAATATTTAAAAATGATTAATTTAATGGTAAAATAGCAAAAAAAATAGTAAAAAGGGACTAAATTGGATCAAAATCAAAATATTTGGGGCCAAATTTAAAATAAAAGAAAATAAAAGCTAAATTGCAATACGTGCGCGACATAGAGGGACCAAAACAGCAATTAATCTCCTTTCATGAAACGGTGCGTTCGAATGGGGACCCGATTGAAACTGGAAAAAATTTTGGGCCAAATCGAGAATAAAAAAACAGATTATAAAACCATGAAAAAGTGAATGGGCTAAATACGCAATTAGCCCCTCCTAAAAAACACGCGGACCCTGTCGGGTCGGATCGATTGTGAGCGGGTCCTGGGGTGAAACGATGGCCAGAATTCGCCAAAAGGTAAGTTTTCTCACCCTTTTTTATTTAAAACTTTTGTATTTTAAAACACAGACGGGAAAATAAAAGAAATAAATAAAGAAGAACCTAAAGATTCAAAAATAAAACAAAAATAAAAGAGAAACATTTTCTTTGTTTTTGATTCTGTAGCTGTAAACCCCCTCCCCCCCTCGGTTACAAATTTTTTTTGCTTCCCTTTTATAGCTGAAAATCCATCCAAAGTAAAAAAATAAATAAATACAAATATAATCTGTCTTTGCTCCTTCTGTTGCTTTTCTATTTTGCAAGTGAACTTCGTGGAGGCGCACGTTGCGGGCGGAAAGTTCGAGCGACGTGGCTAAGGGCCCAAGCGTAAATGCTGGCGGCGTCTTGAGGTTGCTAGGGTTTCTGTTTGTAAAAAATTTGAGCTTAGTGGGCCTAGATTAAGAATTGGGCTTGTGCTTATTTTATTTGGTTGGGGTAAAAATTGGGTCATATAATATGCATATATATATATATATATATCTTTTATCGATTATTACGATGCAAATATTTATAACTATCAAATTCCATTAATCAATAATCTTATTTTAATTAATATTTTTATAAATATTTCAAATAAATTTGAGATATTAAACAACAAATTAGCTTTTTAATTTGATGTTAATTTTTAACTTATATATTTTTCAAATATATTTAAGATATTGGAGGATAAATAAATTTGAAATAAAATAATTAACTATTCTTTCTTTTAAGTTTTTATCCACTCTTTTTAATATGTTAATTAATTATATAATGATTTATCTAACATCCATATATATATATATATATATGTATGTAGAGGAAGTTAAATTAAATTTTAATTGCAATTCTTAAAAATATATTTATAATAGAGTACTTATTCTTCAACTATAAACTCAGAACAAATGTTGAAGTAGGGTGGGTCTAGTGTACATTATATAAAAGTAAGTTTTAGCATGAACATTTAAGAATTTTTTTTAGTTTGTGATTTCCTTTGATTTAGCCTTCTCAATTAGAGATTATGGCTGGTGGAGGAGGTGTAACTTCGGGGAAAATTTATTCAGGAAAATTTACTTCCAAAGTCTTGTTCACCTGCATTGTTGCTGCTTCAGGTTATGATCTTGGTATTTCAGGTAAAATGAGTTTTTCAATTTCTTTTTCTTTTTATTATTTAAAGATGGCTCGGAGTATTAATTTTTAACAAAGCAAAATTTGTGTAAATTTGTAGGTGGTGTTTCATCAATGGATTCTTTTTTAGAAAAATTCTTTCCAAAAGTTTACAGGAAAGAAATATCCGTTAAACCATCTGATGATCAATACTGCAAGTTTGATAGCCAAACACTAACGTTGTTTACATCTTCCTTATATTTGGCTGCTCTTCTTTCATCCATGACAGCCTCTCGGATAACCCGAGGTCTTGGTAGGAGGATGACGATGATGTTTGGTGGTTTATTTTTCGCCATTGGTGCTGTTATCAATGGCTTCGCTGAAAACGTACTCATGCTTATTATAGGTCGGGTATTGCTTGGTTTTGGCATTGGATTTGCTAATCATGTACGTGCTTACCATAGTTATAGCCCTATAAGTTGCAGTTGCATGGTAATTCAAGCATTCAATAATGTTTTTTTTTTTTTGCAGTCTGTTCCGATCTATTTATCTGAGATAGCTCCTTTTAAGTATCGAGGGGTTTTGAACATAATGTTTCAATTATCAATCACCATTGGTATTTTAGTTGCCAATTTGTTGAATTACTTCACTGCTAAGATCGAAGGTGGGTGGGGTTGGCGGTTGAGTTTGGGTGGAGCCGTTGTCCCTGGTTTGGTATTTTTCTTGGGTTGTTTTTTCCTCACTGACTCACCCAACTCATTGCTCGAACGCGACAAGTTCGAAGAGGCTAAAGTTCAACTCCAAAAGATCCGTGGTATTGACAATGTGGAGGAAGAGTTCAATGATTTGGCTAAAGCCAGTGAGGCAGCCAAGTTAGTTCAAAACCCATGGAGAGAGATTTTAACCAGGAAGTACAGGCCTCAGCTTATTTTTGCTATCTTAATTCCTTTATTTCAGCAATTAACCGGCATGAACGTGTTCGTGTTTTACGCTCCTGTCTTGTTCAAGAGCATGGGATTTGGTAACAACGCTTCTCTCATGTCCGCATTAATTACTAGCATTGTCAACTTTTGTGCAACACTTGTTTCCATTGCCACTGTCGATAAGTACGGCAGGCGAACCCTTTTCCTCGAAGGTGGTCTTCAAATGTTGCTCTGTCAGCTTGTGATGACCGTTTCAATTGCTTCTAAATTTGGAACCAGTGGGAATCCAGGTGAACTTCCACAATGGTTTTCCATGCTAGTGGTGATAGCAATGTGCGTATACATAGCGAGGTTTGCCTGGTTATGGGGTCCATTGGGTTGGTTAGTTCCTAGCGAGATATTTCTGCTTGAAATTCGATCAGCTGCTCAGAGTATAGCAGTGGCCGTCAACATGATATTCACATTTTGCATTGCTCAAGTCTTTACCACCATGCTTTGCAATTTAAAGTTTGGGCTTTTTATCTTCTTCGCAGTATGTGTGGTTGGGATGAGCATTTTTATTTATAAGTTTTTGCCTGAGACTAAAGGAGTACCCATTGAAGAAATGACCATCGTTTGGAAGAATCATCCTCGTTGGAGTAGTATTTCGTAGAGAAAGATTCAATTTATTTTTTTTTTTAATTACTCTCTTTTTTTTCTTCATATTCTGTGTTTAATTTTTTTATTTAATGTAATTAGAACCAAACTTTGTTTTAAGCTCTTTTATTTAGTATATTTAATATAATTTATTGTTTATTTTTAATAAAAAATTAATATGGTCACTTTATTTAATAAGTCTATATACTGAAAATCGAGAAAAATGAAAGGAGAAAATCAATTGAAATCTGAAAACAAATTTCTTTTCATACAATACTTCTGATAAATATTACAACAAATGAATAGAAAAACTGCTACAAAGAATTTTATGATGCATAAAGAATCAAATAATAAAACAGCAAATTAATTGACTCTGATACTACAGACTGATCTAAAAAGAATCTGTGCTGAAAACAAATTAATCGGTATGAATTTACTGTATGCAACAAAAGAATGAAAGAATAATGACAGATTTCTTTACCTACAAAGAATGCCTGTGTACCCTTTTTTGTATGTAATGGAATCAAAATAGTAATCTGAAAAAACAATCAATTTGGCTTAGGAAATGAGGATGAGCTGCCTGCAACATCAATAGGTGTCCAAGCTGAGACTGAATAAAGTGGCTGATCTAACCAACTTAGAGTAAGCGCCCCACCATCTTCCCCTTGCTTTTTCACACTGTAATTCTCACAAGTGTACATCTTCAACAGCATTTGGCTCTGAAGCAATTCTCTCTCACTAATCCCTATGCATCTGAACCTACCTTGCTCCATCAGCTTCCTCCACTTTTCGAAACTCTCGTGCCTTTCAAACCTATCACTTCCTTCGCAAGCAATTATGTTCCGTATTTCCCTTGCAAACATCTCCTCTACTTTCATCCTAACTGGACTCTCCATGGGAAGGCTTGAATCGATGGAATCAAATATGGCAGAGTAGTACCTCAATGAATTGGTCACCCTTGCTTCTAAGCTGAGAACATTGTGTTCAGCTTCTTGTTCTGCCATGACGACCACCGCAGGGTTCGTGCTACGAATAAGTCCCAACAAGTCCCTGAGAGCGCCTCCATTTCCATCATAAAGTGTCTTGTGCAGTTGAAACACACAATTCACAGCTACTGTCTCTTTCTCCTTTACATGGAGCATCCACAACCTCACATCTTCTAACCTGTCCACAACTGGATGGAACTCGAAAGGCAAATTCAATGCCTCGGCAAATCCCGAGAGCCTGTCTCCCGTTTCATTTAGTTCTTGCTTCGACTCACCGATTCCGGTAACTCTAACATGGCTTGGTGGATTAGCCCTTGAAGCTAAACTCTGGAAAAAACTAGGCCATTGAAGCCCTTGCTTGATGTCGAAATCTATGATGTGAACCCTGTCTTTCCCTTCGAAGGCTCTCAACAATATCTCGTTTGATGTGAAGTGAAAGAATTTTGGAATCGGGCTTACCTGATTCAAGAGCCTCAATGCAGTACCATTATCATCATCAACCCGATCAAGCTCACGAGGGGTTGTGATATGAAAAATGTGAGGCCAAAGCCTTGTGACTCGAAGAGTCAAAGCTTCAGTATAGTAAGCAGTTAGCCGGCTTATGGCACTGCCTCTTGGAGAAGCAAGATCCCCCAACTTAGCTATATAATGATTGATGGCAGCAATGTTCTTTGATCCAATTGCTTCAACACAAGCTGTAAGTAAGTGAATAAGCTCAAACCCCTGATGCTCCCTATGGTTGAAATCCTCCTCCCTATAAACCCCCACACCAGTACCCTCATGTGGGTAAGGATTCCCTGAACCATTGCCCACTTCATGTTCTGTGGCTTGCTCGTTTAACCGAAGTCCCAAACTATGACTCTCCGAAGAAGTACTCGATCCTGAAGCTTCCTTTACCGGCCTATGGGTTGTCTCGACATCCTTTTCCCCGACGTCAGTGATTTCGGTTATTACTGACTCGGTCCAAGGATTGTTAGACAATGGCAAAGGCGGTGAAATCACTTCACCAGGCACAAAACACACCCTTTCTTCATCCCCTGAAGCAGTGAGAGAGAAAGGAAGTTGAGGAGCATTATGGCCTGCGAAACTTGGTTGAAACCAAAACTCACCAGCACCAAGTTGGCCCAAACTCAAATTATCACCACCGCCTTCATGAACATCACCAGAGATCTCATTATGACAGCTACCCTTTTTCCTCTTTGCCCTCCTGTCAATGACTGACTCATCAATGAAACCCTCAGCAGCAAACCTCTTCAAACATTTACCTTTCTCCCAAAACTCATCCTTGATCTCTCTCCGCCCTTCATGTGCAGTAGTAGTCAATAGAGAATAACCGCTGGTCTTGGATTCAGTTGGTTTCTCCACAGAAAGGCCAACAGGCCTAATAGGCTGCGACCTTGAAGTGTCCTTGCGAGAAAAACTACATGGCAGGTCCAATCTTTGTGTGCTCATTGAAGTTGGGAAATGGCAAACTTGAAACTGTGCTGACGCTTCACTCCTCAATCTATGCCTTGGTGACACCAATGTAGAACTAGAACAACCAGCCAACATTTCTCTACAACCCTCCTACTTTCTTTCTTTTTCAGTTCAATTTCAATTCACCCACCCCCAGTTTGTTTTCTCTATTTTCTTTTCCTATCTCTCTTTTGTTTCTATAAGTTTTCAAGCTATGTGGAATGTATGAGTTTTATGTATAAAATTCCTATGTGTTCATATGAAACTTTGCATGTATACTTTGGACAAACTAAATCTAGAGAGAGAGAGAAATTCTAAGTGAGTGTGTGATTTTTCAACAAACCAAAAGAAATAAAAATAAGGAATCCGATATAGAGAAGATACAGAAATGTGTTACTATATGCAACAAAGAATTAATATAAAAGAATTTTCCCACCCCCAGAAAGAATCAAAGATTTGTTAAAGAACTACACTAAAACATTTACCACAAAACAATCATCGGATTCCCACAGAAAACTCAGCCACAATCAACAATGTAAAAAGCATACAACAAAAATGCATAAATTCTCAAACCTGGACTTGAGATCCTGAAAAACTTTGACATCCATCTCAGCTTTTGTGGTTTGCAACAACAACAACAACAACAACTCCATGCTAACTGAAACTGAAACTCAAAAAACCCAGCTTTGAAATCAAATTAAACATGCATGAAAACAAAACTGAAAAGCATATATCACTCGGAGCTCATAACCCAAGAAAACCAACTAGAGCTTTTTTTAAAACCTTTTTACTATTTTTCTTGCTTCATGTTGTTCATTTTAACTCTTTGTTTCTACTACAGCTACTACTATAGTCTAGTAGTATACTATACTACACACACTCTCTTTACTGGTAAAAATACTTACCTCTTTCACCTTCACGTCTCCATCATTGCTTTTCCCTTTTCTTTTCTTTTTCCTTCTTTTTGGGGTTTCTTCTTCTGGGATTCATTTCAAAGCAGAAAAAATACCATGGTGAATAATAGTCTTTGTGACCGTTGGGGTGTTGTCGGTGAAATATGACCGTTAAGAGTGTTGCGGGAGTTGGTGCCTTAAATTTTTAGGAATTTTCTCCTTGTACTATTACTGTTTTCTTTCCTTTTTTTTTGAACAGTGTTGAGGTCCACGTGACGCACACGTGCTTGTCTCCTGATACCATTTGACTGAACCGTTGTGTCACCGGCTCTCAGCTCAGCATTTATACTTATTTTAAAGCATTCCACTGAGTTAGCTCGTGGTTAATTGGATAGTAATAAGAAAATACCTCACTTTATAAATTAAATTATATTACTTTTTAGGGATTTTATTAGAAAATGTGTATAATAAAATTTAAACTTAAAATATCATAATATTTAATAATTTGTTATTTTCATTTTAAATAAAATATCATTTATTTATTATAAATATATTTTTAATTACTCATCAATCTACTGTAATCTAATTATTATTTATTTTGGTAAGAAATATTATTATTTGTTTCGTACCAGTTCTTTGTTTTTTTTTTCAATTGTGTTGTACCATCTGTTTTGTCGTCTTATGAAAATTAACATTTTTTTTAACTTCCTAAACCTGCCAATTTTAACATAATTGCAAACATGTGGCGCATGTTCAGCAACCATTAGAGGGTCTAATTATAGTTTTGTTTTTATTTTACTTATGTTAAGTAAACTTCGACTGGTTTATGTGGGTCTGACCTTTTTGTGTCTGTCATCTAACCAATAAAATCCTGCCACGCTGAACAGGTAGGGATATTGTAGTCAATTTATAGTTCGGTGCAGCTGACAACAAGCGACAAAGGACAACCAGGTGTCCAGGTGCCTTTATTTTTTTTAGGTTGGTTCCGTAAAGGGATAAAGCAACAATTTGGTAACTTTTTTTTTTTTTTTTTTTTTTTACTTTGCCCCTTAAAATTTTTTCACGTTAATATTAAATTTTAACATTTTTTTCAATTGAATCCTTTTTGTAATTTTAGATTATATATATTTTGAACTTTTATGTGATGACATGGTATAATCTTAAATGACACATCATTATATCTTAATGAAATCCTACTTCAAATATTAAATTGAAGATGTCAAATTCTAAAATTAAATGGACAAAAATTTCAAGGATCAAATTAAAAAAATTGATTAAATTCAATGACTAAATATTATTTCATCCTTTGATAAAAGATAAACAAATAATATAATTATAGCTCGAGTTTTGTGCATTCGATAATTTTATCGACTTAAATTGTATATATTAATAGTCAAATAAATTGATTTGGGGTTAAGATTCATTTATTTATAAAATAAAAAATACCATTGCAAGCCATTTAAGCAACGAAATGTTTTTTTTTTTATCGAACATGTTTATATTCGAGTCCGCTAATTTAATTTGGCTAGGTTATTTTATATTTGGAGATTTGATTTTATGTTTAGGAAAAAATAATTAATTGGATTGAGTTTTTTTATATTTTAGTATTTAATTTTATATTTGGATAATTAATTAAATAATTTAATTGGATTAAGTTATTTTATATTTGGGTATTTAATTTTATATTTGGATAATTTATTGAGTAATTTAATTAGGTTGTGTAATTTTATATTTGAATATTTTATTTTTTGGGGTTAGTTTATCTTAGATATTTGAATATAGGTTCATATGATGTTTAATTGAGTTATTCGATTTAGATGGATATCTAAAGTTGATAATTAAATGAATGGATCATTTAAATTGAATTATTTTAATTTATTTGATTCAATTATGTCAATTCATTTTGCTCACCCTTAAAGGGAATAGTAGAGATTTGTAAACTCATCCTAGGCTCAAGTGAAGGTAAAAAGTATTATGCATGTCATCGTATTAAGAGGTGGATTATATTTAACCCCTTCTACGCAAAAATAGGTAAATTAGCACTCGTATGTTAGAAAAAGAAGTGCAAATTGACCCATCTATTAAAAGATTCATTCGTATGTGCTATTAAATAATGATTTATTTTTTATTATATATATAATTGATCTGGAATTAAAAGATGAGTATGACCAAGTAAAAGTACCATGGAGGTCCCTGTATTAAGAGTCGGGTTACATTTTACCTCTTCTATTCAAAAAGTAGCGAAATTAGCCCCTGAAATTATTAAAAATAACATTTAAAATGATCTTCAACAAATGGTTATCTACGCTCGAATGAACTTGGACTACCATTTATCTTCGTTCATTCTAGAGTGGTTTCTTAAATAATTATAAAAATATATAAAAGTATTTAAAATTTATTAAGAATTATAAATAATGATTATTTAAAAAAATCTAAAAATTATATATTTGCACATATAGCATGTTTAAAGAATTCAAATATATCCATATATATATATATATATATATATATATATATATATATATCTTCTTATTCAACTTGATATTCAAGTTGATAAATCATATTTTATTAATTCTATAATTCTTAATAATTTTAAATAGATTTTAATAATTATATATAGTTTGTATAATTATTTAACAATTATTTAAAAATAATTCCATAATGAACTTAGATAAATGATTGTTTAGCTCATTTGAATCTAAACTACCATTTGTCTGTATTCATTCTAAACGTTTATAATAAAATTTAGATAAATTTCTATATTTTTATAATTATTTAAAAATGACTCCCATGACCATTTGTCTAAATTCCTCTTGATTAAAACAATTATTTAAAAATATATTTATTTTTGATATATTCTTTTAATTTTAAATATTTATTGATATGATAAAATATATCACATCAACATTCTAAGTGTCACTATTTAGTTACTCCATTCGTAACATAATCACTTAAAAATAGATTAGAATAAAATTATTAATAGAAAGACCAAATTACTTTTTGATCTAATATCTATAAACTAATTTATCTATTTTTGAGTAAAAGAAATAATGATACTTTTACCTAATCCAACTCATCATTTAATTACACGTCACTTAAATTAAAAAGAACTATCAAAAATCCAAATCATCACTTAACAACTAAAATTTTTAACAGATGGGTCAATTTCACTTTCTTTTACTAATATACAGAACTAATTTATCTATTTTTTAAATAATATAAACAAAATACAATCCTAATATTAGTACTACATGATAGGTGAACCATAAATAACCGCACATACAATGCTTTCTCTTTAAATCAAATCGAAAACCACCAACAAAATGCAGAATACTGACCATCGTCAAGTCAGATTAATTGTACTCTCTCCTGAAATTTCATCAACCAAATACAACCAAGCAACCCTTGGGAAATTCCACTACTCCATGTAGTACTTCATAATTCAATAAAACTAAATAAATTTCAGAGTAAATTTCCACAAGTATTCGTGTAGGAATGAGATGTTATTAAGATCAGATCAACTCCAGGAATAGGGCTTCTTGTTTGCTTGTTAACCCAAGTTCATTTAGTGTCAAACTGCTCTCTTCATCACTAAAAGCACGCCTTGGGTATGGCCTCACCTGTGCAATCATTGCATATTAGCACGGGATGAGAAATAGCTTTGGCAAAAGACTTGGGATGAGAATTTACCAGTCTATAAGTGCCTGGCTTCACTCCTCTACCAATATCGATAAAGTCATACAGAGACTGCAATCCAAAACCAAAACCAAAACCAAAGTCAGGTCTTATAAGCATGCACAAGGACAAGTGATAGAAACAACTCTTCTTTGCAAATTTACCTGCAGTCTATCAGACTTGAGAAACCGGCGGCCCCTGCGACTGCCATCTGGCATTCGCACAAGAAGGGTTACTGCATTTTGCTCATTGGCTGCTGGCTCTTGAGGCAGAGAAGCTTCTTTAGCAGCTAATTGTCTCTCACATTCCTGCAAGTAAAATCACACATGATACAATTCAGAACCAAGAATAAAATATATCTACAGCGAGTGAAACTATATTTACAAAGACTAAATCAAATTCGTTTACATAAAAACCTAAATTATCAGAATGATAAAATGCATTTTATATCACATCTCCACTAAAACAAGTTTGTTTAACTACAGAAAACAATTTGCTGGTAAAATTTAATCATCCCACACTAATTTAAAAACAAGCATCTATATGATAAATTGCCTTTGAATTATTGCTAGAATGTTAATCCTTTATCCACGAAATGAAGATACAAGATAGAACATATCATTTTCCTCACTACATGGACTGACATTATCCTGAACAATAACTAATATAATACCTGCTCCTCCTCCTCTTTCCTGCGAAGCTCTTCCTCTTTTCGCTGTTCTTCTTCAAGAGCAGCTTTTCTAGCTGCTTCTTCCTCTAAACGGTGAGCTTTGGCTTCTTCAATTGCTTTCAACTCTTTTTCTCTGTCAGCTTGCAATGATGCATAATACTCATCATCCTGAATGTATCACGGTAGTAGGCAACTGTTAAACCATTACTCATAGACCAAAACTTGAGACCTGCAACTTCCGGTCAATGAGAAATCAATAAATAAAACTAACTTGCTGTTCCCGTATCAAGCGTTGAGCTGCCAAAGAGGGTGATGGAGGACGAGGGCTACGCCAGGTATTGGATCCCTCAGGTCGCATGAACTGATGAGGTGCATATGCAAAATGATATCTACTTTCAGGGATTCCCCCAAACATTGCAGCCTCAAGCATGACTGCCTCATCATGCTCCTCAGAGGAGATGCCTCCCCACTACAATTTAGTAGAGAGCAGAAGCCAAATATTATTTTTATGTAATGAACATAAGTGAAAAGCATTAGTTAGAAGAGAAACTCCTGCATGAATATATGGAATGCAATGTATAATATGTAGATTTAAGTTCTCATTGGGCATCAGTGGAAATCATGCAAGATTTAACCTCATCGGAAGGAAAGGCATTTCCATTGTTCCGTGGGAGATTGCCTGCATCTTGCTGTCCAGGATTTGATGGTGGGCTAGCCTCAACAACTCCAATTTCTTTCACAGATTCCCCTGAGCCAGATGATGCCTGTCTGGTCCTGCGCCTAACTAGAGGCTGCTCCTCCACATCTTCGGCATCATCATGAATGGAAGAGCTTCCTCTCATTAACCTAAACCAACTCAATAAGTAGACCATGAAATGATGAAAAGGCAAAATAGAGTTACAGGTTTTTAATCATAAAACAAAAAACAGAAAGCATAATGCTTAACCAGTGACCCTGAGATGTACCTCCCATTTGAGACTTCCAAGTGCCCAAGTTGCCCCTCAGCTGGTTTAGAAGCTTCGGGTTCTGATGTTCCGGACCAACCCTGCTCATGCAATGCCTTCTCTTGCTCCGCTGTCTGAATTTGTTCACATTAAACACAATGAAGAGATTATTATATGAGAACACAATTTTAACAAAGTAAAGCGCAACAAACCTTCAAGGACAAAGAAACTGCTTCTGCAAGTTGAGCATCCTCCTCCACATGAGGCTGATTAGGTAGAGGGCCAGGATCACTTAAATCCTGCACAAAAATTAAAAATTTGCAATAACATTTACACCATCTACAAGAAAGAAGTGCACCAAAACAGCATGACACTGGAACCACTCGTTTGTAAAAACTTACCTCAACATCCCATTTGGAAGCCTCAATGGCAGCTCGAATCATTTGTTCTTCAATGTCATTGCCATAGTCTGGCAAATTATCAAAGACAGGAGCACTGGGTGTAACATGTTGGTCACAGGGATCATTCTGCTGACTTGGCAGCATGGTAGAATCGTCATCCACTTCATCCACTATAACAGTCTCATTGGCAATTGGTTCATGTGCTGGTGCAGTTTCAGAGACATCCTCAATGAAAGGAGCATGACCAGAACGACGTGATGGCTCACTGCTATCCTTAACCTCTATTGGTACCTCCCTTACCTCTCTTGGATGTGTAACCAATGGTTCACGAGTTGTAAAATCAGAAACACCATCAAGGAAGCTTCTACGAAAGTTTGGATCAAGCAATGAGAATGCATTCATTGTTCTAGATGCTGGAAGAAGTGGAAAGGCTGGCCTGCTTGGTACATCTTCTATTGGATCATCTATATCCATGGCGTCATCTACAGGAACTACAGTTGACGTTGACCTTGTGCTGCAAATAGGGAAAAATAAAGAAATAAATAAAGCTATGAACAGAGAATTAGTAATCAAAAGAAAGGATAGCACAATTCACAAACGTGTTTCTATCTCCTTCACTGAAATGTGCATTTACAGCTGCATTGAGATCACCACCATGCTCCTGATTCCAAGCAAAATAAATAACAGACAAAGTGAGAGATGCGCATAACTAACTTAGTTCTAGGAGCAGAAGCAAAGAATCCAAACTAACCCAAGTGAATAATGGAACTCAAGAAACAGTTAATCACAAACAGATGAATGAGGGGTGAACTCACTAAGGAGTCCAAAAGTAAGAGTTCTAAAGACACACAAACTGAAAGACTTCTAGAATTATTAATCACATTGGAGGGGCACCAGTCGACCTTAGTTGCCCCATGTATCTATGGCCTTTCTAAGAGCTTTGGGACAGACTATTGGAGGTTCAGAAAACCTTAGAATAATACTAATCAACATCTAATTCATTTTAGCGAAACCATGAAAAGAATACAACTTCAAATTCCAAACGGGTGCAACCTCATCTTTTCTTTCAATTTTTCCCCCGTTGGATACCAGTCAACCATCCGAATTCTTTCTCCATGTCTTATTAAAAAAGAAAGGCTTGTTCATTTGACATACAAGTCACATACACATATAAAGCCTAATTGAAAAGGGAAAATCATGTAAAACCCATCTAACCCTTAAAATAACCCATTGATTGTAGTCACTGACTGAAATCCTTATCCAAACGCAAGCAATGAAACTTCAATTACCATCAAGAAATGAACCATACGATAATCAGCAAACTAAATCAACAATGCGAAGCAACAGAAACCCAAATTTTTAACAAATTAATCAATCATCCCATCAGTTCTTAACCTATAACGAGAAACCAATTAGACAATCAAGTTAAAAAGAAGCAAAATAAAAACTAAACTCAAATTTGAAGCAAAAGTTTCCAAAAAATACCTCAAGCTTTTCAATGGCAACAGCTTCTGAAGCCCCGGTGATGTTGATGAAGGTCTCGATTGCTTCTTGATCAGTTCTGGCCATTGCCGAAATTAGGGTTTTCCTTTTTTAATTTAATTTTTCGCAGCTTGTAATTGCAGGGCCCTTTTTATGTATATAAGTAGAGAAAAAGAAAATATGAAAGATGATTTTTGTGGAAAGTTTGTTTGGGGGCAGGAGCTTTTATATGAGGACTAGCTCGGTCATTTTTTTTATTATTTATTTTTTCTAATGAAAATTTTATTTTTATTTATTTGGGATATATAGGAGTTTCTCCAGTCTTCTACGCTTATTGAATCAGTTGAAGCTGAAATAAAACGTTTTTAAGGTGAAGTAGCAGAAAAGCCAATGGCCATTATAAAGTGAAAAAATAAAAATAAAAAATACTAATATTTTATATAACAGACAAAAAATAGGTTTAATTTATGAATTAGTCACTGTTATAATTTTTATTTCGCTAATTTTTTCATTAGATTTCATGTTAAAATCTAACATAATGTTTAAAATTAATCATAATCTTTTCGTAATCTATAAGTAAAAGGATTTAAACTATAAGAATTGACGTTTGTAGAGAAAATTAACTTGGTGCATTTGTCCTTATAAATGAATTATAATCTCTTAACTCAAAATATAGCTTAGCTTGCATTGAACATGATGATCATCATTAAAGTAATAAAGCAATTGGGGAAAAAACTGCATTAACTCTATTATTGCATTTATGTGTATATGTTTGTAAAAATGGTCGGCAATAAAGTCGTATCCGATAATTAAAGGATAAGTTAGGAATCCTTTGAGCTTTATGCTTTTCGTACTTTCAAGGTAAAAATTGTGATAGAATTAATGTGGCTGGTTAATTGAAAATTAATAGATAATTTTAATAAAATAAAATTCAAAAAGTGTTAAAAAAATACCTATCCGAGTTAATTAGAATAATGATGGAAAAAATCAACTGGATAAAAAATAATTGGATATTTCTTAAATATTTTTCTAATAAAACCAAATTCAAAAAGAGTCACAAATTGAACAACTCAACATAGATTTTCAATATTTTTCTTTAAATTGCATTCAAAAAGTTTGTTAAATGTTTTATTAATTTTATTATAATTTTTTAAAAATTATTCTTTAATCTAATATATTTAATAAAAAAGAAAATAAAGGGATCGTGTATTTATTATGAAGGCCCGCAGGCTGCAACGACCCAGATTTAAACAGGAAACATGTATTGGGGCTGTACGTTGACCCAAATTGATTGATATAGATCAAGCCCAAATTCAGTCCAATTAATAATATGGTTCAAGCTAGACATCAACATAGTCAGACCTGGCGTCACCCATGTATGGTACTTTTTTAAATTTGGATTGGTTTATTTCATTGAAAATGGTTTTTAAAATTAATTTTAAAAGAGACTTATTTTTCTGAAAAAAGTTAATACTTTTTATATTTTGATGAATTTATGTAAAATATTTGTTATTGTTTGACAAATTTATTGAAATTATTTTATAGAAATTATTTTAATTAAACAAATATACATTTGAGATTTTTTATTTTTCATTGTTTAATTAAATTTATTTTATATCAATAAATTTATATTTTATATTTTTTGCATATATTATAATGATTTATTTATAAATAAATATATCAATTAATATATATATAATATTACTCAATTATTAAGCTAAAATATATAAATTGAAAACAACCAAAATTGTACAGCGAAAAATGGTAAAATACAACAACTTTGAAGAAAAATAGGAATGCAGATCAAGAAGTAGAGACAAGCTTAAAAACGCAGAACAGTAGAAAGGGGCTTAGATGTATGAAAAACGCTTCTTTTACTGCAGAGAGGTTGAAGAAAAGATGGTATCCTTACTTGAGTTATTGTCGTCGAAGAGGGAGAGGTATTGAATGGGTTATTTCTTCGACACTGAAGAGAGTTTTACTTTTACTACTCTAAAAGCTTCTTATTTTTTTTTTTCGACAATGAAGATAAGAACAGGACCTTATTAATTTAAAAATATCTTATCGAAAAAATTTGATAAGACATTTTACGAAATAAGGATTAATTTTACATTGATAAGAAAACGTTTTACATTGATCATCCTATTTTACATGAAACAAATATAAAAAAAGGTTGAAAATATTTTCCGTAAAAACTTTTATGTGAAATAAATGGAGTCTAAAATTTTATCCAAACTTACTTATATTTGTAAATTATTAACTCAACCTATTTAAGTCCACATATATTTATATTTAATTTTTTTATTTAGTATTTAGTAATTCTACATACAAACATCAATTTTACCACCATTATATTTTTTATTAAATTTCTTGTAAATATTTATACAATTCTTAAAATTTTAAGTTGAAAGATAATACACTTTTAAATACACTCGAACCAACGCCTTCTTAAATATTGTAATATATTTTTTAATATTTACATTATAACATAGTGTATTGAATTTTTGTATAATATAAAATAATACATAAAAGAAAAAGAAAAATAACATATTTTAAACTGAAAACAGAGTTAAGTCAAGCTTACCTCTAGCATGAAATATTGGATTAGATCGGTATTTTAAAGGGCTTTATTTGAGTGCTCAAGTCTATTTTTAAGCTTAATATTTTATCTACACTTTTAAAAATATTAAATAAATTTTTAGATTTAAACTTAAAACGTGATCTTTAAATAAGTCAATTCAAACTTAATTAAAGCAATTAAATAGAATATATATACATAATAAAATAAGAAGAAAGAAACTATAAGCGTAAGATAAATATAATATGAAAAATAATTAAAATACGAATCATGATAATATAAATTTTATTTTAAATACGTAAATGATATTTAAATAACATAAAACCGCAAAAACTAAAATTTACGGCGTAAGCAAAGCGAAGAGATAGACGATGCGAAAGGAGAACGTGGAATTTGATTGGGGTTGAAGGCTCCATATTTGAGAAAGCAAGCCATGGTCATGTGCTCCTGCTGCTTGCTAGGCCATCAATATGGGGTTTCTCGCACGCCATCGATCACTTTCCCACATCTCCTTGGCTTTGATTAACTAACTACTTTCTCTGTATAAAACAAGTATATTTGTACGGCTTTTAAGATTTTAAGCGTTTATATTTTAGTTTTATTTTGTAGAAATTATGTGTGTTATGTTTAAATTTATTTTTATTTAATATTGTTATATGTAGATCATGTTTAAAGTCACTAAATGCTTTATTTTTGTGACTTCTGTTAAGTTTGTTATACCAGCTAACAGTATGCTGTTGAGCAAGGGTCTTAGTTTGTTAGCCATCTTTGAGTCTATAAATGCAACCTCTATTGTACAGAGAAGATAGATGTTCATTCAATAACAAAAAGTTTATTTTCAGTCTGTGTTAATGTTTTAGTTTACCTAAGTTCTTTCATGGTATCAGTCGCCTAGGTGATCCTCGACGGTTCTGCTAATGTTGAGCACCATAGTTCTTCATTCACTGGTGATCGGCTCGTCCATTCTTTTCCACGACATGATGTCATAAAGCTTGACGTCAACACCTTCGTTCAGTGGTAGAAACAGATCCGACTCATTGTTGCCAGATACGATTTGACCGGATTTCTAAATGGATAGCTTACTTCTCTGGCGCGGTTCGTCGTTGCATCTGATGGAGCACTTGTGTCCAATCTAGATGCTTCTGCCTTTATTCAACAAGAAAATCTGCTTACCTCTTGGTTACTGTCCACGATCAGCTCTGCTTACCTATCTTCCTTCACCGATGTCCAAACAGTGTCTGATGTATGGACAACGGCTAGCTCACTATTCGCGGCAGACATTGGTGTGAAGCAGTTTCGGTTACGTCACAAGCTCCACTATCTCCGCAAAGGTAACCTGTCAATCAATGAATTTGTTGCGAAAATGAAGAGCCTCTGTGCTCTCTTGCATGCATTCGGATCTCCCGTTCCCGAGGCTGAACGAACGGAGATCCTTCTCGCTGTCTTCCGTCCGAGTTTGAGGCAGTTGTGTCTACAGTAACTCTGTCTCTGACTCCCTTTCCGTTGCAACGTATAATTGACGCTCTTCTTGAGTATGAGCGACAGCAACAACGGGAGGTGCATGAGACGGTTCTTGCGGCGAATCTTGTTGAAAACTCACCAGCACCTTCGGTGGGAGGGTCCTCTCGTAGTGGCTGATTTTTTACGCGTGGTCGTGGCAGAGGTTTTCAGTTGCATCTTCAATGCCAGATTTGCGCTCGATACGATCATGTTGCCCAACAGTGTTATTATCGTTATCACCGTGATGATAGTGTGCCGGTGATGGCTCTCTCTGGAGGTTCGGTG
Organism: Gossypium rotundifolium; assembly: GCA_025506655.1. Taxonomy (NCBI): domain Eukaryota; kingdom Viridiplantae; phylum Streptophyta; class Magnoliopsida; order Malvales; family Malvaceae; genus Gossypium; species Gossypium rotundifolium. The sequence continues at coordinate 167,810,740 of CP106733.1, forward strand.
GTTGGTGGTTCGATTGCTTCGACTACATATGCTCCTACTGCACCTAGCTTTGAGAGGGCTGACTATCCCTCTAGACGAATGCGGTTTTCCCCTCCTTCAAATCCCCTAAGTTTCGGTCAAAATCAGTCTTATTATGGTTAAAATTGTGGTGACCGAATTTGCCTTCCAGCTGGACCCCATTACATCGATCAAAATTGGGATAATTATGGTCAAAATTATAATGCAAATTTTGGTCATCAATTTGCTTCAAATTGCCAACGTCAACAAGTTCCCTTGGACGTCACTCCTAGCCCCCACACTTAAGCCTTTGGATTTCATAATGGGCCTTACGCACATACTACTGTTGGTGGGTCTAATGCACGTGAATTTAATGGGCAAAAAAGGGTGAATTTTCATGAGCCCAATGCTATGTTTGGGCAAGGACATTCAAATCCTATTCAGCCCACTACCAATTGTGTTCAAGTAGGGTCTCCGTTGGGTTGTGGTCAACCGATTGAACCGTTTCATGGTGAGGGTGGCTCCAACCCGCGTTTTCCTTAGAAGACCAAATGTAACATCCTAAATATGGGCTCGTGCATTTCTTTTATGTGGTGTTCATTTAAATATGTTAAATTAAATATTTAGATATTAATTGGGCTCAGGAACGGGCTAGGATCTCAGTTAAAATGTTTTGTGTAGACATTCTTAAGCTTAAAATAAAGTTTTAGTAGTTCAATTGGTATTTTGGGCCTGTGGCCCAGAGAAAAATGGTGCTATTATGAGGGTAGGGGAGGACGGTACACTAGCAATAAAATAGGGTTTTTTATTCTTTTATTTTAATTGATAAAATGCTGATAATAGGAAGGGAGGTATTGTTGTTAAAGAAGACTCTTTTGAAGGGTGGATAATGATTAAGTTAACAGGAAAGATTAGAGTTATCAGTAATGTGAGAGTTGGCCAAAATCCAACTCTGGAAAGGGGTTGTATATCTTGAAATTTGCAAGCCAGAGATCACTTTCTCATCTTTTTCTTTTATTCTCTTCAAGCCGAAATTCTTTTCTCTCTTGGGTTCTTTGCCGCAACTCTCCCACACTTTGTTTCTTCTCTTCATTCTTTTATTCAAAACTGAATACTTTTGTTCATACTTTCTTCTTCCATAGTGAAACCTTCAAGGATCCAAACCTCTTTTTCACGAAATCACATCATAGCGAATCTCCATTGGTAAGTTCCTTGCGGTTGTTTATTCGATACTTCTTTCTTTCTTATTAGGTTTCTAACCGAGTCACTTCTCTAATATCTCATGGATTTCCACTCTCTAAATCTTAGAAGCCGATTTATTCTCACTGAGATCTCTTGGTGCTGAACATTGAAGAAGCCGAAGGTATATGTGTTGGTAGTAGGCTCGGCCGAATGGCCACTTTCTTACCCTTTTCTCTTTTGTCGAATTCCATCAAGTAAATGTGTGGTTGTGATCATCGGGGTTGGTTTAATGTTTTGATATTTGGCCGAATGTAGGGGAAACCTCACTTTCGTGTTTTTTGACTTTTGAGCAAGGCTATAGATTGAGGATAATAGATCCGGATAACAAGGGTATCGACTAAGGACTTTGGGGTTCGCAATATCAGGTGTGTAGCACTTCCCCACCACTTAGATCTATTTGTTACATACTTAAGCCTTATATGCTTTGATAAATGCCGAAATTACGGCATAACGATAGAAACCCAAAGAGGGTAAAAGCAAATTACAGGTTAGTAAATGTTCTGTTTAAATGATATGAGTATATTGATTGAATGTGATTGCATGGGTTTGGCTGATGAAAGAAGGAAGTTATACGTTGTAGCGATTTTTACCGTGATCTGTTGTAGCAGTTCTTACCGTGATCTGTTGTAGCGGTTCTTACCGTGATCTGTTGTAGTGGCTACAGCCATGATCTGTTGATGAGCAGCATGACTACCATCTTGGCGTGTAGCGGTGTGGGTTGATTGTAAAAATCCTCAATGGTATGAACGGTTGGTACGGGGGCGTGTAACGAATGGAAATCTAGGCAAATGGGTTGGGCCTTGCATAATATTTGTTATTTATATAAATGAAATTATTATTATGTTTTATAGGGAGAAGGCCCAAATCTAATGGTGCATGAGGGTTGCACACTGAGTCTCGCAACTCAACCTATTAATTTAACATTTTAGGTAACCCTTAGCGCATCGGACCGGGCTGGAGAGGAGTGCAAGGTGGCCATGCAAAAGAATATGTGGATCCGACAAAAGACTCAACTTAATAGTTTTAAGATATTTTATTTTATGGATTTTAAGCCTGTTGTAATAAGGTAGTGGGCCACTAGTTTATGTTCGGTTTTATTATGGATTTCAAATTTTTTTAGTTATTTAAATATTTACTTTAATTAAACTAAGACATGTAATTAAATTTGGGCTTTTATTCATAAAGGTATATTTTATATAAAATTTCACTTGGGCTTTCTGGTAACCTGAATTGTTTTATTAAAATTTTTCTTAGTGACATACTAGATCCGGTCGTGGTGTTTGGACCGGATTTGGGGTGTTACAAATTGGTATCAGAGCCCAGTTCAAAACTCAGCTCTGGGGTTTTTAGACTTAAAATGTTTTCTAAAAATGGGCTTTAGGAACATGTTGGTTTTTTTTAAAAAGATAACAGGTTTAGCACGGCATGGCATCTGCATTTCATGCCCAAGTCCGTCAGGTAGGTATTCTGAACCATTGTGTGATTTATATGTGGGCTTGATGGGCTTTATGGGACATAGGTTAGTTAAATAGACTTTGATGGACTATAGGCTTAGCTTAAACAACTTTTTAAGATACATAAGACTTAACTTATCCAAACAAATTCTGTGAACTAATCACCGACTTAAGGTGTGGCAACAGGCACACGCATGTCTAGGAGTGGATACAGTGAGAGCTTGGTATTTAAGCAGTCCTAGTGACTCACCTCCTCTTCACCGAATCCTACACAGTGCGTGGTATTGTTCACCTTAAGCCAATTAGGGTGTGGCAGCAGTATCGCATGTCTAGGAGTGGATCTGATGAGAGCTTGGTATTTAAGCGGTCCAGGTGACTCACCTCCTACTGCTGGAATCCAACACAGTGCGTGGTATTTATTCACCCTAACCATGAGGATCGTTGACAGCCAAAACTTATAATTAAAACCCGAAAGGACCAACCATTCTTTTGTAAAATCTCAAAATTACCCTAGTTATAGAAAAAATAACCAAAATACCCTGATACCAAAATACCCCTGATCTGAAAAATTACCAATTTATCCCTGACTTGTAAAATGACCAAAACGCATTTGATTCGCAAAATTATCGAAATACCCCTAGATTACAAAATTATCGAAATACCCTTGGATTGTAAAATCACCGAAATACCCTAGATTCGTAAAATTATCGAAATACCTTCGGGTTTGAAAATTACCAAAATACCCTTATTTCGTAAAATTACCAAGATACCTTATTCTGGAAAATTATGAAAATACCTTTGTAGGATAAACTACGAAAATACTCCTAGGTAGTGAAATGACGAAAATACCCCTAAGTGATGAATGTGGGTTCATGAATATTGTTTGTATGATGTCTGCAAATGTATGTGATTCTTTGAATTAAGATAGTAGACTTGAAACTAAAACTTGAAAATAATTCTGAATTCGAAAGAACCACTATTAATTTACTTTTAATAAAATTGCTCGTGGATAATTAGTGAAAAGTTAATAATCCATAAAATTTTCCTTAATCAGATAAAGACGATACTAGGACGATGAGTACTAGGGGACGTGGACGTATTGCGCGAGGTCGCGGTAGAGGTCGAGTGTTACAAAGGGTTGTCGTATCGGAACGATAGGAAATGGCTATGAATCAGAAGCTAAGATGCCAGTGCCGCCAGCAGTGGAGGCGGAGTATCAAGGCCAAACGGGCGAAGAGGATGTGGTGTCTCAGGCAGTGCTAAGAGTTTTAGAAAGAGTGGTGAAATTTGGTATGGGCATAGGAGCCCAAAATCTATGCTAGAGAGCTTAGGAACAACAGGCGAAAGTATTTAGAGAGTCTCGACATAGCCCCGAGTTCTGCTGAATATTGGTTGGAGGTCGTGGAGCGCATAATGAATGACTTAGACTTCACGGTGGAGGAAAAGCTGAAAGGAGTCGTGTCTCTTTTTTGAGACGAGGCCTATCAATGGTGGCTCACGGTGAAAGAAAGTACTGCTGCGAATTTGATTGACTGGGATTTCTTTAAGGAGTCATTCTAGGGAAAGTATGTTGAGGCCAGTTATATGGATGCACAAAGGAAGGCATTCTTGAACCTGGTACAGGGAAGTAAGTCTGTGGCTGAATATGAGGCAGAGTTTTGCGCTTGAGCCGCTACGCTAGAGGAATGGTAGCAACGGAGTATGAGCGCTGTGTTCGGTTCGAGGACGGGCTGCGGAATGAGCTAAGGATTCTGATTGCACCACAAAGAGAGAGAGTCTTTGCGGTTTTGATGGATAAGGTTAAAATAGTTGAGGAAGTAAAACGAGTTGTAAGACTACATGGTGTACCGATGTCAATCATATCAGATAGGGACCCTAGGTTCACGTCACGATTTTGGAAAGCTCTTCATCAAGCAATGGGAACAAGGTTAGACTTTAGTACTGCTTTTCACCCATAGACTGATGGTCAGTCTGAGAGGGTAATTCAAATCTTGGAGGATATGCTAAGGGGTTGCATCATCGACTTTAGAGGCAGCTGGAAAGAGTATTTGCCCTTAGCAGAATTTGCATACAATAATAGTTATCAAGCTAGTATTCAGATGGCACCTTATGAAGCGTTATATGGGAGGAGATGTCGTACCCCAACTTGTTGGACGGAGTTGGGTGAACGTATGGTGTTGGGTCCTGAGTTAGTTTCGAAAACAGAGGAGAAAGTTAAGTTAATACGGGCTCGGTTGAAGGAAGCGTCTGATCGACAGAAGTCTTATGCGGACCTAAAGCGGAAGGAGGTAGAATTTGTGGTAGGAGACCAAGTCTTTTTGAAGGTATCTCCATGGAAGAAGGTGATACGGTTCGGACGAAAGGGGAAGTTAAGTCCACGGTTTATTGGGCCTTACCGGGTATTAGAACGCGTGGACCCAGTGGCTTATCGGTTGAAGTTGCCTTCAGAGTTGGAATAGATACATGACCTGTTCCATGTCTCGATGCTAAGACGATATCGTTCTGATCCCTCGCACATAGTACCGGTGGAAGAGATAGAGGTAAGGTCAGATTTGTCCTTTGAGGAGGAACCAGTGTAAATCTTGGGTCGAGATGTAAAAGTGTTGAGAAGGAAGTCCGTCCCTTTAGTTAAAGTTTTGTGGCAAAATCACGGTACAGAAGAGGCGACGTGGGAGCCAGAGGATGTTATACGACAACAATATCCCCATCTCTTTTGATCAGGTAAATTTCGAGGCCGAAATTTATTTTAAGGGGGGTAGAACTGTAACATCCTAAATATGGGCTCGTGTATTTCTTTTACGTGGTGTTCGTTTAAATATGTTAAATTAAGGATTTAGATATTAATTGGGCTCAAGAACGGGCTGAGATCTCAGTTAAATTTTGTGTAGACACTCTTGAGCTTAAAACAAAGTTATAGTAGTTCAATTGGTATTTTGGGCTTGTGGCCCAGAGAAAAATGGTGCTATTATGAGGGTAGGGAAGGACGGCACACTACCAATAAAATAGGGTTTTTTTTATTCTTTTATTTTAATTGATAAAATGCTGATAATAGGAAGGGAGGTATTATTGTTAAAGAAGACTCTTTTGAAGGGTGGATAATGATTAAGATAACAGGAAAGATTAGAGTTATCAGGTAACAGCAGAGTTGGTCAAAAATCTAACTCTGGAAAGGGGGTTGTATACGCCGAAATTTGCTAGCCAAAGATCACTTTCTCATCTTTTTCTTTTATTCTCTTTAAGCCGAAATTCTTTTCTCTCTTGGGTTCTTTGCCGCAACTCTCCCACACTTTGTTTCTTCTCTTCATTCTTTTATTCAAAATCGAATACTTTTATTCATACTTTCTTCTTCCATAGCCGAAACCTTCAAGGATTTAGCCTTTTTTTCCTGAAATCACATCATAGTCGAATCTCCATTGGTAAGTTCCTTGCGGTTATTTATTCGATACTTCTTTCTTTCTTATTAGGTTTCTAACCGAGTCACTTCTCTAATATCTCATGGATTTCCACTCTCTAAATCTTAGAAGCCGATTTCTTCTCATTGAGATCTCTTGGTGCTGAACATTGAAGAAGTCGAAGGTATATGTGTTGGTAGTAGGTTCGGCCGATTGGCCACTTTCTTACCCTTTCTCTTTTGTCGAATTCCATCAGATAAATGTGTGGTTGTGATCATTGGGGTTGGTTTAATGTTTTGATGTTTGGCAGAATGTAGGGGAAACCTCACTTTCGTGTTTTTCGACTTTTGAGCAAGGCTATAGATTGAGGATAATAGATCCGGATAACAAGGGTATCGACTAAGGATTTTGGGGTTTGCAATATCAGGTGTGTAGCACTTCCCCACCACTTAGATCTATTTATTACATACTTAAGCCTTATATGCTTTGATAAATGCCGAAATCACGGCATAATGATGGAAACCCAAAGAGGGTAAAAGTGAATTACAGGTTAGTAAATGTTCTGTTTAAATGATATGAGTATATTGATTGAATGTGATTGTATGGGTTTGGCTGATGAAAGGAGGAAGTTATATGTTGTAGCGGTTTTACCATGATCTGTTGTAGTGGTTCTTCTGTGATCTGCTTGTAGTAGTTCTTCTGTGATCTGTTGTAGTGGCTACGACCATGATCATTGATGAGCGACATGATCGCCATCTTGGAGTGTAGCGGTGTGGGTTGATTGTAGAAATCCCTAATGGTGTGAACGGTTGGTACGGGGGCGTGTAGCGAATGGAAATCTAGGCAAATGGGTTGGGCCTTGCATAATATTTGTTATTTATATAAATGAAATTATTATTATGTTTTATGGGGCGAAGGCCCAAATTTAATGGTGCATGAGGGTTGCACACTGAGTCTCGCGACTCAACCTATTAATTTAACATTTCAGGTAACCCTTAGCGCATCGGATCGAGTTGGAGAGGAGTGCAAGGTGGCCATGCAAAAGAATATGTAGATCCGATAAAAGACTCAACTTAATAGTTTTTAAGATATTTTATTTTATGGATTTTAAACCCCGTTGTAATAAGGCCATGGGCCACTAGTTTATTCGGTTTTATTTTATTATGGATTTTTTAGTTATTCAAACATTTACTTTAATTAAACTAAGACATGTAATTAAATTTGGGCTTTTATTCATAAATGTATGTTTTATATAAAATTTCACTTGGGCTTTATGGTAACCTGAATTGTTTTATTAAAATTTTTCTTAGAGATATATCAGATCCGGTCGTGGTGTTTGGGTCGGGTTTGGGGTGTTACACCAAACCTCGTGCTCATGTGCATTCTGGATCAGACCCATGTATTGGCCTTCCTCGGCTTGGTGATTTGCATGCGACTGACTATTCGGACTCTTTTGGCTTACATATCAACACTGCTCAGGTCGGGTCTAGTAGTGGAGGCACAGATTGTTATATACCCATGCCGGTTAGGTCTGTATCGTGGTACCCCGACTCGGGTGCAAGCAATCATGTCTGCCGTGATACATTGGCTTTGAATGATGTCACACCGTATCTAGGTACGTCCTCTCTCTTAATGGGTGACGGGACTCCAGCTCAAATATTGTCTATTGGTAATGGATTTTTTCATACACATTCTAAATTACTTCGATTGTTTGATGTTATCTGTGTCCCAATTTGCCACTGATAATAACATGTATTTTGAGTTTCACCCAACATACTGTGTAATTAAGGACATTATGACCTAGAGACTCTGCTGAAGGGCCATATTCGTGATGGGTTGTACCGATTCTCTCTGCCAGTTGTCTCTCAACAGTGTGTTCGACTTCGATTGCTGCATCTTCTAATCTTCAAAATAAGTCAAATAAATGTGATACTTTTTTCTTGTGGCACAATCGTCTTGGCTACCCATCTACTACTGTTGTTAAAGCTGTTTTAGACAAATGTAATATTATATCACAAATCAATTGCCTTGAGAATATATGTACGGCATGTCAAAAAGGAAAGTCGCATAAATTGCCATTTCCACTGTCCACTACTGAATATAGTAATCCGTTTGACTTGGTTGTATCTGATCTTTGGGGACCTACCTCTGTTGCTTGTGGAAAAAATTGGTACTATATAAAGTTTGTCGATGTGTGCACTCGTTTCACGTGGGTTTATCTACTTCGTCAAAAATTTCAGGCAGTGAAATGTTTTGTTCAGTTTCAACAACTTATTAAGACACAATTTGGAAAGACTATTAAACAATTTCAGAGTGATTGGGACGGAGAGTTTCGGGCGTTCACCTCTATTCTAGCTTCTCAAGGTATCATTCATCGACTTTCGTGTCAGCATACTTTAGAACAGAATGGGATGGCTTAAGGCAAACATCGTCACATTGTTGACATGGGCATCACTCTTTTGGCTTAAGCTAGTCTATCTATGAACTACTGGGGATATATGTTTTGTTGTGTTGTTCATCTCATCAATAGGCTTCCTACATCTGTTCTGAAAGGATAAAGTTCGTATCGGGCTCTCTATGGAACTGAACCCACTTATGACCATCTCAGGGTACTTGGGTGTTGTTGTTTTCCGTGTCGACGTCCTTTTCTCGAATAATAAGTTGAGTTTCCGATCTTAACCGTCTATTTTTTTGGGCTATAGTCCCCAACACAAGGGATATCAGTGCCTTTTGCCTGATGGTAAGGTTATTATCTCTTGACATGTAGTTTTTGATGAAAACAAGTTTCTGAACTCCGAACCTACTGGAAAGGGAACTATTGTTAACCACACACAGCCTTTTTCGACCTATGTTCCGCTTGTACGGACCTGTCTTGTGGCACCGTCCGTTGCTCTACCTCCTGTTCCATGCTCTCCACACGCTGAATCCTCGTCAGGGTTTTCGATAGTTGAAGCTCAACCTAAAGTTGGATCTGATCGGGAGCCAACGACAAATGAGAGTAGTAGCTTTGAACATTATCCAACCACTGAGGTCTCTCCTAGTATTCAGGCACCAGTAATACCTGTATCTAATGATCATCCGATGGTAACTCGTTCAAAGGCCGATATATTCAAACCCAAAGCTATGGCTGTTGAAGCTGTGGAACCTCTCACAATTGAGGAGGCATTTTCTCATTCAGAGTGGCGTGATGCTGCTCAAGCCGAGTACGACGCTCTTATTCAGAATGCTACATGGGATCTTGTCCCGCTACCATCAAATCATAAAATTATTGGGTTTAAGTGGATTTTCAAAATCAAACGAAATCCAGATGGCTCGATTGCTCGACGCAAGGCTCGATTGGTTGCAAAAGGCTATTTTCAAATTCCTGGGTGTGATTTCAAGGAGACGTTTAGTCCAATAGTGAAACCTGCTACTATTCGGGTTATTCTCTCCATTTCTGTTTCGAGAGGGTGGCAGCTTCGCCAAGTCAATGTCAACAATGCATTTTTAAATGGTGATTTAGACACTGATGAGTTTATGCAACAACCTCCGGGGTATGTTAAGTGTGATTCTGATGGTAAAACACTTATGTGTCGTCTAAAGAAAGCCCCGTATGGTCTTCGTCAGGCTCCATGTGAGTGGTTTGAGAAACTTAAGAAATTTCTCATTTCTATTGGGTTCGTCGGGTCCAAGTCTGATGCTTCGTTGTTTATTCGAATCCAGTCTGAATCGGTTCTCTATGTACTTGTCTATGTTGACGATATTATTATTACTGAAAGCCTGACAACTACTATCGATTGGTGTGTTCGGGTGTTGAATGATGAATTTTCGCTAAAGGATATGGGCGATCTTCACTATTTTCTTGGGATAGAAGTTACTCAAGTTTCCGGTTCTCTTCATCTCTGCCAGAAGAAATATGTTCGTGACATTCTTGCTTGTTGTTCGTTGACTAATGCAAAGAGTGTTCATACACCGATGATTAGCTCGTCTACCCTGTCGAAAAATGATGGTGAGTGCTTAAAAGACCCAACGGAGTACAGGAGTCTTGCTAGGGCACTTCAGTATGTTGTTCTTACTCGACTCGATATTGCATATGTTGTAAATCGAATTTGTCAATTCATGCACAATCCTACTACTGTTCATATGGTCGCACTAAAATGCATTCTGCGATATCTGTGTGGTACTCTTGAGTTTGGGATTGTTTTTCGTCCATATGCTCGTCTTTCTTTGGTCGACTACGCCGAATGCAAACTGAGGTTTGGATTTTGACGATAAGCGGTCAACCTCCGGCTATTGTGTTTACTTAGGTCATCCTCTTGTAGCGACGTAAAATTTTGTACGGGCGCTAATTGAGAAAATTATTGAACATTTGAAAATAGAGTTTCGATTTTATTAAAAAAGGGAGTCGCCACCGATCTTTTTTTCTAGGTGTGATTGGACACCTAATAAATCCTCTTTTTTTAAAAGAAAAATTATTTTTTGAATTTTCTTAAAAAAAAAAGGCCGAGTTTAGGTCTACATCAAAATTCCAAAGAAAAATATGGTTCGGGAGTCGGTTACGCGCGAGGAAGATATTAGCACCCACGCGACGCCCAAAATTGGTATCTCGTTAAACGCTTGTTGTCTTAATTTTCAAAAATACAAGTTCAATTTAATATTTAATCGTGATCTGATTGAAACACGAGAATTTAAAAAAACACACACACACAAATTTTGAAATTGGAGAAATCTTTTTGAAACCCGAAAATTTTTTTTAAAAGCGAAAAAATTTTTGAAACACTTGAAATTTTGAAAACACTAGATTTTTAAAATTTGAGAATTTTAAAACCGAGAATTTTTGAAAACACGAAAATTTTTGAAACTAGAAATTTTTGAAACCGAGAAATTTTTAAAAAACACGAAATTTTTGAAAACACAAAATTTTTTAAAACTCAAAACTTTTTTAAAAATACATATTGACAAAAATTTGATAATTTTTTATAAACCCTTATTACTTATTACTTAAAAAATTCTATTTTCGAAAGGCATTTGTCAAAAATCAAAGATATCCACCCAACATAGCGGTGAGATCGATGATTTAATGTCAAATCGATTTGTTACTAAAAATTAATTTATTAAAAATTAAAATCAATAAATAAAATCACACCATAATACTAATAATAATATTATTATTAATAAAGTAATATAATAAAATGGGCCAAATACCCAAAGTAAAAGTTAAAAATGTACCAAGGTTAAAAATTGAAATTTCTTTGGGTGAAATTTGAAAATGGGCCTTTGTTGGGCTTGAACCTTTTTGCTTTTTTTGGGCTGCTCCTTTCTCTTTTTTTTTTTTTTTTTTTTGAATTGTGATGGGTGCGACTTGGGCTGCTTCTTCTTTGGTGCAGGTCATCAGTCCTGCATGGTCGGATTCTGAGTGTTTGGGTGGTCGGCCCGACTATTTTAATAATTTTTTGTTTTTTTTTTTTTGTTTTTTGTTTTTTGTTTTTCTTTTCTTTCTTTTCTTTTCTTCTTTTTCTTCTTCTTATTCCTTCTTCTTCTCCAACTGTCATTGTCGTCTTATTGTTGTTTTTGCGGTGGCTAGGGAAAATGGTTAAAGTGTGGGGTCAAAACATGTGGGGTCAAAACATAATTTTGAGAAAGTTTTAGGGTTAAAGTGTAATTTTGAAAAAGTTTAGAGGTTAAAATGAAATTTTGGAAAAGATGAGGGTTAAAATATAATTTTGAAAAAGTTGAGGGTTAAAATGTAATTTTAATTTTTATATTTTCAAATTTTCAATTTTTAAATTAATTTTTTAATTAAACACGAAATCATCTTGGACAAAATTTAGTGCTTACAATGCCGCTCTTTGCTCATCATTTGTGAAACAAGGATAGAGCAAAGACTTAAAACACTAAATTTTGTTCGATTGTCCAATCTTTATTCTTTATTGAAAACAAAATCAAAAATAGCTCAAGATGTGACTGAAGCTCAACTCACCTCTCGGATTATGAGTTGATCTTTGAAAAACATAAATTGAAAATACCTCGGCGTGTGACCTAAAATTTGAACTCACCTCTCATAATATGAGTTGATTTTTTGAAAAACAAAATTGAAAAATACCTCGGCGTGTGGCCTGAGGCTCAACTCACCTCTCGTAATATGAGTTGATTTTTTAAAAACAGAAATTAAAAAAATACCTCAGCGTGTGACCTGAGGCTCAACTCACCTCTCGTAATATGAGTTGATTTTTGAAAAACAGAAATTAAAAAAAATACCTCAGCGTGTGACCTGAGGCTCAACTCACCTCTCGTAATATGAGTTGATTTTTGAAAAACAGAAATTAAAAAATACCTCAACGTGTGACCTGAGGCTCAACTCACCTCTCGTAATATGAGTTGATTTTTTTTTTGAAAAACAGAAATTGAAAAATACCACAGCGTGTGACCTGAGGCTCAACTCACCTCTCGCAATATGAGTTGATTTTTTTTTTTTGGAAAGCAGAAATTGAAAAATACCTCAGCGTGTTACCTGAGGCTCAACTCACCTCTCGTAATATGAGTTAATTTTTTGGAACAAACAAAAATTGAAAAACAGAAATTGAAAATACCTCGGCATGTGACCCGAGGCTCAACTCACCTCTCACATTATGAGTTGGCTTTTTGGAAAAATTGAAATTGAAAAACAGAAATTGAAAATACCTCGGCATGTGACCCGAGGCTCAACTCACCTCTCGCATTATGAGTTAATTTTTTTGGAAAAATTGCAATTGAATTTTTTTCAAATATCAGAATTTCAAAACATATCATCTGGTGGAACTCGGATTTCTTCTTTTTCCTTGATTCAGTACAGCTATCATTAACACCTCTTGCTCTACTGGAGCACCTGTATATGTCATGCACGATGTTATCATGACATGCATGTGTTTGTCTTAAATGTTTTCATACCTACATGATTATGCCATGTGCATTGGGCTTGTTTGTCATATATCCCTTTTCGTTATGATTTTCATGATGGCCTGCATTCATTGCTTCGATTCTTGACTTTCCTTTCAGGTTTTGTACTTATCCTCGAATTTTACGAGTAATCTGCTTTTCTCGTATATCACCCTTTTGCACCCTGTTGAACTTTGTCCTTGCTTTGAGACTCTTGTACTTACCAAATTCTCATCCGAGTAATGCTCAACATTCCTTTTGTTTAGAGTACGTCATTTCACTATTTATCGTTTAAATAAACCATAAATGAGATGCATGAAAATGGCAAAGTAGGTATGAAAAGGATACCTCACATTCATATTTATTTCAAAAGCAACAAGCAAAGAAAATTGACAAGGAATAACCCAATAAAGAAAACATTATAAAGAAAGGAAAGCAGATTCAATTGTCACAAATGCTCTAGATATTCAACGCATGAACTTCTCCACATTTCTTAATCCTGGATCTTTTCGAGCACGGCTTCTTGTGTAGAAGATTTCAAGCTTCTGAGACTGCTTCAAATATTGTAATCTCGCCACATGACTCCCCGTTCAAATTGTCCTGCTCCTTATGTCCGAACCCCCTTCATTAGGACACCCTTTCAGGTTTTCATCCTAATCTTTTTGTTTATCAAGACGCCCTTTCGGGTTTTCATCTTGATCTTCTTTTTTTTATCAAGATGCCCTTTTCGGGTTTTCATCTTGATCTCTTTTTTCTTTTCTCTTTTTTTTATCAAGACACCCTCCTCGGGTTTTCATCTTGATCTCTCTTTTTTTTTAATCAAGACGCCCTTTTCAGGTTTTATCTTGATCTTTTTCTTTTTTTAGGCATAGTTCTTTTTCACGGCATCTAAGTTCACTAGATTAGGTAACTCCCTCCCATCCATCTCAGTGAGAATTAAAGCTCCACCCGAGAAAGCCTTCTTTACAACATATGGCATTTCCCAATTTGGTGCCCATTTTCCTCGAAAGTCTTTTTGTATTGGGAGAATATTTCTCATCTGAGTTCTCCTCATGAATTCTCTTGGCGCATCTTCTTATCATGGGTGTTGATTATTCTCTTCTGGTACATCATCCATATGATTGCCTTCAAGCATTTTCTTCGATAAGATTTAGTGGTCATATAGAGCTCGAACCCATTCTGATTCTTCTAGTTTCGAATCTATTAAGACTCGTAGAGAGGGGATCTCAACTTCGATGGGCAGCACAACTTCCATTCCATAAACCAGAAAGAAATGAGTTGCTCCTGTAGATGTCCACACAGATGTGCGATATGCATACAAAACAAATGGTAGCTTCTCGTGCCAATCTTTATATGTCTTAGTCATTTTCCCAATAATTCTCTTAATATTTTTGTTAGCCGCTTCTACTGTTCGGTTCATCATTGGGCGATAGGGTGAGGAATTATGATGCTTTATTTGAAATTGCTCGCATACTTCTTTCATCATCTTGTTGTTGATTTAAAGCGTTATCTGAAATGACTCTCTCTGTAAACCGTATCGACATATGATTTCTTTTTAAGAACCTACAAAGCTGCGGTCTTTGTCACATTAGAAAATGAAGCAGCTTACTCATTTTGTAAAGTAATCTATAACCACAAAAATGAATCGGTGTCCATTCGAAGCTTTTGGGAAAATTGGCCCTATAACATCCATGCCCCACATAGAAAAATGCCACGAAGAAGTCATGACATGAAGGGGCGAAGGGGCTGTATGAATTTTATCGCCGTAAATTTGACATTTGTGGCACCTTCGTGCGTAACTAATGCAGTCGCTTTCCATCATTAGCTAGTAATAACTGAGCCTCATAATCTGCCTGGCCATAGTGAAACCATTGGCATGCATCCCACAAATTCCTTCATGGACATCTTCAAGTATTTTTCTGGCTTCAATAGAATCCACGCATCTCAAGAGCACTTGATCTTTTCCTCTTTTGTACAGGATATCTCCATCAAGGAAAAATCCCACTGCCATTCTTCTGATTGTTCTTTTGTCATTCTCATTTGCTTGCTCGGGATATATTTGATTCTTGATATATTCAAAGTTATCATGGAACCATGGCAGTCCATCCGTCTCTTTTTCAATGTTAAAATAATGTGTAGGGACTTTATAGATGCTCATTTGGAGAGGCATTATTTCTGTTTCTCTGTTTGCTTTGAACATTGAAGCCAAAGTGGCCAGGGCATCAGCCAATTGGTTTTCTTCTTGTGGGAAGTAATTAAAAGTTACTTCTTTGAATTCTTTAATTAGTTCCACAACAAGATCGCGATATTTAACTAATTTTGAATCTCTCACTTCCCAATCTCCACGGATTGGGTAAATCACCAACGCTGAGTCCCCGTACACCTCTAAGATTTTGACGTTTCGTTCAATAGCTGCACGAAGTCCCATGATGCAAGCCTCATCTTCCGTAACGTTATTGGTACAGAAGAAATTTAATCTAGCAGTGAGCGGATAATGGTTCCATTCTGGTGACACTAAGACTGCTCCAATCCCATGCCCCAATGCATTCGATGCACCATCAAAACTCATCTTCCATGACTTCTCTTTTGACGACTCACACTCTTTTTCTATAATGCACATTAAGTCTTCTTTTGGGAAATCAAATCTCAATGGCTCGTATTCCTCCGTTGTTCGAGTTACTAAGAAGTCAGCTATCGCGCTTCCCTTTATCGACTTTTGACTCACATATACGATGTCGTACTCTGATAGTAGGATCTGTCATCGTGCCATTCTTCCTGAGAGTGCAGGTGATTCCATCATGCACTTTATTGGGTCCAGCTTTGAAATTAACCATATCGTATGATACAACATATATTGTCTGAGCCTTCGAACTACCCAGACCAAAGCACAACAGAATTTTTCAATTGATGGGTACTTTGCTTCATACTCTGTGAACTTCTTGCTGAGGTAGTAAATCGCCCTTTCTTTTTTTCCCGACTCATCATGTTACCCCAGTATGCAACCCATTGAGTTTTCGAACACAGTCAGATATAATATTAACGGTCTCTCGGGAGTTGGCGGTACTAGCACTGGGGGGCTAGATAAATACTATTTTATCTTGTCAAAAGCCACTTGACACTCCTTGTTCCATTCTCCCAGATTATGTTTTCGAATGAGTCGAAAAATTGGGTCACACTGGTTGGTAAGTTGAGTAATGAATCGGCGATGTAGTTCAACCTCCCTAAAATCCTCGACTTCTTTTTGTGTGCGGAGGTGGTAATTCTTGTATGGCTTTTATCTTATCTGGATCTAACTCAATACCTTTCTTGCTGACAATGAAGCCTAGTAATTTTCCTGAGGTAGCCCCAAACGTACACTTGGCTGGATTAAGCTTCAGCTGGAACTTTCTTAGTCTTTTGAACAATTTCCTGAGGTTCTCAACATGCTCTCTTTCCCCCCGAGATTTGGAAATCATATCATCGACGCAGACTTCTATTTCTTTGTGCATTATGTCATGGAACAACATCACCATGACCCTCTGATATGTTGCCCCAGCATTCTTTAATCCGAATGGCATCACCTTGTAGCAGAATGTTCTCCACATCGTTAAGAAGGTAGTTTTCTCCATAGCATCGGGGGCCATCTTTATCTGATTATAACTCGAGAATCCATCCATGAAAGAAAATAATGAATGTTTTGCTGTGTTATCCACCAACGTATCGATGTGTGGCAAGGAAAAATTATCTTTAGGACTTGCTCAATTCAGATCACGATAATCCATGCACATTCATACCTTGCCGTCTTTTTTCGGTACCAAGACTATATTAGCTACCCATTCTAGATATTTAGAGACTTGTAGGAAACTAGCATCAAATTGTTTCTTGACTTCTTCTTTTATCTTTAACAATATTTTAGGTATCATTCGTCTTAGCTTCTGTTGAATGGGTTTGTATTCTGGTTTCAGTGGGAGTCTATGGACCACTACATCCTCGCTCAACCCTGGCATGTCCTGATATGACCATGCAAATACATCTTTGTATTCACGAAGCAAGGCGATCAAATCATGTTTGGTGTTCTCTGAATAGAAGTCCCAATCTTCACTTCTTGTCTCTTTTCTTCATTTCCCAAGTTTACTGTCTCAACAAATTCTTGATGAGATAAAATCTGTTTATCTTCTTGTTCTATTATTCTTAGTAAGTCAGGAGACAAGACATAATCCTCAGCATTTTCCTCAGGTTCGAATTCTCCTAAACAAATAGCTTTCTCAAAATCAATTTCAGGACGTGTAACGGGATTGCTCATGTCGCTGATATCTGAGCACCTGAAAGGTGAATGGAAAGAAAACTATAGAGGAGTATCAAGGTATTAGAACCAACAAACAAAATGTTATGGCATGATATGAGATACATGTAAGGACAAGCTGTAGAAGAATGAATAATTATGAAGTTAATGAGAATGAAAAGACTATGACGAAATGCATCTCCATTAATGTTCATTTAAATGATAAAGACCAAACATAAACTCTTACAAAAGAATCCCACTATTACCTAGGGGCACACAAAAAAGTGAGTTAATATTGAGCATTACTCTGGGGAGGACTTAGAAACTACAAGAAGATCCACAGCAGTCTAATTGTTCAAAACGAATCCAGAAGGACAAGGGCGTATCATTGAAACATCTTTAATTGCACTATCCTTTTGTCAATAACATTTATACCGACGTTTTGAAGACCCTTTTCAATCAATAACAGCGTGCTTTATGAATTTTTTCGCCTTGCGTACATCATTCCTGTAGATGTAAATGTTTTTGACAAAGGGAATACTTTATAGGCTCCCATTCTAATTTCTGACCTAAAGCTCTTACAATCCTCTTTTCTTGATCTTTCTGTAACTATTTTCTTCTTTGTCGCTTATCCGATTAAACCTTAAACCGTATCGAGCCTTATTGTGTACTCGATTTTAGTGCTCAGTGAATGATTAAGGTGATGTGCACATGCAAATGAATGGATGAATGAATAAATGACAAATGAATGTTAGTAATGAATAAATATGCAAGAATTTTGGTGTTGATTTCAAGATAGCCCTATACTTAGGCATTTCATTAATCAAAAGAGTTCATTACAAAAAGTTTTGCCATCTCTGATTTAACAGTTACACAAATTTCCTAGCCACATCGCCTTGTTTCTTCACTCGTTCTAGGAATTTCGACATGTTTGATCCTTGTCTCGGAGGGAATTGGTAACTGAGAGCTTCTACTTCATCTGATAATTGCACGATTTGCACAGTCACTTTGCGAATTTCATTGATCAAACCGCAGAGATGCATATCTTTTTCTTGGAGAGCTCTTTCGTAGGCACGAATGTCACTGTCATGTTGGCCATTCTTTTCTTATAAGGCTTTTAGGAGAGTATCCAAATGTTGCTGATAAACTTGCAGCGTATTTTCTAAATCTAGTATTTTTCTTCTTAGCTCTTGACGTTCAGATTGACTAGTCATTAATTCTGCAGACCCGATTTCGTATTCAACATTCTTCTTCCTTAACTCTATCATAGCACGCGTAACCTTTTCCTCTTCCTTCTTTGCTTTCCCTCTCCAGAATTCTATCCCACCTTTGATGTTGCTTAGTTCTTTCTTCCATTCTGCCGATGATTTGCCCAGCCCACTATTCCTTATGGTGCCTCTTAATTTCTTATTTTCCAAATGAAGATCCTTTAAGTCATTTATCATAATCTCAGCTTCTTTCTAGAATTTCTCGGTTCTGGATTTTTCAATTTGAACATCGATCTTCAGCTGGTAGTTTTCCTCTTGAAGAGAACTAATATCCCGTAACAACTTGGCCTTTTCACGTTCAAATTCATGTCTTACCATTTCCAGTTTGGACGACATTTCTTCTAAGAAAGGATTTTGGAAAGTGTAATCCGTCGGTGAGATTTGTTGACTATTCACTCGTTGTTGTCTCCATATGTCATAATCTTAAGTGATAGTATCAGCATACAGAGCTAACTCTATTAGGTAAATTTCCTTCCAAAACTTTGCAGTTTCTCGGACTTTTTCATGTAACTTTCACCTATAAAAGTAAACTTCGGTCGTGCCAATCCCCAAGAATGGGTATGAATTAACGTGATGCAAACTGCCTTTGAACCATTAACGGAGCATATCTAACTCCTCCCCATAATCTGATTAAAGGCACCCAATCTTGACTTCCGCATTTGTATAACAGAACCAAGAAGGACGGATCCATGGTACTCTCCAAGTTATGTCTTCAGCGCGAAGGTTCTGAAAAATCGAAACCCAATGTTGTTCAGTGACATCCTTCGACCAATCTTTCCCAATGTAAGCTTCCAATGGAGAGAATGTTTTTGAAAACATATGGAAAGATGTGCGCTCCACTTTCCAGAAGTGGCTCAGAATCCAAACATTAAGTAACTGCGCGCATCCGATAAAACGTCCTTCCCTTTTTCTCGTAACAACTACTTAGAGATTTAAAAGTCTCGGCCAAGATAGTTGGGACGAGCTTGATTCATTGCCTCAACTTTTCAAAGAAATCCACTACCGCAACTTCTATGTGCCCAAGGACCTTTGGGAAGACGATTAATCCGTAAATGGCCACAGATCCACTCTCTTCACAATATCTGGATGGTTTTAAGCTAAGTCTCGCAGAGAAAACCACGGAACACAACTGACTTCATTCTTTTTCTTTATCTATTTTTTAGCTTATGTATCAGTTATTCCCGTCAACTTTATTAGCTTTTTCTTGAAGGTCATTGGTTTGGGCTCCTTCACATATATCTTGCTGAATTGTGTATTGTCAACGCGAAGCAAGGTGGCATACTCTTCTATGGTCGGAGTCATATCTTCCTGATTGAAAGTGAAACATTGGTAAGCTGGGTCCCAGGATCGAACCATGGCTTGAATCAACTGTTCGTCTACATTGACGGCGATCAAGTAAGCTATATCCCCGTACTTTTCAGTAAAGATGCCCCTAGTGTCTAAGTCCCATTGTTTCCAGATCCAAGTCAAGTCTTCGAGGTTATTTTGACGAGCATTCGAAGTTACATACTCGGGAAGGTTAGAGATACATCCTTCCTTTAAACTTCCCCTTTTGCTTTCTGGGTTTTCAAAAACCATTCTCGAACCATGGCATTTTTCTCGGTTACTTGTGTAATTGACTCCTCAATCAGAAACCCGTTTTTGGCAACCAATCTCTAATCAATACCTTCCTAATAAGATGCCTATGATGCATGATAAAATAAAAATAAAAATAAAGTCAAATAACCTTGGTTAGTAATCACAACAATTATAAACAGAGAAAAACTATGGCAAATCTAACAAATTAAGCTATTTAATCGTGCATTTTAGTGAAACCGACCTACTTTTTATTTTTTGTTTTTTTGTTTTTTGCCCCATCATATTTTACAAAAACCTACCCCACATGCTCATCAGATAATCTACCCGATACAATTTTATTAAACAAACCTAATTCTCTTGCAAAAACAAATATAAATGTAAAATAAATAAAAAGTAAGAAGCGTTTCTCCCATGTACTTATTTTGGTGACTATTTGATGCATGAAATTTCGGCATGGCTTTAATCGGGTGGCTCATACGGTTCACTATATGCGGCTTCGGTTTTAAAAAGGTACTCTAACTGTTCGTACTGTCGCCTACTAAGGCTAGTACAAAGCCTCGGTTATCGCCTATCATAGGCTCACGAGCTCAATTCGAGGGATTACATTTACTTATGCCTATGCGGAGGGACAAGTTAACTCACGAAAGCATAAGTCATATGTAACCCTAAGTATTCACTAGCTTTGTCGGAGGGGCGAGTTAACTCACGAAGGCATAGCGTTTACTTCCACTTAAGCGAGACGGAGCCGGGTAGAGAGCTCATGTTATGCAAAATGCAAGTGCACGGTGTGTGGAGAAACTCACAAACCTTTTCGTTTTATTTTAAAACTAAAAAACTAAAACCATAAAAACTTGGAGTTGAAAAACAAAAAGATAAAACAAGTTAGAAAAATATTTACAACATGATGCAAATGTATGACTTTTCAAAATACAAATTTAATCATCACGACTAAATATTAATTTAAACAAGGAGTTTCAAAAATTTTGACAACATGCGTTTAATTGAGACTCGACCCTCAAAAAGTCCCGATTGGAGTCGCAATTTGTAGGCGACGTAAAATTTTGTACGGACGCTAATTGAGAAAATTATTAATCATTTGAAAATAGAGTTTCTATTTTATTAAAAAAGGGAGTCACCACCGATCTTTTTTTAGGTGTGATCGGACACATAATAAATCCTCTTTTTTTAAAAGAAAAATTATTTTTTGAATTTTCTTAAAAAAAGGCCGAGTTTAGGTCTACGTCAAAATTCCAGAGAAAAATAGGGTTCGAGAGTCGGTTACGCGCGAGGAAGGTATTAGCACCCTCGCGACGCCTAAAATTGGTATATCGTTAAACGCGTGTTGTCTTAACTTTCAAAAATACAAGTTCAATTTAATATTTAATCGTGATCTGATTGAAACACGAGAATTTAAAAAAAAAACACACAAAAATTTTGAAATTGGAGAAATCTTTTTGAAACCCGAGAATTTTTTTAAAAACGTGAAAAAATTTTTGAAACACTGAAATTTTTGAAAACACGAGAATTTTAAAATTTGAGAATTTTTAAAAGCCGAGAATTTTTGAAAACACGAAATTTTTTAAAACTCGAAAACTTTTTTTAAAATACATATTGACAAAAATTTGATAATTTTTTATAAACCCTTTATTACTTATTACTTAAAAAATTCTATTTTCGAAGGTATTTGTCACAAAATCAAATATATCCACCCAACATAGCGGTGAGATCGATGATTTAATGTCAAATCGATTTGTTACTAAAAATTAATTTATTAAAAATTAAAATCAATAAATAAAATCACACCATAATACTAATAATAATATTATTATTAATAAAGTAATATAACAAAATGAGCCAAATATCCAAAGTAAAAGGTTAAAATGTACCAAGGTTAAAAATTGGGCTTTCTTTGGGTGAAATTTAGAAAATGGGCCTTTGTTGGGCTTTTGAACCTTTTTTTGCTTTTTTTTTTGCCTGCTCCTTTTCTCTTCTTTTTTTTTTTTTTTTTTGAATTGTGATGGGTCACGACTTGGGCTCTTCTTTGGTGTGGTCGTCGGATCCCATTTCGGGTTCTTGTGGGTCGGGTCGAGTCGGCCCTACTATTTTTAATAATTTTTTTGTTTTTTGTTTTTTGTTTTTTTGTTTTTTCTTTCTTTTTTCTTTTTTTTTTTTTTCTTCTTTCTTCTTCTTCTTCTTTCTTCTTCTTCTCCAACCGCCGCCGCCGTCGACGCAGTCACCTCTTCCTCACCGGTGGTGCGACGCCTCCTCTTCTTCTCCTTCTCTCTTCTCTTTTCTTCTTCTTCCTTCTTCTTTCCTCTTTTTTCTCTTCTTTTTTCTTTCTCTTTTTTCTTTTTTTTTCGTGGGTGTTGTTGCTTTTTTTTTGTTGGGGTCTCTTGCTTGCTTGGTTTTTGGGGGTAAGAACCCTTTTATGGTTGTTTTTGCAGTGCAATGTGGCTAGGGGAAGGAGGCCATCCATTAGGTGGTGGCCTAAATCACGGAGGGTAGGTGCCTCAAATCATGTAATCTACCAGAAGAACCAGATTGCAATCGTAGCAAAACTTGTGGAGTCAAAACATAATTTTGAGAAAGTATTAGGGTCAAAGTGTAATTTTGAAAAATTTAAGGGTCAGAATGAAATATTGGAAAAGATGAAGGTTTAAAATATAATTTTGAAAAGTTGAGGGGTCAAAATGTAATTTTGATTTTTTGTATTTTTCAAATTTTCAATTTTTTTAAATTAATTTTTTTAATTAAACACGAAATCAAGCCGGACAAAATTTAGTGCTTACACCCCTATTTTTTGGTGTTCCTAAAAAGCAGCAAGTAGTTTCGCATTCTACGACTGAAGCAGAGTATAGAAGTCTTACGGCGGTTACCAGTGAAGTAACTTGGTTGTTGTCTTTGTTTCAAGAGTTACACATTCAGTCTGCTGATAAACCTACTGTGTGGTGTGATAATTCTAGTGTCGTTACGGTTGCAGCTAACCTTGTTTTACACTCAAAGTCTAAGCATGTTGAGTTGGACTCGTTTCTTGTGCGCGAGAAAGTTGTAGATGGGTCCATTTTCGTGGGTGAAGTTCCCGCGTGTGATCAAGTGGCAGATATTTTGACCAAGCAGCTGTCAGTGAATTCTTTTGCTCGGTTTAGGAATTTCCTTCGGGTCGTACCCGTAGGGAAGATGGATGAATGTTAAGAGTCTTTAAGTTTGTTATACTAACTAACAGTATGCTGTTGAGCAAGGGTCTTAGTTTGTTAGCCATTTTTGAGTTTATAAATGCAACATCTATTGTACAGAGAAGATAGATGTACATTCAATAACAAAAAGTTTATTTTCAGTTTGTGTTAATGTATTAGTTTACCTAAGTTCTTTCAATAGTTTTATTTATCTCCTTTATTTCTTTTGGTTTTTTGTTTTGTAATAAATAGTTTCTTCTAAAATTATTTTATTTAATTTAATATCTAATCACTCTGTTTATAAAATATTAAATTAAAAATTTAAATAAATCAATTTAGAATCAAAAATAAATTACTGCAGACATTTAATTACATAATTATTAGAAGTTTAGGACATCTATCATCAATAAGCAAAACCTATCTTGTTAGTTGCTTCTAATGTCAATAATTATTTACATAAAAATCTAAAGGATGGTTGATTATATTAAGTGTCCTTAGCCCAAAGTGGTATTTGTCGAGTATTGATAGTGACGTATTGTACATCGATCAGTGTTTTGCCCTCTAAGATTTTATGGGTTGGTGCAACATTATTTATTTTGAGCTTAAGGGTTTATAGGTTTGATATACTCTTACTTAAAATTTGAAAGGATTTTAATAAAAATATTAGATTCAAAAAATAGGTTTGAATAAAAAAAATTGGTTTGACCTTGAATATTTACGGCCCGATTTTGGCCCGATTCGATTCATTTTAAAGTTTATAATACTTTATATTATGTAATTTAGAATACATTAAAAAATAAACTTGTACTGAAAATATAATACTACTTTAATGTAACCAATAATATTAAGATGACTATATAAAATATTTCAATAAATAAAAAATATATAAAATTATTAAATATTAAAATAATATAATGTAAATATACATTTTTAAAAATTTAAAAATAATATAGGCGGGCTTAAAATGGATTTAGATATTAGTTTTTGTTCGTGTTAAGCCGAGCTTGGGAGAGCATAAAATGTTTTAATATCATGCATAAACCCGATCCAAACCTGGCCCGACTTGACCTCTCTAAATTGATAAACAAACACATATTATTAATTTAATTTAATTAATTATAGCTAAACTATTGCTATATACATATTAGCTAAAACTTTTACATGCAAATATATTGTGTTTTGAATGCCCAAATGCAGCATTTTGAATGCTTAATTTATAATAATATTATAATTGAAATATTTAAGTAATTGCATAAAAAAATATCCCACAAACCTAAAACTAATTTCGCAATATAGTGTTTTATTTTTTTAAAATATAAATAAATACATATTGTGTGTTATGTTTGACAAGATAAATAGTTTCCTTAACGTTGCATTCGAGTGTTTGTTTCAACATACAATTTTTTAAGCAAAGCAGCATTTGAATTCATTTTCTAAAAGGAAAAAAAAAAAAAAAAATCTTCCAGGGATCCTGTAGGATACAAGCCTGCTGTAATAAGAAGCATCATAACCGTCTTTCTCCTGGACAATGGTTGAGTTGAGCCACCAACTAATCAAGGAGTCAAATAGCTTCAGATAAAATAATCCTAGCCGTCCAATGATAAGACCAGAAAGAAAAAAGGAAAAAGATTGTAATCAGATGGGAAATTTAGAAGGAAAGAAATGAAGATCCTGTTTGGTTTTGTTTATTTGTGCAGTTACCCACCAAAAAGATTTGGTCCTTTCTCTTCGCCTATACTCCACCACCAAACTCATCATATTGTTGGTTTAATTATTTAATTCGAATCTTAAAATCAAAATTGTTAGGAGGACTTTACTTGAATACCATTTTTGACTCAAATAAAATTAAAATAAGGCTAAACTCAGATGAGGACACTAATGATCCCAATTTGTAACTTGACTTGGAAAAAAGAAACAAGGAAACTATGCGGTGCAACTTAAGATCCCTCAGCTTGATATGATGCTTTAAATTTATGCAAAATGGTAGAAGATTTATTGGTAAGAAGAAGAAAGTTTCCTCATGCCAGATGTTCCAAAAGTCCCTAATTTATTTCACAATGCTTGATTGGCAGTGAAGTGGCAATAGGCTTTCCCCTTTCCTGTTTTAATTCATGAAAGAAATGGAGAATCTCTCATGGATAAATCTTAAATAACATGATATATCCCAAGTTGAAAATAAGAGAAATGAATATAGAAGCATGAGGTTCATATTTCATCTCAAAATCAGCTGTAAACAAAAGTCCATGTTCGAGCAAGCGTGCCTATACAATTGTTTTAATTAGTAAAACACATCATGAATTCCATTCCCCCTGTGGCCTATAAACGGAATTTTGTCCTACATCATTCTGACAAAACGCATATAATGAATGGTCAAACAAACTCTCACAGTAACCTACCTACATTGTAGTAGTAGTCATTTTAGTTTGCATGGGGAGGTTCAGTCCGTGGCTCAATGGCCATGTGGGCCGGTGCTCTATGTATTGATAAGTGGTTTACCTGAATAATTACCTTACCTTTAACTAGTCTCGATTTTTGCCTTTTTTTTCTTTTTCTTTTTGGTTTTGGTAAGCATGAAATGGTTTCAAATTAGACAAAAAGATCACAGTAGTTGCATGCAATCCATAGATACTTCATTCGAAATCTTAGTGATGTATGCATTAAGATTGGGTCTTTTGCATTGCGATCTAAGAATATGAGATTAGGATTTACAGGAGATCTCAAATTTAGATGTTGCTGTACATTTGGGAAAATTTAGCTTAGATTTTAAGACTATTTCAAGGAAGCCATTAGATTCTTTTTGTTTGTTCTTTTTGGTATTTAATGATTTAATGTAGATTGGTGATAAGATTCTTGGTTTGGTCAGACATTTTCCTTTGAACTTCCATCGATCCTCTCAAACCTACAGTTTCCCTTTCTGTTGTTCCAATATCTTCCTTAAAAAGGGCTAAAATTCAGCCTTGTGCTCCTTCAGTTTTTCATGTTAAAGCTCCTTTTACCATTGATGGGGGAGGAAAAAAATATAATGAAAATCCAACCACAAGATGAAGAAATAGAAAGAAATATAGGGAAGCATCGTGTTAGCTTCTAAAGGTCTAAAATCATGCTAGGCTTTCTCTCTCTCTCTATCTTTCAACTGGTGAGACCGTTGACAAAATAGTAATGAACAGTTCCTAGACAGACAGACAGATAGAGTTAACTCATATATTATATTCCATTCTATGCCATCTTTAAAGTTCCAAAAAAAAAAAATAGTAATGAGGAAACTATAATTAATTAATTAAATTCATTTTGAGTACAGTTGTATGCAATGCATTGCCTTCCTATATAAGCATGAGCTTTCTCATAGTTGATGAGAATCAGGAGATACATGCAATACATACATACATTTCGGCATTTTCTTCTCTTACCTGTCGATTCTATCTTCCCACGTTTCTTACTACAACTTCTATTTTCTTTATAAAAACCAGTACCGGCGTTTATAGCCTGCTTTCCTCGATCAATCAAAGGATCTTATATATTTCTTTTTGTGTAAGAGATGTTGGTGTTAATGTGCATTGGAACTTTGCTCCTTATCTGCATCACTCATTGGGTTAACAAATGGAGAATTCCTAGATGTAATGGTAAACTTCCACCAGGTTCAATGGGGTTCCCACTTGTTGGCGAGACTCTTCAGTTCTTCACCCACAACACTACTTTCGATATTCCTCCCTTTGTCAAAGAGAGGATGGAAAGGTAAAAAAAATATTATATCAATCTCCGTCACTCTTTGCTTTTATTGCTAGAAAATGTTTTGTAGATCTCCGTCCATTCTTAACATGTTGATTGTTGGTGTTACTCACAGGTTTGGGCCAATATTCAAGACTAGCTTAGTGGGGCGACCGGTAATTGTGTCGACTGACCCGGATCTCAACCATTTCATCTTCCTGCAAGAGGGACAACTGTTTCAGAGCTGGTATCCTGATACATTCACAGAGATATTTGGACGTCAGAATGTAGGTTCATTACATGGTTTCATGTATAAGTACCTGAAGAATATGGTGCTTAACCTCTTCGGTCCTGAAAGCCTCAAGAAGATGCTACCTGAAGTTGAGAACACAGCTTGCAGAAGGCTGCAAAGCTGGTCAAGTCAAGAAACTATTGAATTAAAAGAAGCAACAGCTAGTGTAATTTCACATTTATATTACCTCATTCATGGTTCATCATCCGTCTAAAGTTTCTGGTCAAGTCTAAAATGATAACTTGGTCTCTTTTGCAGATGATATTTGATCTGACAGCCAAAAAGCTGATAAGTTATGACCAAGACAATTCCCCGGAGAATCTAAGGGAGAACTTTGTTGCATTCATCCAGGGTTTAATCTCCTTTCCATTGAATATTCCTGGAACAGCTTATCACAAATGTTTACAGGTACAGCAATGTTTTATATGTACCAATTTATCACTAGCATCAGTTAACCATCATGGTAAAAATCAATGTCTGTAACTTTAAAACTAATCTCCAAAACACAAGTTGGCATGGAAATTCTTTTATTCATGAAGCAAATCAGGCTCCACTGAGTTAGAAAATATGCCTCCTTGAGCCTGTCTTCTTTTTGTGTTGACTCTTGAAGGTTTTTCTATACAGGGAAGAAAAATGCAATGAAAATGCTGAAGGACTTGCTAAACGAAAGGCGGTCTATGCCGAGGAAACACCAAAGTGACTTTTTCGATTTCGTCCTTGAAGAACTTCAGAAAGAGGGAACAATACTCACAGAGGCAATCGCTCTGGATTTGATGTTTGTGCTACTATTTGCCAGCTTTGAAACAACGTCCCTAGCTCTAACTTTAGCTGTTAAATTCCTTTCGGACAACCCTTCAGTGCTGAACACATTAACAGTATGTGAAATTATTTTAGCTAAAATCCTTTATCTGCAAAATCCTCTTCCTACCAAACAGACTTAAGTGTTTTCCCTTCCAGGATGAGCACGAGGCAATTCTACGAAACCGGGAAAATACCGACTCTGGACTTACATGGAAAGAATACAAGTCAATGAGATATACCTTCCAGGTGAGAGAGTTGTACTACTTCATACTTCTAATAGCATTTATCAATTTTCATAAGGGTGTTTACTTCCATCTGAAAAGTGCAACTTGCATGCAGTTCATCAATGAAACAGTTAGACTGGCAAATATAGTTCCAGGAATCTTCAGAAAAACACTAAGGAAATCCAGTTCAAAGGTAGGCATTAAAATGATTCACCAACTCTCCAATTGTTATAAACAAGTTTTAGCCATTCAATTAATATGAAAATTAACAAATAAAATTTGACAATAATGCAGGATATACCATTCCAGCAGGTTGGGCAGTAATGGTCTGTCCCCCAGCTGTGCATCTGAATCCAGCAAAATACCAAAATCCGCTCACCTTCAATCCTTCAAGATGGGAGGTGGGTGAATACTGGAAACTGTATCCTTATTAACCTGCAAGATTAATTTCTAAAACAAAATCCACAGAAATTTTACTTTGAACCACGTAACTGCAGGGAACAGAAATAAATGGAGCCTCAAAGAATTTCATGGCATTTGGTGGTGGCATGAGATTTTGTGTCGGAACAGACTTCACTAAAGTACAGATGGCTGTGTTTCTCCATTGCCTGGTTAACAAATACAGGTAAAAGAATGCTGCTACAAACTACAAAATGTTTTATACCTGCTCAGTACACTTTGGTGAAAATCAAGAGAAAGAAACTCATCTAGATCCTCATTGTTTCAGGTGGGAACCAATCAAAGGGAAATGTACTCCGAACTCCAGGTTTACAGTTTCCAGATGGCTTTCACATTCAACTCCTGGAGAAAACTAGAATGGAGTAACTTCACTGAAACAAAGCAGAAACCAATGTCAAAATACCTGGCTAAGAAGCAAACAACAAAAAATTACAACTTTGCATTTTACCATTCACTGTTGCTTTTTCCTTGGACTGAAGAAGAGGATAATAGTTATCGATATGTTGTAGAAAATTTTAAAAAATAGAGAGTACATTATATTTGTCACTTTTCCAACAGACTAAATCATGGTTTTACCAATGCCTCCTATACGAATTTCTTAATCCCATCATACACTTGAGAAAAAAAATGAGGAAAAAGAACGAGAATTTGGGGTAACAGGTCTAACTTGTAATACTGTACATGTTTAAAGCCTGTCCTATCTTTTTCCTCCTAAATATTAGTTTTTTTCTAAGAATTCTACTTAAGGAACCATAAGGAGCTTCACAATTCCCTCTAATGAATGAGGAAAAAACCAGGCAAATTTTCAGCCACCCAACTATGATTGAACTTCCCAAATCTCAACTCAGACTTCATCTAGGTGTCCACTATCTTATCTTCAATGGTTCTTCTGTAGTCCCTATTGCCCTTCTATGCTTGTGTTTCCCAACATCATCATTTTTCTCCTGTCCAGATGGACCTGCCAAACAATGCTAGAACTTTTAACACGTCTAAGTTTGTGCTTGTCCTTGCTAATATGATGCAGATAATAATGATAATAATCGGTGTCCTTTTCTGAATGGTTGTGCTGGTGCTCATGGTGAATGCATTCTCGTTCATGTCGAGAATCATGCTTGTGGTGCTTGGCTTTAATGTGTTTTCTGGCATGCATGTGGGATTGGCCAATACCAATAGTGTGCCTGTATATATCTCTGGCTTTCTGATCATCAAACCCAAAATGATCTTCCAACCAATCATAAACAGATCAAAAAGTCCCTTTTGATGTAAAAGCCATAGTAACACGAGCACTGTAATTCCAAACAAAATGTAATAAAAGCATATGTTCTTGCATTCTCCCTACCTTGTCTTGATAAGAGAAGGTTTTAACTGTTTGAAATATAGCCAAAATTAAACCGAACAGTACAATCCAACTCATACAGAGCAATTCCTTCTGAACAAGGATAAGAAGTAAGGGTGGGTTTGGATGGGCGGTGCATTTAACTGTGGTTAGTGTAAAAACAGCGGTGGAGGTGAGATTAGATATTATAGCAATATTGTAGCATGAGACAAAACGTAAGCTAAACGTACCACACCGCACCGCATTCAATCGCTCATCCAAACCCACCTTAAGTACATTATGACACAATGGCTTCTTTTAAGTAAGGGCATGTTTAGATAACACAAAGTAATTCAACGAAAATTACTCTCTAAGTCTAAAAAGTACTTAATGATGCTATTACTAATAAAAATAATAAAAAAATAAACATATGCAATTTTATCTAATTGTTTTAATACATGTTAGCTGAGTTATTCACTCTTTAATATTTAACATAAATTCATTTTCATCATCTGTGTAACGACCCAAAATTTACGATTATCGAAAAGTATATTTTCGGGTCTCCATTTTTGACAAATGGATTCGTAAATATTTATTAAAAATATTTATGAAGTTAGTTGTGTGATTATTTAGGTTTTGGCTAGGTGAATTAGCTTAAATGATGGATAATTAGGTATAAGGACTAGATTGAATATAGAGAAAAAGTTGAATTATAGAATGGAGAAAAGTCAAGGGACTAAATAAGAAATTAAACCTAAAATTTTAAGAGTATATTGTATAGGCAATGACATGTGTGGTGTTTATGTACATATACCTGTATAAATTATATACATTACTTATTATTTAAGAATTATTATTATGTTAATATATTATTATATTATTATTGTCGAAACCATTTTTTTGTTTGAAAAACGGGCCGACTTTAAAAAAAAAACGGAGTCGCCACCAATCTTTTTTGAAGTGTGATTGGGCCACTTAGAAAACATTTTGGTCTGCGAATTTTAAGAAAACAGGCTCGGGAGTCGGTTACACGAGGAAGGATTAGCACCTCATAGCGCCCAAAATTGGTACCATATTGATTGATTAATGTCCTCAATATCGAAAATTAGAAAATATTTTAAAATATGAAAAAAGTTTGGATGATTCGCATTGGATATCGACACTCTCTTGTTCCGAAAAGTTGAAATATCACATCCAGCACGATAGGACACGATGCTTCACACCCTCAATACCAAGATCATTTCATGATTTCCAACGTTTATGTGTTGCAATTTGAAAAGGGTATTTCACGATTTGACCAAGCTAAAAAAATCAAAACCCAAAGACTATTGGGTATGATTCCTTGAATTTCCAATCATGAAATATTGCCTTTATTTAAGAAACCTCAATCAAAACCTCCGAAGGATATTTGAGCATTTGGACGAAGAGAAAATCGAGACCCAGCACGATTGGGCACGAGTCTCTCAAACTTCCAAACACGAAACATTGCCTTATTTTCAAGAAAACATGATCAAAAGTTTTAAGGGATATTTAGTGATATGGACGAACGAAAAATCGAAGCCCAGCACGATTGGGCACGATATTTCGAACTTCCAAACACAAAATGTTACCTTTGTACAAACCCTTTTTATGAATTTGGGTAAAAATGCAAATAAACACAAAAATAAAAATACGTTCCAAAATCATCAATTTACATAAAATAATAGGAACAAGAATGAATAAATAAAAGAACATAATAACGAGAAAGCTAATGGTAAATCAATACAAATAAATACTATATGATAATCTAGGAGGTAATAAAATGAAAAAAATAATAGTAATAATAATAAAAACATTAATGAATAAATAATAATAGTGGAGAGAAAAATATAGAAATAGCAAAAAAAGGATGATGACGCTAATAATAAAAAAATAACGAGAATGATAAATATAATAATAATAGTTATAGTAATGAAAATAAAATGACACCACCTATAGTAGTAATAGTACCAAAAACAATAGTAAAATATATATATATATTTTAAAATAAACAATAGTATTAATAATAAAAATAATAATGATAGAAATGATAAATAGTGATAATAATAATAAATAAAAAAATAATAAAGGAAATTAACAATAATAATAATAATAGTAATAATACTACTAGTAAAAATAAAAATAGTGTTAATAATAAGATAATAGTAATAATATTAAAACTAATAATAAAAACAAAGATAATAACAAATATAATTATAATAATAATGTATATAGAAAAATAGTAAATATAACAATAATAATAATAAATATAATAATAAATACAATTACAGTAATAATATATATATATATATATATATAAAAAAGAATAGTAATGGCGATAATGAAAATAATAATAATAACACAAAGTAACACTAATAAATATAATAATAAATATAATGATAATGAATATAAATATAGTAACAATAATATTCATATATAAAAATAATAATATTAAAAATGTTAACAATAATTTAAAATAATCAATTCATGGGCAAATTAAAATAGGGATCAAATTGAATCAAGAACATAAACTTTGGGATAAATTTAAAAACAAATGAAGGTGAATGGGCCAAATTGTAAGCGCGTAACTTAGAGGGCCAAAATAGAAATTAATCCAGTTCCCAAACACCGCTTTTGAACACGGACTAAATTGAAATAGTGTATAAAATGCAGGGTGAATTTTAAAATGGAAAAAAAATGAAGGGATGCAATTAAACAGTAGCCAAGAAGGAGGACCTATCACGCAATTTCCCCATCTAGGGATAAATTTGCCCATTCACCTGCAGAAGCAAGTAACACGGGGCTCACATCTTTTAATGCTTAAAACCAAAAAACAAAACCCTTCTTTCATTCATTTCTCTGTTTCACACAAAACAAAACCGAAACCCTAGCCCCTTTTCTTATTTTCTTTGTTAGGGTTTCAATCTCTCCTCGTCATTACCACCGGTCAGCAACCAATCCACGCCGTAAGAACGACGGCTCGGTAAGTTTCTTACCCTTTTCTTTATTTTGATTTTTCTAAAAAAGTAAAAAAAAACTATATAAAACAAATAAGTCTTGCGAAAATCACCTATATTCCCAAAAGTCTGTTTGATTCAACTGATATAGTATCTTGGTATCTCCGAAATATTGTGGGTATATTGCTTCTGTTTTTATCTCTTTGCTAAATCTGTTGTTTCTATGTTTGTAGAGGGTAAAAAAATGTTGCCTTTGTGTTTGGGATTCGAATTTTCCTTTCTATCCGTCCCCCCCAAAAAAAAGTCCCCTTTTACAATGATTCTCGAAGGCTTTTATAGCCTTATTAGAATATCAAAATCCTAAAACTCTAGTGTTTTGTCGTGTTGTTGCTTTTCTGTTTGTAGGTGAACGTCGTGGAGGAGTGGGGCTCTTCATACGAGCACTGGAAGCGCACGACTCGGAGGGGTGGACAACGTGGCTGACAGCGTGCTGAGTTAGGACTGTTGGTGGCGGCACAAAAGGTCTTCTGCTAGGGTTTCTGAAACCCTGAAAAAACTTTAGGTTGTTGGGCTTAGTGGACCTTGTTTAGGGTTTGGGTCTGGATAAGTTTTAATTTTTGTAAAAGATAGCCAATGGGCTGTAATTTTGGTGTAATGGACTGTGGGCTTATTTTATTAAGGATCCGGGCAAATTTTGCCCATTACAATTATAATATAAATAATAAAATAAAACATAAAAGAAACAAAAGAATAAATAAAAGAAAGAAAAAGAAACTAAAGAACAGGGAAGGAACGAAACAGGGGAAAAAGAAAGGAAAGAAAGAAAAAAAGGAAAATTTGGGATTTTAAGGTTCAAAGTGTGATTGGTAAGTCAATTTAATCCCTTTTTTT
Source organism: Gossypium rotundifolium (assembly GCA_025506655.1). NCBI lineage: Eukaryota > Viridiplantae > Streptophyta > Magnoliopsida > Malvales > Malvaceae > Gossypium > Gossypium rotundifolium. The sequence continues at coordinate 167,844,661 of CP106733.1, forward strand.
GTATTTTTGATGTTTTTGGAATCCTAGTGATAAATACTACTTGATTTATGTGGAAAATTTGAAAATTAGTGAATTTTTAGATGTTGTTCATGTTGAATAATTTGAAGTATTAGGGTTTAAATAGATAGAATTTTAAGTTAAAAGTGAAAAGGGATTAAATTGTGGAATAAATTATCGATTTTGAAGTAATAGGGACTAAATTGAGAGAATTTTAAAATTAGGGATTTATGGTGAAATTAGAGAGTTAAATTTAGTTTTAAGTGTTAATTGAATGAAAATAAAGAATAAATTGTGAAGAAAATAAAGTTAGTTTTGGTTAGAGACTAAATTGGAATTTAGGCAAAAGTTGTGTATAAATTGAAATATTTAATGTTAAATTGTGTTGTATTGATGATTTTTAATTGTTTTAATTCCGTAGCTAACGTTGAGCTGGAGATCTCGGCTGAAAAAAGAAAAGACAAGATTAACGAGAAATAGCTCGGGAATTACGGTTTGTATTTCTATAATCCAAATTTAATAATTGCTGTTGTATTTATTATTTAATATGCATGGTAAGTGGAATTGAGGTAAGCATTGGTATTGTGGTAATGAAATGAAATGAATTGAAATATGAGTATATGTGATTATTTGAATTGAAATGTATATTGGTTGAAATTGAAAAGTGATGCAAAATTCTATTAAATGTATCGGGCTGAGTCAGATATAGTTGGCATGCCATAAGATTGGAAGTGTTCAGGTATACTTCGACTACAAGTCGATGAGACACTGGGTGTTACATTATTACTTCGGATAAATTTGATGAGATATTGGGTACCAACTTACTTCGACATGGTCGATGAGACACTGGGTGCCAATATGTTACTTCAAATTATCCGATAAGGCAGTAGGTGCCATACTGGTGTGTTTTGGTTGGATCCGTGTATCCGCCAAAGTCCGAGTCTTATTAATAGGGGAATAAATAAATTGGCAATATAAATAATATTGAATGATTTTGTTCATGAAATTGGAATAGATATTGAATGAATTGTTCAAATGAAAAACATGAATTATGGATTCATGGAAAGAATATTGATATTGATAGATGATTGTGAGAATCGAGTTGAGAAAAGCTATTGAGATAGCTATTGATGAAGATTGAATATATGATAAATGATTTATCTATGAATTGAACAATTGAATGATTAAGGATTTTAGTTGATTAAAATATTTATGTTTTATCATTTTATTTAAAACTTTCGGATTATAGAAATACCATTGAGTTATACTCAGCATATGGTTTGTTTTCATGCGCAAGTTAGGTTAAAGTCAAATCGTTGAATTAGCATTCAAAATCAATCCCGAACTCAAAGCGGTGAAGTATATTTCTTTTTTATAATGGTATGTACTTAGAATGTTATGTATGTCATTTTGGAAAAGTATATGTAATAATGTTATAAAAAGGATAAAGGTTACTTATATATATAAATTAAAGAGTTATGTTGAGGTTTAATGTATTATATTTGTGTTGGTACAAAATGAGAATGAAATAGGCAAAATTTGAGTTGAATTTAGTATGAAAGTTTGAATTAGTTTGATTAGTGTTTTAATGGATGGTTTGGTTAATATATGTGAAATTCTTGTGAATATACATTAAATTGGTAATTGGATTAATAGTTTTGGCATGATTTAGATATATTTGAATGTATTTTGGATTGGTTGAACAATTAGATTTTGAGTTTATTGTTGTTCAAGATTTGGAGGGTTGGTAAACTTAATGTTTAAGGCTCATTTTGAGTCCACACAACCTAACACACGGGCGTGTGATTAGACCGTGTGAGACACACGGCTTATATATGGGTATGTGTTTCGGCCGAATAAAAATTGCACTTAATTTTTGTCTAAGTCAGTGAGTTGCACAAGATCAGACACAGTCTGTAGCACGGCATATCCTTGAACCACACGGGCATGTGAGCCCTATACTTAGGAAAAATTTTAAAATTTCACGAAAAATTTCCGAAGCACACGATTAAGTCCCAATTTGTTTCTAACATGTGTTTTGGGCCTCAAAGGTTCATAAAGGGACTATATAATTTAATTATGATATTTATGTGTTAATAATTATTAATTGTTCATATTTGATCTGTAATGTCCGGTAATACTCCGTAACCTTGTTCCGACAACAAATAAGGGTTAGGGGGTGTTACAATCTATTAGATTTTGATTAAGTTCATCGTCATGTAATTTTGAATATGCATTATTAAAATTATTAAGATCTATTTTTTCCAAATGCTCTTCGAAATATGGATCATCTCATTTTACCTATGATTGAAGTTAAGAATATTTTTTTAGAATAGTAAATATCTTTTAAACCACATTTTAGAACTTGAATGTTTCAAATTAAAAATTAAGTAAGCTATATGGTGCAAAAAACTTTCTATTTGCATAGTTAGCATCGAACTTATGATATTTGACTTCACAATCCAAATAGTTCGTACCTTTAATTATAAAACTTATATAACCTTAATTTGAAGAAAAATTAATGCAGTTATATCATTTTTTATAATGTGTAAGTTAAGTAAAAATAATGTAAAATTTATAATATATATGACATTTCTTAACACTTTTATAACATATAAGTTTTTTTTATACTAAAATTTTTTGCCATAACTTTAGAATTTTTTTAGGATTTTTTAAGATTTAAATAATATGATATGTTTGTTATAATTTTATAAAATATACAAATTATTTTATAATATAATTTTATAAAATTTATAATATAATTTTTTTGCCATAATCATCTCAAACATTAATATGTGTTCATACTTATAATTTTGGGTGTAATTATGTGCATAATTACTCAATTTTACCCCTAGTAATAGATATTGAAAAGTGTAATTGGGTGTTCCAATTACACCAAATTCAATAGGACCCACCAATCAAAATAATTAAGTAAACATGCTATTTTTGTGTAATTATAGTAATTATACCTAAATCTAATTACTAGGTGGCTTTCCAAACACAACCTATATAAAATTTAAACATATACATTGAAGAAATAAAAACATATATAATTGCCAAAATGACCGGAAGAAATAAAAACATGTATAATTGCCAAAATGACCGGCAAGTTTCTCCAGTGATGGAGTCTACCAAACTTCTCCACATGTTTTTCCATATTTATTCTAGATACTCAAGGCAACCACTTATGCTGGCCTTTAGCGGTTGAAAAGGAGTAATCTGAAACAAAATGTAAAACTGGTGACATTTGTTCCATGCATCTTAAGTTTGTGTAAAACAATTCCATCTTCCACAGTAGTAATTATCATGCTCATAAAAGGTTGACACCTATGCCTAATGTAATGAAGTTAAAAAATGGTAAAAAGGAAGTATGCAAGTATCATTTGTTTTGAACCTTTATATTTATTCCCTTTGGTACTCAAGTAAAGGAAGAAAATGCCTAATGTAGACGTAACAATTATTTTTAAAACTGCAGCACTTTAGAGTGTCCCTGAGAATGCTTCAACTTCTTGCATTATTCTTAAATCTTAAGTTTTCTTTTCATCATCCAATCAATAATTTAAAGAGAAGAAATGCACATATAGTGCATCATTGTAGCAATCTCAGACAACATTTAGAACTAACATTTGTTAGCATAAATTTCCATCTCAAGGCAGTGACCACATGTACGCAGATTACAAACTTAAAACTAATACCTGTGATCCATCGCCAAAAGTAGTAGCTGCAGTACTAAATTGGCACTCTGCCCTGTCAACTTTGTTAAATTCAGAGTCCTTCAGAACAGCTGTGCATTCAATATATCAAGCAAAAGCATGTTGAGTGAAATAAATCAATCTCACTGATCTTAGAATTTGGAAATCTAAAAAGACGTAATGATGAACCCCATGTGGCACATCATGTAAGATGCTAAAAGCCTTCTGTTAATCTTTTACCAGAACAAAAGTATTTTGCTGCTTGATCAGTTGTTGGATAGAGTTTAAAGATCGAGATGAAATGTCGGGCTTCATAATGAAGAATTGTTCCTGCAACATTCACAACTTTGATGACATTATTTGTCAAGAATCATGAATGGGAATAACGTACACACATCATGTGCAAAAATAGACAAAATAACTCCATGAGCCTTTGAGCAGTCAAACTGCATGAAAAAGCTCATACAGCTGAAATTAAAACAAGTTGTTGCAACAAGAGATCATAGAAAACAGAAACAACTATATATATATTTATCAAGCTTGTTTGTCCACTTAAACATATTTGTTTCCTTCACAGTATACCTCAATATATTGCACTTAAGTTCTTGTACAGAGTTGAAAACTGTTGTCTAGCATGAAATAACAAGAGGCAAGATTTCTTCCATTTGAATTGTGAAAGAAAGTGAAGCTCTTAGTTCCGCTTTCATTTTCAGATTCAGATGAGTAAATATACAATTGTCAAAAACTTCACAGTAGGATATATTATTATTTTTGGATATCACAGTAGGATGTTTTGTTTTAACTTATATGAGCAATCACATTTTCAAAAATCATCAGTACATCTACAATTTTAAACTGAATGAGAGAAAAAAAAAAGAATTCTAATGAAAAGCATACATTATCTAATGGATAGGACAGACGTCTTCTAAACCTTTGGTATAGGGATTGGTCCAGCAAGACAATAACAATATAACAACTAGAGAAGTAATTAAAAAAGGGAATAAAAGGTACGTGAGAGGCAGTACCAATCACCTGGAAAACGGAGACAGTGCACAGTGTTGGCCTTCCTTTTCACCAATTTGTCAACTGCTCAAATGTAAACATAGAGGCGAGAATAATAAGATTTGACTAAACCCTGCATCCAAAAGTAAATTTTGGTGATGCTGAAAACACAGAGAGCACTCACAGATGTTTCCACGAGATGAAGATACCTGCCTTCGAGGACCACAAGGAATCACTAAGCAAAAACTTTCACTTTATATCAAGAAATATGAGAACATCCACCTATAGCCACCGTGGAAAAAGGCAAAGGTAACTATCTAGGCAGTTAGTGATTTCAACATGAAAGACGAAGCAACAGTTAAGTTCACATAATATGAAATTCTATTAAGATAGAATATGATATCAACAGTTAAAAAGCAATCTGAGTATGCTCGATGATGTGACCGCCCTCATCCCGCAACCTACACAGCCATTCCAGATAACCAGAAACCTGACGGTCTCTTAATTTATCATGTTCGTGTGCAAATTAAGAAAAATTCTAACATTACTCGAAATATGAAAAGAGTTACTTGCATCCCACATATTTTCAGAACGTTAACACCAGCATCTGGCTGGCATTTGTGGGTCTAAACAAAGAACTCTTGAGGTTTAAAAGAAACATCCTGAATAAATAAATTGAAAAAATAAGCGTGCAATTGTTTGCTTTTTCCTTATATATGTTAATTCGTAGACAGCATTGGCGGAGGATTTGTTGACCGTTAACACCGGCAGAATCCGTAATGTCTGCATCTTGTTCGTTGAATTCTCCTCTGCCTCCACTATTTCCGCCACGATCGATGCGGCATCGCTACTCTAAAAAGTAATTAATAATAGAGAAGAAAATAAATCCTAAATTATCACCATAAAAAGGAAGTTCACTCACTGAACCACTGGGGACGGCCATGTTGATGACAATCTTGATGGTGCAATTTAGTTCGTGGTGGGAGTCCGTACTCTTCACGCACTTTTCGAGCTTAGATTTTGAGAGGATCTGGATTGAAACGACATCGCTCTGAAGGAAGAGGAGACTGAAAATGTAGATGAGAAATCCCGCCCATGGTTTCATTCTCATTGTTGATTCTTATTCCGTTGGCCGTTGGTGTTGGATAATTAGGAATCCTCATTCCTGAATGCGGTTATGGAGGGAGTTGGCGGTGTTTTCAACTGCCATTAATCCACTTTTCACTTATATATGTTTCTTTGACACTACGTCGTTTTATGGTTTTATCAATAGGCCCAATTAACCTTTTAGTAGATGAACTTGGCAACTTTATACAAATTGGTCCTTAATTTTTTTTTTTTCACATTAGCTCCAGAACTTGGATCCGTTAAAGCACCACGGATGTACTTTGCATATGTGTCATGTCATTACTTGAAATTTTTTAGAAATTATATATATTTAAAATCCAATGATGACATGGTAAATATCAAAATGTTACGTTATCATATTTTATTGAGTTCAGGTTCAAAGATCAAATTAAAAAAAAAATTTAAGTTTTAAAATTAATGTCAACCAAAAAAGGTTTAAGAAGCAACTGGGAAAATTTGCCAAATTCAGAAGATAAATGTTGCTTCATCCCTATTTTATTTGAGTTTGTATGATAATTATATTGGGTTAATGTATTTTTTTTAACCCTTTAATTTGACAGGTTGTATTTAATTGGTATTTAAACATGTTTTAACTTAATTAATACTAAACGTAAAATAATTAACCAAGTTAACACGTTTTTTAGGTTGACAGAAAGCAAATTAATAAGACAGAAGAAAAACCAACAGACAAGAGACAACTACACCCTCAACCAATTGGTTTACTCCATGTATAATGAATTTGGATAAATAGTTTTCCAAATAAATAATAACATAAAAGTTAATATTATTAGGTAATTTTAGAAAAAAATTAGTTTTTGGATTTTCTAGCTTTTTAGATTTTTATTTTTTTTATATTTTGTTTATAAATTTATATACTTTTAAATATATTTTGAGGAAATATTTGATATAATCTTGAATTGATGAGAAATATATAGAGTATAGTAAAAAAATAAAAATATATAATAAATTTATAACATGTTTGTAGAGTAAAAAAAGTGCTCGACGAGTGTACCAAATTCTCACTCATATACTTTTAGATCTCTTTTTCAAATAATGCTAGCATGTGTCTTAATTTATGTGGATGTGCCATAAATTAATTTATAATATTGTAAATTTATCTAATCGAGTTAGTGTCACAAGTTAATCAAAACTAGCTTAATTGAGAAATTATTAAAAACCCATCCTTATAAATCTTTTTGGGTATTTTTCTCGGGTAAATATCCCATATATACCAAAAATTAAATTATTTACAGAAATGGGCTAGTTTGAAGAATATTTACAGAAAAAGGCGTTTCCCCAAAAGCGTCCACGTCGGTAGCGTTTTGGGAAACAACAAAAGCGCTACGAGGAGGGCGCTTTGTAGCACCTCAAAAAGCCACTTAGCGGCGCTTCGTGGCATAAAGCGGCTTTCTTGCATCGAATAACCAGAAAAACGCTACCGGCGTGAGCGCGTTTTTGCCTTCCTTCACTTATGGAATTTTTAGGCTAGGAAAAAATATATATAGGGTTTTCGGCAAAATATATTAGCATAAAAAATAATTGAATTTTTGTGACGATAGTCTCGGCAAAATAATTTTGAGAAGACGTTTGAACAAAACGCGATGGCAACAGAGTATCAAAAGAGCTTCCAACGCTGCTGAGGTGCAAGAAATAATTTTGAGTCGTGAAGTCTTGAAAAGAGTATCAAAAGAGCTCCCACGTGGGCGTTCTTTTGCTACTATAGTCTCCGCAAAATTAGGCTATAATCGACCAAATTTCATTCTCGGGTTGCATAAGGGAAATTGAGGCAAAAGAAAAAAGCGAAAATGAGTGAACGTATTAATCTTGTTATTTACTACGATGGTGAAGTTTGTGACATCGAAAATGGTGTTGTTTTCTTATCGAGAACACAGTAGCATCGAGTTTTAATCGAACGTCGATTTGGTAGAACTTCGCAAAAGAATTAGGCGTAAAATATTCGGAACAACGCTAATGAAAGTTCAGTCAATTAAGTATAGATTTTGAGCTTCGGTTGATCCGGTGAGATATGACTCATTTGACATCAAAGATCCTCGGAGCTTTGAGGCAATGGTGGAGACTCATCTTGCCAGTAGATCACCCTATATTGAGGTATATGTAGAATTTTCATTTCCAAGTGATCTTTCTGCGACCTCAACATCTACTGCCGTTCGAAAGGAATACACGGCCCCAAGCCGACACTCTGTAAGTGGGAGGCAAAACACAAAAGCACCTGTGTGCGGTGGTAGCATGGAAAACATAACCCCTGCACGACACTTGGTTGGTGGATGGGACATGCATATCCGTCCTTCGACGTCCGATGATAGAAATACGTATTGGGGGACGTCATCAACTTTTAGTGGTTGGCAATCCACATATGATTGGGATCTTTATGAAAGATGTTTAAGGAGGGATGATGTACTCCCGATGACATCCACCGTGAGGGGCCCTCGTTTGTTGCAGGTTATGGAGGGTCGGACGATGAATCCGATGTGGATCCACCTCGGGAGCCAGGGCCTGATGGTGCGGTTGGATTATTTTACGAACCGGGCCCATTCCAATTGTACCTGAAGACGTTGAGGGCGATTCAGACGAAGAAGAAGAAGATCCGCTATTCAGGGTGTACTCGCCTCCAGCCCACATGCATAATGTCGATCTATCTCAAGATGATGCATTGGAGTTTCCTGAACAACCACACCGGACGCGTGACCGTACAAATTCTTCGTTGGATTCGGACCAATTAAAAGTTGGTAACTAATTTTCCAACAAGAATACTTTTCTTGCTGCATTGAAACAATACAACATCAGGAACGGGGTTAGCTACAATATGGTTAAATCCAAGCTCGATAAGTACGAGGTGAAGTGTACAGTGCAAGACGGCACATGTTCATGGAAAATCATGGCGTCATTGAAGAAAAGGACAGGGTTGTGGGAGATCAAAAAGTACAAAGGTCCACATACATGTCTTGCTTGATGCAGTACCACTATGTGTTCAATGATTTGAATAACACTAATATTATGTAATGTTGCATTATTTAACGTGCTTCGTTGTGGTGTAACACAAGATCATCCGATGATGGATTCGGACATGTTGGTGACTTAATAATCTAACGGTGAAGGCCGATCCCAAGACTACGGTTTTACCTTAATTGGCAATATTCGTAGCCAATTGGGGTATACGCCTCTTCTGAAAGACTTGGATAGCCAAGCAAAGGCATTAGAAAAGTTGCACTGCGTCGATGGGACGCTTCATATAATGAAGTGTGGCGGTGGTGTCAGTCTTTGGAGAGATATGTCAGCAAAGACAATGCACCTTGAAACGGGCCCAGCATCCTACAACGATCGTCTTCTCCGTGGATCGCAGATGTTCAAGCGATATTACGGACATTTAAGCAATGCCGAGATGCCTTTATATATCGCAAGCCATTGGTACAAATTGACGGTACCTTTTATGTATGGTAGATATATGCATCGGCTATTGCTAGTTTGTGGCACAAGACGGTACCGTGGGAGAATCCTTCGATTAGCTTCGCAATAACACCGAAGTCGGTGATGACCGACTTCTTCCTATCTAGGTGAAGGAGGCATGTCCGCCCCACGACATATCGTTATATGGGATCGGGGCCCCAGAATACTTGCGGTAATAGAACGCCAGGAAGCATGTGGCATCGCACACACCATCGATATTGCCTGAGGCATGTTTCATCCAACTACTATGGGCAATATCGATCTAAAAGACAGCGACGGCAAGTGACCGATATCGATATGAAATATCTATTAATATAATTTTGTTTGTAATATTTAATTTATTCTCAATTGAAGAGTGGTATGTAATATTCGCTATCAACGTATATTGGCAGAGTACTAGATCAATAAAGACCGTTTTCACGATATGTTGGCCAGTTTATGCCGAGATAACGTCGAAGGCGCAAACTACCTGTGCAATATTCCTTTCGAACAGTGGACACAAGCATACGACGGCGGCCTACGATATGGTTATTTGACTACAAATCGGCGAATGCATAAATTCATTCTAAAAGAACCCATCATCTGCCGATTACATCGGTTGTGCGAGACATATTTTATTTACGGCACTATTTCCAAGAGAGCGAAGAAGTTATAGAGGGCGATGCAAGGAGGCCATGTATGGAGTCCGAAGGTCTTGCAAGAAATAAGCAGTCTGCGAAGGCAGGCCAACACCATGCACACGATGTGTCGCGATTGCGACAGCCTATGGTTTCGTGTCACGGAGTTTGACAGACTGAACCAAGGTATTGTTGGCGGGCATTATTGTGTACACTTGACAAATAGGACCTACGACTGTGGGATATTTGATGCGTTACCCATGCGCTTATGTACTTGCGGCCTGTCAGAATCTCTGTCTTGATCCCATGAGCTATGTCAACGAAGTGTATAAATTAGAAAACATGTACAACGTGTGGAGACACGTATTCCCACCGATCTAGATGAGCGTAAGTGGTCGTCGGTATCGCTTGCACCATATAAGTCGCTGCTTGGATAAACAATTGAGGCGCAAACCAAAAGGTCGACCTTGCTCGAGTAGAATACGCAACAATATGGATATCAGAAACGAGCAACCAAAGTCGGTTGTCTTGGTGGTGTAGGAACCGGGTCATACATCTTGCTCGTGTCCAAATCGGAATAGTTGACCGTGCTCTTAGCTTTTTGTCTCTGGTGGCTATGTAATTTTATTTTTTGGAGGAAAGCGGTGAATTTTGTACAAGAACTTTTATTTTATTCAAGTTATTAAAATTAAATTACAAAATTACAAAAAAAAGTAAACCATTTCTATTTTATCAAAGATATTAAAATTAAATTTAAAAATAAAATTAAACTCAAATTTTATTAAATATATTAAAACTTAATTATAAAAAAATTAAACCATTTCTATTTTATCAAAGATATTAAAATTAAATTACAAAAAAATAAAATTAAACTCAAATTTTATTAAATATATTAAAACTTAATTACAAAAAAATTAAACCATTTCTATTTTATCAAAGATATTAAAATTAAATTACAAAAAATAAAATTAAACTCAAATTTTATTAAATATATTAAAACTTAATTACAAAAAAATTAAACCGTTTCTATTTTATCAAAGATATTAAAATTAAATTACAAAAAAATAAAATTAAACTCAAATTTTATTAAATATATTAAAACTTAATTACAAAAAAAATTAAACCATTTCTATTTTATCAAAGATATTAAAATTAAATTACAAAAAAAATTAAACTCAAATTTTATTAAATATATTAAAATTAATTACAAAAAAATTAAACCATTTCTATTTTATCAAAGATATTAAAATTAAATTAAAAAATTAAATTACAAAAATAAAAAATTAAACTCAAATTTTATTAAATATATTAAAACTTAATTACAAAAAAATTAAACCATTTCTATTTTATCAAAGAGATTAAAATTAAATTACAAAAAATAAAATTAAACTCAAATTTTATTAAATATATTAAAACTTAATTACAAAAAAAATTAAACCATTTCTATTTTATTAAAGAGATTAAAATTAATTTACAATAACAAATAAAAATTAAATTACAATAACAAAATAAAATTGGGGTTTAGGGTTTAGAGTGATCTTGGGGTGGGAACCAGATTACCACAGGGCTGATTCGTGATTCTGTTGGATTCCTCTTTCTTCTAGCTTCCGTGGGGTCGTGGAGCCTCGGTAGAATCGGGTTCCTCGGCGGTGGGTGCAGTTACAGGTGTTGCGGTGATGACCCACCTTGATAAAATAATGACCGGAGGTGTTTGCATAAACCACGGCGGGGTTGACTGCATCCGTCTGGCCGAATGAGCTGGTAGAAAAAGAGCTCTCGACGGCACCTCCTCTCGATCCCACACGCGACGTGGGCCTCACGATCGGCTGACCAGCGGGAGTAGTCGGGAACGGACTCGAACCCGGCCATGCATTCCAACCTGGGGTGAGACTGGGAAAAGGAAACATATATGGGTTAGGAGGATACATATAAGGGGTAGAATGTGCTTTTGGCATAAGCAGTGAGCGTTGTGATGTCGGTGTTGTCGGTGAACCGATGGGCCGGTGGTGTGTAGGTGCCGTTCTTGGGCCGGATCGTTTTGTCGGTCTGTTGATGGCCCCGCCTCATCACCCTTCTCCTTGGATTTAAAGGGCCCAACGTTCCTTCACTCACGAAGTTGCTTGTCGCCTCTCTTCTTCCGACAATAGATATGGCTTGCCATGGATCCTAAACCATGGCATGTACTCCGCACGACGACGCTTAACTCGAGAACGATGATCGGTTCCGGAAGGTAAAAAGTCATCTGGGTTCTCCCACGTCTCGATATGACTGACCAAAATATTGGCCAATCCGTGTGCAACAGCCATAAGTCCACTTTGTTCTCATCATCGAGCACCTCAGGTGTACACGGAATCGATTCTTAGGAATCCAAATTGCCGCAGAACCCGATCTGACTGGTGCATCTCCACGGTCGCGTAGGTGATCAATGAGACCTTAACGTGCCAACTATTCATATTTTGGAAGAACTCCTCTAGAATTACTGTCCAAATTTCTGGATCCTCATACGGTTCCATTGAAACTATATTAAAATTACCAAAATATTAGTTATATACATAATACTTGTAACAGACCGAATTTGACCCTAATCGGAATAGTGGTTTCGGGACCACGAATCTGAGTCTGAGAAATAATTTAATGTTTTATTTTGTGTTTATTATATGGGAATTAATGTGTGTGAAAGTCTCGTAGAAAAATTTTATCGTTTGTGTGTTTAATTTAGAAAAAAAGGACTTAATCGTGTAAAAGGTAAAAGTTGCAAACTATAGTGAAATATACTAGAATTGATTGTGGCTTTATAAATGGAAGTCCTAAAAGGGTAATTAGCCCATTATTCAAGATAGTGAATGACATAAGACTAAATTACCCTTATTTTATAAGTTAGTTTTATTATTATTAAAAGGTTATATTAGTAATTAGTTTAATAAGTTAATATATGCTAAAATATCACAAAATAAGCCATCATTTTTTTTTTTGCTTTCTCCTTGGCTGAATGTTAATGAAAGAAGAAAGGGTTTGTTTCTTTGAAATTTGACATTTAGAAGCTCAAATTGAAGGTTAGCTTGACTTTGGTTTTTGTTTATTTTACGTTTTGAGATCGTTGCTTAGTATATTATCAGACCCATGCTAAAATTTTTGAGATTAATGTACATGTAATATTCGGCCATTGATGGATTCATGTAGGTTGTGATGTTTGATGACTTTGAATTATAGATATGTTAACGATTAATATGTTTTGTCTTTGAATTTTGGTAAATTTGAGTATTTGGGTTAAATTGTAAAAATAAAATTTTAGAGGGCTTAATTGCCAAATAAATGAAAGAAATGGAATTGTATAGTCCCTATACATATTCGGCCCTTAAGTAGTATTGAGAAATTTTGTGTATTTTGTGTTTTATGCAAATAGGACTAAATTGTAAAAATGTGAAATAGTAGGGGTAAAATGGTAATTTGCCTATTTATGTGCTTAGGGACTAAATTGAGATGAAATGTACTTGAAATGTGTTTAGATCAAGAACAAAGAAAAATAGATTTGGATCGGGGAAAGACGAAAATTATCGAATAGTCGGCCTACGTGATTAGTCGACAGTCGAGGTAAGTTCTTAAGTTAAAGTTCGTTAAGTTGATAATTAAAAATGTATGAAATCAAATTATGTGATTAATTTGGGTAAATAGTATGAGATAGTCGAATGTGAATGTTTAACTTTGGAATGAATATATGTTTTTGAATACAAGGTGAATTAGTATACTTGACATGACAGATGAATTAATTGTGTGAATACGATTGGATAGTAATGTATGTGTTGAGAAATGTGAATTGATGAATGAGTTGATAAATATAGCAGGCTTAGTGCCGGTGACATATTCGAACTTCGTGCCTAGCGAACTTAGTCTTGGGTGATATATTCACGCTTAGTTACTAGCGAGCTTAGTCTTAGGTGATATATTCGGGCTTCGTGCCTAGCGAGCTTAGTCTGGGTGATATATTCGAACCGTGCCTAGCGAGCTTAGTCTTGATGATATATTCAGGCTTCGTGTATAGCAAGCTTAGTCTTAGGTGATATATTCTAACCGTGCCTAACGAACTTAGTCTTGTTGATATATTCGGACTTCGTGCCTAGCGAGCTTAATCTGGGTGATTTATATTAAATGAAAGAATTAAGTAGACCATCGACAAGGTGGAAATTATTTACTTAAAGAAACTAAATGTCCAGTGCGTGTAAGTTTTATAGTTGTGAGAAATGAGGTAAGTTGTTCTACCACTATTTGGTGTTGGTAAAATATTGTATAAGGAAAACAATTTGCATGATTATGATATGTGTATATGATCTAATTAACAAAGTGTTATATATATATATATATATTGGTATATAATCTTGGTTGTATTATTGAGATTGACCATTCGGTTAAGTGTAATATGTGAGGATTATGAGTATGTTTGCATAGTTAATTGATGGAAATTATGTGGTTGTTATGTACATGGCATTTGAAGTCAATTCAAATAAAGGTAGAAATTGTATTTAAAACTTTGCATGGATTCGATGAGTTAGCATTAAAGGTGATATGGGTGAAATATATATATTCGGCATTGAGGGACTATATTAATGTCTGTAAGCTTTTATAAGAACGTTTCAATATTAGTTATGAATTTATAATTATATGAATAACCATAGGTTCTAATCTTGTTGCTTAAGACTTACTAAGCTAGTGAGCTTACTTGTGTGACATGTTTCCTCTGTTTTATAGATTTCGTTCAAGCTACGGGCTCTAAGGATTGTCAGAGGAATCAATCACACTATCAATCCCTTTTTGGTACAAATATATACTTGGTTTTTGAATCAAAGGCATGTATAGGCTAGCTAAGTTTTCGAATGATATTATGATAATGTATAAAAGCCATGCAAAAGTGGCTAGTTCTTAATGTTAATGTTCGATGGTATAAATCTATCCTTGATGTGATATGCGTGTATGTTTTGTTTGGAAAATGAATGAGGATGATATATATATATATGTATATATGTTTCATGCTGAATAGGTATGTTTATGCATGAATGATTGCCGTGAGGTCGTTAGGTGTAAATTTTGTTAACTGTTAATGGACATAGGTAGGAATTTATTAAGAATGGGATTAGCCTTGATATATGTATATATATCTTTCGAATGTATGTTTATGTATATTAGGCATACGAAAATGATTTGAATTGGATCATTAAAATTTAGCGTGGTTATTAAGAGTTCTTAAATCAAGTGTTAAGAGTGTTTGTTTATCAATTCATTATGGTTTAATTATAGTTAACATTTGGTTGCTATGTCTCGTAAGCAAGGTGGTGAGCGAGTTGATTTATGTATATAATAGGTGTGGTGTCTTTGTAAATGGAATTTCATTGAAGTAATTATGGACTTGGGCATTTAAAGAGATGTTATACGTGTTTTAAATGTTTAAGATTTGACTTTTGAATTTATGGAAAATATGCATACCATACATATATGTTTGTATAAGTTACAATAATAGATTGAATATGTATAAGTTATCATAATTACATATGTGATTAATTTATTATTATAAAGAGAAATTTTGTGAAGTTGGTTTTGTTATATCTGAACATAGATTTGGATCTTTGATAGCTGAATATTGAAATAGAAAATAGTATGTCTTGTGCATGCAATGTATTTATATATTTGATATATATATATTATGAAGTGTTATAAGATTGTAACATTTATAATTATTGACATGTGTTTGATTTGAACTCGGAGTATTAAGGTTCGAAATTTTGAATAAGATAAGTGTATTAATGTATTTCATTTGAAACATGGAAGTAATGAATGTCTGATCGGAATGCCTATTTTTAGGTGCATGTTATTTGGTAATACCTCATAACCCAAATCTGGCGGCGGATATGGGTTAGGGGTGTTACAATACTAGACACTACATATGAAATACTAAATTATAATAACAAAATTGAAACTTACTTGTAATTCCGAATAGTTGGTCCAATAGGAGCCAGTATATCCTCAAGCGAGTTAGGTATTCCAACATGACTCGCCAAATGGTTCCAACTAATTAAATAAAATTGGGGTTTAGGGTTTAGGGTGATGCCGGTGGGAACCAGATGCCACGGGAGGCGATCGGATTACAGCTGGATTCCTCCTTCTTCTAGCTTCAGGCGGGTCGTGGAGCCTCGAGTAGAGAATCGGGTTCCTCGGCGGTGGGTGCAGTTCAGGTGTTGCGATGATGACCACCTTGATAAAATAATGACCGGAGGTGTTTGCATAAACCACGGGGGTGACTCCATCCGTCGGTGAAGGAGCCTAGTAGAAAAAGTGCTCTCGGCGGCGCCTCCTCCCGATCCCACACGACGTGGGCCTCACGATCGGTGACCAGTGAGTAGTCGAGGCGGACTCGAACAGACCATGCATTCCAACTGGGGTGGGGTGAAAAAGGAAACATATATGGGTTAGGAGGATACATATAAGGGGTAGGTGCAGCGCTTTGGCATAAGCGGTGAGCGTTGTGATATCGGTGTTGTCGGTTTGGCCCGATGGGCCGGTGGTATGTAAGCTGTTGTTGGGCCGTGATGGTAATGTCGGTCTTTGTTGATGGCCCGTCTCATCACCCTTCTCCTTGGATTTAAAGAGGCCCGACGTTCCCTTCACTCACGAAGTTGCGTCGCCTCTCTTCTTGAACAACAAATACGACTTGCCATAGATCCTAAACCATGGCATGTACTCCGATGCATACGCTAACTTCGGGAGCGATGATCGATTCTGGAAGGTAAAAAGTCATCTGGGTTCTCCCGTCTCGATATGACGACCAAAATATTGGCCAATTCGTTATTGCAATGGTAGTAAGTCCACTTTGTGCTCATCATCGAGCACCTCGTGGCACGGGAATCGATTCTTGGAATCCAAATTGCCGCAGAACCCGATCATTGGTGCATCTCCACGGTCGTAGGTGATCAATGAGACCTTAACGTGCCAAGCTGTTGATTTTGGAAGAACTCCTCTGGAATTACTGCCCGAATTTCTAGATTCTCGTACGGTGTCCATTGAAACTATATTAAAATTACCAAAATATTAGTTATATACATAATACTAGACACTACATATGAAATACTAAATTATAATAACGAAATTCGAAACTTACTTGTAATTTCGACCGTTGGTCCAGTAGGAGCCGTATATCCTCAAGCGAGTTAGGTATTCCAACATGACTCGCCAAATGGTTCCACCTAATTAAATAAACTTTTAGCATGCATGTAACATCCTAAAAGTGGGCCTACGCATTTATATGATAGTCTAATATGTTAAATTAAGATTTTAAAGGTTGGGCTAACTTTTTGATTAAATATTTGGATTAAGGTTAAGGTTAGTGCTCTGGATAATTTAAAGTGAAATAGTGGGCTCTAAAAATTTGGGTTAGGTGGCTAATAAATGGTGTTAGCTTACAATTTAAGAAGATGGATAATTAAGTGACAAGTTGGGCTTGTGACCCAAAGAATTAAAGTACATAAAGTGGGCATGAGGTGGCGCCATAAAGGGTGAGGAATTGGGCCCTTGTATGGCCGATTGGGCCTTAAAAGATGGGGCAAATTCGGTACTTAAATAGGAAGGGGGTGGACAGCAATTAGACTACCTTTTAGGAGTTATTTCTTTTATTTTAAGTGTTAAAAAGCTGATAATTAATAAGAAGGAGTTGGTTTTAAGGTGGGCTCTCCTCAAGGTAAGATAAGGATTGAGTTATCAAGAGAGTTAAAAAGCTATCAGATGACAGCAGAGTTGGCCGAAAATCCAACTCTGGGAGGGGAGAGTTGGCCGAAATTCCAACTATGTGTGTGTGGGTATGCCGAAATTTCTCTATAAATAGAGAGTAGTATTCTTCAATTTCGGTATCTTGAAACCCTATTCTTCTCTCATTCTCTGCCGAAATTTCCAAGCCTTCTCTACAATTTCTCTTTTTCTTTTTCTAAGAGCCGAATTCCTTTGTTCATACCCTCATCTCCCATAGCCGAATCTACAAGTGAGATCTCTGTTTTCTCGAAGGTGCACTGTAAGCCGTATACTCCTTAGTAATCCGATAAGTTTTGAGATTTTTCCTTTTCATGATTCCTTTATTTTGTCAAACTCCTAATCTAAACCATTGTTCCAAGGTCCTTTCGATTATACTCTTTACTCCTAGAAGCCAAAACTATCCCATTAAAGCCGATTTGGTGGAAAAATCGAAGGTAAGAAGTGGTAAGTATGGCCGAATGGTCTTCCATGATTCTTTCCATTTAATTGAATGGCATATGGGTTAGAATGGTTGTGATTTTCGATTCGTTTAATATTTGGGAATGGCCGAATGTAGGAAGGTTAGTGGTGACAATTTCTAAAGGATATTCGGATTCGCTAACTAGGTAAGTGTTCGTTTTAAAGGTTACATTTAACTAATGAGTTAGATCTCATCGTTATTTGGTTTAGTGATTAAAGGGTTGATATGGATTCAACTAACAGTCAAGCGAGAAGGTTGGATCGTAAAACCGTCGCCCAAATTCAAGAAGCGATCTACTTGATGGTGCAAGATTGGCCAACAGTGTGGGCGAAATCGAAGTTAGATCGTGGGTCAATAGTAGTTGTTTGAGTAATAGTAAGCGTGAGCGTAGAAAGCCTTAGTACGCAAATCAAGTGTGTAACACTTCCCCACTGTCTAGATCTGATTATTAATAAATATATGTATATGTATATGTATTCATAAGATTTATATGTTACATTAAAAGCCAAAATCTCGGATTTAAGCGCGGACCTCGTGTTAGTAAATAATCTGACTATATGTTACAAGTAAACTGTTGTACATGTTTAAAATTATTGTGCATGTTGCATGGGGTGGTGATGAAATGAGGAAGTTATATGTACATGTATATGAGTAACGATTTTCTGGTGAATTCTTGTGAACGGCTAATCTGTGAATCATTATATAGGCTTGCCCATTATATGTTACAAGGGCTTCGCCAATATATGATGATGAAGCAAGATGACGCCATCTTGGAAATAGCGGTGTGGGTTGATTGTAGAAATCCCCAATGGTGTGTTGGTTGGTGCAGGCGTGTGGCGGATGGAAACCTAGGCAAATGGGTTGGGCTTTGCATATTACACATTAATTATGTGAATGAATTTATTATTATGTTTAATGAGGCCCAAATCTAGTTGTGCACGAGGGTTGCTGCGAGTCTCATGACTCACCCCTTTAAACTAACCTTCGGTGATGATTAATGCATCGAATGGGCGGAGTGAAGCGCAAGGTGGCCATGCAAAAGAAGGTAGATCTGGCGACAAAGTTTCCCCATATTAGTTTTTTTTTTAAAAGTACTTTATATGATGGATTTAAACTACATTGTAATAAGGCCATAGGCCATTTGTTTACATTTTAGATTTAAAATGAGCCTTTAGTATTTATTCTCGTTCTAATTTCTTTCAAGGACATGTAATTAAGTTTTAGGCTTTTGGATATTAAGGCACAATTTATGTAATTTTCTATTTGGGTTTTTGTCGACACGATTGGTTTTTCTGAAATTTTCTTAGTGACATACTAGATCCGGTAGTAGTGTTTGGGCCGGGTTTGGGGTGTTACAAATTGGTATCAGAGCCCGATTCAAAACTCGACTTTGGGATTTTGGGCCCAAAAGGTTTTCTAAAAATGGGTTTCTCTAAAACATGGATTTTTATTTAGCAAAGATCTAATAGTTCAAGATGGCACTGCGCCTCCTAGCCAAGTTCGCCGGTAAGTACTCTAAACCAACATGTGATATAAATATGGGCTTATTGGGCTTATGGGGCGTAGACTATTTAGGTTAGAACTTGATGGACTCTAGGCTTAGACAAACAACTCTTAAAATCCATAAGACTTAACTTCATTAAACAAAACACGTAAACAAGCCACAAGACTAAAGTGTGGTAACAAGCATATGCATGTCAAGAGTAGATCCGGAAGAGCTTGGTATTTAAGCGGTCAAGGTGACTCACCTCCTCTTGCAGAATCTCACCGGTGCATAGTGATTGTTCACTTTAGCCATGACAGGTGTGGTAATAGGCATATGCATGTCTAGGAGTGGATTAGGAAAGCTTGGTACTTAAGTAGTCTAGTGACCCATCTCCTTTCCACTAGAATCCTACCTAGTGCGTAGTGACTATTCACCCTAGTTCTGATGCGTGTTGAAAGGCCAAAACTACAATTAAAACCCAAAGGACCGACCACCTATTTTTCTCACAAAATTTTTTAGAATATCCTTACTTTGAAAAAATATATACCATGATTTGAAATACCCCGATTTACAAAGTCAACAGAATCTTTCCATAGAAAACAAAAACAACAACAACAAAAAAATATCCTTGAATTGTAAAATTACCAAATTACCCCTAAGTTGTAAATGGCCAAAATACCCCTGATTGGCAAAATTACTGAAATACCCTAGATTTTAAAAAATTTGAAATAACCTCAGATTTTATAAATTATCGAAATACCCTCGACTTTGTGAAATTACCAAAATACCCTCGAGTTGGAAAATTACCAAAATACCCTTATTTCGCCAAATCACCCAGAACCTTATTTTGGAAAATTACGAAAATACCCCTGTAGGTAAAATTACGAAAATACCCTTAGGTAGTGAAATGATGAAAATACCCTTAGATAATGAATGTTACTTGTATGAGCGTTGTGTGTGCATAATTCTTAAATAGGAAGACTGAAAACTGTAGATAGGTTCGAAATCGAAAGAATCACTTTTAAACTATGTTACATAAGATTGTTCGGGGATAATTAGTGAAAATAATTAATGACTCATAAAATTCTTAAACCAGATAAACGCGAACTAGAAGAATGAGTACAAGAGGTCGAGGACGTCCGCGTGGACACGGTGGAAATAGGATGACCATGTCGAACCCGTAGGATCGGGTCATGAGTCGAAAATGAGATCTGGGTTCACCAATTCTTTGGGGTGGAATTTGAGGACCGAACAGTGGAGAGGGCGTGGTGTCTCGGTAGTACTAAGGGTGTTGGAAAGAGTGGTAGAAATTTGGTATGGGCGAAGGAGCCCAAAATCGTGCTGAAAGGTTGAGGAACAATGGGGTAGAAGTATTTAGGGAGTCTATGGCGTATCCCCAAGTTCTGCTGAATATTGGTTGGAGGCAATGGAGCGATAATAGATGACCTAGACTTCACGGTGGAGGAGAAGTGAAGGGGTCGTGTCTCTTCTTGAGACGAGGCTTACCAATGGTGGCTCACGGTGAAAGAGGGTGCAGTGCGGACTGATTGATCGGATTTCTTTAAGGAGTCATTCCGGGAAATACGTTGGAGCTAGTTATATGGATGCTCAAAGGAAAGCATTCTGAATTTGGTGCAGGGGAGTAAGTCTGTGGTTGAGTATGAGGCTGAGTTTCTACGCCTAAGTCGTTACGCTTGAGGAATGGTGGCAACGGAGTACGAACGATGTGTTTGGTTCGAAGATGGCCCACGGAATAAGCTAAGGGTTTTGATCGTACCACAACGAGAGAGAATTTTTGCCGTCCTAGTAGATAAAGTCAAAATAGCTGAAAAAGAGAAACGGGCTGAAAGACAAGAAAGGGATAAGGATCGAGGTGAGAATAAAAGAAGTTTTAGGCCATCGGGAGTATCTGGAAATTTTCAAAAGAGGCCTAGGACTGATAGGCCAGCTCGTACTCTATCGGGCCAGAGTCAAGCATGTTTTATATGTGGGAGAACCCATTATGGGGAGGGCAGAGTAAAAATCGGTGAATGTTTTAGGTGTGGGTCCACAGAACATCGATTGAGGACGTCCTCGGATGGATCGAGGATACGACCAACGGTAGAAGTTCGATCGAGGCTAGGAGAGGTGGTCAGCCTGGACCAAGAGGTCGTGGTCAAGGCAAAGGTGGCAATGGCGCAAGAGGTGGTCATAAAGCACCAGGTGGAGGTGCGGGTTATGTTTAGGCAAGGCAACCCGACTTTGGTCTATCAAGACATCGCCATGGGGCGGAGACACTCAGATCACGAATAATAGTGCGTATCCTACCATAATATACTAAGTGTTTATTTTGGCTTTAGAATTAGAGTCTTGTGAAAGCATAGTGGTGAAACTTAGGTAGTATGATTTCTAGTTAGTTAAAAATTTCGAGGACGAAATTTCTTTAAGGAGGGTAGAACTGTAACATCCTAAAAATGGGCCTACGCATTTATATGATAGTCTAATATGTTAAATTAAGATTTTAAAGGTTGGGCTGACTTTTTGATTAAATATTTGGATTAAGGTTAAGGTTAATGCTCTGGATAATTTAAAGTGAAATAGTGATCTCTAAAAATTTGGGTTAGGTGGCTAATAAATGGTATTAGCTTACAATTTAAGAAGATGGATAATTAAGTGACAAGTTGGGCTTGTGACCCAAAGAATTAAAGTACATAAAGTGGGCATAAGGTGGTGCCATAAAGGGTGAGGAATTGGGCCCTTGTATGGCCGATTGGGCCTTAAAAGATGGGGCAAATTCGGCACTTAAATGGGAAGGGGGTGGACGATAATTAGACTATCTTTTAGGAGTTATTTCTTTTATTTTAAGTGTTAAAAAGCTGATAATTAATAAGGAGGAGTTGGTTTTAAGGTGGGCTCTCCTAAAGGTAAGATAAGGATTGAGTTATCGGAGAGTTAAAAGCTATCGAGATAACAATGAGTTGGTGAAAATCCAACTCGGGGGGAGGAGTTGGCGAAATTCCAACTCGTGTGTGGATATGCCGAAATTTCTCTATAAATAGGGAGTAGTATTCTTCAATTTGGTATCTTGAAACCCTATTCTTCTCTCATTCTCTAGAAATTTCCAAGCCTTCTCTACAGTTTCTCTTTTTCCTTTTCTAAGAGCTGAATTCCTTTATTCATACCCTCATCTCCCATAGTCGAATCTACAAGTGAGATCTCTGTTTTCTCGAAGGTGCTGCTTTAAGTAGTATACTCCTTAGTAATCCGATAAGTTTGAGGATTTTTCCTTTTCGTGATTCCTTATTTTGTCAAACTCTAATCTAAACCATTGTTCCAAGGTCCTTTCGATTATACTCTTTACTCCTGAAGCGAAACTATCCCATTAAAGCCGATTTGGTGGAAAAATCGAAGGTAAGAAGTGGTAAGTATGGCGGATGGTCTTCCATGATTCTTTCCATTTAGTCGAATAGCATATGGGTTAGAATGGTTGTGATTTTCGATTCGTTTAATATTTGGGAATGGTAGAATGTAGGAAGGTTGGTGGTGACAATTTCTAAAGGATATTGAGATTCACTAACTAGGTAAGTGTTCGTTTTAAAGGTTACATTTAACTAATGAGTTAGATCTCATCGTTATTTGGTTTAGTGATTAAAGGGTTGATATGGACTCAACTAACAGTCAAGCAGAGAAGGTTGGATCTTAAAACCGTCGCCTAAATTCAAGAAGCAATCTGCTTGATGTCTGCGAGATTATTGCCAGGTGTGGGCTGAAATCGAAGTTAGATCGTGGGTCAATAGTAGTTGTTTCAAGTAATAGTAGCGTAGACATAGAGAAAGCCTTAGTACGCAAATCAGGTGTGTAACACTTCCCCACCGTCTAGATCTGATTATTAATACATGTATGTATATGTATATGTATTCATCAGATTTATATGTTACATTAAAAGCCGAAATCTCAGATTTAAACGACGGACCCTCAGGCTAGTAAATAATCTAACTATATGTTACAAGTAAACTGTTGTACATGTTTAAAATTATTGTGCATGTTGCATGGAGTGGGTGATGAAAGGAGGAAGTTATATGTACATGTATATGAGTAACGATTTTTACTGTGAATTCTTGTGGCGGCTAATGCCGTGAAGCTGGCTATTATCTGAGCTTTGGCCATTATATGATGATGAGCAGCATGACTGCCATCTTGGAGAATGTGATGTGGGTTGATTGTAGAAATCCCCAATGGTGTGTTGGTTGAGTGCAGGCGTGTAGTGGATGGAAACCTAGGCAAATGGGTTGGGCTTTGCATATTACACATTAATTATGTGAATGAATTTATTATTATGTTTAATGAGGCCCAAATCTAGTGGTGCATGAGGGTTGCACTGAGTCTCATGACTCACCCCTTTAAACTAACCTTTCGGTGACGATTAATGCATCGGACCGGCCGGAGTGAAGCGAAGGTGGCCATGCAAAGAAGGTGGATCCAATGACAAAGTTTCCCTATATTAGTTTTTTTAAAAGTACTTTATATGATGGATTTAAACTACATTGTAATAAGGCCATAGGCCATTTGTTTACCTTTTAGATTTAAAATGGGCCTTTAGTATTTATTCTCGTTCTAATTTCTTTCAAGGACATGTAATTAAGTTTTGGGCTTTTGGATATTAAGGCACAATTTATGTAATTTTCTATTTGGGTTTTTGTCGACACGATTGGTTTTCCTAAAATTTTCTTAGTGACATACCAGATCCGGTAGTAGTGTTTGGGCCGGGTTTGGGGTGTTACAATGCAATTATACTATAAATCTATGAAATAATTGTAAAATATAATATTAAATTTACCTCGTTATCGTTGTCGTTGAATATGGTCGGTTAGTCGAAGGCGTAAAATGGAAATCAAAACCATGCCCATGACCGTAGTAATGATAGGCAACCTCCGATTTTTGCTTTACTCGGTAGAGTCGCCCAAGACATCTCCGGTACAACCTCGATATGCAGCGGACCTCCAACTCAATTCACCGTTGCTCTGAAATCAACAAGTTTGAGAGCCATCTCGTGGACGAGGTTTCTAAAGAGGTCTAGCATCGATAGCTTCCAATTATCTGAAGAATGTATGTCTAATCATACCGTATTCTTTCTACTTCGGTCGAACCCTTGTTCGGCTGATCAAAGCGGCTCAATTCTATCCGGAATGGCATCCGAGCTCGTAACATACGGTCATCCAATCGGTAGATGTTGCGGACGGTGACTCTGGGCAGATCCCCGGTAATCCCAACTGCAATCGCACATCTTCTAGAGTGATGGTACACTCTCGCATGGCGATGGAAAGTGTCGTCTCGGGTCTCTACCTCTCTATCAATCTACCGATCAAAGCGGCTCCAACTTGAACCCGACCTATCGTGGCCACATGCCAAAAACCCGCTTCCGACAGGTAATTCTCGATCAACGTCGATGAGGGACCATGCATATTGTGAATATAACATTCCAACACCCGATCTACAGACTGTTTAAAAAATTATAAAATTAAAATTTAATTAAAATTGCATAATTGAAAAAAATTAAATAATATTGAAAAATTAAAATTAAAACTTACCATTTGCATTTGCTCGACGGAGATGTGCTTGTTGTCTAGGCGAAGTAATTCCCCGGCCATTGTAATCCGATAAAAAATTTTAAAATTTTTCAAAAAAAATATTAAAAAAATTATAAAGGGCTTTTTCGTAAATAGTAAAGGATTATTTTGAAATTTGAGCGTAAATTTCAAGGACTTTGAGAGAAAATTGAGAAAGGATTGAAGTGTGAAAAAAATAAAGGGTTGGGGGGTTTTTATAGCTTTTTTTTTTTTTACCGTTGGGCCCCCAACAGTTAAAAAAATTGGCCGTTGAGATTTGACCGTTGGAGGGCTAAAGCGCGCCCCTGAGGACGCGCTTTTCTGTTGTTTCCCCCCAAAACGGCCATTTTCTATAAATATTCTTCAAACTGGCTCATTTTCATAAATAATTTAATTTTTTAGTATATATAAGATATTTACCCATTTTTCTCTTTATATACGCTATATAAAATATATAAATATCAATTTAAATCAACCTATAAAGGAATTTGAACATAAGCTATTATATTTGATAAATCTTAATCTTAATTGCCATTCAACTAAACCTTTATTTATTTTAATATAATTTTTTCTTAAATATAATTGCTATAAAAAATTTTACCTACATCGTGTGTCATAGGCTAATAATTATTATAATTTTCAAGTTTGAAGTTTTAGTGTAAATAATTTAAGGTTTAAGGTATAAAATTAGGTTTTAGTTGTAATAATAAGAGAAAGAAAATTGTAATAATTATAATTAACATTTAATTATATTTAAATAAAATTGTTAGTATTGTTATATCACCTTTGTTAGTAAGCAGTTCCACGGAATTAGTTCCTCACCAGATAGCACTTCTACTGCTAGAGGTATGGTTCACTCACCGTCTCTCATAGACTTTGTAATGAATAGGATAATCATCACCCATCAATAACCCACTCCATAACCGGTGTCACATCATAAACCTATGAGATCACATTGTAGCTTTCGCCAATAAAGAACGAGATGATCTTCCACCAATGGACGTTCCCACGTGGCTGTTCAACTCTTCGTATAAATACAAGAAGATGACACTCTTTCAACTCTTCGTATAAATACAAGAAGATGACACTCTTTTTCTTTTTTTCTCTTTATCTCTTTTTCTCATGACGTTTTTTATCTTTTCAGAATGAGTTGACACTTTAACTTCAACCACAATTTAATTTTAATATCGGTAAATATTTATTTATAATTTTTAATTTGTTTACGACCTTTTACTAAAGTAACTTAAAAAATTAATTAATTGTCAAAATAACTTCTTTTTAATTAAATCTAAAATGACCTAAAAGCTACAATAAATTTGGGTGGAGCTAAATTAAATAGCTCATAGAAATTCTTGCGTCGTAGGAGATTAAAAATAATTTTTGGTGGAGCCATTTTGAATGGCTCAAACTTATAAATATAAAATCTTGTAAATCTAAAAATTGGGGCCTTTAAAATAATTTTCTAATTTTGGTGGAGCCATTTAAAATAAATACCACCTTTCTACTTTTTTTTTAATTTTGTCTTTTTTTTACTTTTCATGTATTTAAAAAAGTAAAGGCCTAAAAATAATTTTTCTTTTTTGGTGGTGCCATTTGAAATAGCGCCACCACCTCTGAAATTTTTTTTTACTTTTATATTAATTTCTTATTTTATTTTATGTATTTATTTTATATTATTAATTTTAAAATATTTGTAATGTGTATTTAAAATGTTTTATACTATATTTTAAAAATTTTAAATAGCATTTTAAATAAATTTTTAACTTTAGATATATTTTAGTAATTATTTTAAATATTATATTTTTACTTTTTCAAGTTTTTGAAAAGTTTGGGGGATTTAAAAGCAATATTTCCTTTTTTTGGTGGTGCCATTTGCAATGGCGCCACCCCTAATGACTCCTGTTTCTTTTTTTTTTTACTTTTTTATTATTTTATTATTTTATTATTTTATTTATTTAATTATTTTATATTATTAATTTTAAAATATTTGTAGTGTGTATTTAAAATGTTTTATACTTGAAAAAAGTAAATAATTACTAAAATATAATATTTAAAATAATTACTAAAATATATCTAAAGTTAAAAATTTATTTAAAATGCTATTTAAAATTTTTAAAAATATAGTATAAAACATTTTAAATACACATTACAAATATTTTAAAATTAATAATATAAAATAACTAAATAAAATAAAATAATAAAATAATAAAAAAGAAAAAGAAAAAAGAAAGAAAAAGGAGTCAGTAGGGGTGGCGCCATTGCAAATGGCACCACCAAAAAAGGAAAAATTCATTTAAGTCCCCAAACTTTTCAAAAACTTGAAAAAAGTAAAAAATATAATATTTAAAATAACTACTAAAATATATCTAAAGTTAAAAAATTTATTTAAAATGCTATTTAAAATTTTTTACAAATATAGTATAAAACATTTTAAATACACATTACAAATATTTTAAAATTAATAATATAAAATAAATAAATAAAATAAAATAAGAAATTAATATAAAAGTAAAAAAAAATTTCAGGAGGGTGGTGGCGCCATTTCAAATGGCACCACCAAAAAAGGGAAAATTACTTTTTAGGCCTTTACTTTTTTAAATACATGAAAAAGTAAAAAAAAAAGACAAAATTAAAAAAAATAAGCTGTAAAGGTGGTGGCGCCATTTCAAATGGCTCCACCAAAAATTGGAAAATTGTTTTAAAGACTCCCAATTTTTTAGATTTTACAGTATTTCCCTTATATTTTATACAGGTGGAGCCATTCAAAATGGCTCCACCAAAAAATTATTTTTTAATCCCCTATGCTGACGTGGCAACTTGGTGGAGCCATTTAATTTGGCTCCACCTAAATTTACTGTAGCTTTTAGGTCATTTTGGTATTTAATTAAAAAGGTGGGTTATTTTGACAATTAATTAATTTTTTTGGGTTACTTTAGTAAAAAGGCCATTTGTTTACACAATGATAATGTATAACATTATTGTTGTTGATAATAGATAATTCCCTTAATAAAATGCATATATTATCAACGGTGACAAAATGAGAAATTATGTACGAGAATTTGGAGTAGATCTGATCCCAGCAGGTACAATAATCTTGTATAAATTTCCAGCAATATGATAATAATGAATTTCCTATTCAAATATGCATATATATAGGAGAGACCAACTAAGAAGAAATTAATAAATGAAAGTATATAAAATACAAAAAAGAAAATGAATGAATGAAAAAGGCAGATGTAAGTGCAGGGTGTTGATAGTACTGGTAATGTTTTCATTAGTATCCACAAGGCCATTTTGATGTAGGCGCACAGGTCAGGTGATGGCACCAGCTGCAATGCTTGTTTCCATTTGCTCCTTTAAACACCAATAATAAACCCATCCCGAAACTGCATCATTCCAAACCATAATTTAAGTCTTTCGTTTTCACTACATGACAGGCAAAAGCTAAACCAAGACTCGGGGTCTTACCCAACAATAAGTAAAAGCACAGCAATGACACAAAAAACGTATTGGTATGGCTTGTGCTTTGGTATTACAGCAGCACCAGCAGGACGATGCTGGGGTTTTATCCACCCGGATTGGGGACGAAATAGCAAAACGAATCCGAGTAGAAAGCCAGTGAAGAAGCCTCCTATATTTGCAAAGTTGTCAATATGAGGAAGAACCCTTACTGCTAAGTTAAGGACAATGATGGCTATGAATGTGATCACAGCCGCAACCTGTTATACATTTAAAAAAAAATCCCATAGATCAGTTTTCAAGCAACAAGTAGGAAATAAATTGTCAAATGATACAACCATGACAAACATGCCTTGTAGGTGTAGATGGTCCAGTTAGTTAGAAACTCTGAACACATTGCCCCAATAAGGCCAAATAAAGCACCAGAGGCACCCACAGTTATAGTATGTTGCATGAACAAGGAAGACAGTATGCCCCCACCAAAACCGGATAATAGATAGATAACCCCAACACGCACTGTCAGGTGAAGAACACATCAGCTATAACACTTAATGTTACCAAAAAATATAATATAACACAAAACATACCATATCCAAATTGCTGTTCATGGCGTATTCCAATAAAGACAAAGCTCAACACGTTTGCAAACAGATGAATAAGACCTCCATGCAGCCAGAGGCAAGTGATGAACCTCCATCCTTGTTTGCCATGTACTAACTTGCTCCACTGTAGTGCTCCCCACTTATCCATTCTAAAGGAAATGAGGTGAAGGGATATTAGAAAAAGTCAATACCAAAGCCTATACGAAAGTTGGTTGTAAATAGAAAACAAATAGAGAGATGGAATAGATGAAAATTACGTATTAGACGAAGGACCAAAGAGAGGATTTTCTTTGGAAGGCTGAAAAGAAAACCTGCCAAGATACCTAGCCACACACTTTCCTTTGGATCCCTTATTGTTCTTAGGACAATTATTGGTATACATCATCAAAACAAAAATAATAATATTAGCCAACACAATCGTCGGAAGAAGCCATGGAATCCATGGCTTTTCACATTCGTAACTGCTATCAGTTTTCTTCTTCTTACCTTTACTCCCTTTCTCCGGATCCCAACTTCCCATTCTCCTCCAAAACCAAAAAAATTCCTTCCTTTACACTCTTTAAATGTATAAATTTGTGATCTTTTAGCAGTTGAAGTTAAAATAATAGTATTTGTTTTGCTTGTCAAAAAAAATGAAGCAAATTACTAGGATTGGACTACACGATTTTAACTATGGAATGTGAGGGTTGAGAGTGATATAATTATATATACAAAAAGAATAAATTGATGGAAAAAGAGAGAGCTTCATCAAGTACAGAGAAAAAGAATGAAACTTTGTTCTTTTTTAAATCTTAGAAGCTGAAAACACCACCTTTTTTTCTCAGTTCATGAGATAGTCCTTAATTATATCATTAAGAAATCAGAGTCGGCTCATTTTAAGGACGGTGACAGACCTCCATCCACCCATTCCTTCTATTGTTGAAGTCCAAGTCAAACGATTAAACATAGAAATCTAGAAAAGCGTTAAGCATTCCAACAGTTTTTTTAGATTTGGTTTTGTATTATTATCAACTTTTAAGTAAATGTGAAACTCAAGATTTCAATATCTATATTCCCATTTTTCTTATTTGTTTGAACAACTCCCATAGGTAATGAAATAAGCTAATTTTTTTTTTTTATTTTGAAGAAGAAAAAGAATTACACGAAGTTTGAATATTGAATTTTGGTACTAACAAAAATACCCCTTACATTGAGCTGTTGGCCACTTCTATATATATATATATATATATATTTGTTCTACTTTTATACGTAAAATATATGTATGCATATCACATTGCATGCTAAATAAAAGATATATACCCTTTAGTTCAATAGGTGATCTAATGAAGCAAATAAAGAAACGAGGCACTTGAAGCAAAAATGGTGCAGTTGGCCGTAAAAGTTTATGGGTTGTGTTATTTGTTTAGATTTGAGATTTGTTCGAAATTTGAGAAGGTTTGGGTAAAAAATTAGGCCTGATTAAAATATGGGTTGAGCTCGGGTTTGAACATTCAAGATCCGAGCCTGACTCGATTTAGTTTTAAGTTTATAATATTTTATATTATATTATTTTTATATATTATATAATTTAGAACACATTAAAAAATAAATATATACTAAATATATAATACTATTCTAATGTAAACATTAAAATAATGTTAAGATGACTTTAATTTCAATAAATAAAAAATATATAAAATTATTTAGTATTAAAATAAAATAAATATTTTTTAAAAAATAAAAAATAATATGAGTGAGCTGAAAATGAGTTTTGATTAATCTTTTGTAAATATTGGCCGGTTTAACAAAATTTTAGACCTATATTTTTAGCGGACCGAACTTAACAAGTATAAAATATGTTAATATTATACTTAAACCCGACTTAAACTCAGCTCGACTTGCCCCGAGCACCTCTACTCTAAAGAAAAGGAATTGATAGTTTTTAATGTACAGCTTTTTAGAAAAGTTGATTGTTTTTAATGGATATAGTTGATTGTCTTCTTATATTCTGCTTTTACAATTTTGTCTGTGTTTGGTATACTTTTACAGATTTTATCGATGTCTGATTTAATTATTAGAAAGTTATTAAAAAATTTACATTTTAATTATTTAACTTTAAAAAATTATAAAAAGATCATTGAATTATTCGAAAATTTTATTTAATTTATTGGGTTATTAAAATGACTATTGTATAGTCTTTTCTATTTGCATTATTTACACCGCACTAATCGAAAGCTCTTATTATTTTTTTCTTCTAAAATTCAATTTTTTAATGAAAATAATTTTGAATATTATAAATCTGTAAACTAAAATCCAAACATCTCTCTTCTCTGATCTTTGACACTAACGATCAGCTCGATTTGGATATAAAGAATATTCTTCTATTGATCAACATGTACGATTCTTATATCAATCGTTAAATTGTTGCTTGAAGCTTGCTAGCTAGACTTTAAAAAAACCCTTAACAATCTGTGATATAAATAAAAACTTTCAAAAATTTAATGATTTAAATAAAAACTTTCGAATAGTTTAGAGATAATTTTATAATTTTTTTTTAAATTGAGTGATTAATTATTTAACCCTTAAGTGCAGTTAAAAAAAAAAAAGGGGAGGAAGGATAAATACTCTTGTTGGTTTTTTGTTGGGAGGAGTACAATACAAACAAATGGGTTAAAGCTGAAAGGTTGGAGCTTTGAGTAAAACAATAGTTATTAGTAATCCAAAAATTACCTAAGAAATTAAGACAAACCTTCCAAAAAATATTCTAAGACAAAACTGCAAAATGGTAACTGGAAGAATCGCACCAAACATTACCTGACAACAAAAAATCCCCCAAAATGGGAAATAAAACAAAAATCTCCATTATCGTCACCATTAATTCATCATCGTCATCTATCCATCTCCAGCATTCCTCAGAACCCTAACTCTCCGAATTCCCTAAACTAATCATGCTAATAAAACCCGTAAATCCCCTGTTTGCTTTCATGGTATAAAAAAGTTTTAAGAATCATTTGAAATCTACTTGTCTTTGTTTATATTAAAATTATTATAGGATTTCTTTTTTGGGAGAGAGAGAGAGGCTACCGAAGATGGCTTCAACGAGTCCAACGAACCGATCCTCATCGGATGACATCATCGATGTGACGCCGCTTCTCTCATCAACAAGCAACGTGTCACGGGACGAGTTCAACCCGCGTCGATCCGTTCGTCGCCAGAGCCTTCGTGAAGCGGCTCGGTTCCTGCGTCAAGCGAGCAGCCGAAGAATGATGCGTGAACCGTCCATGCTGGTTCGAGAAACCGCCGCCGAGCAGCTCGAGGAGCGCCAGAGCGGTTGGGCATATTCGAAGCCCGCTGTGGTCCTCGACATTATCTGGAATTTCGCGTTCGTCGCGGTATCGGTTGGGGTTTTGCTCTCGAGCAGGGAAGAGAGGCCTGATACGCCGTTGAGGCTGTGGATAATATGGCACGCTCTGCAGTGCTTGTTGTATATGGTTTGCGTTTTTGTGGAGTACAGGCGGAGGAGGAGGCAGCAGAGCATGGAGTACAGACCATTTAATGCCGGAGAGGAAGGGATTCTCAGCCCGGGATCAAGGGTGGATTCGGAGCAGTACGTGACATTGGCTCGGCTGGAAGAGGATAGTGGAAGGTATACTGTTCTTATTGATTCAGACCCATATTTGAATTTGATGAATTTGAGAAGCTAAAATGATTATTCTTTAATTTGTTTTGAGTGTTCCCTCTTATATGTTAATTGTTAAGTTGAGATGAACATTACTTTCTGCAGTATAAAGTGAAATTATGGTTTCAGTAGGAAATGCGTTTCATGTGGGTTGGGGATTTTCATGTATGTAAAACCTGCCCTATGCATTTGAAATTAGTTAAATTATGTTCTTGGATATTGTTAGCCTCATCTGTTATAGGGTTTAAGTTGTGTATGATGTTACTGCAAACTCATTTTAATGGCTAAAATCATTTTAAAATTTGATGTTTTCAGAGGTGTTGCAAAGCATCTTGCATCTACAAATACAATGTTGTCATTCATCTGGTGGATCGTCGGATTCTACTGGGTATCTATAGGTGGCCAAGCATTAGCACGCACCTCGCCTCAACTTTATTGGTTAGTTGGTGTTGTTCTTCCATCCGCATTTTTGGGTCTTTGAAGGTTTTCCCCTATAACCGGACCCTAATGTAATGCTATTTTTCTGCAGGCTTTGTATAATTCTTCTCGGTTTTGATGTCTTCTTTGTTGTTCTTTGCGTTGCACTGGCATGCATCATTGGTATTGCTGTCTGCTGCTGTCTTCCATGTATTATTGCAATCCTATATGCTGTGGCAGATCAGGTAACTGTCTCATCTTCCTGCTTGCAAGATTATCATCACTGCACATGCACCATTGGTTGTCTATGTGTTTTTGATGCTTGATTTTTGTGCTTGAATATATATAGTTCTGTTAATGGAGGTAACATGCTTTGCAAATTTAGTTAGTATGGATTCTTGTGCTGTTTTGTGAACTTTTAACTTCCTACATGGATCTGGTTCAACTCAGTTAATTGTTTTAGTCACAGTGGACTAAATAATTGTTTGTTTCTAGGAAATTTATACAATATCAAGGCGGCTTTTGTGTGATACACATATTGGATGTTTAAACTTTTTTCTGCTTTTTGATGCACTTTTCTTTTACTTGCTTCGTATGACCTCTTGGATCAGGAGGGAGCTTCCAAGGAAGACATCGAGCAGTTATCAAAATTCAAGTTCCGTAAAACCAACGATGATGAGAAATCTGCTGTTAATGTCCAAGAACCTGTTGGCGGAATAATGACTGAATGTGGAACCGATTCCCCCAGGGAACATGTGCTTTCCCCGGATGATGCAGTGAGCTGAAATCTTTTGTTTTCTGTTTTTATTCTGTTTATTTCCTTTCTCCTTCCTCTATGATTTGCCCCTTGGAAATTATAAGATAATTCATTTTGTTGTTGTGCAAGTTGAAAGGAGTTTAAGTCAAGTACCGAACTGATATCGATTCTTGGGTTAATTTGTAGGAATGTTGCATTTGCCTTTCGGCTTACGATGACGGAGTTGAGCTACGGGAACTTCCTTGCGGTCACCATTTTCATTGTGCCTGTGTAGATAAGTGGCTACACATCAATGCTACCTGTCCACTCTGCAAATACAACATTTTAAAGAGTAGTAGCCACGAGGAAGTGTAGTAAGAAGGGAAACAATTATTTAGGGTCACATCTGCAACCTCTGATTGCGATTTTAGCTCGACAGAATATATGCACAGCATTCAATATTGGCCTTTGTGGTGGTCTTATCATAGTGCTGGTGATAATCATGATGTGCTTGTTTTAGCTCTGGCCTTCATGGAGTCTTGTGTATATTCAATGTTTTACATTTTTCCGGGGCATCTATATGCACTGACTGAGTTGAAGTACTCATTTCTTTCTCTTCTCTTTTATTCCATCATTTGATAATAATATGTCATGCCTACTCTTGTTTAAGGCTTTTTCTCTGCATTCTGAATTGATTTGGGTTGTTCTGAGAATATATATATATATAAGCTTTTAGTGTCATGAACAAACTGAAACCACAAATTGAGTAAAATTAAAAAATTCAATAATTTTACATTTGATTTTTAAAATAAATTGCTTAAACTACAACGTTAAAGTAAAGTAGAAGTTTTTCACTGAAAATTATATATTTAGAATACACAAGTGTGTTAAAAATAATTACATTAAATAATGAAATAATAACGCATAAAATATATACGATATTAAGATAGAAATTATGATGTTGTAATAAATATATATGCAAATGATGAAGGTAATAAATTGTGGATATTAAAATAAAACATAAAAAAAACATTAAAATGATAGATTTGATTAAGTGATAAATTTGAGATTTTATTAATCTAATTGCTGTGGGTTTATTAAAATAAAAAGCGTTTTAAAAATATTAAAATGAAGCTTTGATTGAGTGCTAATTTAAGATGTTACTAATTTAATTGGTGTGAATTCAAATTCACCATACACATATTTATTTAATAGAGTTGTAACACCAACTCCGTAAAGTACTTAAATAATAGTATAAATATTAAAATGGACTGATTAAATTAAAAAATTAAGAATAAATTTCAAAGTTGTACATAGGTTCGATGTGCAATTGTGTAGATGACTTTTGATTTTGCGATTTTATACATGAAAATTTGATCGATCCAAATTTCACAGATTATTAACATAATTAATGATATAACATCATTTTATTATATATTGCTAAAAATAATTTATTTATCAAATATCAAAATAAATTGATATATTTATTTTTTAAAATGTGTATGATTGAATCATGTTATACCCTCCAGCTTTAGACACATGGTAAAATGAGAAATGATCGGAGAGACACTTGCGGACGATCATTCGCTCTTATCCTTGACTCAAATGAAGAATGAATCAACTCTTAAGCATTTTAGCCTCCCTCTTGTCCTCAACATTCTCATTTGCATCCTCAATTTCCTTGCTCACTTACTTCCTTCGGCTGTCCGCCCTACAGGTAGACCAGCTTTTTATAGCACCACCACATTGTCCTTGTCTCTTCCCTTAATGATACTCTCGTCAAGAAATCAACAATCAAAGTTTCATGCATACATTTAAATGATAAATAAAATTTTATATGTATAATTACATCAAATTAAAGTTTATATATCAATTTGCACATTAAATCAAAATTAATGTATAATTTTAAGATTTATCTCAAAAATTTAATATGCTTTCATTTGATACTGATTTATATATTTCTATGTAATTGTTTTCTCCTTTACTTTCATAAATATAATATAGTATAATATAATATAATATCCTTAAAACATGTGTATATAATATATGAATTGGAAGAGAAGACAATACAAGAAATAGAGTGATACATAATATTTTTTTTGGGTGAATTATAATAACAGGATAAAACTTGAACAATCAATGCGACTAGCATGACTCAAACTCAGATCACACCTCGAGCGATGAATACATTTGACCATCAAACTTTTACATGTGGAGGTTTAATAATGCATAAAATTTTAGTTAACGAGGCTTCTTTATATGAAATTAAATTTAATGAAAGCGACTTAATACTATGATCCCCTTATTCTTGTTAGGTTGGTCCCTTCAATTAAGTGAATAATTTCTTTCTTCAGCACCTCCAAAAAATAATTACATATTTAATAATTTAATTTAATTTTTTTTCAACACAATTTTTTACCTCTCAATTTTATTATATTATTTTATTCTCTAAACAAAGTCCGTAACTTCAGATTTTTTGACCTGCTCAGGATGTCCATTAAGTTTGTAAAATTAAAATTGAAAAAGTATAAATTAATAAAATTAAACTCAAATTCAGTTGATCTGAATTTTAATAATTCAACAACAATAAGATAAAATTATAAATTCTTTAATAAATAATAATTATGTAAATAAATATTCAAATGCTAAGTAAAATGTATATTTATATAAGTCAAAGTCCAGAAGAATACAAAACCTATCATTAGAGCGGAAAATGTAAGGTAAAAATGACAGGCCATGCATGCACCACCATTCTCATTTTGAGTGGGAATGTGTTATCTAAAAGTGATGAAAGTGTCGGAAAGGGAATTTGGAAAATGGAAACTTCTTTTTGCTTCTTCCATTTTGAATTGAATCACGGGGTTGGCTTCATTTCTACATTAATATTTTTTTGGGTAAACTTTTTACGCTTTTTAATTTCAAAATTAGTCTTTAAAAATAATCTTTACAACTTGAATAATAAATATTTTTTAGGTTTCAGGTCTAAAAATTCTCAAATTAAAAAAATTAAGCTTCTCTAATTTTTTTACTCAATCAAGCATTTAAATTTTCAAAATGCATAGTTGGCGAGTCCGCCTTTTGGCACGATTCTCTCTCATGCGCCTTTTGCACGTAGGTTTTGATTTCATCGATTATCCTTTTTAGATCCGGTGTTCTTAATTTTACATCTATATTCTTTGGACTTTGTTTTTACGGGTGTGTTTCGTTCTTTTTCCTAGGATGGAGGAAGTGTTAGCAGGTCTCAGTTTACTAGATGATGAAGAAGAGGCATTCC
Organism: Gossypium rotundifolium; assembly: GCA_025506655.1. NCBI lineage: Eukaryota > Viridiplantae > Streptophyta > Magnoliopsida > Malvales > Malvaceae > Gossypium > Gossypium rotundifolium. The sequence continues at coordinate 167,882,027 of CP106733.1, forward strand.
AAGAGGAAGCGGTGGTGGAGTCTGATAAATACAAGTTCTGTCTTGTGGCGTCGTCGAACGGCGTTGTGAATTCCTTCTCTTGAAACACGATGGTGATCTTTGGCATCCACTTGGGGTTTGCATTCTTGATCTGGGTGACAAACGATATTTATTTCAATTTTTTCATGACGTCGACGTGCAAAGGGTGCTTAATGGGACTCCATGGTTCTTCAATAATCACTTGTTGATTCTGCAAAGTATTCAAAATGGGAGAATCCTTGATTATAGATTTGAATTTTTAGGACTTTTGGATTCAAGTGCATGATTTACCCGCAGTGCATTCTCTGCAACCATGGCAAAGCAATTTGGGGATTTTTGGGAGTGTTTCTTGATTATGATTCTCCGATTGGTTGGGTCCTAAAATTACATGCGCATTAAGTTAAATTGGATGTTTTGGCTCTCTAAAAGCGTAAAAGAAGATCAATATTGGTAAAGACACCACGGTCATGCTCGTTTCAAGTACGAAAAGTTGAGTTTATTACATTTCATTTCATGACAAACTTGGGCATAGTAAAGCTCTTGTCCTTATCGTCTTAGTATTGAGCCTTCAAAATTGTTTTTGGGTGGCATCTTTCTCTAAGGCGGTGCCAAGGCCGGAATATAGTGGTAAGTAGGTGGCTAAGGGAGGCGGCGGTTCTCGATTCTGCTCGATTTTTGGAAAGTGCCGATAAAAAACTTTTCAAATCTGAGGCGCATTTAAGCGTGATTTTTGGGAGGATTTAAGGAATAAAAATATTCTTCCGGATTCTACTAATTTGAAGTTTGACCGCCACATTATTCTTGAGCATGTTATTTGGTGTAATCGAATCTTGTTTCCTCGAAAAAAGATAATATGAATATTAGGCCCATGGATCGAATTTGGATGAACATGATCCAATTGCTTTGACAGTGGAAAAAAGAGGCAGCGGAGAGGAGGAACCAAATGCTCTTGTGGGTTTTACTAAGGATAGTGGCTCTTATGATTTAACGGCTAGCTACGGTGGGCGGAGCGGCGAGAGCATATGAAAATAATAAGTTGGAGCGTTAGTGGGTTGGGGAGACCACGAGCTGTTCATAAACTCAAAAGCAGATTACGAGCCATAAATCCCCAAATTTTGTTTCTTTTAGAAGCGAAATTATGTGTTAAGAGGATGGAGAAGGTGAGATTGAAATGTGGCTTCACAAATGGTATTGATGTTGGCTAATCGGCTCAAGTGGGGACTATCTTTAGAGAGGAAAGGACTCTTTGGTGACTCGAAAAGCTACTCCGCTTTCCACATTGATCTTTGAAATTGAGGACAATGAGTGTGGGACATTTTGGCGATTAACGAGGTTTTACGAAAATCCGGATGCTCGAAAGCATAGCGATTCATGGAATCTACTTCGATCTTTGAGTAGTAACCAAACAATTTCGTGGATCATGGTGGGAGATTTTAACGAAATTGCACATTCTTTTGAAAAAAAAGGCGGACGCCTGAGAGCAAAACGACAGATGAAGAAGTTTAGATTGGCGATTGAAGACTGTAGTCTCAATGATTTGGGCTATGTTGGGCGGTGGTTCACGTGGGAAAGAGGTAAGTTTGCATCCTCTAATATTCGGGAAAGACTGGACCGTGGAATTGCCACTTGTGATTGGATACAACTTTTTTCAAATTACAAAGTGGAACATTTGAGGCACTCTTTTTACGATCAACGTCCTCTCCTCCTTGATACTATGAGTAATCCGCATAATAAATCGTGAATCGGATGAGGCCTTTCCGATTTGAAGCTAAGTGGTGTATTGATAATTCTTTTGAGAATTTGCTTAAAGATTGGTGGGGTGAAGACATTTGGAAGTGTTGATGTAAAATTAGAGAATTTAGGGGCGTTTGCAACAATGGGGCATTGTTAAGCATCAAATGGATAGAAAACAACGAGTGATATTGGAAGATAGATTGAATCACCTTTATAACCAAGACCCATCTGATGAGGTTCTCGCCGAAATTACAGATGTCCAAATGGGTCTTAATTGGGAAGCAGAAAAAGAGGAACTCTTTTGGGAACAACGTGCTCGTGTTAATTGGTTGAAGAATGGAGATCGCAACACAAGTTATTTTCACAAGGTGGCAGTCTCTCGACAATCTCGTGGTCGCATTTTGGCTTTGGAGGATGAGAGGCGGAACAAATATCTTTGTGGAAGATATTTTAAATTTAGTTGCAGATTATTTTAGCAAACTTTTACGGCCTCGAGATCACGGGTCCGGATGAAAATTTATTTGGCCTTGTGGAACCAAGAGTTCTTGATAGCATGAATGTAAATTTGCTTAAAACATTCACGATAGATGATTTTAATCGAGCGATTAAGATCTTGGCACCACTACATGCTCCAGGGTGGATGGTTTTCCGCTATCTTTTTCAAAGGTATTGGCATATTATTGGGCCTAAAATTTCTTCATTTTGTTTATCGCTCTTAATGGTGATTGTGAAATAGGCCCTATTAATAAGACTCGTATTGTTTTGATTCAAAAATTGCTAAACCAAGGAATATGACTCACTTTCGACCTATAAGTCTTTGTAATGTTCTCTATAAGATAATTGCAAAGGTTTTGGTGAATCGGATGAGTGATATGTTGGGCTCTTGTATTAATGAAGCGCAAGGAGCTTTTGTCCTGGCAGACTCATTTCGGATAATGTCTAATTAATATGAAGTCCTTCACTCTCTTAAATTGAAAAAGAGGTCAAACGGAATTTTGTGCTCAAGCTTGATATGAGCAAAGCGTATGACGGGTTGAATGAGATTTTTGGCGGGTATGATGAAACATTTAGGATTTCATGAAGAGTGGATTATTCTCATCATGCGATCGTTTGTTGGTATCCTATTCATCGACATCAATGGATGTAATAGCGATTGGTTTTCTCCGTCAAGGGGCTTAAGACAAGGGATCCTCTTAGTCCCTTTCTTTTTCTTTTATATCTTTGAGGGTTTTCTATTTTGATTGAGGATGCGAAGAGAAGAGGGCTGATAAAAGGAGCCCCTATTGGCAAAGAACGATTTTCTATCAATCATTTGTTCTTTGCGGATGACGGTATTTTGTTTAGTGACGCTTCGAATGAGGAAGATGAAGCGGTTAGAGATGTTATTAAGGAATACGAGTTGATTTCTGGTCAACGGGTGAATTTCGATAAATCTCTTATCTACTTTGGAGCCAATGTAAAACAGGAGACTAAAGATTATATTGTCAATTTGTTAGGAGTCAGGGTTGCTGCTAATCCTGAGAAATACCTAGGCCTACCTATGATGGTTGGTCGAAAGAAATCCTGGGCCTTTGCCTATTTTTCGGATCGTTTCAGGAAAAGAATTGAAGGCTGGAGCTTGCGTTATTTATCTACGGGTGGGAAGGAAGTCTTTATCAAATCGGTCCTACAGGCCATTCCCCTTTATGTTATGCAATGTTTCCTTATGCCAAAAACTTTTTATCGAAAGCTTGAGGGATTATGAATAAGTTTTGGTGGACCAATAACAAATCGTCGAAGGATTCATTGGAGTGGATGGGAGTCATTAAGCAAACCAAAAGCGAGGGGTATGGGGTTTAAAGATTTGGTTTTGTTTAATAAATCCTTATTGGCAAACAGATTTGGCGTGTTTTAACTCAGTCTAATTGTCTTTTAGCTAAAGTCTTAAAAGCACGTTACTTTCCTCACTCGATATTTTATCTGCTAATATTGGATCTTACCCATCCTATACAGGCGTAGTATTTGCGCATGGGAGTTGATTGAGAATGGGTCATTATGGCGATTTGGAAGTGGCTCGACATCAATATTTGGAATGATCCACGTTACACGCCAAGCGAATAATAGAGTTTCGATTCAATATTTCTCCAAATTGGACTCATCAATCGACTTTTCAATTGTGGCACCTTTACGGAATGATGAGATCCTAAATAGTATTTTTGATCTTGTCTGGTCAATCGTATTCTTGCTATTCCAATTGCGAGGTCGATCGGGTGATTTACGGTGTGGAAGTGGGATGGATCGAGGCGAATACATGGTAAAAAGTGGATCTGAGGTCCTATATCTGAACATTCTGAGACCTCTTCTATAGCTACCTCGATGATATGATTGATCCTAAATTTTACAATTGCTTATGGAATTTAAACATTCTGCGAAAATTAAAATTTATGTCCTGAGGTTAACTAATAATTTATTACCCCATCTTTGTAACTTGGCGCGGAAGTTGTGTGTGGGCGTGGTTTGCCCTCTTTGTAAGAATGGCCGGAGAATCTTGATCATCTTATGTGGCTCGTCAAGTGACACAAGATGTTTGGAAGTCTCTGAATATCATGGTCCCTCCTTTTGACCCATCGACGGTGGTAAGATCGCCTTCATCAATACATTTTCTGCGCAAATGAACAACAACGACGGTGATGGTCCTTTCCTTATGGAGTTTGTGGACTCGAAGGAATAAATTAATTCATGGAGGGTCAAATTCTCTAGCGAGAATTATTAGGGTTTCTTAAATGTTACAATCGAGGTGAACCTTAACAAAGCAATATCTTTTCCGTCCTCAACATATTTGGGGAATCGAAGTGGAAACCCTTAACATAAATTTTATTAAATCGAATTTTGATGCATCATTTCAAATTGATACAAAATTGCTATCACGGCGATTTAGCTAGGAATTGAAGGAGAAATAGTGGGGCGGAGACTTATCATTTAGGCCGTGGTAATCGTTTGCTATGGCGGAGGCGGGGGCATGCGAAAGGGCCTTATTCGGCGAAGCACTGGGCTTCCGACGGATAATCGTGAAGGTGACTCCTTAACGTTATTAAGAATATTCGAAGAAGCAGAAAGACAAGTCCTTTATCCGACCGATTACGATATATTCTCTCTATGGAAGATGAATTTGATGAAATCTCTTACCGTTTGTCCCCGAAAAGTGAATAATCGACTCTACCTGGCGATGGAAGGTAGGAGAAGACACGATTTTAGAAGGTGGAGTGATGGGGTTCTAGACTCTGTTCAGGCGTCAGCTTTGAAGGAGTGGGAGATGTGGAATTCTCGGCCCTAGGAGATTTTCTGGTGATGCTTCAATGGTGGAGAAGGTTCGTTGAATTTCCACCTTTTTCTGAAGCTTTTGGTTTTCTTCTCGGTTTTCTTGGCTTTTCGGATCTGGAAGAAAGCGACTCGTGATATTGGGTTTGATTGATTTATGGTATGACGATTTTATTAGTGGTTTTGTTGTTTTGAGGCTTTCAATTATTGCTCTCTCATTACTTTATTTATTGTTTTTGCCTTTTACTTGTTTTGTCGTCTTTGGTCTTGACCTTTTATGTTCTTTGTTTTATTGGTTGTTTTTTAATTTGTGTGGGCCACACAGCATTAATATCAATCTATTATTTTGACAAAAAAATAATCTTTACAAATTCAAAAACGAGCAACTAAAGATAATTAATCACAATATTAATATTTTCATCAATTACACAATTTTAATTGGTATAATAACATATTTAATCTTACGTGTACATATTTTATTAATTGGACTTTAATTCTAAAAGTTAAACAAATTTAACCTCAACATTTACATAAATGTTGCGAATAAATTTATTAAATTAATATCAAAATGATGAATGTATAACTTTAATAGATAAATTTGTTATCATACAAATTAAAATTATGTACAATTGACGAAAAATATTAATATCATAATTAATTATTATTAATTGTCTATTTTAAATATTTTTGAAATTAACGAAGATTAAATTACTTTAATTTTTTGAAAGAAACTAATTTGATTAAATTTGAAATTGATAAGGGCTGGACAGATCTTTTACCTAATTATTTGAGCATTTGGTAGAAATATTCTACCTCTCCTTTTCGTTGGCAAACAATGGTTGTTGAGGCGGCGTCGTTTGATTCATATGTAAATGGCTTTTACACTTTTACAACATCGCGCTCAAAAAAAAATATAAAAATTTTGAATTAAAAAAATTAATATATTTTAATAAAAAAAATAAAGAAAAAAGAAAAAAAAATCGAAATTTTCCCACAAAAAAAAGACTAAAATTTAATTATTAACATAACGGGTAGGGGGTGTTTTAGTTGGGAAAAAAAAAAAAAAATTGAAGGGAAATAAAGAAGAGCAAGGTTTTTTTATTTTTTGAATGAATAAATTTAAAGTTTAGTTTTTACGTTTAACTTTAGGGTTTGAAGGATGTGGTAGGTTATCGGATTGTTCAAAAAATTGTGTTCAACAGTTATTTAGATTAAGAATGTAGGAAATTTATTTAATTTTTTTTATTAAAATTTTTTAAAAATTTAATAATTATTTAATATTAATAATTTTTAGAAAAAAATTAAAAAAAAAAAACAAAAATATTTTCTTATTTTTTATTACTTTTATTTGCCCAAAAAATTTCCAACAGGCCAAAGGTTTTTTATAACGTTTCTTTATTGTTATTTCAAATTGATACAAAATTGCTATCACAGCGAGTTTAGCTAGGAATTCGAAGGAGAAATAGTGGGAGCGAGACTTATCTGCTTTAGGCCGTACGTCGTTTATGGCGGAGGCGAGGGCATGCGAAAGGGCCTTATTCGCGAAAGCACTGGGCTTCCGACGGATAATCGTAGAAGGTGACTCCTTAACTGTTATTAAGAATATTCGAAGAAAGCAGAAAGACAAGTCCTTTATCCGACCGATTACACATATATTCTCTATGGAAGATGAATTTGATGAAATCTCTTACCGCTTTGTCCCCGAAAAGTGAATAATCGACTCCTGCTGGCGATGGAAGGTAGGAGAAGACACGATTTTAGAAGGTGGAGTGATGGGGTTCAGACTGCTTGAAGGTCGACTTTGAAGGAGTGGGAGATGTGGAATTCTCGCCTAGGAGATTTTTCGGTGATGCTTCAATGGTGGAGAAGGTTCGTTGAATTTCCACCTTTTACGAAGCTTTTGGTTTTCTTCTCGGTTTTCTTTGGCTTTTCGGATCACGGAAAAACGACTTCGATCGATATTGGGTTTTGATTGATCTGCTTGTGGTATGACGATTTTATTAGTGGTTTTGTTGTTTTGAGGCTTTCAATTATTGCTCTCACTACTTTATTTATTGTTTTTGCCTTTTACTTGTTTTGTCGCCTTTGGTCTTGACCTTTTATGTTCTTTGTTTTATTGGTTGTTTTTTAATTTGTGTAGGCACACAAATTAATATCAATCTATTATTTTGACAAAAAATAATCTTTACAAATTCAAAAACGAGCAACTAAAGATAATTAATCACAATATTAATATTTTTCATCAATTACACAATTTTAATTGATATAATAACATATTTAATCTTCAATGTGTACATATTTTATTAATTGGACTTTAATTTTAAAAGTTAAACAATTTAACCTCAACATTTATATAAATGTTGCGAATAAATTTATTAAATTAATATCAAAATGACAGAATGTATAACTTTAATAGATAAATTTGTTATCATACAAATTAAAATCATGTACAATTGATTTAAAAATATTAATATTATAATTAATTATTATTAATTGTCTATTTTAAATATTTTTAAAATTAACGAAGATTAAATTACTTTAATTTTTTGAAAGAAACTAATTTGATTAAATTTGAAATTGATAAGGGCTGGACAGATCTTTTACCTAATTATTTGAGCATTTGGTAGAAATATTCTACCTTTCCTTTTCGTTGGCAAACAATGGTTGTTGAGGCGGCGTCGTTTGATTCATATGTAAATGGCTTGGCTTTTTACACTTTTACAACATCGCGCTCCTCAATTCCCGGTGCCAAGGAATATGGGGGAGCCTTCGCATTCCAGAAGCAACCAGAACAAATGCATCTTCGCTCCCCACGTGATCCTCGAAGAACGCTCCCTTAAGACCACGTTCTTCCTCCGTCCTCATCATCTCATCAACACCGTCCAATCCAATGCTTCATAATTAAATAGCATTATATATCGTTTGATCATTTCCCAAGCTCCAACTACCACGATTCTTGATCATCATTTTCCCCATCCACGGCTCTTCTTTCATCTTAGACGCAGGCTCAGTCACCTGCTGCCGTACTTGATAACTATTCTGCATCTCGTCCTCACCTTCTCTTCTTACGCGCTTCACCCCAATGTAAACTCCGAACAACTTAGGTGTCACATCCTCCTCCTCAGCCACCTCCTTCGAACCACTGTCCTCCGTACTTCTCGCCGAATCCCTCGCTGACAAAAGATCCAACGCCTTCCCTTCGGCCAAAATTGAATGACTCTCCAACTGACCAGAATCATGCTTCGTCATCAAAGTTAATATATTGTTACACAATCGCTTCAACTGAGTCAACTCTTGGCTCAGCTGCATGTTTTCTTTTCTAAGCCTCTCGTTCTCCTCTAAAAGTTCCGGCGTTGTAATGCAGCTCGTCATCCCATGCAAAACGGTGTCTACAGGAGGCGAGTGTGACGAAATCACCTGCTCATCACCCGAATTAGAGGGGTATACTTCACAAGGAACAACTGCTACGGTCACCGTCGCCGGAGGAGCTGCAGGAGGAGATATTTTACGGCGATGTATGTCTCGGAGAAGTTTCTTCTCGCCTCTTCGAAAACAAGCGTTAGCGAACTCCCACCGATCCGGCACCATCTTTCTAAATCCCTAAAATAATAGTAATATTATAATTAAAAACTCATCTAATTTCTCTAATAGGCTAATTGTATTTGCTACTGCCTTATTTTTAGCATTTACATATGTGTTGAGTTGGCGTACGAAGCTAGAGAAGTTGTTATGTTTGAAGTATCTGGGGAGCAAATCGCGGGCGAATTCGGCGGGATGCCAAACGATGAAAGCTGATCCGTCTTCGTTCCACGAAATCAAGTCATCGACAGAGGGATCATCAACGAGCTGATAGGTTTTGGCAAGGAACGGAGTTGGTAAAGATCGTTGCGAGTCAGCGGCAGCACTGGCTGTGGATCCGCAGGCCATGCGGGTCAGTCCTAGATCCGAATCCTAAGCAACCAGAACTCTCCAGATAAAAGAGGGATACCTCTGCCGTGCCTTTAGCTCTGTGAACTCGTTGCTTATATTAAACTCTAATCGGGTAAAATAATAATGTACGTTAGTTAGCCGAGAAAGTTACTAGAAGATCAAATAAATAAATGAAGAAAAAAATATCTTCAATGCTTCTAGAAAAAAATATTTAGTTTACTCGGCGAAATTCAGATTCTAAGAAACAAAAACAATTTCAAATGTGATCATTTTATCTAATTAATTACGTCTCTTTCGTCGATCATTGAGAAATACATTAAAAAGAAATATCAAAATGTTGAAATCTAACAGGAAGAAGAAAAAGTGGATATAAGAAAACTAAAATAAATATTCATACCTGGAAAATTTTTCCCACCAACCAAACAAAAAGCAAGAAACACGGCTCATGAAGTGACCGTTGAATCAAAAGTTTTCAAATTTCAAGTTTCAAACACCATAACAGAGTTGAAAGCCGGGGACGTTAAGAGTGGAGGATGGGAGGTTAGGTTTCATCATATTTCTAGAAGGTTCTTCTGGGTGGAGTAAGTGAAAAGAGAAGAAAATAGAAAATATAGAAATTGTGAGTTGGAGAAAGAAAGGGGGAAAATTGTACTGTAAGAAAGGAAAGGAAGGTGCCAGAAGAAGGGCGTACTATTTATTATACGTTACGATGTATACGATCTCTTTTCAGAAGCTTCTCTTTCATTTTTGGATAATATAATTCTGTGGTAAAGTGATTAAAATTTTAGAAGGTTTTAAGGATTTACTTATTTATAACAGCGTGACCGCAGGTTGTGTTTATAAAGTAGCCTCTGTTTTAACGGATGATGAGGGATTTTTGAGTGGAATGAATGGGAACTTGGCGATATGATTGTGGAGATTAAGGGGTTTGCAATTAAGCCACGTGGAGGACGTGATATAACAGTTGTTGGATTTCATATGCCAAAGATAATATATAAATATCACACAACATTTATATGGTACTTGGACTTTACCGAATGAACCATAATGGTATATTTAGTGACAATCAGTCATTGTTTAAGGTCAATAGCTTTCAAAGGAAATTAGGATTGCAACAGAGTGGGAGCAACTGAAATTTGTCTTCGACTATAATTTTATCTAAATTATTTTATTTTAATTTAAATACAAATTTATTTTTTAAAGAGAAAAGTTTGTCTTAAATATTAAATTTAGAATTTATTAAACTTAATATTTAGAAATTAATGATAATATACATTATTTTTAATGAGGAATAATGCTAAGAGAAATAATCAACTTTAAAAAAATAAATCATAAAACGAACCTAAAAATCAACTTAATTTACTCGATTTCCATTCATTCGTGCACGATAATATTTGATTATTTTCAATATATATATATATATATATATAATCTGACCTTTTGATATTGAGTGCTAATTTTGGCCCATCCCAAAAAAAAATTCTTTGCCCAAAGCCAAGGGTCCATCCGAAAACTGGGTTTATTTATTTAATTCTGTGAAGAACCTAGGTTTTCCTTTCTTACAGTGAACTTTGGAGTTGCTTTTAAGGCTATGAGACCCTCAACCCAAAGGTAAGGAAAATCGAACCACCTAAGAAACCAACAATCAGTCATATAATATAGGTCCCCATGTTATATATGAAGACCAATTTTGTAGATAATAATTTATGCATACAAACGAGATTATGCAGTTTATTTATTTAAACACTGAAACAATTACTTGCAGAAATAAGCAACCACACAGCAAATTCACCAGCCAATTCTCTTACAAAGCTTGTAGCCAGACAAGATAGCACAAATTGCCATAACTAGAAATGTTGCAAAGGCCATGCTGGTTGATACGATGGTTCCCTTCCTAAGTGCTGTGCCTCGCTCAACCTGTCCAATGGTTGGCACTGCTGCCGAAGCAGATGAGACGAGAAGATAAACCAACAACTGTTTTCCAGAGCAACCCCATGAATTAGCTTTTACACACAAGAATTATAAATAGCAGCGATACAAATAGTGTGTTTACAACGGCGAGTGGACTTGCCTGGTCAAGGACAAAGCTTAGGTAGTCTGAGGTTAAATCCGAGATCAGAATGCCTCTATGAGCAATGTCACTAATGCCTTTAAACAATTGGAAAGCTGTGTATACCAAAGCTATAATGGCTACAATGAAGCAGTATCTACACCAAGACAATACAAATCTCTGAGGTTTTCTCTCAGATTAAGGCAACTAGTAAATGCAAAATTACAGTTGTGCTTACATCAATTCTGGGTAATCGGTGAAGCTAGGATTGTTTGTGGATGGGGTAACCAGTGTGAGAGCTGAGATAAAGGAGAAGAGAAGCACCAAGAACCGAAGGAAGAGATTCGAGTGACGATGTATTGAAGGTCTTGAGCTCCACCTTGTCGAAGCCACCGAGAAAGAGAACGGTGAAGGGGTTGGAAATGGCTGGTGCTGAGACTGAGAAATAGATGCCACAGGGGAAACACCAGGCATGATCCTAAAACCAATAGCCAAGACATGCTGTTCTCTTTCATCTTTCACTGGTTTATCTACCTGCTCCATTCTTTAGTTCAAACTTCTTCCTCTGAAGCCTCTGCTTGTTTCAATTAAACTGAAATTCGACTTATTTCTTTAAGTTGGACTTTTGTGAATATGGAGATCCTTCAAAAAAAAAAAAAAAAAGTTGATCATTCATGGGACTTTCAAGGGAAATTTCCTCTTAGTCATGGTTGGCAATTGGACAATACTGAATTACTAGAAAATTTCAGAGCTGACGTTTGTTCTTTCTAATGAGCTTTGAAGTCCTCCAATCAGTGAGCTGAGCAGGGTTGGTGAGACAATTAATAGATAAGATTGAAGATCAAAGCTGAAAGGGATTTTGTTTAGGTCAACTCCTGATGGTCAATTTTAAAACCATTTGTTTTTTAAACTCCATAAATGATAAAAACATCACCCTTACAAAGACTTATAAATGTAACACAAAGGAATTTTATAAGATCTTTGAACATTTGATAAATCCTAACTTTTGATCATCAAGGATCAGTTTTGTTTAAATTAAACAAGTATTTGTACACTTAATTCTCCCTATGAGACATTTTTAAAAGACGGGAAGAAAATTAGTATTTAGTTGAAGCCTAAGGCTTTGACTGGTATCCCCATGGATTGTTGCTTGCCCACTTCCATTGATCTCTGCACATCTCTGCTATACCATATTTTGCTCTGCAATATAGCAAACTCTTAAGATTAAAAGGACCTATCTTGTACTGTAATTGGAAATTCTTTTTGAAAGATTATCCATGTTAACTGAATAATCTATTAGGAAAAAGATGGGATTGTAAACATACTTCCAACCAAGTTCTTTTTTAGCTTTTTCAGTGGAAGCATAAACAGCTGTAGCATCTCCTGGCCTTCTGGGGCATAGTTTAATGGGGATTTTCTGCAATATTTTCAGCAGCAACAGTTTTATATTAGCGCATATGAGAGCGAGCCAATAGAGAATGTTGAATGGGAATTGACAAATAGAATTTACCTTTCCAGAAGCTTTCTCAAAAGCAGCAACCATTTCAAGCACAGATGTACCACTGCCGGTTCCGAGGTTATAGGCAATACAGCCTAGAACAACATATGAGTTTAATACAAACAGTATATTTGCCGAATGGTACAATAAATGAACTTAAATTAATGATATGTAAAAACTTGAATGAAACAAATTGATCACCTATATTCTCAGAGGAAAAAAGCTTCCTAACTGCAGCAATATGACCATCAGCTAAGTCCATAACATGGATGTAATCTCGAACCTGTCAATAAATGAGCAATCTCTTTTAGGAGAAAGAGTTAATTTATATGCACATATACAGTTGATAATGTTGACTGCAATCAACAAACAAAAACTTCTGATCCTACAAAAAATTGTTCTTTCTTCAAGAAGCAACTTTAGCTTTTAAAACACATACCGCACTGCCGTCCCTAGTTGGATAATCATGACCATATACGTTAAGTTCAGGCAATCTGCCGACAGCTACTTGCTGTATGTAAGGCATGAGATTGTTGGGGATACCCTTTGGATCTTCGCCGATTTTACCACTCTCATGAGCACCCACAGGATTGAAATACCGCAGTAAAATAATACTCCAATCTGGTTCTGCCTTCTGTATGTCTCGTGCAATTTCTTCTAGGAAAAGCTGGTAAGTTTTCAGTTAAAACAAAGTTTAGCTATTACAGTTCATGAGAATTTATCCGGTTTAAATCCAAGCAACGTACAACTATTTACCTTGGTCCTTCCATAAGGATTCATGGCCTTCAGCTCAAAATCCTCAACACATGGTATTTTTTCAGGTTGGCCATAGACTGTTGCAGAGGAAGAGAATACCATCTGTCCCCCCTCCCCCCAAACAAAAATAAAGAAGCATTATCTTCTATTAGCAGTGGCTGAAGCATGGTGAAGATTTTAAAATACTGTCATACCTTTTTACAATTATATTTGGCCATGACCTCATACAGATTGATAGTTCCAATCAAATTGTTATCGAAATAACGACGAGGGTTACCGACACTTTCAGCAACGGCCTTAAGGCCAGCGAAGTGGATGACAGCATCAAACCTATGGAGTTTAGTAATTACAAGTAGAAATCAATTTCTCATGACTTTCATTTCAAACCATTTCAGCATAATCCTAAAGCAAAACAAAAATCAAATTACAATATTCACCTTTCAATTAACCCATGTACTTAGATAAAAAATAATTTAGACAAACGCAAACAGTAGAATAACATAAGTTCAACTCAAATGTAAATCATGAAAACTCATAACAAACCACAAATAATGAAAACCAATGAAGTTACTAGATCCAGGTAAACATACTTAGTCTTAGAGAAAAGCTTCTCCAAGTCATCCCTATTCCTCAGATCACCCTGCAATCAAACAAAGCCAAAATCAAAGCTATAAACAAAACCTTGATCATTAGGTATTAAAACCATGAAAACCCAATATATGGTTTATCAGAAAAATAACAAAGAAACAGAGAAAAGATTCAAAAAAAAAAATTTTTGTGAATTTCTTACCAAATTGAAGTCAAGTTTCTGGGAAAGCTCAGGACCCACCAAGTCCTTAACCCTATGAACAGCTTCAATAACAGAATTATCAAGATTGTCAATAATTGACACTCTGTATCCATCATTGAGAAGCTGCACCACAGTGTGGGTGCCAATGAACCCAGCTCCACCAGTAACAAGAATAGTTTTTTCTGAAGAACCCATTTTTGAAAAGATTATAAAGATAATATTTCTATATTGAATTCAGAGACAGTGAGAGATTGGGTTTATAAATAAACTTTTTTTTTTTTTTTTTTATGACAAGATAGTGGGAAGAAGAAGACAGTTTTGGAAGTATGGAAGAGGAGTTTGAGAAAATCAAGGAAACAATCTTTTAGCCAAATAAATGGGATGAGAATGCATAGAAGACGTAATAGGCAATGATGGTGTAATCATCCCAAAAATAGTTGTGAAAGCTTTGAAATAGTGGAAAGTGTTAAAAGCATCACAGAGGCAGTCCTTATCAGAAAAAGAGATGGCTGAGACAGCCTTAATTTCACTCGGTAGTTATCTGTCTTTACTATTTTGGCGCGCTTTTCGTAGTTTCGGTGCAAAAAAAAAAGGTTGGATCATTATGAATTAGTTATTTAATGGATGATGATTGATTGAATCGATCAATTTCAACACCAAATAATCCAACTATGCTGTATTTATGATTCCAATGTAGTTTTGGGTTTTTCTTAAAGATCCCTTATCTCTAATATTTTATAGATTTTAGCAAATCTAAAGGGATGTCTATAGATCTTCCTGTTTCTTTGATTACCAAATCTAAATCCAGGAATTTCCCTCATCTACGGGATTAGCATCACTTGTTGTAATTGCTTAGCTGACGAGTTAATAAGTTTTAAGATAAAATATCTGGTAAATAAGATCAAAATCATAATAAATATTTTATATAGATATAACAAAATATCAAAAATAAATATATAAAAAGACATATAATAAATTTTAAGACAATCTATGAAATAAAAAAATATACTGTTAATGTAACTAAATACTCACCCTTTAATTAAATATTTAATTATTAATAAAAATATAAATCAAGATATTCACTGTAGCTAATTGTAATCTCCTTGTCCCAAATACTTTTCGAAAATGTAACAAATTGACCACAAAATGTGTTCCACCCGTATGAGTAGAAATTAAACTCCTATCACACAGAGGCGAAGTCAGAGGAGGCTGGCATGGGCCTCGTTTTCTTAAAATATAATATTTCTATTTAGGCCCTTAAATTTTTTAAAAATTTTAAATTAGTAAAGATAAAATTACACTTTGACCTCCTAAAATTATAAAAATTCAATTTAATCCTTTACAAATTATAAATATATAAACTATAAAAAATTAAAATTTCAATCGGCCCCCTTAAAATTTATCTTGGCTTCGCCCCTGCTATCACATTATTAAGAGTATCTTTAGATTTTACAAGTAAAATTATTAAAATATAATTAAAAAACAAAAAAATATATAAAAAGAGTCAGTGCTATAATTTTTGAATTATATTTTGGAGTTAAAATAAGTATAATTGTTCAACCCTATCCATATATATGATTTATAACTATATTACCTGATGCTATTAAAATTAATTATTGCAAATAGTTAATTGAATAATTAATTTAATTTTAATTCATTTCATATTACAAAAAAGAAAAACTTCATTCAAACTACTAACTTTAGCTTTTTAAAGTCACAAGCAAATTGTGTCACATCAATTAATTAATTTTATTTTTTTACTATACTTTATAAAACACTTATCAAACCTTCAATTTACTTATATAATCTAAAAATAATTCTATCATATATCAAATAGTACACATTTGAAACTAAAACCTCAAAAATGTATGCATTTACTATGCAAGTGGATTTGAAGAACAAATTCACAAACCTTTAACAGTGGCATGGATTGAAGCTGTTCATTTATGGAAGGCTGAATATATATAGTTTGAATTAAGAAATTTTGGTTTCATGAAGCTGAGCATATGGAATGAGTCCCAAAAGTAAAAGCTGAGATCTGAAAAAAGGGTTGAGCTTCTTTGGGAAGTTGGCTACCATTTTTCGTTCTCCTTGTGCTGTTTAGTCACTCCAAGACATCATCATGCATATCAATTACTTACAAATCATCCCATCCGTTGATTACTCTAATGTCTCAAAAGCAAAAAGCAAAGAATAAAGAGAGATTACATTATGTATCGCCAAAAAACAGAGATTTGATCTCCACCAAAAGCTACAAGCTTCTTCTCTACATATAGCAATTCATGCTGGGGTCCAACAGTCGGTATGAAATTTCTAAGCATACATTGATATTCTTATTTTTTTTACTTAAAAAATAAATAAATTATTTCTATATGATTAAATAAAAAAGTAAATCGATCATTTTCTTGTCAACACGAGATATATTTAACATGTCGCATGTAACTATCTAATTATTTTATCAACCATGCCAAATTTTAACCGTAAAAATGAGTAAAAGTTTTAATAAAAATAATTTAATTTTTAATCTAAAACATAAAAATTATTTTTTAAATAAATGAGACAAAATCTAATCTCACTCTTATTATGAAAGGCTTTTAAGGACAATTGATGATAGAAAAGAAATGATGGCTTCAATAAAGGCCCACTTAAGTCAGGTCTGGGCCTATCAGTGACTTGGGTCAGTTTCTACTGCTTTAAGTAGTCATTATTGCTGGCCTATTATAGTTTTCCTATTTCGATAACAATTTGTATAATTTTATAATATGAATAAATCTGTCCACGAATTGAAGGCTTGTCTAGCCTGATAGGCGGGTCCGATTATGGATAAAGATTTCTAATTTCGGACCAATTAAATTTAAATTAAATAATCTTACAAATATATTTTGTTTAGAATTTAGTTATATCAATATATAATATAAATATAAAATTAATGTTTTTAATCTATTATTTTTAAGTCGACTTAATTTATGTTCATTTTATAATATATAAAATATTTTTAAAATTGTATGATTATCTTTCCAACAATATTTAAATTCAAGTTTTCCAATTTGAGAATGCTTCGTACCATTTCGCTGTGTTTATTATTTTTCTTATGTATTAGATGTGTCATGTTTGTTTCATATCCATGTAAAGCTTTACTTATGCTTTTTTTTTCCTTACATTTTATTATTAAGTTTTTGTTCAATTTATATGGTTTAAAGTTATTTTATTTTTAATTTACCTCCAATTAATATGGACATTGTTACCTATATAAGAAGACAATAAAAACTAAATAAATAAAATCTTATTTAATTAATTAAGCCCAAATCTAACCTGACGTAAGTTACCCTGAACTAATGGAAATTAGCTCCCACTTATGCATGAAGGATTGGAAATGGTATAATGGATGTAATACAGATATATGGCGGACCAATCTATGATAACCCAAGTTCCTTAGGCTAGTTCATGAGAATTGACATGAAATTTATGAAACAAGCCCTCTTTCTAATTAAGTTTGGGACATCCCTTTTATGTTAAGTTACTTCAAAACTGAGACCTCACTGTTCCATAAAAACCGAAAACCGAAAGTTCCCTTTTCTCTTTATTGGTAAGTTAAGTGAATTACATTTATGCAGAACATTATAAATTTGTTCTATTTTTGGTCATAAATATCGTATACCTTCGATCATAAAATCAAACTTAAGCCTTATAATAATTTCCCTTGCATTGCGAAGATGATGAGCTTCAGAAACATTTCAATGTATTACTTCGTTTGTGTTGCGGTTCACGGCATTACATTAGCCAAGGCAGCCACTTTCAGCATCCAAAACAATTGCCCCTACACAGTTTGGGCCGCCGCAGCTCCTGGTGGCGGCAGGCAACTTGACCACGGCCAAGTGTGGGACCTCAACGTGAGCTCTGGAGTTGGAGGTGCCCGTATCTGGGCTCGAACCGGTTGCGAATTCAATGAAAGTGGACAAGGTAAATGCCAGACAGGTGACAGTGGGGGGCTCCTTCAATGCCAAGGCTATGGTTTACCCCCAAATACCTTGGCTGAATACACATTGCACCAGTTCGATGGTATGGATTTCTTTGATATATCTCTTCGTTGATGGGTTCAACGTTCCCATGGAATTTAGCCCAGCTTCTGATGGGTGCAACAGAGGCATAAAATGCACTTCACAGATTGTAGGGCAGTGCCCTAGTGAACTTCAAACCCCTGGTGGGTGTAACAATCCTTGTACTGTGTTCAAAACTGATGAATATTGTTGCAATTCTGGTAAATGTGGTCCGACAAATTTCTCAAGTTTTTTTAAAGAAAGATGCCCCGATACTTACAGTTACCGTAAAGACGATGAAACAAACACATTTACTTGTCCTATTGCTACTAATTATAAGGTAGTTTTTTGTCCTTGAAAATGTTTCGTATCAATATATATATGTACTCATAAGAGAGCTATGACCTTCAATATTAATAGATTATTTGATTTTCTTTTGCTCTCATAATTCTTGTTTTACATTATTTATCATTTATTTCATAATATATATATATATATATATATATATATATATAACTTTTATAACTTGTGGAGGTCCATCCTAAATGTGGTGTTTTAAAAATTTGTCGAGATTTAATTGAATAAAAATGAACAAATCATATTAGTTTGTTAACATAAAAGAATGTTGAAGCATGAAACAAATCTGAGTGGTTAACTTATTGTTAGCATCAATGATTAATTCATGTTAAATAAATAAAAATAACAAATTGGAAGATAACCATATTAATTTCCATGATAAGATCTTGACAGGTCATCCAAACCAATTTTCAACAAACATTTGATTACAATCAAGAGCCACTCTTTACTTGGTCTGTCAATAACATCTAACATAGATCCACCTTTTCCCTCATAAACTCCAAGCAATACAAAGCTAGCAAAAATGAAGTTGGAAAGCCTCTCTCCGTTTTTCTTCCCTTTCGTTGCTCTTTGCTTCACGGTGGCCACTGCTGCTACTTTTACCATTCGAAACAACTGCTCCTACACGGTCTGGGCAGCAGCCGTGGCCGCCTCCGCTGGTGGTGGTGGCAAGAGGCTGGAGAGCGGTGCAACTTGGAATCTAAATGTGAAGCCCGGCACTAGAGGAGCCCGTATCTGGGCTAGAACCAATTGCCAATTCGATGAAGCCGGACGAGGCAGATGCAAAACCGGGGATTGTGGGGGGCGACTTAAGTGCAAAGCCTATGGTAAACCCCCAAACACCTTGGCTGAATTCGCACTAAACCAGTACAAAAACTTGGATTTCTTCCATATCTCTCTGGTTGATGGATTTAATGTTCCTATGGAGTTTAGCCCAACATCTGGGTTGTGCAAGAAGGGCATTCAATGCACAGCTGATATTGTAAGGCAGTGCCCTAAGGAATTGAAAGCCCCAGGTGGGTGCAATAATCCTTGCACCGTTTTCAAGACTCAACAATATTGTTGCTATTACGGGAAGTGTGGCCCAACGGATTTTTCCAAGTTCTTCAAGGCAAGATGCCCCAATGCTTATACTTATCCACGAGATGATCCTTCAAGCACAGTCACTTGCAATGGTGGAACCAATTACAAGGTTGTGTTCTGCCCCATAGGCTCTCCTCATCTAGAGATGGTTGCAAGCATGAGCCAAGAAGAGTAAAGGGATGATCTCTTGGAATAGTTGATCTGCGCCTGGGAATAAAAATAAAAAGTTATTTTTTAGCTAATCATTGTGTGATATCGAGAGAATTAAATCATTACTATACATATATCACAAGTAAATAATTCTTACGACTTAAACTCATAACTTGATATGTGAAATGAACATTTATAATCAATAGATGAAATATTGAAGTTGGAGTTGTGGTTGTGGTTGTATGTACTTGTTTTATAATTGAACATATAAAGAGTACCATGAATTTGGGTTTCACAACACAAAGCTGCAACTAGTATTTATTGGTATTAATTAAAAGCAAAATAATCTTAATCATCAAATTTAGGAAAATTTAAATAAATGAAATGCTCAATTTGTTATATTTATTGATAATTTTATTCAAATGATATCTAAATAATTATGGAAAAAATAAATATAATTTTCATTATTATTTGATATTGAATAGTTTTATTGTTATTTGGTATAATTTTATATTTAAAACTCTCTAACCTTTTCCTTCTTATTTTTTATGTTTATTTAAAAATAAAATAAAATAAAGAATCAAATTTTGAGGCCCTGCTAGTTTCAATTTAGTTTAGTTTATCCATTATAAACTAATATCCCCAAATGTAATGGCATAAAATTTTAAAAACTAAAATACTTTTTGACAGTTCACTACGTTTAATTGTAAGTAGAAAAATTAACATTTTAACGTACGAGATAAAGAATCTAATAAAATGAATATTCAGTGCAAATACAAATGTGAGAAGAAAGTCGTACCAATAAATTTTTCTTAACATCCAAAAAAAAAAAAAAAGTCATATTTTTAGTTGATTGAATTTTAATTCAATTGGCATAGATATTATTGTTAATGTAGGAGGACGTAGATTTAATTACTCAAATGCGTTAAAGTGTATTTTTTTTATTTATGAGTTGTTCTAGACACCGTGTCAATAATGAGATGATTTAAAATAAAAATCACACTATAAAATGTTTTTAAAATAATTTTGTTGTAAAATATTACAAAATTTCAATATATGAATTTTACAGAATTTTTAATAAAAAAATGAAAATGATTTCAAGCTATTACTTGAGATATGGAGAAGTTAATGTATGTGCAGCATTATAATTAACATTTTAATTTCTCTAGTTAGCTTATTAATAAGAGATCATATTTAATGCACTCTTGGTCCATGAGTTTTATGTACAATACATTACAATTTGTCACGTTATTAATGAAAGATATTTAAAATTTATTTTAATTTAAATAATTAATTAAAAATTAATTTTATTAAGAGATAAAATATGAGATTTAAATAAAATTTTAAATATTTATTAGAAAGTTTTCTATTTTTTATTTTGTTCATTAATGATGTCATGATTTTATGGTGCATTGATAGTGAAATGCATAAAGCTTATATATTAACAATGTATTAAATATAATCCTTATTAATAATTCGATTTTGATTATGAATTTAAAAGAAAAAGGAAAAGTCAATATTCATCATAATAAACTGGGTGCTAGTTTCTTCATATAAATATATTCATATTTAAAATCAATTTATGTATGATATTAACATATTGTCGACTCCACTTGAGATGACTTGACTATCAAGTTAACATACGGAGTTTAAATTGATTTTTTCTTTTAATCTCAAATTATAAGATTACTAATTTATTTTAAAACTGTTAATTGATTTACCATAACTTGTTTAGTTTTATTAATAAGGTTGGTTTTCAATATGTAGTGGGTTAAGGTAACAGAGTAGCGCGTACTCCGAGCTGCTTAGTGGACCAGTGGAATCTTCTTTTGGTTTTGAGAATGCCATGGACATACATGATTATGTGACGGATGGTGTCCTATTAGCTAAATTAATGAAATATTTATTAAGGAAAATTATTAACTAAATGACAGATTATGGGGATTTTAAAATTACAGTCCAAGATTTAACACAATAAAAATTTCCAAAGATTGATATCTGCAGTTATTTTTAAACACTTAAGTGTATTTATCTTGCTAATTGAGTTTTAATTTAATTAATATAAATATTGTTATCAATGTAAGTAAATGTGGGTTCGAGTATATTTAAAGACATTATCCTCTTATTTATGAGTTGAGGAAAGTCTAGCCATTGTGTAAAAATATATATATATAATCAAAACTTATAATAATTTTGACGTTGAATTTCTATAAAGTAACCGTTAATAAAATAATTCATATTAAAATCATCAATAAAATAAATAAAAACTCTATTTATCATTAGATTATATAATAGATCGTTACCGGTTGATGTATATTTAACAAGTTCAAATTAAAATAAATGTAGAATTGTGCACATTAAAAATTCTGACTTTATCTTCATTATGATTTCGAAGTAACGAAGTAGCCGCCTCTGCGTTTATTAAAATAATATTATGGCACATGCCTGGGATTTCCCAAAAGCCGCCTTGCTTGCATATAAACCCTCCACTCCTATGAACAAATCACCAAGTAAAAAACAACCATGAGCTACTTAACCATTTCCCTGATCTCTTCCATCCTCTTCTTCAGCGTTCTTTTCATTTTCGCCCATGCAGCGCGCTTTGAAATCCGCAATGAGTGCCCCTACACTGTTTGGGCAGCAGCCTCTCCTGGTGGTGGTCGTCGCTTAGACCCACAGCAAAGTTGGACCATCAATGTGCCTGCTAGCACCGCCATGGCTCGTATCTGGGGTCGCACCAATTGCAATTTCGATGCCAATGGTAGGGGTCATTGCCAAACCGGTGACTGTGGTGGACTCCTTGAGTGCCAAGGTTGGGGTGTAGTGTACCTCCAAACACCCTGGCTGAATATTCACTTAACCAATTTGGAAACATGGATTTATACGACATTTCCTTAATTGATGGTTTTAACATCCCCATGGTGTTTGGTCCAACTAATGGCGGTTGTCACAACATTCGGTGCACAGCAGACCTCAAGGGACAATGCCCGAATGAGTTAAGGGCTCCTGGTGGGTGCAATAACCCATGCACGGTGTTCAAGACCAATGAATATTGTTGCACTCAAGGGTACGGAACTTGTAGTCCGACCTATTTCTCAAGGTTTTTCAAGGAGCGGTGCGGTGATTCATACAGTTATCCTCAGGATGATCCTTCAAGCACCTTTACTTGCCCCGCTGGTTCCAATTACAGGGTTGTGTTTTGCCCTAGAGGCTCACCCCATATTGAGATGGTCGGAAGCAAGAACCAAGAAAAGTAAAGGGATGATCTCTTGGAGTAGTTGATTTGCATTTGGGAATAAAAAATAAAGGTCATTTGGTCTTTCCAAATGATACTGATCATGGATGTATTTGTTTTATTTTGCATATGTTTTGTTTAATGGAAGAGAAAAAACAAGTAAATATTTTTTTGGTGAATTATAATAACAAGACAAATTCTGAATAATAAATTATTATCTCGATTCAAATTTAAATCATATTTTGGATGATGAACATCCTAATTATCATACTGTCGAAACCATTTTAAAATCGGGTTTAGAAAAATGGGGATCGACTTTAAAAACGAAAGTGGAAGTCGCCACCAATCTTTTTTACTTAGGTGTGATTGGATCACCTTGTAAAAGGTTTTATTTTAAAACATTTTTGGTCCACAAAAACAAGAAAACGAGTTCGGGAGTCGGTTACAAATGAGGAAGGGTTAGCACCCTCATAACGCCCAAAAATTGGTACCAAATCGATAAGATCATGTCCGAATGTTGAAAATAAAGAAAATTACAAAATATGATCATTTTATTAGAAAGAAAACCAAGACTTATCTATCTCAAAGAAGTAAAGTACTTTACCCAATAAGTTAAGGTATAACACCTCATGACTTTAAAATTAAGCTCGTCTTTATTTAAGGAAATTCCTACCTCGAGATGCAAAATGTCGAACCCAATAAGTTAAGGCAAAACACTTTGAATTCCCAAGAATAGGTTTTTTATTTTGATTTTGAGATTTCTTTATTCCGAAGGAATATAAACATCACATCCAGGACGTTAGTATACGACATTTTTAACCCTCGTAATTAAAGTCATCTCATGATTTAAAACTTGTTAAAAGGGTATTTTAATTATTTAGCCAAATGGAAAATCGAAACCCAGTACGTTAGGGCACTATTTCCCAAATTTTTAAATATCAAAACATTGCCTTATTTTAAAATATAGTAAGCTTGTAAAAATGTACTTTTATTTTGAACAATAATCCATAACAATATCGCGTTTATAAACTATCATACACAAATATTAAAAAGCAATTATAATACAATAGCATAAAATACAACTAAAATAACTACACTATAATAATCATAAAATAGTAAATAAATAAAAGGGCATTATATAAACAAATAAAATATATAAAGAAATATATGGAAAACAATAAAAAATACTAGATAATAAATATATAATTTAAGAAATATATAAAACATATGTGAAACGTGTTATAAAATATAAATAAACTTTATACAAAAATAATTTTTAGAAAATAATATATGATATAATATACTACTATGTATATATATATAATATAGTATATATAAAAGAATATGTAATAAAAATAATAAAATAATAAATAACGAATAATAAAATATATAATAAAATATAGATTATTAAACAAGTAAAATAATATATAGGAATAATACAATAAAATAATACATATAAAATATAGGAAAATAATATAAAATATAATAAAATAATTTAATATACTATATAATGATAAAAATATAATAAAAGGATAAAAATAAAATAAATAAAAAGAATCGGGTCAAATACTAATTAAAACATATTAATAGGACTAAATTAAAAATACGCGTTAAATCCTAGGTAGAAATTAAGCCCTTTTTTAAAATGGTGCCGTTTTGATCTTTTAGCCTTTAAAACAGTTTGGGTTTAATTGAAATAACAATATTTTTTAGGGTTAATTTTCAATAAATGAAAAGTTAATTTGGAACGAAATTAAAAATAATAAAATTTTTGAAGGATGAAATGGTAATTACACCATTCAATTGAAAACGCATGATCCTACAAGTCAATCGGGTTGGGTTTCGGGGAAAAGCTAAACGGCATCGTTTTGATGCTCATTGCCTTAAGCCAAAACGATGTCGTTTTGATATTACTATATAAATTCAGGGTCTGTTTGATAGAGGGAAAATGTTTTTCGGAAAACATTTTCCCCATTTTACTGTGTTTGTTTGGTAGGAAAATGAATTCCCAAGGAAAACATTTTCCAAAACACGGTAAAATCCCTTCCTTATTTTTGGAAAACATCTTACAGATTTCTTTTCCGTAAGACATTTTCCTGATCTTTCCCTTCATCCAGGTAAGTCTTTCTCCCTTCTTCCCTTCTTCATTCCTTCTCCTTCCTTCTTTCTTTCTCAGCCAACAAATCCGATTTCGATTTTTTTCCTTCTTCCTTCCTTCTTTTTCCTTCCTTCCATCGCATGGGTTTTCATTGTAACAACCATGCCAAGCTCCTTTCACTGATTTTGAAATCCATCGCATGGGTTTTGATTGTTCTGATATTTGCCTTTTTGTTGTCTTTTCTTATTTGATTTTTTTTTGCTCAAGAAATGCCTTTGGAACCTAAGAGGTGGATGTGGTTCATCAACAAGATAAAGATAAAGGCATCAGCTTGAAGAATTTAAGTCGATTATGGCGAATCAGATGTTCCTTTCTCTCTTTACTCTTTTGTTTAATGGGTTTCGATCCTGGTTCTCTTGATGTTCTCTTGATTTTGCAAATTTTTTGTATCTTCGATCCTCGATTATTGTCAGTTTCATCAGGTGCCTGGCCGCTCGAACAAGGTAGGTTCAACGTAATTCTCAATTAGCATTTGCCTCTTATGTCTGATGCTTTCCTCTTGCTTTCTTTAGTAGATGTTTAATCTTTCTGGAGTGGCATAAATGGAGCCAAAAAATTCCATTCTTTAGGTATAGAATGGCTTTCTTTGTATACTTGATTTCCTTAGCCACTTCTTTTTGAAAAAGGAAAACGTATTTCTAGGATATTCAATTCCATATAACAAACTGACTCTGATCTTCCTTGTTTCCTTCCTTTGCATGTTCTTGTTCCTATTTGAAGGAGTGCAAATCTTTTGATGAGAAGTTTATCCAAATAGACATAAAGAGGCTTTGTGAGTTGACATCTACTACTGACAGCCTTCAGTTAAAGCCTCTAGTTGATCTTACTAGTCGTGCCCTTGCACGAATTATTGAAGGGAAAGCTCTTGAGCAGATACGTGAGATATTTCATTTGCCTGATGATCTTACTGAGGTGTCTGGTGCTAGTTGAACCTGCTTTATTTTTTATCTGTTCTCTTAATCTCTTTTCTTATTTTAGTACTTACTTTGTTGGTTTAGGAAGAAAAGCTAGAGCCTCTGAAAAATGCCACCGATGACCCATGCATTCGACTGTTAAATAGATTGTATGCGAAAAAGAGAAAGGAACTAAAAGAGATGGAGAAAATAAAGGTGACTGGGCTCTTGTTTTCTCTTGCTTTCATGCTTGGTTATTTATTAGTTGTTCGCTTTACTTCTTACTTCTTAGTAGCATGTTTATATGGTTGACATTGCTTTGTTAATTAATTTTCAATGCATCATTTTCAACTCCCTACTTAAAAAATGCATGCAAATAAGTCGGGATTTCTATGTTTCAGAATGTTGAGGTTGATGAAGAGCTTGTTGATGATCGTTCAGTTGATGACCTCTTGTCATTTATTAATGGAGATGATGGAGGTATACTTAAGTTTTTCTCTAACATAGATTGTCAGCATATATTTATTTTTCCGTCCAAATGATTGTAGTTCTATATAACTTTCTGTGTTTCATGGCTATTTTGGTTGGTTGACCTACTTAAATTAGTAGAAGAGATGGTTTTACTGATTAAATAGCTCCTCCTATAAAGAATAGTTTAGCACTTTTGCTCCTGTGGTTGCGTCTCATGTGTCAATCCCAATGTCCAAATGTCTTCTATTTGTCTGCAGTCATTTGTGAGTGTGAGGAACTGAGGAGTGAATGATAGGGGCCAAAATTGAAGAAAAACAAATTGTTTTGTGTTCCTTTATCATAATCCTGTTTGATGGTAAATTATGAAGACATCAAAAGGATAGGACCTTTCTTGGAAGATGTTACAAGATGACTTGTTTCAAACTTTTTGTAGCATAGGATTAAAAAATAATTGATGTTTCCTTCAATCATCATGGTCTAGGAACTTAATCTAAGAATAAATTTCCAACAAATTACGCTTAAAATTGTTGAGATTTCAGATCGTGGCACCTTGCAGAAAGGTTATCGAAAGTTCTACTTTTCCTTATTTTGCTTCAAAGGTTAATTGTTGGATGACACGGTGGAAGACTAGGCTTGGTCGTAATTGAATTGATGAGCGAGCCACTAGCACCTGGTGTAACTTTCGATGCACTTGTGAAGTATTATAGAGCTGGATACGATGCCGTAAGAAAGCACACAGATGCATATGTGATCCTATCAGTACGTTTAGGACCATCTGATCCACAGGAGTTCTTCTCGTTGACTAGTAGTATGAATAGAGTAGTCATCGATGTGCATAACTACAACTTTTTTTCAGATATGTTCAGAGCATGTCCGTCAATGTAACATCGATTATACCTATAATCAACGAGCTTTTGATCTCGGACGCTTGAAAAATTTTATGTGGTGTACTACTAATTATGTATTTGGATAATATTATTAATTTTAGTATTAATTGTGATTTAGAAGTTTATTTATAATTATTTAATCCTTGTTTTTTATTTTTTAACACAATTACAAATTTGACTTTGGTTGTTTTCATTTTATGACGGTTAATAATGTAGCTTAATAATTGAGTATTATTATATATTAAATTTGATTTATTTATTTATAAATAAATCATTGCAATATATGTAAAAACAATTTAAAATATAAAAATTTATTAATATGTATATAAAATTTATTAATATATGTAAAAATAGCTTTTTCGAAAAATATTTTAAAATCGCCAAACAATGTAAAATATTTTACACAGATTCATCCAAACACCAGAAAATATTTTCAGTAAATCATTTTCCAAAAAGTAAATCATTTTCTAGAAATCATTTTTCGAAAAATATTTTACTGGCAAACAAACGGAGCCTCAATTTTGACTAAAAAAAAATCATTTACTCCATTTAAAAAAAAAACTGAGAAGCTTAAAAAAAATGCTCTCCCTCTCTAGCCCCAGGCGATTTCTGGCAGTTCCTCTGGCGAGACTCCGGTGTCCGACCGCCACACGCGCCATCTATACGCACCTCCTCCGATGGTGATCAAAAAAACCAAAAACCCCCTTTTCCGACGCCAAATCAAACGGTAAACTCCTTTCACCCCCTTTTTTTAGTAATATATGTGTATAAAAATGTATGAACTGAGAATAAAAGAAAATAAAATGAATTTTCAATAGATCACCTCTATTAACAAAACTTTTTGTATTCTCCCTTTTTTTGTGTATTTTCGTGTAGATCAGTGTCTGTCCTTTTTACAAATTCTTGTAGGCTTTTATAGCCTTTGAAATGAAAACAAAAAAGGAATAAAATATTCTGCTTCTATTTTGCCTTCTTCTGCTGCGGGTTATTTCCTTTCTTTGCAGTTCAACGAAGGCTCGGCGATGATGAGGTGATTTGCGCGATCTGCGGCGCAACTGGTGGAAGGCTACTGGTGCTGCGTTAGTTGCGTGTGTTACGGTGCGACGATCAGTATTCTGTCCTTGCGGCGCCTAGGGTTTTTGGGGAACCCTAGGTTTCTGTTTCTATCAAAGATTTGGGTCCCTTTGGGCCAAGTCCAAGTCTGGGTTATAATTTTGGGTCAAGAGGTCCATTCGGGTTTAGGTAGGTATAATCTGTTTGGGTATTGGGTAGTTCAGGTAATTGGTTAGTGGGCCATTTGTTTGGGCTTGCTTGGGTTTTTGTAAAAAGAGTTGTATAAATGGACTGTTTAAAGACATTATTTTTATTTTTTATTTTCTAGTCAATTCTGATGGGCCCGGGCGAAATTGAGTGTTTACAGCTACCCCTCTTTGCTCATTGTTGTGAAACAAGAATAGAGCAAAGACTATAAAAGGACCAATTTTGTCCGGTTTTGGCCGAGCCTCGACTTCTTGATCCTCATCTTCTTCAAATGACTCCAAATCCACTACAACTTCATCGGTATTGAAAATTTATCTTGATTTCAGTAAGTTTGATAGCTTCAACTTCATGAAGGCAGTATCCACTATCTTTTGATCTGCTCCACTGCAAACTCAGGAAGACCAGATCTGATATTTTCAATCTGATCCCTGCAAACTCAGGGATCACCAGACTGATGTCTTCGATCTGCTTCTTGCAACTTTAGGAAGATAAGATCTGTTGGTATCTTCGATTTGATTCCTGCAAACTCAGGGATCACTAGACTGATGTCTTCGATCTGCTTCCTGCAACTTCAGGAAGATAAGATCTTCTTTCTTCAATCTACTCTACTACAACTTTAGGGAGATAAGACTGAAAATGCCTTCTGATCTGCTTCCTGCAATTTCAAAAGATAATATCTTCTTTCTTCAATCTACTCCACTATAACTTTAAGGAGATAAGACTGAAAATGCCTTCTGATCTGCTTCCTGCAACTTCAGGAAGATAAGATATTCTGTCTTTAGTCTGCTCCACTGCAACTTCAGGGAGATAAGACTAAATGTCTTTTGATCTGCTTCCTGCAACTTCAAAAAGATAAGATCTTCTTTCTTCAATCTACTCCACTACGACTTTAGGGAGATAAGATTGAAAATGCTTTCTAATCTGCTTCCTACAACTTCAGGAAGATAAGATCTTCTATCTTTAGTCTACTCCACTGCAACTTTAGGGAGATAAGACTAAATGTCTTTTGATCTGCTTCCTACAACCTTAGGAAGATAAGATCTTCTGTTTTTGATTTGCTCCACTGCAACTTCAGGGAGATAAAATATTCTATTTTTAGTCTACTCCGCTGCAACCTCAGAGAGATAAGACTAAATATCTTTTTATCTGCTTCCTACAACCTTAGGAAGATAAGATCTTCTGTATTTGATTTACTCCACTGCAACTTCAGGGAGATAAAATCATTTGTCTTTAGTCTATTCCACTGCAACTTCAGGGAGATAAGACTAAAGCATCTTTGATCTGCTTCCTACAACTTTAGGAAGATAAGATATTCTGTGGTCGATTTTCACCACTGTAACTTCAATGAGATAAAATCTTCGAGATAAAATCTTCGATCGCTTTTAGTCTAAGATCTTCACTCCATCGCAACTTCGGGAGATAAGACTAAAAGACGTCTTCGATCCGCTTCCTACAACCTTAGGAAGATAAGATCTTCTGCTTTTGATTTGCTCCACTACAACTTTAGGGAGATAAAATCTTCGATTTTCGGGAAGATAGTCCGCTTTCATTTGCTCCAATTTAAAATCTTCGTCCGGAGATAAGACTAAAACATCTTCGATCTGCTTCCTTCAACCTTAGGAAGATAAGATTTTCTATTTTTACTCCATCGATTTACTCCATCGCAATTTTAGAGATAAAATCTTCAATCTTCTTACAACCTTAGAAAGATTTCCTTTTCGAGTCCGCTTCGAGGAGATCTTCTTTTGAGTCCAACTTCAACTTCGTGAGATAAGACTAAAACGTCTTCGATCTACTTCCTACAACCTCGGGAAGATAAGATCTATTTTGATTTACTCCAATCGCAATTTTAGATTTGCTCCAAGTCCGTAATATCGGGAGATAAAATCTTCGATTTTCCTAGTCCGCTTCTGCTTTTTGATTTGCTTCACCGTAATATCGTGGAGATAAAATCTTCTATTTTAGTCCGCTCCATCGCAACTTCGGGAGATAAGACTAAAACGTCTTCGATCTGCTTCTTACAACCTTAGGAAGATAAGATCTTATGTTTTCGATTTGCTTCACTGCAATATCAGGGAGATAAAATCTTCTGTTTTTAGTCTGTTCCACTGTAACTTCAAAGAGATAAGACTAAAACGTCTTCGATTTGCTTCCTATAACCTTAGAAAAATAAGATATTCTATTTTCGATTTGCTCCACTGCAACTTCAGGGAGATAAAATCTTCTGTTTTGAGTCTGCTCCACTGCAACTTCAGTGAGATAAGACTAAAACGTCTTCGATCTGCTTCCTACAACCTTAGGAAGATAAGATCTGAAACTTCACTGATATCGCTACACCATTTACTGAAGGACATATCCTGTAGACTCAGTTTCATGTGTTATGAGTGACATGAATGCAACATGTCATGAAAATGATTAGGATTAGAATGCAATGACCGGAATGAATCAGATGCACTTAATGAAATTTGCTATGATACAAAAATGTTATGTGTATAATTCCTACTCTAGGTGTTATCACTCATTTATTTTTCATTTTTGTTCATT
Organism: Gossypium rotundifolium; assembly: GCA_025506655.1. Taxonomy (NCBI): domain Eukaryota; kingdom Viridiplantae; phylum Streptophyta; class Magnoliopsida; order Malvales; family Malvaceae; genus Gossypium; species Gossypium rotundifolium. The sequence goes on from CP106733.1 coordinate 167,913,175, forward strand.
AATCATATTCCGCTTAACTGGCTTGACCCAATGTAATTTCTGAATCAGCCCTGCTTGGATCTTGAGTCATGAAATTAGTACTTCCCACTGCAACTTCAGGGGAATAACATTCGATTTCTTCCATCTTTTTGTTACCACTCAAAGGTACAGAACTTGTATCTCTTTCAATCTGTTACACTATTCTCTGGTTGTAATGACCAGATGTATGTGTCTGAATGGGTGTAAGGTATCCCAACAATGATCCCCTTTTACACTCGGATTGACCTTATTCATCATTTGCCTGATATGGTACCACCAATAAATTTGTCTTATCCAATAAGAATATGAAGAGATAATCATTTTTCAATGTTTCCAATCCCTTATGCTTGGTGAATTCTAAACAATAGTCTTGTTTCAGATTCTCATGTTATTTAGAAGCTTCCAAAGTAATATGCGAAACTTCTTTTATGAAAATGTTATTAGTCCATAAATCGTTATTTCAATATAAAATGTTTGAAAAAAGATTACCACAATGGACAAGAAAGAAATTAGTCAAGAGCATATCTCGAAACAAATAAGTTAATCAAAGATAACCCAAGCAATAAAAGGAAATTGACTTGGGTGTATCTCAAAAGAATAAAGCAATCAAAGATAAAGAATTCAAAAATGGGTAAGATAGAAGCTAGTTGCCCCAGATATCACAGCCTGAGCTTCTTTGTTCCAACTTTTTAAGGACCATTTTAAGCTCGATATGTGTTTAGGGGATCCGGAGTACTCTGTCAATGCCCCAAGACGTAACATACTTCTTCATTGTTAATTCAAATGTAGCAAGACTACTGTGTGCCCCTTTTGATCAAAATTTGAGCCATCCTTTTCGGGTTTTCAACTCAAAGCACCTTTGGTCTAAAAGCGTCCTTTACAGGTTTTCGCCTTGGCCTCTTTTTTTTTAGGCGCTCTTTACGGGTTCTCACCTTGGTCTTTCCTCTTTCAGGTCAGATATCTCTTGACTAAACCTGAATTCGCTAGATTGGGCTAGTCTTCAAATATCAATGCTCTTCTAGAATAGGCCCTACATAAATCTTTCCTAGTTTGGCATATGCTTTCCTCTAAAATCGTTTTGTAGGAAAAAGATCTGTTTCAACATCAGGTTCCCCATTGTGGAATTCTCTAGTATGAACCTCTTTGTCGTAAACTCATATCATCTAACTGTGATGGATAGCTTTTAACCTTTCCTTGAGTTCAATTGGCAAAACGCTTTAATTCCATAAAACAAATGGGTAAGATGTTGCCCCCAGTGAAGGTTCTGGCCGATGTTTAATAAGACAGAAGGTAACGGTAGCTTCTTATACCAATCTTTACAAGTCTAAGTCACCTTTCATAATTTTTGTTATTTTTTCTTTTGTATTTTTTCTTTTGGCAACTTTTTTGACAAAGGATATGTCATTTGATTTTTGAACAAACTGTAAACATTGACTTTGCCTTTATTAACATTTTATGTAGGTGTCTGATTTCTTCTTCTTCTTCTTCTTCTTCTTTTTTTAAATTTGATGACTATGGACTTTGTAACATTGGCATATGAAGCTACTTTCACCCTCTTAGTGAAGTAAACAATGACCACGACAATGAATCGATATTGATGAAAACTTGAAGCATTTGACAAGATTGGACCTATAATATCCATACCTCACATATAGAAAAGTCTGTGAAAAAAATAGAAGAGTCACATAAATCTCGTTTTCTTCAATTCAGTATTTGTGGTATGACTGATGCAATCCCCTTTCATGGTAGACCAACAGTGCCCCATCCTCTTGTTTAGCCCGAGTCTTATTAGCCCAGGCATGTCCTGAAATGATCGTGCGAAAACATCTTTGAATTCTCGAAGATAACTCAATAATGTCTCGCCCTACTCCTTTCCTAAGCTCGCAATATCCAATGACCCTTTGTAGAGTAAGGTCTATTTTTTTTTTGTTAAACCATTCTTAACAAGTGAGAAGATATGTCACAATCTCTGCCATCTTCAAAATCCTGAGATCCCTTAGACCCATATCTTGTTCAAAAAGGAGTTAGTAACAATGTTGCTTATGACGTTGATATCTGGGTACCTAGGTACAAAGGAGAACAAATGATTCTAAGGATGATTATTTGGATAGTATGGTAAAGAATGAAAGAATATTTGTAAGAAAAATATACATTATGAAATGTAAAGAATAAAAGAATATGTATTCAAAAAGATACATTTTATTGAAATAAAATTTTGAACATAAGCCTATTTCACAAAAGAGTTCTTGTTGCCTTTAGGCCAAGACAACAAGCCTGTTTTGAACATTACTCTAGATTAGCCCTAAAAGTACAGAGATTTATTCCACAATCTTATTATTCAAAACACTCCCAATTACACAAGGGTTTGGAAACTTCGTTTTCTGATTTCCTCTTTGATTTCTTCAAAGAGTAGCAACTTTTGGTCTCCTCCTTCAATCACCGCATTCACGTCCTCATTAAAGTGATCAAGTTTTGATGGACCATCGAACTTCACAACTCCCATTTTAATAAACCTTTCAACCAACTTTTTAAACGTATTGCAGTTTTCAATTTAGTGGCTCTTTATTCTCGCGTGGTACTCACATTGGGCATTCTCGTTATACCATTTTGGGAATGGAGGTTGTAACGGTTTCGAATAAAATGGGGACACCACATGTGCATCAAACAAACTTTGATATAGCTCCATATACATCATAGGGATTGGCGTAAATTGGAGCCTTTCAGAGTTATACCTATCGGCATTATTCATTTTCTTTTCCTTCTTCTTCAGGGCTTTTGAGGTCCTTTCTCCTCTTTCCTTCATTTCTACCAGAGCAACCGGTTTGACTTGATCATTGCTCGGGTTAACACCCATTGGAGAGTAAACGATGTCTTCCTCGTCATCCTCACTATTGTCCACTGAGCTACTCCTTTTTCCAAGTCCTCCGGTATCATACTCATTTGAAATTTCCACATTTCTTGATGAATCTCGGTCAATTGCTCCTGCATCTGTATTTGCATTTGTTCTATTCTCTCTAACCTATGCTCCATGTTTTCCAGGTTAACTCTGAAATATTTTGACCTAATTAGGATTCTCTTGTAAAAGTCTAATGCAAATGATGCAATGTAATGCAAATGTATGAATGCAAAGAGACATCGATTCTGATCAACTTCATTATAGAAAACTTTATTAGAAAATAAATTCTTTTACATAAAATGGACTACAAATAAGCTTTTGCCTTAAGTCCTAAAGTTTTAATTTTTCCAAGCAATAGAGCTAGCTCTTGACTACGATCAGACTGTAGCTCAACGTATCAGTCTGTGATTCCAAAATCTGTAGATGATCACCTACCTCTTAAATCTGAACTATTGCTTCACTCATAAGGTAATCTCGACTCTTAACTTGATCATACTCGTATTTCCTTATATCACATAATATATATATCATGATTTCCATTCCCTTAATATTTTTCCATATTTATCCCGTTGAATTTCTTGGAATTTTCGATGGATTTTCAGAGGTACACTTTAGTGTACAAATCCAGTCCGTCAATTCATGTTCATGTGGGCACATTTCCATTTCAGAGCACACTCCTGAATCTCATCCTTACAAATGGGATTACCACCCAAAGCTAAATCCTCAGAATATAAACTCGAGCATTGTCTGGATTACCGGTCAAAGCTAAATCCTCGCAACGACAATTACTCTAATGAGCTTGGATCCAATTACCACCGAAGCTAATTGAGACCTAATTCGGATTACCCATCCGGCTAAATCCATTTTCCACATATTCTTCTGGAGGGCTATATCAGGATCACCCGTCCGGCTAGATCCTTTTCACACATATTCTTCGAGGGCTATATCAGGATCACCCGTCCGGCTAGATCCTTTTACCACAATTCCTTTTCGTAGATCCATCAATTTTCCTTTCATTCAACCGATTTCTTCCCTTTTATCAAATATATCAATGTTTCATCAATTTTCATACAATGAACATTCAAATTATATTCATATCAATAACATACATTTCAAGCATTTAAGAAGATAATTCAAGTTACATGAACTTACAATTCGATTTTATACCATAACGATAATCTTAGTTTCATGATAAATATTTGAAATAAAACATTATATCATTTCTACCTCAACGCTTATCAATTATAATCTAGCATGTGATCAATTTATACACAAGTCATTCATTTATTATTTTCCTCCTCCTCCTCTCCATCCACATCCTTAGTATAAACAACTCACTTGTAAGTAACATTATCTATTATTTTCACTATTTACTTATGTGAATATTCAAGTTGTCCATCCGTGTCATAGTCACTAAATTATTTTTATCTTGAGCTACAGAACTCCAAATTAAGATCCGTAAATTTTATTTGAAACTAGACTCACATATCTTCTTACCATAATATTTCCAAAATTTTTGGTATGGCCAATTAGTACAGTTTATTAGTTAAGTTCTCCCCTGTTACACAGTCCTACTACTCTGACCTCTCTTCACTAAAAATAAATTATCTCATAGTACAATTTTCATATAGTATTTCTGATTATTTCTAATGAAAATAGGCTCACTAAGGAATACAGACATATAAATTATAATGCATAATTATTTTTGTACAATTTTTAGTGAATTTCTAAAGTAAGAACAGGGGCTCACGAAGTTATTCTAAACCAGTCTTACTAAAATTTAAATATCTTAAAATGTAGACTTCCTTTGCTTGCTCTGTTTCATTTAGATGAAAATAGACTCAACAAGATTTAATTCTATATCTCACTCAACTTCTAATTCAATTTCTACCATTTTTGGTGATTTTTCAAAGTTAGACAACTGCTGCTGTCTAAAACTGCTTTAGTGTAACCTGTTGATTTCTATTTTGTCCCAAATTCCACAATTCATACAATTCAGTCCTTGCTCAATTAACCCCTCAATTGAGCTAATTTTCTCATTTAATACTTTTCTCTGTCATTTTAAACTACTTCATAACCTTTGAAAATCAAAATTTTAACATTAGGCCTTAATTTTAACTCTTTCACAATTAGGTCCTAAAACCAATTTCCATCAATTTTACTTGATAAAATCACCATATATCAAAATTAAAGCTTCAATTCTATATTTATTCACCATATTATTCCAGCACTCATCCATAGAAACTTTAAAAATTTGCCATAGAATCAAAAACTAATGACATACTAAGTTGGACCCAATTGTAAAAGTTCAAAAACATAGAAATTTCAAGGAGAAAGCAAGAATTAAACTTACATGAAGCCAGAGTATGAAAACCAGCTTGAACCCTCTTCCATGACTATTTTTCAGCTGATGAAAATGAAGAGAAATGAAGAGAATTCTAGATATTCCAATTTGGTACCATATTTATTTAACTAATTTTGACAATTTTTCAATTTTACCCTTATTTCAGCCATTTCCTGATTTTTCTCAGCTATTGCTGCCCAAAATATCTCCTTTGGGCTTATTTTCATTTTAGGTCCTTCCACATTTGACAATTAAGCTATTTAATCCTTCTAGCAACTTTTACACCTTTTTCAATTTAGTCCTTTTTATTTTATTAACCACCCAAACGTCAAAATTTCCTAACGAAATTTTTATACCGCTACATTTGGCTCGTAAATATTAAATAATACAATCTATGAGTTCATTTGTCAGATTTGATGGTCTCGAACCATTATTTCTAATATAACTGAAATTTAGGCTATTACAATTGCTTCACTCATAAGGTAATCTCGACTCTTAACTTGATCATAAGAATGATGAAGCTTTCCTCTCTTATTTCAAGAAGTTCGATCAGAAGTTCGATCAGAAGTTCATCACTATATAATGTTGATTCTTCCGCTTCCATGGCCCATAAAGATAAGAATTTTTCCTATCAAGGGGCAAACAAAGAAAGAACTATGGAGCTTTAAGAAATTTAGATTGTATCAAACATTTTTCAACTCTAACCACAAGTGAAAGGTGTTTATTCTGGTTCATCTCTTTGGGGAATTAATACGAATTCCTTTCATTTCCTCACAACGAATCAAATCCCTCGCAATGTTGTTTAGATCACAACGAGGAGCCGAGAAGTTCACAACAACTCATCTTTCAATCCTAGATGTCTCCACCAATTTCTTGAATGACACAATCTTCTTAATCTCGTCCATTCGAGTTATTCTGGCCATCAGGCCTTGCATTTCTATTATTTTTGGTAGGTGCAACGTCCACAAGTACAACAATAAACTCAAACTTATTGTTTGGTAGCAGACCTATAATAAATAAAACTTTTTTACCATCATAGACGAAATTCTTTCCATCCAAATCGTTCTTGTAGGTTTCATGCATTATGTCAGTCGCTTTCCTTACCGTCCACAGGGTGACCATCTTCATATGAAAAGAAACGCTGTACTGGTAGAAATGTTTATCCGTACTCCTCACACTCACTTTGAAGTGATTGATGAGTATAGTTACCTTTTGCCCTTTAGTTCAAACATCACGCCTTACCACAGGGTGTCGTACAATCTTCTTCAAATCCGATTCTGCTTTGATCAAAACAACATCAGGAGGCATATGTGGTAGGATTCTAGTGCTGCCCCATTTATCTCTTGCTCAAACGAATCCATACCCTCTTTCTCTAATTGCTTATGCTCTAACTATATACGAATGATTGCATTGTCTTCCATTTTATCAAGAAACCCGTTCTCCATAACCAGCTTTCTAACTTAGAAACTGGCCATGAATCGATACCTCTTAAAATATGAAATGACATGCAAAAAAAAAAACACAACAAATTAGCACCAGAGAATAAGATATAAAGCAAGTAAAATATGATGTAATGCAAATGCAAAGAAAGATAGGCATTGACTCTGAATTCAGTTACATTAGAAAAACTTTACTAGAAAATAAATTTCTTTACAGAAAACGGATCGCATACACAACATTGTCTTCATAGTCCAAGTGAAAACATTAATCCCTTCTTCGCAAAAGTTAAGTCTTGCAAACTTCTAATAGATGCCTCCTCTAGCTCCTTTTGCTTGATCCGATCATGACTCTGCTCACTTGTTAGCTTCTTCAAGAATGTCGAGCCGTGGTAATCTTCGAATAGTCTTGTCAACTTGAATCTTTCGGTGATAAGGTCTTGTATTCCTTCATGGACTATCAGTCTTCTCTCATTGTATTCACTTAGACTATATTCAGACGACCGTATTATAATCCACTTTATCAAAAAATCTATTTTCTTATAACCAACTTTTCTATTTAGTAATCGAACCTGAAATCAACACCTCTTTTCTATGATGTGAATGCAATGCAATCAAAACAAAAGAAAACCCATTAGCACAGGAAAAATAACATAGAACCTCTGAGGGTGACCACTAGAGTTTGACATGGTTCTACCTAGGGTAGGCCCTTAGGGTTCACTATATGCGGTTAGCTCTAAAGTTGAGGTACCCAAACCAGAAGATTCATCGATCCTCACCCATTATAGGCTCATATGGACCGAGTTCGGTTCGGGGAATACATTTCCTATGGTCGCACGGAGGTGAAAACCTCAAGAAGACATAGAGGTACGGATGTATCCCAAAGTGATTCACTAACTCGCACGGAGGTGAAAACCTCACGAAGGAGTAGCTTCTCACTCCCACTTAAGGGTGTGACCACGACGGTCATACAGTGCAATGTAGAGTAATATATTTAAAACCACATGCAATAAAAGAATAATATTTTTTAAAACCAGAATTTTAAATTCAAACAAAAGGACATGAAATTATCAATTTTACGGCCTGACTCTCTTGTATCCCCAGTGGAGTCGCCAAGCTGTCAAAACTATTTTAAAATCGGGTTTAGAAAAATAGGGATCGACTTTAAAAGCGAAAGTGGAAGTCGCCACCAATCTTTTTTACTTAGGTGTGATTGGATCACCTTGTAAAAGGTTTTATTTTAAAACATTTTTGATCCACAAAAACAAGAAAACGAGTTCGGGAGTCGATTACGTATGAGGAAGGGTTAGCACCCTCATAAAGCCCAAAAATTGGTACCAAATCGATAAGATCATGTCCGAATGTTGAAAATAAAGAAAATTACAAAATATGATCCTTTTATTAGAAAGAAAACCAAGACTTACCTATCTCAAAGAAGTAAAGTACTTTACCTAATAAGTTAAGGTATAGCACCTCATGACTTTAAAATTAAGCTCGTCTTTATTTAAGGAAATTCCTACCTCGAGACGCAAAATGTCGAACCCAATAAGTTAAGGCAAAACACTTTGAATTCCCAAGAATAGGTTTTTTTTTATTTTGAATTTGAGATTTCTTTATTCCGAAGGAATATAAACATCACATCCAGTACATTAGGATACGACATTTTTAACCATCTTAATTAAAGTTATCTCATGATTTAAAACTTGTTAAAAGGGTATTTTAATTATTTAGCCAAATGGAAAATCGAAACCCAGTACGTTAGGGCACTATTTCCTGAATTTCTAAATACCAAAACATTGCATTATTTTAAAATATAGTAAGCTTGTAAAAATGTACTTTTATTTTGAACAATAATCCATATAACAATATCGCATTTATAAACTATCATACACCAATATTAAAAAATGATTATAATACAATAGCATAAAATACAACTAAAATAACTACACTATAATAATCATAAAATAGTAAATAAATAAAAGGGCATTATATAAACAAATAAAATATATAAAGAAATATATGTAAGACAATAAAAAATACTAGATAATAAATATATAATTTAAGAAATATATAAAACATATGTGAAACGTGTTATAAAATATAAATAAACTTTATACAAAAATAATTTTTAGAAAATAATATATGATATAATATACTACTATGTAAAATATATATATATATATAATATAGTATATATAAAAAGAATATGTAATGAAAATAATAAAATAATAAATAATGAATAATAAAATATAGATTGTTAAAACAAGTAAAATAATATATAGGAATAATACAATAAAATAATACATATAAAATATAGGAAAATAATATAAAATATAATAAAATAATTTAATATACTATATAATGATAAAAATATAATAAAAGGATAAAATAAAATAAATAAAAAGAATCAGGGTCAAATACTAATTAAAACAGATTAATAGGACTAAATTAAAATATGTTAAATCCTGTGGACTAATATTGAAATTAAGCCATTTTTTAAAACGGTGCATTTTTAATCTTTTAGCCTTTAAAATAGTCGGGTTTAATTGAAATAAAATATTTTTAGGGTTAATTTTAAATAAATGAAAAGTTAATTTGGAAATCAAATTAAAGATAATAAAATTTTTGAAGGATGAAATGGTAATTACACCATTCAAAGGAAAACGCATGGATCCTACAAGTCAATCGGTCGGGTTTCGGGTAAAAGCTAAATAATGTCGTTTTGATGCTCATTGCCTCAAGCCAAAACGACGCTGCTTTTGATATTACTATATAAATTCAATTTTGACTTTAAAAAAATCATTTACTCCATTTAAAAAAAATTGAAAAGCTTAAAAAATGCTCTCCTCTCCAATTTCGCGATTTCGACATTTCCTCCCATGAGACTTGGTGTCCGACCGCCACACTCGCCACCGTACGCGCCTCCTCCGACGGTGATCAAAAAAAACCTAAAATCCCTTCTTTCGGCTCCAAATCAAACGGTAAACTCCTTTCACCCCCTTTTTTAGCAATATATGTGTATAAAAATGTATGAACTGAGAATAAAAGAAAATAAAATGAATGAGTATTTTCAATTGATCACTTCTGTTAACAAAACCTTTTGTATTCTCCCTTTTTTTGTGTATTTTCTTGTAGATCAGTGTCTGTCCTTTTTACAAATTCTTGTAGGCTTTTATAGCCTTTTAATTGAAAACAAAAAAGGAATAAAATATTCTGCTTCTATTTTGCCTTCTTCTGCTGCGGGTTATTTCCTTTCTTTGCAGGTCAACGAAGGCTCGGCTATGATGAGGCAATTTGCGCGATCTGCGGCCCAACTGGTGGGAGGCTACTGGTGCTGCGCTAGTTGCGTGTGTTACGGCGCGACGATCAATATTCTGTCCTTGCGGCGCCTAGGTTTTTTGGGGAACCCTAGATTTCTGTTTCTGTCAAAGATTTGGGCCCTTTGGGCCAAGTCCAAGTCTGGGTTATAGTTTTGGGTCAAGAAGTCCATTCGGGTTTGGGTATTGGGTAGTTCAAGTAATTGGTTAGTGGGCCATTTGTTTGGGCTTGCTTGGATTTTTGTAAAAAGAGTTGTATAAATGGACTGTTTAAAGACATTATTTTTATTTTTTATTTTCTGATCAATTCTGATGGGCCGGGTAAAATTGGGTGTTTATACATACCATCACATAATTTCAACTGCTTGTAAGTAGAATGAGAAACATTCAGGTAGAAACCTACTAAACTCAAGAACATTACCTCAAAAACGAATTTAAGGTAATGTCATTTTTTAAATGCTTTTAGCCTTTCCTCGTCAACTTGAATTCCTGCTGAACTTATTGGTGCAATTATCAAAAACCAGGTAAACCTACCAAATGAAAACCATACCAAAACATCATTGACCACCTTCAAGTATCTCATCACTCTCGGCTCGCTCCCTCGATCGAAACCAATCCTCCAACTACAATCTATCACAACTCTCTTGGTTTTCAAGCCACACACATCATCTTCACCATCCTTTCCAAAAACCACCATCTCCAACCTGAAACGAATTGGGTGGAGCCAGCACTCAAAAACACCATGAGCGAACGCACACGAATCGTCTTTTTTACAGTTCCCCTTGCGGAAGTCCGGGCAAGCGGATTGAGAGTAACGGAACTTCCTTGAATCCCTCCATTGAGCCTTCTCGCTCGGCTGGGCGTACGGGCATTCGGTCAGTCATGTGACCTTCCACGCGCACACCTCTTCACCTTGAACTCATACATACGAAAATGGTCGCATGAGAATGCATCGACGATGGGTAAGTCAGAGTTGTCACTAAGGATGTCGGGCTCGAGATCGTTCAACGAGAGGTAGAGGCGAAGGGCCATAAGGTAGTCAACGGGACGGGCTGCAAGGTGCATTGTAGTTAAAGTCAAGGGTTGAAAAGTTATCCGCCTGATCGTTTAACAATTCCTAGTCGGGACGGTGGGGAACGGTCGTCTAGTGAGTTTTTTTATCATTATATTTTGGATATTGTCCTTTCTGCTATTCTAACTCGGATGATGAAGATGAATGTGCTTGGTTTCGGGTTGAAGATGGTGGTTTTCGGCAAGGATGGTGAAGATGATGCGTGGGACTTGAGAACAGAGAGAGTTGTGATGGAGTGTAGTTGGAGGCTTGGTTTCAATCGAAAGAGCGAGCCCGGAGTGATGAGATTACTAGGGGGACGGTGGTGATCCTGAGGGTGATTAATGGTGTAATGGTACTGGTTTTTAGTAGGTAGGTTTACTTGGTTTTGCCAGATCATCGGCACACCAAAAGGAAAAGAAAGAAAGAAAAGGAAAAACAGACAGGAAAGGTAATAATAAAAGAAATATAAGAATATGGTGGGATCTACTAACGAAAATTAATCTCATGTCACTGTGCCGTTTGATATTTAGTGCTAGAGTGGTAATATTTTTAAAAAAGCTTTTGAAGAGTGTTTTTAAGAAATGCTTTTGAGAAGTATTTTTAAAAATTTTATTTTAAAATTTGAGTGTTTAGTATTGTTGTGAAAAAGTGCTTATGAGAAATAAAATTTTATTTTATACATGTTATTATCAAGTAATAAATGTATTTAAATAAGATTTAAATTAGTTAATATTATTATATTTTAGTAAGAATATAAAAAATTACTATAACTTGTTAATATTTTAATATACAAAATATAAATTTTAAATATTTTTAAGTAATAAATATTAATTACTTATAAAATTTAATTAGAATATATAAACTACATTTTAAATATTTAAATATAACCATTAAATATTTATAATTAGTATTTTAAAAAATATTTTTTATTTTTAATTAATGATTTTAACACATTTGTCATTAAGCACCAAAAAAAAAGAAGGAAAGAACTATGTTATTGGATGAGTGAAAAAGTAATTAAGTAATAAAAGTGTTTTTTGGAGAAGAAAAATTAAAAATTTTAGCTTCTCCTTTTCAGAAGTGTTTCAAAAGTATTTTTAAAAACTAAAAATTCCAACTAAAAGTAATTTGTTCTGAACTTTTCTTCCAAAAATATTTTTAGAGCAAAAAGTACTTTTTTTTAAGCACAGAGCAAGAGGCCCTTAATCGCATGGTGGCTATGAAAATAATTTCTTAAAATTTAATAATGAGTTGGATGATAAAAGAAACATTAAAAATTTAGTTACTAATTATATAATTTATTCAAATAATAATATGTGAATAGTTTAATATATTGTATTAAAACTGTTATGTTACTGACAAATGTTAGGTTATATTTTAAAAGGAAAATGCAAATTTGAATTTTAAAATGAAATTTTTAAGAGAGAGAATTACAAATTTTATTAAAGACTTATCAAATGGATATGATAAATACGTAAAATCGGTGATGTTAAAAAAAAAAAAAAATAGTATTCTGCAACGTAGAGTGACTAGCTAAGTGGAAAGAAAGTCAAATGGTAGATGTTAAAATAAGGAATATCTTATGGTTCTCCCAAAATCCAAATGCGCTTGGCCTTATCTTCATTATGATTTGAAAGTGTTCGATTAGCCGCCTCTACCTTTATTAAAACAATATTATGGCACTTGCCCATGATATCTATGGTACCAAAAAGCCGCCTTACTTGTATATAAACCCTCATCTCCTATGAACAAATCCCAAAGTAAGAGCTAACCATGAGCTACTTAACCATTTCCCAAATCTCCTCTCTCCTCTACTTTAGCGTCCTTTTCATTTCCGCTCATGCAGCGCGCTTTGAAATCCGCAATGAGTGCTCCTACACCGTCTGGGCAGCAGCCTCTCCTGGTGGTGGCCGTCGCCTAGACCCTCAGCAAAGTTGGACCATCGATGTGCCTGCTGGCACTGCTATGGCTCGTATTTGGGGTCGAACCAATTGTAATTTCGATGCCAGTGGTAGGGGTCATTGCCAAACCGGTGATTGTGGTGGACTCCTTCAATGCAAAGGTTGGGGTGTACCTCCAAACACCCTGGCTGAATATGCACTTAACCAATTTGGAAACATGGATTTCTACGACATTTCCTTAGTTGATGGGTTTAACATCCCCATGGTGTTTGGTCCAACTAATGGCGGTTGTCACAACATTCGGTGCACTGCAGACATCAACGGACAATGCCCGAATGAGTTAAGAGCTCCTGGTGGGTGCAATAACCCATGCACAGTATTTAAGACCAATGAATATTGTTGCACTCAAGGCTACGGAACCTGTGGTCCGACCGGTTATTCAAGGTTTTTCAAGGACCGGTGCCGTGATTCATACAGTTATCCTCAAGATGATCCTTCGAGCACCTTTACTTGCCCTGCTGGTTCCAATTACAGGGTCGTGTTTTGCCCCAGAGGCTCACCTCATATAGAGATGGTCGGAAGTAAGAGCCAAGAAAAATAAAGGGATCATCTCTTGGTATAGTTAATCTGCGCCTTGGAACCAAAAATAAAAAAGTCAGTTGGTCTTCCCAAATGATATCAAACATGTGGTTCTATTTGGTTTATTTTTACTTACGTTTTGTTTAATAGAAGAGCAAAAACAAATAACAGTTTTCTTCATGTTACTCAGATAGCGCTACTGTATTAATAATATTGTGCACTTTCAACAGCACAAAACGTCACAAGTTGCTATCATCTTTCATCAAAATTTCCAACTCATAAATACCCATATAAAAAAGTTATATGAACTTATATTATTTCTTTTATTGGATAAATTGTAAGTCCAATTTCGCAGCTCAGACCCAAACCAAAACTCTAGCCCAAATATGTAACCCAAAAATCAAAAAAAAAAAAAAGAAGAAGAAAACAAAATCGTAAATCAGAGGAGAGCCCTTGCGCCGCACGACCCTCGCCAGCGAGACCTTCCCTCCGCGCGCCAACAGCCACCATGCCACGTCCGCGTCGTGCTCTAGCACGTATCTGCACAATAGAAAAAAGTAGTTGTAAAATAGACTATAAAAGTCAAGCAAAACAGTGTAATCAGGGTTTTTTTTTTTTACACAAAAACACAGAGGCAATATACCACTTTGGCTACAACTACAGAATAAAAGATTGAGAAAAGGTCTATTTTTACTTTTTTTCCCGAATCTATTGTTGCTCCATACTTGTTCTTTTTTTTTTTTTGGTTTGTTTTTTACAAAAAGCTTTAAACAATAAAATAAAAACTTACGGTTGGCGGTCGGCGACGGAGGTTGGCTGGTCCTTGGCCGGGATCTGGGCCTCGAGAGGAGCAGGGGAGAGCAAACTGAAAGTTTCTTTTTTTCTTCCCCTGCTGAAACAAGAATGAAAGAAAAGGGGAGGGGGAAGGTCTTTGAAACGAAAAGAAATGGAAGAAGTGTTGGGCTTTTAGTTTTAGGGCATTAAAGGCAAAAATGGGTAATTTTCACGCTAAGTCCTCCCCCTTTGCGCGCCCTTTTAATTGCATCCCTTTCAGTTTTTAAAATTTTCCCCTGAACTTTTTACACCACTTCGATCTGGTCCGCATCCAGGCACAGCATTTAGGTCTTGGAATAATTGCGTTTTCGGTCCCTATTAGCTGGCGCGAACTGCGATTTTATCCTTTTTTCCCTTTTTATTAATTTTAATATTATTTTGACTATTATTACTATTTCTTTTTTTCTCTTTATTATTATTGTATTTACCATTACTAATATTACTTTTATTATTATTTTTTTCCTCTTATTTTCATTTCGTTATTATTATTCCTTTATCATTATTACAATATTTTTTTCATTATTACGATTGATTTTAATATTATTACTTTGTTTTTACTACTATTATTTCTCATTATTATGACTATTAATGTAAACATGATTACTATTATTCTTGTTCATTTTGTTTTACCATTATTATTACTGTTAATTTTTTATTACTATAATCATATTTATTTTTAGTACTATATTTATTATTATCGAGACCCTATTTACATGTATTGTTATTATTATTAAAGTTATTTTATTATATTTTATTATATATGTATTACATCTATTATTATTTTTCTTATTATTATTATTGTCACTATTTATACTATTCAGTTACTTTTTTACTATACATGTATATACTATTATTGCTTCTATTTTTATTATTTTATCATATTCACTATAATTATATATATATATATATATTATTATTTTGCTTACTTTTTTTGTATATTATTATCATATCTACATTTTATTATCAATATATTTTTTTACTACTATTTTTATTAGTACTATTATTTTAATATTATTATTTTTTATTAAATTTACCTTTTTTACTTTATTCATTAGTCCCATTGATAGTATTATAAGTATTACTATTTGTTTTACTTGTCACATATTATTTTGCTATTATAACATTATCGTTTATTTTTCTTTCCCCATATGTATTTACTATTATTACCCCTTGTTATTATCGTATTTACATTTCGACATTTTTTCATTTTTTATTTTTATTTCCCAAAAGTCATAAAAGGGTTTCACAAAAGTAATATTTTGTGTTTGAAAGTTCGAGGATCGTGCTCCAATCGTCTTTGGGCTTGATTTTTCGCTCGTCTAGATTACTAAATGCCCTTAAAGGATCTTGATTGTATTTTTGAAAATAAGGCAATGTTTTGTGTTTGGAAGTTTGAGAAATTCGTGCCCAATCGTCTTTGGGTTTCGATTTTCTGCTCATTCAAACAACTAAATATCCTTCAAAGATTCTTTTATCGCTTTCTTAAATAGAGGCAATATTTCATGATTGAAACCCAAGGAATCGTACTCAATCGTCTTTGGGTTTCGGTTTTAGTTTAGCCAAATAGTGAAGTACCTTTTTAAATTGCAATACATGTATTTTGGAAATCATGAAATGATCTTGGGATCGAGAGTTTGAAGCATCGTGTCCTATCGTCTTGGATATGGTATTTCACTCTTGAACAAGAGAGTTTCGATATCCAATCTGAGTCATCCAAACATTTTTTCATATTTTAAAATATTTTCTAATTTTCGATATTAAGGACTTTAATCAATCAATACTGTACCCAATTTTGGGCGTTAGAGGTGCTAATCCTTCCTCGTGTGTAACCGACTTTTGAGCCCGTTTTTCTTAAAATTCATGAGACTAAAATGTTTTCTAAAGTGACCCAATCACACTTCAAAAATGATTGGTGGCGACTCCGTTTTTCTTTTTAAAGTCGACCCGTTTTTCAACAAAAAAATGGTTCCGACATAAATTATGATTGAATTTATCATATAAATGTATTTATTTATGTACGTAATAAAAATTTTAATTTAATATTTTTATCATATTAATTTAAAATATTATCTTTATTAATATATATTTATTAATTTAAAAGTTTTTACATAAAATAAA
Organism: Gossypium rotundifolium; assembly: GCA_025506655.1. Lineage (NCBI taxonomy): Eukaryota > Viridiplantae > Streptophyta > Magnoliopsida > Malvales > Malvaceae > Gossypium > Gossypium rotundifolium. The sequence goes on from CP106733.1 coordinate 167,929,672, forward strand.
TAGTTGTACATTTTTTATTTTATTTCAAATATATACTAATGTAATTAAAATATTAAATATGACCATTAAATTATTAAAATATTAATCATTATAAAAATCTATTCGATCCATAGGTTATGGAAATATCTGCTCCAATTTTACACTAATTGCCAATGAGACCTTAGGTAAATATTAAGTTGAGGTCCTAAGAAAATTGAGATTTCAGGTTTTTTTTCTTTCAAATTTATCATGGTTACAATTAGGGTTTAATTAATTCTTAATTTAATTATTCAATTTAGTACTTATAATATTTAGAATTTAATTAGATGATTAATTTAAGATTCGATCGAAATATTAATTTAAAATAAGAGATTAGATTAATTGACTCATAAATCGATTAAACTGATCGATCAAACTAATTAAACTGGATATATCTTGTTTATAATGATTGATTAGTTTTGTTTGATTGATTTTTAAGAAAATGATGGATTAGTTGTTACTTGAAAGTAAAATTTATGATTAGATGCAAATTTATGACAGCAAAGCCAAAGTTGCACATATGGTCTTGGCTTTGGTCGTCTTTGGAGATAAGAGACCTGTCCTAATCAAAACAAACTTTTTCTTTTTTCTTATAGAATAATCAAACCTAACCTTTAATCACGTGCTATGAAGTTTTTAGACTTTTATCACACATCCTTATTGCAAGTCTTCATCTTGTTTCGTTACTCAAAAGAAATTGCATCTCAACACTACTTTGGAACAGTACTTGTGTGGTATCCTACAATCTACTGGCAGCACCATCATAAATATTAGTTAAGACTAGTTTAGTAATACTTTTAAAAAGTATTTTTAAAAGGTACTGTAAAAAATATTTTTAAAAAAATTGAGTGTTTAATATTACTGTCAAAAAATATTTTGAGAAATAAAATATATATTTTAGATATATTATTATCAAGAATGATATATATTTAAATAATATTTAAATTAGTTACTATTATTATATTTTAACAAGAATATAAAAATTGTTATAACTTGTTAATTTTTAATATATGAAATATAACTTTTAAATAATTTTAAGTAATAAATATTAATTATTTATAAAATTTAATTAGAATATATGAAATATATTTTAAATATTTAAACATAACCATCAAATATTTGTAATTAGTTTTTAAAATTATTATTTTTTTTTTAATTAATAATTTTAACATATTTGTAATTAAACACAAAAAAAAAAGGAAAATACTATATCATTGGAAGGGTGAAAAAGCAATTAAGTACCAAAAATATTTTTGAGAGAGAAAATATTAAAAATTTTAACTTCTCATTTTCGGTGCTTTTCAAAAGCACTTTTGAATAGCCAAAAATTTCAACAACAAAAAACTTGTTTAGCATAATTTTTTTCCAGCCAAAACTATTTTTTTAAGCATTACTAAACAAGCCTTTAATTTGTCAAATATTTAAAATAATTTAAAATTGATGTATTAAGATCTAATTTAGAAATATTTCTCAAAAATATTTTCGAGCAAAAAGTTTTTTTTTTTGCGAAGAAACTAAAATTTACAAGTTCTGAAAAAAAAAAAAAAACTTTTGAATCAATTTTTGATTTGAAAGAATTATTTTTCTCAAAAATAATTTATTTTTAAAATATTTTTATCTCAAAAATAGAGCAACTCGTCCTAAAACAATAATCACGACGTCATTTTCCAAATGTACGTATTCGGAATTTTCACGCATCTTTGCCAGGTACCTATCATTTATTTTTCAATAATTTCTGATGCATGAATTTGAAGTTTCGATTATTAAGAAATAACAGCTTACTGCCTTTACGAAAACCTTGTCAAATGTACCATCTTACTCATCAATTTTGACGTTACCTTAACACCGCCTGCCAAAAAATATATATTTATATTTATATTAATTTATTAATAAATTTATATTTGAGTCACTCAACTTTAAAAAATTACAAAATAATCATTAAATTATTCAAAAGTTTTCATTTAAGTCATTAACTTTTCAAAAGTTGTTATTTAAGTTTCTAAATTGTTAAGTTTTTTTTTTTAAAGTATGTCTAGCGAGCTCCAAGCGATGATTCGACAATCGATACAGTTGATCAATACCCATCAACAAGTAAAACATACCTTAAATTTGATAAGTGCTAAAAATAACATATTTTAACATCATTCTTAACGCGTTTTTAGGTGATTATTCGATGTTAATTATGAATTTTATACTTCTAATACTTTAAATTCATGTTTTAATACATATTAGAGCATTTGAGAACAAAAAAAGTAAAAATCAGAGCATGGGAGCAAGTTGCAAGAGCCACACGGGCTAAACCATTCCACACGAACGCGTGATGAGCCGTTCATGGGATTACACATCGAACAACAAAAATCATGATTTTTAGGTTTTCGGACATCCTAAGATGTATATATGACAAAAATAAGAAGATATTCAAGAAAACAACTCAAAAAGCACCATTGAAGCCGGCTTTGAAGCAGATTTTCGCTAAGATTAAATATTCCTAGTTGATTTCGTAGGAAGTTATCATAAGTTTTTTTTTTTTTTTTTTTTTTGTTATATTGCGTTTTGGATGTTTTTATTTTCAAGTGTAAACTAATTTTCTAATTAACTAGGGGAGATGAACACTAGGATAGATTTTATCGTTTGATTTTTATTTTACGCAATAAATATTTAGTTTCTTGTTCTCAATTACGTGTGCTTAATTCTTGGTGTGATATTTCTAGGTTATTAATCCATATTTGATGTACTTAAATCAATGATTGAGTAGACCCTACTTAAGGGTAGATCTTGTATAATTGAATAGAGTTGCATATAATTCTAAAAATAAACAACATAAATCTACTAAATTAGAGTCAAAACTAATAGGGAATCAATAGCACAAGTTAATGCGATAATGAAGTTTTAATTAAAAAAATTAATTAATCAACCTAAAATCAAGTGCTCTTATGCTCAAAAGAGATATTAGCATAGTTTAAATGACACATGAAATCTAGGTAAACTATTTCCTAGATATTAATTCGCTTATTGGTTGTTAATTACTTTCATGATTTATTCTTTGTCGTTTATTAGTTAATTAATTTACTTAATTTTAATTTTTAATCAATCACTCAAATTTTTAAATTAAATAATAAAAAGATGATAATGACCAAGACTTTTAATCTTCGTGAGAACGATATATTTGTTTACTATAACTATACTATTAATTGATAAGTAAATTTGCCTTAGATAAACTTTTAGTTACGCATCAAGATCCAAGTTGATCTAGCGATTAATGTCAAAGATTGGAGAAGAAAGCTATTTTAAATTTGATTTGCATATTTGTGACATCCAAAATTATTTCATAAAAAAAAGAGAAGAGAAAAGAAAATTTTAATTGATGCAATCAACATGGGTAAAAAACTATTCAACAGCATTTTTCATAATACAAAATATAAAATCACTGATAATTTAATAACCTTAAGTATGGTTTTACCGAAATGAATATATATAAATGTTTAAGTAACAATACAAAATAAATTGGATATATTTTTTTATTTTTAAAATAAATTACTTATATAATTATATTGATATATTTTTATTGTTTTTAATTAAGTCAGATGTAACTCATATTAATAACAAAACAGATATTAATAAAGAGATATAGGTGGCTGGTAGCGGGAGAAAATTAAGAGCGGAACCTCTCGAGTATAAAGCACATGGCTTACGTAAATGTCAACACGAACCTCTAGCAGACCCATTATTAGATCAGATCCACTTGGAGTATGCCAATCTCATGTGGGATTACAAACAACATTGATAGATTGCGTTTAAATACAGCTAACGAATATTTTTTTTTTAAAAAAAAATCGAGAGGTAAAGGGAAGTCTTAAGTCTTTCCATAAAAATAATTGGTCGGAAATTCTACTTTTCCATTCCCTTTACGGAATTCATGCCAAAAATTTGTCATGGATCCAATATACAACGCATAATAATGAACAGATGAAGATATTATAAACTCAATATAATTTTTTTATAAGTTCAATGTTACATCAATTTTGAATGTATTTGTATTATTTTCTACTTATATATATATATATATATATATTTTAATCATTTTGAGTCTTTTACACACAATGTCTACTTATTACGTGCTGCTTAATTTGAGCTCTCAAATGGTATATTACAGCAAGCACAAAGTTTATATAAACATTGCCGGTAAGTTAATGTTTGGCTACTATCAAATTTTGACTCTCAGTAAGACATTGACTTCCCAAATGATCCTGTGAGTACCTATTAAGGTTGATGATGATCTTAAGAGGAACAACGTAGCAACTCTTGTTTTAGAAATTACATTTTGAAGGATCTACAACTGTACAGTTTAAATCCTTGTTTAAGCTTCAGATTAGGGTTATCAATTATATTATCAAATACTATTATCTCCCAAGGCTAACGACTTATTAAAATTTTAAAGACTCACTATGACTAATTATAAGCAGAAATTAACTTTTTGATGCACAAAATAAAGAATCCAATGGAATGAGTGTTCAGTGCAAGTACAAATGTGAGAAGAAAGTCGTACCAGGAGGGAAAAGAGGCAAGAGCTAGTCTCATATGTTCCTTGTACCAGTATCCAGACAGTAACTGTTGTCTGTGTTCTTGGTCTGCAATCTTCACCCTCAACATTGCATAAATCTAGTTTGATTACTGCTATTTTCTGATTCGAATTCCAGGAATATCTTTCAAACCCATTTTTAAAGCGGTCTTCCTGAAGAGAGATGGAGGTCTTTGCAAGCCAATTGATTGGGAAAACTGGTTGGCCAGCTCAACAAGTGTAGTTTTATCCCGCCCAATTTCTCTGATCGAGTTATAATAACCAAGCCAAGCATGATATGCTGCTTCTTTGACATTCCCATCAATCTTTGCCATTGAAAACTCCAACTGCAACAACATTCCAATGCATTACAAACTTTTTGTAACAGACACTAATGAAAGAATCATTAGACACACACACATCCCCATTTTTTAAAATGAAATTGAGATATCAATGCAATATTCACCGAAACTGGTAGATTAAAAAACCAATATATTTTCAAAAACCATGGCATCAACCTATAAAGAAAATCCTTCTGATAGAAGCATGAAGAGTAATACTTTATAAGTTTAGATGCAGACCTTCTGTTTGACATCTGGATCCATATCTGGTAAAGAGGTTTTCTCAAGAGGCAAGTCCTTAATTTCATCCAAGAAATACTCTTCCCATGGAGCTATCAATAAGATACCTTCTCCATCCTTGCCTTCTCGTCCTGTCCTTCCTAGTCGGTGTATATATTGCTCTCGGTCGGAAGGAATTCCCACCTGGTAGTAATAAAAAAATTTATACATATCACTATTAAAAAATATAGAGAGAGAGGGATACAAAACAAGATATGTATCTGACAACCAGCAAGTTTCTCAACTTTCAGCACTCGTCATAAACCATTTAGGTAGCTCAACAGCTGCAAGAGATCTTATCGTTTACAGTGTTTTTCATCATGGTTCAATGTATTAAACTATTAATGCAGGCATATGTGCTGAACTGCTTAATAAGCCAATGACATGCTTGATTTTAGGTTCAAAGGTACCTGAATAACCAAAGTGACATCAGGATAATCCATTCCTCGTGCCGAAACATCAGATGTAACAAGAATTAGCCTCTTAGAGTCCCTGAATTCATCAGAGATACGAGTTCGGTAAATTTGAGGTTTTCTGGAATGGATCTCCCTGACATTCATTTTCATTTCTCGAAGAAGCAAATACATCAGTGATGTTACCATCCCAGTTGTACAGAAAACAATGACCTGAGTGCTAGAATAGTTAGCTCTCAAGAAATTTCTGCAAGTACCAAAATCCAGATGTAAGACATTTTACCTTGTACTCGGGTGCTACAGATATATGCTTCTTTAAAAGCTGGTGAACTATCTGAAAATGCAATTCATGTGGTGCAACAAGAATAGATTGCTTAACCTGCAGTCAATAAGGAAAATTCTGCAGATAAGGTCACTGTTGCCTATACATTTAATACAAATTTTAACATCCATTTTAATTTCACCAAGGAGACTTCAAAAATTTTCATTTAATAAATGAAATTGTTTGAAGTACTTAAATTCTAAATTCGTTGTTTACAAAGAAGCATTAAGCTAATTGTATTTCTTTAAAGTAAGTGTGTGCAATTATTCCCATTCATACCTTGTCATGAGTTTCTACACAGCCTAGACCCACTGTGTCAACGAAAGCATGTTCCCTCTTCAAAACAAGCTGAGATACACGACGAACCTGCATAATCAAGCACAGTTTAGATCTGAGTTGATTCATACAAGGAAATCTGCCTTGTCTACAACAAAAATAAGGTTGATGAGCAATCCAACCTCTTTTGGAATTGTTGCAGAAAACAACAATGACTGCCTTTGACGGGGCAAACAATCAACAATTTTCTCAACATCTTTCCGAAATCCCAAGTCTAATAAGTGGTCAGCTTCATCAAGTATAAGCATTTTCAATCCCATCAATCGCACAGACAAGGTAGACTTGTTCTCAACATGATCCAGCAATCTCCCAGGTGTTGCAACAATTATCTGAGGAAAGTTTTAACCCAGATAATTGGAAAAGGCTTATCTTCTAATATTAGGATGCAGAATATTCTAGAAACATTCACAATGCTAAAAGAATTGTCAAACCTAAAACATAGGCTAACCTGGCATGGTTCTGATTCGAGACGTTTCTGATCAACTTTGAAACGCGTACCTCCAACTAGAGTCTGGACTCCTATGCCATTATGATACTCCAGCAGAGCATTTGCTTCTGCAGCTAGCTGACTTGCAAGTTCTCTTGTGGGGCAAAGAATGAGAACAAAAACCGGAGGCACCCGCTGAACGGTACTAGTACTAGCGGCCTTCAAAACTGTTTCAATTGCAGGAAGCTGTTTGTCTTTAACAGAAGAATTTGAAGGAGCAACAATAATCTACAAGTTCACGAATTACAACTAAGGACTGGTAGTGTACCAGAAAAGCTGCAGTCTTTCCTGTGCCAGTTTTAGCTTTGACCAAAGCATCTTTGCCTGCTTCACATTAGAATGAGAATTGTCATTTAGAATGTTTGACTAGTCTCAAACAAGTCAGAACATGTTTAAAGAAATACAATATGACTAGCAACAGATTTAAAGAAAACAATTTACTGGAACTATAGGGAGAGCCCTACCCACAACAGAGAACTTTTATATGCAAAGGATAGTGACATCTCATGCAAGAATAGAACAGTCTACCAAGGCAAATAAGCAATGGTGATAACTTGTAATGTTAAATTTTTGTTTCCCTTATCTTCAAATTCCTATGGTTTGTCTGCCTTCAGCAAATGACATTTATATAATACCTAATTTCACATCCTCCACACATCTAGTGACTCTAATATATCATGTCACACGTTAAGCTTCCAAAATGTGATATGTTCTTGACAATTTAGAAACTTCTACATCAATTTTACTAACCCAGCAGATGTAACTAGTTGCATTAAAGGCTACCAAGGCACAGAGAATGAACAACTTACTATAACTCTATAACAAACGTAAAACTGAAAAGCAGAGCAAGCTTGTAAAGGATTCATGGAATAACACAGTAAATTCAATGAAAATGATACAGAATCACACAACAGCCAAAATGCAATAACACACCCTCAAGGCAAACAGAAAGTGTTGCCTCCTGTACTCGAGTCATCTGAAAATATCCCGCTGCAGAAAGTGCTTTGACTGTCCATGGGGATATACCACATTCATCAAATCTGTAAAACCAAAAAAAATCAAAGATTCACCAATTTTCTAATCACCAAAACAAACCATAAATACATCTATAGCTAAAGCAGTCCAACATCTTAGCTTACCTTTTTTTACTATAAATTGGTTCTCCCTCCCCCATTTTCTTTTCAATTTCAGCCAACTTCTTCTTTTCCAACTCCTGCCTAAGCAACTGCACTTGCTCCGTAAAATCCATATCCTTCTCTAGTTCCTTCAACGGAACTCTCCGTTTTATCTTCACATCATACTTTCCCAACGATGCACTACTCCCTGACTTCTTAACATCCCTCCAACCCCCAACACCTTCCACTTCATCTTCCAATTCCAAATCCGATTCATCATCACTCGATGAGCTCTCGTTCCTCCTAAACCTCCTCCTCTCTAGACGGTTCCTACTCTTTATAAAATTCACATTATTCTGAAAACTCACCTTCTCGCCTTTACTACCAAGCCTCGCCTGAGATATATTATTACGCTCCGAATGCTTCAAAGACTCATCCTTTGAACCGAAGCTTGGCTGAATCCCAGCAAAAGAACTCCCGTTTACCTTGAATTTCCCGTTAGCCTGAACTGAATGGCTCCTACTCTTAATAAATTGACTATTATTTACACCGCTTGGTTTCTCATTTTCTCTTCGACTATCAGATAGCAGTTTCTTTATATTAAGCGGCGAATGAATAAATCCTGACCGTGGATTTGTAGCCGTTTCAACGGATCGTGGCCGTTCCTGTTCCTCTGAGTTCAACGGACCGTCGTTTTCGTTCCACAAGTCCTCCGCCCCTTCTTTCGTGAACCGATCAGCCAGGGCTTTGATGTGGTCGTTGGGGCTCATGGGGCTATATTGTGTTGGATCGCAACTCGGGTCGGGTCTCCCGGCTAGTTTGGCGCGGATTTGGGATCGGATTCTGGCTTGGTAAAGTTGCTTCTCTTGGTCGAGGAGTCTTTTCTCTTTCTCCTTGGCTTTTTTCTCGTGCAGGCGCTTCCATTGCCACTTGTTCAAGCCGCCGGGGAAGGTCCGAGGGCCGCCTCCCATGGCTCGGGTGAAAATTTGGGTTCGGAGAATCGAATGGGTTTTGGAGCGTAGGAGGAGCACCGCTGAGAACATGGCTGGGGTTTAGGGTTTAAGACAGAAATGGGAATTTTGGGTTTTAAATATTGGGTCATTTCAATATCTTGCATGAGGAAACGACGGCGTTCGCTGTTTAACGTAAACCCAAATGGAAATTGTTAAAAGAAATTGTGGACCATGTAATATCACTCATCGATCATTTAAATAATATTTGTTTCTGATAATTTTAAATGAGTTAGACATAGTCCTCCCTCCCACAATTCATAAATAAAAATGTATTATGATTCAGCATACTCCAACTCACTAATAAAACTCGTCATTCATTACAAGAAAAGAGTACAAACAAAAAATAAATAATCTTTTTCTTTGTATAATAGAATTAGTTATTCATTGTCAAGTTGTATCTTAGGTGATTTGTAAGCATATTTGTGGCTGGCTGTCAGCCTAGCCCCACTAACGGATCCCATATAAAAGAAAATGTTTATCACAATAAACTAAAATTTAACTTGCAAAGTCTTCAAAAAAAACCTATATAAACATTAGAAGTGGCAGTTTACAGTGATAAATTCTATTATTAATCCAATGTTTATGAAAGTTGGTACATGAAACATATAAAATTCTTTTGAAAGGAAGATAAATTGCTTCTATATTTTGTGATGCAGCACGATTATAATAGTTGCCATTGTAAGTGGGGTGCACAAGAGAAGAGAATCCAATCCCCCCAACACTAAGTCTCCCCATGGTTTCAGACTTTCACTTCGCTCTCTTTATCACCCTTTGAAAGCGAGTTTCGGGATCAAAGGAGGTCCAAATTCGGTCAAGAATATCCTGATAAGATGAAAAGAACCCTACACCACTCTATTTGTGCATGATTGTATTGTGGATTTAATCTCTTCCTTATCCAATGTCGTTTCAACAATCACCTGCCAAAAATACAAGATTTGTCATCCATGTCTGCCTTGTTTACTGCATTTCAGACATGATAATAAGGTTGTATATAGGTTGTCTTAAGATAATAGACATCTAATAAATGGGAGGAAAAAATTCACAGAAGATCCTCAAAAGCCTTTTCACATTCACATTTTCTTTTTGGAATTCTTTTTTTTTTTTTCCTTATCCCAGTGTAAGTGCGTCGTAAAAAATGAGGCTGTGAGCGTGTGACAGAACTGTAATATCAACCTTACCTCTTGTACTTTGTTTCCGGATCGAGCAAGTAATTTGTATTGATTCTCAAACATGGATGCCATATAAACCTGCACCAAAAGATAGATCGGAAAGCAGATAATTCTCGAATCAAATCCGAATAAAGAAAGAAACTGACCAATTCAAGTAAATAGTTTCATTTCCATAACCTAACCAATTGAGGATTATATTATGAAGTGCATACGCCTAGAATTGAAATATAGCAAAACTTTTGGCAGTCATGTATGAGATTTTTCTAACAGTTCTATTCAATTTTCACCAACTTTAGCCTACTGCATGTAGTTGATATGTTGAAGCTATCATACCTGGAATGTTGGCGCCAAACCAGGGCTCAAGAAAATCGGCCCTTTGAAACTGACTGAATTCCTTCAATCTGTTCCAATTCTTTGATAAGTGATTCCACATCAGGCCACTGTCAACATTTAACATCAGTGTGTGAGGATAAACCATGCCAAATGCGAGTACAAAAAAGGACAACATAGAAGATAAGAAACATTTGTCACAGGGTCTAAACAAAAACCTCAGTGTCTGCTTGTGCTGCTTGTAATCTTCCATCTAAGTTATCATGATCACCAACCACAGACTCCAAGGCCTCAACCAGTGGATCTGGCTGTCGTGTGAAAAGAGAAAAAAGAGGATCACAACTTATTGAAAATCATGGCCTAAAACAACTGAGAAAATTTTAAAATTCAAGAACCCAGTTGCTTGTTGATTACCGTTATCTCCTTCAATGATAAAAATATACGGTCAAGTGTGAAATCCAATTGGTGGACTTTTGCCTCGACAATCTGAAATCATGAAGATCACTTGAAAATTATATTCATGGCCTACAAATAAATAGCTTCATGGAGTTTCAGATAAACAAAGCATCATGATGAAATACAAGAAAAAGCAAGACATGAAAGATCATAAGGTTTTTAACCCTTCCAGGTCCTGCTTATTTATCATTCATTCCCTAAAAAAATAGGACTAATCTGCCAGTAAACTCAAATACCTGACCAATTTTGAAATGTGACAAAGGATCCAAGGTGGCATCCCATGATACTTCCGTCTGGTGAATCAAAGCAGGCACGCCTTCAACCTATACAGTACAACTAAATCACAATTTGAGAGGGGGGAGAATACATTTAATGATTTCTAGTCTAACTGGCATGGATGTTGTGGCTTCATGCTAAGGAAGTGTATGTTCAAAGGAAAAACCAACAGAAAGGAGCAAATAACCGCCACTTCTCTTCTGAAAGAGCATTTAGTATACTAACTGTAAACAAATTGTAACAATGATGAGAACTTGTTTACCTCCACAAATATACCAAAATAAGTTATTTTCTTGATGCAGCATTTTACAACATCCCCAACACGAAGCTTGGCCTGCAACAAAAAATGGCATAAGAGCTTGAAGAGTTTCTTGTTTTGTCAAGTTAAGCACAGTTAAGATTTTAGTTTGCCAACATTTGTTCAAGTTCTCATCCATATGAAAAGACAAAAGATTAAATATAATTTTGTGGAAAGTATTACTGCAGAAAGTGACAACACTCGCAGAATTAATTACAAGACATAGAAGATGAGCAATATAAGTAAAGTATTTAAGGAAATATTTTAAAACAATATAGCTACTCACCATAACATTTCTCTTTTTCTCTATTAACTCTTCCTTTTCTTTTGGCCTCAGAGAAACTATAAGTTTTCTGAACTTTCTGTCAGCCATTAGAACATTTACTTTGACTCTCTGTAAATGTTAAGCATATCAGTATACAAAATGGAAATAAAGACAACAATTTAAAATGTATATATATCAATTTCTTGAACCTGACCAACAAATGAGGTCAAGAATTTAAGCTTCTCTTGATCATAAATCCTCAAAAGATCTTCCAATTTCATATCCGTGAAAATTTTCCTCAAACTGTTGGTTGTTTTCTGAATCTGAGGTTGAATCTAGAGAAGAGTTCTTGCTCATTACATCAGAACGTCCAATGACTCCTAAGTTCTGCTTATAAGCAGATGGGTCTAAACCCCTCTGTCTCAACCATGATTCGAAAGCTAAGAACTTCCATTTAGCAGCCAGGTTTCGGTAAGGCAAAAATCCAATTAAAGAACCAAAAGATACCTATAATGATGCAATAAAATCACAAGTCACAAACAAAGTGCATGTTTTGCAAATAGACATGATAGAAGGAAGAGTTTCACTTACAGCAAAACCTCTCGTACTAGAGCTCATTAACTCCACTTCTGCCTTTCGTCCGGTCTTAAGCAAATCTTCTACCCTGTTCCAATCACTATCCTACAATTGTACGAGATGTCAGGAATGATCAGACATCTAAAGTGATGCTACAAAAATGTGGAGTAATAACTTAGAGAGAAAACAAAGCTGACCTCCTGAGGTGATACAGTAGGGAGATCACCATAATCTTCAAGAATAGTGGGAACAGGAGCAGTTTCTGATTTTCTGGAGTCTGATGTTTCTTTCACAGTTTGATCTAATCTATAAGAAAGGTATTTGTTAATCACAACTTCACCAGCTAAAGAAGAAATGCCCCAACATTAAGAATAAATTTGGCACCTTTTTGGCTTCCCCTGTAGTGCAGCTTCCATAGAGAGACCGATGCCAGATTCCTCAGTAGACACCCTATTACTTCGCTCAGCTGACTGCATTCCTTGAAAAACGCAGAAAAACACAATCTTCAATACTTCACATTAAAGGGTTTCTAATCTCCTAGATAAGGAGTAGTTAAGAATCCACCAAAGTAAAACTTGACACTGAAAAAAAAAAAAAAAGGAACTTCATGAAATAACATGGTGCATTACCAATTAAGGAGTGATCCTCTATCTCTGGTTTCTTGGGGATCAAACCATGCCCCGCTTCTAATGCTTCTTCAACACTACTCTTTCTTGCACTAGCCAGCATGTGAGCTTCTATCTCTGCCTCAAACCTTTCCGCCTCAACTTCTAAATCCTCAAATTGCTCTACTTCTTCACCTATCTTTGTTGTAACACTTAACTGTTCAGGCTTTTTCAATAATGTAAAATCACCAATTCCGTCCTCCACTTCTTTCTCTTTCTCTACCCCAACAATATCATCAGAATCTTGTTTCTCATCAATGCTTGTATCATCGCTCATCGGTTCCGGCTTTCTCAACAAAGTCATATCAGTAAATTGTTCCTTTGCCTTTTCATTCCTCATCCTTAATGACAAATTTGATTTCATCCTAAACCTGGATGGCCTATCTTCTACATCATCTTCATTAACCACAGTTGGTTTTCTCAATATAACATTTGGAAGCTTACTCTTTCTCGCACTATCCATAGCCTTCTCACCTGATACAGTTGGCCTCTTTATTTCAGATGCAGGTGGCTTAACATCAGCTTCAAACTTGATTCCCTTCTTTGGAACAGGACGAACTAAATTTAAACCATCAGAAGATGTGGAAGTTGATTTCTTTTCAACATCAAAAGGCACCTCTTCTACTTCCACTATTTGACCCTTGTTTTTATAAAATGATTTCTCAATTTCAATATAAGATGCTTCAGGATTTGCTTTTCTACCCATTATCTGAAAAAAACCAAAATGCAATAACTTTGAAAAAAGTCATAAAAAAAGGAAAATTCAAACAATAAGAAATATGGGTGTTTCAAAAAGAAAGAAAAAGTAAATTTTCTCTAAATTAAGCATAAAACATAAAAATAAAAGAGAAAGAGAAAAGGGTACTTTGGCAAGGGTGAGTTTGGGGTCTTCCCCAAGCAAGCGACCAAACTTGAGCTCCATTTGGTCCCATTTGTCAAGCTTTGGCTCTTCTTTCTGCGCAAAAACCCTAAAAGAAACCCTTTTCGAGCTTCTTTTCACTCGTACTCTTGACAATGAAACAGAAGGAAACAACGAAAACTTGTAGACAGAGAAGGAAGCACCGACGGCGGTGGAAGCGGCGGCGCAAGATAAAGAGTCCATTTGTAGGGCCAAAGTGAAAGCAAGCTCATCAAACGGCGTCGTCTAGCATTGCCAAAATTGTTGAACCTTGAAGCCTGGGATTGAAATTTGAGGCTTGGTGGAAGGGATAATTTAAAAAAAAAAAAAGTACTTTGAACTGTGGGATGAAGCAAGCAGAAGATATGATATGAGCAACATTATCTATCACTAAGGCAATAATGCCCACATGGCAGTTCAATTTGACATCCCCTAGTATTTCGCCACGTGTGATCAACTATGCTGGAGTTTTGTAAGAGAAATGGCTTTAACACGTGGCATGTTTAGAGGCCATGTGAATTTTTAGAATGAAATTCCATTTAATTTTGAGGCCTGAACTCAATGGAGCAAGAGCAACCCAACCCAGATTCAGGGGCTTCCATGGATGCTAACAAATAAGCCCGAAAGACTTTTAAAACAATATAGCTACTCACCATAACATTTCTCTTTTCTCTATTAACTCTTCCTTTTCTTTTGGCCTCAGAGAAACTATAAGTTTTCTGAACTTTCTGTCAGCCATTAGAACATTTACTTTGACTCTCTGTAAATGTTAAGCATATCAGTATACAAAATGGAAATAAAGACAACAATTTAAAATGTATATATATCAATTTCTTCGAACCTGACCAACAAATGAGGTCAAGAATTTAAGCTTCTCTTGATCATAAATCCTCAAAAGATCTTCCAATTTCATATCCGGTGAAAATTTTCCCTCAAACTGTTGGTTGTTTTCTGAATCTGAGGTTGAATCTAGAGAAGAGTTCTTGCTCATTACATCAGAACTTCCAATGACTCCTAAGTTCTGCTTATAAGCAGATGGGTCTAAACCCCTCTGTCTCAACCATGATTCGAAAGCTAAGAACTTCCATTTAGCAGCCAGGTTTCGGTAAGGCAAAAATCCAATTAAAGAACCAAAAGATACCTATAATGATGCAATAAAATCACAAGTCACAAACAAAGTGCATGTTTTGCAAATAGACATGATAGAAGGAAGAGTTTCACTTACAGCAAAACCTCTCGTACTAGAGCTTATTAACTCCACTTCTGCCTTTCGTCTGGTCTTAAGCAAATCTTCTGCCCTGTTCCAATCACTATCCTACAATTGTACGAGATGTCAGGAATGATCAGACATCTAAAGTGATGCTACAAAAATGTGGAGTAATAACTTAGAGAGAAAACAAAGCTGACCTCCTGAGGTGATACAGAAGGGAGATCACCATAATCTTCAAGAATAGTGGGAACAGGAGCAGTTTCTGATTTTCTGGAGTCTGATGTTTCTTTCACAGTTTGATCTAATCTATAAGAAAGGTATTTGTTAATCACAACTTCACCAGCTAAAGAAGAAATGTCCCAACATTAAGAATAAATTTGGCACCTTTTTGGCTTCCCCTGTAGTGCAGCTTCCATAGAGAGACCGATGCTAGATTCCTCAGTAGACACCCTATTACTTCGCTCAGCTGACTGCATTCCTTGAAAAACGCAGAAAAACACAATCTTCAATACTTCACATTAAAGGGTTTCTAATCTCCTAGATAAGGAGTAGTTAAGAATCCACCAAAGTAAAACTTGACACTGAAAAAAAAAAAAAAGGAACTTCATGAAATAACATGGCGCATTACCAATTAAGGAGTGATCCTCTATCTCTGGTTTCTTGGGGATCAAACCATGCCCCGCTTCTAATGCTTCTTCAACACTACTCTTTCTTGCACTAGCCAGCATATGAGCTTCTATCTCTGCCTCAAACCTTTCCGCCTCAACTTCTAAATCCTCAAATTGCTCTACTTCTTCACCTATCTTTGTTGTAACACTTAACTGTTCAGGCTTTTTCAATAATGTAAAATCACCAATTCCGTCCTCCACTTCTTTCTCTTTCTCTACCCCAACAATATCATCAGAATCTTGTTTCTCATCAATGCTTGTATCATCGCTCATCGGTTCCGGCTTTCTCAACAAAGTCATATCAGTAAATTGTTCCTTTGCCTTTTCATTCCTCATTCTTAATGACAAATTTGATTTCATCCTAAACCTGGATGGCCTATCTTCTACATCATCTTCATTAACCACAGTTGGTTTTCTCAATATAACATTTGGAAGCTTACTCTTTCTCGCACTATCCATAGCCTTCTCACCTGATACAGTTGGCCTCTTTATTTCAGATGCAGGTGGCTTAACATCAGCTTCAAACTTGATTCCTTCTTTGGAACAGGACGAACTAAATTTAAACCATCAGAAGATGTGGAAGTTGATTTCTTTTCAACATCAAAAGGCACCTCTTCTACTTCCACTATTTGACCCTTGTTTTTATAAAATGATTTCTCAATTTCAATATAAGATGCTTCAGGATTTGCTTTTCTACCCATTATCTGAAAAAAACCAAAATGCAATAACTTTGAAAAAAGTCATAAAAAAAGGAAAATTCAAACAATAAGAAATCTGGGTGTTTCAAAAAAGAAAGAAAAAAGTAAATTTTCTCTAAATTAAGCATAAAAACATAAAAATAAAAGAGAAAGAGAAAAAGGGTACTTTGGCAAGGGTGAGTTTGGGGTCTTCCCCAAGCAAGCGACCAAACTTGAGCTCCATTTGGTCCCATTTGTCAAGCTTTGGCTCTTCTTTCTGCGCAAAAACCCTAAAAGAAACCCTTTTCGAGCTTCTTTTCACTCGTACTCTTGACAATGAAACAGAAGGAAACAACGAAAACTTGTAGACAGAGAAGGAAGCACCGACGGCGGTGGAAGCGGCGGCGCAAGATAAAGAGTCCATTTGTAGGGCCAAAGTGAAAGCAAGCTCATCAAACGGCGTCGTCTAGCATTGCCAAAATTGTTGAACCTTGAAACCTGGGATTGAAATTTGAGGCTTGGTGGAAGGGATAATTTAAAAAAAAAAAAAAAGTACTTTGAACCGTGGGATGAAGCAAGCAGAAGATATGATATGAGCAACATTATCTATCACTAAGGCAATAATGCCCACATGGCAGTTCAATTTGACATCCCCTAGTATTTCGCCACGTGTGATCAACTATGCTGGAGGTTCGTAAGAGAAATGGCTTTAACACGTGGCATGTTTAGAGGCCATGTGAATTTTTAGAATGAAATTCCATTTAATTTTGAGGCCTGAACTCAATGGAGCAAGAGCAACCCAACCCAGATTCAGGGGCTTCCATGGATGCTAACAAATAAGCCCGAAAGACTTTTCAGCAGGGTCTCAAATTCAATTTGGGATCTGCTTCGATAATTTTTTTATTTTTTATTTTACACAAAAGTATAATTAGATGTTGTCAATACATCAAAACAAAACGAATGTTAACTGAAGGTTTAAATATAAGTTTTTTTTAGTTGGTTGAATCGGAGAACCTGAATTCTAACGTTTTTATTTTCTTATTCAAAATTTGGAAAAAAATTATAAATAATTTTACACATTCTATGATTTTTTTATTTTTCTCAAAATTTTATAGACAATAAATAATTAATATCAATCATAAAATGTTAATAAATTTCATTTAAACATATATTTTTTTACCATTTGTAATGCACATAATTTTCTATCCTCAGTTTATTTCTAATAAGCATATAATCATTTATTACAATTAAATTAACAACTTTTTTATAATAAAAAATCATTTTTTAATTAAAGCAAATAACAAATAATTGTGTTAGACATAGATTGTTTTAAATCAAATAATAGTTATAGTCTTATAGACAGTTATAGTCTCTCTATTATATTTAAATTTAGAGCTTAGCATTTATTCTTTAATTTGATATAATTGGTTCCTCTACATGATGCCATTAATTATTCTGGTAAAAAATTGAGTTCAATTTTTTTTCTTAAAATATCCATTCTAACTTCATGCGCGTGCACACACATACCGTGTTAGAAAAATGTTTTAAGAGAAATTCATGTTATCATTTTAACCGATATAGGTAAAAATTCTAACTATTTAGACTAATTAATGTCATTGCAAAAGTAGATAACCAAATTATGTTAAATTAAAATATAATTACTAAATCCCAAATGTAAATATAACAGAGTGATCAAAACTGTAATCTTACCATCATATTATAATGACTAAAAAAGGTTGAGTCATTAGTTAGTATTATCATCCTTAATATTTTGGTAGCCCATGTGAATTTAAAAAAAAAATACTTATTTCAATTTATTATGTCAAGTTAATTTTTATTAAATAATATTTTTAAAAAATTAACATAATTTTTAATTAAAATAGATAAAGATGTTAATTATTTGGACTAACTAAAATTTGAGAACTAAATTATGTCAAATTAAAATATAAAATTATAATAAAATGATCAAAACTGATGTTTTACTTATAATGGCAAAATTAAATCATATAAGCTCAGTTTAGTTTTTAAAATATTTTTGTTTTTAATTTTTAGTTAAAAATATTTATATCTTTTAAAATAAAATATATGTCAAATATGAAATATGAGAAATAAAATAAAAAGTTTAAATGGATTTGATTAAGGATAATAGATTTTATATGTTTTTAAAAGAATGAATTTTTGTATTTATATAAGTTTCATCTACACATAGTGTTTAACAAAAACAAGGAAAATAATTTTATATTTGAATTTTCATATAAAAAACATTTTTAAAATTTTGAAGCAAAAAGTTTTATTTAGTGTTGTCTTTTAGAAAAACCAAAAACAAAAAAGGTGTTACAAGAGATCTGAGACAAACATTTCAAGCAATGGAAAACTATAGGAATCTGATTTCAAAAGCAAAGCAATGGTGAAAGTCTGAACAAAAACCCCCTGCCCTTGGTCCCATTACAGTTTTTCCAATGATGAAAGGACAACAAATAATCAAATTTGATTCCCTTTTCCCATCTCATTTCCAATGACAAATGACACAATAAATTTGGACCAACACCTTGAATTTGCTTGCAAGGTGAACTGGGGAGACCCTTGGAGCCATAGGAAGAACTTCAACGGAATAAGGTCAAGCACCGCAATTCGGATAAATCCCCTCAACGTTCAGTGAGGATTCCACTATTAGGTTTCTGCACCAGCTTCCTCAGATTTTTCTTCTGTTTCTTCTGCTTCTGGTTTCGCATCATCTTCCGATTCGACAGCATCTTCGGGCTTTTGCTCCGGTGAAGATCCTGCCAAGTTTTTCTTCATGAAGGCTTGCTTGGCAAGGTGACTGTAGCATCCCTTCTCCATGAACAGCTGAGCAAAGTGATGCTTGCAGTAAAGGATACCATCCATTGCAGCATATGTTGATGGTGTAAGCAAGCAACCCCCTGGTGAACACCTGAAGCAGGATTTGTGGTAGTTTTCTCCCTCCACTGTCACCTGTTATTGTTTTAACACAAATATTCTTCACTTGTTTTCATCTTCAATACACAATCTATAATATTGTAGTATCATCCTTGTACATGAAAATTTTGTTCAAGGTGGCAGTTCAAGAATCTAAAAGCAAACCTTCTCTAAGGGGTACGCGGTTTTGTTACAGACTCCGCATTTATCTTGTGTGCCTGAGAAGAAGGCTGCAAGTCTGTTCGGAGTCTTTGTCTGCAAGTAAAATAAAATGAACATCAGTCTTGACATGGCAAATGACAAAAGTTTTTAAGTCAACGGTGGGAGACAATTCGAGTACCTGCCCATTTGGCTTTTCGGATTTTTTGGCTGAAAAAACAAACAAACAAGAATAATAATTGTTAGCCAAGATCAAGAGAGAAATGGTTTATAAGGAAAAGGGGTATCTCACATTGGAAATTCTTGGTATAAGTGCCAGTTTCTTTGAAGAGCTGTTCAAAGTGAGGCTTGCAATAAAGCACTCCTTCCATTGAACAATAGTTGCTCATCTGTAAGAACAAAAAGTTCTTCACTGTCATATTCAGCAATCCTATGACAATGTAAAAACTACTACAAAACATACCACGAGTAAGCCATTGCAATGGGTGCATTTGAAGCAGGTCTTATGATAAGGAATCCCATCAGCAGTTAATAAATCAATGAAATGAACAGTCTTATCACAAACCGTGCATTTATCTGTCGTCCCACTAAATGCCATCTTCCTTTTAGAAAAGAAAGGACGAGAAGATAGATTCAAGTGAAGAAAAACACCGAGTTCCGGTCGCTATCTCAGAAGAAAGGTGAGATAGGGAAGGAACTCGGAAAGAATTGTCTACTGTTTTCCTCCTTAAAAAGGGTGGAGGATATAATAATATACATGACCCAACGCTTATTAAGGATACGCAATCAATGGTCCTTCCCTAACTCCTTTGGCAATAAATAGACTTCTATTGCTCTAAGAATAGGCCCACGTTTCATGTTGAGTGACAGAGATGCAACCATTTCCTGACCAAGTTTTTCATTGATGGATCCAGATATTAATTTTAAGTTCACAACGTTATCTAACATAATCCACTCCTTTGTACGTGCCAGCATGATATAATATATGTATATGTATATATGACTTGTCACGTTTGCTGATATTGATTCAGTTGCAATTGTGACAAGTAATTGGTGAGGAACATCAAACAAAACTTATATAAATAAATTGGTTAGACAATTCCGTTTTTATTTATATTTGTGAGTTTATCTAAAAAGTTAGTCCAGTTCATACTGCTTCGTAGGTCCACCTGTTTTTTCCTTACTCCAAGACTAATGAACCAGTCAGTTCTCAATCCAACCTTAAGCTAATTCACTATCTTTAAACTCATACAAGAGATAATTTAAGTCCTACAACTCATCAATGAGCAACTTCATATTCATACTAAAATCTACATCACTCTCTACTAAGTTATACCCTTAACTATAAAATCAAGTGACTCATTTAAAAAAAAATGTGCTCTCAAATAGTTTCTTACTAAACAAAAATATGAGAGCTCACTCTTGCATGAACTACATAAGTCAAGCCTGTCATATATAAGAGTTTTCCCACCGATTTTGAGTTTTTTTATTTCTTTTCAATAGATCAACATCCAAGATTGCCAACACGAAATCAAGCATGTTACAGTTATCAAACTAGAGCTATAGCTCAAGTTGCAACTGCCTTTATAACAGGATCATAACTCCAACACTGAAGTGTATGGCGATGTGATATTCAAATAGGAATTAATGTATATCACAACATATATTTGTATATATACACACATAGATAATGATTAAAAACCAATATTAGAATGTCTTTGACAATTACAAACCAACAAGGGGAAAAGTAATAAGAAAACATAGGCAAAGAATCAAACTAAATTCCAGGAAGAAAAATGTGTCCTATATATGAAACATTAGTTGAGGATGTTAACTACCGAAACAGCCAAGAAATTTCTTTGGTGTATATCCAGTTGAACGAAACTTGGCTGCTGTTTCCTCTATCTTAAGAAAATCTTCACCTTTCTTGGCTTCGACCATCGCTCTTCTTTCTTCAGCTTGTTTATGGAGTTGAGCCACTTTGTTTTTCATTTTCTCTGCATATTCTTCCTTCTTCTTTTCCAGTTTTTCCTATCAAATAACAAAGCCCTTTGCTTAAATAAAAGTACCAACAGTCTATAGAACTTGAAATCCAAGCTTGTTTTTGCATTGTGGTTAACAATGTGGGTAATGTTTTTTTGTACCTCAATGCTCTTTAGCTGTGCTTCTACAGCAGATTTCTTGGTATTCTCCCATGATCCAATAGCAGATATCTTCTTATATGCCCTGATTTAGCATCAAGTATGGCATTCTATCAGATAATTTAAGTAACCTTTAGATTTAGTCCCTTTGCCTACTTTTTTAAACCTGAAAAACAAGGATTTGAACAAAGTTTTAGAGATGGGTATGGCTGGCTCTTACTTGTTGTCTATTTTTGCCTTCTCATTTTCCTCCCATGCTTTAACTAAAGCTAGTCTTTTTTCTGTCTCAACTCGAGCAAGCACGGAATCTGAAAAATAATTGATATGATAAAAGTCAATTATTTTTGCAAATAAATTGAAATTTAAGCAACATACATATATACCTCTGTCGTTTGGACTTTTCTCTGTAACCGATGGTGGTGTTTCTGCTGCTGCAACTTCTGCCATTTTCAACCATGCAAAACATGCCAGATGATGTAAAATCATGGGATAGCCTTTATGATTCGGAACTAAAAAATGGCTGAAAATTTTTCCCATACCAAAACAGACTTATTAAGTTCAACAAACAAACATGATGGGTTGTGTTTCTGGAAATAAATCATATAAAAGTAATTACAAGTAATTTGGTAGGAGATGCAATCCATAGCATATTTATGACCAAATTCGTCTAGCAGATGCAGTATCTTGGCACAGAAAGCAGGGGGAAACAACAGAGTAACATTTTGATTAAACAAAACTGGTTCCACATCTATCGACCCATTATTTTAACTAGGTTGAGGGCTTAATCCTCTTCTTTTTTTCTTTTCAACACCGCATGCAATCAATATTATCTTCCAAAATATGTGCAAACAACATCTTCAGAAAAAAAAACACATACTCTTTCTTTTTTTTAATGATTCCCATGACCAAATTAGAAGTTTGAGAGAAACAAGGAAGGGAAAAAATTCATACTTTGAGGAAGAGGGATGATCACACTCTTCTTCTCTGCACCTGCTTCATCTTCATTCTCCATCTCTTCTTTCTTAACTGGCTGTGGCTGTTGCTGCTGCTGCTGCTGCATGTCCTCCTTGGGTTCAGAGGCTTCCATTCTATTGGCTTCCTCCTCCCCCATCACGTATTCCTTTAACTTAGCCACTGATACACTATCACTTTCCCTCTCTAATTTCTAAGGTAAAATTGTATACAGATTTTAACAAACACCCAAAAAAACAAAAACTAACAGAGAAACAACAGATGGAGCAGAAAGAAAGAGAGAAAGAAACAGAGAAACTACAAAGGGTGGTTGTGGTAGGTACAAATAGAAAATTTAAAGAGAAAGGTGCTTAATTTTGCATCTTTTATTTTTTTATTATAAAGTTTATACATAAAATATGTTTTATATGGAAATAGCTTTCTTAAAAGAAAGATATGGTTCTCACGACAGTTTAGGAAATAAAAGATATTCTGTATAGCTTTTTATGTCATCACTTGCGGAAACAAGAAGCAAGCAAAATATAAGTGAACAAAACCTGGTCAAAACTGTATGTATGTTATCCCTATTTCTTTCCTTTCGGAAGTGAATTTTTCAATCTGGATTCTGAAAACAAACATCCTACACCTATCCTTTCTTAATTATTTAATAATATTTCATTCATGGTACTTTCTCAATTATTTAATAAATATTTTAATAATTTTTTTCACACCATTAACACATAATTTTGATAAATTTTTTAAATTTTAAACCCTAAACTTAAAATCTCAAACCCTAAACTCAAATCAAAACCACTTGAAGAGTTTCGAGTCAAGTTCGAGTTTAGATTCAAGTTCAAGATTTGGGCAATGACAGAGCCAAGAGAGCTGATAGTAGAGGGGTCTATGGGCCGGGCTGGGCCCAACAAAAATTTAAGACATGTTTGTTAGGCCTCGAGCTCAGCCTAGATAAAAATGTTAAAACTCGAGTGTAGCCCTCTCATGTTAATTTTTTTATTTTTTTAAAATATATATAATACATCAAAAATACTAAAAATATTAAAATAAATATTTCCCAATAAATTAAAAATAAATTAAAAAATATGTATACTTAAATAACATTAAAATATATATAATTTAATAATCAAATGCCTCTAAAATAGTAACAAAATTAACAATAAAATAAGAGTTATATAATATCCAACTAATAGCAACATAATTGTGAAATGGTAACAAAAAGTGAAAAAATAACAAAATAGCAAGATGATGATGATGATGATAATAATAATAATAATAATAATAATAATAATAATAATAATAATAAAACAATAAAAATGCAATTTCTTTTTTGCATATTCGAGTCGGGCTCAAGCAAAAAAAGTCTTACCCAAGGCTTGGCCCGTTTTCTAAACGAGTTTTATTATTTACTTAAACCCATTTTTTGGGCCAATATTTTTACTCAAACCCTCTCACTTTTTGAATTGGGCCACCCATGGACAGATCTAGCTGGCAGGGGCCTCGACACCTTGAAATGGAACCTTGTATAATTTACAAAATTTTAAATTAGTAATGATAAAATTACACTTTGTCCCCCTAAAATAATAAAATTTTGATTTAATCTTTAAAAACTATAAAGATATAAACTATAAAAATAGTGAAATTATATTTTTACTATCGTAAAAATATATAATTTAATTTCGCCCCCTCCCCAAAAAAATTCCTAACTCCGCCATTGGATTCAGGTCTAAAATCAAGATTCAGGGTTCAAGGTAAAAAAATCACCAAAACTATTAGTTAATGACATGAAAAAATTACTGAAATATCATTAAATAATTAAAAAATTGCCATAAATAATGTAGTGAGAATAATTCATAAAAATTTATTTAATTATTAACTCTTTTATTATTTAATTATAAACCCCATCCTTCTAAATTAATGGGTCATAAATTGTTTTTTATTTTATTTTATAAAGTGTAAATATCAAATTTTAATAAATTAAAACAAACGAATTAATTCCTCAAAACTGAAATTTACTATTAAACTTATTAATTAATGGTACGAATTCTGAAAAATGTAAGGATCTTTTAAAGTTGTTATGGTCCTTCACGATCACGATATGGGTAACAAATATACAGCTGCTGAAAATGGACGCTACATTGAAATATACGTCTATTTTATAATTTTATTTATGCCAACTATCCAAACACAGTTTTGGGGACAAGTAGCTTTATTGCCTTAATTGTTCTGTATAAATAACTAGTGTCCACTATTTTACGTTTCTATTAAATAAAATGTCCGCTTTTCCCTACCACTATACTATCATATAATAAATTTAAAATTGAGGTGATTTGGATGTTTAATATAAATTTATTTTTATATAATATATAGACAAAATTTACAGCTATTTAAATATGATTAATTCGACTTTACAATTTCCAACGCATTATAATTATATAACATAAATTCAATATGAAAATAATCAAAATATGAAATGATACAAAAATCATATAAATAATTATATTTTTAAATTGATAAAAGATTTTTATGTATATATGATTTTGACTATTGACAAAAAGAATTAACACGAAATTACGTGTCACAAAAAAAATGGAGTTATTGTAGGTTCAATTTTGTAATGTTATTTTCCATGTTATAAATATATTGTTACATGTTCAGAAAAATTAATTTTTCGTCCAAAAGAAAAAACACTCATTCTCGTTTCTCTTTTAAGAGAAACCTTTTCCAACATTCATTGATTAAGACATCAAAAATGTATAATAAAACCTAAAGTCCAGTATTCATTATGAGGTTGTGGGATCCAAATGTGATCATGCTCCAACACATAGGAGCAAATGTACAACAATGGCTTATGCTGCCTGAATCTCTCTTCTCTCCTTTGTGGCTTCTGTTAAGTAAATTTCCTCGAACCTTCATCAACAAAAACAAACTTAATTTTGCACTGTAAAGGTGTTTGTGTCAAAAATTTCACTAACAAATTTAGCAAAATATTATGTCTTTTTTAATGAAACATGTTACAAAAAAAAAAAAATTATTTAGAGATAAATCCAAGTCCTCGTGAGAACATTTCAAAAGTTGAGTATTATCATTGTTACTAACATATATTTTAGCTAAACTATCTGCCTCTTTATTATGATATCTAGAAATATATTGAATTGACTATTGCGACAATTTAATTAATTGTAAATTAATTCTCTTAACCAAAGTAAAATTCGATTGTTTGAAAAGATAAATATTCTGTTAAATCTCCTGTCAATAACAATCATCAAACCTTTAAAGATGTCCTATATTTCACCATTTAAAATTGAACAAATGCCCACCAATTAGTTAAACCCAAAATCCAACAATTGTATCTGTTATAAAAAATCTCCCGATCAAGCCGGTTAAACCCTATTTAAATTATTAATTGATGAACATTTGATGGAGGTAGATTTGCTTCTTTATATAAATCTTTTGACAGCCGACTTGCTAGACTTCTTGTCTGTCTCCATTTGTACAACAAGTCTTCATGTCTGGTCTAATAGATTAATTGTGGCAAAAAATAATCCAAGTTCGCCTAAAATCTTTTAATTTCATTAAAACGTAGCTTCAACTTTTATGGTGTGATAGAGAGTTTGAACAATATTACCTGTGAGTTGGAGTTGTGACATTATTATCAATGCCCCTACTTCACTGCAAATTAGAAATAGATATTGGACCTTGATATCACTAGCAATTGGGGAAATAGTTATGACAATAATAATGTTATATTACTAATTATTTCCTATTTTCTTTAATTCACTTACCATTGAAATACGTCTCAAAATTTTTCACTCCTTTTTATTTCCCTTCTTCTTGTTAACTTAAATATTGGAACACCTTTTGTCTTTTTTGACCCTCACAAAACTACTAATCTCTGTTATATATATAATTATTCGAGTTTAACATGTTTTATTTATTTAAAAAATTTAAATACACCTTAAAAACATACATAACAAAATCTCAACTCTACTTTTTAATTATTTTATCGTCAATGTTTCATATATAGTATTTGGTATATTGTCAACGAAGTTTAATAAACTGAAAAATTAAATAGTGAATTTTCATTACCAAATTTTATAAATGCACAATTTATATTAATTTTTTGATAAATTAGCAAGTATAAGTTCTGAATATAATTTAGGCTGTTTGATAAAAGTAAATATTGATTTTAAAATATTATTTATTTTTAATTTTATTAATATAATATTTTATATTTTTGAACAATTTTAGATGAAAGGTAAATATGTTAATTTTAATATTTTTAAATTGATTTAATTTTTAATAAAATAAAATCAATTTAATATTTTCCACGTTAAGTGGTAATTAGTTATCTATCTATTTATCTTATTCAACATTTTTTGTTAAAAATTTATATTAAGTAAAAATTAAAATGACTATCAAACATATTTAAAATATGAAGCGTTGAAAATTTTCACTTTCAATGAAATGAAAATTTTCAATTTTTATCAAACACATCTTTAATAGTTGCAATGACAAAGCCAAAAATATTTGGGCTAAAATTATATTATAAATTTTAAAAGATTAGATTATAATTTTATTTTTGAATTAATTTAAATAAAATTTCAAAATGATGAAAATATAATTAACCATGTTTGAAAGGAGCTATTCTTTTGAAAATTATATTAAATTAAAATTTTATAATAAAAAAACCAAACACAAAATTTACAAACTTCTCATGACCAAGGTCTCGGAACTTATAAAAATAATTTATAAAAATTAAATACGATTTTAGTTAAAATAGTAAAATTGAAATAAATAAAATTTTGGATTCAAATTGTGTAGATATATTTTTAAATTTATGAAAATAAAAATATAAATACTTTTAAAATAATATATTTTAAACAATTATATCATAAATTTTGATCATATCTATTCTATTTAATGAGAATGTCGAGAACGAGAACTACCCATAGATATTCTTCAACTCATAAATAGGAAGATAATGTAATTTAGCGCACTCGAATCTACATCTTCCAGTATTGATAATAATATTCATGTCAATTGAATTAAAATATAATTAACTAAAATATTATTATTACGATTGCTTTTAGGTTAAGCGTTGGAGTTTATGGTTTTGGATGATTGTAAAGGTTATTATTATCTACTAAAACAGTTGTTGTTATTTTATTATCCTAAAGAAATCAAAGAAACCGACCACGGAATGCATCTGACTTATAGATTTGATACAAATGTAGTGGGATCATATCTCGCATAACTAAATAATTGTGATTAAAATAAAATAAATATTAAAAAACCAATTAATAGATAAAACAAGCAGGGCGTAGGGACACCGGCATTTGGCAACTTTATCTCTAATTGGTCAAACCCAATCTCAATCAAACAATTAAATAAAACAAAAATTAAGATATATGGGATTAAATCCATACGTCCAAAGATTTCAAGAGTTGCTTCTTACCGTTAAAACAGAATCGGTAAATGTATTTGAACAACTACGAAAATTCATGAACGTGCATCGTGTGTGAAGAAAACAATGCATTTATCTAGTGTACGCGAAAATCAGAAAACCTTTTTTTAAGGAAGGTAGAAATTAGATTATAATTTTTATAATAGTAAAATATAATTTTATTATTTTAATAGTTTATATTTTTATAAATTTTAAAGAATTATATCAAATTTTATTATTTTTATGGGGTAATATGTAATTTTACTTTTATTAGTTTAAAATTTTAAAGAGTCTAAATAGAAAAAATTTCATTTTAGAAGGGTCGAGGCTCTGTCAACCTCCTAGCTACGCTCTTGGGTGAAAGGAGGAAAAAATTATGTTACGATGAAATTTAAATTATAATTTTTTGAAAGGTTAAAATATAATTTTTACTATATTTTTAACAAAGTATAATTGGTGTATTTTAAATTTGTTCAAAAGTCGGGTTATTTTTCCGAGCTTGAAGGCTAGTTCGACATTTAAAATAGCTTAGATAAAACTATTGATTTGATATTGAGTTTGGGCAAAAACATAAAAAAAAAAAAAAGTAGGTCCATTTAGAACATGGACTGCACTTATGTTTTAATATTCAAGACTCAATTTTACTCACTTAAAAATAATTAAAATATTTCGCTTTCTTCAAGATAATATATATAAGGGTAAAACTACTTATCCTTTAAATTTAGTGTAAAATACACTTCACACTATGATTTCAAGAACACTCCTTAAGGTTTGAAGAAATCTCTTAAAGTTATTTGAAATCTATTTATTAAGTAAATTTTAAATAAAAAGATAATCATATTTCAACCAAAAGAAGGTAATTGTGTGTGTGAATACACTTGATAAAAAAATAGTGTATGATGTGTATACAAGGAGTTTGTATTATTCATTTCTATGAATAAACTGGCCGGTCGGATCAGGAACTGACTTGAATATCTATACTGTACAAGCCCAATTTTGGCCCGGGCTTACAAGCCCAATCAAACCACAAGCCCGGGGCCCATTAACAAAACTAAACCCAAAACAAAAAAACCAGGCCCAAATGGCCCAAAACCAACCAACTTTCACCAAAAGCAGAAAAAGCAAAAACCTAGCCCTTTGCCTTTCTTGTAGAGCACCGCCTCGACCCCATCATCTGCCCCGACCTGCTCCACCATAGCCTACAAAACAAAAACACGCAACAGCCACAGCAAATAGCAGGAAGAAATTTGTCTTCTTTATTCAATCTTGGCTATAAAGCCACAAGAAAACCATTGTAAAAGGGGGTTTGTCGGGGAGAAAAATGGAGAGAAAATCATAGCAAAAAGGTTTTTTTTTTTTTTTTTCTTTTGAAATATATACAAGAATCGAGAGATTCAAGCAAAAAAGGAGTTTCCTTTGGAATCAAAAAGATATTTCGAGCAAAAAAACACAAACAGAGATTCAAAAACAAAAGGAAATAGATCAGCAAACGGAAACAAATCGAAGAGGTGACTTTTCAAACTTTATTTTTTATTTTTTATTATTCACGGAAATATACTTAAAATAAATATATAGACTGGTAAAAAATCAAAACAAATATAATAAAAAAAGAGAAGAAAAAAATATAACCTTTCGAATTTTCGGCCACCGTGTCTGATTGGTTACATGGCCGACGTCGTGACGTCCGACTGACCGGATTCCGCCAACTGCACCCACCTGCAGAGAAGAAAAGAAAACAAAAGTTAGTTTTTTGTTTAAAGAGGTGGAAAAATGAATTTTTTTGGTAGAAAAGAGGCTTATATAACCAAGTTAAAACGACGCCGTTTTGGCCGGCGTCCAAAAGCCCCAAAACGACGTCGTTTCACCTTGGACCGACCCGATCCGATCCGACCCGCCTAGGATCCGCGTGTTTTTTAATCAATGGGTTATTTCGAAATTGGCCCTTTCGCATTTTTAATTTTTTAAATAAAGTTTCGTTATTATTTCAATTTGGCCCGAACATTAAGCTTGGTTTTCAATATGGTCCCCTTAGCATTGCTGCTTTTGGCGAAAGGGACTATTTACACATGGTCCCTCTGCTTCCTCGGCGTGTAAATTGATCCTTTTTGTGATTTTATTTCGATTGACCCCTAAAATTTCATTTTATTTTCAATCCAATCCTTATTTAGTTTGAATCGCTTTTTATATATTATTACTATTATCACTATATTATTATATTAGTATTATTATTATTATTATTATTATTATTATTATTATTATTATTATTTGTTATTATGATTGTATTTTTACCATTATTTGTTGACGAGTGTATATTTTTCTACCGTTATTGTTAACTATGATTATTTTATTTGTTATTATCATTTGTTGTTTTCATTATTATTATTATCATTTCTTATTGTTATTCTTATTATTACTATTATGTTTTTATATATATATTTTCACGTATTTATTTTATATATATTATTTTATTTATTAATTGCTATCATTGTTTTTTTACATATTACCATTATTATCTTATTTTATTGTGTTCTTTTCTTATTTTAAGTATCATCATTATTATCCTGTCATTATTATTCCTTGTTTTACCTTTTTACTTCTCACTATCTTGTTGTTATTATTATTATTATTATTATTATTCTTCTTCTTATTATTATTATTATTATTATATTAGGTATTTATATTTACTTTATTTACATCTGTAGTTGTCTTCTTAGTTTTGTACTATATTGTTAAACAAAATACGTTTTGAAAAATCATCATATTTCATTTAAAGATTTTTTTAAAAAAGGCAATGTTTTGTTTTTAGAAACTCGAGTGAATCGAGCCCTAACTTACTGGGTTCTGATTTTTCTCGTTCAAATAACGAAATATCCCTTCCAAAATCATAAGTCCCGGTTTCAAATTGACGTTTCGTATTAGTAATCCGAGTGAATCGAGCCCTAACTTCTCGGGTTCGATTTCTCTCGCTTAAAGCTAAACAACGGGATGTCTCTTTTAAAATTACAATTTAAATTCTAAAACAAAATACTTAATCTCGAAAACTCGAAATGTCGCGCCTAACTTCATCGGACTCGACACCTAGATATTTCGGGATAAATTTCTTTTCTTCGAAAATGGAGGCAATATTCTAATTTGGATCTTGGAAAACAAGCCCTAACTTCATCGGGCTCCGATTTCTCGTTCGACAAATGACGGAAAATCCTCTTCAAAAACAAAATCAAGTTTTAGAAGACGAGCTTAGTTTCGGGAGTCTAAAGTATTGCGCCCTAACTTACTGGACATGATGCTTTATCTCTTCGATAATAAGAGAGTCTTAACGTCTCTTTCAATTCCATCAAATTTTGAAAATAAAAAGCATTGTGTTTCCGAACTCTTTCAAAGTTTTTAACAAAAAGGACATCAATCAATCAGTTTGGTACCAATTTTGGGCGTGTCGAGGGTGCTAATCCTTCCTCGCACGTAATCGACTTCCGAACCCGTTTTCTCAAAGTTCGTAGACCAAAAAGTACTGTTTTAGTAAATTAAATGTTTTATTAAAACAAAGGTGATCCGATCACACCGAATAAAGATCGGTGGCGACTCCTTTCCTTTTCTTTTTTTAAAATCGAGTCGACTACGCCGTTTACTGTTTCATCAAAAAAATGGTTACGACATATACAAAGAGTGACTTTGAACCGATTAGACTGAGAATCAGTACGAACTGATTAAACCAACTAATAATTGATTGAATCGGATTTTTATTAATATTTTTAAATTTTTTAATCGAATCAATTGGACTGATTTGATTAGTTATACTAACCAATTGGTGATCTAACATATTCAACTATCAGTATTGTTTAAAAAACATTAATTACAAGTACAACTGCTAATGGGTCAGTTGACCCACCCAACCAAGTCAGACCAGCCTGTCATTTATTATCCTCAATTAAATTATTTTTAAAAATATTTTTTATTTAAAATTAATTATAAAAATATAAATATTAATAAAAAATCATATATATATTTTATAATTTTATTAATTTTTTAAAAAATAATATTTTATTATTTTATATATTTAATATACAATTATACAATTATATAGTTTTTACTTTATTTTATCAATATTTAAAATGATAAAATTTAATAATATTTAATATTAATATTAAAATAAATATAATATTATATATTTCAATATTTTATTCATATATTTATATATAAATATATAATTTTATTATTTTAATAAAATTATAAATTTTATTATTTTAAAACATTTTAAAATAGTAATAATTTTATTTTATCATTTTAATATTAATATTAATAAGAAATTGACTGTTATAAATTTATAAATTTAATATTTTATTATAAATATTTTAAAATAGTAATAATATTTTATTATATAATATTTAAATTATATAAAAATAAAGATGTTAAAGGTAAGACATATATTAACAAATAAGAAAAATAATATATATCACAAATTTCAACAACCAAATAGATTCATGTTGTAACATATATCTTTTATCCATCATTTTGGGAAGTGTTATTTAACGTAATACTCATTTTTAATAGCAACGCTACCAAACGTGGAATGTGTGAGTGTTTTTTTTATGGGTCACATTAAGTACAATGTTTTAGCGTAAAATGGGAAAAAAAATAATGTTTTAGTCCTCAAAATGTGTGAATATTATATACACATTACAGAAAAAGTTATAAAAGAAAATCCCTTTAAAAATCATTCCCTTAATTTCGTCTATTAAAAATTAGTGAAAATCTAATATATGTATATATATAAAGAAGCATTTTAGGAAACTAATCCTATGTGCCATAGTTGCATATTTGTCATTTGTCGACCTAAAATCAAACACGTGTTAATATGGAAACAATATAAATTTATTGAAAATCTTATGAAAATAATATTTATTAGGATTCTTGTTTTATAAAAAAATAAAGAGTAAAATTTGAAAACTAATTTTGGAAGGCTATCTGTAATATTTTTACTGATAATATTTTGGGAATTTCTTCCATATTTAGAAATTTTCAATTTTACGAAAAAAAGCAATCATAATCCAAAAAATACACTAAATGGATTTTTTCACCCTATAAATACTATGACAAATTCATAAATTAGTAGTAGAGGTGTTCATGGGTCGGGTCAGGTTCGGGTTGGGTTCAACTAAAAATTTAGGCCCATTTACTAAGCCTGGGCTTTGCCGACCCGAAAAATTGGCCTAAAATTTTGCCCAAGCCCGACCTGGATAAATTGTTAAAACCCGAGCCCGACCCAACCCACTCGTATTAATTTTTATATGATTTTTAAATATATATAATACATCAAAATAATAAAAATTTTCTAACAAATTGAAAATAAATTTTTAAAAATGTAGACTTAAATAACACTAAGATAAATACAACTTAACAAGCAAATGCCTCTAAAATAATAACAAAATTAACAAATGCCTTTAGATTAACAATAAAATATGTTTTATACAATATCCAAACAATAATAATAAAATAATAGCAACATACTAGTAAAATGGTAGCAAAATAAGGAGAAAATAACAAGAAAATAACATTTTAAAAAAATAGTAGATTTTTTTGTCTTTTAGTGAAATTCAGACCGGGCCGGGCTGGGCTCGGGCCAAAAATACCTTACTTGAGGCCCTGCCCGTTTTTTAAACGGACCTTATTTTTTTGTCCAAACCCATTTTTTGGGCTTATATTTTTACCCAAACTCTCTCACGTTTCGAGCAAGCCTTCGGGCCGGACCCATGATCAAGTCTAATTAGTAGGCATCGAAAGGGAAAAAACAAGCATCTGAGAATTTAAAAAATAAAATGATCATTCAAAGGTAATAAAGAGTTATTCGTTTATAGAATGATTTTCAAGTTTTACAAAAATTGGGTTCACTTATATCACTTTTCACATCAATTTCTTCACTATGATTCTAAAAACCATTTTAAAGTTTAGATTTTCTGTTCCATATTTAAAACATAATAATTCTTTTCGGAAAATGGTACTTGACTTGCATTGAATTAAAGTCGAGTTTTCAAAATGTAAAAATGGCTTGCTAAAATCTGGGATTTGCCTAACTCTTACGGAAGTAAACTTGAACTGGAAGAGAAACAAAGAACGAAAACACTAAAGGAAAGTGATGCACACAAGATGTTTGAATAAATGCCCTCAAGCAAAAATGGAATGATTACAAATGAAGAGGGAGGCTTCTATTTATAGTCGAGCTTCCCTAGATCCAATAGTACATATTATATTACATCAATGGTTGATATTAGTTCTCATCTAAAATAAGAGAGACCTGAGGGATTTAAATTCTATAGATGTTTATCTTGTAGGATTTACAATAATTATCCCAGTAAACACTACAGCAATTTGAACTTTTAGCGGCATTTTTTTAGGCCTTTAGCGGCGTTTTTAAGTGCCACTAAAAGTCATTACGGCGCTTTTATAAGCGCCGCAAAAAACCTCGCTAAAAGAGGCGCCGCAAAATTTAGCGGCGTTTATGAGCAAAAAATACCGCTAAAAACCATGACTTTTAGCGGCATTTTTTTCGCAAATGCTTGCTTTTAGCGGCGCTTTTCCCACAAACGCCGCTAAAATCATGACTTGTTGCGGCGCTTTTCCTACAAATGCCGCTACAAATCATGACTTTTAGCGGTGCTTTTCCCACAAACGCCGCTAAAAGCATGACTTTTAGCGGCGCTTTTACTACAAACGCCGCTAAAAGCATGATTTTTAGCGGCGCTTTTCCCACAAACGCCGCTAAAAGCATGACTTGTGGTGGCGCTTTTCTTACAAACGCCGCTAAAAACCATGACTTTTAGTGGCACTTTTTTCCATAAACGCTGCTAAAAGCATGACTTTTAGCGGCGCTTTTCCCACAAACGCCACTAAAAACTATGACTTTTAGCGGCGCTTTTACGACAAACGCCGCTAAAAACCATTACTTTTAGCGGCGCCTTTTCCGAAAACGCCGCTAACTTGTACAAATTTACAATTTTCAATTTATCCAATATCATACCCTTCTTGCACTAAAACCAACCAATGGCAGCAAATATAGTATATAATTCCAACCTAAACAACAAATGTAGCATAAAAATCACAAAGAACTACATTAATTGTAAATGATATTTTAAAATAAATAAAAGATATATGATATCTTACAAAATATTCTTATTAAAATGCTAAATGTAACAATGTTAAAATTATCTTACAATAAGAACATAAATGTCTAAGATGGCGGCCTTTGCATTCTTTGGAACATCTTTATCATGGTCTCAAGTCAGAGTGAAGTTCTTCATACTTCTGCTCGCTCGCCTCCCTCGTTCTTGCCTCTCGCTTTAAGTAGAGAAATTTGCTCTGCCTTCCTCGTTGCTGCCTCCGCCTCCCTCGCTGCTGTCTCCGCTCTAAGTTGAGAAATTTACTCAACCGTGTTCGCTTGCATCTGAGCTATCTGGTCTTTTAGCCTCTGAACTTCAACACGAGATTGACTCTCGGAAGGCATGTATTGTTAGGAGTCGGAACCAAAATATTGGGTCGGGATAACACCAGATCCTTGAAGTCGAACCCGACCGTACCTTTCAACACCCAAAACATTAGTGATAATACTATTATAAATATACTCAAGATTAACAGAACTATCAGTCGAAGCAGTCGTACCTTTCAGGACCCAAAACATCGGTAATAATTCTGTTATCGATATCCTCAAGATGAACAAAACTATCACTCGAAGCAGCCGCTTCATAATATGTCTTCTTCTCCTTTAGTTTCTCCTAATAAATCAATCAAAAAGTTAGAAATGAAATATACAATAAGAAGGAATGCAACATAACTAAACATTATTAATTTAAAACTACTAACGAAGAATTAAACTATTATAAGTAAACATTATAAATCCATTTTTAATAAATCAAATTTTATTAAGTAAATATACCGTAATCTCTCCAGCTTCGGATGTCATCGGAGACCCATCCTTCTTCCTATGTGTAATGTCAAAAAGCTGAACGCGTCCAACTGTTTGACCGGTGAAGAGTTCCTACAAGGTTGTAGTAGAAATATAATTTAATAGTATAAAGTCATTAATATTTGATGAATTAATAAATTATAATACCTCGGCCTTAGCTACGAAGCAAAACTTCTCGACCCGAATGTTAATGCGTGAATTTTATTTTTGCTCACGCTTGTTCCGAACACGCCACGGTCCTACATAACGATATTATTATTACGTATATAGTAAATACTATAAATGAAAAATTTATAAGAGTTTAGAACTAGGTAATACCTCTCCTTTCTTTGAGTTCTAGGATCTAACCGCATCTTCCCATTGATACCTCAACATTCTCGGTTGGACATTTCGCAGTTTATCCTCGAGGCTTATTTCTTTCTTAAAATATTCTTTTTTCAATATGCTTTTGTTGTCTCTCCATTTTTTCCCAATGTCTTCTTTATATAGTCATGAGACCTCCAAAGTAAACCTCTCCTAAAAAACATAAGTTTAAAAAGTAAATATAAATGAAACTTCAACCAAAGTATTATAAATTACATTCATGTTTTGTTACCTTAATGTTCTCCAAAGCTTGATTTTTGTTTGCGTCAGGCATGTGATGCCATGACTCGTAATTAATCGGTAACATATTTGCATTTCGTGTAATAATGCCCAAATAGCCTCCTAGAACTCGAGCTTCAGGGCCAACAGGCTGGCCATGACTGTTTCTCCTTACTTTCACACGGTCGCCAGAATTTAATTCGTATAAACCTTTAAGCAGCGTACGTCCGCGACCTTTGCGCGTCCCACCACTCTCAGATGACCAATGATATATTATTGTTATATTAAAATTGAAAAATAAATCAATAAAAAAGTCAACATGCATGTAAAATAATTTAATTTTACTTTGTAATTCTCTGTGCTCATCATCTATGTCGTGCACATTAGAGGATCCAATTATTGTTCTTCGCTCACTATTGCCCTCTTGAATTTACAGATTCTGCATAATATTTAAATCTCGTAATATTCTTCTACTTATTTTCCCCGCAATACACGTAAAATAGTTGAAATATTAGTAACAAATAACAACAATCATGGTACATATAAAATATTTAAATTACATCAAATGACCATGATTAAAATTATAATATTAAATATAAATAAAAATAGTAAAATCTTACCACATCATAGTTCAGAATATCTTCGCCCACGTCATGACGAACCCATTGAAATTGTGCACTAGTACTAGGGATATTTTCATTTAAGTTTTGTTCTAAAAAAGGCAGAGTTTCTGATCTTTCGACGATGTCCTCTCTACTTCCACTGCCCATGTCGAACAAGTCTCTAGGAGTATTTCGAAGTACAATGTACCAACCCTCATCAGTTGGATCTTCCGAGTAAAAAACTTGTTTCACTTGAGTAGAAAACACATACGGCTCGTCTATCAGTTGTTCTCCGGTGTGAATCAATCGAGAGAAATTCACCATTGTAAAACCATATCTATCTTTTTTTATTCCGCGAGTCGTATTCACATCAGCCCATTCAGCTCAAAATAAGACAACTTTCCATTTCCCGTAATAATCTAACTCAATGATGTCAGAATAAGTCCGTAGTACTCAGATTCCCTCGGCTGATTATCGCCCTAGCACTAGAATAACTCGTAATTGAAGAATTAACAACAATTCCACAATTTTGGGTTCTCCTCAACCTCTCGCGATACCTTGTATGAAATCTGTATCCATTGATGAGGAAGGCACTATATCTTTTCACTATTCAGTTTGACCTTGTGAAGGCCATTTAACTTTATCATTTACTTCTTTCCGACTCCAAACCTATTGAATCGAAAGTAATTCGAGTAATTATAAATGTTGTGCGAAAACATTATTACTTGTCAATGAAAACTTCAATTGCATACCGTTTGGCTTAACCATTCATGAAATGATTCTGTGAACATCTTATTAATTTCTCGTCGATGTAACCTTCGGGACCGTGAACGAGCTCTCAATACTTGTTTGTACTCACTATGTTAAAAAATGGTTATTTTGTTAGAAGACAAAGAAATTATAATTGATGAGTATTTATCAAATTCTAGAACTTAATTCCGTAATGGTTCCATTGAATCGTGATGAAAAAGAACGTATCGATGTGCTTGGACCCACGATCTATCGTCTAATTCTGTAATTTCGACTTTGCCAATCGATTCTCCAAAACTTTGAAATAAATAAGTTCCGGCCAAGTTATGATCTGTGAGCCCAGCATTTCTACTTGGTCTGTTCATTCTTGTTTCAACATCTTTAAAATACCTTGAACAGAAAGTCATACATTCCTCTGCTAAGTAGCCTTCGACAATTGATCCTTCCGAATAACGTTTATTGCGGCAGTAAGACTTTAATTTGGATAGGAACCTAAATACGGTATAGAACATTATTAAAAGTTGCAACTAAAGGCATTTAAGTGAATGAAAGAATAATTTGCAAATAAATTAAGACCTTTCAATGGGATACATCCATCGATAGAAAAAGGGTCCACCAAGTATTGTTTCACGCGGGAGATGAATTAACAAGTGCACCATAATTATGAAGAAGGAAGGCAGAAAGATCTTCTCTAGATTGCATAAAGTCAGTGCGGCTCGATCTTGTAGTGTCTCAAGTTCTTGAACATCCAAAACTTTGCCACAAATGCCTTTGATTATATTGGACAGTTCAATTACACAAGACATCACCTTTTCGGACATACAACACCACATAGCAACTGGCAGTAAGTCTTGCATCAAGATGTGATAGTCATGCGATTTTAAGCCATATAGTCTTCGATCTTTAAGACTCACACATCGAGATATATTTGATGCATACGCATTCGAGACCTTTATATCCTTCAACACCGCATGAACACTTCTTTCTCTCTTTGACATTGAATAAATAATGATGACAATCGATATTTCATATTCTAAGTGCTTGGGGATGAAGCCCGCGAATTCTCATGTGGACTAAATCAAATCGACTCAAGATTGTCTTTCAATTTTCCATCGACATTCAAAATAGTCCCAATGATGTTCTCGCAGACATTTTCTCAATGTGCATGACATCAAGATTATGGCGTAATATATGATGTTCCCAATAAGGCAACTAAAAAATACTTCTTTTTCCACAAATCCACCTCATTAGGATCATCCTCTTCGTCAGATTCATCATCAGATTCATCCCTTGATCTTCTATTTCTTTGCGGGTTGGCGAGTTGATTCATCTTTCCATAAATAAAATTCATATCTTTTAACATGAACAATATTTTGGATCCACCGGTTCATCGAAGGAGCTTCTCCGAACTATTCAAGATGGCCAAACCGAGAACTCGATATCTAAATCTATGATTTTCGGTAACCATCGACGATGCCCCATATAAGAGAACTTTTTCCCATTATATAACCATTTCAACATGTCTCAAAGAAGACAACAAGGACGAGCATAACGTCCCGGTACTCAACCGATAAATTAGCATAAGCAGAAGTCATTAATAGTCCACATCAAAGTCGCACGTAAGTTAAAGTTCTCTTTTCTCATTACATCGTATGTCTCAACACCAACCTATAGTTGTTTTAACTCCTCAACAAGTGGCTGCAAATATATGTCAATGTCATTCCCAGGCCCTTTCTTTCCAGGTATAATCATAGATAAGATAAAAGATGATTGTTTCATGCAAACCCATGGAGGTAAATTGTAAGTAACAAGCACCATCGGCCAAGTACTATACGCTGTGCTCATAAGTTTGTAAGGGTTAAATCCATCAGATGCTAGCCCAAGCCTGACACTCCGAGGATCGCGTTCAAAGCTTGGAAATTTTGAGTCAAATGATTTCCAAGCTAAATAATCTATAGGATACCTTAACAATCCATCATCGGTTTGTCCATCATGGTGCCATGTCATTGACTCGGCTGTCTTCGACGACATGAAAAGCCTTTAACGCCTTGGTATTAGTGGGAAATACTGCAAAATCTTAATCGGCTACTTCCTTCACTGTGTATCGTGTTCATCCTCGTTGTAGAGCCCAATTATTGCCCGGAGCCCATTAATGCCCAACAAACAAACAGAAACAAAATTTTACAAATTCTCTCAGCCCAGTAAACCCAATAGCAGACCCAAACCCAATACACTAAAATTAACCCAATTAGCCCAAATGGCCCAAAAATCAACCCACTTTCACCAAAAAAGAAGAAGAGAAACCCTAGCCGAGCCTCGCTTCGACTTCTCACCGCCCCCACTCGCCTCTCTGCGCAAGACGTCGACATTTGGCAGTCACACACCGCTCCACCACGCCCCACCACTGCAAACACGCAAAAAACAAAAAAGACAAGAATATCGTAAAAAAGGGACTGCTTTTCTTTTGTTTTTCATCTCTTGTTATAAAACTGAACGAGATAATGTAAAAAGGATCCTTTTTTTCAACATCAATAGAAAGCAAAAATTTTCAAAGCAAAGCAGATCCAAACACACACAAAAAAAACAACGCGAAGCCTCAAAATCGAAAGAAATGAAACAAAAGGTGACCTTTTTCATTTTTGAAAGTTATTTCATTTTTTAGTAAACTTACATCATTAAAATGTATATATAGTCTAAAAGAAAAAAATAAAAAAAAAAAAAAATAAAAATTTTACCTTCCTACCATCAGTGGGCGGCTTGAGTCTCAGATCGGCGACGATCAATGCATGGCCATCACGCCGAAATCGCACCACCCTGCGGAGAAAACAAAAGGGAGTTAAAGGTTTTTTTTAGAAGTCGTTGAAAATGAATTTTGCTTAAGGTTTTCATTTATATACCCATACCAATACTGCGTCGTTTGGTCATTGTTTTTAAACGCCAAAACGACGTCGTTTTGCCACGAGATCCGCCAGGCCGACCCGACCCAGTTGGAGGATCCGCATGTTTTCATTAAGTGGGATAATTGCCCACTTGGTCCTTCCGCTTTTTTTATTATTTTCAATTAAATTTTTATTGTTTTAAAATATGGCCCGAACATTTGGTTTGGTTTCCAATTTGGTCCCCCTGTCATTGTAAGTCTCGACCTGAAGGAATTATTACGTACATGGTCCCTCTGCTTCCTCGGCGCATTTAAATTGATCCTTTTTTGTGATTTTTATTTCAGATTGGCCCTAAAATTTCATTTTATTTTCAATCCAATCCTTATTTAGTTTGAATCGCATTTTTTTATATATTATTGCTATTATCACTATATTATTATTAGTATTATTGTTATTATTATTATTATTATTATTATTATTACTATTATTATCATTTTATTTTTACTCTTGTTTATTTATTTACTATTATATTTGTTATTGTTATTTTATTATTACCATTGTTGTTCCATTTTTTATTATTAATACTATTACTATTATTATTTTCATTTTACTCTTATTTGTTTATTTATTACTTTATTCACCCTTTTTATTATTCGTTCATTAATGTATCATTCTTTTAATATATCATTATTTTTTATTATTACAATTATTTAATTTGAATTTGATTTCCATTCTTTTAATTTTCACCATTTATGAATTTTTTATTATGTTATTCATTTTTATTATTTTATTTATTATCATTTCATTTACTTATTGTTTATTCATTCATTGCTCTTTACTTTTTTAGTACTTTAAAGCAATTTATTTATTTATGTATCATATTCTTTATTTTCTTATTATTGTTATTATTATCATTCTATTTGTCTCTATAGTTCTATTATC
This sequence comes from Gossypium rotundifolium, assembly GCA_025506655.1. Taxonomy (NCBI): domain Eukaryota; kingdom Viridiplantae; phylum Streptophyta; class Magnoliopsida; order Malvales; family Malvaceae; genus Gossypium; species Gossypium rotundifolium. The sequence goes on from CP106733.1 coordinate 167,971,400, forward strand.
GTCATTCTTATGTCATTATTTATTTGCTCATTCATTTATTTATAAGAATTAGATTTATTCGCATGTTCTCTAAATTCGTTAGTATCATTACTTTGTCTAATATTAATCAATCAAATTTTCAAAATAAAGATAATGTTCTAGATTTGAAAATTCGGAAGATCGAGCCCTAACTTCTTGGGTTCGATTTTTCTCGTTTATGTTAAACAACGGATATCTCTTTTGAAGTTGCGATTTTAAAAACAAAATACTTAATCTCGAAAATTGAAGTGTCGTGCCTTAACTTACGGACTCGACATCCGATTCTTCGAGATAGGCTTTTTTAAAAAATAGAGGAAATATTCCTAATTTGATTTAGGAAAACAAGCCCTAACTTCTCGGGTTCTAATTTCTCGCTCGACAAATGACAAAAATCCTCTTCAAAACAAAAATCAAGTTTTAAAAGACGAGCTTAGTTTGAGAGTCTAAAGTGTCATACTAACTTCATGGACATGATGCTTTATCTCTTCGATAATAAGAGAGTCTTAATGTCCCTTTCAATTCGATCAAATTTTGAAAATAAAAGGCATTGTATTTTCGAACCATTTCAAAGTTTTCAATAAAAAGGACATCAATCAATCGGTTTGGTACCAATTTCGGGCGTGTCGAGGGTGCTAATCCTTTCTCACACGTAATCGACTTCCGAACCCGTTTTCTCAAAGTTCGTAGACCAAAAAGCACTATTTTAGTAAATTAAATGTTTTATTAAAACAAAGGTGATCCGATCACACCAAATAAAGATCGGTGGTGACTCCTTTCCTTTTCTTTTTAAAAAATCGAGTCGACCGCTGCGCCATCTTTTTTCATCAAAAAAATGGTTACTGACGACTTGGCGACTCCACTGGGACACGAGGTCAAGCCATAGATTGATTGATTTTTGTCCTTTTAATTAAAATGGTTTTGGAAAAATCATGCTTCTTTTAATTCACCTTCAATATTAGCCTCGTAAATACTTTGGCATTGCATTGCATGACCGTTGTGGTCACACCTTTAAGTGGGAGCGAGAAGCTATGCCTTCGTGAGGTCTTCACCTCCGCATGGGCTAGTGGACTGCTTTCGGAATACATCCGTACCTATGTCTCCGTGAAGTTTTCACTTTCGCATGGCCATAGGGAAATGTATTCCCCTGAACCGAACTCGGTCCGTATGAGCCTATAATGGGTGAGGATAGAGGAATCTGCTGGTTCGGGTACCTCGTACTTTATAACTAAGACGCATATAGCAAACCCTAAGAGCCCACCTTAGGTAGAGCCATGGCAAACCTTAGTGGTCACCAGGATAGACGTTTGCTTATTTTACTTACTTTATATTCTATGGTACTAACTTTTGTGTTTCTTTCTTTTTGTGCATATCATTTCATATTTTAAAGAGACATCGATTCACGGTCCGCTTTGAGTTGGGAAGTTTGGTTATGGAAAGCGAATTCCTTGATAAAGTAGAAGACAATGCGGTAGTCGTGATATGGTCGAGCAATGCCAAATAGAAAAGGGATAGCTTAGTCGAAGGGTATGTGTCGAGCTACGGAACTTCACCAATATCGTTGTCACGCAGAGCGAGCTCCGGGAGTTGAAAGAAATTTAGACTCGATTGGGATGATGAAGCGAAGCGGTTTCTATGGTACTTACGGCGACCGCCTTACCTCGCTTGAGGTCAAAATAGACAAGCACTGCTCCGAGTAATGACCCGCCTCGAATGCCGCTTATAATTGTTTCTCTTTCGGAAAGTGGATCTGGTTCCCACAAAGAGAAGAGTATACGACCTTGCTACATTGCCCTGTATTCAAGTTGACAAAGCTTATTCCAAGGCGGTTAATGGCCCAACCTTCGCAAAGAAGTTGATGAATATCACCGAAATGAGCGAACAGTGGTCTCAAATAGAATGCAAGAAGAAGGCGAGGTAAATGCATACCCGGATGTGTTTGAGAGACTCGATCTGGCGCATCCCAATACGAAGAAAAGATAGACATCTTGGCCTTGTGTATTTATGGCCCGGTAATCTTCCAAAGCTTTAAGGCACATTGATGAAGCGCTTATTGATCTATTCAATGATTGGACAAAGGGTCACACCTGCTCTCGCCATCTTAGCCAAACATTCGTGTCCTTGACCGCATGCTCGGAGAAGAGGTGAAGGCGGAGTTTATTGGATGTCTTGCAATGTTATTGGCTTGGTTCCATAGTCACTTTTGAAAAATAGAGAAAGTGTCTTGCGGTTCATGTCGAAAAAGTACTCCCGCTAGAAGAGATAGCAACTACGCCTAGAAGAGAGGATGTGTCCGAAAAAATTGGTTTTGCTTCTTTCAAAACCTTCAAGAGGACAACATCGAGTGGAAGGCTCCTGGATGATTCCGACAGATCTTTTATCGCTATGAAGCTTTGATCGGTTCCCTATTGGGAATTTGGCACCACCGCCACGCCTTTCTTGGTCCTAAGACAAAGATAGTTCAAGACAGTTTGTACCAACGACATACTGGCTAGCTCAATACGAGTTCTCATACGAAGGGGAAGCTATAAGAAAAGGGTTAAAGAGATTTCTAGTGTTCGGAACCGATTCACGTAATGAGGAGATTATCTACAGCCCGAGGACGACCGGAATACCTTGAATGGAGGGCTAGGAGAGTCAATGATAACATTCCCGAGCCAAATCCGTAGGCGCCCGATCAAGAGAAGAATGCATGCGAGTGGTCCCATCGAATTAGAGATTGTGAAGCAAGATTTTAAGCGGATGAGTTCAAACTCGAAAAGGATAGAAAGGTTGGAGGAAGAAAAGATGCTCCTCCAATTAGAAGTGGACGGTCAAAAATCGAGGTGAGAACTCATAAAGGAAAAGCGGAAAGTAGAGGAAGACCAGATAACTTAAAACGAGTACAAGAGGATGCGCTTAACGATAAAAAAATACGGATTAGGGAAAACTTGAGCAAAGGCAACAAGAGGTCGAGAGAAAAGAGCCAAAGTTAGCAATTGGGAGAAAAAGTTTTACGAGCGCAAAAGGAAGACTTAGAGAAGGGCGGGAGACGTAAGACCAAAAAGAGAAAAAGGGATTAGAAGCTAGAATAGCTGAGCTTGGGCGATCTCTACACCACTATCGAAGTCGAGACTCGGAAAGCCAACTAAAGTCAAGCCTGAACAGAATAGAGGAAATGAAAGGTAGGGTTGAAGAGTTGGAATCGGCATTACATAGTAGCGAGCTCCGAATTGAGCTTCTGGAAACGAGAGAAAGACGTTGGGAGGAGGAGCTTCGCCATTCTTGCGAGCAAGTTCGAAGCCGGGACTACCTCATGGGTGAAGCAATAATCCAGATTCGAGAAGTAGCTGATCACCTACAGACTTTGGGTGAGGAGGTCGATATATGGGCATGAGATATGGGCTACTACCGGGTCATGATGAAGAGCTAATCTCCCGCTTGGAAAAATCAAAACCTTAGGTCTTAGGCGAGAACATATTTGTAATCTACTTTATGTAAAGGGTTTTGCCTTCTAATAAAGTTTTCTAAAATGAAGTTGATCGAATCGATGTCTTTTTCCTCGCATTCATGCATTTGCATTGCATCATATTACATACATTAAAATTTATAAAAGAAGCCTAATTGGTTAAGATTAACAGAGAAACAAGAGAGAAGAAAGAGGAAATCGGAACCGAACATTACTATGGGACTCGTATAAGACAAAGAAAATGGATCAAAGATTTGAACAATTTCGTAAAGAAATGCAAGAACAAATGCAGAGAGCAAATGATGAAACTCCAGAAGAAATGAAAGACCAAATGCTTGAGGCTCAGAGAAACATGATAGCACAGATGGCCCAGATGATGAATGCGATGTGCACAAAGGGAAAGGTCCAATGCCTCCGGCCGATGAGGATAGCGAAGGTGCTCCCCTGTGTTTTACCTCGCCACATGCAAGAGCAAGACCGAGGAGTATGTCCTAAGGCCACCAGTTACGATTATACCCCAACAAGGGCAGGTGGACGCTAGACCACCCACGAACTCCCACGCTAGCTCAGGATCCAATCCAGGAGATAACCCGGCTAATCCTGTTGTACCTGATTTAGATTTGATAGAGAAATTGGGGGGAGAGAAGAATCTTCAAAGCAGTTCGAGGATCGCTGCAAATGGTTAGAAGAAAAGTTTAAGGAAATAGAGATCACGACCATCGCTACGGGTAGACGCTAAAGACTTGAGCCTAGTCCTGCACCTCGTACTTCCGCCAAAGTTCAAGACCCTTGATTTTGAAAAATACAATGGGACCAGCTGTTCAAGCGCACATCACAATGTTCGTCGACGGATGGCGGGATATGTTAACAATGATCAACTGCTTATTCATTGTTTTCACGATAGTTTAGTAGGGGCCGCGCCAAATGGTACAATCACTCGGTCGACCAGATCGAGTCATGGAAGGACCTAGCACAGCCTTCCGAAACAATACGGCATGTAACCGATATAGCTCCCGATCGAATCACGCCCAAAATATGGAGAAAAGCCAAACGAAAGTTTCAGCAATATGCCCAGGGTGGAGAGAAGTAGCCACACAAGTTCAACCACCGCCCTAGAAAAGAAACAACCATCTTTGTTTGTCAATACGCTGAAAGCTCCTTCATTAATCATATGCTTAAGTGCCACTAAAGTTTTTCCGACATTGTGTCTGTGTCGGAAATGATCGAGAATGCGATCGAAGTGGTAAAATAGAGGCTGGAGAAAGTGCTAGAAAGACGGTCCCAAGAAGAGGAGAATGACATAAACAACATAGGTAAAAGTTATTCAAAGCCTATTATCGTGAGCTACCAAAGACCGTGACCCCGATCATCGAGCTCCTTTAGACAGAGTCCAACACAAGGTAAAATACTAAGAAAATCCAATTCACGCCTATCCCAAATTCCATACAAGGAAATGTACCAGAAATTATTTGGCGCACACATTGTCTCCCTCATTACTTAAAACCCTTGCACTCTGTACCTAAGTGGTATGATGCGAACGACAGTCACGAATACCACGCAGAAATCGTGGGCATTCTATAAGCAACGCCTCGCTTTTAAGAAACTAGTGGAAAGACTCATCCGACATGGGCGTTATAGAAGTCGATGACAACTCTTGCAAGGGCACCCGCCACCTAATCACGGGTCAACATGATAGGCGAAGATGCGAGAAGAAGAGTTAAGAGGATATTTTCGATGTGAAAACCCCAATGAAACAGTGCGGAAGGAAATGATAAAAGGGATTGGTTGTGACATGTCCAAGGGAAGACATGAAGAACACGAAAAGGCGTGAATTTCATAACTTGAAAGGCACGAAATCCAAAGTTACAATCGAGTTCGAATCTTTGATACAGCGACGATGGACAATAAAGAGTTAGAATTCTTTGAAAGCAATGAAGGCCAGAAAGAGGGAAACATATGCGCGTTGGAGGATGAGTTGGCAGCAAAAGCCTCCGAGGCGGGCTATCCTTTAGTCACCATCTCACGATCAAAAAGAAACGGAGTAAAAATAAATCCGAAAATCGTGATTTGAAAGCCTACTGCTTTTCATCCAAGACAACCAAAAGACTCCGGAGGTTATGATCGCAACGTGACGATTCACGAAAAGAGGGGTCCGTCCACAAAAGAGAGCCAGGAGTATCCTGAGATCGTGATCCGAAAACCTGTAGCCTTTTCATATAAGGATGACAAGAAGGTCCCATGGAACTATAACTGCAATGTGACGATTCCTGAGAAAGGAGATTCGCCTAACACTACAAAAGAAAACCAAGAGGAAGGCTCCTACACGCGCAGTGGAAAGCGCTACAACCTGTCAAACACAAGAACGGAGCACTCAAAAGGGAAAAATTTGATGGGCGAACAAAAGAAAGAAAAAGGACCAAGCAAAGACACATATAAACGAGCCAAGAAGGAGGAAGAAGCTAGGAATTCTTAAAGTCTCTGAAGCATAGTGAATACAGTGTCGTGGAGCAGCTACATAAACAACCGGCTCGTATATCGGTGTTAGATTTACTATTAAGCTCTGAAGCACACCGTAATGCTATGATGAAGGTATTGAATGAAACTTATGTTGCAAATGATATAACAGCTAACAAATTTCGGATCGCTCGTTAGCAACATAAGTCTTGATAACTTTATTTTCTTTAACGATAATGAGATCCCTCCAGAAGGTATGGGTTCCATCAAGGCTCTCCACATTACCACGCGATACAAAGGATACACATTACCAAGGGTACTAGTCGATAATGGATCAGCGCTCAATGTTTTTACCACTATCGACATCAATCGACATTGCTGATAGTTCTCACATGAAGGCTCATCTGGCGTAGTAAGGGCATTCGATGGAACCGAGAGAAAAGTCATGAGAAGGATCGAAGTACCTCTTTTAATTGGACCGGGCACATATGAGGTAGACTTTATCGTGATGGATATTCGACCGTCTTATAACTGTTTGCTGGGGAGACCTTGAATACACTCGGCAGGAGCAAGTGCCTCATCGTTGCACCAAAAGTTGAAATTAATCTCGGAGGGCCGTCTAGTAACCATAAATCTTTGAAGAGGACATCATCGCGAATCAGTAACAAACAAGGCACCCTATTTAGAAGCCAACAATGAAGCGGTGAGTGTTCCTTCCGTTCTTTGGAATTTGTCAACGCAACATTCGTCGCCGAGGGAATAAGGTCCCAAGACTCAATTATCCAAAACCACGAAAATGGGTCTACAACCGATGGTCGGAATGGAGTCATGCCGTGAAAGGACTTGGAAGGTACCTCCAAGGAGAAATCGAGGTCCCAAGACTAAAAGAAAAGCGAGACTTCTTCGGTCTAGGATTCAAGCCAAACGCAAAGAAAAAAAGAGAAGAGTTAGAAAAGAAACAAGAAAGAAGGAAGGCACGCCCGAGGGAGATGAGATGAAATGGCAACGATGATAATTCCTCATATTCGTGAGACCTTTATATCGGAGGGTTATCCATCCGGACGAGAAACACAAAATGAAGAAATCATGCATGTCAACGCTTATATCCGAGGGAAAATTGAGGAAGAAAATCAGAATGGCATCCGCCCCTATGAGCCGGGTAGCGTTCTAAACAATTAGACTGCGGAGGAGATTCCTATAGCCTTTAGAACCCATTTAGAGTAATACTCGGAACACACTTATTGATTTAAGTCTAGAAGCGATAAGAGCCCCTTTTGTGAAACATGATTTTGTATAAGACATCGCTATTTTCAATGAAATACATCTCCGCCATCTTTTGAGCAAATTTTCTTTTATGTTCATTCCATTCATTCCTTATTCTTTCTTTAGATATTCTTCTAAACATTTCTATTCTTCATTTATCATGCCTAGATTCTGTGATTCTATGAGCCTTTATTCATCTCCATAACAGGTCCCCAAATATCAATGATTTGATTAACGCTACCGATGATTCAGAATGTCCTTTTGAGCAAAATATGGGTGTGGAAGATTTTCAGGATTTTGGAGATGACCAGGGCTGTGACTTAGCTCCTGAACTGTTAAGGATGGTAGAACAAGAGGGGAAACAAATCATACCTCACAGAGAATCAGTGGAAATAGTAAATCTAGGAGATAAACAAGAAAAGAAAGAAGTGAAGATTGGAACTAGTATCACCGCAGAGACAAAGCAAGACCTCGTTGAGTTACTCCAAGAATTCAAGGATGTCTTCGCATGGTCATATCAAGACATGCCCGGTTTAAGCACTGATATCGTGGTACACCGTTTGCCCATAAAAGAAGAATACAAGCCGGTCTGCCTAATGAAACTTGGAGGATGAGGCCGACGCTTTGCTAAAAATAAAAGAAGAGGTCAAGAAGCGCTTGACGCAGGTTCTTACAAGTGGTTAAGTACTGGAATGGGTAGCCAATATCGTCCCGCCTCTAAGAAAGATGGGAAAGTATAAATGTGTGTGGACTACAGAGATCTAAACAAGGCTAGCCAAGGACAACTTTCATTACCTCATGTCGACACCTTAGTGGATAATACTACGGGTTATTCATTATTCTCGTTCATGGATGGCTTCTCGTGATACAACCAGATAAAGATGCTTCGAAGACATGAATAAAACCACATTCATAACCATGGGAACCTTTTGCTATAAGGTAATGCCATTTGGGTTAAAGAATGCGGGAGCAACATATCGAGAGCCATGGTGACCCTATTCCATGACATGATACACAAGGAAATTGAGGTTTACGCCGACGATATGATTTCCAAGTCTCGGACCGAAAAGGAGCATATCCAAGTCTTAAGGAAATTATTTTTGAGGTTGAGAAAAGTCCAATCAAGCTTAACCCGTAAAGTGTACCTTCTGAGCTAGGTCGTGAAACTGCTAGGGTTTATAGTCGATGAAAAGGGATTGAGGTTGACCTGACAAAGTCAAGGCTATACAAGAATTGCCTCCGCCGCACGCAAAAAGAAGTTCGAGGTTTCTTAGGAAGATTAAATTACATTGCTAGGTTCATTTCACAACCGATCGAGAAATGTGATCCCATATTTCGCCTTCTTAAAAACATAACCCAAGTGTGGGATGAGGAATGTCAAGACTTTCGACAAAGTAAAGCAAGACTGCCTAATCCTCCAAGATTGACACCGCCTAATCCGGAAGCCTTTAATCCTCTATTTGACGATACTTGATAATTCAATAGGATGTGTGCTCGGCCAAAGATGATGAGTCGGAAAGAAAGAAAAGCAATATACTACCTTAGCAAAAGTTCACCGAGTGTGAAATAAGGTACGACCGATTGAGAAAATATGTTGTGCCTTGGTCTCGACAACTCGAGATCGAGGCAAGACATGTTGTATCATACAACCAGCTCATCTCAAGCTAGACCCATCAAATATCTAATGGAGTCGACTACTTTGAATGGACGGATGGTCTGATGGCAAATCTTACTTTCCGAGTTTGACATAGTTTATGTGAACCGAAAAGCGATAAAAGGAGTGCAATAGCGGATTTTCCGCTAGTAGAGCTCGCGAGTTATGAGCCTCGGACTTTGATTTCCTAATGAAGACCTAATGTACGTAGCAACCATCAAGAAGATACCACGAAAAGTCGTCCTTGAAACCGAACTTGACGGAGCATCGAATGCTATGGGCAGTGGAATTGGGGCAGTTCTGGTATCCCCAAATGGAGATCATTACCCATTCACTTGTAAATTGGATTTCGACTACACAAACAATATGGCAGAGTATGAAGCTTGCATCATGGGTATCTATGCTGCTATTGAACGTAAAATTAAGGTGCTGGAAGTATACGGAGACTCTGCATTGGTAATTTATCAACTTAAAGGAGAACGGGAGACGAGGGATCCCAAATTGGTTGAATACAAAAGATTGGCCCAAGAACTGATCAAAGAGTTCGAGGACATCACTTTCAGTTATCTATCAAGAGACGAAAATCAGATGGCTGATGCTCTAGCCACATTGGCTTCTATGGTACAAGAAAACAACAAGGAGGATATAAGGCCTATACAAGTGAGCATTTATGAGGCCCCAGCCCATTGCTACAACGTGGAAGAAGAGGAGAAAAATGATCACCCGTGGTATCACGATATACTACAATACGTGAAAGATCATAAATACCCCGATCAAGCAACCGAAAATGACAAAAGGACGTTGAGAAGACTAGCTTGCGACTATGTCTTAGACGGAGAGATCCTAATCAAAAGAAGAAAAGATCAAGTGCTATTGAGATGTGTGGATGGCGCCGAGGCTAAGCAGATCCTAGAAGAAGTCCATGAGGGTGTCTGTGGAACACATGCCAATGGGTTCGCAATGGCAAGACAAATATGAGATTCGGGTATTATTGGTCTACCATGGAAAGGGATTGCATTGATTATGCTAAGAAATGTCATAAGTGCCAAATTTATGGGGACAAGATTCATGTACCACCCTCACCGTTACATGTTATAACCTTCCCATGGCCTTTTTCTATGTGGGGCATGGACGTCATTGGACCAATCTCTCCAAAAGCTTCCAATGGACATCGGTTCATCTTCATGGTAATTGATTACTTCACCAAATGGGTGGAGGCCACTTTATATGCCAATGTGACAAAATCAGCGGTCAGCAAGTTCCTAAAAAAGGAAATCATATGTCGATATGGAATGCCTGAGAGGATCATATCTGATAATGCGTTAAACTTGAACAACAGCATGATCACAGAAGTCTGTAAGCAATTCAAGATCAGGCATCACAATTCGTCACCTTATCGCCCAAAGATGAACGGTGCAGTTGAAGCAGCTAATAAGAACATCAAAAGGATAATAGGAAAGATGACTGAGACTTACAAAGATTGGCACGAGAAGCTACCATTTGCCCTTTTCGCCTATCGAACGTCAGTCAGAACCTCTATCGTGGCAACACTTTTCTCATTGGTTTACGGAATGGAGGCGATTTTACCCATCGAAGTTGAAATTCGCCCTTCGAGTATTGTCTCGAATTGAAATTGGATGAAGCGAATGGATCCAAGCTCGATACGATCAATTGAATCGATCGAAGAAAAGAGGTGAAAGCTATCCGTCATGGTCGATGTACCAAAAGCGAATGATGCGAGCATACAACAAGAAAGTGGCCCAAGAGAATTCCACGAGGAGACTTAGTTTTGAAAAGATTCTCCCATACAAAAGGATTTCGGAGGAAATGGATGCCAAATTGGGAAGGACCTTATGTGGTGAAAAAGGCTTTCTGGAGGGCACTAATCTTGGTGAGATGGATAGGAAAAATCTACCCAATCCCATAAATTCAGATTCGCCAAGAAGTATTATGCTTGAAGAAGGAAAGGCTAAAGTGAAAACCCGTAAAGGGCATTTTATGGCCAAAAGAAAAAAAAGAAAAAACTGAGAGAAAGTCGTTAAAACCCGTAAAGGGCGCTTTTAGACCAAAGGGCCTTGAGTCGAAAACCCGATACGAAAGGCTCAAATTAGCACGAAAAAGAGGTATGTGACAATCTTTTTCCCTCGAATTAGCAAAAGGAGGAATGTTACACTCTAACATCTACAAAGCAATCGCAGATCTCCCAACGCCTATTCACTCAAATGATCTTCTAAGGATCTGGTGGTGAAGCCTGCATCGCGATATCCTGGGCACCTACTTTTTCTTTTTACCCATTTTTTATACTCCAATAATGTTTACTTTGGTTGATTTAATCCAATTCCATTCTTTATAAATTCCATTGTTATTTTAAATCTTTGAGTTATTTGCAATTGAAATAACGACCCATTGACCCATAATGCTTCCATAAAAGGAGTCCCGCCTATTACTCGAAGCCTCTAAACAACAGAGAACTCGAAACAAGATCGTTGTTTAGTAACCACCACAATTAGGGGTTGGAAACGTTCGAGGAAGAGGAGTCTAAAATTATGACCATTTCTTCGATTCACAAATCATAGATATCAAACAAGATGTTAAATCACATGCGATGCGAAAGCAATTACAGCCCTAAGCCTTTTTTTAAAGAAAAAAATTGTTCTCATGACATCCTGCATTCATGCAAATGTCCTCCGTAATATCATTTAGTTAGGAGCATCTGATTTATTACAATTATTGCATCTTAACGAAAAATCATCATTCTCATGACATCCTGCATTCATGCAAGTGTCATCTATTAGTTAGGAGTATTCGAGTCATTCTGACCATAGCATCCTCACCATTTGGCATAAACACAAACATATAAAATCGAGTCTGCAGGATATGTCCCTAGAGGACGGTGTAGCAACACAATCGAAGATTATTCTATTACCATCGACCAGCGGTGGAATGGTGGTCCTATTGCCACTGACCAACAGTGGAATAAGTTTACCTTATTGCCACTGACCAGCAGTGGAATAGGTGGAAGATTATCCTATTACCATCAACCAGTGATGGAATAGGTTGAAGATTGTCCTATCGCCACCAACCAATGGTGGAATAGGTTGAAGATTGTCCTATTGCCACCGACCAGCGGGGAATAGGTTAAAATTGTAGATCTTGTCGCCTCAACCAAGAGTGGGGCAAGGTCGAAGGCAAATCTTGGCTCCCAACCAAGAGGGAACATGATTTAGGCCACTCGTTCCTATTGCCACCGACCAAAAAGTGGAATAGGTCAAAATTGTAGATCTTGTCGCCTAACCAAGAGTGGGGCAAGGTCGAAGGCAAATCTTGGCTCCCAACCAACGTAGGGAGCATGATTTAGGCCACTGTTCTATTGCCACCGACCAGCAAGTGGAATAGGTCAAAATTGTAGATCTTGTCACCATAACCAAAGTGGGGCAAGATCGAAGGCAAATCATGGCTCCCAAACCAAGAGGGAACATGATTTAGGCCATCGTCCTATGTCCCCACCGCAGTGGAATAGGTCAAAATTGTAATTCTGCCCTAACCTAGGTAGGGAGCATGGTTAAGCTTTAGTCCCACCGCCTTAACTAGAGGTGGGGTAGGTGAAGACCAAAGACCTCATCTCTCGGAGATGCAATGAGTAATCTAAAATAAAACAAGTCACATCTCATTGGAGTCGCAGCAAGAGCAAATTGAAGTGACATATCGGTGGAGTGGATTGAAACAATAAGATGCGGTGGACAGGAGGCTACTTGAAGAAAAGCACCTGGGAGGCCAAGACTCGGCGAGGCCGGGCAACATTGGGCTTCTTTAAGTTTTTGCTCTATTATCGTTACACGACAATGAGCAAAGAGGGGCAGCTATAGAGCCCAATTATTGCCCGGAGCCCATTAATGCCCAACAAACAAACCGAAACAAAATTTTACAAATTCTCTCATTGAGAAACCCAATAGCGCACTCCAAACCCAATACACTAAAATTAACCCAATTAGCCCAAATGGCCCAAAAATCAACCCACTTTCACCAAAAATGTAAGAAGACAGAAAACCCAGCCGAGCCTCGCCTCCCGACTTCCGACTCGCTTCCCACCGCCTCTGGCCAAGACGTCGACACGCGGTCTGTCCGTCACCGCTCCACCACGCTCCCACCACCTGTAAACACGCAAAAAACAAAAAGGACAGCAATATCAGCAGAAACAAGGGACTGTTTCTTTTCTTTTGTTTTTTCATCTCGGTTATAAAAACCGAACGAGATAATGTAAAAAATGATCCCCTTTTTTTTCAACATCAATAGAAAGCAAAAAATTTTCAAAGCAGCAGATCCAAACACACAAAAAAAAAAAACAACGCGAAAGCCTCAAAAATCGAAAGAAACAGAAACAAAAGGTGACCTTTTTTTCATTTTCGAAAGTTATTTCATTTTTTTAGTAAACTTACATCATTAAAATATATATACAGTCTAAAAAAGAAAAAAATAAAAAAACAAAAAATAATAAAAAATTTTTACCTTTCCTACCATCATGGCGGTGGTCGAGCTCCAAGACCGCGATGACGATGCCATGGCCCTCACGGAAATCGCACCACCCCCTGCAGAGAAAACAAAAGGGAGTTAAAGGTTTTTTTTTAGAAGTCGTTGAAAATGAATTTTGCTTAAGGTTTTCATTTATATACCCATACCAATACGGCGTCGTTTTGGTCATTGCCCTTAAACACCAAAACGACGTCGTTTTGCCACAGGATCCGCGCGTCGACCCGACCCGGCTGAAGGATCCGCGTGTTTTCATTAAGTGGGATAATTGCCCACTTGGTCCTTCCGCTTTTTTATTATTTTCAATTAAATTTTTATTGTTTTAAAATATGGCCCGAACATTTGGTTTGGTTTCCAATTTGGTCCCCCCTGCTGCTGTAAGTCTCGGCCTGAAGGAATTATTGCGCACATGGTCCCTCTGCTTCCTCGGCGCGTTTAAATTGATCCTTTTTTGTGATTTTTATTTCAGATTGGCCCCTAAAATTTCATTTTATTTTCAATCCAATCCTTATTTAGTTTGAATCGCATTTTTTTTTATATATTATTGCTATTATCACTATATTATTATTATTAGTATTATTGTTATTATTATTATTATTATTATTATTACTATTATTATCATTTTATTTTTACTCTTGTTTATTTATTTACTATTATATTTGTTATTGTTATTTTTATTATTACCATTGTTGTTCCATTTTTATTATTAATACTATTACTATTATTATTTTCATTTTACTCTTATTTGTTTATTTATTACTTTATTCACCCTTTTTTATTATTCGCTCATTAATGTATCATTCTTTTAATATATCATTATTTTTTATTATTACAATTATTTAATTTGAATTTGATTTCCATTCTTTTAATTTTCACCATTTATGAATTTTTTATTATGTTATTCATTTTTATTATTTTATTTATTATCATTTCATTTACTTATTGTTTATTCATTCATTGCTCTTTACTTTTTAGTACTTTAAAGCAATTTATTTATTTATGTATCATATTCTTTATTTTCTTATTATTGTTATTATTATCATTCTATTTGTCTCTATAGTTCTATTATCGTCATTCTTATGTCATTATTTATTTGCTCATTCATTTATTTATAAGAATTAGATTTATTCGCATGTTCTCTAAATTGTTAGTATCATTACTTTGTCTAATATTAATCAATCAAATTTTCAAAATAAAGATAATGTTCGGTATTTGAAAATTCGAGAAGATCGAGCCCTAACTTACTGGGTTCCGATTTTTCTCGTTTATGTTAAACAACAGGATATCTCTTTTGAAGTTGCGATTTTAAAAAATAAAATACTTAATCTCGAAAATTCAAGTGTCGTGTCTCTAACTTCATCGAACTCGACATCCGATTCTTCGAGATAGGCTTTTTTAAAAAATAGAGGAAATATTCCTAATTTGGATTTCCGGAAAACAAGCCCTAACTTATCGGGTTCTAATTTCTCGCTCGACAAATGACGAAAAATCCTCTTCAAAAACAAAAATCAAGTTTTAAAAGACGAGCTTAGTTTCGGAAGTCTAAAGTGTTGCGCCCTAACTTACTGGACATGATGCTTTATCTCTTCGATAATAAGAGAGTCTTAATGTCCCTTTCAATTCGATCAAATTTTGAAAATAAAATGCATCGTATTTTCGAACCATTTCAAAGTTTTCAATAAAAAGGACATCAATCAATCAGTTTGGTACCAATTTCGGGCGGTCGAGGTGCTAATCCTTCCTCACACGTAATCGACTTCCAACCCGTTTTCTCAAAGTTTGTAGACCAAAAAGCACTGTTTTAGTAAATTAAATGTTTTATTAAAACAAAGGTGATCCGATCATACCAAATAAAGATCGGTGGTGACTCCTTTCCTTTTCTTTTTAAAAAATCGAGTCGACCGCGGCTAGTTTACTGTTTTCATCAAAAAAATGGTTACGACACTCGTTACCATTTTCTATATTTTTTAATCTAACGGGATTGACCGCAGCATGACAAAGACCGTTAGTTTATCCGACGCCTAATACAACATGCGTCATTTCGACAACTATGAATTTTGTTGTAGCCAAGGCTCAAATCCTTTATCGCTTCTTCATGTCTTTGGACGATTGAGGATTTTCAAAACGGAAACATTTCTTGCGAAACTCTAACAAGATTGTCAACGAGTTTCGGTCCATCATCCCAAACATTTCAAGTGAAAAGACGAATACGAAAGACAGTTTGGAAAATTTTGATCCTCATACGCTTCTTCATTCATTTCACCAAGTAACGTAGAACCTTGTCGCTTCTTCATTTGGTCGTTCATCAGTACACTTCTTCCCCTTCGGTGAAAGTATTTCCACTAAAGCTATAATCATTAGTTGCACCCATGTCAGGTGGAAATGACCCGAAACCATCACTGCACATATTAAAAGCATCCCGCAACATGCCTTCCATGTTATCATCTCTAACATTCTGATTGTAAGCACTATGAGGATAACCTAGATTCATCGATGAGGATGCTCCACTAGATGTACACTCTCCATGAAAAATCTATTTTTTGTACCCCCGGACAAAGCCATCAACAACTAGATGTTCGTAGACAACTTCACGATAATGCCAATTGGTATTGCAACACTTACCACACGGGCAAAGAATCATATTCTCTTCGCTTGTATTTTGAAATGCAAAATTTAGAAAAGTTTCTACTCCATTTCGATAGCCGTTGCTTACCCTTGACAAATTCATCCAAGTCCTATCCATTTTGTAGTTGTTGAAGTCTAAAGTTGACAATAAATTACACGGCTAAATTGTTAATTTATAATTTACGTAAGTAATGATAATTTCATATATATAACTGAGTACTATGTAAGTTATGTATTCTTTAAGATTCATCATACGTGGCATTGTTACACCTAGGGAGGATCCATTATATCTAACAGTAAGATATAAGGCAACCCGTCAGAGTTTCAAATATATACTTTGAATCTTTTTTTTATACAAGTATTATGTAAGTTATATATTATGTAAGTTATGTAAGCTATGTATTATGTAAGTTAAATAATTTGATGAAAGCTATGTAAGTTATGTAAGTTATGTATTATGTAAGTTAAATAATTTTATGTTAGTTATGTATTATGAATTATGTAAGTTAAATTAAAATTTCAAATCGAGAATCGATTAAGGCTGGAAAATGTTATTATATGGTTTTTATAATTGAAATTTGTTTGTGATGTTGTTAAGTTTAAAAAGTTTTTAACTTACTTTTTTTAAAAAAATGCATTAAAACATATTTAAATAATGATCTATATTATTATATTGATAACAATATTAAATTTAAAAGTTTTTAATTACTTCTTATAAAAAATAATTTATTTTTATAATTAAAACATATTTAAGTAATAATCGATATTATTATTATACTGATAATAAACCGCAATTTGGACAACAATTTAGCAAATTAAATATACATGCTTACAAATTGTAAATTGGATGGCAAAGTCGATTCCAGAACCAACTGTTGTGTTGAGCAAAGGACGCCCGAAACTTTTGAGAAGCTACAAGAAGAATAAAAAAGAAACTCCATAAAATCGAAAATAATAAAATAAATGAAAAATAAAACGGTATAAATAGAAAAAGTACGAGTGAATTAACTTACATGACAAGTAAGAATGGTGCAAACAAATCGAACTACAAGAAATACTAAGTATTTTTCCTTCTATGAGTCAATAATGAACTTTGTCTATAACATTGTCGGGATAAAATTACACTGCAAACAATGATGATAAGGTAATTATCACCCAAACCAAAATATTAAAATAAAATTTATAAAACATAGAAAATGCCAATAATAATAAAAAAAACTGATGTAATTAAATGTTATAAACCAAGCACTAAAAATGAGGATATATCATGACCTAAAAGCATCAACAATTTGATAGGTATCTTATTTTAAACCGCCTTTAACAAAAGAAAATATAGTTGCCCTCACCAAAGTAGAATAATAATTGCTTCCATTGAAATCCAAAGATTTTATGGGTTTAGTAGTAAAGCAATGATCCAATAGAAATTGCCAAATGTGGCAAAGTGCAGAAGTTACCCTGCCTTAAGGAAGTGATGTCTTTTATACATGGATAAGGAATCAAAAACAGCTAAGACATTCAAAAGATCAAGAAACCCGTTGGCTTATACCAATATCAAGCATGTCAATTGGTTCATCAGCTCAAACAAGTTGGTTCCATATAAATCAAAAGAAATTCTTTAATACATTTGTGATTAATTTCTCAAGAACATAAACTCATTTTTGAAAGAGAAATTTCGCTATGTGTTTTGCTTCGATTTGTCGGGATCGATTCTCAACTTCCACAACCCACTAGCTAAGCATTCCAACAACACTTTAAAAATGACTGATTGACTCGCTAATCCCCAAAAGGCTGATTTTAAGTTCAAAATAGATAAGTTGGCTTCCGAACTCCATAAGTATCCGAAACAATGCACAAGAGAATAACCGAAGTGATTGAGAAGAAAAAAAGGAATAAAATTCCTTGCCTTGAGCCATTCGTCTTTCCAGCATTGATAATTGGCAAAGTATCTTCTTATTCGGGCCCTGTATGATACACAATAAATACATACAATTAATTGATATGAACTATATAGAAATCATAATAAATAAAAACACACACTTAAAAGTAAAAACTCCAATGTGGATTCTAACCTTGCTTAATGCAAGATTAAAGCGCTTTCTTTCAAGTCAAAGCTCCCTTCTTCCAAATGCGCTACCCAAACAAAGCCAAGCATCTCCAAGAGATGGATTCGGTTTAACCTGGAGAAGAAAAAATATTAGATAAAAAGCATAAGCTTTATTCAGAGCCCAAGCATTATAGCAAGCCATAACAAAAAAATACCCAGCGACAACCCAGCCTCATACCTTTGCTGAAGACGACCCTACGGTCGCTGCTATCATATAGTGATGACAAAATAAACCCAAAAAAGAAAAAGACATTATAAAACAAATGGAATCAAAATCAGTCCAAAACCATCCATTGACTCTACAAAACTATTGGGACGCGTTTATGACCGAGCATTCACACAAATACTTCCAATTGCAGAATATTTGATTCACACAATAATTCAAATAGTTCGTGTTCCCACCGCAGCCAATGGTATGCTGAGCAGTGTGCAGAAGACGATGGTGAAACAATGATCAATTTGATATGGATGTTTTAAAGTCAACTAAAGTTGTAAAATAGTCCCCCAAAATACAATTAAACTATACAAATGTACCCTATCAATTTCATGCAAACTATCTCTAATCATCTACCACCCTACACCATCCATGCACTAAAGTCTCCCTACAGTTATATTACAGTACATTCTCTACAAGGTTCTAGTCTACGTTACGGCTACGGCTAGGGCAAGGAAAATTACTCAGATATTTATTACTGTGTTTACATAAAAGTCAGA
The DNA here is from genome assembly GCA_025506655.1 of Gossypium rotundifolium. Lineage (NCBI taxonomy): Eukaryota > Viridiplantae > Streptophyta > Magnoliopsida > Malvales > Malvaceae > Gossypium > Gossypium rotundifolium. The sequence goes on from CP106733.1 coordinate 167,990,204, forward strand.
TGGCCATCGTCTTGTTAGGTTCTATCTTACCACTTCAATGAGACACAACACCACTTGTTTCCCGCTCAAGTTCATCTTCAACCCTCATCGCAGCTTGGAACCAATTTTTCCAACCTTATGCTTCCACTTGCTCGCATTTGATAAAAGAAAAGAAAATAATTTCAAATTAATATATATGTTTAAAAAAGTTTCAGTTTACAAATTCCATACCGTCGTTGTTTATTGAATGTCGGAATATTGGGAAATTTGAGCAGAAAACAAAGGACAACAGAACCTAGGGAGAAGCTTGAGCAGAAAAGTTTAGGGACGACGAAATTTAGGGTCAACGGGGATGAAGGGGATTTCGGGGAAAAGTTGAAGCAGAAAACAAATTGATCACTTAGGGATTTCTCACCAAAGTCGAAATGAACAAGAACAAATGTGTTTTTTTCAAATAATGAAGATAAAAGAGAAGGGATTCAAGAAAAAGAAAATAAAAGTGCAACTTTTCTTTTATCAGTAAAAAGGAAGAGATTGGAAATCAAAACAAAAGAAAAGGAAGAGAAGGTGCAGACTACAACTGTTGGAAACAGAGATGAGAATAGGAAGAGCAAAGAGATGAGAGTTAGGGATTTCGGAAATCAAAAATGGGGAACGAAGCGTTAAGTAATTTTTGATAAACGCTAACAATACTGCCACTGCTTTTTAACTAAAATAAATTGATTATTTGCGGCTTTTTGAAAGCGCCGCTATTTCTTATTTTTATGCTTTTTTTATTAAAACGCCGCTAATATTCTTGATACTAATATATTTTTAAAGATTTAATCAAATTTTTCTTTATTTTAAATAATAGTATTTTAATTTTTCATTTAAATAAATAATTTTTTAAAATTTAAGTAATATTTAAAATAATTAGATAAATGACATCGTTTAGTTTAAAGTAAAATAATATATAAGTCATATACCCAAAAACTTTAAAAGTATTTTAAATAATAGTATTTTATTTTTTTCATTTTTAACATTTATTTTTAATGTTATTGGTTCTAAATTTTTCTACCTATCATTAATTTTTGAATATTTTAAAAAGTAAATTATAAATAAATTTTATATTAATTAATTAATATAAAAATTAGATAAATAATAATAGATCGAAGATGATGAAAGAGTACTGCATGAGTTTTCGAAAATAATACATGATGGCCACTTGGATGATGGATCAGAATGTAAGGAGCAATACAACACTAGTTTGTTTAAATCCAGACCCTAAGTAGGCCCCTAAACCCCTAAAACCTATAAAATCTTAAACATGTAACCCCAAAATCTAAACTCTAAAATATTATAAACCCCAAAACCCAAAACTATAAACCTTTATAAACTCTAAACCCTAAAATACCATAAATCACAAAATCTTAAATCATAAACACTTATAGACATATAAACCCTAGAAGCATAAATACTAAACCTTAAATCAAAAACTCTGAACAACTAAAACCCTAAACTATAAACATTAACCCCTAAACCTTACAACCCACACCTTACACACTAAATGCTAAACCCTTAACACTAAGGCAAAAAAATTAAACACTAAATGTAAATTAAACCCTAAACCCTAAACTTTAAAATCCTAAACTTAAATCATAAACCCTAAACTCAAAAACCTGACACATTAATCATTTCTCCCTAAACCCCTAACCCTAAACCCATAAATTATAAACCTAAAACCCTAACCCATTAACCATTAATTTCCCTTTAAACCCCAAACGCCTAACCCTTAACATATTAACCCCAAACCCTTAATCATTTACCTTTAAACCCATTAACCCTAACTTTTAACCCATAAAACCCTAGGACAACCTTAAACCGCAAATCATAATCCATAATCCCTAAACATTAAAATAGTAACTCCTAAACCTTACACCCTAAACTATATATGTTAAACCATAAACCCTAAATAATCATGAGAATTAATATTTAATATTTTAAAATTAATACTATCTCTTTTACAATTATATAAGAAATTATTTAATATTTTCTTTCATTTTTAATAAATATTTTCTCTTAAATAATTTAAACTAGAATCATAATTTTAATGTATTAAAATTAATGTTATCTCTTTTACAATTATATAAGAAATTATTTAATATATAAATTTAAAACAATCACCATATATATCCAAAAAACTTTAAAATTATTTATGCGTTTTTCCAAAAGCGCCGCTAATGCTCGAACTTTTAGCGGTGTTTTGTAAATAAACGCCGCTATTGCTCATTTTTAACGGCTATTGCTTTTTAAACGCTTTTCAATGTATAATATTTGCGGCGTTTTTCTTTGAAACGCCCCTAAAAACGCCGCTAAAAGTCTATTTTGGTGTAGTGAAAGTACAATTTACTGGAGTGTTTCAATTCAACCAGGATTCAAGTAGATGGGCCTTGAGTATAGAGGCGAATCTAGGGGGCTGGTAGGGGCCCCGGCCCTTAAAATGGAATATTACTATTTAGGCCCTTTAAATTTTTTTAAAATTTTAAATTAGTAAAGGTAAAATTACACTTTGGCCCCCCTAAAATTATAAAAGTTCGATTTAATCCTTTAAAAATTATAAAGATATTGACTATAAAAAATTAAAATTTCAATCGCCCTCCCTAAAAAATTGTTCTAGCTTCGCCCTTTCTTAAGTATCTTTTATTTTTGCCAATCTTTGGCAAACCGGTAAGCTATTGGATTTGGCCTTTTGTAACGAGTCACAAAAACAATGGGTGTGAGTGGTTGTTGGCCCGTCACTATCTTGAACGGACTTTGGTTAGTGACCCCACTTTGTCGGGAAATGTGCCCATATTATATTAAACATGTAACTGTTTAATATTTATTTGAACGATGAATAAATAAATAAAGTTAATTTCACATTTCAATATTATGTATTATGAATTTTGTATTTTTGTCTTTTATTTTTTGCATGCATAGTGAAATTGTAACAAACAAATATTAGCTCATTGATTGTCTAAGTTCAAATTGAAGATAAATGACATTCTAAGAAAGCTTACGTTACGAGAAAGACAACTTACTTCAGTAGATAATTTAAATAAGTTCATAATCCTGTAAAAGAATCGAAGTTAACATTTGATTCAAATACTGAAAAGGATTAGCATGTCGTCTACAATTCCTGTAATAACCTGTTTTCAGTAATATCAAAATAGTGATTTCGGGACCATAAATTCAATGAGTAAATTATTATTTCAATATTTACAGGATTTTATTAAGATCATATTAAAATTTCGTTAAGAAATTTTAATGCTTAAATGGTTAATTAAGTAAAAGGACTAAATTGTAAAAAGGGTAAAAGTTGAGTTATATTAGTTAAAAGGGTCAAATGGCTATGAAAATTTAAACTAAAGGACTCTAATGGTAAATAGACCATTTAGTGAATTAGTGGATGTGGATGACATAGTTTTATTAAAATTTTAATGATTTTTAAAGGGTAATATGGTAATATGGTAATATGGTAATTAGGTAATTAAACTTAAAATTAAAACAAAATAGCAAGATATCATATTTTATTTTTGCTATCCCTAAAAATAGATCCTAAGGAAGAAAACCTCCATAGATGAAAGCTTCATTTGGCTAGGCTCTTTATAATGTATGGTGAGTGATTTCAACCCTATTTTTATTGATTTCTATGTTTTTGATATTGTTTTAGCTTAATCTAGCTAGCTTGGGGGTTAATTTGTAAAATTGTTAAAGGTTGAGGGTTATCCATGAACGTTCTTGAATTATTTTTGATGTTAAATGATAGGTTATGAATCTTGATGGAAAACTAAACAAGTTTTGTAAAGTGATTTATGATGAATTTTGGAAATCAAGGACTACATTGTTAAAGGTATGAATTCTACTGTTTTAATGTGAAATGATGATAAACATGGGTTTTTTCAAGGTCTCTTGCATATTTTGGTTAACATGGATTGAGATTAAAATTGTTAGATTTTAAGTTATAAGGTTAAGGACTAAATTGTGAAAAAGTTAATCTTAGGGGCAAAACGATAATTTTGTATAAATATGGAATGTGGATTAAATTTAATACTAAAGGTATTAAATCGATTGAAATTTTTTATTTAGATCAAGATAAACCATGTACGGGCTTAGGTCGAGGCAAAACAAAAGCTTTGGATTAGCTCGATTTAACTTCTACGCCCCTAGTCCTCGGGTAAGTTCGTATGAACGGCTATCGCTTTAATGCTATTTAAATTGTATGTTATTCTGTTATTTATAATGTTAATTGAGCGATGTATAAACAAATCAATGGTATGACGGTTATCGAGTCCCGGTTGAACCTTATGAATTCGTAGGATACAAATGACATGTCATTAGGGATTTCATGCTTCGGGTGCTAGTCTTGAATGTCCTACCGATGGATGAGGTCCTACATTTGTTGTGGATACTCCATAGCTCATGTGAGCATCATCGTGTAGCTTACATTCCAATCCACAGCTCGTGTGAGCAGGCCCATTTCACAGCTCGTGTGAGCAATGATGTACAAGAAAGGTTGTGATTATATGTAAAGACATACTTTGTGTGAGCTTTCCCGAGTATCCGATGAAATTTTAGATGGTTCAACGGGCAAAAAAAGGGATTTAAAAGGTAAGTATTCAAATAGAATAAGGTATGAAATTATGAAAAGGAATTGTGATCGAAATGATATGAATACATGTGTGAATTACTTGTTTATGGATGAATTCATTTGAACCATGTACTAGAGTACTAATTTGTGAATTTGATGATGTTGTATAGGCATTATGCCAAGATTATCGTTTTAGTTGGTATTACACTTATGCTATATACATTATGTAAATGAAATGGTAAGTTGTGTTTAAGTTTATATGAGCTTACTAAGCATTAATTGCTTATGTAGTTTCTTTCCTACGTTTTATAGATTATCGGAAGCTTGATTTTGTTGGAAGCTTGTCAGAGATCTATCACACTATCTAGCAAATATGTCGGTAATTTTTGAATGTTTTGGCCAAAGTTATAATGGCATGTATAGGATGAATTGTAATGGCATTTTGTTGGATGTTTAGTTGGTGTTTGGCTTGTATAAGTTGTGGAAGTTAACTTGGTTGCTACCATTTTATGCCATGTTACCTTGTGTTATTCTGGTTATCTTATGATGCTTGTTTTGAATGACTCCTATGGTATATTTGAAATGGTATAATAGTAGTCAAGTTTGTGGCATGATTTGGTAAGTTTTGAACAAGAATTTGATGATTGAAATGTAGTAAAATTTACATGTTTATTTAAGTGTTGTTGAATGCATTTGAGGTGCCATTGAATGACATATTAGTTAATTGAATTAGGATTTCTTGAAATGGAAAATATATGTGTGTTTAGGTAAGGTTTTGGTGCTTTGAAAGTGTGCATATTTGGTTTAAAGGAACATGCATGGAATGGATTTGGAATGGCTTGATTTTAGGTAAAATTTAGGTTCACAACATATTAAAACTTAGAGTAGGGTACACACCGATTTGCTTAGCAGATCTCTGCTTTAGGTTTTTAATGCCTACATTCTACCAACATGGTAATATTTAGTATTCTTCCTAGTAGGATTTGTATTCTTAAAACTTACCTTGTTGCCGTTGATGATTAATCAAACTCAAAACTTGTATTCTACTCCTTTGATATCGGCTAATCACTAGATTCCTTGAATCCACATGATCTACTACTAAAATAGACTATGTGACCCTATTTCCAAAATTTTGAGACTTTTTCCTAAACTTTCCAAATGATTTAAACTGTCTCAATCATTTCTAAGGTATTTTGAAACACTCCACACTCGCCCATGAGACATGAGCCTGTGACCGAATTAGTGTTTGTTCCCGATGTAGGGTCTCATGGATACTTTTGCAAAGTGGAGAAATTTTATTGAAATCAAGGGTAATATGGAAATTTTAAAACCAACCTTCAAATTTCTTTTGTTACTTTGAAAACTGGGTTTTGAAGATAGTTTGTAGTGGGTTGGGCTTGAGTTGAAAACAAGTTATATCGTTACAGACATGGGCGCGGTGATCACAGGAGACACATAGCTTTACACAACTGTGTGTCATTTGGTGAATTCTCTAGGTTGCAAGTTGCAAGTCGGGTAGAGTTACACGGTGAGGACATAGGTGACCATGTGTCCCTAGTTCGAAGGTTACATGCCCTGAGACACGGGCGTGTCTTAGTCGTGTGAGGCACACGACCATGTGACCCCTATTTCCAAAATTTTGTGACTTTTTCCTAAACTTTCCAAATGATTTCCTCTTTTAAACTTAACATTTCTAAAACATTTAAAATGTTCACTTTCCTCTTTTAATCATTTCTATTTTCCCCATCTCCTAAGGTTCTCCAAACCCCTTAAACACACTCACCCACACACCGAGCCTATTAATTCATTTATAGGCCTCGATATTACAATTTTTAGGGCTCGATTTAGGGAAGGTATGTATATGATTGGTTTATGTTTTTGAATGAAGTTAAGTTTAAATGTTTTCGATTATACGATAATGTTTTGTAACCCTAATCTGGCGACGGATACGGGTTAGGGGTGTTACAATTCGATTGGGGAGATATCTAGTCTTGGCTATCAGAGCAGTTGATTCCATGATAGATACATAGATGTATTCATTGGTAGAATGATACATTGGACTGGACCCAAGATAAATTAATTTTGAATTCGTTTGTGAATTAATTCACTTGTGATGTTCATGGTGTGAATTACCTAAATCTTGAGTTAGTCACTGACCATGCATATGCAACTCATGTGCTTTGATATACATGGAGGTTTATGCTTTAAATATTATCAAGCCCATAGCCGATATGTTGGGTACAAGACTTGTGTATGGCATGGCTTTATTAGCAATAGTGGAATCCATAGCACAATTAAGGAGTTAATGATATCCTCTCATTGGCATTGTGTGGATTGATAAATATGGAACGTGGCCATGGGTTGCTTGTTCTCGAATAAGTAATTTATCATAGTCATTTGTTCACATTGATCATACTAATCATTAATAAGACACAAGATCTAAGTATTTATTGCGTAAAATAAAAATTAAAGGACAAAAATCATCATAGGGTTCATTTCCCCTAGGTATTTAGAAAATTAGTTCATACTTGTAAATAAAAACATCCTAGAGACAATATAACCAAAAAAAAAAATAAAGAAACTAATGATAATCTCCTAAGAAATCAACTAGGAATCTTCAATCTTAATAGATATATGCTTAAAATTAGCTTCAATGGTGTTTTTCGAGTTGTTTTCTTGAATATTCTATGACGGCTTACTCTTATCTTCTTATTTTTGTCATATATACATCTTAGAATGTCCGAAAAACCTAAAAATTATGTTTTTGCAAAGTTTAGTGTGCAATCCTATGTAAATGACACGACTTGCCACATGATTGTGTGGCAGTTCGTGTGGCTCACACAACCGTGTGGAATGGTCCAAGCCCATATGGCTCTTGTAACTCGCTCCGATTTTTCGATTTTCGCTTCTTTTGCTCCTAAATTCTCCCATAAGTATAAAAACATGAATTTAAAGGATTAGGAGCATAAAATTCAAAATTTACATCAAATAATCACCCAAAAACTTATTAAGAACGAGATTAAAATATATTACTTTTAGTACTTATCATTTTTCCACAATTGAATGAAAATTCAATTTTAGCATAATACATGGTAAGTTGTTCAGTTTTGGCAACAACAAATGACTATGTGGATAAAGTTGATGAGAAGATAATGAACATGTTCACAAGTGAAATAAAACATTCAATAGTTCCGATCAAGCTGTGGATGATACAAATACTAACTATCTAGAAGAAGAAGATGATGAACATGTTCAAAGGTGAAGTAAAACATTCAATAGTTCCGATCAAGCTGTGGGTGATACAAATACTAAATATCCAAAAGAACTCTTGAATACACTTCTACCAAATGGGTTACCTCCACACAAATTGGTCTTATTGGATCTATCAAATGGATTATGCAATGAAACAAGAATGGTTTGCAAAAGTTTCGATAATAATGTAATACATGATGAGATAACAATTAGTCAACATGTTGGAAAAACAAGTCCTTTTACTAAGAACATGTAGAAAATAAGGATATCCTTCTCAGAATAAGCGAAAGCAATTCTCAAGATGTCTTTGTTTTGATATGACTATTAATAAAGTGCAAGACCAAACAATACTCATAGTAGTAGTGTATTTGTCACAATATATTTTCTTTTGTGGACAACTGCATGTTGCATTATTTAGAGGGGGTTTCAATATCTTCATAAAAAATTTTAATCAAGTCGAACAAGAAGAGAAAGGAAAAAGAAACATACACAAAAATGTGATATATAAGAAGGTGTTATTACAAGAAAAGTACATATACAACATTTTTTATTATTAAGTGCATTTATAATATAACTAATTTATTATCAGTTTTGCAATGATAGGAACAATAAGGATTGAAGAGTGAAATGTATAATTCTACAATATGTTCTTTTAAACATTGTACAAAATAATATTTTATAATATTCTACTATTAGTTACAAAATATTACTTTATTTTAATAATTGTTTACATTAAATATGTTATATATAATTTTTACTAATTTTTAATTTAATATTTTAATTTAATAACCAATAGTAAAATAATAAGTAATTAGATAAAATCATTCCAATCAAACATAAAATCAATATTTAATTAAAAATAAATTAACCATTGATTAATACATAAATGTATTAAAAATAATACATAATTTTGGAACTATATAAGAAATTAAATTAAAAATAAAAATAAAATAAAAACAACATGCATCAACTATAATAATAGTTCATGACAAATTACACTAAATTAATAAACACGATTAAAAATTACGGCTTGAAATTTGACATTCTCTTCAAAACAAATCTACAAAGCATTTTTCATCGGCATCAAACAAATAATTGATATATAAAAAGTAGTTTGAAGAATGTGTACTTGGCACATTATAAACAACTTACAAAATATTAAAAATAATAATACCATAATATTATATTACCTCATAATCTTCAATATCTCTTTGACGCCGTTGTTGTTCGGATATGATTCAACATTGCCTCTTGGAAATACTATTATTTTAATGCGCTCTATTCTTTTTTTATATAATTCTAACTTATTAATGCTAATAAATTTTTTAATCGCTAATTTCTCTTAGATGTTATTTAATTGAATATATCTAACTATTAGATGTTATTCATAAATCTCAACTTAAAATTTAATTGGTATATAACTCTAATACTAATTAAATGATATTTAAGATGTTTAGAGTTTTATTCAAGTAATAAATTTAATTTACATCAATAAAATTAAAAAAAATTTTTAAGTCAAAGTTTTTAACAACTAATTGTAATTTATAATTGTAATTATAACACAAAATTTTTCCTATATTTTATATTTAGAGTTTTGTTCAAGTAATAACTTTTTTTAAATTAGAACAACTTTTTTATGTCAAATTTTTTTTTTTGAATATTAATCGGCTAAACTTTTATTAACAGATGTAAATAGAAACAAATTGGGCTTTTGTTTTTTGTGTAAAATAAACCTAAGGCCTGCTAAAAACATTTAGTTAGGCCGAGACTAAAGCAGACTAAAGGATATGTATCAGTATCCTAGGGAAAGCAAAGCAATTAAGACTAAAGAAGAAAAAAGGAAACCTAAAAAGATTAAAACAAAAGTAGCCGATTCTCAAAAGCTGGGCACCAGTTCGTAACGTCTTTTCATCTTTGTCCAGTCCCATCTTTCATCAGATGGTAGCCGATTCATATCTTCCATTCTGCTACCAGTAGATCTTTATCTTCCTTTACAACATTTCAATATGGAGATCTTCTCCATCTACCTTCTGGAAAGACTTGTGGATTGTGCAGAACCCCTACTCCCAGGTACACTCTTTCTCCTCTTTGTAAAGCATCCTCTACGATTCTGTGTGCCATCTGGTTTTTATTTCTGACAATGAACTGAAACTCGATTTTTAGAAATTGTTTCGATAACTCCTGAATGTCCCTGATTATTGCGCTTATCACTGACTTGTCGTTTTTGTTTGTTTGACATTTCTTGATGACTGTTCGCGAATCCCTCTTTATTCTGACTGATTGAAATCCCATTGATCTTCTGAGTTTAACTACATGATATCCGACATATGCTTCTGCTGCGAAAGAAGTTGGAACGTTTGAGTTTGAGATATTCATTGTTTTGATGATACCTCCTGTTCGATCTATGACCACCAGTCCCGCCATCGATTTGTGGCTTCTTGCATTGAAGGCTGCATCAAAGTATATCGTTGTCTCTGAAGGTATATCTTCCTGGTTCCTGTTTGTGATTCTGTTTAAAGAAATCTTCCTTTCCTGTATGCCATCAATCTCTGCCATTATCTCTTTACACCTGCTGATTCCTCCTCTGCTGATTCCATTTTCTTTTCATGAACGAGCCTATTCCGTGCCCCCCACAATAGGCAAATGGTACTACAAAAAAGACGACTTTGCTTGTGACTGCTTCTTCCGACAACCCAGGTAATCCATTCCCAGAAGCTCTGGATAGTGGAATTATTAATCCAGTCCAGTTCTAACAGTTGCCATATTTCCTTTGTTGCAGGGCAGAATCTGAAAACGTGTCTAATGTCCTCTTCCCCAGATCTGTCCGAGGACAAACCATATTGGTAGCTATCTTATTTGATCTGAGATTAACAAGTGTAGGAAAGATAGTTCCACGAAGCTCTCCACACTGTAATTAAAAGCTTAGATGGTAGTTGTAAATTCCATAGCTTTTTATAAAGGTTTTTTGTATTAGTCTGTAATAATAGATCATTAGGATCCATTCTAGTATTCTGTAAAATTTTGTAAGCGCTTCTGACTGAGAAATCACCAGAAAGCTCCCATCTCCATACCTAAATATCTGCTCCTGGATTCTCTGCCAAAGGAATTTGCAGAACCTTTTCAGCGATGTCTGCTGTGAAGGTACGTTCTACTAACTCTGTTTTTCAATCACTATTTTTAGCATCAATTAATCTGCAACTAGTTTCACTTCATTTTCGGTTCGATGACCCTATTCATCAACCTCCTTTCCTGGTATCCAATGGTCATTTCAAATAGAGATTTTAGTTCCCCGTCCTACTCTCCAACCCATTCCTCTACGCAACAATCCCTTAACAGCCCACTTGCTCCTCCAGGTAAGTGAAGGTAAGTTGCCTAATTGCGCATTCAAAAAATCTGAATTTGGAAAGTATTTTACTTTTAAGAACTCTCGCTAATAATGAATCCGGATAATTAATTAATCTCCACCCTTGTTTAGCAAGCAAAGTAATATTAAACTGACACATATTACGAAAACCGAGATCACCATTCTCTTTTAAAGCACATAAATTCCTCCATTCACACCAGTGAATACCATTTCTCCCATACCCCTTCTGCCACCAGAATTTGGGCATGATGCTCTCAATCTCAGCACATAACGTTTTAGGTAAAAGGAAACATGACATCGTATAAGTTGAAATGGCTGGCAAGATTGACTTAACAAATATTTCCTTCCCTCCTTGCGATAAGTGTCTCGTACTCCAATGATCAATGCGTTGTTTCATTTTGTCCTGTAGGATTTGAAAAGAATCTTTCATCTTTCTCCCCACCATGTTAGGCAACCCTAAATATCGCTTCAGGATTATTCGAGCTTTCAACTCTTTAAGTGTTAATCACCAGGTTTCTTTCCATCTCTGAAGTATTTTTGTTGAAAAAACAGTTGATTTATCAAAATTAACGCATTGTCCGGAACTGCTTATATACTTCTTGAGAATTTCCTTTAGCACAGTAGCCTTCTACCTGATGCGTCACTAAATAAAATGCAGTCATCTGCAAAGAGTAAGTGTGAAATCTTCGGCCCATTTCTACTAGCTTTTCCCCTTTCAAGATGCCTTCATTCATTGCCAACCGCATTAAACTTGATAACCCTTCTTTGCATATAAGAAACATGAATGGACTAAGTGGATCACCTTGGCGCAGACCCTTAGATGGCAAAAAATTCTCCCTTTAAAACCATTAATAACCACCGAATAAGAGACATATGTAATGCACTCCATGATTGTTCTATCCAACCATTCGCAAAACCATTCAAATCATAACCTCTTTCACAAAATTCCATTCCACTCTATCGTAAGCCTTACTCATATCGAGTTTGGTTGTCATAAAACATTTCCTCCCCACTCTCTTCTATTTAAGTGTATGAAGAACTTCATAAGCAAGAATAATATTATCCGTAATCAAACTTCCAGGTACAAAAGCACTTTGAGCTGCATCTATGCATTTCTCAATTACTCATCTTAGTCTATTTGCAATAGCTTTTGCCATAATTTTGTAAATTACATTACATAGACTAATGGCCTAAACTGTTTCATATTCGTTGGATTCGCAATTTTAGAAATAAAGACTATATGTGTGGAATTTACCTGTTTAAAATCTCTGCCTTCATTCAGCACTTGTAAACAGAACTTATTTACCTCGTCTTTAACAATATGCCAAGACTCCATAAAAATTACCGAAAATCTATCCTCCCTTGGGGCTTTTGTAGGTCCCATCCAGAATGTTGCCGCCTTGATCTCGTCCTTCGTATAAGGTGCCATGAGAATCTGATTATCCTCTTTAGTGATGCATCTTTTAATTCCTGACAGCAAATAATTACAACACTCCTTCTCTTCTAATCCAAACAAGTTATGGAAATAGGCTCTTGCAATGTTCTCTATGTCTTGAATGTTCTCTGTTGTCCTTCCAATGTCATTTTTTATTTTCTAGATCGTGTTCTTCCTCTTCGGGAGAATGCCTGACAATAGAAAAAAGTAGTATTTTTGTCCCCGTATCTCAGCCAGTTTATACGCGCTCTCTGCTCCCAATATCGTTCATCTTTGTCAATTTCCAGATTCAGCTGAACTTTAGTGTCTATCAACTCAGCCATATTCTGATCATCTCTCTCTTCTGCTAGAATTTCTGAAAGTCTATTGTTGAGAAATGTCTTCTTTTTTTTTCGATCCGCTTGAATTCTATTAGCCCATATTCGTAAATTGATCTTCAATTTATCTAATTTCATCAATAAATTGCCTGACGACGATTCCCAAACACTTCTAACTTCACTGTCAAAAGTTTCCTCCATTAGCCACCAAGCCTCGAATGATGCTGTTTTAGCCACACATTCTTCCTTTCTTGTTTTCACTAAAAGAGGGCAATGATCGAAAAAAGAGTGAGTTAAGTGTTGAATGGACCCGTCAGGGAACATAGTCTGCCAATCTTCATTTGCGACTCATCTATCAAACCTTTCACGTATGTTGGTCTCAGATAAATTTTCCCTCTCCCATGTAAACCATCTTCCAGAAAATCCTATGTCCATCAGTCCACATTCAGCTAAAGCTTCTCTGAAGACCTCCATTCTTCTTTCATCCCTGGGTACCCCTCCCTTTTTTTCAAAGTCGTACATAATCTCATTGAAATCCCCACAGACGAACCATGGAAATCTCTCTCCTGTATATAAGCTTTTTAATTCTTCCCACGAATTGCTTCTATCTCGCTCGTACGGGACCCATAAAAAACCAGTGAACCTCCATTTACCTTTTGCCTTACCATCATCAATCACCACATCTATATGTCTTTTGGAGAATTGCCGAAGTGTAACATTCACCCCCTGTTTCCATGCCAAGCATAACCCTCCTTTAGTATCCTCCGAATCAACTTCAATTCTATTAACATACCCATAACGATGTCGAGTTCTTTCCATTCTACTTCTACAAATTTTTGTCTCTATAAAGAAGACAATTTGGGGATTTTGTAACTTCAGCATATACCGAAGTCTTCGAACTGCTCGTGGACTCCCCAATCCACGAACTTTCTAGCTTAGTATTTTCATTACATGAATTCGGTCGACTTGCCTCTTGGCGTGTCGAATATAAATTGGTTACCTTCTAACACTCTTCCCTTCCACCCTACCAATGTTTTCTCACCTCCTACTCCTGCCATACTGTTCATCTCCCCTCTAGCACGTTTCTTCCCTTCTTCTCCAATCAGAACCCCATCCTCCTTATCCTGCCCCATGTCGACTATAGAATGATCAATTTTTTGATTAACCTTTAACTGTTTCTCTCAGAACTTTCGGCCTTCCAAATTGAATCCCAAAACTGAATTAATGAATTCTACAAGTTTTGCTACCTGATTATTCCGGGTTCTGGCATTAACCTCTTCTGTAGACGTATCTTCAACATTGACTCTTAATTTTTCAGCCCCTTCCTCTCTCGAGCCATACACTATTTGTCATATTGCCCTCCTGGATTGCACCCTTAATGATAAATCCCAGCCCATTTTCGCCACTTCCATTCCTAACAACATCTTTGCATCACAGAAGGAGTCATAGTGCCCCAACCTTCCGCAAAAGAAGCAAAAGAGTGAGAGCCTTTCGTATCGAAACTGTACGTATGAGAGCCCCCCATAACACAAGATTTGTTTACTCCTCTTCAACGGACGTCTAACATCAATCTTAACCCTTATCCTCATATAATTTCTATTCTCCTTGCCCAGACTAGATCCATCATACTCCATAAATTCCCCTAGGAAGTTTCCTAATTGAATCGCCAAACTTTCAGAATAAAAACCAGTAGGAATGTCATGAATTTGAATCCAGAAAGGAGCATTGATTAAAGGAATTCTAAGAGGGCCTTCAACCCACTGAATCATATGAAGTACCAACAAATGATTGTTAAAAGTCCATGGGCACCCTTTCAACACTCTCTCTAGATCCATTCTATGATAAAACTGGAACAAAAATCTCTTTTCACCCAGATCCCGAATATTCACTCCCCTTACAGGATGCCACAAATTTGCCATAGTATTCTTCATTGCTGGAAAATTTATAACACTAGCAGCTAGAAAACATTCCACTAACCTGAAAATTTCTTCACTTCTTTCTTCAATTTGTTCTGTTTTGGATCTGTAAAACTGCATCTTCCTCTTCATCAAATGTTAATCCTGCTAATCCGTTCTCCATTTATTGTAGATGGATCCTTGCGCACAGCCACTATATGCCAACAGAAAGGCAGGAAACAATGAAGAAACCAGAAAACACAAAACAACCCTAAATGAGAAACGTGCCACTTCGGCAGACCAGAGGCGTGCCAAAGCAGGCAGACTTAACTTTTTTTTTTTTTTTTGAAGTTTAAGCACTAATTTTTTAACTATTTTTATGTCAAATTTTAATTAGTACTTGTAACTTAAATTATAATTATTTTAAATGTGTAATTATAAAAACTCTATAAAATTATAATTCTTTTGTAAATGTATAATTATCACAACTTTTATTTTATGTAAACCTTTAAATAATAATTTTAAATTAAATTATAATTATTTTTAAATATAAATTTAGTAATATGATGAAAAATAAATGTTATTCTCATTAGTTCAAAAGTTTTTCCAAATTCGAGCTTTCATATATATATATTGTATAAATAGATATGTAAATTTTCATTATAAAATTTATAGTTTAATTTGGTAAATTAATACAAAATAGGATCTAATATTAATTTGGTAAGTTGATTGAGTTTTAGCTTGATTGGCATGGATATTGTTGCCAATATAGGAGGACATAGATTCGAATGCGTTAAAACGCATTGTCCTCTTATTTATGGAGTGAGAAAGGGCTATGGGTAGTAAAGCATTGTGTTAAAAAAAGTAGATATGATCAAAAACTTAAAATATAAAATTAAATAATTCCAATACCTACAAATTGAGAATTTAACTTCCTTTTTTGGTATTTAGCATTTAACTTGTTTTTTCTTGACTAAATGTTAATTTTGATACCCAAGGCTATCCCGAAATTGAAAATACGTTGTTCAAAGTATAGGTAGAGTGGAGCCTACTTTGAGTATGTCTAGTATATCAATTTTGCAACTCCCTTATCAGTATTTTTGACTTCATCCCTTAAAAACCATACTCATAATTTGAGATTTGAGAAAGGATGCTTTAAATGGGAGAAACATTACAAGCAACCTCTAAAGGTTTATGAAAAGATGCAAGCTACTAAAGTCGACTACATTAAATCAAGGAAAATTAATATATGCCGGCCTTTTATCAGGACAGATAGTGCTCCCAAAGAGTTCTAAAAAAAAAATGCCACTAATAGCTACCATGGAGAATACCAACAAGGCATGAAACAAGCCTATCACCACTTCCTCATGAAGGAATCGACCACCAAAACATTACAAGAACTAACGCGATGGCGAAAAATCATCCTTCTCCTCTTACTTGACAACAACCATGGAGGCAATGGAGATCTTCGAAGCAGAAAACTCATAGAGCCCATCATCGACATTTCAGTTGTCAACATGGACAACTTAGACTTAAAAAGAGGAGTAATAGGCAGGAAAAAAGGTTATCAATACTCCAACAAAAACTGCCCAAGAAAGCTACATATATTATCAGACATAGACCAAGGGATGACGTGGAGTCAAGTGGATTGTCAAATCTACTATCGTTTTACAGTTGACATGTTTTGCTCTACCCTATCCTATTCCAATATGGATGTGTAACATCAAAAATCACTATTATTTTCATAATTATTAGATATATCTATCTTTGTCATTTCCTTCTCGGTTTAATTCTTGATAATTATTTATAAATTTTTATCTTTTAAAAGAAAACAAATACTTAGATGCAATTCTTCAAAAAAAAAAAGATTTTAATTTTGAAAATTGTAGTTAAAGGAAAAATGTAAAAAAGTTTAGGTTTTCTATAATACATTTTTATTATTTTAATAATTATATATAAGAGAATAAAATGATAATTGTGTATGATGAGATAAGACAAGCATTAAAAAAGTAATATACATAGTTGGGATTTTATGAAATAGAAAGTATTGGTACTCATACAATCAAAACCCAAAGAGAATGTCTAAGTTTGGAAAATATTGAAATGTTAAAAGGAAAAGGAAAAGAAAAAGCCTCCAATATAAAACAAGTTCAACGAAAATGTTACAGTATATTTGGTTGGCTATAATAGACAACCGAATAAAGACATGATTCAAATTGTATTTTATTCCTTCATTTGGTTCATAGGATCTGCTATTCAATGAAATAGAATTCAAACTCTATTTAACGATTTGTATTCCGGCCTCCACCCAAAGAATAGCCGTTCAACGCTATCAAAGATGATATATTCCCAAAATACCCTTCAAGGTTTCATTAATTTCCAAACAAAAGTTTAGCATTATCCAACTGTTACCGAAATCTAAAGCAAAAATAGAAAAAAAGGGAGTTTTGGATATGGCCAGAAGTTGGGGCAATGGAGGACGCCAAAAAGAAGGAAATAGTGGATTGCTTTATTAGATTTGTGATATTCTGGTGGTCCGCAAGAAAAAGAATAAAAAAAGTTATTATAAAGAACATTTGGGAGAAATTTTTGGATGTTTTGGGCTACTATGAAGGCGGAATAAGGCAATGACTGGTGCCAAAATCTAAAAAAAATCGATTTTCATAAGCTTTTAAGTTGAAGATTAAGCCAATAAAAGGGCTCAAGAGTTTTCTCTGGTCTTTCTATGGTTGCTTATCACACTTCGGCTGAAGGACTACTAAAGTCCCAAACTCTCGATTTCATCCACCATGATCGGTTTTTTTTTTCTAAATTAAAATGATCAATCTCGTTAGTAGTAGAAGGATGACCATATGTCTTTTACTCTTATATGTTGATCGTTAATTTCTTCATCTTCTTTTTAAAAAAAATTTAAGTTTGTTTTTTTATTAATTGCTTAGTTTCAACATTTTTCTGGGTTTTTTTTTCTCATTGTTCTAGGGGGAGAGAATGTTTTAGGAGAAAATTATTAATTAATTAATTAAATTTATTAAAGGGTATATTCATTATTTGAGTATTTTTTTTGGTTATTCCATTATATCTAACCAAACTATTGTTATTTAATTTTGTCGAAACCATTTTTTTGTTTGAAAAACGGGCCGACTTTAAAAAAAAAAAAACGGAGTCGCCACCAATCTTTTTTGAAGTGTGATTGGATCACCTTATAAAACGTTTGGTTTACGAATTTTATGAAAACGGCACCGAGAGTCGATTATGCACGAGGAAGGATTAGCACCCTCGCAACTCCCAAAATTGGTATCTTATTGACTGATTAATGTCTTAACATCGAAAATTGAAAGAGATTTTTGAATACGAATACTTTTGAAAATGTGTGGATAATTCAAATTGAATATCAACATTCTCTTGTTCCGAAAGAATGAAATATCACATCTAACACGATAGGATACGATGTTTCAAACCTTTGACACCAAGATTATTTCATGATTTCCAAAATTCATGCATTGCAATTTAAAAAGGATATTCCACTATTTAGCCAAACCAAAAAATCGAAACCCAATACGATTGGGCACGATTCCTCAAATTTCCAAACATAAAATATTGCCTTTTTAAGAAAACACGGTCAAAATCTCTAAAGGATATTTTGTCATTTGGACCTATGAAAAATCGAAACTCAGCACGATTGGATATGATCTCTCGAACTTCCAAACACGAAACATTGCCTTATTAAAAGAAAAACGCGATCAAAATCCTTAAAGGATATTTATTCATCTCGACGAACGAAAAATCGAAACCCAACACGATTGGGTACGATCTCTCGAATTTCCAAACACGAAATATTACCTTTGTAAAACCCTTTTTTTATGGATTTTAGAAAAAGCAAAAATAAAAATGTTGGAATGCAATTTAAAATCATCAATCTATAAGAAATGGTAAGAACGAGAATAAGCAAAACATAATATTAGAAAATAGTAATAAAAATAATAATAAGAATGATAAATATAAGTATAACAATAATATGTATATATAAAAATAGTGACAAGGGAAAAAATGGTAATAATAAAAGAATACTAATAACACTAATGAATATAGTAATAAAAAGAAGGGTAAATATAGTATCAAAATAATAAATATAAAATAGAATAACAACAACAAATAAAAATATTTAATAAGAAAATAATAGTAATAATATTAAAATAATAGTATTAATAAAAAACAGTAGTAGTAAAAAAAGGGTATACTGATAATAAAAAAATATAGATATAATAATATACAAATTAAAAAAAACAAAACAATATATACAATTATAATAAATATAATAGAAAGAATATGATTATAATAATAATAGTATACGTGTGAAAAAATAGTGGTAATAAAAATCTTTAAAATAATTAATTTAATGATAAAATAGCGAATAATAAAAAAAAACCTAAATTGGGTTAAAAAAAGAAGCTTTGGGGCAAATTTAAAATAAAAGGAGACAAAAAAGACCAAATCTCGATGCGCGCTCAATATATAGGGACCAATATAGAAATTAAACCCCCTTTCTGAAACGGTGCGTTCGAATGAGAACCAAATTGAAACGAGGAGGGAACTTTTGGGCCAAATTGGAAATAAGAAAAACCGCTTGTGAACTATAAAAAAGCGGAGGGGCTAAATGCGAAATTAGCCCCTCCCTAAAAAAGGCGCGGACCCTCTTGCTGGAGCGGGTCGGGTCACGGGTCAGAGGCCCAAAACGACGTCATTTTGGCCTCTGATGCCCCCATCTCAAAACGACGCCGTATTGTATTACTATAAAAGTCAAATTTTTTTTGAAAAAACTCATTTCTCAGTCATTCTGAAACAAAAACAGGGAGAGAGCTCTCTCCCTTTTCCCCTGCCCTCGGCGATTTCCGGTGGGAGCTCCGGCAGGATTCTGGCCGTCCTCCGTCGCCTGAATTCCAAAAGGTTAGTCTTTTTTTTTTTTTTGCGTATTGTTTAAAAAAATAGGAAAACTTTAAAAGAAAAGCTGAAAAGAAAATACAGAAAATAAAATAAAAAATAACCGTTCGGTATTCTAGTGTTTATTCGAAGATCTTTCTGTTTGTATCTGAGATTCAAATTTTTCTCTTGTATTTTCCTCTGTGTATTCGTAAAAAAAAGAACTCCTTTTACAGATTTTTATTGTGGCTTTTATAGCCTAAAAATCCCAAAAACAAAATACCACCCTCTTTCTTTGCTATGCTGGCCCCCTTTCGGTTATTTTGTTTTGAGGTATAAACGACGTGGGGGCGCACGATGCGGAGTTGCTGGAGACTTGCAGCTTGAGGGGCTGGCGGCGCAAGAAAACCCTAGAAGCTTCTAGGGTTTCCTGTTTGCTAAAGAAATTTGGGTCGTTTGGGTCCTGCAATACATTGGATTAATCATTTTGGGTTTTGGGCCATGGACCAGTTTTAAAATTTGGACTTTGTTGTTGTTTATTTTTCTGATTTTGGTTTAACGGGCTCCGGGCTGCAAAATTGGACCCTACAAATTTTATTACAATCTATTCTATTATTACAAAATAATTATTCCATTAGTGTTTTATTTTATTCCAATAAACCAAACCCGTGATTAGAACTTTATTCAAAAAGGAAAAAAAAGCAAACCTGTCAGAAGCCGACCGTTGCCACCATCTGGGCTTGAAATCTTCTGCAATCGAAATTAAGCTTATGTAATTTATCATTCAATAGAGGGGTATTTTTATAAAAGCACAAGAAGTTACCGTTGCAAAACTAGGCTCTTCCTTAAAACCAGATATGTCGACCTTTAATTTTCATAATACCAATTACTTCAAATAATAAAACAAATCCTGCAGATTGAAATTCAAGAAATTTCTCAGAATAAAATAGCCAGCGAAGGATTTATTCATCAAAACCCTTGTGAGTTTTTGCCTCTTAAACCCCCTGTCACAGTTTATTTAATTTCTTGAAGTTGGTTTTTTTTCCCTCACAGAAATATCTTATGTATGATTTTAATGGTAGAAAGAGATAAGTGTGATTTTATTAAAAAAAATTAATTTATCTTTTATTAACTTAGGATGGAGACGAAAAGGGCTGGTGAGAGAATTTCATAAATACGAAAAGTATTTTTGGTTGTTGAGAAATTCCGGGAAATGTAGAGGAAAATCAAGATTGACCCATAGGTTTTCTAGCCCAGATTTCTTTTCTCCCTTCTGGGCTCTTTGTTTTCTTTGGGACTGTAGGATTTAATGACCTAGGGTTTGTATAATTTTCCGAAGCGAAAAGCACAAATAGAAAATGAAGTTACTAAAAATCAATTTGACCTTGTTTGAATTAGTTGTCCTTTGGGCTTATCAAAGAAACTAAAATTCGGGTTCTTCCTACTTTCTACATGTTTCCTTATCAACTGACATTTTCTTTTTCAATTTGATGTTTCATTTTGTACTAATAAGAAAAGTGAAGTATTCGGCATTCTTTGCTAATGATTTTGGTCTGCTTGTGGCATTGTTATTGTTAAGCTTGTTTAGTTAGGGTTTAGGGTTGTATGATAGGAATTTTATGTTACCCATGTGGCGGATTTCATCTGGTTGTGGTGTTGTTTTAGTTTGTTTTGTTGTATATTACAAGCGAGTGGAGATACGAACGCCGAACAAGGGTACATACTACATAATCTAGGTGCCTTAAAACTTTAAACGCTATTAGATTATGTTGTTGGATTTGGTATGTTATCTCTCTCATTACACATTTGATTTCCCCCTAAGTGTCTTCATACAGTATTTTTGTTCATCTTTTATGTCAACTTGATTTGGTTCCAGCTTTGCACCTATTAAATTCTTAGACCTTGACTTTTCATCCCTTTTCCGTGCATCATGCTTCTCATAGGTATAATCTTTTATCGAAGAGGTTTTGTTTCTATCTGTAATCTGCTCAGATGGCTTCGCGTACTGTTGGTTTGATTCGAGATCAGAATGTAGATGTTCACTACAATGGTACTATTCCGAACGCTTGCTGTTCTGTTCAATTTTTTGTTTTCAAGTTGAATTCGATAATTCAAAGTGTGTTCTCCAGGTGATTCTCTTGTGGGGAAGGCAAATATTGCTACTGCACCGAGGAAAGGTGCTATTGGTGGAAGGAAACCGCTTGGTGATTTGTCAAATTCGGTTAACCCAATCCTGAACCAGACATCAAAAAAGGAGAATTCTAAAATTCTTTCATTCAGTGAGAAAGAGACCAGTGTCTCAAAACTTGCACATGATTCAAGCAAGAAGAAGAGTGTCTCTAAAGCTTCAGAGAAAGTGCAAGTTGGTGGTCGAAAAGCTTCAGAGAAAGCTTCAGAGAATTCTAAAATTCTTTCATTCAGTGAGAAAGAGACCAGTGTCTCAAAACTTGCACATGATTCAAGCAAGAAGAAGAGTGTCTCTAAAGCTTCAGAGAAAGTGCAAGTTGGTGGTCGAAAAGCTCTCTTTGACATTTCAAACTCAGGTAAACCACGCTTGAAGGAGACATCAAAGAAGAATCAAACTTCAAAGTTAACCATTTTGGCAGAGAATCCAAGTGAACTCGAAGATATTGCGAAGGAAGGATTTCTGCACAATCACGATGAATGTATCAAAGCTCAGAAAAAAGCTATAAGCATGAATGAATTTTTGCGGATACTTGGATTAGAAGGTAAAAAAATTGCGACATTTTCAGATGCCTATTACGGTTTAGTTTCTGGCTGAATACTTAAAACTTTTATGAATGTTGTTTAGATTTCTCCAAACCTGAAGCAAATGGAACTCGTATGCCAAATGAAATGGTCAGTTTTCGTATTGTCCAATTTAGCTTGGATCTTAACGAAATCGTTGGCATTTACAGATTGTATTAACGAATACTAGATTATTACTTGTGTTACAGCCCATGAGTCCTTCAAGGTACTTGGAAGTTAAAGAGATGAGTGAGCTACTGATGGAAGATTGGTCTCCTTCGAAATGTAAGTTGTCAAAGAAACTCAACTCAGCTCCACCTAGTCCGGAGCCACTGGATCATATGCTGTGGGACGATCCTGAATTGGTTCCCAGTTTCGTGTTGATTGGATCACCATGATGCTGAAACCATTGAATTCAATCTCGGTAATGGGGTCTGTTGCTTGTTATGTTAATGCAGAACCATGTGCCATTCAATAGGAAAATGCCTCTCCTGTAGTATAGGGTTTCTTTCCATTACTGGCTTCAGACTAGAAACTGAAGATTTGGTAAAGTGTGAGTCCGACGAGTTGGGTTCTAATAATTCATGAAAGATATTTTCATATTCCCAAAATGGAATTAGATGCGAAATCTATAAAGCCCCTTTTCGTGGTTGTAGAAAAGGTTTTTTTTGTTCGAATCCTTTTATTTTAAGGAATTGGTTGGTCGTAGAATAACAAGTATATAGTCTTCGATAAAAGAAACAAAACAAACAATAAAATAATTGGAACAATTAATATTCGTGATGCAAGCATTGCTGTATTAGATCCAAAGGTTTTTCTTGACCTAGCTACAAGGATGGGACTCTAAAATATTGAAAGAAAAAATGTAGAACCTAAAAGGAAAAGAACATAGGAATTACTAGTCTTAGAATCGAGTTAGACCAAAATAAAGGTTTGATTTCTTCTTATTCGAGATATTATGTGCAATTAATAAACCTACTACTGAATCTAATAAGTTAAAGTAAAGTCAAAGTGTTAGTTGGTTGTTGTTCGTTCCAAAATAGAAAATGGATTCGATACAATTTATTTATTTTATTTATTTTTTTTTAGTTCCCATATCTCGCATATTAGAAGTTGTTTCGCTAGTAACTTATGTTGCATTCTGCGGCTGAATATTTTGGTATCCATTTTACTTCTGTGATCATCTTTGTATGATTAGAGATTACAGCAGGTGGCAATTCCATTATGCATAATTGTTTTAAATTTTGTATCTTTCATTACGACTATACGAATGAATATCTGAATTATTTATGGCATATCTAATTTTGTTAAATATTCAAATTTAGTACCCGCTGATGGCTCCCCAAAATTTTTGGAAAATTTCATTTTCCCTTGAAATTTATTTAAAATTCTAGTTTGGCCTCTAAATTTATAAAATTTTATTTATAGACTTTTTTTTTGAAAAGGATCTTATTAAACTCTTAAATATTTTGAAAATCTAGTCTCAAAGGTCCACCACTAATTTGAGAGTTATGAAGTCTTTAATCAATGGTAACTTGTAGATCGTAAATTAAATAGTCAAATTCAAATTTTGTCCCAATTCAAGAATGTACAAAAGCTGATGGATTGTGTCTAAATCCAAAAGCTTATTGAATATCTTGTTTTTTCTATTGTTTTAACGTAAATATTATAAATTTAAAATATACTTAAATAATCATTAAATATGTCAAAATCCCAATCATGAACAATAAATACTAAATTAATAGAAGAGATGAAAGAAGATGGTGGTTTATGGTGGATCACCTACATGAGAGTTAGGTCGATGATGTTCTAGTAAAAGAAGACGTTAAAGAATAGGTGTACATGATTCAAATTTAGTACCCGCTGATGGCTCCCCAAAATTTTTGGAAAATTTCATTTTTCCCTTGAAATTTATTTAAAATTCTAGTTTGGCCCTCTAAATTTATAAAAATTTTATTTATAGACTTTTTTTTTTGAAAAGGATCTTATTAAACTCTTAAATATTTTGAAAATCTAGTCTCAAAGGTCCACCACTAATTTGAGAGTTATGAAGTCTTTAATCAATGGTAACTTGTAGATCGTAAATTAAATAGTCAAATTCAAATTTTGTCCCAATTCAAGAATGTACAAAAGTCGATGGATTGTGTCTAAATCCAAAAAGCTTATTGAATATCTTGTTTTTTTCTATTGTTTTTAACGTAAATATTATAAATTTAAAATATACTTAAATAATCATTAAATATGTCAAAATCCCAATCATGAACAATAAATACTAAATTAATAGAAGAGATGAAAGAAGATGGTGGTTTGCGTGGTGGATCACCTACATGAGAGTTAGGTCAGATGATGTTCTAGTAAAAGAAGACGTTAAAGAATAGGTGTACATGATTCAAATTTAGTACCCGCTGATGGCTCCCCAAAATTTTTGGAAAATTTCATTTTCCCTTGAAATTTATTTAAAATTCTAGTTTGGCCCTCTAAATTTATAAAAATTTTATTTATAGACTTTTTTTTTGAAAAGGATCTTATTAAACTCTTAAATATTTTGAAAATCTAGTCTCAAAGGTCCACCACTAATTTGAGAGTTATGAAGTCTTTAATCAATGGTAACTTGTAGATCGTAAATTAAATAGTCAAATTCAAATTTTGTCCCAATTCAAGAATGTACAAAAGTCGATGGATTGTGTCTAAATCCAAAAGCTTATTGAATATCTTGTTTTTTCTATTGTTTTTAACGTAAATATTATAAATTTAAAATATACTTAAATAATCATTAAATATGTCAAAATCCCAATCATGAACAATAAATACTAAATTAATAGAAGAGATGAAAGAAGATGGTGGTTTATGGTGGATCACCTACATGAGAGTTAGGTCGATGATGTTCTAGTAAAAGAAGACGTTAAAGAATAGGTGTACATGATTCCCCATGAGTTGTTTGCATAAGTCGCTTTTATGGTAGGGATAGGCTAGCTACATGTCCAAAGTTTACAAACAAAGAAGTCTAATTTGATTCCTTTGAATAATGAGGGTGATAATATGTCTTCGGATAAAACGTCTGATGAAGATTAGTAATCGATGACTCTAAGTTCTCACGTGGACTTCCCACAAACTTAGTGTAGACGCATAACGCGTAAGGCTCATCAAGCTAAAGTTCGCAAGTTAGTTCAAGCTTCGTCGACCAAGCTGAGAATGTTAGCTTTGTTGGGAGACACTTGTCTGGTATGTAGGGTACAAGTAGTATATAAGTGGTAAAAAAAATTAGGGAAACCCTTGTACTTTGGGATGGATTGCAATTCGACTCCTATATTGAAAAAATAGGTAAATTAGTTCTTATACATTTTGAAACATGTAAATTTGCCCATTCCATTAAAATTTATCTGTTAAACGATGACATTAACGTTAATTTAAATGGTTAATTACTAATTTGATCCCTAAGTTAGAACTAAAATATCATTTTATTTTTATAAAATTATTATGATAATTCTAAAAAATAAAAGATTCTTAAAAATAGATATAAATTATTAAAATTTTGGTGAATCATGGTGTTTTTATTTTTTGAAAATTGAGCTCTCTTTCAATAATCGGAACATTTCCATTTTCGATAAAATTCTTATTTGATAAGAACTATCTAATACAATGAGACACTAATCTTACTGTTAAAGAAGCTTTCTAGTACAATTCTAAAAGCACCATTTCAATAAAACCATGATTTTATTATTGTTGAAATACTATTAAAACAAAGAAACAACATATTTACCGTAAATAAAACATTTCAATTTTGCATTTCCCTTTGTCGATGATGAAGAAGAAGAAGACAATGAGCTCCTTTCACACTTCTCCCCACCTCTGGAGACTTGTTGATGGCTTTGGGAATTTATTTTAAATTAAAATCCCACTTTTTATCTTTTATTTCCTCTCGTAAATTTAAAACATTATTTTTAAAATTTCAAAACCCATGAAGTTCTTATTTAGAACTCATAAATTTATATTAAAAATTCAAAACCCAAAAATTATTAAACTCAGTAATTTAAAGATTCAAGTTTCTTGGGGTATTAAACAATAAAATCTTCAAATGGGAAAGTTTAGGGGATGCGACAATGAGTAATTGAAATTTTATAGAGGCAATGACGAAAATGAGTACTCGCTAAAGTGGAAGAAAGTAAAATTAAATAAATTTGTATATACCTTTTAGTTGGAAGCATGAATGATGTAGATGAAACTGAGTATTAAATAAAGCATGAGAAATTTGGAAGTGAGTAATCAAAACTTTTAGTTGATTTTTTTTTTTTGCTTCAATCAAGTTTTTATTTATTTATTTATTATGTCTTCAATTAAGCTGTCTACTTGAGTCATAGTCGCTAAATTATTTTTATCTTGAGCTACAAAACTCCAAATTAGGATCCGCTAATTTTCCTTGAAACTAGACTCACATATCTTCTTACCATAAAATTTTCAGAATTTTTGGTTTAGCCAATAAGTACAGTTTATTCTTTAAAGTCACCCCTGTTCTGTTGTCTGACAATTCTGACAATTCTGACCCTTCTTTACTAAAAATTAATTATCTGTTCATACAGGATTCGAATTATGTTTCCGTTTGTTTCCCTTGAAAATAGACTCATTCAGGATTCTAAACATATAAATTTAATCCCCTATTTATTTTATTCAATTTTTTATTATTTTCCAAAGTCAGAATAGGGGAACCCGAATTCATTCTGACCTTATCTCACAAAATTAATTATATCTCATGATTTACAAATCCATTTCTTACACCGTTTCTTCTATGAGAAACTAGACTCAATAAGATTTAATTTAATATTTTTCGTCTTCTAATTCGATTTCTATAGTTTATGGTGATTTTTCAAAGTTAGTCTACTACTGCTATCTAAAACTGTTTTAGTGCAAGTTGTTTATTACCGTTTTCCCCTAAGCATTCAATAAATGATAATTTCATCCCTGCTTAATTAACTTCTCAATTGAGATGATTTTTCTCAATAAACACTTTATTCTGTCACTTTAAACTACTTTATAACCTTTAGGAATCATAATTTCAGTAATAGACTTTAATTCCAAACATTTTCACAATTAGGTCCTAAAAATCAATTTCTAATGAAATTACCTAATAAAATCATCTCATAAACAAATTAAAGCTTCAATTTCATTCTATTTCATCATAAAATTACAGAACTCAACCATGGTGACTTTCAATTTCATCCATGAAATCAAAGACTAATGAATTTAATAGTAGGACCTAGTTGTAAAAGTTTTAAAACACAAAATTTCAAGAAATAGGTAAGGATTAACTTACTTGATGCAAAAATTATGATATACCAGCTTAGAAAACCCTCCTATGGCATTTTTGTCTGATGAGAATGAAGAAAATGAAGAGATTTCTAGATATCCCAATTTAGTCCTACTTTTATTTAGTAAATTTTGTTATTTTCCCATTCTTCCCTTATTTCAGTAATTCTGCTGAATTTTTTCAGCTTATGCCGCCCAAAATATCTCCTTTGGGCTTATTTGCTCTTTAGATCCCTTCTCATTTGACAATTGAACTATTTAATCCTTCTAGAACTTTTACGACCTTTTCAATTTAGTCATTTTCATTTAATTACTTACCCAAACGTTAAAATTTTCTAACGAAATTTTAATACCACATCACTAACATTTTATAAATATTTAAAAATATTTCCTACTCAATTTTATGAGATCAAGGTCTCGATCCTTGTTTTTACCTAATTCCTTCAATAATTCCTTTTCTAACAATCCACTAAATTGGTAAAATTTTTCTATCGATATTTTAATACGATTTTCCTATCATATAAATATTCATGCAAAAATATTAAAATAAATTTCTCTTTAAATCAGATTTATAGTTACGAAACCATTGTTCCGATAACCTTGAATTTAAGCCATTACAACTCTCCCCCCTTTTAAGGATTTTCGTCCTCGAAAATCTTACCAATAAAGAGGTTTGGGTATTATTTCCTCATTGTCTCCTCCGGTTCCTATGTCGCTTCCTCAATCCCGTGCTTTTGCCACAATACTTTCACCAAATTTATTTTTTTATTTCTAAGCTCCTTTGTTTCCCATGCCAATATCTTGACCGGTTCTTCACTGTAAGTCATATCCGGTTGAATCTTTACTTCTGCCGGAGAAATAACATGTGAAGGATTTGACCGATATCGTCGTAGCTTAGACACATGAAAAACATTATGGATTCTACCAAGTTCGGGTGGTAATGCCAATCTATAAGCGACAGGTCCAATTCTTTCTATGATCTCATATGGCCCAATAAATCTTGGACTCAATTTACCCTTTCGACCGAACCGAAGAACTTTCTTCCAAGGAGACACTTTTAGGAATACCTTATCACCCACCTGAAATTCAATCTCTTTTCGTTTAAAATCAGCATATGACTTTTGACGATCAGAAGCTGCTTTCAAGCTATTCCGAATCACTTTTACTTTTCTTCTATTTCCTGGATCAAATCAACCCCATGTATCTTCTTTTCACTGAGCTCATCCAATATAACGGTGTTCTACGCTTTCTACCATACAAAGCTTCATACGGAGCCATTTTAATCTTGGATCGATAATCATATTGTAAGCAAATTCAATCAAAGGTAGATATCTCTCCCAATTACCTCAAACTCTAGTATACAACATCGAGCATATCTTCCAATACTTGAATTACGACTCAGATTGGCCATCCGTCGAGGATGAAATGCGATTTGAAATACAATTGAGTACCCAAAGCTTCTTGGAATTTATCCCGAAATGAGACGTAATCAGGATCTCTATCGAGATAATGGAAATTGGCACCCATGTAGCCTGACAATCTCGATATATACTGATTCAACCAATTTATCTAGAGAATAATCCATACGCACGTAATAAAGTCGCTGACTTTGTCAATCGGTCAACAATCACGCAAATAACATCTTTTTCTTCGAGACAATGGTAACCTCAATACAAAATCCCTAGTAATTCTTTCCCATTTCCATTTCGGTATAGTAATTGGCTGGAGTAATCCCGAAGGTACTTGATGTTCTGCTTTGACCTGTTGACATATCAGACATCTTGATACAAACTCAGAAATATCACGTTTCATGCCTGGCCACCAGTATATCTTCTTCAAATTATTATACATTTTATTACTTCCCGGATGTACAGACATAGTACTGCTGTGAGCCTAGTGTAGAAGCTTCTGTATGAGCTCTGAATTCTTAGGTACACATACCCTACGTCTGAATAACATACAACCATCAATCCCAACCTGAAATTCAGAACCAGTACCTGACTTACACTGTGTCCGTTTAGCCTATAACTTCTCATCATTCTTCTGAGCTTCACATATTTGCTGTAGAAGTGTCGGTTTAGCTCTCAATTTAGCTATGACTGAACCATCATCAACCAAAGACAATCGGGCGTTCATAGCTTGCAAAGCAAACAGAGATTTTTGGCTTAAAGCATCAGCAACAACATTAGCCTTACCCGGATAGTAATCAATAATCAAATCATAGTCCTTTATCAGTTCAAGCCACCTGGGCTGTCTCAAATTCAAATCTTTTTGTGTCATCAAATATTTCAAGCTTTTATGATTAGTATAAATATGACATTTCTCATCGTACAAGTAATGCCGTCATATCTTCAATGCAAATACAATAGCAGCTAACTCGAGATCATGTACCGGGTAATTTATTTCATGTGGCTTAAGATGTCTTGAAGCATAGACTATTACCTTACCTTCTTGCATCAAGACACAACCTAAACCATTTAATGATGCATCACTATAAATAATAAATTCTTTGCCCGATTCAGGTTGACCAATACAAATGCTTTCGTCAACAAATCTTTCAAGCGGTCGAAACTCTACTGGCATTCATCAGTCCAGTCAAATTTAACATCTTTCTGCAACAAACCGGTCATCGGAGAAGCTATCATAGAGAACCCCTGTACAAATCTTCGATAATAACCAGCTAAACCCAAGAAACTTCTAACTTCAGATACATTCTTCGGTGGACTCCAATTAATAATTGCTAAAATTTTGTTCGGGTCTACCCTGATGCCTTCGGCAGATACAATATGTTTAAAGAAACCCACTTCTCGGAGCCAAAATTCACATTTACTGAATTTAGCATAAAGTTTCTTTTCACGCAGAATTTGCAACACTATTCTCAAATGTTCTGCATGCTCATTTTCATCTCGAGAATAACCTAGAATATCATCAATGAAAACTACCAAGAACCTATCTAAGTACGGTCTGAATATCCGATTCATTAGATCTGTAACACCCCAACTTGCCCAACTTCGGAAATTGGTTCTACTCTTCCCTTAAACCACCTTTTCTTCCTATTTTCATTCATTTAGAACGCTTTCCCTTTTCCCAAATTTATTGATTTCTTCTACCAATCTTTGCCTTCCAAA
This sequence comes from Gossypium rotundifolium, assembly GCA_025506655.1. NCBI lineage: Eukaryota > Viridiplantae > Streptophyta > Magnoliopsida > Malvales > Malvaceae > Gossypium > Gossypium rotundifolium. The sequence continues at coordinate 168,021,149 of CP106733.1, forward strand.
TTTTTCCAACTTCCCCAAAATTTAACCCATTAATTCATTTCCCCTAAACCGTTTTTCCCTTTTCCCAAAACCCCTCCTCCCCCCTTCAACATGAATTAATTGTTGAGAAATGTCTTCTTTCTTCTTCGATCCGCTTGAATTCTATTAGCCCATATTCGTAAATTGATCTTCAATTTATCTAATTTCATCAGTAAATTGCCTGACGACGATTCCCAAACACTTCTAACTTCATTGTCAAAAGTTTCCTCCATTAGCCACCAAGCCTCGAATTAAAAAGATGCTGTTTTAGCCATACATTCTTCCCTTCTTGTTTTCACTAAAAGAGGGCAATGATCGAAAAAAGAGTGAGTTAAGTGTTGAATGGACCCGTCAGGGAACATAGTCTGCCAATCTTCATTTGCGACTCATCTATCAAACCTTTCACGTATGTTGGTCTCAGGTAAATTTTCCCTTTCCCATGTAAACCATCTTCCAGAAAATCCCATGTCCATCAGTCCACATTCAGCTAAAGCTTCTCTGAAGACCTCTATTCTTCTTTCATCCCTGGTACCCCTCTCTTTTTTTCAAAGCCGTACATAATCTCATTGAAATCCCCACAGACGAACCATGGAAATCTCTCTCCTGTATATAAGCTTTTTAATTCTTCCCACGAATTGCTTCTATCTCGCTCGTACGGGGGCCCATAAAAAACCAGTGAACCTCCAATTACCTTTTGCCTCATCATCATCAATCACCACATTTATGTCTTTTGAAGAATTGTCGAAGTGTAACATTCACCCCCTGTTTCCATGCCAAGCATAACCCTCCTCTAGTATCCTCCGAATCAACTTCAATTCTATTAACATACCCATAACGATGTCGAATTCTTTCCATTCTACTTCTACAAATTTTTGTCTCCATAAAGAAGACAATTTGGGGATTTTGTAACTTTAGCATATACTGAAGTCTTCGAACTGCTCGTGGACTTCCCAATCCACGAACGTTCTGGCTTAGTTTTTTCATTGTGACCGGTCAGCTTGCCTCTTGGCAGCCGCCGATATAAATTGGTTACCTTCTAACACTCTTCCCTTCCACCCTACCAATGTTTTCTCACCTCTTACTCCTGTCATACTATTTATCTCCCCTCTAGCACGTTTCTTTCCTCCTCCAATCAGAACCCCATCCTCCTTATCCCGCCTCATGTCGACTATAGAATGATCAATTTTTTGATTAACCTCTAACTGTTTCTCTCAGAACTTTTGGCCTTTCAAATTGAATCCCAAAACTGAATTAATGAATTCTACAAGTTTTGCTATCTGATTATTCCGGGTTCTGGCATCAACCTCTTCTGTAGACATATCTTCAACATTGACTCTTAATTTTCCCGCCCCTTCCTCTCTGAGCCATACACTATTTGCTGTTATTGCCCTCCTGGATTGCACCCTTAATGATAAATCCCAGCCCATTTCCGCCACTTCCATTCCTAACAACATCTTTGCATCACAAAAGGAGTCATGGTGCCCCAACCTTCCGCAAAAGAAGCAAAAGAGTGAGAGCCTTTCGTATCGGAACTGTACGTATGAGAGCCCCCCATAACACAAGATTTGTTTACTCTGCAACGGACGTCTAACATCAATCTTAACCCTTATCCTCATATAATTTCTATTCTCCTTACCCAGACTTGATCCATCATACTCCATAAATTCCCCTAGGAAGTTTCCTAATTGAATCGCCAAATTTTCAGAACAAAAACCAGTAGGAATGTCATGAATTTGAATCCAGAAAGGAGCATTGCTTAAAGGAATTCTAAGAGGGTCTTCAACCCACTGAATCATATGAAGTACCAACAAATGATTGTTAAAAGTCCATGGGCACCCTTTCAACACTCTCTCCAGATCCATTCTATGATAAAACTGGAACAAAAATCTCTTTTCACCCAGATCCCGAATATTCACTCCCCTTACAGGATGCCACGAATTTGCCATAGTAATCTTCATTGCTGGAAAATTTATAACACTAGCAGCTAGAAAACATTCCACTAACCTGAAAATTTCTTCACGTCTTTCCTCAATTTGTTCTGTTTGGATCTGTAAAACTGCATCTTCTTCTTCATCAAATGTTAATCCTGCCAATTCGTTCTCCATTTATTGCAGATGGATCCTTGCGCACAGCCACTATATGCCAACAGAAATGCAGGAATTTTGATCTTGATTCTATTTTTCCACCAGGAAACAATGAAGAAACCAGAAAACACAAAACAACCCTACACGAGAAACGTGCCACTTCGACAGACCAGAGGCGTGCCAAATCGGGCAGACTTAACCCTTTTTTTTTTGAAGTTTAAGCACTAATTTTTAACTATTTTATGTCAAATTTTAATTAGTACTTGTAACTTAAATTATAATTATTTTAAATGTGTAATTATAAAATTCTATAAAATTATAATTCTTTTGTAAATGTATAATTATCACAACTTTTATTTTATGTAAACCTTTAAATAATAATTTTAAATTAAATTATAATTATTTTTAAATATAAATTTAGTAATATGATGAAAATAAATGTTATTCTCAAAAGTTTTCCAAATTGAGCTTTCATATATATATATATTGTATAAATAGATATGTAAATTTTCATTATAAAATTTATAGTTTAATTTGGTAAATTAATACAAAATAAGATATAAATTTAGTAATATGATGAAAAATAAATGTTATTCTCAAAAGTTTTTCCAAATTCGAGCTTTCATATATATATATATATGTATAAATAGATATGTAAATTTTCATTATAAAATTTATAGTTTAATTTGGTAAATTAATACAAAATAAGATCTAATATTAATTTGGTAAGTTGATTGAGTTTTAGCTTGATTGGCATGGATATTGTTGTCAATATAGGAGGACATAGATTCGAATGCGTTAAAACGCATTGTCCTCTTATTTATGGAGTGAGAAATGGCTATGGGTAGTAAAGCATTGTGTTAAAAAAAATAGATATGATTAAGAACTTAAAATATAAAAGTAAATAATTCCAATACCTACAAATTGAGAATTTAACTTCCTTTGTATTTAGCTTTTAACTTATTTTTTCTTGACTAAATGTTAATTTTGATACCCAAGACTATCCCGAAATTGAAAATACGTTGTTCAAAGTACAGGTAGAGTGGAGCCTACTTTGAGTATGTCTAGTATATCAATTTTGCAACTCCCTTATCAGTATTTTTGACTTCATCCCTTAAAAACCATACTCATAATTTGAGATTTGAGAAAGGATGCTTTAAATGGGAGAAACAATAACCCAAGTTTGTAAGTCAGAACTTTTTTTAAAGAATGAAAGAAATATTACAAGCAACCTCTAAAGGTTTATGAAAAGATGCAAGCTACTAAAGTCGACTACATTAAATCAAGGAAAATTAATATATGCCGGCCTTTTATCAGGACAGATAGTGCTCCCAAAGAGTTCTAAAAAAAAAATGCCACTAATAGCTACCATGGAGAATACCAACAAGGCATGAAACAAGCCTATCACCACTTCCTCATGAAGGAATCGACCACCAAAACATTACAAGAACTAACGCGATGGCGAAAAATCATCCTTCTCCTCTTACTTGACAACAACCATGGAGGCAATGGAGATCTTCGAAGCAGAAAACTCGTAGAGCCCATCATCGACATTTCAGTTGTCAACATGGACAACAGACTTAAAAAGAAGAGTAATAGGCGGAAAAAGGTTATCAATACTCCAACAAAAACTGCCCAAGAAAGCTACATATATTATCGGACATAGACCAAGGGATGACGTGGAGTTAAGTGGATTGTCAAATCTACTATCGTTTCTGATTGACATGTTCGCTCTACCCCATCCTATTCTAATATGGATGTGTAACATCAAAAATCACTATTATTTTCATAATTATTAGATATATCTATCTTTGTCCTTTCCTTCTCGGTTTAATTCTTGATAATTATTTATAAATTTTTATCTTTTAAAAGAAAACAAATACTTAGATGTAATTCTTCAAAAAAAAAAGATTTTAATTTTGAAAATTGTAGTTAAAGGGAAAAATGTAAAAAAGTTTAGGTTTTCTATAATACATTTTTATTATTTTAATAATTATATATAAGAGAATAAAATGATAATTGTGTATGATGAGATAAGACAAGCATAAAAAAAAAAAGTAATATACATAGTTGGGATTTTATGAAATAGAAAGTATTGGTACTCATACAATCAAAACCCAAAGAGAATGTCTAAGTTTGGAAAATATTGAAATGTTAAAAGGAAAAGGAAAAAGAAAAAGCCTCCAATATAAAACAAGTTCAACGAAAATGTTACAGTATATTTGGTTGGCTATAATAGACAACCGAATAACACATAATTCAGCTGTATTTCTTATTCCTTCATTTGGTTCATAGGATCTGCTATTCAATGAAATAGAATTCAAACTCTATTTAACGATTTGTATTCCGACCTCCACCCAAAGAATAGCCGTTCAACGCTATCAAAGATGATATATTCCCAAAATACCCTTCAAGATTTCATTAATTTCCAAACAAAAGTTTAGCATTATCCAACTGTTACCGAAATCTAAAGCAAAAATAGAAAAAAAGGGAGTTTTGGATATGGCCAGAAGTTGGAGCAATGGAGGACGCCAAAAAGAAGGAAATAGTGGATTGCTTAATTAGATTTGTGATATTCTGGTGGTTCGCAAAAAAAAAAGAATAAAAAAAGTTATTATAAAGAACATTTGGGAGAAATTTTTGGATGTTTTGGGCTACTATGAAGGCGGAATAAGACAATGACTGGTGCCAAAATCTAAAAAAAATCGATTTTCATAAGCTTTTAAGTTGAAGATTAAACCAATAAAAGGGCTCAAGAGTTTTCTCTGGTCTTTCTATGGTTGCTTATCACACTTCGGCTGAAGGATTACCAAAGTCCCAAACTCTCGATTTCATCCACCATGATCGATTTTTTTTCTAAATTAAAATGATCAATCTCGTTAGTAGTAGAAGGATGACCTGTCTTTTACTCTTTTATGTTGATCGTTAATTTCTTCATCTTCTTTTTAAAAAAATTTAAGTTTGTTTTTTTATTAATTGCTTAGTTTCAACATTTTTCTGGGTTTTTTTTTCTCATTGTTCTAGGGGGAGAGGATGTTTTAGGAGAAAATTATTAATTAATTAATTAAATTTATTAAAGGGTATATTCATTATTTGAGTATTTTTTTTGGTTATTCCATTATATCTAACCAAACTATTGTTATTTAATTTTGTCGAAACTATTTTTTTGTTTGAAAAACGGGCCTACTTTAAAAAAAAAAAAACGGAGTCGCCACCAATCTTTTTTGAAGTGTGATTGGATCACCTTATAAAACGTTTGTTTACGAATTTTATGAAAACGGGATCGAGAGTCGGTTATGCACGAGGAAGGATTAGCACCCTCGCAACTCCCAAAATTAGTACCTTATTGACTGATTAATGTCCTAACATCGAAAATTGGAAGAGATTTTTGAATACAAATACTTTTGAAAATGTTTGGATAATTCAAATTGGACATCAAAATTCTCTTGTTCCGAAAGAATGAAATATCACATCTAACACGATAGGATACGATGTTTCAAACCCTTGACACCAAGATTATTTCATGATTTCCAAAATTCATACATTGCAATTTAAAAAGGATATTCCACTATTTAGCCAAACCAAAAAATCGAAACCCAACACGATTGGGCACGATTCCTCAAATTTTCAAACATGAAATATTGCTTTTTTAAGAAAACACGGTCAAAATCTCTAAAGGATATTTGGTCATTTGGACGAATGAAAAATCGAAACTCAGCATGATTGGATACGATCTCTCGAACTTCCAAACACGAAACATTGCCTTATTAAAAGAAAAACGCGATCAAAATCCTTAAAGGATATTTAGTCATCTCGACGAACGAAAAATCAAAACCCAACACGATTGGGTACGATCTCTCGAACTTCTAAACACGAAATATTACCTTTGTAAAACTCTTTTTTTATGGATTTTGGAAAAAGCAAAAATAAAAATGTTGAAATGCAATTTAAAATCATCAATCTATAAGAAATGGTAAGAACGAGAATAAGCAAAACATAATATTAGAAAACAAGTAATAAAAATAATAATAAGAACGATGAATATAAGTATAACAATAATATGTATATATAAAAATAGTGACAAGGGAAAAAATGGTAATAATAAAAGAATACTAATAACACTAATGAATATAGTAATAAAAGAAGGGTAAATATAGTATCAAAATAATAAATAAAAATAGAATAACAACAACAAATAAAAATATTTAATAAGAAAATAATAGTAATAATATTAAAATAATAGTATTAATAAAAAACAAGAGTAGTAAAAAAAGGGTATCTTGATAATCAAAAAATATAGATATAATAATATACAAATTTAAAAAAAACAAAATAATATATACAATTATAATAAATATAATAGAAAGAATATGATTATAATAATAATAGTATACGTGTGAAAAAATAGTGGTAATAAAAATCTTTAAAATAATTAATTTAATGGTAAAATAGCGAATAATAAAAAAAAGGAACTAAATTGGGTTAAAAACAGAAGCTTTGGGGCAAATTTAAAATAAAAGGAGACAAAAAAGACCAAATCTCGATGCGCGCTCAATATATAGGGACCAATATAGAAATTAAACCCCCTTTCTGAAACGGTGCGTTCGAAAGAGAACCAAATTGAAACGAGAAGGGAACTTTTGGGCCAAATTGGAAATAAGAAAAACCGCTTGTGAACTATAAAAAAGCGGAGGGGCTAAATGCGAAATTAACCCTTCCCTAAAAAAGGCGCGGATCCTCTTCTTTGGGCGAATTGAAGTCATGGTCGAGGCCCAAAACGACGTCATTTTTGCCTCTGATGCCCCCATCTCAAAACGACGCCGTATTATATTACTATAAAAGTCAATTTTTTTTTTTTAAAAAAACTCATTTCTCATCATTCAAACAAAAATAGGAGAGAGCTCTCTCCTTCTCCCCCGCCTCGGCGATTTCCTTGGAGCTCCGTGAGATTAAACTTTCCTCCGTCATTTGAATTCCAAAAGGTTAGTCTATTTTTTTTTTTTGCGTATTGTTTGAAAAAATAGAAAAACTATAAAAGAAAAGCTAAAAAGAAAATACAGAAAATAAAATAAAATAACTGCTCGGTATTCTAGTGTTTATTCGAAGATCTATCTGTTTGTATCTGAGATTCAAATTTTTCTCTTGTATTTTCCTCTGTGTATTCCTAAAAAAAAGAACTCCTTTTACAGATTTTTATTGTGGCTTTTATAGCCTAAAATCCCAAAAACAAAATACCACCCTCTTTCTTTGCTATGCTTGCCCCCTTTCGGTTATTTTGTTTTGAGGTATAAACGACGTGAGCGCATTTATCTTGAGTTCTTGGAGACTTGCGACTTGAGGGGTCAAGGCACAAGAAGACCCTAGAAGCTTCTAGGGTTTCCTGTTTGCTAAAGAAATTTGGGCCGTTTGGGTCCTGCAATACATTGGATTAATCATTTTGGGTTTTGGGCCATGGACCAGTTTTAAAATTTGGACTTTGTTGTTTATTTTTCTGGTTTTGGTTTAACGGGCTCCGGGCTGCAAAATTGGACCCTACATTCTATTATTACAAAATAATTATTCCATTAGTGTTTTATTTTATTCCAATAAACCAAACCCGTGATTAGAACTTTATTCAAAAAGGAAAAAAAAGCAAACCTGTCAGAAGCCGACCGTTGCCACCATCTGGGCTTTAAATCTTCTGCAAGCGAAATTAAGCTTATGTAATTTATCATTCAATAGAGGGGTATTTTTATAAAAGCACAAGAAGTTACCGTTGCAAAACTAGGCTCTTCCTTAAAACCAGATATGTCGACCTTTAATTTTCATAATACCAATTACTGCAAATAATAAAACAAATCCTGCAGATTGAAATTCAAGAAATTTCTCAGAATAAAATAGCCAGCGAAGGATATATTCATCAAAACCCCTTGTGAGTTTTTGCCTCTTAAACCTCCTTTCACAGTTTATTTAATTTCTTGAAGTTGGTTTTTTTTTTTTTTTCCTCACAGAAATATCTTATGTATGATTTTAATGGTAGAAAGAGATAAGTGTGATTTTATTAAAAAAAATTTTAATTATCTTTTATTAACTTAGGATGGAGACGAAAAGGGCTGGTGAGAGAATTTTATAAATACGAAAAGTCTTTTTGGTTGTTGAGAAATTCCGGGAAATGTAGAGGAAAATCAAGATTGACCCATAGGTTTTCTAGCCCAGATTTCTTTTCTTCCCTTCTGGGCTCTTTGTTTTCTTTGGGACTGTAGGATTGAATGACCTAGGGTTTGTATAATTTTCCGAAGCGAAAAGCACAAATAGAAAATGAAGTTACTAAAAATCAATTTGAACTTGTTTGAATTAGTTGTCCTTTGGGCTTATCAAAGAAACTAAAATTTGGGTTCTTCCTACTTTCTACATGTTTCCTTATCAACTGACATTTTCTTTTTCAATTTGATGTTTCATTTTGTACTAATAAGAAAAGTGAAGTATTCGGCATTCTTTGCTAATGATTTTGGTCTGCTTGTGGCATCGTTATTGTTAAGCTTGTTTAGTTAGGGTTTAGGGTTGTATGATAGGAATTTTATGTTACCCATGTGGCGGATTTCATCTGGTTGTGGTGTTGTTTTAGTTTGTTTTGTTGTATATTACGAGCGAGTGAGATACGAACGCCGAACAAGGGTACATACTACATAATCTAGGTGCCTTAAACTTTAAACGCTATTAGATTATGTTGTTGGATTTGGTATGTTATCTCTCTCATTACACATTTGATTTCCCCCTAAGTGTCTTCATACAGTATTTTTGTTCATCTTTTATGTCAACTTGATTTGGTTCCAGTTTTGCACCTCTTAAATTCTTAGACCTTGACTTTTCATCCCTTTTCCGTGCATCATGCATCTCATAGGTATAATCTTTTATCGAAGAGGTTTTGTTTCTATCTGTAATCTGCTCAGATGGCTTCGCGTACTGTTGGTTTGATTCGAGATCAGAATGTAGATGTTCACTACAATGGTACTATTCCGAACGCTTGCTGTTCTGTTCAATTTTTTGTTTTCAAGTTGAATTCGATAATTCAAAGTGTGTTCTCCAGGTGATTCTCTTGTGGGGAAGGCAAATATTGCTACTGCACCGAGGAAAGGTGCTATTGGTGCAAGGAAACCGCTTGGTGATTTGTCAAATTCGGTTAACCCAATCCTGAACCAGACATCGAAAAAGGAGAATTCTAAAATTCTTTCGTTCAGTGAGAAAGAGACCAGTGTCTCAAAACTTGCACATGATTCAAGCAAGAAGAAGAGTGTCTCTAAAGCTTCAGAGAAAGTGCAAGTTGGTGGTCGAAAAGCTCTCTTTGACATTTCAAACTCAGGTAAACCACGCTTGAAGGAGACATCAAAGAAGAATCAAACTTCGAAGTTAACCATTTTGGCAGAGAATCCAAGTGAACTCGAAGATATTGCGAAGGAAGGATTTCTGCACAATCACGATGAATGTATCAAAGCTCAGAAAAAAGCTATAAGCATGAATGAATTTTTGCGGATACTTGGATTAGAAGGTAAAAAAATTGCGACATTTTCAGATGCCTATTACGGTTTAGTTTCTGGCTGAATACTTAAAACTTTTATGAATGTTGTTTAGATTTCTCCAAACCTGAAGCAAATGGAACTCGTATGCCAAATGAAATGGTCAGTTTTCGTATTGTCCAATTTAGCTTGGATCTTAACGAAATCGTTGGCATTTACAGATTGTATTAACGAATACTAGATTATTACTTGTGTTACAGCCCATGAGTCCTTCAAGGTACTTGGAAGATAAAGAGATGAGCGAGCTACTGATGGAAGATTGGTCTCCTTCGAAATGTAAGTTGTCAAAGAAACTCAACTCAGCTCCACCTAGTCCGGAGCCACTGGATCATATGCTGTGGGACGATCCTGAATTGGTTCCCAGTTTTGTGTTGATTGGATCACCATGATGCTGAAACCATTGAATTCAATCTCGGTAATGGGGTCTGTTGCTTGTTATGTTAATGCAGAACCATGTGCCATTCAATAGGAAAATGCCTCTCCTGTAGTATAGGGTTTCTTTCCATTACTGGCTTCAGACTAGAAACTGAAGATTTGGTAAAGTGTGAGTCCGACGAGTTGGGTTCTAATAATTCATGAAAGATATTTTCATATTCCCAAAATGGAATTAGATGCGAAATCTATAAAGCCCCTTTTCGTGGTTGTAGAAAAGGTTTTTTTGTTCGAATCCTTTCATTTTAAGGAATTGGTTGGTCGTACAATAACAAGTATTATAGTATATAGTCTTCGATAAAAGAAACAAAACAAACAATAAAATAATTGGAACAATTAATATTCGTGATGCAAGCATTGCTGTATTAGATCCAAAGGTTTTTCTTGACCTAGCTACAAGGATGGGACTCTAAAATATTGAAAGAAAAAATGTAGAACCTAAAAGGAAAAGAACATAGGAATTACTAGTCTTAGAATCGAGTTAGACCAAAATAAAGGTTTGATTTCTTCGAGCGATCGTGCGATACTTTTTTTCTTCTTATTCGAGATATTATGTGCAATTAATAAACCTACTACTGAATCTAATAAGTTAAAGTAAAGTCAAAGTGTTAGTTGGTTGTTGTTCGTTCCAAAATAGAAAATGGATTCGATACAATTTATTTATTTTATTTATTTTTTTTTAGTTCCCATATCTCGCATATTAGAAGTTGTTTCGCTAGTAACTTATGTTGCATTCTGCGGCTGAATATTTTGGTATCCATTTTACTTCTGTGATCATCTTTGTATGATTAGAGATTACAGCAGGTGGCAATTCCATTATGTATAATTGTTTTAAATTTTGTATCTTTCATTACGACTATACGAATTAATATCTGAATTATTTATGGCATATCTAATTTTGTTAAATATTCAAATTTAGTACCCGCTGATGGCTCCCCAAAATTTTTGGAAAATTTCATTTTTCCCTTGAAATTTATTTAAAATTCTAGTTTGGCCCTCTAAATTTATAAAAATTTTATTTATAGACTTTTTTTTTTTTTTGAAAAGGATCTTATTAAACTCTTAAATATTTTGAAAATCTAGTCTCAAAGGTCCACCACTAATTTGAGAGTTATGAAGTCTTTAATCAATGGTAACTTGCAGATCGTAAATTAAATAGTCAAATTCAAATTTTGTCCCAATTCAAGAATGTACAAAAAGCTGATGGATTGTGTCTAAATCCAAAAAGCTTATTGAATATCTTGTTTTTTTCTATTGTTTTTAACGTAAATATTATAAATTTAAAATATACTTAAATAATCATTAAATATGTCAAAATCCCAATCATGAACAATAAATACTAAATTAATAGAAGAGATGAAAGAAGATGGTGGTTTGCGTGGTGGATCACCTACATGAGAGTTAGGTCAGATGATGTTCTAGTAAAAGAAGACGTTAAAGAAGAGGTGTACATGACTCCCCATGAGTTGTTTGCATAAGCTGTTTTATGGTAGGGGATAGGCTAGCTACATGTCCAAAGTTTACAAACAAAGAAGTCTAATTTGATTCCTTTGAATAATGACGGTGATAATATGTCTTCGGATAAAACGTCTGATGAAGATTAGTAATCGATGACTCTAAATTCTCACGTGGACTTCACACAAACTTAGTGTAGACGTATAACGCCTAAGGCTCATCAAGCTAAAGTTCGCAAGTTAGTTCAAGCTTCGTCGACCAAGCTGAGAATGTTAGCTTTGTTGGGAGACACTTGTCTGGTATGTAGGGTACAAGTAGTATATAAGTGGTAAAAAAAATTAGGAAAACCCTTGTACTTTGGGATGGATTGCAATTAACTCTATATTGAAAAAATAGGTAAATTAGTTCTTATACATTTTGAAACATGTAATTTGCCCATTCCATTAAAATTTATACATTAAACGATGACATTAACGTTAATTTAAATGGTTAATTACTAATTTGATCCCTAAATTAGAACTAAAATATCATTTTATTTTTATAAAATTATTAACGATAATTCTAAAAAATAAAAGATTCTTAAAAATAGATATAAATTATTAAAATTTTGGTGAATCATGGTGTTTTTATTTTTTGAAAATTGAGCTCTCTTTCAATAATCGGGAACATTTCCATTTTCGATAAAATTCTTATTTGATAAGAACTATCTAATACAATGAGACACTAATCTTACCTATTAAAGAAGCTTTCTAGTACAATTCTAAAATCAGCCATTTCAATAAAACCATGATTTTATTATTGTTGAAATACTATTAAAACAAAGAAACAACATATTTACCGTAAATAAAACATTTCAATTTTGCATTTCTCTTTGTCGATGATGAAGAAGAAGAAGACAATGAGCTCCTTTCGTTACTTCTCCCCACCTCTGGAGACTTGTTGATGGCTTTGGGGATTTATTTTAAATTAAAATCCCACTTTTTATCTTTTATTTCTTCTCGTAAATTTAAAACATTATTTTTTAAAATTTCAAAACCCATGAAGTTCTTATTTAGAACTCATAAATTTATATTAAAAATTCAAAACCCAAAAATTATTAAACTCAGTAATTTAAAGATTCAAGTTTCTTGGGGTATTAAACAATAAAATCTTCAAATGGGAAAGTTTAGGGGATGCGACAATGAGTAATTGAAATTTTATAGAGGCAATGACGAAAATGAGTACTCGCTAAAGTGGAAGAAAGTAAAATTAAATAAATTTGTATATTCCTTTTAGTTGGAAGCATGAATGATGTAGATGAAACTGAGTATTAAATAAAGCATGAGAAATTTGGAAGTGAGTAATCAAAACTTTTAGTTGATTTTTTTTTTTTTTTGCTTCAATCAAGTTTTTATTTATTTATTTATTATGTCTTCAATCAAGCTGTCTACTTGAGTCATAGTCGCTAAATTATTTTTATCTTGAGCTACAAAACTTCAAATTAGGATCCGCTAATTTTCCTTGAAACTAGACTCACATATCTTCTTACCATAAAATTTTTAGAATTTTTGGTTTAGCCAATAAGTACAGTTTATTCTTTAAAGTCGCCCCTGTTCTGCTGTCTGACAATTCTGACCCTTCTTTACTAAAAATTAATTATCTGTTCATACAGGATTCGAATTATGTTTCCGTTTGTTTCCCTTGAAAATAGACTCATTCAGGAGTCTAAACATATAAATTTAATCCCTATTTATTTTATTCAATTTTTATTATTTTCCAAAGTCGAATAGGGGAACCCGAATTCATTCTGACCTTATCTCACAAAATTAATTATATCTCATGATTTACAAATTTATTTCTTACACCGTTTCTTCTATGAGAAACTAGACTCAATAAGCTTTAATTTAATATTTTTCGTCTTCTAATTCGATTTCTACAGTTTATGGTGATTTTTCAAAGTTAGTCTACTGCTGCTATCTAAAACTGTTTTAGTGCAAGTTGTTTATTACCGTTTTCCCCTAAGCATTCAATAAATGATAATTTCGTCCCTGCTCAATTAACTTCTCAATTGAGATGATTTTTATCAATAAACACTTTATTCTGTCACTTTAAACTACTTTATAACCTTTAGGAATCATAATTTCAGTAATAGACTTTAATTCCAAATATTTTCACAATTAGGTCCTAAAATCAATTTCTAATGAAATTACCTAATAAAATCATCTCATAAACAAATTAAAGCTTCAATTTAATTCTATTTCATCATAAAATTACAGAACTCAACCATGGTGACTTTCAATTTCATCCATGAAATCAAAGACTAATGAATTTAATAGTAGGACCTAGTTGTAAAAGTCTTAAAAACACAAAAATTACAAGAAATAGGTAAGGATTAACTTACTTGATGCAAAAATTATGATATACCAGCTTAGAAAACCCTCCTATGGCATTTTTGTCTGATGAGAATGAAGAAAAATGAAGAGATTTCTAGATATCCCAATTTAGTCCTACTTTTATTTAGTAAATTTTGTTATTTTCCCATTTTTTCCCTTATTTCAGTAATTCTCCTGAATTTTTCAGCTTATGCTGCCCAAAATATCTCCTTTGGGCTTATTTGCTCTTTAGATCCCTCCTCATTTGACAATTGAACTATTTAATCCTTCTAGGAACTTTTACAGCCTTTTCAATTTAGTCATTTTCATTTAATTACTTACCCAAACGTTAAAATTTTCTAACGAAATTTTAATACCACATCACTAACATTTTATAAATATTTAAAAAATATTTCCTACTCAATTTTATGAGATCAAGGTCTCGATCCTTGTTTTTACCTAACTCCTTCAATAATTCCTTTTTCTAACAATCCAATAAATCGGTAAAATTTTTCTATCGATATTTTAATACGATTTTCCTATCATATAAATATTCATGCAAAAATATTAAAATAAATTTCTCTTTAAATATTATTTATGGTTACGAAACCATTGTTACGATAACCTTGAATTTAAGCCATTACAACTCTCCCCCTTTTAAGGATTTTCGTCCTCGAAAATCTTACCAATAAAGAGGTTTGGGTATTATTTCCTCATTGTCTCCTCCGGTTCCCATTTCACTTCCTCAATCCCCGGCTTTTGCCATAATACTTTCACCAAATTTATTTTTTTATTTCTAAGCTCCTTTGTTTCCCATGCCAATATCTTGACCGGTTCTTCACTGTAAGTCATATCCGGTTGAATCTTTACTTCTGCCGGAGAAATAACATGTGAAGGATCTGACCGATATCATCGTAGCTTAGACACATGAAAAACATTATGGATTCTACCAAGTTCGGGTGGTAATGCCAATCTATAATGACGTGTCTAATTCTTTCTATGATCTCATATGGCCCAATAAATCTTGGACTCAATTTACCCTTTTGACCGAACCGAAGAACTTTCTTCCAAGGAGACACTTTTAGGAATACCTTATCACCCACCTGAAATTCAATCTCTTTTCGTTTAAGATCTGCATATGACTTTTGACGATCAGAAGCTGCTTTCAAGCTATTCCGAATCACTTTTACTTTTTCTTCTATTTCCTGGATCAAATCAACCCCATGTATCTTCTTTTCACTGAGCTCTGTCCAATATAACGGTATTCTACAGTTTCTACCATACAAAGCTTCATACGGAGCCATTTTAATATTGGACTGATAACTGTTATTATAAGCAAATTCAATCAAAGGTAGATATCTCTCCCAATTACCCTCAAACTCTAGTATACAACATCGGAGCATATCTTCCAATACTTGAATTACACACTCAAATTGGCCATCTGTCTGAGGATGAAATGCAGTGTTGAAATACAATTGAGTACCCAAAGCTTCTTGGAATTTATCCCAGAAACGAGACGTAAATCTGGGATCTCTATCAGAGATAATGGAAATTGGCACTCCATGTAGCCTGACAATCTCAGATATATATAGTTCAGCCAATTTATCTAGAGAATAATCCATACGTACCGGAATAAAGTGCGCTGACTTTGTCAATCGGTCAACAATCACCCAAATAACATCTTTTTTCTTCGGAGACAATGGTAACCTCGATACAAAATCCCTAGTAATTCTTTCCCATTTCCATTTCGGTATAGTAATTGGCTGGAGTAATCCCGAAGGTACCTGATGTTCTGCTTTGACCTGTTGACATATCAGACATCTTGATACAAAATCAGAAATATCACATTTCATGCCTGGCCACCAGTACATCTTCTTCAAATCATTATACATTTTATTACTTCCCGGATGTACAGACATAGTACTGCTGTGAGCCTAGTGTAGAAACTTCTGTATAAGCTCTGAATTCTTAAGTACATATACCCTACCTCTGAATAATATACAACCATCAATCCCAACCTGAAATTCGAACCGATGACGACTCACACCGTGTCTCATTTACTGTAACTTCTCATCATTCTTCTGAGCTTCACATATTTGCTGTAGAAATGTCGGTTTAGCTCTCAATTCAGCTATGATTGAACCATCATCAACCAAAGACAATCGGGCGTTCATAGCTTGCAAAGCAAACAGAGATTTTCGGCTTAAAGCATCAGCAACAACATTAGCCTTACCCGGATAGTAATCAATAATCAAATCATAGTCATTTATCAGTTCAAGCCACCTGGGCTGTCTCAAATTCAAATCTTTTTGTGTCATCAAATATTTCAAACTTTTATGATTAGTATAAATATGACATTTCTCATCGTACAAGTAATGCCGTCATATCTTCAATGCAAATTCAATAGCAGCTAACTCGAGATCATGTACCGGGTAATTTCTTTCATGTGGCTTAAGCTGTCTTGAAGCATAGACTATTACCTTACCTTCTTGCATCAAGACACAACCTAAACCATTTAATGATGCATCACTATAAATAATAAATTCTTTGCCCGGTTCAGGTTGACCAATACAAGTGCCTTCGTCAACAAATCTTTCAAGCGGTCGAAACTCTACTGGCATTCATCAATCCAGTCGAATTTAACATCTTTCTGCAACAAACCGGTCATCGGAGAAGCTATCATAGAGAACCCTTGTACAAATCTTCGATAATAACCAGCTAAACCCAAGAAACTTCTAACTTCAGATACATTCTTCGGTGGACTCCAATTAATAATTGCTAAAATTTTGTTCGGGTCTACCCTGATGCCTTCGGCAGATACAATATGTTTAAGGAAACCCACTTCTCGGAGCCAAAATTCACATTTACTGAATTTAGCATAAAGTTTCTTTTCACGCAGAATTTGCAACACTATTCTCAAATGTTCTGTATGCTCATTTTCATCTCGAGAATAAACTAGAATATCATCAATGAAAACTACCACGAACCTATCTAAGTACGGTCTGAATATCCGATTCATCAGATCCATAAATACTGCAGGTGCATTAGTCAGCCCAAACGGCATAACCAAAAACTCATAATGCCCATACCTGGTTCTGAAAGCTGTCTTCGGTACATCTGACTCCTTTACCTGTAGTTGGTAATAACCTGATCAGAGATCAATCTTTGAGAATACTGTGGCACCTTTCAGCTGATCAAATAAATCATCAATCCGGGGTAACGTGTACTTATTCTTTATATTTACCTTATTGAGCTGCCGATAGTCGATGCACAATCTCAAAGACCCATCTTTCTTTTTCACAAACAGAACCAGAGAACCCCAAGGTGAATGACTCTGTCGGACAAAACCTCTGTCAACAAGTTCTTGCAACTGTGTCTTTAATTCCTTTAATTCTATAGGAGCTATCCGGTACGGAGCTATGAAAATCAGAGTAGTTCCTAGAATCAAATCTATAGAGAATTCCACTTCTCTTTCTGGTGGCAACCCTGGTAACTCTTCTGAAAACACATCATAAAATTCACATACCACTGGCACTGCTTGAATCTTCGATTCGACACCTTGGTGTCTAATACATAAGCAAGAAAAGCATCATACCCCTTTTTGACATACCTATGAGCAGTAATAATTGAAATCACATCAGATAATCCCTCTGTCTGATCAGATTTAACCCAGAATAATTCTCCATTCTGACACTTCAACACAATATATTTCTGTTTCCAATTTACTATTGCATCATGCTGAGTTAACCAATCCATACCCAATATCACGTCAAATTCATCAAATGGCAGTAACATCAAATTAGCCAGGAAACAATAACCTCTTACCATCAGTGGACAATTTTTATAAATTTTATCCACCAAAACAGATTGGCCTAGGGGGTTCGAGACTTTAACCACAAATTTTGTAGGTTCAATAGATAAATCTTTAACACATGCAAGCTTTATAAATATATATGAATGCGTAGAACCGGGATAAATTAATGCACTAATATTAGTGTCAAGTAAAGAAAATGTACCAGTAATAACATCGGGTGTTGAGGCATCTTCTCTGGCACGAATGACATATGTCCTAGCAGGTGCTCGTGTCTCAGGCCTGGCTGCAGTATCTTTTGTAGCTCATCGACTACCACTGACATTACCGGATGGTCGAGATGGTTTACCCCTCAAAGCTAGATTACTCGGCTTCGATATTTGTTCAGCTTCTTTTTTACCTCTTTCTGGACAATCTCTGAGGAAATGGTCAAAAGAACCATATCGGTAACAAGCCCCGCTCTTAAATGGGCATTCACCAAAATGAGCTTTATTACAATACTGGCATCTCGGCTTAGGGGTACCAACACTGCCAACACTGGTCACTGATGGAATGGAAGGTCTTGGATTAGTGCGTTGAGAACCTCGCCTCTGCCCAAATACCCAATGGCTGAGGTAGAACGATCCTGGTACTTCTTCAATTTCTTTGGAGCAGAAAACTGAGATTTTCCCATTGGTCTTTTACTAAAAATTCGAGCTTCCCTCTCAGCCTATTTATTTTCTTTGCTAAATTCTTCTGCTTTATAAGCTCGCTCTGCCAATGTAGCAAACTCTCGAATTTCAAGAATTTCGATCAGTAGCTTAATGTCTTCATTCAACCCTTCTTCGAATCGTTTGCACATTTTAGCTTCTGACTGTACCCATTCTCGAGCATATTTACTCAACCGAACAAATTCTCTTTCATACTCAGATACCAATCTATTACGTTGTTTCAGCTCAAGAAATTCTTTTCTTTTTTGATCAAGAAACCTCTGACTGATATATTTCTTTTTGAACTCGGTCGAAGAATTCCTATGTAATTTTTTCTTTCAGAACAACTGAAGCTTTAGTATTCCACCAATGGTAAGCTGTATCTTTTAGCAGTGAGACGACACATTTAGACATTCTTTTGGTGTGCAAGATAAATCCTCCAAAACCCGAATAGTATTCTCTAACCAAAATTCAGCCCGTTCGGGATCATCATCAACTGCTGCTCAAAATTCTTCGGCCTCATATTTTCGAATTTTATCAACCCGAGCTTTCCCTTTTTTGACAGATTTAGTACCTGTACCCTGTGGGATCTCGGGAACCGGTGGAGGAGTAGGAGGGGGAGCTTGAGTTTGCTGCACTACAGGGTTAGTTCTTATGTATTGAGTAAACCATTCATTCATCATTTAAAAGAAGGCTATTTTTGCCTCCTCCCCTCGACCCTCTGTCCCGGGCCTTCTACTGCTAGTTTCTTCTCTTTGTACTGAAGCCGGAGCATGACTCCCAACTTCCTCGGATTGAGCTCGGTCGGATGACATTACTATAAGAAAAACTCAATTTAAATGGTCAAGAGATATCACACTATCAATAATAATTTAAATGGCATGTATAGCTTATCCGTATTTAATACGTCGGTCTGAGAATCGGCTAAACCGTAGCTTTGATACCAACAAATGTAACACCCCCTACTCGTATTCATTGTCGGAATAGGGTACGAGGCATTACCAGAGTTTACGAATTAATTTTTTTTACTCAATATAACCCCTTTATAGATATCTAGCCTTCCCTGCAAATTTTAAACCGAGACCAATTCACATCAACCAATCCAATTTAACATATTTTCAAAATAGATTCATGCATATTTATAAGATAACCTCATCACATACTAAAACTAAAATTTGTTAGCCATACCAATGGCTGACCTTACATTCATTTCATATTAACATTTACTTTATTAGCTTATACATGCCATTGATTTCCAAAATAAAGTTTCTTTATATACCGAAATCTTAGGGTTGATAGTGTGATGTGTCTCCGACCGAATCCGACCTCCGAGCTCTTAACACTATAAAACAGAGGAAAAGGAAACAGGGTAAGCACTTTGTGCTTAGTAAGCCCATGTAACAAGAATTATTCTTACCTAATATTTTCAATACAATGCAATAAACATTCATATATCCATTTAATGCATTGTAACCCTAACATGCACAAACTCAACATTCAAGTTAGTCCAATAATTTCCATGTATCAATAATATATACCATGATTGATGAACTCATCAATACCATGATTTCCATTCCCATGTTATTTTTCCATATTTATCCTGTTGAATTTCTTGAAATTTCGATGGATTTTCAGAGGTACACTTTAGTATACAAATCCGGGTTCGTCAATTCATATTCATGTGCGCACATTTTTATTTCAGAGAGCACACTCCCGCGAACCTCATCCTTACAGCGGGATTACCAGTCCATGTTAAATCCCCTGTAATATAAACTCATAGAGTATTGTCGAGATTACTAGTCCAGGCTAAATCCCCTGCAATGACAATTACTCTAATGAGTTTGGATCTGAATTACCAGTCCAGACTAAATTTAGACCCTAATTCGGATTACCCGTCTGGGCTAAATCCATTTTCCACATATTCTTCGGGAGGGCTATATCAGGATAGGATTAACCGTCCGGGCTAGATCCTTTTTACCGTCAATTCCTTTTCAGAGATCCATCGAATTTTCCTTTCATTCAACCGGGATTTCTTCCCCTTTTTTATCAAATAAATCAATGTATCATCAATCTTCAAAACAATGAACATTCAAATTATATTCACATCAATAACATACATTTCAAGCATTTAAGAATATAATTCAAGTTACATGAACTTACCTTGATACTTGTTCGTACACAAAAATCTACTAATCCGGGACTTTTTCCTTTCCTCAATCTAGCTTCGTATTTATGTTTTTCGGATATAAATAAATAAATTCAATCATCAATTCAATACATTTCATATTGACATGTTGCATTCACTATATAATTCTATTATTATTTATAGTTCATTCAAAGCTGTCTACTTGAGTCATAGTCATTAAATTATTTTTATCTTTAGCTACAGAACTCCAAATTAGGATTAGCTAATTTTCCTGAAACTATACTCACATATCTTCTTACCATAAAAATTTCAGAATTTTTGGCTCAGCCAATAAGTATAGTTTATTCTTTAAAGTCACCCATGTTCTGCTGTCTGACAGTTCTAACCCTTCTTCGTTAAAAATTAATTATCTGTTCATACAGGATTAGAATTATGTTTCCATTTGTTTCCCTTGAAAATAGACTCATCAGGATTCTAAAAATATAAATTTAAGCCAAATTTTTATTCAATTTTTTATGATTTTTCAAAGTCAGAACAGGGTAACCCAAATTCATTCTGACCTTGTCTTACAAAATTCATTATATCTCATGATTTACAAATCCATTTCTTACACCGTTTCTTCTATGAGAAACTAGGCTCAATAAGATTTAATTTTATATTTTTTTCATCTTCCAATTAGATTTATAAAATTTATGGTGATTTTTCAAAGTTAGTCTACTGCTGCTGTCCAAAACTATTTTTGTGCAAGCTGTTTATTACCATTTTTCCCCTAAGCTTTCAATAAATGATAATTTCGTCCTTGCTCAGTTAACTTCTCAATTGAGATGATTTTTCTCAATTAACACTTTATTCTATCACTTTAAACTACTTTATAACCTTTAGGAATCATAATTTTAGTAATAGACTTTAATTCCAAACATTTTCACAATTAGGTCCCAAAAATCAATTTCTAATGAAATTACCTAATAAAATCATCTCATAAATAAATTAAAGCTACAATTTCATTCTATTTCATGATAAACTTACAGCACTCAACCATGGTGACTTTCAATTTCATCCATAAAATCAAAGACTAATGAATTTAATAGTAGGACCTAGTTGTAAAAGTCTTAAAAACACAAAGATTACAAGAAATAGGCAAGGATTAACTTACTTGATGCAAAAATTATGATATAAGAGCTTAGAAAGCCCTCCTATGGCGTTTTTGACTGATGAGAATGAAGAAAAATGAATAGATTTCTAGATATCCCAATTTAGACCTACTTTTATTTAGTAAATTTTGTTATTTTCCCATTTTACCTTTAATTCAGTAATTCTCCTGATTTTTTTCAGCTTATGCCGCCCAAAATATCTCCTTTGGGCTTATTTTTTTCTTTAGATCCCTCCTCATTTGACAATTGAGCTATTTAATCCTTCTAGGAATTTTTACACCATTTTCAATTTAGTCATTTTCATTTAATTACTTACCCAAACGTTAAAATTTTCTAACGAAATTTTAATACCACATTACTAACATTTTATAAATATTTACAAAAATATTTCCTACTCAATTTTATGAGATCAAGGTCTCGATACCTTGTTTTTACCTAATTCCTTCAATAATTCCTTTTTCTAACAATCCACTAAATCGGTAAAATTTTTCTATCGATATTTTAATATGATTTTCCTATCATATAAATGTTCGTGTAAAAATATTAAAATAAATTTCTCTTTAAATCAGATTTATGATTACGAAACTATTGTTCTGATAACCTTGAATTTAGGCTATTACACATTGTGTGTATTTATAAATATGGAACGTGGCCACGGGTTGCTTGTTCTCGAATAAGCAATTTATCACAGTCATTTGTTGATAGTGATCGTATTAATCATTAAGAAGATTAAATTATGACAACGAGATAAAATAGGATTGTATTGGGTGAACGGATTTAACTCAAAAGAATCAATGATATCTTATGAGGGTAACACACACATGACGAGGTCATTGGACAAAGCAGTTGGATGAATTGTTTTCGTAAAGATTATACACTAAGGAGTTTTCAATCATGGTACTTCTTGTGGATTGACTCCATGATAAGTAATTGTGAAATATCAGAACGATACTTCTAGACATAATTACAATTACTAGATCCTGTATATGTCCGATTGGTCCCTCCGCTAGCTCAACAAAAGCTTGATCGAACTGTATTTGAATCAGAAGGAAATTCCATGATTATGGAAATAATTTAATTGAGTCGATTTATTCAATGTGGAATTAAATTGGGCGGTCGTAAGAATTGTTTAACTAGAGAATTTTATTAAAGAATTTTCTTGAAAAATTAATTTGGAAAATCTAAGTGATTTTTGGGAAAATTAATTTTGATCAAGTAAAATTGAATTAATCAAATTAATTAAAATTAATATGATAATTTTAGAAATTAATTTTCAAGTTAGATAATTGACCAAATGGGTAACTGGACTTGAAAATTGGACTTGAAATGATAAATTGGGCTCAGGAGCGTAAGACTGAGACCAAGGCCCAAAAATTAGTCGAATCGGGCCTGGTATGTGAAATCGAGCAGACGGTCCAACCAAAGGGTCGGATCGGATCGATCGGGTCAAATCAGGCCTAGACCAAACCTACAATAATTGAACCAGTTCGAGGTGTCGACGGCTACGACAACGACATTCTTGTGGCTGGCAAATGGTTGGGGGCAGTGGGTCTCTGTTGGTTGAGCAGTGAAAGAATTACACTCTTACTAGGACTCTACTAGAGAATTTGATTTCAAATTTACCATTTCAAAAATAATATTATTTTAATAGATTTAATATTAAATTAAATTTAATACTTATCTTAATAATATTTTATTAATTTAAAATTAAAGTTATTATATTAATATTAGATTTAATTTAATGTCTATTTTGTAGATAAATATTCAATTAATTTAATAATATTTAATATTAAATTTAATGTAATATTTATCTTAATAAGTATTATATTAAATTAATATTAAAGTGATTAAGATTAATCATAGTTGAACTCTCTAAACTCTTTCTATATAAAGAGAGTCTTGGGTCATTATTTTACACACACTTGAATTTAAGAGAAAGTTGTTGAGAGAAAATTCTTTGAAGATATTATTTCAGAAATTTTCTAGAGATAGTTTTTATTTACAACTTGGCCCAAAAGTTTAGAGAAATAATGAAATTAGCCCTTAGTAATTTTGTTAAAAATTTTCATATTCGAAGCGAGCCACACTTGGCAGACATGAGCTTGAGAATAGCAGAGAATACTACTTGGTCGAAGCGTTCATCCTAGATGAATCGAAAATGTACAATTTTGATTAAGTGTTTACTAATTTAGATAGTTCTTATTTTGGAAATTTTTTTTAAAACTCTGATTTTTTTTTCAATTTATTTTTCGCTGCGTTTTCCAAATCTGATTTTCCAATAGTTACTGCCGAATACTTAAATAATTTTGAAACATTCAACTTATTGGAATATGCAATAACGCGAGTTTGCAACTTATTTTGATTTTGTCATATAGTTAAAAGTTCACAAAATGTATATTTTATCAAACCATACATACTTAGTGAGTTCAAGATGAACTTAGTGAGTTTCCATGATGTTTACTCGCCCACATATACAACTTGCATGGAGTATAAGTCATGCATAAGGGCAACAAATACGTTGAATAGTTCATGTAAGAATATAGGGAACAAACATACAATACACTTCGCTCAAATAAACAGTTTGCCTTCACTCTCTACGAACATATGTGTTACGGTAAGTATAGGTGAATTTAGCCAATGCTACATATACAAGTGGAAAATTCTTAGCAAAATCATACTTGGCTAATTCACACCAGACACATGCTTGTAGATTCCTGCCTGTCTGCACATACCTGCGGATTTATACCTGCCATCACATATACAAATCTATTCTTAAAGATGATTCTTGCGGACTCACGTTCGATGAATGTTTCTTGTGCATTCGTGCTTGGATAACTTAGACTCGCAGATTCACACTATGTCAACTTGCTCGCGTGGACTGGTGGACTTATTTCCATTAATTTCCATATAGTGGAGTCCTAGAGAACTGACTTAACCTAAGAGATTGAGAACAAGTCCTACAGACTGTCTTATCTTGTAATATAATCTTTACGGACTCATAATTGTGGTTGATCTGACGAACTCATACCTGGATGGTAATCCATGCAGACTCTTGTTTGAATGATGGTCTTGGTGAACTCACAACCGCAGATTCTCTTTTAGAAAAGCCCACTTACGAACACTGACTTAGTGAATTTGTACACGCTGATTCGTTCTGGTATGGACACTTACTTGTACGCTTGAAGACAAGTCATGTGGACTATCATAAACTTGTATACATTTTCTTTTCCTTGCATATTTATTTTTTAGTTTTTAGTTTAGTAAGTTTTTATTTTATTTTGATTAGTTTGCTTGTGAACAAGTAAAGACTTAAGTGTTGGGGTATTTAACCTGCCATAAAATGTAATAGTTAATTAGATTTATTTCCGCACTTAAGAAGCTTGTTTTCTAGCCAATTTAGTATTTATTATTACATTTTTTATATTTAGTAGTTAGGATTAAATATTAGTAAAAATAAGTGGTTTTTAATACATTTTGTGAGTGTTGTTACCCATTAGGCCTACATGGGTCTTAGTTAATGCTAATATGTTGAATTGAGTGTGTAGGATGATGATTTATAGGCCCAATTGATGTGGGAGTAAGAGACGAGTGATGGACAAGCTTCCCGAGCTATCAAAGCATTGAATGAACCAAGCAAAGCACAAATTGCTCGTCGTGTTGCGCCATGCAAGGCCTATGGTGCGACATAGATCGACGTGATGCCTAAGTTTGTAGAGGCAATTTTCATTTGCGCAATCAAATTTTAGGGGTTTGATGTAACTAAGTCATCTAAGACGCATTCAACAACCCTAGTAGTTTAGGAGTAGGATTAGATTTAGTTTTCTTTTGGCTTTTCTAAACTCTTTGTTTTTCCTTTTGGAATCGGTTTCAATTCAAGAGTTCTTTTATATTATTGAAGTATTCAATATATTTCTTCTTTGCAAACGAAAATATTTTTAATTCAATCGAGAAATTTACTAATCTATTCTCCAATTGGCATCGAATCTAGGATTATTCTAATCTCTTTTCTTTTCTGGTCTATTCGTGTGATTACATGTTTATTTCAGTTGATATTAAGATTATGAATAACATGAGTGGCAAAATCCTTTAGGGGATATTAACGAATGGATGGGGATGTGATTAACGTAGGATTTAGGGTTTCTCGAGAGGATTAGTTGGTATAGATTACATGTTCTTAAACCTTAGGCTTGAAAACCCTAAGAAGTAATCATAGGTGAGGCGATATCGAGAAATAAGTCGAACCGAGTAAATCATAGTTATCTTGGTTGAGAAAGTGAGTTCGAAAGAAAATAGAGTATGGATCAATCAATTAATTAGTTAGAGGTCAAGAGGTAATAATTGTTTAATAGGTAGCTAATCCACCCTAAAACTCTAACCCGAAGTTAATTACAAACCCTAAACGAGTTAATCTTCCTAATTAGTTTTATCTATTTAGTCGTTTGTTTATTTTTCTTGTTTATTTATTTTAGTTATTTAATTTCTTTTATTAATCTATTTTATAATTTCTCATAATATAGGAATTAATTTTAACTATTTAGACTTATTATTGTAAAAATATTTTCTATAAATTTATTCTATCTTCCTTTGGGGACAATCCTCAGAATACTTTTTGTGTTCTGTTGTAAACAATACTATATTACAATTTGACTCGTATACTTGTGGACACTGTCGTTTTAATTCTATATATTTTTGGCGTGCTATTTTTACTATAAACAATAACCCATTTATAGGCGGTCAATATTCAATAATCAAAACTTGTGTTTAACTTAATAATTTGAAAATCTAACACTTGGGTTTATTAAATCAAACTTAAAAGGATAAGAATTCATAAAATTAACAAAGAGAAACAAAAATTCCTTGTGAATTTTGGAACTAAAATTGAGAAAATGAACACTCAATTTCTTTATTCTTTCTTTAGTTTGGATGGTGGCCTAAGGAGAACACGATAATTCATCTTTCTTCACTTACTTACAATATATATACTATAATTAAAGATTAATTAATATTAATGAGTCATATATCCACTAATTTTAGAATATATATACTTGTTAATTACAATTATAGAAATTGAGTGGCTACCATTGTCATTTCCCACTATCTCATATAAAAACATTGGTTTAATAACCACTTAGGTCTTTTGGTTATTTTCCAATTGGATCTTTAAGCATTTTCTAATTTAAAATTCTATAGTGATTGAACTTTTACAATTTAGTTTTTGTACTTAATTAATAAAATTTTCAATTTAATTACTTAACCAATCTTTAGTATAATTTTCATACTAACTTTGTAATTATTCTGTTTATGATTTCACTGACTTGATTTACGAAATTGAATTCCGAAATCGTATTTTTCGACATCAACAAAAAGTTGTCATTATAAGTGGGCTATGAGCCACTTGAATTCCTAAAATAGCACCACGTTGGGCCCAATCAAAATTACTACTGATTTCCTCCAAAGCATATGACTTAGTGCTACGATGCCTCTATCCCTCTTTGCCCTAACTAAAGTAACTTCAATATCCTTACCTTTCTTAATGGAATCCATGAAAGTTTGCAGCGATTGCACTTCAACATATTTCTTCTCTAAGTTCTCTTTCATTCCTTCCTCCACGGCAGCAATGTCTATTTTATGATTATTTTTAACTGTGCAACCTCGCTATCATGGGATCTATTTAAAGAAGTAACTTCAGCAGCGTGCCTCTCAGCTAACTCTTGCAAATGAGCTTCTGAGTTAATTTTTTCCTTCTTTAGCCCTTCATTTTCTTCTCTCAATGTTGTTGTCTCTTCCTTTAGCTTTAAGTTAGACTCATTGAGAGGAGTAGCTTTTTCATTCCAAACAAGCTCCTTTGAAGAAGCTTCAGCAGCTAATTTCCTGTTCCTTCTTTGTGGTTTAATTTTGAAATTGAAACTCTTAATGCCTTAAGGATCTACCCATTTGATGGTTTGCGAAGCTATGTTCATAATTGATCTCCCATAAATCAATGTGACAAATTAGGCTCTTCAATGCACTTAAGGAGATTTTTTTGAGCAAAATAGAGTTTTTATTATAGTTTTTTGTTATTTTTGTTATTTTCAAATTTTTAGATAATAAATGAAAATGTCTCATTTTTTTTTCTATTTTTTGACCCAAATTGGCCGATAGCGTCATTTGGAGGCATATTGTGTGTTTGAGTGCTGTAAGGACGTGCCAGAAGTAAAAAAAAAATGAGCGAGAATGACACCTAGGGCAAGGGTATCGCGATATCCAACCTTTGGGATCGCGATACCTTCGACAATGTAGAAGATCAAGGATTCTCTTCAATGGTATCGCAATATCCCCTTTAGGTATCGCGATATCCACCTCCCAAGGAAGACCCCAAGTTTCAATACCGTCCGAGATATTGCGATATCCTCTTCTGGGTATTGCGATATCACTTTCGTCAGTGGGACAAACTTGGACAAAAAGGATAGTCTATCGGTCCATCAATCACACAGGGCACGTGTGGGGGCATTTTTGGCAATGAAAACTCATCAGAATATACTTCAAAACAACAAAAAAATTGCTGAGGAGGACAGACACACACACATTGGCTTAGTTTTAGGTTTAGTTTTCTCTTGGTTTTCTTTAGTTTTTTTCTCTACACTTTTTAAGGTTTTTTCTCTTCTTCTACCTTATATTAGAATTTATTTTTCTACATTTACTTCTTTTTCTTGTTGTTCTTATTGCTAGTTAAGTTAGTTAATATTGTAGCTAAGGTTTATTTACATTTCTAGTCCATATAACTTACTTTCAAGACTCTTTAATCTTTAGTTTAATGTATTTCATTTATTTTGCTTTCAATCTATTAAAGCTTGTTTATTTTATGTATCTTCCTTTAAATTTATCTGTTAAATACTTTTGGTTTATGCTATTTAAGTTTTCTTACATAAAAATCTCTAGGACAAAGGATTAAATCGTAACAAATTAGACTAATTTGGATAGAATTAAGAACTTAGGTAGTGACGCCCCTAAGGGAACACTAAGATAAAGTGAGACCGGAAGGTAATCTTGTTACGCACTCTTTTATTAGTTCAAGATTCACCAGTGAGATCGAAAGATGAACCGGACCTAATTCGTCTAAGTTGGTAAAATTGAGATCAGAAGATAAAATGGAATCTCTTGGCAATTTACGTAATTTATGTTCCTGGTTCGAGGTTTGGTGAACAATATCAAAGTCAACCAATCCCTATTAGTTATTTGTTGGATAGTCCCTCTAGTTTTATATTTTTTGCACTTTAGCCCTTAGAGTAGAATATTAAATTTTCTTTGAAACTCATCTTTATATGAATCGTTGTACTATAAGATAGTATTAGTAGCCACTTAGACTCTATCATGTATGCTAGTTATTACTCAATCGCCTATTCATTTGGGTTCGATCCTTGGAGTACTCCGGTGTTCCATTTTAACACTATAAATATTACAACTGATCTGTATGCTTGCAGTAAAATCGAGATTTAAAAATAGTTTCATAAATTCAATGTTGTAGTTTGCACACACATAGTCAGTTAAGTTGTTGGTGCCGTTGCTAGGGAAAACGGTGTAAGATTGAGTAATATTTTGTGTACACTTTTAAATAGAGATTCCTTGCTCAACATCCAACACATAGCATCATTGGAGATTCCTTGCTCCAACATTTTTAAGAGCTTCATAAGAAGTAAATTTAAGAGTGGAATCAACGAGGTAACGAAAGAAAGGAAGTATCTCGATCTAAAAAAAGTGTCGAAAAGGAAACTGAGAGTGAGCCTACACAGTGGCAACGCAGACTAGGACGTGATATACGCTACAATGCTCAGATGCTTGAGGCGATGAAGCCATTTATGAGTGCCTTCAGGGCAGTTAGGGGACAGGAGCCATACAATGGTTTGCCAGATTGAGTAACTCATCCGAATGAGAAGATAATAAAAGGGAAGCAGAGTCTACAAGAGGAAACAAGGAAGTTGAGGCAACGGATAATTAGGCATCAAAGGGACATGAAGCGACGCCTTGGGATGAGACTATGGAAGATGCTATTACATTTGCATGTCATGTATCTAAGGGTGTAGGTCCAGGAGAGCGAGCATGCATTTTTGAAGAACGAAAGTGAAGAAGACCGCTCCCAAAGGAAGTAACGTACCGAGAGTCGACGAGACCAATTCAGGGGATGACATGCTCAATGCCTAGTTACATGCTTTCACGTTTTAATTTTATTTAATTTTACACTGCATGTAAATGGTTAAACACATTTAATTTTGTTTTTGGACTTTTTTATTTTTTGTTTGTTATTGTGTTTGGTTGTTTTCTTTGTTTATTTTTCTTATGTGTAGTGAGTTACCTTGAAAGACTACATGACATATATATAGAGCTTCAACGAGGAGGTAGACATCCGAGCTAGTCTAATGCTCCATTCTAGGGAAGTCCAGTAACCTCCTATCCTTTCTTTTGAACACATTGGGAACAATGTGTAGTCTAAGTGTGGGGTGCACATATGTTTTTATATGTGTTTATTTTTGTTTTTATGCATTTTTCAAAAAAAAAGAAAAAATTCCAAAAATAATTTTCGTTTTTGTTTTTAATTTTTCAAAAATCCAAAAATATTTCTTGCTTTCATTTTTAGTTTTTGTTATTGTATGGTGCTTGGACTCTAATTAAGTAATAAGTTAGTAGTTGTACATATCAAATGAGTATATAGGATTGCCAAACTTTTAAATTTTGAATGATACTAGATAATTTCTTGCTCTTAATTGTAGATTAATTAGTTCACTTAGTTTTCCTAATAAAAATAAAAAAAATTAGTTCACTTAGTTAATAGGTATAATAGACTAGATGTAATAATCGAAATGAAAATATATAAAATGTACAGGAGGATGAATAGCTGATACGGATCCTTGTAGATAAATAATTTGAATTGGTAATTATTCATTTAAATAGATGCATGCTTAATAGATTGTTGTTAGGTGACTAATCCGAGAAAGACCTTAGGCATTTTTTGTATAGCCTTGAGCCTAAAGGACCAATCTTAAACATTACATTATCTATAGTTCCCGAACTTGAGCCTTATATTACCCTTCTTAATGAGTTTCCTTGTTTAAAACCTTGAGCCGAAATTGAGTTCGAAACTCAACCCTTCACAGTCTTTAAATTTTGTAACGCACTATTGAATGGACGTCAGGCCATGGACATCGAGGGTTAGGTAGGAAAATTATGGAGGTTTTCTCACAGAAGTGTACTCGAGTGATTAGTTAAAAAGGATTGAAGTAGCTCGTAATTGATTCTTGTTAGAAATTGTGCTTAAAAGAAAAAGAAAAACTTGAAAGAAATAAAAGTGAGGATCAAAAGCATTGTGAGAGAAAAGAACAAAAAAAAGTATAAAGATGCTCAAAACAAGAAAAAGAAAGGAGCATAAAATAGTCCTGTAACCATAGTGCGCAAAAATGAGCTAATATTAATCATCCTTTTCCACATTGTTGGAGAAATAAGGAAGATCAAAGAAGGAGAAATAAGTCGGTGAGATGTAAGGATCACATTTGGGGGGAATTGAGAACAATGTCGTGTGCTATACTATTCATAGTACTTGAACCGTTTTGAGATGAACTTTATTTGAATCCATACCAACCTCAACCTTAGAACGTTATAAGCGTAAAAGACTTTTGGGACCCAAATAAGTTACCAACGCATTAATTTGTACATAGCTTATATTTGTTGGAATGAACATGAACAGTTCTTTTTAAATATGTTCATTTTCATTGCCTCTACCTCTGTTGACACTTTAACTAATAATCTTTACATTAGGAGTATGTAAATTATTTAGATATAATTCTTAAATTGCATTGTGAAGTAATTATTTTACAAATTTGATGTTATACGGCTATATAACTTAATTACCTAATTTAGTCCAAGGGTAGTCTTTTTGCATGTTTTGTGTGTTTGCTTGAGGATAAGCAAAGACCTAAGTGTGAGGGAGTTGATCTAACACAAATAGATGTGGAAAATTAGGCTTTTCCGACACAGTTAATGAGCTTTTTCTCTAGCAAAATAGAGTTTTTAGCATAGTTTTTTGTTATTTTCATATTTTTGAGTAATATGTGAAAATGTCTCGTTTTTATCTATTTTTTTACCCAAATTCGCCAATAGTGCCATTCGGAGGCCTGACGTGTGTTTGAGTGCTATAAGGATGTGTCGGAGGTCAAAACGAGCGAGAACAATACCTAGTGCAAGGGTATCGCGATATCCAACCATTGGGATCGCGATACCTCCGATAGTGTAGAAGATCAAGGATTCCCTTCAGTGGTATTGTGATATCCCTTTGGGTATCGCATTATCCAAATTCCAAGAAAGACTATAAGTTTCAATACTGTCAGAGATATCACGATATCCTCTTTTGGGTATTGCGATATCACCTTCATTAGGGGGACAAACTTGGACAAAAAGGGTAGTCTTTGTCTACCCAGTCTACCAGTCACACAAGGCTCGTGAAGGGCATTATTGGAAAAGAAAAGTCATCAAAATACACTTCAAAATAGAAAAAAAAATTGCTGAGAAGGTGAGAGGCACACGTTGGCTTAGTTTTAAGTTTAGTTTTTCTAGGTTTTCTTTAGTTTTTATCGCTACACTTTTCTAGGGTTTTATTTTTCTCTACTTCTACCTTAGATTAGAGTTTACTTTTTTGCATTTACTTCTTGTTCTTGTTGTTCTTAGTGTTAGTTAACACTATAGCTAAGGTTTATTTACATTTCCAGTTTCTATACCTTACTTTCAAGACTCTTTAAGCTTTAGTTTAATGTATTTTAGTTTATTTTGCTTTCAATATATTAAACCTTGTTCATTTTATGTTTCTTGCCTTAAATTTCTCTGTAAATGCTTTTGGTTTCATGCTATTTAAGTTTTCTTGCATAAAACTCTTAAATTTTATATTTTTCTCAAGCTTTACTTTCATGGCTGCCTTGTTTTCCATGTTTATGTTTATTTTCTTCACTTTGAGTATGTGTAGCTAAACCTTTAAGGAGGTTGATTGATGGAGTGTGGGTAAACTAACATCCCTTGTACAAAGGACTAAATTGTAACAAATTAGACTAATTTGAATAGAATTAAGAAGACGCCTCTAAGGGAAAATTAAGATAAAGTGAGATCGGAAGGTAATCTTATCATGTACTCATTTGTTAGTCCTGAATTAACCGGCAAGATCGGAAGATAAACCAGACCTAATTCGTCTAAGTCAGTAAAATTGAGATCAAAAGATAAAATGGAGACACTTGGAAATTTACATGATTTATGTCCCTAGTCCGAGATTTGGTGAACCACATCTAAGTCAACCAACTCCCATTAGTTATTTGCTAGATAGTCCCTCTAGTTTTACATTTCTTGCACTTTAGTCTTAGAGTGTAATATTTAATTTTCTTGGAAACTCATCTTTTTATGAATCGCCTTACTACGTATAAGTAGCCACTTAGACTCTATCGTGTATGCTAGTTATTACTCAATCGTCTCTTCCTTTGGGTTCGATCTTTAGAATACTTCGGTGTTCCATTGTAACACTATAAATTTTACAACTGACCTGTATGTATGCAGTAAAATCGGGCTTTAGAATAGTTTAATTCATTGTTTTAATGAGCACGTGTGCAGTCGATCAGTAGTCCAAGCTATTTATACTTCTCCACAAATCCATAATAGGTGTAATGGGCAAACCTTGAATATTGTCAGCAAGGAACCATCTAGACATCTTTCTAGTGGCTTCATCAGGATGAAAGAACTTCTCTGATCCCTCACACTCTTGCCATAGAAATTATCAAGCATAAGGATTAGCAGGGCTACTCACTTATGCACATGGATTTTTTTCGAAGAGGTGTTGCTGGAAGAATGAATGCTACAAGAAATACTACCAGATGTGGGCAGTGAACCAAAAAAGGTAGAAATTGATGAGGCACCAAGAGAAGGAGAAGGACCTAGGATTGGATGACTAGGTGAACAAGACACGTGCATTATTATAGATGCAATGGGTAATGAACCTGAACCATAAAAATTTATTTGTTAAAATTCTTCTTTGAAAGTTAGTAAATGCAATAAACTACCAAATTATTCAATGTTATTACCTAACAAGCCCATAGATATAGATCCACTAGATAAACTACAAGAACTAGATGGAAGTGGAGTTTAGGGAGCAAGTTGGTTTGAATTGTTGGAAGAAATAATAGAAGATACTATATTACTCATAGTTGAGCTCATAAAACCTCTATTTCCAGGTGCCCCACCTGTGCTTTTTCTTCTATTGTTTGTCTTTGGGGGGGAATAAAATGCCTTTGATTTATTAAATCACCCCTCAAAGCATTTATTCTCTTGCTAATTATTTCACTTGCTATCGAGCTAGAAGATGCCAAAATGGGTGAAGTATTGGGAGAGTTTGCAATGGAACAGAGGACAGTGGCGCAGAGGTAGTTGATACATTCGTAGCAGGAGTTGAAGCAGGAACTAAAGTTTGGAGTGAAGTTGAAGTAGATATAGCTGGCATGGTAGTGGTGGAAACATCACTTACGATGACAATTTCAAGGTTAGCAGTACTACTCTTGTTGCCTGCCATACGTGACTCGAGTATTTTGCACTACAAGTAGTTAATTATATCAAAGTCTTGGCAAATAAATAGATAATACAAAGCAACACTCATCAGAACTACTGCTAGAAGACTAGTTAAAGGTTTCAAGGAGAATTCATAAAAAAATATCACATCCTGACCATATTCCTTACTCGTGTTATTCATCCTTAATATTGGGACTGCTTCACTTTTGCTATAAAAGTTTGCTTGGCTAGAAAGCACAAAAACCTACAAAAATAAACGTAACAAGTTTGAAAGTCAATAGAATTTGTTTCAGATCTTGCATGAGAGTCACTATCTTTGGAATTTCTACCAGAAGAACCTTTGCTAACTGAAGGAAGAGAGCGAGTATCTTTCTTTCTTTTTCTACGGACCTCTAAATTGGGCCCCTCACTTTCTCTTGAAGTTTCTTCTGCAACATTGATGACCTTAACAACCTTCGCACTATTATTGCTGTTACTTTTTCCTTTACTACTTCGATAATCCCATTTTTTCTTAGGTTTGAGAGCATAAGAAGATAATTAGTTTTTAGGTTCCTCTTGCAAGCCTAAAAGAATTTCCCCAGTCACGTTGCTTTCTCCATATGGCTAGCCTCATTACATGGCTTTACCCCCAGCAAGTTGAGTTTAATCGAGGGTATGAAGTCCATATCATCTCAACCATTGGGATTGTTCTCCCCCAAACAAAATCGCCAAACATTCTGCAAGTTGTGTACTCGTCCATATCTTATTGGCGGACTTGTTTGCAACCTTCTCAATTGCTCCCTCTTTGCTTCTCTCGACGAAGGAGGATCCCAAGTACTTCATCCGTTGCGAGGTCTCATTTAGGCCAAAGGAAAAGGAATTTCACCACCACAAATTTGTTCATTTTTATTTACTTATCCCTCATCAGATGCATGTTACTTGTGGTGTTTACCGATAACAACTTTCCCACCTCTTAGTAGAGAACATCACGAACCCGCCTCAAATACGCAGAATGGCAAAAGAAACAAACTATTACCCCCCATGTGATTTTTCAAATCACTTAATCGATGTTGTCCTTTGAAAACTTAAAATTTGTCAATTGTACTAAAACACAATCGACTAAAATATTATTATTACGGTTGTTTTTGGATTAAGTGTAGGAGTTTAGGGATTTAGATGATTGTAAAGGTTATTATTATCTACTAAAACAGTTGTTATTATTTTATTATACTAAAGAAATCAAAGAAACCGACCACGGAATGCATCTGATTTATAGATTTGATACAAATGTAGTAGGATCATATCTCACATAACTAAATAATTGTGATTAAAATAAAATAAATATTAAAAAACCAACTTGTCAAATATAATATTAGTGCAAACCAGAAAAATTAATAGATAAAACAAGCAGGGCATAGGCACACCGGCATTTGGCAACTTTATCTCTAATTGGTCAAACCCAATCTCAATCAAACAATTAAGTAAAACAAAAATTAAGATATATGGGATTAAATCCATACGTCCAAAGATTTCAAGAGTTGCTTCTTACCGTTAAAACAGAATCGGTAAATGTATTTGAACAACTACGAAAATTCATGAACGTGCATCGTGTGTGAAGAAAACAATGCATTTATCTAGTGTACGCGAAAATCAGAAAACTTTTTTTTAAGGAAGATAGAAATTAAATTATAATTTTTATAATAGTAAAAATATAATTTTATTATTCTAATAGTTTATATCTTTATAAATTTTAAAGAATTAAATCAAATTTTTATTATTTTTATGGGGTAATATTTAATTTTACTTTTATTAGTTTAAAATTTTAAAAATTTTGAAGAGTCTAAATAGAAAAATTTTCATTTTAGGAGGGGTCGAGGCTCCTGCCAACCTCCTTACTACGCCTTTGAGTGAAAGGAGAAAAAATTTATGTTACGATGGAATTCAAATTATAATTTTTTGGAAGGTTAAAATATAATTTTTACCATATTTTTAATAAAGTATAATTGGTGTATCTTAGATTTGTTCAAAAGTCTGGGTTATTTTTCTGAGCTTGAAGGCTAGTTCAACAGTTAAGATAGTTTAGATAAAACTATTGGTTTGATATTGAGTTTGGGCAAAAAAAAAAAAAAAAGTAAGTCCATTTAGAACATGGACTACACTTATGATTTAATATTCAAGACTCGAATTTTACTCACTTAAAAAATAATTAAAATCTTTCTGTTTCTTCAAGATAATATATATAAGGGTAAAACTACTTATCCTTTAAATTTAGTGTAAAATATACTTCACACTATGATTTCAAGAACATCCCTTAAGGTTTGAAGAAATCTCTTAAAGTTATTTGAAATCTATTTATTAAGTAAATTTTAAATAAAAGATAATCCTATTTCAACCAAAAGGAGGTAATTGTGTGTGTGAATACACTTGATAAAAAAATAGTGTATACAAGGAGTTTGTATTATTCATTTATTTGAATTTGAAAGGATGCATCTTCTTGTTTTACCAAAAAAATGAAAAAAACATGTTTGTGCGACGTTAGAAGAGAAAACAGTGCATCATAATTCACAAGCAAGTGGTTGTGTATATGCTCTTAGATTGTATAAAGGGAAATGGCTCAAACCTTACCAAGTGCTTGACACTCACTTTCTTTCGGTAGGTGACTGTGCGCCATGTGTGACTTAGTTACGGTTGATTCAATGAGGCACTTCTGCTCTATGAACTTTACCTCAGGCTCGGATTTTCTACAGGGTCGGGAAAAACCTCAGTTCATCTCTAGGGTAATACCGATTCATTAAGGCGTTCGTTACTTTTAGACGAATGATACATTGAAGACTTCTCTGAAAGGTGTCGACCTCCCTCAACAAGGTTAAATTCTATTATTAGTCCCTGCACTATGTGTAAGTTATGAATTTTAGTCTCTATATTTTAATTTGGTCATTTTTAGTCTCTATACTTTTTAAATTTTGAAATTTTAGTCCTTATCAAAAGCTAGTTGTTGATTCATTAAGTTTTGTAATTTTCAAATCATATACGACAAATATATTATCACATGTATAGTACCATGTCAATCTTTTATTTCCACACATTGCTTATAGAAAAAGCCAATAAATGGATTAAACATATGACATTTGTGTCAAGACTACAATTTAAATTTCAAAAGTACAGATTAAAATGATTAAAACATGATCAAATTGAAAACACATAGTATAGGATTAATAATAAAATTTAATCAAATAGATTTAGTTGTTGTTATCATTTAAATTAAGACTAAAATTTTAAAATTCAATAAGTACATGAACTAAATTTGACCAAATTAAACTATAAAGAGTAAATCTATTACTAAATAATGGATTAATAACAAAATTTGAGCATGAAGCTTGCATTTTAGTAATTAGAACCACTTTTCTCTTTAAAACAAACAGAAACTGAAAAAGGGAAATACAAACAAAGAAGGGGCGGGGGCAGTTGAAAAAGTTTGTGACAAAAGCCAATATAGGCTCCATCAAAGTTTCAGTTCTCTTAATATTTGTCCAAACGCATGCCATTGTCACTTGGTCTTTCTTTTCCAAGCGTTCCCCCACGCAGCTAGTGTCAAAAACATGGGCTTCAATTAAGTGAAATGATAAAGGTTTTTTTTATTTTAATTAGTAATTAAGAATTTAATCTTTCATTTTAGGTGTAGAATAGTTTTAAAACTCGTGACTAACGTTTATTCTCTTAATAGAATTACAAAACATAAAAAAAATTAATTACTGAAATAATTCTAATAAATTCTTTAAAAAATTAAAAAGAAAAGAAAAGCATAGGTTGGTGGACTGGATTCCCTTCTCCCATAAATATAGTATTAAAAAAAATCACTGCACTTTGCATTCACCAAAGTTTCTTCAAACCATAATTTTAGGCAATCTATACGATTTTGGGTATATTAATTATAAAATGATATGTTTATTATTCCCGATGAGTATGAAAGAGGAAGAAGAACCGGAAAAAAAAAATAAAGCAACCGGGATTGGTGGGAACATGACTCCATATATGGTGGCGGAGGAAAGCAAGAAAACGGAAAAAGAGGTGAAAAAGTTATGGCTGCGACCGGCCCGCCGCCATTTCGACACAATGAGTTGTTGGTCGCTGATGGGATTAGAGAAACCATAGCTCTCAGTTGCTTGTCAGCCTAATTTGATGTCCAATTTTGAGGTAAAAGTAAAACGTATGGTTTAGTTGTTTGTAACGTGTTTTAATTAGAATTAATCACCTTTTTTCTTTTCTTTTTTCGATGTAATATTTCAGAGCAATATTAAATCTCATATTAATAGAACATAAGTAGAGAATCAATTTTCTTTTCATTAATATAAGTTTGGTCTGTTCGTTAAATTTGTATTTTATAAGGATGGGTTGAATAAAAGAGTCAAATGGGCTCAATAGTGATATCACCGCTGAACAAAGTTCAATTTTAATGGGTCGATTTTAAGAGGATTCACCTATTTAGAAATTTCAAATATGTGTAGTAATGGAGTCCTAAACATAATCCACATGTAAATGTATATACTAATAAGTGTATACGTATAAAAAATATATTTTTTTATGATCAAAGAACAAGGTGGAGAGATATGGCTATTCACACAGTGATGAGGTCTTGAAAGATACTAGATAAGATACAGAGAAGTATATAACATGAAGGAAAAAAAAGCAACGATCTCCATCAAGGCTAAGGAAGTATACATAGGCAAGAATTGTCACTCCTTGGCATTACACCTTAGCACATGTTTGCATTAGTCTCGTCATGGTTGGTCTCTTAAGGAACATGATAGTGCTTCTAGATAGGTCAAAATGTGATTAAAGTGAATCTGATGAGACCCTACATGTACCTTATGTATACTTTATATAAAAGAGTGACTCAACACTTGTTTATAATGAGGTAAATCATAAATGTACCATGTATTCAGCAATACATATGTCTACAAGGATTATAATAATTATTAAGTATTTATCAAAATCATCTAGCTTAATTTTTTTTAAAACAAAAATAATTCTTATTTTGAGAACATATAGAAATAAAATGTATGAAACGAAATTAAATGAGGATACAAATGGAGCAAAACAAGCCCTATGGAAATATTATATTAAAAAGATGTATGGGACCGGTTAAGCTCTAAAGAAATATCGACCACCTTCACGTGAGTGACCACCCTTCTACGTCTATGGTCTCTCATGTGTGCACTTATTAGGCTCATTATGAGTTCACCCCTTTTCTAACTTGTTAGTCTTTTATTATTATTATTTTCTTCATCTTTTTTAGTTTTTGTCTCCAATTTTATCACACTTTCTGCTTTTAATTTCACTATGCTCTCATATGCTAAAGAAGAAGAAAAAAAAAAAAGCAAAAGCGAAAATCTCCTACGGGAAAGAAAAAAAGATAAAGTGTATTCACGTGAATAAAAAGACAAGAAAAAAAAACAATGAGAAATATTTTATAGTAAAACTATAGATTGATGGGATTTTAGGATTATGTATCCCACAACTATTAGCCCAAGGTTTCAATTATGTGTAGTAGACTACTTATTTTAATCTAATTGAGAAGTTATTGATTTTTTTTAATTTTATCCCATCACATGAGAAAAGAATTGAAGCAATAGGAGGTTTATGAAATGATTGTATAAATTTATTGATGAAAACTTCTATTTATCGAACTAATTGTCATCTTGAATGGCTCTAAACTCAATAGGAGAGGATTTTATAGGATGGAACCGTCCAAGTCTGGTTCCTTTGCGCTTGCCAATGCTTAATCACTAGCCTATAAGAGGATTCGGGTCACCCTTGCACAAGTAGTAACCTTTGGAGTTCGTTCTAAAAAGTTAAACTACCTCATAAATTAAAATTCTTTCTCTGGAAGTGTGGTCATAAAGCTCTTCCTACAAATCATTTCTTAGCCCGAAGAGGCTGCGCTATCATCGATCGATATTCCTTTTACTCTTCGGATCAAGAAAATATCCATCACTTACTCCAAGATTGCCCTTTCACAGTTGCATTATAGGATTCTATCTGTCACTAGGTCCAATCACCCCTCCACATCTTGACCTTTTGGAAGATTGGCTTTAGGATAACATTTCATCTAAAACGTGGGCTTGATCTCCTCAAATTCCTTGGTTTGTTGTGTTTTGTTTCTCTCTATGGGAGCTATGGTTATGTTAGAATGCCTTAATCTTTAATCAATATAGACATGTTGCTAGGTTTGTTCAAGGGGTCATTATGCCTGCGAGTTCTTTGCCCTCCTCCCCTAAAAAACAACAAGGTCTCTCTGATTTCATCCTTGTATCCTGGAGGCCCCTTCATATAGTATGGTTCAAACTTAACACGGATGGCTCTTTTCTGGGCAATCTAGAGAAAGTTGGTATCGATGTTCTTATTCAGGATCATTTAGGTAATTGGGTGATTTGTAACACCTCTCACCCGTGTCATTACCAGATTTGGGTTATGAGGTATTACCCAATAACATGCACTTAAAAATAGACATTTCGATTAGACATTCATTACTTCCATGTTTCAAATGAAATACATTAATACAATTATCTTATTCAAAATTTCTAACCTTAATACTCCTGAGTTCAAATCAAACACATGTCAATAATTATATATGTTACAATCTTATAACACACCATAATATATATATCAAATATATAAATACATTGCACGCATAAGACATACTATTTTCTATTTCGAATATTCACCTATCAAAGATCCAAATCTATGTTCGCATATAACAAAACCAACTTCACAAAATTTTCTCTTTATAATAACAAATTAAGCACATATGTAATTATGATAACTTATACATGTTCGAATCTATTATTGTAACTTATACAAACATATATGTATGGTAGGCATATTTTCCATAAATTCAAAAGTCAAATCTTAAACATTAAAACACGATAACATCTCTTTAAATGCCCAAGTCCATAATTACTTCAATGAAATTCCATTTACAAAGACACCACACCTATCATATACATAAATCAACTCGTTCACCACCTTGCTTACGAGACATAGCAACCAAATGTTAATTATAATTAACCCATAGCTGAATTGATAAAACAAACACTCTTAACACTTGATTTAAGAATTCATAATAACCACGCTAAATTTTAATGATCCAATTCAAATCATTTCAGATGACTAATATACATAAACATACATTCAAAGTTATATATATATATCAAAACTAATCCCATTCTTAATAAATGCCTACCTATGTCCATTTCCAACAGTTAACAAAATTTACACCTAATGACCTCACGGCAATCATTCATGCACAAACATACCTATTCAAAGATGAAATATACATATATATATATATATATATATCATCCTCATTCATTTTCCAAACAAAACATTCACGCATATCATATCAAGGATAGATTTATACCATCGAGCATCAACATTAAGAACTAGCCACTTTCGCATGTCTTTTACACATTATCATAATATCATTCAAAACTTAGCTAGCCTATACATGCCTTTGATTCAAAAAGTAAACAAAACATATATATACCAAAGAGAGTGATAGTGTGGTCGACTTTCTTGATGATCCCCTGAGCCCGTGGAATCAATGATCTATAAAACGAAACAATGAACACACACAAGTAAGCTCACTAGCTTAGTAAGTCTTAAGCAAAAGATAATTCACTAATCAAGCACTTTATCATTTTTTTTAATCAATAAATGTAAAACATTGTATATGTATATTTCAATATGCAATTGATACAAAACCGAATACTAGTGATGTATTAACTCAATTACTTATACTTCACTACCATCAATCTGCAACTCATCAAAGCACAAAGTACATATATTACATGTCGATTACCAGCTCAAATTCACATAACACCATTCTTAACAAAATATTTCAACTCAAGTAACATTAATCACAACTTACCTTACTTCTGATGAATTCAATGGGACTTAAGCTTACTTGAGTTTTAACTCAATAGTTTCACTATGTTACACCTCGATAAATTATGGTTTCTTCATTTTAAAGTATCATCGGCATTAAGCTTGCTAGGCACGAAGCTCGAACATATCACCCAAGACTAAGCCTCGCTAGGCTCGAAGCTCGAATATGTCACCAAGACTAAGCTCGCTAGGCACGGTCTTAATATGTCACCGACACTAAGCACGCTAGGCACGAATCCGAATATGTCACCTAAGACTAATCTCGCTAGGCACGAAGTCTTAATATGTCACCGGCACTAAGCTCGCTAGGCAATAAGCCCAATCAAATCATCAAGACAAGGCTCGCTAGGCAATAAGCCCAAATAATTCATAAACCAGTCCATCAAATTTCATTCCTTAACACTATCATCATTAACTAAACATATACACAATTCAAATTCACATATCACCACTAATGTACATATTCTTATCATATATACAAAACACATCTAATCCATTTTAAAGCCTTTACATTCTGCTAATACAAATATTCATACTCAAATTTATCAAATAATTTCATTGAACCTATTCATAAATAATTCTTTAACATACTTTAGCTTAAGGACTTTCCTCGATTGTCGACGAACAACTTAGACCGGCTATTCGAGAATTTTCGTCTTTCCCCGATCCAATTCTGTTTTTCTTTGCTCTTGATCTAAAACACATTAAATTCAGCTCATTCAAGTACATTTCAATTCAATTTAGTCCCAAAACACATAAACATGCAAATTACCATTTTACCCCTAAGGTTTCACATTTTTACTATTTAGTCCTAATTGTACAAAACACAAAATACACACAATTTGCTAAGACTATACAAGGGCCGAATATTCCTAGGGACTTTATAAGCCCTCTCATTTCATTTATTTTGCAATTAAGTTCCTCTAAAATTTTATTTTTACAAAATAGCCCTAAATACAAAATTTCACCAAAATTTCTAATACAAATCTTGTAAATCTTTAACACATCTTTAATCTAAAACCATCAAATATCAAAACCATAAGAACACATCAATGGTCGAACCTCATATACACATGATTCTCAAAAATTCAAGCATGGGTCGGGTAATATAAGAAGCAACGATCTTAAAAACGTAAAAATCAACAAAAATCGAAGATTAAACTTACCTTAATCAAGCTTTATAATTGCCAAATTCAAAGCTTTCCTAACCCATTTTCTTAGTTTATATTCAGCCTTGAGAAAAGTAAGATGATAATGGTTTCATTTTGATAATAATAACATATATTACTAATTTATCAATTTACTAAACTAACCTTTTAATAATAAAATTCAAAACATAACCATAAGGTCATCTAAGACCATTACCGTCCACTATCATGAATAATGGGCTAATTGCCCTTTTGGACTTCCATTTATAAAGCCACAATCAATTTGGTGCATTTTACTATAGTTTGCAACTTTTACCATTTACGCTTAAGTCCTTTTTCTAAATTAAATCCACAAACAATAAAATTTTTCTCTGAAACTTTCACACATTAATTCACATATAATAAATTTAAAATATAATATTTAAATATTTCTCGACTCGGATTCGTGGTCCCGAAACCACCGCTTCGATTAGGGTCAAATTCGATGCATTATAACTCTCCCCTTAAGGATTTTCGTCCCGAAATTTTACCGTTAAATAACGTCGGATATTGTTGCCTCATTGAGTCCTCGTGCTCCCACGTAGCCTCTTCAACTCCAAGCCGATTCTATAGTACTTTCACTAATGGAATTCTTTTGTTTCTTAACTCTTTCATTTCCGAGCTAAGATACGGATCGGTTCTTCCTCATACGTCATATCGGTCGATTTCAATCTCGGATGGAGTAATCACATGTGACGGATCCGATCAGATTCACGAGCATAGAAACGTGAAATACATCGTGTATCTTTTCTAACTCGAGGGTAACTTCAACCTATAAGCAACATGCCCAATACGTTTGATGATTTTATGCGGTCCGATAAATCTCGGACTCAGTTTGTCTTTCCGACCAAAACGAAGTACTTTCTTCCACGGAGATACTTTCAA
This sequence comes from Gossypium rotundifolium, assembly GCA_025506655.1. NCBI lineage: Eukaryota > Viridiplantae > Streptophyta > Magnoliopsida > Malvales > Malvaceae > Gossypium > Gossypium rotundifolium. Next base: position 168,065,401 of record CP106733.1, read on the forward strand.
AAATACCCGATCTCCGACTTGAAATTCTATATCTTTACGTTTCAAATCAGCGTAAGACTTTTGACGATCTGATGCAGCTTTCAAACTATCTTTGATTATAGCCACTTTTTGTTCATTCTCTTTAATCAAATCAACCCCTTGTATCTTGTTCTCACTGAGCTCGGTCCAAAGACAATGGCGCATTTACACTTGCGCCATATAAAGCTTCATAGGGTGCCATTTTGATACTTGATTAAAAACTGTTATTATAAGCAAATTCAATCAAAGGTAAGTACTTTTCCCATGTACATTCAAACTCGAGAATGCAACATCTCAACATGTCCTCAAGTGTTTGAATGGTTCGCTCAGATTGACTGTCTGTCTGCGGGTGAAAGACGGTGCTAAAATAAAGTTTAGTACCTAAAGCATCCTGTAACTTCTTCCACAATCGCGATGTGAATCTCGGTCTATGTCTCGAGATAATAGAACTCTAAGACACCTTGTAATCTCACGATTTGAGATATATACAACTCAACAAGTTTATCGAGTGAAAAGTCCTTACGAACCGATACAAAATGAGCTGATTTGGTCAATCTATCTATTATAACCCAGACTGCATCTTTCTTGCTCGGTGTCATAGGCAAACCAGATATAAAATCCATAGTGATTTTATCCCATTTCCATTCAGTATCATGATCGGTCAAGCAACCTGTAAGGCACTTGATGCTCGACTTTTACTTGTCGACAAATTAAGCACTTTGACACAAATTTAGATATATCCCGCTTCATGCCGTGCCACCAATAAAACTGTTTCAAATCATTATACATTTTTGTGCTACCCGGATGTATCGATAATTAACCACTATGAGCCTCACTTAGAATCATTTGAATCAACTTCGAGTTCTTCGGAACACACATTCGGCTTTTAAAGTTCAAACAGTCATTTGCATCAATTTGAAACTCTGATTCCGTATCTTTTTCACACTGAATTCGTCTAGCAATCAAATCTTTGTCAACTTTTGTGCATCACAAATTTGCTGAATAAACATCGGTCTTGCTTGTAACTCGACTATGATCGAACCATCACCAGACATAACCATCTGTGCGTTCATCGCACGAAGAGCAAATAATGATTTTCGACTTAACGCATCTGCAACAACATTGGCTTTTCTCGGATGGTAGTCAATCACCAACTCATAGTCTTTCAACAATTCTAACCATCTGCGTTGTCTCAAGTTTAAATCTTTCTGAGTCATCAAATACTTTAGACTTTTATGATCCGAATAAACGTGACATTTCTCGCCGAATAAGTTATGACGCCAAATTTTCAATGCGAAAACAATGGCTGTTAATTCCAGATCGTGAGTCAGATAATTTCTTTCGTGCGGCTTCAATTGTCTCGAAGCGTAGGCTATAACTTTGCCTTCCTGCATCAAAACGCAACCCAACCTATTCAAAGAAGCATCACTAAAAATGACAAATTCTTTACCCGATTCAGGCTGAGTTAACACTAGAGCTTCGGTCAAAAAAGCTTTCAGTTGTTCAAAACTTTTCTGACACTTTTTCGACCATTCAAACTTGACATCTTTCTATAGTAGCCTTGTCAAAGGTGTAGCTATCACAGAAAAACCTTTTACAAACCTTCTGTAGTATCCCGCAAGGCCTAGAAAGCTTCAATCTCTAAACATTCTTTGGTGGTTTCAATCAAGTATAACTGCTATTTTGTTTGGATCCACCAATACCGATCTTTGAAACAACATGACCCAAGAACTTCATTCATTCGAACTTACATTTACTAAACTTTGCATACAACTATTGATCTGAGTAATCTCAAATGCTCGGATGGCATCTTTGGAGTAGATTAGTATATCATCAATAAACACTACAAAATGTCCAAAAAGCTGTCAAGACCCATTCATTAGATCCATAAAACAAAGCAGTGCATTAGTGAGTCCAAAAGGCATAACCGAAACTCAAAATGTCCGCACATCGTCCTAATGCGCTTTGGCACATCGATCTCGACTCATCGATAATAACTCGATCTCAAATCTATCTTCGAAAATACTAAAGCCCCTTTCAACTGATCAAACAAATCATCAATCCAAGGTAACGGGTACTTATTCTTTATAGTTACCTTATTCAGTTGTCGATAATCAATACACATTCGCATCGTTCCATCTTTCTTCTTCACAAAAAGTACTGGTGCACCCCAAAGAGAGAAAATCGGTCGTGCAAAACTCTTATCTGTTAACTCTTGCAACTGTGCTTTCAACTTTTTTAACACAATAGGTGTCATCCGATACGGAGCTATCGAGATCGGAGTTGTTCCCAGTGCTAACTCAATATCGAACTCAATCCCTCGTACTGGTGGTAAACCCGATAGTTCTTTAGGAAACACATCCGGTATTCACATACAACCTGTGCAGATTCAATATGCTTTTCGACACTTTATTATCCAAAGACATAGGCCAAATAAGCTTCGACCTTTTCTCACATACTTTCGGCCAACATCGAGGATATTACTATAGGAAACCCACTTAAATCATCGGATTCAATTTTGATGATCTCACCGCTCGACATCTCAAATCAATAAGCTTTCTTTTACAATTTACCATCGCATCATGTAAAGTTAACCACCCATTCCCAAAATTATATCGAACTCATCAAAGGGTAACAACATTAAATCTACCGGAAAGCAAGAATCTCGAATCATCAACGGCAACCTCTACACACTTTATTAACAAGTACACATCTACCAAAAGGGTTGACATACGAATCACAAACTCAAGAGACTTAACTTGAAGAGTCTTACCAATACTAGAGTTTCACACACATATGAATGAGTCGAACCAGATCAATCAATGCAATCACGTAGTATCATAAAGGGTGAAAGTACCAGTAATGACATCGGAGAGGAAGCATCCTCTCGCTCATGTAGCATAAGCTCTAGTTGGAGCTCTAGCCTCGATAGTATTACGTTGTCCTTCGTCCCTCTCGATCGCCACCTACATTGCCCGAATGTCCGAGTGGTCTACCCGTCTTGACGCACTTCTTCGGTCTAGTGTTCTGAGTTACATTTTGCTTGGTTAACATCGGCACTCTCGAATAAAATAATCTAACGATCCATATTTAAAGCAGGACCGATCACGAACTTTACAACTCCCAGGATGCCATTTCCCACAATGTTTACACTCGGCCCAATTCTGTGGAACATTACCGACACTAGCTATCGAAGTGGCTCGGGAACTCACTGGAGGTCGATCACGTCTAGGCAAGTCTGAAGTGGCTTTATGTCGACTGGGGTCATCTCTGAACTTCTTATGCACAGAATGGAAAATTTTACTCGATGATCTTTTTTGAGTGTCTCTAGCTTCTACTTCAGCTTTTCTTTTCTCCTTTCCGAGCTCTTTGGCTTTATAAGCTCGCTCGACTAATGTCACAATTATTTCAAGAATGCCAACAAGTAACTTTATGTCTTTATTCAGGCCGTCTTCAAATCTTTTACACATAATGGCTTCGGTAGATATACACTCCCGAGCGTAACGGCTTAATCTGACAAACTTCTGCTCATATTTCGTCACAAATCATGCTACTATTTTAATTTCAAAATTCTTTCCGCTTCGATCGATGAATCTCGATCGATATATTTCTTACTAACTCAATTTGGAAGAAGTCCCAAGTTACTTTTTCTTTCTGAACTACGGATACCAAAGGTGTTCCACCGGTGATAAGCGGTGTCCCAAGTAGAGATATAGCACACTTTAGGCATTCATCTCAAGTATAAGATAACTCATCGAAAACCGAATAGTGTTATCAAGCCACATCTCGACTAGCTCTGCGTCATCATTATCATTGGCCTTGAATTCCTCTACCCATATTTCTTAATTTTATCAACGGAGGCTGCTAGATCTCATCTGATCTATCATCGGGGGTGCTGAAGGTACTGGAGTTGGATTATTCGGGGGTGGAGGTTGTTGCACAGCCGGATTAGTCTGAATATACTGGGTAAACCATTCGTTCATCATTTGATAGAAGGCTTGTTTAGCCTCCCCCTCATGGCTACCCAAAACTGATCGAGAGTCTAATGGCGTTGATCCACGTGCGAGACCAGGCGCAACGCTTTCCACATCATCAGCTACAGCTCTATCGGGATCGGAATCCATTTACTATATATAAAATACAATTAAAATTGTCAGAAGTCACCACACTATCATATATACAATTCAAAGGCATGTATAGTTAGACTCTTACTCACTACGGTAGTCCTAGAATCGACTAAACCCTGGCTCTAATACCAATTAAATGTAACACCTCTCACCCGTATCTGTCGCCAAATTTGGGTTATGAGGTATTACCTAATAACATGCACTTAAAAATAGACATTTCGATTAGACATTCATTACTTCCATGTTTCAAATGAAATACATTAATACACTTATCTTATTCAAAATTTCGAACCTTAATACTCCTGAGTTCAAATCAAACACATGTCAATAATTATATATGTTACAATCTTATAACACACCATAATATATATATATGTATCAAATATATAAATACATTGCATGCATAAGACATACTATTTTCTATTTTGAATATTCACCTATCAAAGATCCAGTCTATGTTCGCATATAACAAAACCAACTTCACAAAATTTTCTCTTTATAATAACAAATTAATCACATATGTAATTATGATAACTTATACATGTTCGAATCTATTATTGTAACTTATACAAACATATATGTATGGTACGCATATTTTCCATAAATTCAAAAGTCAAATCTTAAACATTAAAACACAGACAACATCTCTTTAAATGCCCAAGTCCATAATTACTTCAATGAAATTCCATTTACAAAGACACCACACCTATCATATACATAAATCAACTCGTTCACCACCTTGCTTACGAGACATAGCAACTAAATGTTAACTATAATTAACCCATAGCTGAATTGATAAAACAAACACTCTTAACACTTGATTTAAGAATTCATAATAACCACGCTAAATTTTAATGATCCAATTCAAATCATTTTCGTATGACTGATATACATAAACATACATTCGAAAGTTATATATATATATCAAGACTAATCCCATTCTTAATAAATTCCTACCTATGTCCATTTCCAACAGGTAACAAAATTTACACCTAATGACCTCATGGCAATCATTCATGCACAAACATACCTATTCAGCATGAAACATATATATATCATCCTCATTAATTTTCCAAACAAAACATTCACGCATATCACATCAAGGATAGATTTATACCATCGAGCATCAATATTAAGAACTAGCCACTTTCGCATGGCTTTTACACATTATCATAATATCATTCGAAAACTTAGCTAGCCTATACATGCCTTTGATTCAAAAAGTAAACAAAACATATATATACCAAAGAGAGTGATAGTGTGGTCGACTTTCTTGATGATCCCCTGAGCCCGTAGTTGAATCAATGATCTATAAAACGAAACAATGAACACACACAAGTAATCTCACTAGCTTAGTAAGTCTTAAGCAAAAGATAATTCACTAATCAAGCACTTTAACATTTTTTTAATCAATAAATGTAAAACATTGTATATGTATATTTCGATATGCAATTGATACAAAACCAATACTAGTGATGTATTAACTCAATTACTTATACTTCACTACCATCAACTCTCGCAACTCATCAAAGCACAAAGTACATATATTACATGTCGATTACTAGCTCAAATTCACATAACACCATTCTTAACATAATATTTCAACTCAAGTAACATTAATCACAACTTACCTTACTTCTGATGAATTCAATGGGACTTAAGCTTACCCGAGTTTTAACTCAATAGTTTCACTATGTTACACCTCGATAAATTATGGTTTCTTCATTTTAAAGTATCACGATTAAGCTCTCGCTAGGCACGAAGCCCGAACATATCACCGACACTAAGCCTGCTAGGCTCAAGCTTGAATATGTCACCCACTAAGCACGCTAGGCATGAGCCCAATATGTCACCTAAGACTAAGCACGCTAGGCACGAAGTGAATATGTCACCGACACTAAGCTCGCTAGGCACGAAGCTTAATATGTCACCGGACTAAGCCTACTAGGCAATAAGTCGAATCAAATCACTCACAAGGCTCGCTAGGCAATAAGCCCAAATAATTCATAAACCAGTCCATCAAATTTCATTCCTTAACACTATCATCATTAACTAAACATATACACAACTCACATTCACATATCACCACTAATGTACATATTCTTATCATATATACAAAACACATCTAATCCATTTTAAAGCCTTTACATTCGGCTAATACATATATTCATACTCAAATTTATCAAATAATTTCATTGAACCTATTCATAAATAATTATTTAACATACTTTAGCTTAAGGACTTACCTCGATGTCGACGGACAACTTAGACCGACTATTCGAAAATTTTCGCCTTTCCCCATCCAATTCGTTTTTCTTTGCTCTTGATCTAAAACACATTAAATTCAGCTCATTCAAGTACATTTCAATTCAATTTAGTCCCAAAACACATAAACATGCAAATTACCATTTTACCCCTAAGGTTTCACATTTTACTATTTAGTCCTAATTGTACAAAACACAAAATACACACAATTTGCCAAGACTATACAAGGGCGAATATTCCTAGGGACTTTATAATCCCTCTCATTTCATTTATTTTACAATTAAGTCCCTCTAAAATTTTATTTTTACAAAATAGCCCTAAATACAAAATTTCACCAAAATTTCTAATACAAATCTTGTAAATCTTTAACACATCTTTAATCTAAAGCCATCAAATATCAAAACCATAAGAACACATCAATGGCCGAACCTCATATACACATGATTCTCAAAAATTCAAGCATGGGTCGGGTAATATACGAAGCAACGATCTCAAAAACGTAAAAATCAACAAAAATCGAAGATTAAACTTACCTTAATCAAGCTTTATAATTGCCGAAATTCAAAGCTTTCCCTAACCCCTTTTCTTAGTTTATATTTGGCCTTGAGAAAAGTAAGATGATAATGGTTTCATTTTGATAATAATAATAACATATATTACTTATTTATCAATTTACTAAACTAACTTTTAATAATAAAATTCAAAACATAACCATAAGGTCATGTAAGACCATTACCGTCCACTATCATAAATAATGGGCTAATTTCCTTTTTGAACTTCCATTTATAAAGCCACAATCAATTTGGTGCATTTTACTATAGTTTGCAACTTTTACCATTTACGCGTTTAAGTCCTTTTTCTAAATTAAATCCACAAACAATAAAATTTTTCTACGAAACTTTCACACACATTAATTCACATATAATAAATTTAAAATCTAATATTTAAATATTTCTCAGACTCGGATTTGTGGTCCCAAACCACCATTCCGATTAGGGTCAAATTCGGTCTATTACATGATTGGTGCCTACTGACATATTCCAAGAACTACCAACGTTGAAGAAGAGCTTTGGGCCTTGTGTGATGGACCGACTCTTGCTCGTGACCATAATATTTTAAACATTGAGATTGAAGTAGATGCTACTTTTGTGCTTTATTTTATGCAGAACTCTACTAATTGAAATTTTGTGTCATCTCTTTTGGTTGATGAATGCAGGACGCTCCTCCGTTCTATGAGTTCTAGCCATTGGAGAAGTATCTTTTTGGAAGGGAACAAGTGTGTGGATGCTTTAGCCCGCTTTGGGTAGTAATTTTCAGTCTTCTTTGTCTTTAGATGAACTCTCTCCTTTTGGTTTGTTTTATGTTTGTTCTTATCCCTGATTGTTTACTTCACCTCCTTTCAGATGATGCTCAGGGGTAGTTATGTATCGAACCTTATGCTAGTGTTTTATTAATAAATCATGTTCCCTTTCCAACCAAAAAAAAAAAAGATAGTTACATTTAAAATAGGAATTCAAATAGTTAATTTAAAAATAAGATAAAACAATAATTCAAAACTAGGATAATCATAATAACAAATTTATTTGAATATTTCAAATCTTAAGACTATATTTTTAGTTTCTTCCAAGATTGGTGGTTAGAGTAGTAATCTTGGATTGATGATGACAAAAAATTGCGGACAACTAATGGGAAACAACGGATTGATGATAACAAAAAAATGCAAACAATCCATGGGAAAAAATGTGGATTTTGTCACTTAGAGCAATGTAATGGCATGCTCTTATTTTGAGTTACAAGAGTGAAGAAATGAATCAAGAATATTGTAATTTTGAAGACTATGTGGATTGTAACATAGTATTATGAGTTACAAAGTTGTGGTTTGATATATCCAAGACATGGTTTGACATCAAATAGGCAAGACCCCTCAAACTACTATCAAGATAGTCAGGTATGAACCTTATCACTTTAAACTAGTAGATATAAGTCGATTGGTCGGTGAGAAAAGAAATCCAATGGATTGACCTTGATGAACAAAAATTGACATAATTTTTGGCAAAACAAATAAATTATTAAAGTAAGGTCAAATACATGCTCGATTGAGCAAAGGGATAAGAAAACTTGTGTAGGCTAAAATCGAGAAACTTGTAAAAAAAAAAACCTTGCATTTTGACTTAAAAACCACGAGACTAATTAATTAAGTTAACACTTCAATTATGAGCCCATCAACCACAAGTAAATTATTTTTAAGTTTCTCGATTGAGTCTTAATTCAATTGGCATAAGCATTATTGCCTATGCAAGAGGATGTGAGTTCGAGTACGCTGAATCACATTATCCTCCTATTTATGAGTTAGAGAAGGGTTATGGGTAGTTTTAGGCATTGTGTTAAATAGAGTAGATATGATCAGAACCTATAATGAAATTATTCAAAAAAAATTATTTCTAATTTTTTACAAATACAAAACTCATACTAAATTCAATGAAATTTCTACAAGCCTATTTTATTTTAATACTTTATATATTAAATATTGATAATCTCACAATCGATAAAAATATTTACAGTTAAGGGGATGCAAATTTGAGTAAAACCGAATTAATTGATTAACTGACCGAATTTGGTTAATCGTCGGTTAACCGAATTAATTTGGTCAAGGGTCGGTTAATAATTTTTTAGAAGTTCGGTTAATGGTTAATTCGATTCGAAATCGGTTAATGGTTAATTTGATTCGAAATCGGTTAATTAACCAAATTAACCAAAAATTTATATTTTTTATATACATTTTTTATAGAAAATTTTTATATACATTTTACATATATTAAATTAAGCTAATTCAGTTAATTTGGTTAATTCGGTTAATTTTTTATATGTTTTATACTTGTTTTAACAAAAAAAATACAAATTTCAATTAATTCGATTAATCGACCGAATTAATTGAAAAAGTTCGATTTGGTTAACGATTAAGAGTTTAAAAGGGCTGATTAGTTCGATTAATGATAGTTTGGGTCGATTAACAGATTGAACTTTCTTTATCGAAATTCATTTCTAAATTTAAAGGTTGTATTTAGACTCTCCTAAATATTAAATAACGGTTAAATTCGCTATTAGACTTGTACTTTGTGTAAATTGTAAATTGTAGATTTAATATTTGTATTTTAATTTAGTCATTTTCAATTCTTGTACTTTTAGAATTAGAAAATTTTAGTCTTAATCAAATGATAGTTATTAAATTCATTAAAATTCATTAAGTGGAGTTGTGTTATTTTTAAAATTGATGTGTCAAACATATTTTCGCATGTGTAATGCTATGTTTGTATTGTTATTTTAACTTATTATTGACAAAAAATCGCTTAATAGATTTAACGATTGTAGTTTGTATTAAGACCTAAATTTTGAAATTTAAAAATATAGTCACTAAGAATAATCCAATTGGTGAATATGAACCAATCTATAACTTCATACATAATTAAGACTAATGACATAATTTAACCAAACAAATTTAATCATACCATTGAGTTAGGACTAAAATTTTAAATTTTGAAAAATACAAAGACTAAAATTGATCAAATTAAAGTACATATACTAAATATAAAGTAAAATTTGACCTTCAATAAATTTATAAAACCCAAAAAACTAAAAAAAACTTATTAGCAAATGAACTTTGATTTCATTTGGCAAAACATGTGTCCTAAAGTTTTTAGCTTAGTTTAGAAGCTTCATCATTCACTTTTTGATTACTCCAAAACTAGTATCAATGGCTTTAGATTTTTATGATATTTTTTTTTTTGGTCATCTGTGATATGATTGACATGTTTTCTCAACTTCCATAAGTGCAGATAGCTTATTGAAATAAAAAAGGTTGCAATGTCCCTTAACTTTCTTGTGATATATACCATTGATGATAGCTTAATAATAAGCCCCAAAAATGTTTGACCCATTTTTATTTCACGGACGACATTGCAACTTAATTATATATATGTGTAAATTAATTCACTGTAAAGCTAAGTAATAATGAAACCAAAGCAAACCAAGTTAAGTGGCTTATGTGTCTCTCTCCAAACCTAGTTTAAAAGGTGAGACGACACTGTCTTTGCTGATAATGATCCCATCTCATGATCTCTTCTATTGCAAATTTAGTAATAATAATAAAAACTATTTATCTTATCACCAACTTAGATTTTTCTTTTTCTCCCCCCCCCTCAACACAGATGTAAAGGTTGCATGCATGTGATTTGCTTTTTATTTATGGGTGCCAAATGTTGGATATTATTGCATGCATCCAAAACAAAAGGGTAGATAATCGATATGAACATGATATGTTTAATATATACAATATACGAAAAAAAGAAAGAAAACATATCAAGTCCAACAAGCATAATATAAGAACAAGCAAAGTGTATGTATATAGATTGTATATTTAACACATTACAATGATAAAAAGGAATTGCGTAGTGATAGTGCAAGTTCAGTGGTCCTTTGCACTGAAAGGCATGCATGGACCCTAGGAATCAGTGTTGGTGGCTAATTTTGAGAGCTTCCAGCTTTTCTGCTGCAGCTTATCAAGTTGGCCACTAATCCTATAGGCTACAACACTCAAGAGTACTAATTTTGCTAGTGTAAACACACGGTACTCTCGTGGTCCTAGCATTTGCCTTAGCTCATTCAATTGCACCCAAGCAAAATATAAGAAACAAGGCAAGGATATATAAATATATATATTGATACAAAGGATTGGTTGTAGCGGTTTGTGACAGTTTATTCATAGGGCAGAGAAAAGAATTAGAATGTTGGTGTCAGGAGAAGATTAAAGAGAGAACGAGCGTAAAAAAAGGGTTGAAGATCTAATTAGGAGAGAAGATGTCTTGATCTATTTGCCTGGGATTTGAAAGCTTTTAAGGAGGCTTTTTTTCTAATAGTTACCTAAGTATCATGTGTCCTCAATTTGGTTCTAAACTCCCTCCAAGCTAATTGATCTACTAACTTTTTTCAACATAAATTATCCTAGGCAGGTGCTAATGTCTAGACTGTCATATTTGAAGAATGAATATACGTGACCCACGAGATCAAAAACAAGTAAAATAATCTCATGAGGTATAAGTATAACAATATATATTATAAAATTTCTTGCAACTTTTTTTTATCATTAACCATTTAAATCTCAATTTCAAACTAACATATTTATTTTCACTTGATTCTACTTCTAAATTCCATATTTTCAAGTCTAGAATTACTAGAAAAATACAAATACAACAAGTATTTTCAGTCCTATATATGTTGATCAAAGATTTACATCAATACATGCAAATGGAGCAGTTTTAGAAGAGCGGTTGCCGTGGCATTTCCAGCCAGGCCCTACATTATGAACTCTTGTGACTCTACAAAGACATCCAATCTCAACAATTTTCTATGTATTTGTAGTCCATAGATATTTATGTTATTCATAGTTGAAATAAGCTTAATATAAATATTTATATGGTATAAATACAAATAACTTAAGTAAATAAATAAACATAGGAATCAGTAGAATATGGCACTGAACATACTTTCTGTTTTTATCCTATGTGGGACTTATTAATTTAAGGTGCTATAGCCTTTGCTTTGGCCTTGGGTTTTTTTTCCGGTCTGTGGTTAAGCGCTTATACATTTAATATATCTCACGTCCAACACATGACATGGCCAGCTTTAAAGCAAAGTAATAAAAGAAAAGAAAAGATATTTATGCAAAGCAATTGAAGCTTATTTTTTTTCATATATTTGGGGGTTTTTTCTTTTCTTTTCTTTTCTCTGTTGATAAACTTCATTTTTGTGTCTCTCCACGTAGCATCTTACACAATACATCTCCTTTAATTCTCCACCTAAAACCCTTTTTGCCTTTTTATTCTTATTTTAATTTGTATGTAGCATTAAAAGAAGTTTACTATTTAAGGAAAAAAAATATTAATCAATGTTTAGTAATGCCAATTAAAGCAATGTATCATTATTTTTTTAATAATGTATTAAATTTCATTAATGGGTGTTTATAGATTTTTTTAAAATAAATTCTATTATTAAGTAACTATTATTCTTTTTAAATCTTATATATGGGTATTATTGTCAATGCAGAAAACATGGGTTCGAACACGTTGAAATGTATTATTCTCTCATTTATGAGTTGGGGAAGGAGTATGAATAATTCAAAACCTATAATAAAGATTGTTCAAAAAAAAATCTTAATGCAATCTCACCTAAAAATACTCTAATCATTCATTAATCAATTGTTATAACTATGTTAATGTCTCGTGTAATTTAGCAAAGATTAGGGGTTGCATATCAAGTTTTATGTATAAAGTTTAATCTACTTTATGTTACGTATTAAAAAAGAGAGGGCTATTTTATCTAAAATTCAAAATCTAGTAATTACTAAGTCAAATCAATCTAAAATAAAATGTTTCAACATTTAACATATAGATTGAGGGAAAAATCTAATCTTAATTACAAAGCAAAATTAATTTCCATATAAAAAATTGCCATTAATAGCACTATCAAATATACCAAAACTCCTTTACTTGAATCTAGCTTGGCAATCAAGAGAACAAGAGTATATTGGTATATTTAATCAGAGTAAACCTGTTAATGTTTTATGAAAATTACAAGTTAGTCCAATTCTTGATAATTATATTAACAATTGATTTTTGTTAATTTCTTGCATATAAATTGTCGAACTTTTCATTTCAATAAACAATTTAATAAGATTTGACAGAATTAAACAATTAGATTAATTTGTCAATTTTTTGATAAGAACCAAAATTTTGACAAATTGAAGATGTTCCAAAAATAAAATGTGTTTGATACAAAAATATGAATGTCTTAAAATTTATATATATATATATATATAAAGTCTTGTATAATTTTGATAATATTTGATAATAAAAGAAAGGTGATAGATTGATGTAGACTGCAAAAGCCATTCATTTTCGCTTACGTAAATGGGTAGAAAATTTCACTATATAAAGTAGAAATTATTTTAGGTTAAAATGTCATTTTAATTGTATATAATTTAGAAAAAAAGATTAGCAATTAATAAAATTAATTATAATTGTAATTAGTGGGAGCTGACCGTTGGCATTGGCGTTTGCTTCTCCTTTTATCATTGGATTCGGACTTCTTAGTTTTGCGTCGGCAGCAACCACTATGACATGAAATGACCGTTATACCTTTCACTTTTTATAATTTACCGATCGTACCCCTATACCCCAAAACTTTATGGCTGCCCCAAATATTAAGTGATAATATTTACAATAATGGCATAAATGACAACAAACTTTGATGAAAATGTAATACCTAAAATTAAATGTTTTCCATAACTTTGTTTTATGTAGTTAAAAAAAAATATTAAAATAGTAATTTTTGTTTACTTCGAGTTATATTTTAGTCACTTATGTTTGAAATATTATGTTTTAATCACTTACGTTAATGTGTTGTAATATTTTAATCATTGAGCCGTTAATTGTTGTTAACGATGTAACGGTAAGCAGACGTGGCACGTTAAATCATCATTTTAAACAAATTTTTTTATTAAATTATACAATTAGACCTCATATTTTTTTCATTTTGAACAATTTATTTATTTATTTATTTTTCATTCTTTTTTGTTTCTCCTCTATTTTCTTCCCTTCGATCTCTTTTAACGTTAAAGAAAGAAAAATTCTAAAAAAGAAAAAAAATATAAGGACTAATTATATATAATTGAACTTAAAATTTTTGTTTGAAATGATAATTTAACGTGTCACATCAGTTTACTATTATACCGTTAACGACAATTAACACTTAGTGATTAAAATGTCACAACACGATAACGTAAGTAACTAAAATATAACATTTCAAATATAAATAACTAAAATGTAGATCGAGAAAAATAAAAGTGACTATTTTAATAGTTTAAAAAAATGTACCATACCAAATTTAATATTTTTTGAGAGGCATATATTTCACATTGATTTCAACATTTCTTCAAATAGACTTCAAAGAAAAAGGATGTCGAATATATGTTATAATTGGAAAGTTAAGAAATAATTGGGTAAAAAAGGATATTATCGAGAAAAGAAAATAATAATATAAGTCATCAAAATGAAAATGACACAACGTAACACCTAATGTCCAATAATTCAAAAATGTTGAAATGCATTTTTATTATTTCAAACTCAAACCAGCATTATGTTTTCGTTATTTCCTTTTCTTTTCTTTTTTTTGAAATATTATTACAATTAGTGTTTTTTTGACCCAATGAATTTGTAGATTTATGAATGTAAAATAAAAATGCACGTTACAAATTTTTTTGTTCTTTTAACCGTATTCTAACTTTTTTGCCTATAAGCCCTCAGCCATTAATTAATATATTTTTTTTGAAAATAATCTTATATTTTGAATTCTGCCAGTTTGACCCACGCCAGAAGCTAGAATTTTCGCCAAAACTAAAATTGGAAAGGGGTATTTATGTCATAACGATGACTTTTTATTTACTGTTCTCTTGACTCGGAAGTCAAAACAAACACATTTGTTCTCGCTAATGCATTGATTATCTAAATTAAGCATTAATTAAATTTAAAAGAGCTCGTCCTTACAAATTTTTTGAATTATTTATTGTTCATTTTTCTTTAAAATAAAATGTGAAATCTCTTTCCACCAAACACTGTTACAACTTACATATAGAATGTGAAAAAAAAAAAAAAAGAAAAGAAAAAGTGAAAGAACTCTTCTACTTCGGATCCTCTCTCTTCCAATGCTTCCTTGTTTCTGAGTTCTTGACTCGGTCTCTGACTCAGTCCTTGCCGCATTACCAGCTCCTTTCCATTAGCTGAACTCAACGTGTAGACTGGTACAATAGGCTTGTTTCCCCGCGCGTGTCAGCACATTTTGACCTTTTCTTTTTATGCATTTGGTCGAGTGATCGAATAAATGGCGTGTTTCTGGCGAATTATTCCGGAGCTCCGGTGAGAGTTCGCGGTTTTCTGAGGTTTTTGTGAAAGAGATGTTTAAGTCGGCGAGATGGAGGAGCGACAGGAACAAGATAAAAGCGGTCTTCAAGTTGCAGTTCCATGCAACTCAAGTAATCTCATTCTTTCAATTTATTTTTAGAAATTCAATTAATTGAATAATTTCTGAAAGTTCTATTTACTTTTGTTTACTTATTAGCTCCATCGTTCAGAAAATGCAGCTCAAACAGCGAACAGAGTTTGATTGGATTGTTTCTGAAACTGCTTTAGCTAGTTTGATTGGTTAAAAATGATCATCTTTTAAAAGTTTTTTTTTAAAACAATTAATTTGTTTCGTAATGTGATTGCATAATTTGAGAAAATGTTGAAATATTAATTATGTTCTGTATAATTTAGGTGACGGAGTTAAGTGTACAAACACTGATGATATCGGTGGTTCCCGGCGACGGAGGAAAACCTACAACAAAATTAGAAAAGGCGACGATTCTGGACGATATCTGTCGATGGGAAAAACCAGTATACGAGTCCGTTAAATTTGTTCGAGAGCCAAAAACTGGGAAGATCAACGAAAGAATCTATCATTTTATTTTATCATCAGTAAGATACTTTTGATGAATGTGTTCTTTTTTTTCTTTAATTGTTATATAATTAACATTTTATATGTTTGTTGTAGGGATTGGAAAAGGAGGTTTGATTGGGGAAGTTTCAATTGATTTTTCTGCTTATGCAGAGGCAATTAAAACTTCAACCGTTTCTCTTCCATTGAAGAATTCAAATTCCAAAGCAATTTTACATGTTAGTATAGTTTCAATCTCTCTGTTTCTCTCTCATATTTATATGTGTCACGTATTACTTCCTCTGGTAGGCTTTTCCTTTAAATCTTTCCTCATAAATATGGTGATTCATTTTTTAAAATATGAATTCAAGCTGTGTTGATTTTGAACAGATTTCAATACAGAGGGTGCAGGAAAATGCTGATCAAAGGTAAAGAATGGTCACTTTTTATTGAATTCTTCTTGTAATTGGAGTTTGTTTCTGGAATGCTGTAGTGTTTGCTTGTGAGTTTGATTTTATTGGGATTTTTTTTTCAGAGAAGTGGAAGATATTGAAGATGCAAGTATTAAATCACAAGGTAGAAGCTTGATGGCCCACTTGAGTAATGGTGAAGCAGATGAAAGCATTAAGAACGCTTCAATTGAAGTATGTTCCTATTCCATTTAGTGAAAGTGTTCATTTTGAGTTTGCTTATTGCTGTTTTGTTCAATATTCAGACCATTTTCTTCTTCTCTTAACAATTTTTTGTATCCTAATATGTGCTTAATATAATTGGTGATTGAGAATGGATATGCATGTTTTACTTATTTGTTTGTTTGTTTTCTATCTAATAGGATGTGCCTTTCAGCAAAACCCCCCACAATGATGAAATGCATGAGAACCATAGAGGATTTAATGGATCTGATACTACCATTTCAAGTTCTGATAGTAGCTCTGGACTTGATACCCCACGGGAACTTGGAAATGGAATAAGGAATGACAGCATCCATCAGGACCCTCCTTATCTGCCATCTATGAGTAACACCTCATCTACTCCAAAACCAACATCAGTTGCCTCAACAACGATCTACGAGGCTTGGTCGGCAGGTTCTGATCATGGAATGAGTACTGATGACTCCAACAGTTCTCAGGATACGTTTCCAAGAGAAAGTTCCCAACATGGTTCAGATAATGAGATGGAAAAGCTCAAGAATGAGGTCATTGCTTTGTCCAGGCAAGTGGATGTGTCGGATTTGGAATTGCAGACTCTCAGAAAGCAAATTGTAAAGGAGTGCAAAAGGGGGCAGGATCTATCACGGGAAGTTGTTACTCTGAAAGAAGAGAGAGATGCACTCAAGTTAGACTGTGAGAAACTTAAGTCCTTTCAGAAGCGAACTGATGATGCAAACGTTAAAAGCAGGCTGCAGTTTGAGGGTGGGGACCCTTGGGTTCTCGTTGAAGAAATGAGACAAGAGCTGAATTATGAGAAAGACATGAATTACAATCTTCGGTTACAACTGCAGAAGACACAGGAATCAAATGCTGAGTTAATACTTGCTGTGCAAGAACTAGAAGAATTTTTGGAGGCGAAGACTATGGAGATTTCCAATCCTCCCAACAAATCTGACTCCAATGGCAATGCTGAAGAAGTGAAAGCCATCATCTCAAGAAATGACTCAGATGAGGATGAAGAGCAGAGGGCACTGGAACAGCTTGTTAAAGAACACAGGGGCCCCAAGGAAACCTCTCTACTAGAGCAAAAGATCATTGACCTCTACAGTGAGATAGAGATCTACAAGAGAGATAAAGATGAGCTTGAAGCACAGATGGAGCAGCTAGCACTTGACTATGAGATACTAAAACAGGAAAATCACGACATCTCATACAAATTAGAGCAAAGCCAGCTTCAAGAACAACTGAAGTTGCAGTATGAGTGCTCGTCCTCTTTTGCCAACATAAATGAACTTGAGACCCAAATTGAATTCTTGGAAAGTGAACTTGACAAGCAGTCAAAAGAATTCTCCGATTCTTTAGCCACTATAAATGAACTAGAAGCCAATGTCAAAAGCTTGGAGGAAGAGTTAGAGAAACAGGCACAACAATCTGAAATGGATATAGAATCCATCACACGAGCCAAAGTTGAGCAGGAGCAAAGAGCTATACGAGCTGAGCAAGCCCTGCGAATGACAAGATGGAAGAATGCAAATACTGCTGAAAGGCTGCAGGAGGAATTTAAAAGGCTCTCTATCCAGATGGCCTCTACATTTGATGCAAATGAGAAGTTGGCTGCAAAAGCTCTGACTGAAGCTAGTGAATTACGCTTGCAGAAAAATCAGCTAGAAGAACAGCTCGAGAAAGCTAAAGAAGAGCTCCAATCAGTTAGGAAGGATTATGAGGCTAAACTCTCTAACCTTTCCAATCAAGTAAGTTCTAAATCAAATCAAATAGAACTGATGTTGGAGGAAATTGATGATAAATCTAAGAAGCTTGAACAACAAAAGAAGCTTGAGGAAGAAGGAAGCGGGGCTTTTTCCCAGGATATCTGCAGCCTAAAAGCTGAGATTGAAAAGCTGACTATAGAAAAGAATTGCCTCCTTGAACAAGCTCAGAAGGCTGAAGACTTGAGACTTGAGTTGGAACACACAAAAGCATTAGCTAAAGAATACGAAATGCAGATGCAAAGAGCATATCTAGAAAGAAATGAACTGGAGAGTACAGTTGCTTTGATGAAAGAGGAAGCAGCTAAGGCACTGGAAGAATTGCAAAGAATGAAGCATCTGAAGGACGAGAAAGAAGCAGCAGTTGAATCTCTACAATCAGAGCTTGATATCCTCAAAATTCAGTACAATAAATTGAAGCATTCTCTGTCTGAGGATGAAATGGAGAAAGAAAAACTCAAAAAGCATGTAGTTCAACTAAAGGGTGACCTTAAGAAGAAGGAAGATGCATTTACTGGCATGGAAAAGAAGCTGAAAGAGAGCAATGGAAGAGGAGCAGTTTCTCATGGAACAAGAACACCATTAAGAAGCAATAAATCTGCCTTGGTTCCTGGCAATTCTAAAGAAGCTGCGAGCCTGAGGGAAAAAGTAAAGTTGCTTGAGGTAAATTTACACTTCCATGTTCTATATAAACTCAAGTTCCTCTAAACTTTGATGCAAATGGTTTAACAGCAATATGGGAATTCATGATCAAACAACAATTATCCAAAATTTTACTTTATAGTTTGTTTCTTCCTTAATGGTATTGGTACAGTTATGAAAAGGAAAATTTGTATTCACAGTGAACATTTTTTCTCATGGCAGGGACATATAAAGTTAAAGGAAACAGCTTTAGGAACATCCACAAATGTTTTCCTGGAAAAGGAAAAGGATCTTCAGAAGAAAATCGATGAATTAGAAAGCAGAGTAGAAGAATTCAACAAGCACGGCGCCAGCTTCTACGAGTACCAACTTCAAAAGGTCAGAAACATTATACTATGATTTAGAAGAAAAAGGAAACCCCAAAAAAAAAGGAATAATTTTAAATGGAAATTCTATTACATCAATGAACAACATTTTTAAGTGTATTGCTTGCTTGGACTTATACTTTGTTTCCAAAATGGTAAAACAAATGCAGGTAGCTAAAGACGATAACCAGGATGAATTGATAGCTGAACTAGCAGCATTGAAGGAAAGAAACAAGTCCATGGAAGATGAATTGAAGTATATGCAAGATCGGTATTCCGAGATAAGCCTCAAATTCGCAGAGGTGGAAGGTGAACGACAACGGCTTGTGATGACAGTACGTAAAATAAAGAATGCCAAGAAGAGCTGAAAGGTATTCATTTCTTCGTATACAAGTTACTACAATGTATAGTTGAAGTAGCAGCTGGATTTGTACCCACACGGAAATTGCAGGTGAGACAGTTTCCTCTTTAGAATGAAAAAGAAATTAAGTTGTACAAAAAAAAATCAGAAACGCATTCACCTCACCTAGTAGTTTCCATATATAGTTTATTTTTTATAAAAAAATTACTTTGCATGTTTGATTCTTGTTCTTATATTAAAGATTGTCATGAACATTTCTACAATTATATATATATATATATATATATAGACAAAGCATAAACTAGCTCTTCTTTTACTCTTTATTAGCAAGGTTTCAATTTCCATGCTTGAATAGGTATTTGATTTTTTTAGATATATTTTAGTAAGATTTGTTTAAATATAATTATAATAAAAAATAACACCGACACTTAATTTCTTTTTAATTTGTGGAAATTCTGAATTTTCCAATAAGATCCTGGTTGGATTCGGTGGGCACGTGAATTTTGCAAAGCAAGGGGTTATTTTTCTTTTTTGGACGATGGGTAAATCCTCAAAATTGATTGTTTCGTTTTCCCAATTTATAAATGCCAAAAAAATAAACAAAATAAAAATGATAAACATGAAGTTGCCCATATTTGTAATTTGATTGAATATTAATATTAGATTATATAGCGACAAATAGATAAAATAATATCAAATACATTGTATGTCAAAATCATACACAATATATATACAGCGGCGAAGCTAGGGGGCTAGTATGGGTCCCGGCTCCTCTAAAATATAAAATTATTATTTAGGCCTTTAAAATTTTTTAAAAATTTTAAATTAGTAAAGTTAAAATTACACTTTGGACCCCTAAAATTATAAAAATTCAATTTAATCTTTACAAATTATAAAGATATAAACTATAAAAAATTAAAATTTCATCCGGGCCTGACTAAAAAATTGTTCTGACTTCTCCTTGTATATATATATTTTATATTATAAAAATTGATTTTTATTATTTATGTCAATTTTATAATTCTTCATGGTTACTTTCCTTACAATGTCATTTGCTGTGTTAACTTACTAAAAGTGATAAAAGTGAGATGAAAACAATAAAGAAAAGCGAAAATAAGATGATCAAATAATTTATTCATAACCTCAAGAGCCTATTATATAGGCAATTACATAACATAAAAAAACAAGAAATGGGGCACTAACGAATAAGACTCATTATAAGATTCTTAACAACTAGGGAAAAATCTAAACCAAATAAACCCACGATCTGCAACCACTAAATCCTTGATGTAGCAACTACATGCCTAGAAATAAGGATAACAAACATATTTTATTAACCATCCCTCCCTTAACCTGAAAATTCATTAAACTTCAATTTATTGGTTCCATTCTTCAAACAGGATCCTCCAAAGTGTAAACTCCCATTAACCTCCTTAAATTTTGGAAGGAAACAATTTGAGAGGTTTGATGCATATGTCAACCAGCTAATTTTTGCTCTTGCAGTACTTGAGATCAATTACCCCATCATTGTTGAGATCTCTCAAAAAATAGTACTTCAATCAATATGTTTGTTTCTAACATGTAATACTGGATTTTTTGAAAGTTCGATAGCTGAGTTGTTGTCACATAAAATTGTTATAGCTCCCATTCTCTTGAACTTTAGCTTTTCCAAGATTTTCCTCAACCAAATAGCTTAACAAGCACATGCTGTTGCAGCAACAAATTCAGCTTCAGTTGTTAACAAAGTAATAATGGATTACTTATTGAATGACCATGAAACAACTCCGATTCCCATCATGAAAACATAACTTGAAGTGTTTTTTCTATCATATGGATCTCCTGCAAAGTCACTATCAATAAACCCAAATAAATCTGAAAATTCTTCTTTTCTGTAAAATAGCCAAATATCATTGTTTCCTTGCAAGTAATGAAAGATTCTTTTGGCAGCCAATAAATGCATCTCGGTAGGATTCTCCATAAACCTGCTTATCAAACTCACAAAATACATTATGTCAGGTCTTGTACCAGTCAAGTACATTAAGCTGCCAACAATTTGCTTATAAAAAGTGTTGTCCACTTTCTTTCCTTCTCTGCTCAACTTCAAACCAAACTCAATGGGGGTGTTTGCTGGATTGCAATCCTTCATATCAAACCTACTCAAAATATCTTGAACATATTTCCTTTGAGAAATAAATATTCCATCAGCTGATTGTACTATTTCTATGCCTAGAAAATAATGCATCATACCAAGATCTGACATTTCAAACTCAACCATCATAAACTTATTGAATTCATTATACATGGAACTACAATTTCCAGTTAAAATAAAATCATCAATGTATAAACTAGAGGTGTACATGAGCCGTGCCGGGCCCAAAAAATGAGCCTAAAATTTTGCCCAAGCTCGGCCCATATAAAAATGCTAAAACTCAAGCCCGACCTAGCCCGTCTCAGATTAATTTTTATATTATTTTATATAATTTTAAATATATATAATACATTAAAAATACTAAAAATCAAAATAAATATTTTTGACAAATTGAAAATAAATTTTAAAAATATGTAGACTTAAATAACACTAAAATAGATGCAACTTAACAAGCAAATGGCTCTAAAATAATAAAAAATTAACAAATGTTTTTAAAATAATAACAAACTTAACAATAAAATAAGTTTTATATAATATCTAAACAATAACAACAAAATAATAGAAACATAGTAGTAAAATGGTAGCAAAATAAAGAGAAAATAATAAAAAATAATATTAAAAAAAGTTTTTTCCTTTAATGAATTTGGTAGGCCTAGGCCAAAAATGCCTTACTTGAGCCCACCCATTTTTAAATGGGCCTTATTTTTTTGTCCAAGCCTATTTTTCTGCCTACATTTTTTCCAAACCTCTCACATTTCTAAGGGACTTGGTCAAGTGCTTTCCCATGTACACCTCTAATATAAACTCACAACAAGCATTTTCCCTTCATCACCAATTTTAATGAGAAGAGTAGACTCATAAGAACACTTGGTAAAACTAGCTTTCAAGAAATAAGCTTTAATTCGACTATATACCAAGCACATGGAGTTTGTTTTAACCCATATAAAACCTTTTTTTTTTAGTTTATAAACCTTATTTTCACTTCCATGTTTAACATAACCAGCTGGTTGTTCAATAAATACAAGTTCTTGGAGCTCATCATGTAAAAATGTTGACTTCACATCTAACTAGAAGATAGGCCAAGAGTGTTGGTTGCAAACGAAATCTCCAATCTAATTATATCATGCCTTGCAACAAGAGCAAAGACTTCTTTGTAATCCACCCTAAACTTCTTATAACCTTTGGCCACCAAGCGCGCCTTATACTTGTCAAGTTCTTCATTCTCCTCCAACTTTTTCTTGTACACCTATTTGACACCAATTGTCTTGTGCCCTTCTGGAAGCTCAGTCAACTCTCATACATCATTCCTCTCTATAGTTTTAATTTCTTCATCCATTGCCTTTCGCCATTTCGAATCCTTTACAACGCTTTTAAAAGTTGTTGGATCACACTTCACAAATAAAACAAAAGTGGATGATTGGATCTTGAGTTTAACCAATGTCGATTACATCAAAATCTCCCATTCAAGCTGGTTTTCATCGAATACAGACTAGGAAAAGGTTCAACTATTTCTACCTCGGTGGCTGTTGGAGCTTCATTTTGGTGAGCTCTCAAGCTCAAGTGTTGTTTGAGTCTGTTGATCTAAAGGCTGTTGCCTTTTATCTTCAATTTTAGTGTCAACAAAGGTTTAAAAAGGTTGCTGGTCATTCTAAGTCCAAGTGTTCTCCTCATAAAAAATTACATTCTTGCTAATCACAATTTTCTCCGTTAAAGGATTAAACAGTTTATATGCTTTAGATGTGTCACTTACACCTAGAAAAACATACTTCTCTCCCTTGTCGTTAAGCTTATTTCTCTTTGCATATGGAATATGTGCATAAGCAATGCAACCAAAAATTCTGAAGTGATCTAGAACTGGTCTCCTTCCACTCCAAGCTTCTTTAAGTGACATGTTTTGAAAATAAAAGGTTGGGCTTCTATTCAAGACATGGATGCTCTAATTTACTGCTTTTGGCCAAAATTATTTTGGGACCCTTCCACTAACAAGCATGCTCCTTACCATATTAAGTATGGTTCTATTTTTCCTCTTTAATACGTTATTTTGTTGGGGGTATATGCAGTGGTAAGCTCTTTCCGAATGCCATGACTATCACAAAATGCTCCAAATTCCTTAGAGCAATATTCTCCACCACGGTCAGTGCGAAGAGCTTGAATGGTTTTCCCGATTTCATTCTCAACAAGTGCCTTGAAGCTAGTAAATGCACTAAATGCTTTTGATTTCTTCGTAAAAAGTAAACTCATGTTTTCCGAGAATAATCATCAATGAAAGATGGGAAATAATTTTTACCTCCATTAGATGATGGTTTTATTGGCCCACAGATATTTGAATGAACTAATTCGAACACATGTTTTCTCTCTAAAACTTTCATT
The DNA here is from genome assembly GCA_025506655.1 of Gossypium rotundifolium. Taxonomy (NCBI): domain Eukaryota; kingdom Viridiplantae; phylum Streptophyta; class Magnoliopsida; order Malvales; family Malvaceae; genus Gossypium; species Gossypium rotundifolium. The sequence continues at coordinate 168,089,639 of CP106733.1, forward strand.
TGGGAAATTGTTCACGATTTTGTTTGCCAACAACACAATCTTTATGCACCTAGGATGGAATGACAATCTAAAGAAGGCTGTTAACCATCTCTTTCTATCTAAGAGTCTTTAAACCCCCAAAATAAAGATAACCATAACAGAAATGCCAAAGCCATGAGTCATCCTTCACTTTAGCCATCAAGCAAGGTTGAACACAATCAATAACCAATGGAAACAACCTGTTGGAACTCATTGGAACCACTGCAATAGCACCTTTAGAAGGATCATAAATTTCACAAGCACATTTTGATATCATAATCACATATCCTTTTTCTTGCAATTGACCAGCACTTAACAAGTTACTTTTCAAAGCAAGCATAAAGAAAACATTGGAAATTGTTTCTACAAAACCATTCTTGGTTCTTATACTAATATTACCCTTTCCCACTACATCAACAATAATTTTATCTTCAAAAGACATAGTAATATGAAAGTTGTAACAACCCATTTTCAGTGAAATCGGAACAGTGGTTTTGGGACCACAAATTCGAGCCAGAAAGAAAATTTATTTTAATATTATTGAATGATTTTCATTGTGACAAGAATGTCATATGAAAATTCTGATAAGAAAATTTTATCGATTATGTGCTTAATTGTGGAAAGGACCAAATTTCATAGAATGTAAAAGTTGAATTCTAATAGCTAGAAGGATTAAATAGCTATGGAATTCAAAATTTGAGGTCATTATATGGTAATTAGACCGTTAAAGAAATTTTAATAGATATTTTTGGTGATTCATCCATGGAAAAATTTGAAAAGGCTAAGGGCTAAATTGGAAATGAGAAAAATTAAAAGAGGATAACTACTTAATTAGAAAATATCAACTTATTTTCATCATCTTCATCTCCAAATTCTATGGAAACCCTAGGAGAGAGAAAGGAAACTAATCAAGCTTAATTAGATATGTTTTCTTGTCTTGTTTTTAGTAATTTTTATATTTTTGAGATCGAGATAGTCTAATCTATCTATTTTGGGGATTAATTTGTAAAGATATCAAAGTATAAAAATTTTTCCGTGGATGAATATGTTGAAATTTTGAAATTTATGGTAGAAAATGAAAGGTTGTAGATAAACAACTCTTACAAATAGAATTTTAATGAAATTTTGATTTAGGGAGTAAACTGAAAAGTGGTAAAACCCATGAAAAAACCTAATTTTTGTGAAATTCATGGGCTATTATTGTAACATGTAAAATTTGGTTAGGCTTATAATAATGATTAAATTGCATGAATTTCATTTTTCCGAGCCTAGGGATGAAATTGGAATTTATGGAAAGTTTAGGGGCAAAATGGTAATTTTTCCTAGGGTGTAAATTGAATTAAATGGAGTATGAAGTAGATTAAATTGATGATTAAATTCATTTTTATAGATTCAGACAACTCAAATTCAAAGCTAGATCGATGAAAAGAAAAATTTTCAATTAGTAGATTTTTATATAAACAAGTGTCGAGGTAAGTTCTTATAGCTGAATTGTGTTCATTTATATGTTTGAATTAATTGTGTTACATGTGATTGTATGAATTATATAAATGTTAAAAATAAATGAAATAATCATATGTTTAATCATGTCCGGAAAAATGTTAAGGTCCTTTTGAACGATGAATTTCAATAGAGTTAAATTCCATTTGAATTATGAATTTCGATAGATATATGTGATTTCCCGTATTGAATGCAGTCCTGCATATGTTGCGGACATTATAGCTCAGACGAGCATCTTGATAAAAGCCCTCTCGAGCGTCCTATTATATAGTTCCTACGAGTATCCTAATTGGTAGTGATTTTGCATGTGTTGCACATTACCGTATCTCTGTGTGAGTGTCCTGTTACATGATTCGATCGGTTGTGATCCAGCATATAATGTGGACACAAACGTAGCTCTACGTGAGCGTCCTGATATAAACTCTCATTGTCTTCTTGATATGGCTCGCTTGAACTCTCTGTTACCTTATTCGGTGCTCTCTAATATTAACTCTTCAGAGTTATATGTTAAGCTCTATGAGCTCCCTAATTAAAACTCTTATGAGTTTTCCTATTTAGCCCTGATAAATGTCCCGTTACATGGCTCAACTGAGCATCTTGATATGTGGCTCAAGAGTGTGCTCCCTGATTAAGTGTTCTAATGGGTACCTCTGAATATAAGTTGACGGTTTACAATTTTGCACACCTTGAGTGTACTACTTGAGTACTCATAGATATTTCAATAATTCAACGGACAAAAATTCTGACATGAGAAATTATAAGATTAAAAGAGTTATGTCTCGAATGCTTTTGAATACCTGAAAGAGTGTAGCATGATGAGCTCATCCATGATTATGTGATGTACATGTGAATTATGGGGCTAACTTGCTTGTTTGAATATATGTGATTAGATAAATTGCAAATTTGTTGGGAATCATGTTATTGTATGCTTATTTGAATAAATATAATTGGCAAGTTTAATTCTTGTTATACGAACTTACTAAGTATTAAATGCTTATTTTGTTTTATCTTAATTCTTGTTTTATAGTATAATGACATGTATAAGCTAGTTAGGCAAAATGATGAAATATTTTGGTTGTAACTAACCATTGGAATGGCTGGTGTAAAGTATATTTTGATGTAATTATATATGGCCTAGTCATATTTAAAGAATGAATGGATTTAAATTGGTATATTTGATAACATAAATCTATAGTTATAATTATGTCATTGATAAGTTTAATCACATAAACAAATGAATTAATAAGTCATGCAAAAGACTTGTTTTTGGTTAATTATTATGTTTTGAATTGGTTGATATAAGTATGTAAGTGTTGATGTAGGTTGTGGCAAATTTGGGTGAGAAATAAAGCTAGGAAATGGCTTTATTTTATCCACACAGGTAGACACATGGGCGTATGTCTTAACCGTGTGTGACACACGGCATGGCACATGAGCATGTATTTTGGCCGTGTGTCCCCTGCATCTTAAATTTGAGAAACAGAATGCTCAGAATTTAGCACACGAACAGAGACACGGACGTGTGTCTTAGTCGTGTGTGATGCACGTCTTAGAACACGGATATGTGTTTTGGCCGTGTGAACCCTACATCTAATTTTTGAAAATTAAATTGATCACACGGTCTATTCACACGGGCATGTGGCTGGCCGTGTGACACAAGTCAGAGAGTTACACGGGGTTGGACACGACTTGCAGCACGGGCATGTCTTATGGTCACACGGGTGTCTCTTGACCACACGGGAGTGTGTGCCCTTCATCTAGGAAAAAATTTAAATTTTGCAAAAAAAAAAAAATCTAAGTTCCTGATTTAGTCCCGACTTGATTTAATATTTAAATTGGGCCTCGATGGTCCATTTAAGGGACAATATGATTAGTTTCAGATATGAATTGTATATGACATGAATTACATGGAGTTATTTTGTAAACTCTGGTAATGCTTCGTAATCTTGTTTCGACGACGGATACAGGTTAGGGGTGCTACAAAAGTCTTCATTTAGATAAGAGAAAGAAGACTTATTACTACACATGCGGCTCCTCCTACTTGTTATGAACTTATCAACAAGGTTTCAACTTCTTCTTTTTCTGCAAAATTCAACTTTTCTCCTTTTTCTTGCCATTAGATAGATTAGTACGACATTCAGAACGATAATGACAAAACTTATTACATCTAAAACTTTTTACCTTTGACTTGTCAAATTGTTAATCCAGTTTTTTTACCTTTATCATTAGGTCTATCATGCTTACCACCATATTTATTCCAACCGTCTCCTCTACCTCTTCCCCTTCTTCGACTTCTTCCTCTTCATCTAGAAGAATGAGCTGAAGCCTTCAAAGCCTGCTCCGTTAGGGCAAAAGTTCTGTTCATCTTCTATTCATACTCTAGAGTTCATCAAGGGTGAGTACATCAATGTCATTTGATTCTTCAATTGAGCAGACAACCTAATCATACTTTGGTGACAATGACCGCAACATCTTCTCAAGAATGGCTTTGCCATCCATCTTCTCATCATGAAATTGTATATTATTCGCAATTCCCATGGTTCGTGCACAATAGTTTGTAACCACCATCCTTCATCTAAAGAACCTCAAAGTCCCTCCACAAGGCTTAGAGTTGTGCACGCTTCGCTCTAAAAGAACCTTGATATTTTGTCTTCATGGAGTCCCAAATATCCTTGGAAGTTTTTTTGCAAAGAATGATTTCCAGTATCAAACGATCAATAGCTTGAAATAAGTAATTCTTTGTTTTCAAATCTTTCAGCTTCAACCCCTTCATGTCTTTTTGATGTGCTTCTGTAAGCCTTTCTCTATCTGTTGGTGATGCGAGCACGCCCAGGGCCTCCAACATTAAAAATAGTAACGAGCTTGGATCATTGAGACCAAGTGTCGTGGAGCTCGTGTGCATCTTCGTTCACTTACAAATTGAGCCGGATTAGCTCATGCCAGCTCAATTCGAGCTCCCTCGAGCTCATTTCACTCATCGGTGATTGCTTAAATTTATTGCTTTTAATAAATTGAATTTTATTTTATTTATTATTCCTAAAGCATTTTAATGCATCTAAAACATTTTAAATTGGTTGAATTTAATTTGTTTTAGCTCAAATTAATTTTATTACATTTTATTACATGTTTTTAAGTTGTTTAAAACATGAATTAAATGTCTTGATTTTATGGTTTAATTAGAAATTCTAGAATTTTCAAGTGTCCTCAATGGTGTCCTTTAGTTGTCCAAACGTCCTAGATGAGTTGCATGTTTTTAATGTTTTTTATCTGATTTGGATTGAATTAATATGGATTCATGGTCTTTGTAGGTTCAGCCGAACCTTTGGAGTAAATTGATGAAGATACATGCACGTAGGTGCATTGTACCTAGTCGAATGTATCATGAACCTTGGAGACACATGGGACGGCTGGAAGCATGCATGTTGCTGCTCATTATGACCCTTCAAGACACCTTATTCAGCCAAGGATCAATGGCCCTTCAAGCTCCCCAAGGTACAGCCAAATGTACCAATGCATTAAAGAAAGGTTCATGCACATTAAGTGCATTGTATGTGGCCGAATGCTTCCATGTGCATTGGTAGATGCATGTTCTGTTGGACAAGGCTTAAATGCTGCTTATTATTCATCAAAAGACATTAATTAAAGAGCATAATTAAGGCAAGGGACATACCTGGCTGTTGCATGCATTCTTGAAGGCTTTAAAATGCATTCATCCTTCTAGAATGATGCCCCTTGACATCCCCAAAGGCTGCCCATTAACTTGGACGAATTTTGAACATTCATCCTTCTAGAAACCGTCCATTGGAGTGCCCTTGCTGTCCAAATACAATCAACTCACTTCCTTCTCCATTAAGGTGGCTATTGGTGTTCCCAGAAGCTGAACATGGACATGTCTTCAAGCCTTCATCTTTCAAGTGAATTCACCCATCAAGAAGCTGTCCATTTGGCTACCAATCAGCCGAATTTTGCCAAGAATTTCAATGGTTTTCTTTCTAGATTTTTCGAGCAATTTATGGCTGAAATTAAGCTTAGTTATTAAGTGTTCTATGACTATTCGGCTAGCTCTCATTAGCCTATAAATACTTGTTGCTTTTCATTTGTAAGTATAGAACCTTTAAACTTTGATTCAATATATATGAACTTTGTTCATTTGAGTGAGTTATCTCCTCTCTATCTTTCGTACGAATTTCGATCCCGACTTATCAAGCTTGCTTGTGGCGTCAATCGATTCTTTTCCATTAAACTATACCTTAGGTTCTTATCATTCTTGGTAACGGTCTTTGGTCCATATCGATTTCCATCATCCACCTTAAACACTTTAGAAACCGGGTGACACTCTCTTAGTGTTGAATCGTTTACATTTAAGTCTATCTTCCATTTTTTTCACCACCTATCTTTATCACTTATTTTCTTTGATAAACCGAACCTATTTTCTATTAGTTCCTTTCATTTCTTTATCCTCCATTCCTAACTTAAACCATTTTATAATATAAAATCAAATTCAAAAGCTTCCGCATTACTACATATTTTCTCATAATTTTTGAAGGCTTGTAACCTCCTCAGAGACGATGGGCAACTTCGCATGCATTTCGACTCTCCCTGAGGCGAATCGCATCAGTTGGTGTTGCTACACCGTGCTCAATGACCTGCCAATATTCCTTGGACCGCAAGAAGTTCTCCATCAACATGCTCCAATGATCATAGTGGCCATCAAAATGTGGAATAGTTGGCTGTACAAAATTTTCAGAAGCCATAGGAGAACCACAAACCTTTTTTCTCTCACCTAAAATACTCTTCTTTTCTCTAGTTATGATACCACTATTAACTTACTAAAACAGATAATAGTAAGATGAAAACAATAAAGGAAAGGGAAAATAAGATGATCACATAATTTATTCATAACCTCAAGAGCCTATTATATAGGCAATTACTTAACCAAAAAAATAAATTTGGCACTAACAGAATAAGACTCATAATAGGACTCTTAACAACTAAGGAAAAATCTAAACCAAATAAACCCGTGATCTGCAGCCACTAAATTCCTAATGTGCAGTAACTACATGCTTAGAAACAAGAATAACAACATATTTTATTAACATTTCTAAGGTTCAAACATGTGTTCCATGTTGAGAGTACAATGTGTCTTAATATTGCATCCATTGTTTGTTGGTTATTATAAAAATTTGATTTGTAGTGTGGAGGGGACATTGCAATATAAACCCTTTCGCCTTTTTTAAAAAATTTTTAGTGGTTGTAAGTTATATTTTCATAATAAGTCCTTTCAATTTACTTATATTCAATAATTCAACTTATAATTTTATATGATAAACCATTGTAAAATTTTAAAATCTTTTGAACTTATCACACTTTTTTACAAATTAAATACATTATTAAAATAAAAATAGATACAATGTTACAACAAGTTATTTGGTGACCATAATATTTAAATTTAATTAAAATATACGTTGAATAATTAATAATTAAAATTAAGTTAAAAGCTATATATAAAAATAGAATTTCATACAATCTACTATTATAATATTTATATTTTAAAATATCTTCTATTTAAATTCAATCTAATATCATTTTTTAAATTATTATGTTTTAATTTTGTAATCATATTATTAATAAAATCGTACAAAATTTATGAATTTTTTAAAATTTTAAATATAATTAATGCATATAGCGGATAAAAAATAGTATATATATATATATATAAAACCATTTTGAAATTAATAATAAAGAAAAAACAAAGGTGGAAATTTTGAAATTATTAAAATAAGAAATGCATGTTAAATATTTTTGGAGTTCTTAATGTGTGAAGTCAAAGTGTGAAGGGAAACGACGGCGTCCAACACCACAATCCAGCTTGTCTCACCATACCACATTCTAGTCCTACTACACCTAAATTTATAGCCAATTACAAATTATTTTCTTTTATTTGATTAAAATTTTTTTTCCATAAATATATGAGCTATTGCATTTTATATTTTTTTTCTTCGTATTTTCATTTAATTTATATATAAAACAATTCAAATTGCTTTGTCACAGTCAACGAGGATATAATTATGCACAATTAAATTTCTCTATTTATGACACCTAATATTTGTTTGACTTCCAAATTTCTTTTTTTTTTTTTTTTTGGTGAAAGACTTCCAAATTTCTTAGTTATTCACTTGAGAGAGAAGAGTATTCTTTTAAATTATCATTTATAACTATATATTATCAACAGTTAATTTAATTCAGATTAAATTTACTTAGAGTAAATTGGATTTTTTATCATTAAACCAAAATTTCATTGATATATTTACAAAAAATAGGTATTAAAATTAAATTTATATTAATTATAGGTAAATTTTCTAAATAATTAATCATCAAAATTTTAAATTTTCATTATTATTTCAATGAAAAGTGTCAAATAGTAAAATAGTTCTTTAAAATTTCAAAAATAATAAGACAAAAAAATAACTCCGAGTTAATAATTTATTGGTAGGGTTTTACTTTTTCTAAGAAAGGCTTATAGATACTAAGAATTATCAAATTGGAACCTATAACTTCACACATAATACAAAATTAATAATAAAATTTAACCGAACTGATTTATTTACTACCATTTGAGTAATGGTTAAAATTTTTCAAAAATTAAATCCATAATTTAAACTAATAAGAAATTCAGACAAAAAACTTTTTCCATAATTTCCAAAATGTTTTACAAATTAAAGTAATAAACAATATACATATTGCAAAAAAAAAAAAAAATCAATACAAATCTGAAATACAGAAAAAAAGAAAGGGATTATCTTCACTTGTTGAAATATTTCCCTACACTGCACTGTTTGATTTAATCATGGTTGGGTTTATCTACAATCTCCGATTGATCAATCCATAAACGGTGACAAGAGCAACGATTAGGGAATGATCCATATAAGGTTCCACCTCCAAAGCTAATACATCCTCTCCTAACACCACCCCACTTGATACCTGCTTTTGCTTCACCTGCATTTCATTTACCATTCACAATCCTTCAATCGTTTTTATTGAATATTTTTTCTGTGAAAATAAATAGCTTTCATTGTTGGTGCTTACCTCTGCTACAATATCTCCAGTTATGTTGAGTATCTTAAACCCTTGGTTCTTGCGACCTAACCTCACTATCCAGTACGTGTTAAACCCCACAGTAACCTGACAGGCTATTTCTCTCCGGACAATACTGTAGCACTTCTTAACTGTAAAGCATGGCTGTTCCTTGTTTGTGCCCGCTCTATACCCGTTCCAACATCCAAATATTTGAAGCTTCTGCAATATTATTATTTTCATTTAATAAAAACAAGAGCAATACAGTGAATTGAAATCTCTAGTTTCTTTATATGCAGTAGTACCTTGCTTAGTATAGAATAGAGGATATTGCCTTGCAGGTCCATGAGTTGAACCTCACAGCCACCTTTGCTGTCGTAGTTTTCGACACGATATACGATGTCACCTTTGGAATCGAAAACGGTGCAACCATTGGTGTGGCATACCAGTGATTTCATCCAAACGGTGAATGTTTGTCTTCCAGCTGGAGATGGATCTGAAACTGATGCTTGAGGATGAACCTTATTAGCCATCAATGGAGAAACTAAGAAACTTAAATTTGATGTAAAACTTTAAAGATGATATATTGAGAGAAACACCAGCCACAGGTTATATATATATACTCCATGGAACTTGTAAGTTTTGGATAATATAATTATTGGCACCAATTAAATTTATTTTGTCTCTAAACTTGAATATTATAAAAGTTTGATTAATATCATCACTTGAAAATTAATATATATATATATATATATATATAAAATTTCAGTTAATGATGTGGTACAAGCTTAAAGTATTACCTATAATGTTCTAATAATCTGACCAATGGTTGAACATGTCAGTCACTGGTTCTTGATTCAATCGAATTAATCGATTCAACTACTAGACCAACAACAAATAAATATATAAATAAAATTCATAATTTTTAAAAAAATTAATAATTTCATTAAACCATTTTAACTATTGATTTTTGTCCAATTTTTTTTTATCAATTTTGTTTGAATCAATATACCAATCGATTCTTAATTCATTTGGTTCAACTGACCAATCCAATCATGTTCCAAAAATATTAGTCATATCATCAAATTTTGATAGAATCCAAATTTAAAAACTAAAATAAATTTAGTTATAAAGTTTATGTACCAAAATAAACCTATTTATCAAATTTAAAGAGTAAAAATTATATAATCCGTATTTAAAAAATCAATGGAATGTGACAGCCATGGGTTCACATAAAATAATTGTAAGGAAAAAAGAAGATATAAGCTTCTCAAGGAAAAGGTACTTTAAATGGTTCTTAAAAAAGGTATTTATGAAACAATATGAGCAGTTGAAGTTTCAAGGAAGAGCGACTGATGTAGGGAATATGTATGTCTGCGAGTGAAAGCACGTTTAAAGCATGGGTGTTTGAATAAAAATAGGGTTTGTTTACAGGGGAAAGATCTCAGCTGTTTTGACCATATCTTTATTTATAATTTCAAGTTTCTTCAAACTCTATTATTTGATTAATATATTGGTTGATGTCATGAATTTTTTAAAATAAAATTAATGAGACTTTACATTATAATTTTGTTTCAAGTTTTATCTTCAGCCATATCCTTATCCATTCAGTTCAGTTCAACTATGTTATTTTTAAAAATATTTTATTTTTCTCTGAAATTGAGTTTAATTATCCATGAATTACAATGTTAATTTGTTATATATATATATATATATTTTTTTTTTTGAAGAATATATTTAGGATTTTAATGATCAGACAATTGACCATTATACTTTAATTGGGAATCTAGGGATATTTTAATTAATTAAGTGTATTAATTAATACATAGAGGTTGGGCTAATCGAGGTGTAGTTAACTTAATTCGAGAAGAAGAGAAAAAAAACGTGATAATCTATATATTCTGATTAATTTAATAATAATTTCTTTAATACATATGTTCCATATACATATACTTAAATCATATCCAACGTGGCAAAGGAACATTTCAAATTAGATGAGAAGGAATATCAACAGCTTTTTCAATAATTCCTTTTAAGAGAATATTTAAAATTACCTATAGTTTTTTTTGCTTTTAAATATAGAAATAATACATTTCAGCACATTTAAATTTATATACTCTTACACTAACAATAATATTCATACCAATTGAACTTAAACTTAATCGACTTCTTTCTTGAATAATTAAAGATAAATAAATTATATTTTTAATATCTCTAGTATATGCTCAAGAGATTCCACATGTATATGTACATATATTTGGTTTAAAGTGTTTGCTCAAACTTGTCTTAAAGTCATGTAGAATACAAGACATAATTCTAAAATCAACTCAGATAAATGATTGTTTAAGTTTATTTAAACATTGACAATCATATGTTCAAGTTTGTTATGAATATTATTTTTAATGATTTTAAATAATTTCTTATAAATTTTAAATAAAATTTTATAACTTTTAAAATTATTTGAAGAATGATGTCCAAAATGAATTTAAATAAGTGTTTGTCCAAGTTCATTTGAAATAGACAACATTTGTTTAAGTTCATCTTAAAGGTAAGTTTTTAGATAATTATTAAAAACTTTATTTATTTTTGAGTTTTTTTTAAATTTTAAATATTTGCTTATGTGACACATTTTGTCACGTCATCATGAGATACATGTGACACATTATGTGTCATTATCTAGTCGCTTTGTCAATCTCGTCATCACTTAAATGTAGAAATTGATAAATTTTGATAGAGAATAAAGTACAATCCAACTTTTAGTACAGAAGTCTTCATAATTAATCTTATCCATCTTTTAATTTCACATCTCTTATGTAAAATAAAAATTGAAAAATCCAAATAATAATTTAATAGCACATATGAATAAAAAAAATTTAAGGGATAATCAATTTACACTTTTATTTCAATCATACAATATCTAATTTACCCAAAAGGTAAAATACAACCTCCTAATATACCTAAAACCAAACATTTGTTTGTTTAATTGCTAATAGAGTATACATGTATATATACATACAGAAAAAAAAGGCTAACGGAGTAATGATGACAGATATAGAAAAAGCCCATGACAGTCCAATACATTTACAAACGGGCCAAACTTATCTGGGCTTTAATTAATATTTTTTATTTTATTAAAGAGAAAGATGGTTCAGAGATTGGATCTTCACTATAAATTTCAATATTTTCCCCTTTTCTTAAAAAAAGAAGAAGAGAGGATTTTATGTTGATGACAATGATGCGAAGCATTGTTATGTGAGGCATATGATTTCCAACAAGAATGCCACAAAAGGGAAATGAGGTTGTTCTTTTTTATTTAACGCAAATGAAAACTAAAACTAATCCTTCATTCATTCGTGTGGTGTCAACTAAGCAGCTAGGTTGTTGATGGAAATTAAAAGCATACAATTCTTTTTTTTTATAAAATGTTTTTGCCTAATAATAACATTTTATTCATAATTCGATAAGTAATAAAATGCACTTGTTTTTGCCTACTTCTCAAAATGTTTAATGTTGTTGACTTAAATGTCTTGAAACTCATCCCCAACTTTTAATTCGATATTTATGGATCTTGTTTTATGCTTTGTCTGTTGATCACAAGTTGCACACTATATTTTAGCTAACTTGATTGGTAGGGCAAAAATCGAAAAAATTTAGGAATCAAAATTAAATTGTAATTTTATGATAATAAAATGTAATTTCATCATTTTAATAACTTATATTTTATAATTTTAAAATATTAAATCAAAATTTTATTATTTTTAAGGGCCAAAATATAATTTCACTTTTATTAATTTTGAAATTTTAAAGGACCTAATACAAAATTTTCCATAGTCACCCGCTACGCCCCTGCTGAGTTCTGACTAGTCAAAGTTTCTTTTCACTTTCTTTAGTGTTTTGTACCATAATTTTTAAGGTACATTCGGTTATCTGATATATATACTGTTTTAGAGATAAAATGGAAATAAACTTAGGTACATACCATAGCACATAAATATTTAATGTATTAATATTTTTATATGTCTCATTAAATGCAATGGTTTAATGTAAAAATAGAAAAAAAAGTTTTATATGTTAGAATATTTGACTATTATATATAATAATTATATAAAAAAATCTCTTTGAATATCGTTCTTTTGATTTTTGTATTAAAATAATAATAATTTAAGAAATTTTAAATAACTTCATATCCTTCCATCTATAAATAGTGAACTTACATAGGATTTGCAAACACGTTTATATTTTTATTTTCATCCTAAAAATTTTAATTAAATTAAAATTGATACAAATTGATAGGGCTAACTACCAAGATTTTAAAAGTTAAAAATTATATTATTATATTAATATTATTTTTAATTTTAATGATAATATTTTGAATGATTACAAAATTTGTAATTATATTAATAAATAAATAAAATATTATTTTAATTCATACATATAGACCCATTAATTAAATAATAGATAATTATGAATAATTATATTCAAAATCAATTATTAAATTGTTGCAGAAATCTAGAAAGAGTTACAATGAATTTAATGCTTACCTCCGAAAGAGACAAGTTTGAAGGTTGAGATTCAAACAAAAAATTAGTGGAATGCAGAGCAATATGTAAAATGGATCACAGGCATAAACTGCCATTTTAAAATTCTCCTAATTCGATAGCTTTGTATAAGCTGATGCCAGAAAATTTGTCTGCAATTGAAGTTTTGCAGCTATGGCTGACCATGGAACTAAGTTAGGTTCATAATCATCTTCATCTTTATCGTCATCCTCATTATTTAATTGTTTTGTATCGGCTACCATCAACTTGTTAGCTTTCACATAATTATTTTTTAATGTCAATCATGATACATGATTGGTTCTTCCTTAAACAAAAAGCTTCCTCTTATAGTGGCCAGAATAAGGCTGCTCTTTATTGTCATTATTTCTGCATGCTTGTGTTCTTAGCTTAGGTAATGCTGGAATATTGCAGATGTAATGAAGCATTATCAAGCATGGGTTTTGCAGTTATTTTATTGCTCAACATTGTCTTTGCATATTATTATTATTATTGAAATCAAACAGGGAAGTAATTTTTAAGACAGATTTGAACCTGATATTAACTGAGTTTAAACTTTAAACCTCTACATGATTTCATAAACTCAAAGCATAGATTTCTTCATTTCATCAACATCTGTACTATAAAAAAAAAAAAAAAAGAGGCAGGTAAAAAACCCCAAAAAAACATGGTAGATTCAAGCAAAATGAAAGGTGGTAATAATAATTTGAGTAGCGTATTATTGGCATGTTTATTGGTATAGCTATACAAACTTCAAATTTTGATAATCATTTCTTTTCATCCTTCTTTTCGTCTTTCTTTTCATCTTTCTTGTCGTCTTTTTTGTCATCTTTCTTCTCTTCTTTAGCAGGTCCCACTGTAACAATGTCTACTTTCCCTATTTTCTTGAGTTTTTTGGCAATGGCAACCGTGTCCATCTCCCCTATGACTGTCAACTTTTGCTCCTTCACATCTGCCGCGATTGAATCAACCCCTGTTCATCACCCAAACACGTAATGTTTCATCAAATCAATTTAGACCCAGAAAAAGGGGGTGTTTTCTTGATTACTATTACCATATATGTCGGCAACAGCCTCTATAGCTTTCTTTTTTGTCTTTTCATCATTCATGGTCATGATTTTCACTACCACCTTCTGCAAATCCAATGACTAAAAGCATTTAACCAAAAAAAAGAAACACATTTCTGATGAGAAAACTAATTCTAAAGGGAAATCAAAGTACCTGCGCCGCCATGTGAGAATATTGAGCCAGGAATTCAAGGATATGCAAGACAAAACTAAGTTACGGTTTTAATGAAACTAAGCCCGTTGCATGTTTATATGTAGGACTGCTGTAACAATGGCTTACATCAGCCATTATGAACAATGACTGGACTTTTTCGTCCTTTTCTTACAAATGTTGATCCTATTCATCCAATGATGTAGGAATCTAAAACATCCCACTTATTTTCTCCTATGGTATTTCTTGCTGTTCAAGCCATGGCTGCTATCATACTAATAATTAGAACTGTTTTATATTAATTTTATTTTGGCTTAGGTTCTGTGTTGCTAGCTGTCCAAACCGACATCCATTGAAGCCATTATTGGAAGCTTAGTAAGCTCTCTAAAAACACACAACGCTTTGACAAAATGAATCATGGAAACAACATTGCCACGAACAACACAACAGATATGTTGCTGTCATTTGCTGACTCTTTGTAGCCGCAGGCCGAATGAATCGAAGTATTCACACTGAAGAGGGAAGATGAAGTAATGGGATTGTTATTAGATTGGATTGATGTGATTTGGAAATGAATTAATTTTAATTTAGAAAACAATGTAGGTGCTTGACTTATCAGATTTGCATTACTTATGGTATGGACCCACCTGAAATTTCAATTTTCTCTCTCTTATAATATGAAAAAAAAAAAAAATCTGGGCCACCTTATGTCTTCAAGTTGTTGTCACCTTATTAATATTTTTACCCAACCTGGGCTCTTCTCCGTCCCTCAGCCCTCAGGACCCCAAACTTATGGTAACCGAACGTACTCTTTTGTAAATAGGGTTCGAGTAAATTTTTGCTCCTGCGAATTTAAATTATAATTTTTCTAAAGAGTTAAACTATATAACAATTTTACTATTTTGGGGCAACCTTATTTGCAAAGATTGATAATTAGGGCCTTTTAGATTTGTGATACGACAAGTTCAACTATGATTTTTAAACTCGCTTAAAAGAATAACTTCCTCGGTGAAATATCAACTCGACCTCTATTCCTTAAATACATGTGGTAATAATTTTGAGCATTCCCTAAAATGGTTATCTTCTACACATAAAGAATACTATTTCTCCAAAATACTCTAGGATGGCCATTGCTCATCTTGTTGCCATGAAGAGTTCCATTCACCATCATTGAATAGTGAACAATGGCAAAGATGTCAAAAGTGGCAACACAAAGAATAGCACCCAAAATCCAATAGCAATTAGCAACCAAAAGATACAACAAAGGGAAGCAACAACTACTTAAAAAGTACAAGGCTTAAATTTATGACAAAAGGAGAGCTTTTTTGGGATTTTTGGTAGCAAACTTTGAGGTAGCTATTGAGGTTAGCGTTATAGTAGTGCTTTTTAAAAGTATTTTTATATGAAAAGTATTTTTTTCAAAAGGAGAAATTAAAATTTTTAATTTTTCTCTATGAAAAGTACTTTTTTAATTATGTTTTTATCTCTCCAAATTTTAATTTTAAAAGCACTTTTGACAACTTAATTATGTTTTTATCTCTCCAACACATGGTAGCTTCCCTTCTCTAATTAATTGCTTAAAAAATATTTAAATTTTTTTATATATTAAAATATTAACAACAAATTTTAATAACTTGTTTTCTATATTTTTATTAAAATATCCTAATATTAATTAATTTGAACATTATTTAAATGCTTATTTATTACTTTATAAAAACACCATGTTAAAATGAATATTTAATTTCTCACTAAACACTTAAATTTTAAACCAAACTTTTCAAAAGTACTTCTCAAAATCATATTTCCAAAACACTTTTTAAAAGTAATTTCAAAAATAATACTAAACTAACCCTAATAAATGATTGTGGTTTTCAAAATGACACGAATAATTGGATTTCAATCTTGAAAGAAGTAATTGTTTAATTTGAGTTTAAATTATGTAGCTTATATCCTCGTCTTTAATATTGTTTTAAAAGTATTAAGATCAGTAAATAGAGTTATTTTATCCAAGTTACTAAAACAATACTAAAGTTTATTTTAAATATTATACAAGTTAAATTTTTAGCAAAAGGAGGTCTTTTAGAATATAATATGTTAGATTTTTTTATAAATACTAATTTCTAATAGTACATATATACATGTGTTGCATATGATTTTAAATGTTTAATTTTTAATTTTTAACTACATATTTTTAATTATTATAATTAATTTTAATTTGTTATTCAAATTATTACATGTAACTAAAATATATTAATTTATTTAATAACTCAAATATAATAAAAAGAAATTTTGTATATCTTATTAAAAGATTGATATATTGTAGATCAATAATTTTTTAATAATATTTATAAATTTTAAATCATAATTAAAATATTTGTACTATTTCCAACATTCTTCAATTACCCCCCTCCTATAGGCTACGAGGGTCACCGGGATACCTTATAGGAATTAATTGCATTCTTGAATGCCATTCCATTTCCACTCTCTTTGAGAGAGGTTATTTTATTTTGTTAATATTAATAAATATTAATTTAGTAATGTGATAGAAAATAAAGAGCAGTCTAGTCGATTCAAAAATTTTCTAAACTCATACTTTTATATACACTAATTTTTAATATCACATGTGTTAAATTATGTATTTTTAATTATTGTTACCTAATAATGACAATTTCTATTATTTTTAAATAATGTAAAATTTGTGATCGGTATAGAAAAGTAAACTGTATTTTTAATTTGAAAAGAAAATAGATAGAACAATATGCCTCAATTATAGTTCATGATAAAGAGGAAAGACATTTATACTAAATTAATAAACACATTTGATAATAATGATAAAAATTAATGATTGAAATTTGATTTTCTTTTCAAAACAAATCCTGACAATAGCTACAAGAGAAAAGAAAGTAAAGGAAATTATTTTTGTCAAAACCATTTTTTGTTGGAAAGCGGCCGACATTGAAAAGAAAAGCGAGTCGCCACCAATCATTTTGAAGTGTGATTGGGTCACTTTAGAAATGTGGTCTCTGAATTTTAAGAAAACGGGCTCGGAGTCTACACATACGAGGAAGGATTAGCACCTCATAACGCCCAAAATTGGTACCGTGTTGATTGATTAATGTCCTTAATATCGAAAATTAGAAAATATTTTAAAATATGAATCTTTAAAATGTTTGGATAACTCGCATTGGATATCGAAACTCTCTTGTTTTGAAAAGATGAAATACCACATCCAAAGACGATAGGACACGATGTTTCAAACCCTCAATACCAAGATCGTTCCATGATTTCCAAAATCCATGCATCCGATTTAAAAAAGGGTATTCCGCTATTTGGTCAAACTAAAAGTGAAACCAAAGACAATTGGGCACGATCCTCAAATTTCCAAACATGAAATATTGCCTTATTTAAGAAAACACGATAAAAATCTTTGAAGGATATTTAGTTGTTTGATTGAATAGAAAATCGAGACCCAAAGACGATTGGGCACGAATCTCTCGAACTTCCAAACACGAAACATTGCCTTATTTTCAAAAACATGATCAAAATCTCTAAAGAATATTTAGTGATCCGACGAACGAAAATCGAAACCCAAACGATTGGGCACAATTTCTAACTTCCAAACACGAAATATTACCTTTGTGAAACCCTTTTTATGAATTTTGAAAAAAGAAAAATAAAAATATCAATAAGAAAATAATAGTAATAATATTAGAATTAATAGTGGTAATAATAAAAATAATGGTAGTAGTAAAATAAATGTAATTATAATAAGTATAATTGTAGTAATAATATATATGTAATAATAGTGATAAAAATAATAGTAATGAAAATAGGAATAATAAATAGTAGTATAAAAAAACGATTTTTATAATAATAATACATGTAAAATGGTGGCAATAATAAAATGATGCTAATAATGCTAACGAACCTAGTAATAGTAATAAAGTAAAAGGAAAAATATTAAAAACAATAATGGTAATGGCCACATTAAAATAGTAAGTACAATAATATATATTTAGAGATAATTGATTTGAAAGTAAAGCATAATAGGGACTAAATTGAATTTAAAACAAGCATCCAGGGCAAAATCGAAATAAAATTAAAAGATGGACCAATTAGAACTTATGAGTAACAAGGAGGGGCTAAAGGAAAATATCCCCACCCTCCAAAAGCGAGTCATTATGACACCATTGATACACGGTGAAACTAAAAAGCTTCTTTTTTCGACGATCTCAAAATGGATGCGCTTCTACCTCTTTTTCCAGTATTTTGCGTTTATTCTTAAAAACAAGTAAAAAAATGAATAAAAGAACAAAATAAAAGAACACCTTGAATATTTTGAATCATCTCAAAATTCTTTTCTTTTGTGTACTTGATTTCGTGTATTCGTAATTATCCGAAAAATAGAAGAAAAAAAAAAAAAAACCACCCCAAACCCTTTTACAATGGTTTTGAATGGCTTTTATAGCCAAATTCTACAACTTATGCATGCAAGTGGGGTGATGGAGTTAGTGGGATGGTGGAGTTAGTGGAGTGGTGGAGTTAGTGGTCGGTTTAATGGGGTGGTGGAGTTAGTGGTCGGTTTAGTGGTCTAGTTGGGTTAGGGTTACTTGGGCTTGGTCAATTGGACTTGGTTTGATTTTTTTTTTTTTTGGTTTGTTGTTTGGGCTTTGGTTGGGGTAAAATTGGGTCATACAATTTTAAATCATATAAATATATTCAGACGACATTAAATTATAGCTACAAGTTTCAGAAATTCGAATATCAAGGCAGATGCTGTTATTCACAGCCAAAAACAGCATCGCCTGCAGCTTTCAAGTATTCAAAGAACTATCAAACATTATAAACTATGATGAATGTCATGCTCAACTGTACTAGCTATGCCGTTCTAATTCACCAAGAAAGAAAAGGAAAACGTTTCTTTCAATACTATTGATTATAGAAAGGTAAGTTCTAACTAAATAAGTTTTGACATAGGTGCTTATAATCTCCATCTGAAAGAAAGCCACATTATGCTGGTGCTAGGGACACGGATTACCCGTCCCTTGATAACATTGGGAAAGAGAACAAAAGACAAAGTATAAGCTCAAAATACTAGGTCTAGTTGATGAAATTTTCGACAATCATTTGTTGATGTTAAGTTGGAGTTATAAGAATGGAGAATGAATCAGAAAGTAGTAGATTGCCTATTCATTTAGTCAAACAACCGCTCAGATGTTAGGCACAGCACAAATTGGCTGCACCAAGAAAACATCAAGGCTGAGACCGGTCATAAGTACCTGCTGTACTTCATCACCTTCATCTCTATTCAAGACAATCTCTCTTTATCTATTGCTTACAAAAAAAAAGAAAGTTCCTGTACAGTTTAGCCTTTAATTTAGATTAATAAACTAATTAATTCAAAGACAAAAAGAGCAGAGGTTGCAAGCTTAGAAACTTTACAGCTTTTTAATGAAAAGACAACAAAAGATCGACAATCCCTTCTGCATGTGTAGCAGAATAAGGAAAAGGGTTCCATAGGTGAATGCTTGTGATAGATTTGAAGTTATAACCTAACTAATTTACTGGTTGGCTGCTATACCGTGCAATTAATTCCACTCGCATGAAATACCATCCTCATCAGTTCTACTTTCTTCAATGGAAATTTCAAAAGTTCTGATATAATATTGAAAATGAGAGAAAATTACAAGACACGGTGAAGGCACTGCCCCTGTCTACATTTTTCTTTTTTTAACAAACAAATACTGTCAAGATAAATGAGACAAAGAGAAATTTGGACAGTTAGTTAACAAGCTCTTACCATGTCGCTTCTCATTTGTACAAGAATTTAAGATAAACTGCCCTTTCACTTAAAGCTACAAAATTCACAGATTCGACGACATACCTATGTGCAGTTGTTAATTCCTCAAAAGATCAGCTAAAACTTTTTCATACTATCTGTCTTCATCCATAAGTTACTTAACCAAATCCAAGCCCAGTTTCTTAAATCTTCTATCACTGAAGTTAAACCCTTTTATGGTATAAGCACTAATCATTTCCACGCAGCAAATCTAATGAAGGCTACAAACAAATAAAAAATACAATTTAATTTTATTAATTTAAAATTTTAAAAATTTTTAACAACCTAAATGTAAAATTTTCTATTTTTGAGTGCTGCCCTCTCACCCCAAGCTCCCCCACTACCTACATTCTTAATGCTAACAAACAAATTAAAAAAAGAAAACCTCAAATCAAGCGAGAACTGTAATTACTTACCCTAAAACCTTTTTTGTTGATGTACTTACGCACGTTTTCATCGCTACAATAATATTCCAGCTACAAGAACCTGAACATACAAATAAAGAATTAAGGATAAAAAGAACGGTAATCTAAAAGAACATAAAAACAATGAAAAAAATGGGATAACAAATTAGGCAGAAAGCAGCAATCTAGGGTTTAGATTTCAAAGCAAAAGAGAAAAACTTGTGCTCTTATCTGCTTGACGACTGGTTTTTAAGATCGTCAGCTAGCGCGACAATCGCCGACGAGGTGTCCTTATTCTGACTCTGACCCTGCTCATGGTCGTGACGGAGATCGTCCTCCTCTTCGGACGGCGGCGATGGAATCTCCTCTTTTCCTTTACTTCTCTCCTGCTCTCTTGTTTCTTCCGCTCGGTGGGAACCCTATAAAATGAAGCCGTAAATTTAAGTTTGAGCCAACTCAAGGATGTTCGGTCAAAGCAAAATTTTAACTTGGGATATTTTAGCCTTAAAACCTTACATAAATAAAGCCCCTTTATTTAAGGCACCCAACTCAACCAAAACCAGAAGGTAAGCCCAAAAAGAAAGTTTAGGTACTATACTCCTTTACCCCTTATTCCCAAATCAATTCCTTCACAAAAATCCCTAACCCTAAGTGCCTGCCGCTCACCACCTCCACCTGTCCAGCGCCGCATCCGTCGACAGCCGTCTCCACTCCGGCGGCCACTTCTTCTCCCCCAAATTTCATCAGCCTCTGCCATTTGCTTCCACTGTTGCAGCAGGTAAGAAATCTCCCTTTCCCTCTAATCGTCATGCATTTCAGATCTGCAGAAACTCTTTACTTAAGCTTTAGCTTTTCATAATTACAATCTTAGACCACTAACTGAAATAGTAAAAGAAAAAGAGAGAAAATCCCAGTAAAAGTGATTAGAAATAGTAAAATAGGCAAAATAGCACACTTTCCAATTTGAAAAACTCAAAAGCCCCATGTTCCCTCATCGACCCTCCTCTTCTGTATGCATCCCCAAGTTTTCGAAATTGTTTAATTGAGAAGAAAATGGAGCAGATATAATTGAGATGAAAATGAAGTTTAATTGGATAAATAAAATTAGTATGAAATTTCAAAGATACGGGTACCCCAGTGGGATAGCTAAGAGGAATATTCATAGTTGTCAGGGTAAAATGTGTCTATTTATTTAGTAGTTTGTTATTTATTCTGTGAAATGCCTTCCATATGCTCAGAAAAGGCATATCTGTGTTGTATTTTAAGCTAAAAAATTGTTGATTGGGGCTAACTGGATTTAGGGAATGCTGAATCAATCATGGAAATGCCTCCCATATGGAAATGCTGAATCAATCATGGATTTAGGGAATGCTTAAATGTATTTTATGCTTTGTTTAACTATCTTTTGGTGATCTTTTGGTTGGTTGATTACCTTTTACTATCTTTTGGTGATCTTTTGTTTGTTTCACTGTTTCAATTTGTTTTCGCTTGTTTAATGAATGGCAGCAGAAATGAAAATTGAAAGGGAAGAAATTTGTTTTTAATGTTCATTTTAATCTTTGTCTGATTATTTCCTTTTTAAACATGAAACCAAACATCATGGCAAAGCAAATTTAACCAAAAATTCCCCCCCAAAACAATTTCTTTTACCTCATTATGCAAGTCTTTTAACATTACAACATACAAATCCCACACATTAAATCTAACTGCCATTGTCAGGCTCATTTACTGTACCAGCTATACAAGGCCACTAGTAGCTGCAATCACTTGACTGAGTTACAACATAGAGCCAATACAGCATTCCCGTCCCAACAAAGTGAAGAAAAAACTTAATACCGGCCGGGTCAGGCCTGGGCTTGGCATGTATAATCTGGGGCGGGTTTGGGCAGAAAATTAGGCCCTTTTTTGGGCCAGGCCTGACCCATGCCTAACATGTGGGCCCAAAATTCTATCAAGGCCTGGCCCGGCCCATGATCACCTCTACCCTAAACTTAATGAGTCATGAGATTTTGAGGTATGGCTCGGTTTGTGTTGTCTGCTTCTGCATCACTCTGCTATATTTGATTTTCTGTATCTTATCTTACTCTTTCTTATCCTAATATTTTAAAAGGCATCGGTTTAGCGGAAATGGCGAAATGTTATCGCTGCTAATTTACGTTACACTGCTATTTGGGGTGTCGGATGGAGTTTAAATCTGACATAACACTTGTACAAAATCTGTTTAGGGTTAGGTTTTTTTGCATCAAGCCATGGATCCCTCAAAGCAAGAAACAAACCAAAAAAAAGCTTCTAAAACAATGGCTAAGAAGGAAACCCAAGAATTCCAATTTGTTGTTTACAATACCATGACTCAGCAAAAAGAGGTTTTCAAGACCAAAACCCCTGGAAAAGTTCGCATGTATGTCTGCGGTGTCACTGCCTATGATTTCAGTCACCTTGGCCATGCTCGTGCTGCCGTTTCCTTTGATATCCTTTACAGGTGTATAATTTGTCTTGGAGACACCCCTTATGCTTCCCCCCCCCGCCCCTCTTTATTTTTAAAATTAGTTGCTGACTATTGGAATTTTACAGGTACCTTAAGCATTTGGGTTATGAGGTTACTTATGTCAGGAATTTTACTGATGTTGATGATAAGGTTTGAATTTCTATTTGAGCGGCTTTTTGCTTTTGGTTTTTGGTGTTTTGGTTGAGAGCAATGGCATATTTTGTTTTTTAGATGTTGAAATGATACTTATCATTTGAATCTGATGCATTCAACTTATGTATTTCTAATATTGGGGTGGGAGTTGAAACCTCAACTTAATAGTTGTTTTCTCCTTTTGAGCTTATTGAATAATTATGTCAACAGTTGACGCTACAAGAGCTTAAAGACTTCTATTTGATATGCTAATCTGCTTTGAACTTGTTTAAGAGCATTCTTTCTGGAGATGTTATAGACAGAATGCGTTTTCTTGTTGCTAACAGTTTACCACTTTTACTTTCTGACTAATAGTCCATCTCTCTTATCTCAACAACAATTATGCCTTTCTCATATTATGAGAGCTACTGATTGGAATTTTGCAGATAATCCGTCGAGCCAATGAAACTGGAGAAGATCCAATAAGTTTGAGTGACCGGTACTGTAAAGAATATAATATAGATATGAGTGATCTACAGTGCCTTTCTCCAACACATGAGCCGCGCGTTTCTGATCACATGGAGCAGATCAAAGATATGATAACTCAGGTTTCCTTCCTACTGAATATGCTAGTTTTATTTTGTAGAAATATGAATACCATGATTCCTCTCTGCCTTTAGCAATCTTGCATCTCACTCTCTCCCCCTTGTGGAAAATGTAGAGCACATATTTATGGTCGAGTTCACTGTTGCATCTCTATTGCTACTTTAGGGGAATTTTCCTTGTATAATTAGGTTTATGCACATTTAAAACCTATGATAGCACTATGTTTTTATGTATGCATGCATAATGTGCATATGTATATAGTTGCATTAACAAAAGTATGATTCATTAAAATGGGTTATATTTGGTAATATTCTCAGATCGTTACCATATCATTGTGGTAAAAAGATATTATTTTGGTAATATTCTCAGATCGTTACCATATCATTGTGGTAAAAAGATATTATTGGGCATGTCATTGTCATGTACTGTATACTTGTAATTTATCTACATCTGCCCAATGATAATCAATGATGTAGCAAGGACCCATGCTCTGGTCTTAGAAGGCATTTAAGATGCTTCCCTTTAATATTGATCATGAAGAAGTAGAAGAGCAGTTTTTAACTTGCACCAATTCATATTGAACTGAAGTTGCCCAATTTAATCTTTAAGAGTTGTTGAATTGCTGAACATGAAGTTTATTACATATATTGCATTATTATAACGTGTGAAGGGCTGAAGGCAAATACTTCATATGCTGTTTTTTAACTCCTCTCATAACTTTCTCTATAATTTCATCTTGCAGATTATAAACAAAGACATTGGATATGTTGTTGACGGCGATGTGTTTTTTGCTGTTGATAAATTCCCAAATTATGGCAAGTTATCTGGGCAGAAGCTGGAAAACAATAGAGCAGGTGAACGTGTTGCTGTTGACTCAAGGAAGCGTAATCCTTCCGACTTTGCATTATGGAAGGTGCGAAACCTACTAACTTACTAGTAAATTTTAGGGATGTAATCAAGCTGAGTCTAGCCTATAGTCTCAAGATTCTTTCCGTTTGAAATCTTGAGGCTTGAGGCTTGATCATGGTGGAGCTTTAGTTTATGTGCTTGAGCTCCCTTCAATTAGGTTCAGTTATTATTAAATTTATTTAAGGAGTAGGTATTTATAATGTGTTCATGCTTGTGACTTTTCATCTAAGTTCTAAAATTTGCCCCTCCCAGAGTTTCTGTACTGTGCGTAATCTGGTCAAGCTATAAAAATATTACTCAAATTACCATTTCTTTCTAATGTCTAGCTGTTAACTGAAAAAACTACTGCATAAACTCTATGGATGGGACTTTAAATAGGCAACTATATATAAAGTACAAGCTAAGTTACCTAAACTTTTCATTTTCTATAAAGTACTTGTGTTCGACACCTATGTCCAACACATTTAGATGAGGAGGTCTTATCCTCAAATTATATGGAAACTTAAAAAAAACAGTGAGCATATATGCATGAGATGCGTCTCATTGTCCAACATTCATCTGAACTCTAGGTTACATAGAGTACAAGGATGACAAACCCTAATTAGCAGATAACCAAAATTTAAGAATTGCAATTTAGATACCCCTCCCCCTTCTATAATAATGAAACATTTCATTGAAACTATTGTTGCACAAATTCTAATGTCAAAATTTCTTCATCCATTCTATTTGCATCAGTTACCTGCCATTTATAATGTTGGCATAATTTCCAAATTCTGATGTTTAATAATTGTTTCAGGCTGCAAAGCCAGGTGAGCCATCTTGGGATAGCCCATGGGGACCTGGACGACCTGGGTGGCACATAGAATGTAGTGCAATGAGTGCACATTATTTAAGCTTCAAATTTGACATTCATGGTGGTGGGCTTGATTTGATTTTTCCTCACCATGAAAATGAAATTGCTCAAAGTTGTGCTGCATGCGAAGAGAGTGATGTAAGTTATTGGATGCACAATGGGCATGTTACCAATAACAATGAGAAGATGTCAAAATCTTTGGGTAACTTTTTCACAATTCGCCAGGTAAAGTTGGGGCTTATTATTTATTTGATTTTCCTCCCCTCTGATTCTAGTTGCAGAAGTATTCTCATACGAGCTTCCTTTTTTGTGTTAAATTATTTGTTTTCTTCTAGATTACTGAGAGATATCATCCACTGGCTTTGCGATACTTTTTGATAAATGCACACTATCGTTCTCCTCTCAATTACTCCGTTGTTCAGTTGGAAGGTGCATCAGATGCTGTTTTTTATATATATCAGGTTTAAAGCTTATTTCGCTTCTATTTTACTTTGCAATAGGCATATACTGGTCAGAATTCAGATGTCTTACTACGGACAGTGATCTGTACTTTTTAGGCTTAAAATTTGTTTGTATGAATTGTCTAGGGCTTGTATACTTTGTGAGGTGTCATGGATGCAGGAGCGTGCCTCATTCCATTTCTTGGAGTTCAGCTATATTTTAATATTGGCCTCCTTTTACCACTTAATATTCTTCTATAATTGATTAGATTTGCGCTACCGGTAGATTTGCCTCCAGGTTAAAAATTCCTCAAAAGTGTGCCGAATTTTTTGCTGAGTTGACCTGTGATCCCAAGTTTTTTCTAAATTACAGACTCTAGGCAAATTTACCTGGAGTTAGTTTAGATTCAAGTCATTCGGAAAAGTATCCTTACCTGCTTTGTTGTACAGACTTTGAAAGATTGTCAAGATGCTCTATTGCAACTACAAGAAGAAATGCCCAACGATGGCAAACCAGCTCGGATTAGTCTGGACGCCAAGGAATGCATTAGCAAGCTCCGCAATGAGTTCCAGGTGAAAATGTCAGATGACTTGAGCACTTCACTTATACTGACTGGTGCCTTTCTAGAAGCGTTGAAGTTGGTAAACAATTTGTTGACCATGCTAAAGGTATTTGATTATCTTTCCTAATGCTAGTAACTCTCTTTTATATATATACAAGTCTATGCCAAGGAAGATGAAAATATATTTTCTCTTGTAATTTGACAGAAGAAGCAGCAAAAGCAACAAAGATTATTGGTAATTCAATCCCTTAAAGAGATTGAGAAAGAAGTTATGAAAATTTTGAATGTTCTTGGATTGCAGCCACCTTGCTCTTATAACGAGGTGACGGGATTTCCTTATTGAATGATGTTACAGATTTGTGCCTTCTGTAAAAGTTTTAACCCTAAAGATGATGAATTTCTACTAAACAGGTTTTGCTGCAATTAAAGGAGAAAGCATTAAGGAGAGCGGGGTTGGTGGAAGATGATGTGATTCGTCTAATTAACGAACGAGCTGAAGTGAGGAGAAACAAAGACTTCTTGAAAAGTGATCAGATGAGAGCTCATTTGCAAGCTAAGGGCATTGCACTCATGGATGTAGGCACGGAAACAATTTGGAGACCTTGTGTTCCTGTTCAACAAGAATCGGGAATAGTGCCATCAGAGGACCAAAAGGTCCTTCCCAAGCCTGAAACTGCATAAGAATGCAGATCTTGATTCAAGTTCACCAAAAAAAACATATTGAATTTGCTTCGTAAGGTGGTTTTTATTGTCAAAACAAGTTGGTGGGATCAAAGGCCATTTCTAGACAGTTTTGATTCATAATTTATAAAATGTCTTTCCGTTTCTGACCTAATTGTTACGGGAGAAATTGTTTTCTACTGAAGGTGGTTAACAGCAAGGTGAAACGGTGCTCTAGGATCAGTTTTGACCTGTAACAACTATTTAGCTGATGGTTTTCTTTTCAGATACGTAAAGAAGGCAGTGTATGCATTGCATTCCTTTGAATATTTGGTGAATTGAATCTGTTTCGTCTCATTTCTCCCTTCTCTCTTCTCCTCTTGCTATTCTGTTTATCTGCTTCTCTATTTTCTTCTCAATTATCTTCTCCTGTTTCTTTTCTCCTTTTCTTCTCTCGAATTTCTCTCATTCCTTCCTTCTATGTTAGTTTCTGCTTCTCTAGTTTGTTCCGTAACACTAGTAAACTTGTATAATGAACCAAGTTCTCTCACGATTGGATTGATTGCCATATTTCTCTTTGGCCTTTAGCTGCACAGACAGTGACAGATTTTTTTTTTCTTTTCTGAAAACAGTACTTGAATAGTGTTGTATACTGGTGCGTAACATGCGTGAATATGGTGGATATATTGTCTTTTTATAAGTTTGGTACAGATGGAATTACCCCAGGATTATCACAAAGGTGGAGACCCTCAACTCAGACAAACTCTTGCAGAAATGTAGTGGTTTTATTACTACGCTTAAGCAATTTATCTTTCAGAATTCTTCTCGCTTCTTTTGCTCAAATTGTAGATTTGGTTAATACTCGAATCAAATTATTATTAATTAAAATATTAAAATTTGTTTTTTTTTTTGGATTGAATACGAAATAGTTATTAAATTATTTAAAAATTTTGTTTAAGTTAATGAACTATTTGATAGTTTTTTTAAGTTATTGGTTTGTTAAGTTTTTTTTTTTAAGTTTACCTAGCGAGCTTCAAGAGATGATTTAACAATCGATGCAGTTGACCAATATTCATCAACAAATAGAGAAACATACCTTGGATCTAAGTTAATTTGATTATTAATGTCAAATATTAGAAAAGAATGTTATTTGAATTTTGATTTGCATATTCGTGACACCTAAAATTATTTTATATAAAAAAATTGAATTGGAGAAGAGTAAGGAAAATAAAACTTTCAATTGATACAAGCGGCATAAAAAAAAAAACCATTTAGTAGCAATTTTAACAATACAATTACTTAAATAAAACCTTTGGATAATTTTATCCAATAAAGACTAAGTATTATGAACAAATAAATACTTAACAATAAAATGTATCATTTTACACATCAGTTTTCAACTATTAACTAAGTTTTACCAAACACTTTTAAATAAGCAGTTAATAGAATCAATTGGTAAATCAGTTAATAGAATCAATTGATCAAACTAATTATTATAATCAACAATCAACTATCAACCAATTACCAAACAAGTTATAGTAGATTCAAGCAAAATAAAAGCAGGTAATATTATTGGCATGTTTATTGGTAAAGGTAAAGTATTTAGAAACAATACATGCTTTTTTTATATAAAAATAACTCTAAAAGTTTCATTATTTATGAAAATAACTCATCTTCAAAATATAATATAAGAATGATTTCGTTTTGAACCGTAAATGAAATAATACTAATAAATTTAACGTCAGCCAATCACATCATACCAATGATTGGCATTTTGAATTAAAAAGTATATATTTTCGAGTGGTGCCAATAAAATTGGCATCACTCGTATTGATATTCATATACATTCATTTAAAATACTCATATTTTTCCAGATAATTTTTTTTGAAAATTTATTATTTTATAAGGTTTATCCCCTCCTCCAGCATTTTTTTTAAACCCAAAATATTTGATTTTTTTAGTGCCAATGAATATTTTTCCCCCCTAGTGTGAGCTTTTTATTTTAAACCCACAAGGATTGATTCTTTCCGGTGGCATCAATATAGATTGGCGCCACCAGAATTTTTTGGCCCCTAATGTCAGTCTTTTTTTAAAAAAAAATGTCACCCTAATTTTTTTTTCACCCACTCACCCCAATTCTTTCTTTCTCAATTTTTTTTATTATACTATCTATTCTATTTAGAATCTCGATTTTCTTATGTGTAATTAAACATTTAATTAACATCACTAAAATAATTATTTTGGGTTTAAATATTTTTCAATAAAAGATTAACTTCAAATAAAAAACTTTGAATTATTTTTTAAAAATAAATTATTTTGAGAAAGAAAGAATTGGGTTTAAAATTATTTTCAAAATTCAAAAATTTTGGGTTTAAAATTTATTTTTAAACATAAATATTTATTTTGGGTTTAAAATTTTTGAATTATTTTTTAAAATAAATTATTTTGAGAAAGAAATAATTGAGACGAGTGGGTAAAAAAATAAAGATTAGGGAGAGATTAAAAAAAAGCTGATATTAGGGGAAAAAATAAATACTGGTGGCACCAACAAAAATGAAGAAAAAAAATACTGCCAGAAAAAATCAAATATTTTGGGTTTAAAAAAAAAGTTGGAGGAGGGGAAAAAAATTATTGAATTGGCGTGATCTAATAAAGTAATAATTTTTTAATTTTTTCTTTAAAAATACAAATATTTTACACGTGTAAATACATGTATCAATAAGGGCGACTAATTTTATTGACACCACCTAAAAATATATATTTTAATTCAAAATGCTAATCATCGGCAGGATGCAATGGATTGATGCTAATCTCCTTAGCACCACCACCCATTTACTGCTTAAAACAAATTATTCTCATATTTTATTTTGAAGGTGAGACATTTTTATAAATAATGAAACTTTTAAAGTTATTTTTATAAAAAAGCCAATAATACAAGCTTCAAATTTTGATAATCATTTCATTTTTTCACCCTCCTTTTTGTCTTTCTTTTCATCTTTCTTGTCGTCTTTTTTGTCATCTTTCTTCTCTTCTTTAGCAGGTCCCACTGTAATAATGTCTACTTTCCCTATTTTCTTGAGTTTTTTGGCAATGGCAACCGTGTCCATCTCCCCTATGACTGTCAACTTTTGCTCCTTCATATCTGCCGCGATTGAATCAACCCCTGTTCATCGCCCAAACACATGATGTTTCATCAAACCAATTTAGACCCAAAAAAAGGGGGTGTTTTCTTGATTATTATTATTACCATATATGTCGGCGACAGCCTCTATTGCTTTCTTTTTTGTCTTTTCATCGTTCATGGTCATGATTTTCAATACCACCTTCTGCAAATTCATTGACTAAAAGCATTTAACCAAAAAAAGAAATACATTTCTGATGAGAAAACTAATTCTAAAGGGAAACCAAAGTACCTGAGCCGCCATGTGAGAATACTGAACCAGGAATTCAAGGATATGCAAGACAAAACTAAGTTACGGTTTTACTGAAACTAAGCCCGTTGCATGTTTATATGTAGGACTGCTGTAACAATGGCTTACATCAGCCATTATGAACAATGACTGGACTTTTTCGTCCTTTTCTTACAAATGTTGATCCTATTCATCCGGTGATGTATGAATTTAAAACATCCCACTTATTTTCTCTATAGTATTTGTTGCTGTTCAAGCCATAGCTGCCATCCTACTAACTAATAATTAGAACTGTTTTATATTAATTTTATTTTGGCTTAGGTTCTGTTTTGCTAGCTGTAGTCCAAACCGACATCCATTGAAGCCATTATTGGAAGCTTAGTGAGCTTAGCCTCTAAAAACACACAACGCTTTGACAAAATGAATCATAGAAACAAGATTGCACCGAACATGACAACAAATATGTTGCAGTCATTTGCTGACTCTTTGTAGCCATGGTCGAATGAGTCGAAGTATCGGGAAGATGAAGTAATGAGATTGTTATTGGAAATGAATTAATTTAAATCTAGAAAACAATGTAGGTGCTTGACTTATCAGACTTGCATTACATATGGTATGGACCCACCTGAAATTTTAATTTTCTCTCTCTTATTATTTAAAAAAAAAAACTGGGCCACCTTATGTCTTCAAGTTGTTGTCACCTTACTAATATTTTTAGCCAACTTGGGCTCTTCTGTGTCCCTCAGCACCCCCAAACTTATGGTAACCAAACGTACTCTTTTGTCCGAATAAAATTTTGCTTCTGCGAATTTAAATTATAAATTTTCTAAAGAGTTTAACCATATAACAATTTTACTATTTTGGGGCAACTTTATTTGCAAAGATTAATAATTAGGCCCTTTAGATTCTGTTAGATTCGTGATACAATACGGTTGGTTGGACTGAATAATTTATTCAATTTTCGACGGTAATTTTTTAGTTCAATTAAAAGAATAATCTATTCGATTAAATGTACATGATAATAATTTTGAGCATTCCCTAAAACCGTTGTTGCCACGAAGAGTTACATTCATCTTCATCGAAATAGTGAACAATGACAAAAATGACAAAAGGTGGCAACACAAAGAATACCACCCAATAACCAATAGCAACCAAAAGATACAACAAAAGGGGAGCTTTTTGGTAGCAAACTTTAGGCTTAGATTTAGGTTTTTAGAGTTTGATTTAGCAAAAGAAGAGTGGATAATTGAAAAAATGAGAAAAAAAAAAATCAATTTGTGGTGAAATTTTGAGGCAACTACTGGCAGAGGATGGTGACGTTAGTTTAGATATCAAGAAAAAATGGCGGTTTTGAAAAATCACACAAACAACTGAAGTTGAATTTTGATGAGTTACAAGAGATTATTTAAGATCACTTTTCAATTGAGAAATAAATGCATAATATATTATGTTAAAATAAAAATAAAAATATTTATCCAAATAGTATAGGTGTCAATTACCAAAATAACATCAAATGTATTGTAGATTCCAAAGTCGCATGATTAATGGGTGACTTTTCTGATTTTGCCACTGCTGATAATCATTTCAATTGATTTTTAGAAGGTAAAAAATAAAATATAAACAAGTTGCATATATTTTATGCACAATAATTACTAATTTTTGAGTAACTTTTATAAAGTAACTTTTTTAACAAAGTTTTATAATGGGGTCAATTGGTCTTAAAATCTCCAATATGGCTCTGCCACTAGGTACACATTAGTGTTCGAGGCACAGACACTAGTTAGACGAGTTGAATTGGTTGCTTAAATTATTTGGGTTAAATTATAGTTGTCCTCCTTCTATTGTATATAAATAGTTAGTATGATTAATTATTTTAATTAAAATATTTATGTCAATTTTTTTATTAAAATATTTTTTTAATTAGCAATCAAGATTTTTAAAATCGGATTAGTAGTTGTATTGATTAGATCATCGATTCTCAGTCTAATCGATTTAGTCAATTCAATTGAATAATTTATTTAAAAAATAAAAAAATTGATCCAATTGGTTTGTGGATCAATCGATACGATCCATTGTTCCAGACCGATACCCAAATCAATTATCAATCCAATCGATCAGTTCGATTCTGAAAACAATGGTAATGACATTATAAAATATCTACATTTCAAAAACACCATAGTTGGAAATAATACTTTTAAGAAAAAAAAGTTCATCACAATGTTTAACTTGAATAATTAAGGGTATTATAAAATAAAGCATAAATTATACCAAATTAAAATACAATTATTAGGTTAAATTTTACTAGTAGTTCCTATATTTTGTAACAGTTGTGGATTTAATGTTTATACTTTAAATTGATCGTTTTACCTCTTGAACTTCTCAAATTTTAAAATATCAATTATCACTAAACAATAACTATTAAATTCATTAAATTCTACTATTTCTAGAATATCCGATATGGTAAACATATTATCATATGTGTCCCACATTACTTAGTACTCATTAAAAATTAAAATGATCGATTAGAGAATATAGACTAAAAAACCTATAATTGTTCGCATGCCACAAGGTTAGTACTTGAATTTAACCAAACATATTTAGCTAGATCAAGATTAGAAAGTACAACGACTAAAATTAATCAATTCGAAAAGTACATAAACTGATACTAACCAAATTAAAATATAAAGGTTAAATTCACAACTTTCGTAAAGTAAAGGACTAATAGTAAAATTTAACCCAAAGGCTATACTCCATAATTGAGCATATTAATATACAAGGACTATATTCCATATTTGAGCATGGTAAAAAGACCAAAACCAAAATTTACCAATTATTTAAATTAAAAGTAATGGAGAAGCATTTGCATTATGTGCTAGAAAATTTCCAATGGTCCCCAACTCCCCTCCAATTACTTTCAGCCGTCGGGCAATTGTCAGTGTGGAATACCATTATGACAATTTTAACGTTTAACCAAAACCCCCACTAGAAGATACCATGGGTTTTTTATGGAGGGATCTAGGAAATTCATTCTTATCTTACGCTCTCAATTATCTCCTGGGCATTTCTTTTGTCCATTACCTTAACTCACATTGATCTTTACCACAGTTCACTTGGAACTTGTTCATTACCCTTCCTCTTTGCCTTCATCAACAAGAGATTACTCTACTAATAATCACACACAAATTGGTAAAAGAAGCAGCATTTTCTTTGGTTTTTTTTTAATGTTCATTAGGAATCCATGTTGCAGAGATCTGGACTGGTTAGACATTTCTTTGAGAAACCTTCATGGCGGCCTCCTCCATTGAAAAGAAAAACTCCAACTACCACTGCTCTTCTTGTCTTAACCGTTTTTCTCATGGCTGCTTTCGTTACATATTCCTCATGGATTGACACAGTAAGTTCATGTTAGGTTCTGCAAATGTTTTTACGTCATGCTTAGTTGAGTTTTTTCTTTCTGGTTTTTTGCAGTCTGGGGTTTTTCTCGAGCATTCAACGGACAAGACTGTGGTAATATCAGAGAAACCAAAAGTTGCAGTACGGAGGATTGAAATCCCACTGAAATGCACCAAAAATAAAAACCAGACACAAACATGTCCAAAGAATTATTACCCCAAGACATTCCGAACAGAAGACATTGACACTTCGTTAAACCCTGTTTGCCCTGATTATTTCAGATGGATCCACGAAGATTTACGGCCCTGGAAAACCTCGGGGATCACCCGGGACATGGTGGAAAGAGCTAACAGAACAGCTACATTTCACCTCGTAATCAAAGGAGGAAAAGCCTACGTTAAAAACTTCAGAAAAGCCATTCAAACAAGAGATGTTTTCACCATCTGGGGCATCTTACAACTCCTCAGGAAGTACCCCGGAAAGCTACCGGACCTTGAGATCATGTTCGACACTGAAGATAGGCCGGTGATTAAATCAAGGGACTACAAAGGACCGAATGCAACAGCCCCACCACCATTGTTTCGCTACTGTGGAGATAAAGAAACGTTGGATATAGTCTTCCCTGATTGGTCCTTCTGGGGATGGTAACGCTTCCCTTTTTTTACAATTTACAGCCTATCTCCAGTCGTTTTTTTCCGTCCTGTTTTTCCTCTTTGTTTCCATTTGCATGGTATAATACAGAAAATCACACTCGTCAGTTCTACATGTAATTCGAATGCCAAATGGTAGTAAAGGTAATTTTGGTTGCATGCTTATAAGAGGTCCCCTTTTTCATTGACAAGTGGTCTGCCATTTTTACGCATCTGACAACACCTGTAAAGTTTTGAAATGCTTTGGAATTTAACTATTAGCTGAGCCTGCTTTCGCCTTGTCCCAACTTCATTAGTTATTTTTATTCATTTGTACATACAGAACAGAAAAGAATATGTCAGTTACACACTCAATAAATTTCCATGTCAGTTTAAAATTAAACCAAAATAACCTCTCTCTTTTTCTGCATGTGTGTTTTTAAGACAATTTTGTATTAATTAACTAAAGGGTATTTTTTTTTTTTTTTTTACTTCAGGGCTGAGATAAATATAAAACCATGGGACAGCATATTGAAAGATATTAAAGAGGGAAAGAAGAGGAAATGGATAGATAGGGAACCATATGCCTACTGGAAAGGGAATCCATTTGTGGACGAGAAAAGGCAGGACCTTCTTAAATGCAATGTCATTGATCAACAGGACTGGAATGCTCGCCTGTTTATCCAGGTGGAAATCAAAATGCTATCATTGTTAGGATTTCTCGGCATAAAGCCTTGATCTTTTGTTCAAACAATTTTTAAATTAACAGGCCCGGTTTGCAGGACTGGATCCTTGAAAGCCAGCAAGGTTTTAAACAATCCAACGTTGCAGATCAATGCACACATAGGTATAATTCTGGACCCAGAACAACATTCTTGTAAACTCTTTAGCTATCAATTTGTAAATCTTTTTCTTTGGTGTTTATGCAGGTACAAGATCTACATTGAAGGGTATGCATGGTCTGTTAGTGAAAAATACATTCTGGCATGTGATTCTGTTACATTGATTGTACAGCCTCAGTTCTATGATTTCTTCATGAGAAGCATGCAGCCTGTGGAGCATTACTGGCCTATAAGGAATGATGACAAATGCAGATCCCTTAAGTTTGCTGTGGACTGGGGCAACAATCACAAAAAGAAGGTACCAATTGTCCTTAATATTTGAATTATGTGATGTTGTATTTTGGCATTGCCTTTGTTAAACCTGATAGAATATTAATGGATTTGGCAGGCACATGAAATAGGAAAAGCAGCCAGTAGCTTTATGCAGGAGCAGCTAAAAATGGACTACATTTATGATTACATGTATCATTTGTTAAATGAGTATGCCAAGCTGTTGAAATTTAAGCCAAGAATACCTGAAGGAGCCATGGAGTTGTGCTCAGAGGTAATGGCTTGTCAAGCAGAAGGGCTCGAAGGGCGAAAAAAGAAGTTCATGATGGAATCATTGGTGAAAGGTCCTTCAATCACAAATCCGTGCACCTTGCCACCTCCTTTTGACACTCGAGCTCTTGCAGCATTTCTCAGAAGAAAAAATAACTCAATATTGCAAGTGAAGAAATGGGAGAAAGGTTATTGGGAAAGTCTCAACAAGCAGTAGTTGATGCCTGGTTTTTTCTCGTTTTCTTTTTGTCATGATGAATCTAGACAACTATACTTTTGGTTTATGTCTACTTTTAAGAAATACATGACTGAACCCTTTACAGGAACATGGAAGAATACCCCCGATCAATCAAATAAACTTGGATCGAGTGAATTTGTTGAGTCAACTGTGGTTCGATTGAAACCAAGAATAAGACCAAGATCCATCAATTTATAAAGGGACTATAGATAAATAAAGTGGTGATTTCAGACAGGTCTGGCTTCCATTGAATCGGCCGGATCATTCAGACAGATTAAGGTGGATCACTTGTAGAATCCTTAAATAATAATACCTTCAGCTATGCTATCAAATGGGGATGGAGGAGTAAGAGAAACAGGAAGAGGCCTAAAATAGATGGAAGAAGCTTGCACGGTTGTACCCTTGGGTTCTTGCAGCCTGTAGGGGTATTTTTGGGCATGTGGAACTCTGTTGATTCTACCTCCCAAGAAATGGCCTGTTTCTGGTGTTTTAGATCACTTTATTGTTAATTTTCCCTTGATTCTTTACTGTCTCCACAAATATTCTCATACAAATTTCAGT
Organism: Gossypium rotundifolium; assembly: GCA_025506655.1. NCBI lineage: Eukaryota > Viridiplantae > Streptophyta > Magnoliopsida > Malvales > Malvaceae > Gossypium > Gossypium rotundifolium. The sequence goes on from CP106733.1 coordinate 168,126,509, forward strand.
TTTGACCACAATTCTCAGTTTTCTCTGTTAACACAGTTGATTGTCCATGTAAAGATTGTGAGTACTAGGATTAATAATAGTTGCAACCAAAGTAATTGGATTTCATATCAGCATTTAGAGATCAAAGCGAAGTTTAAAAGGAAAAAAGGTTTAAATAGGAGTAGCAATCACAATGGTAAATTTCATTTGCTAAATGAATTCCACAGCACTTCAAGATCTACATTACCTCCTGAAAGTATAATTCCTATTTGGTTGCAGTCCTTCCAGGCAGGGTTGGTCCTGAAGCTATCAGATAAGACAGCTGCTAGGCCTATGGCTCCACTTGGTTCAACTGCAACTTTAAGGATATCATAGCAGAGTCTCATTGCTTTGATTATTTCAGTATCATCTACTGTTATTACGTCGTCGACGAGATCACGTACTATGGGCCTAATCAATCATAAGGCATAGAATGAGACTTACTGAAATTTTTGGTCTAACAAGTAAATATGTGTAGTTCGTGAAAGCTAAGACACAGTGCTGTGTGCAGATAGCTAGTGCACTAACTGATAAAAGAAAACATCCACAAACAGGGAATATATCCTTCACACATCAATAAGACACCATGAAAATGAATTTACCAGGTGAATTCACCAAGGAAAGCTCTCAGGCCATCAGCAACCGTATTTGTTTCAGGTAAGGTTACAATTCTACCGGCTGCTTTTGATTGAGCTGCATCATTTGCTCCCTTTGGTTCAGTGGCCAAAACTCGAATGGCAGGATTGATAGACTTGGCAGCCAATGCCACCCCTGATATCAAGCCACCTCCTGCAGATTTTCAAAAACCATTTGTAGTAGAGAAGAAAAAACTCGCAAAAAAACAAAAAAAGGTGATCGATCATGCAGGAATAATAACAGAAAAAAGGCTGCAACACAAACCACTGATGGGAACTATTATAGTGTCTATATGAGGGGCTTGCTCTAAAAGCTCCAAGGATATGGTACCCTGCCCACTGAAACAGATTTCCATATCAATTAATTCACCGATATAACATTAAATTACAGTATTCTCGGCTTAGAAATGTTCAATGTATTACCTTATAATGCGCCCATCATTATATGGATGTATAAGAGCAGCCCCAGTTTCTTGCTGCACCTTGGTTGCAGTTTCCTCCCTCGACTTGATTGTTGTCTCACTCCATATAACCTGACCACCATAACGCACAACATTCTGGACTTTGCACTGCGGAGCATTCTTCGGTATAACTATATATGAAGTGATCCCGCGTAACTTTGCAGCCAATGCCAATGCTGCAGCATGGTTACCACTAATTTTGAAGGATGTGATCAGGTATAACCCAATTAAATAGCAAGGGAAAGGAAACATAATGAAGGGTATAGATCATGGATGGGTTTCAAGTAAACCTGCTATGAGTTACAACTCCCTTAGCAGCCTGCTGATCATCAAGTGAAAATATAGCATTGCAAGCACCTCTGAATTTGAATGCTCCCCTGTTAAGCAACACATAGAACAGTCTTAATTTGGAGAATAAGATGAAATCAAGTAAATAATGATTCCTTTTACCCCTTCTGGAAACATTCACACTTGAAGAACAGCCTCCTTCCAGAAATAGCATCCAGGGACTCTGAGGTCATAAGTGGAGTTTTGTGTATGAAAGAACTGATGCGCGCCCGTGCTTCTTTGATAGAGGAGAGATCAGCAGCATACTTCTCCTTGTTTACTTCCATCTTTAAGCCACTGAATCGAACACTTCAATTCCAAATTTGGGAGAAACAGGAACAAACCAAACAATTTCAGAAGCTACAATCTGGCTAAAGCAACATCCCATTAACAAATATAACTGTAAATACAGAAGTTCCATTGTCAACTAACCAAACTAAAAAGGATGCAAATTTATTGATGCAAACACTTGGATTTTAGCAACTGTATAATGGGTCTACTGTAAAATGAAAGGAAAGGAGGAGGATGAATCCATAAACATTAAGAATGGAGGATAAAGATTAAAACTTCAACAACTTACAGAATATGACTTGGAGAAAGATACAAACTTGAGTGCTGTTTTCTTATTTGTTCGGATTTTACAAAACTGGTAAGAGAGAGTAAGCAAATGCCCAAAGCCAGAAACGGAAATGTCAATGAGAGATTAAATTAGAGATGCTGTCCATGTAAATATGTAATTAGCATACGACGACGCTTTGGACGAGTATTAAATCATGTTTTTTCTGTACTCGTGGGAAATGTATAATGGCTAAAGCCTAAAGACCAACTCTTATCCGTAGTCCATCCTGAATAGGAGGGCGGAAACAAACTAAAAACACAAAGGCAGAAACCCAGAATCGTTAGAAGAAAAAGAAAAAAAAAAAATTGAAGCTCAAAGTATATGTAGATCGAATGTCTCAGCCATCTCGTGCTGTCATTTTCTTCTGCAAGTAAATTTCAATTCTTTTACTTATTTTCAACTACTATTTGATTCTGGGTGTTTTTTTCCCTTTCTTCAAAATTGTTCCTTTTTCTTTCATTTTTTTATATTTAGGGTAAATGGTATAGACTATGAGGAGATCAAAGTCCATATCCCAAAGGGTCAGCATCTAACTCCTGAATTCGAAGGTATTCTTTTTTTTTTTTTTTTTTGTTCGACGAAGGTATTCTTTCATTCTTAATTATTTCACCTTTCAAATTATAATCAATTAATTAGTGTTATGAAATTATTTATAGGAAACTGGACATGTTCAGTTTTTATTCCAATGATTTTGTAGCAGCAATAAAGCTCATGCAAAAGCTGCCTGCCATTGCTGATGGAAAATTCAAGTGGTTTGAGAGGTATTTAAAAAGTATTTCATATACCCCTTGCTTTTTTCCCCCTCATTTTAAAGGTTTCCTAAATATATTCAGTATATATAAATTTTTGCAGCAATGCCATTCATATCTATCTTGCTTATGCGTTTCCTGGAGTTGCAGACTATTGGTAAATGTGATAAAACATAATTTATACATATTTTAACTCTACACTTGGCCTATTTTTAGATAAATTTTCATTAGATTTGATGAATTCAATGCTCCTAAATCCTTAATTTCATGTTTTATAGTCAGTAGAGCTTAAGAGGTCGAAAAGAACGAGAAACAGCCAAAAAAGAGACAAAATGGGCCTTTATCAGACATCACACAACTTGGACTACCGACCACGGATAGATCACACGGCCGTGTGTGGCGAGCAGAATCGACCACAGTCGGAGGAGTCCACCATGGGCGTGTCACACGGGCGTGTCCTTGCCGTAACAAAAATGAATTCTATTTGGAATAAGCCACTTGTGGGTCAAGAGAGGTGTTCCAAAGTCTATATAAACAACTTAGGGTGACGACGTTGAATAGACGCCGAATAGAAGTCAGAAAATACTCCAAGACAGCTCGTTGAGAACAGCTTAGAAGAAGGATTTCCATCAACACTGAATATTTCTCATCAAATTCTTTAAAAAAAATTAGGTTTTTATTATGTTTTGTGGTTTTATGTTTCTCTCTATTAGTATGAATTAAATCCCTCAAATACTTGACATTTGTCGAAATAATAGTTAGTTTCGAAATCAATCAAAGTGCAGTTTCTTTCTATTTCGGAGAGTATTGACAGCGATAGCGTCTGTTGATATCGAATATTTTCCATGCTTATTTGTTGGAGTTCCTTGCTCAGCTTATTTATACTAATTTACAGTGTTACATCTCTATTTGCATGGATGGCTGAATGACATATCATCATACTAGGATTAATAGTTGCCACCAAAGTATTTGGTTTACATATCAGCATTTAGAGATCAAACTAAATTTAAAAGGGAAAAAAAAGTTTTAAATAGGAGTAGCAATAACAATGGTAAATTTCATTTGCTAAATGAATTCCACAGCACTTCCAAGATCTACATTACCTCCTGAAAGTATAATTCCTATTTGGTTGCATTCCTTCCGGGCAAGGTTGTTCCTGAAGCTATCAGATGAGACACCTGCAAGCCCTATGGCTCCACTTGGTTCAACTGCTACTTTAAGGATTTCATAGCAGAGTCATTGCTTTGATTGTTTCTGTATCGTCTACTGTTATTACGTTCTATGGGCCTAATCAATCATAAGGCATAGAATGAGACTTACTGAAAGCTAAGACACAGTGCTGTTTGCTGATAGCTAGTGCACTAACTGGTAAAAGAGAACATCTGCTTACAGTGAATATATCCTTCACACATCAATAAGACACCATGGGAATGAATTTACCAGGTGAATTCACCAAGGAAAGCTCTCAGGCCAGCAGCAACAGTATTTGTTTCAGGTAAGGTTACAATTCTACCGCCACTTTTGATTGAGCTGCATCATTTGCTCCCTTTGGTTCAGCAGCCAAAATTCAAATGGCAGGATTGATAGACTTGGCAGCCAATGCCACCCCTGATTTCAAGCCACCTCCTGCAGATTTTCAGAAACCATTTGTACTTGAGAAGAAAAAACTCTAAAAAAAAACGACAAAAAGATGATCAATCATGCAAGAATAATAACCACAAAATTGACAGAAAAAAAAACTCTGCAGCGCAAACCACTGATGGGAACTCTTATAGTGTCTATATGAGGAGCTTGCTCTAAAAGCTCCAAGGATATGGTACCCTGCCCACTGAAAAAGATTTCCATATCAACTAATTCCCCATTATAACATTAAATTACAGCATTCACAATATCAACTAATTCCCCATTATAACATTAAATTACAGCATTCACAGCTTAGAGTACTACCTTATAATGCGCCCATCACCATGTGCATGCATTAGAGCTGCCCCAGTTTCTTGCAACACATCGGTTGCAGTTTCCTCCCTTCGACTGCATCGTTGGCTCACTCCATATAACCTGACCACCGTACGACACTCTGAACTTTGCACTGTGGAGCAGTCTTCGGTATTACTACGTATGCAACGATCTGGCGTAACTTTGCAGCCAATGCCAAGTCTGCAGCATGGTTACCACTAATTTTGGAGGATATGATCAGGTCTAACGCAATTAAATAGCCAGGGAAGGAAACATAATGAAGGGTATACATGGATCATTGATGGGTTTTAAGTAAACCTGCTGTGAGTTACAACTCCCTTAGCAGCCTGCTGATCATCAAGTGAAAATATAGCATTGCGAGCACCTCTGAATATGTATACTCCCTGTTAAGCAACACATAGAAGAGTGTGTTAATTTGGAGAATAAGATGAAAACAAGTAAGAGATGATTCCCTTTACCCCTTTTGAAAACATTCACACTTGAAGAACAGCCTCCTTCCAGAAATAGCATGCAGAGACTCTGAGGTCATAAGTGAAGTTTGTGTATGAAAGAACCGAGCGCGCCCGTGCTTCTTGGATAGAGAGATCAGCAGCATACTTCTCCTTGTTTACTTCCATCTTTAAGCCACTGAATCCAACACTTCAATTCCAAATTTGGGAGAAACTGGAACAAACCAAAAAATTTCAGAAGCTATAATCTGGCTAAAGCAACATCCAATTAAGAAATATAACTGTAAATATGGAAGTCCCATTGTCAACTACCCAAACTAAAAGGATGCAAAATTATTGATGCAAACACTTGGAATTTGGCTACTGTAAACTGTGTCTAATGTATAATGAAAGAAAAGGTGGAGAATGAAGCCATAAACTTTAAGAAGGAAGATAAAGGTTAAAACTTTAACGACTTAAAAAATATAACTTTGACAGAGTAAGCAAATGCCGACAGCCTGAGACGGAAATGTTAATGAGATTAGATCAGCTTAGAGATATCTTAATGTAATTCGGTGGGGATCATACGACGACGCTTTGGGCTAACCTTGTTAGTAAAGGACAAAAGCCTATACCATGTTTTTGTCCTCGTGAAGGAAATGTACTAAAATGGCTAAAGCCCAAAGACCAACTCTTATCCATTGCCAATCCCAATAAGGCAGCAGGTGAGAGGGGAGAGAGGAGGGTAAAGAAACAAGGGCAGAAACCCAAAATAGATAGAAAAAAAAAAAAGGGGTGAAAATGAAGCTCAAAGTATATGCAGATCGAATGTCTCAGCCAAGTCGTGCTGTCATCATCTTCTGCAAGTAAATTTAATTTCTTTTACTGATTTTCAACTATCTGATTCTGGGTGTTTTTCTCTTTCTTCAAAATTTTTCTTTTTTTCTTTTTTGTATGTTTAGGGTAAATGGTATAGACTATGAGGAGATCAAAGTACATATATCGAAGGGTCAGCATTTAACTCCTGAATTCGCAGGTATTGTTTCATTCTTAATTAATTCACCATTCGAGTTATAATTAATTATTAGTGTCATGAAATTATTCCAATGATTTTGTTGCAGAAATAAATCCCATGAAACAGCTGCCTGCCATTGCTGATGGAAGATTTAAGTTGTTTGAAAGGTATTTGAAGAGTATTTAGTTTACCCCTTGCTTTTTCCCATCTTTTCAAAGGTTTCCTGCATATTCAGTCTATATAAATTTTTGCAGCCATGCCATTCTTATCTATCTTGCTTGCGCCTTTCCTGGAGTTGCAGACCATTGGTATGTGCGGTTGCTTTCTCTTTCTGCTTACATTCCACGGATAGGGATAGTGTCTGTTGATACAATTTCTTCCATGCTTACTTTTTGGAGTTCCTTGCTAAGCTTCTTTTTTCTATTACTTACATACAGTGCTACATCACTATTTTCACATGGATAGTTGAATAACATAAGTGGTATATCAATGGCACAGTGTTAATGCTACTTATGACATCTGACTTACTTGCTGATGTCTATGTGCTCTGGATTATTGTTTTACTTTGAACTTATGTGGTTTCTAATTCTAACCACATGATTTTCAAATGTATTTTTGGCACATTCCACGTTCAGTTTGATCTGCAACTCAATTCTTAACAAATTTGCTCATCCGTGTTTTAAGGTATCCAGCTGATGTTTTCAAGAGAAGTAAGATACACTCGGTGTTGGATTGGCATCACTCCAACTTACGTCGTGGTGCAGGTGTATAATTAACACTGAAAAGAATCAAACTATTTAAATGATTGATGAATGGTGATTGATAGTATAGGACAATATTGCTTTTATCACAATTCTTGCTTTATGACATGTTGTTACCCCTTCTGGATCAATCCCATTATTATAACAACATTTTCTCTGGATTGGCATTTCAAGCATCAGATTTGTGCACTTCTTTTCCCTTAATTACAATATTAGACTATCAGGATGCTAAATTCCTTCCATTCTTTAGTTTTGGCATCTTCACATCAATAAATTATTGTGCTTGACTGTGTGTGCAATTCAAATTCACTTTTCGTCGTCTATGTGGTTTCATCATCTCCTATGACATATGCTTGGCTATGTTGTTGTGCATATAAATGTTTCCTTCCTTGGGTAAGATAGGCTTTTCAACTCGATGATTCTCTTTTCAGCCCCATATGTTTTCAATACTACAATAGCACCTATACTTGGCCGTCCATTGAATCCACAAGCAGCTGCTGAAGCTGAGATAATTCTGTCATCATCTCTTTCAAAGCTAGAGTCCTTTTGGCTCAAGGGTAATGGACGTTTTTTGCTAGGCGGGAACCAACCATCCATAGCAGATCTTAGCCTCGTTTGCGAGTTAATGCAACTTGAGGTACCTTTTTGTGACTTCATTTTTTGTCCAAATTTCAATTTTTTTTGTTGCCTTCTCTGGTGGAACATAATATTGTGATATAGGTTCAGGATTGTCCTCCTTAGATTACCTTTTTCCTTAAAGACACTCATGTGCTACCACTCATCACCATAATCATCTCAACAACAACCTGAGCCTTTTTCCCACTACATAGATCGTTTCTTGGATCTCCCCGTTGTGTACTTTTTAGGACCACATCCTTTATAAGCATCATAAAATGGGGTTGCACTAGCGCAAGTTTTAGTTTTATGGACTTGTCTGCCTACATTTCAGCAGAAAAGATTGTCATGTTTCATCTGTTTTAAAACAGAGCTCAAGACTAGTCCTGAGATTTACCTTTCTGCTCAAACCTACATATATTTTATTACTTGCAGTGCTTCCCCTGACCTACACCACTCCGGTAGATGTTTTTCGGTGACAAAAGTTTTTGTTTCTATAAATTACCACTTCAAGATTAATTGCTAATCTCAGAATCTTTGGAAAGACATTGAAATTTGATAAAATTTATTGGATGTAGGTTTTGGATGAGAAGGATCGCACTAGGTTATTGGGTCCGCACAAGAAAGTGCAGCAATGGATTGAGAACACAAGAAATGCCACAAGTCCTCACTTTGATGAAGTACATAGAGTCATCATGCTGGCCAAAGAAAGACAACAACATCAGCGGTTAAAGGCAGCAAAAAATGAAGGCGGATCCAACATGAAAAAGCCGTTGGTTTCTAGAATGTGAGGGAAAACCGTAGTACCAAGTACTTATTTCCAGATGATAAGCAATTATTAGCTTGTATACACGATACATGTTTTACCTATGGTTTATACTGCAAGTCCTATGGTTAGATTTATACTGTTGTCCTAACTCTAGTATCTATTGTTGCGAATTTTCATTCTCAAAAGCTGTGTTGCTTGATCAGTATCACAAATGGATATTATTTGTTGCCCTTGCTCTAAGGGTTTTGCACTTTTGCATCGTATTTTGATTCCCCTACCCTACCATTAGCAGATCTCTATAGGGTACACCAAGCAGCCAAGATGCCTGCTGAAAAAACTGTACCTTAATCATTGAAAAGGCTACAAAAATCCTATATGGTCGCTTGTCATAAAGAAGTTTTTACTTTAAACCAAAACTAGAAATAACCAAATACTAGCTATTTGACTTGTACAGAAATATGAACTAGCTGGCTCCTGAAGCTCAACTGTATCAACATTCAGAGCTGCCATGTTCATGTCATTGACCTGATTACAAGCGAATGTTTTACAGTTATTTGATAAAGTGCTCTATAGTGAAAAACCATTAACTATTCTGGTCTATGGGGACTCAAATGCCCAGCTTGAAAAGTTACAAAGACGCATTTTCCTTAACAATGTGAATGGAATCGAATGAATTCTAGGACTGGGTTTTATGTTATCTTTTCGACCATTTATCTAGTTCTACACGTATTTGAGCATATGTCACTTTCCATTTATATCATAAATGTCACATTTAAGAATCTAAATTGCTTAACAAGATCGAATAGTGTTTTCATCCTCAGATAGCTTCCTGTATCGAAAATCCCTTCTGGAGAACCACAGAAAGTTGCTAAATTGGCTGCTTCCATTACGTATTCTCTGCTGCAAGAGATCCTGATCCTTACTCACCTCTCCGTATTCAACGACTCGACAGATGGCCCTGATTTATCATACATGTTAAGAGATGAAAAGTCCACGTGTAGACACCATCTTCACAATCCTACACTAACCCCCACCCCCGGGCCAAGATTTTTCACAGGGCTCCAAAAAATTCCTGTTTTACTTGAAATATGCTCGTTCGACGAAATCTAAGTGCACTTGCTGTGTCTGCTTCTCTACTTTTAGGAAAGCGTTCCTCACCGAGTTTTAACCAAACCCTTTTGAGTTTTCCACAGATTTCACCAGTTTATCTGGTATCTCACTCGATCAAAACAGGGTCTTCAAGGTCTTTCGTGGGTAGTTTGAGATTTGATCATACTATGGCTGCTCAGTCCTCCAAGGGGTCAGTTCATGACTTCACTGTTAAGGTTAGTTTTGGGTATAAATTTTACCCCCACAAACGAAGTTTATTTGATTCAAATTCAGTTTTGTCTTTGATTCAATTTTCAATTTCCCCTCCCCCCCTTAAGGTACGGGTTTGGTTCTTCAGGATGCAAAAGGAAATGACGTCGATTTAAGCATTTACAAGGGCAAGGTCCTCTTGATTGTCAATGTTGCATCTCAATGGTACCTCTAAATTTCAATTTTGTGTAACAAGGATATAGTGGATTGATTGCACGTTTAGATGATACTTTTCTTTGGCCTACTTGTTGGATTTTAGCTTTAATTTCTGCATAGTTTTGAATTTGGTGCTTAAAATGTTGATGCAGTGGCTTGACCAATTCCAACTACACTGAGCTGAGTAAATTGTATGAGAAATATAAAGATCAAGGTTTGTTTTAGCATCCTTGTAGCTTCTTGTTTCTGAGGACCATTCATGAGCCTTTAGTTGTTTTCAGTGAAGTTGAGGTGTCGACAGCACTTGAAGTATCATGGAACTGCCATTTGATTATTTGATTTGCTGGTGTGTCGGGTCAGGTTTCGAGATTCTGGCATTTCCATGTAACCAGTTTGGGGGTCAGGAGCCAGGGAACAATGAAGAAATCTTGGAGTTTGCTTGCACTCGCTTTAAAGCTGAATACCCCATATTTGATAAGGTATATATCCTTTTGACGTTATATGAATGATGTTGCTAATTGTACTTTATATAGTTAATGTTTCTTAGCTTAATAACTAATCTTTTTGGGTCTGCAAAACTCCTTATTCCGGTTGCCAATGTGATAATGGTGTGCAAGCCTTTGTAAAGGCTTCAATAACATTAAGATAACGAGCTCTTCTCCTCATGTCCACATGGTTTTAGGCATGTTGGAGTTGACTTCATTTCAATGGATTGCAGGTGGATGTGAATGGCGAGAACGCAGCTCCGATATACAAATTCCTGAAGGCTAGCAAAGGTGGAGCTCTGGGTGGAATTCTGGGGGACGACATCAAGTGGAATTTTGCCAAGTTCCTGGTGGATAAAGAGGGACACGTTGTGGATCGTTATGCCCCCACTACTTCCCCTTTTAGCATCGAGGTAAAACACCTCCATTTTTGCCTTTTCTTTTGCTTTATTTATACCCATCACACCATTCAATGATCAAAGCTCCTAATCGATTTCAGTTGATATTTACAGAAGGATATAAAGAAACTGCTTGGCTGATGTTTTGGGCTTCGTCACCTCAGGCTTTGAGTGAATAAAGTTAAATGTTTTTACCAATAAAATCTATTACGATGGTGTTTCTCTCTTCTTCTTTTTTCCTTCCATCTGTTAAGATGGGCTAGACTGTACCAGAATTTACAAGTTGAACCCTATAACTTAATATATTTATACATATTATATAATATTTACAAATTTTAGAATTTATCAATAATAGAAATAATTTTAGAACTTGGCGACAAATTACAAGAATTTCATGCTCAAAGCTCATGTACTTGAGAATTGTAATTCTTTCATCAGTAAAATGATACGCATGCAGATCTCTGCGTTCCATGCATCACTGACTGTACACGAAAGTTTGGCCAATTAGCCTCGCAATTTTAATAAAATCTTTTGGAATAAAATATGGCAGTTAAATTAGGAATCTTAGAAATATCAAAAGATTTTTTAAAAAATAACAAAATTATTCCAATATTTTATAAAATAAAATAAATTACCCTTCAAAACAATTATCAATTTTAAAGTATATTTTTACATAAATATATTTTTACCATTTTTGGTGTGGACAATTTTGAATCAATTTGTTGAATTGAGATTTCTTTAAAATTTATACATCTTTTCAAATTTTATTTCTGCATTTTTAAAAATTAATATTATATTATATGTATTGCCCACCCAAGCCCCCAACCATCGGTTCGCCCAATAAACCAATCCAATATTAAAAATCCATAACCCACTGATACTAACCCTGTATCCTTAACCCAACCCGAAAATCCCTAATCTAAAACAAAAAATAACACAAAAATCCCCATTCCACTAACCCTAATCAGTAATCTAATGTTCTTATCTCCCCAAATATCTTGCTTCCTCTGAAATCTCTCTACCACCGAGTGCCGACAGCCACCAGTCACCACCGACCACCGTAACCCAACGCAGTGACGCGCCTTCACTGTCTGGTCACTTCACTCACCACCGTCCAATATTTCAAGGCTCAAGCAGCTTGCACTCTTCTGGGTTCTCCGTTGTCGTCGCTCATCATTGCTGGAACCCCTTTTACCTTCAGATTCTTTCTGGGCTCTCTGTTTTTCAAGGTGTAATTAGTTGCCTTGTTTATTGATAAATGGACAGTGTTGGGGAATAGTTTAGGATTAGGTTTATGCCAAAATTCTTTTAACTTTATCGAAAACCTTTCACAAAATTTTTAGTTTTGCCTCTAATCACGGGGAAGTACTTAGTAGTGACATAGCTTTTTTGTGTTCATTGTAGCAGCTTTAAAGAATTTTACTTATATAAAGGACATGACAGAACAAATTTAAGATAGCAGCCCTATACCTTTGCCTTTACCATTATTCCTAAATCCCCCAAATCAGTTCCTATTTTCACCAAAAATCCCTAGGTGTTGTTGTGCCGCTCACCAGCAGTTGAAGCTGCTGCTTCCTCTGTCGCCGGCGTTCACTACTGTCTTCTCCTTCTCTGCTCCAGCCTTCAGCCGTCGCCGTCCCGCTGTGCTGCTGGTCAATCTCATCCAATTCCAGGTATCTCCATGGCTTCAAGAGAAACTATGTTTTTTTTTCAATCCCTTCTATATTCAATCCTACTTGTCCTCGAAGTTGCCAGTAAATCAAATTTTCTTTTTCGGTTTTTGCATCTTTAATTTCTTGATTAATCGGTGAGTTCTTTTCGTTCTTCAATCACTTAATGCATCGTTTTGTTTCTTTAATGTTTAATGTTATTTTGAATTTGTTGTTAAAGATTGTTTCTCTGGTCTATTCTTTGAATGAGAGATACATGGATTTTAAGTTTTGAATTCACTGTTAAAGTGTCTCAAAAGCTTGAATTTCCAGTTTTTTTTTTTTAACTTTACTGGAGTTAACAATTTTTTTTAAAGCTTGAACTTTTTTTTTTCCCATTGATGTAGGGTGTTGGAATTCATTGTTTAAAGGTTCCCAGTTATTAAAGCATGAATTCACTATTAAAGCGTCTCAAAATAAACTCTTTTTTTGCCATTGATGTAGGGTGTTGGAGATTCATTCTAATTTACATGTGATTTAAGTTTTAAGAGAAATGGGTAATTGTTTAGGGTCAGAATGGATCCCTCAAAGCAAGAAACAAACCAAAAAAAAGCTTCTAAACCGATGGCTAAGAAGGAAACCCAAGAATTCCAATTTGTTGTTTACAATACCATGACTCAGCAAAAAGAGGTTTTCAAGCCCAAAACCCCTGGAGAAGTTCGCATGTATGTCTGCGGTGTCACTGCCTATGATTTCAGTCACCTTGGCCATGCTCGTGCTGCCGTTTCCTTTGATGTCCTTTACAGGTGCATAATTTGTCTTAGAGAAACCCCTTATGCTTTTTTCCCCCTTTATTTTTAAAATTGGTTGCTGACTATTGGAATTATACAGGTACCTTAAGCATTTGAGTTATGAGGTTACTTATGTCAGGAATTTTACTGATGTTGATGATAAGGTTTGAATTTCTATCTGAGCAGCTCTTTGCTTTTGGTTTTTGGTGATTTAGTTGAGAGCAATGACGTAGTTTTTTATTTTTATTTTTTTTATGTTGAAATGATACTTATCATTTGAATCTGATGCATTCAACTTATGTATTTCTAATATTGGGGTGGGGAGTTGAAACTTCAACTTAATAGTTGTTTTCTCCTTTTGAGCTTATTGAATAATTATGTCAACAGTTGACGTTACAAGAGCTTAAAGACTTCTATTTGATTTGTTTATCTATTTTGAACTTGTTTATGAGCATTCTTTCTGGAGATGTTATAGACAGAATGCATTCTCTTGTTGCTTATGGTTACCGCTTTTACTTTCTGACTAATAGTCCATCTCTCATATCTCAATAACAATTATGTCTTTCTCATATTATGAGAGCTACTGATTGGACTTTTTCAGATAATTCGTCGAGCCAATGAGACTGGAGAAGATCCAATAAGTTTGAGTGACCGGTACTGTAAAGAATATAATATAGATATGAGTGATCTACATTGCCTTTCTCCAACAAATGAGCCACGTGTTTCTGATCACATGGAGCAGATCAAAGATATGATAACTCAGGTTTCCTTCCTATTTAATATGCTAGTTTTATTTTGTAGAAATATGAATACCATGATTCCTCTCTCCCTTTAGCAATCGTGCATCTCTCTCCCCCCTTGTGGAAAATGTAGTGCACATATTTATGGTCGAGTTCACTGTTGCATCTCTATTGCTACTTTAGGGGAATTTTCCTAGTATAATTAGGTTTATGCACATTTAAAACTCATGATAGCACTATGTTTTTATGTATGCATGCATAATGTGCATATGTATGTATTTGCATTAACAAAAGTATGATTCATTTAAATGTTATATTTGGTAGTTATCTTTTCAGATCGTTACCTTATTACTGTGATAAAAAGCTATTATTGGGCATGTCCTTGTCATGTATTGTATACTTGTAATTTATTTACATCTGCCCAATGATAATCAATGATGTAGCAAGGACCCATGGTCTGGTCTTAGAAGGCGTTTAAGATGTTTCCTTCTAATATTGATCATGAAGAAGTAGAAGAGCAGTTTTTAACTTGCACCAATTCATATTGAGCTGAAGTTGCCCATTTTAATTGTTAAGAGTTGTTGAACTGCTGAACATGAAGTTTATTACATATATTGCATTAGTATAACGTGTGAAGGGCTGAAGGCAATTACTTCATATGCCGTTTTTTAACTCCTCTCATAACTTTCTCTATAATTTGATCTTGCAGATTATAAACAAAGACTTCGGATATGTTGTTGATGGCGATGTGTTTTTTGCTGTTGATAAATTCCCAAATTATGGCAAGTTATCTGGGCAGAAGCTGGAAAACAATAGAGCAGGTGAACGTGTTGCTGTTGACTCAAGGAAGCGTAATCCTTCCGACTTTGCATTATGGAAGGTGCAAAACCTACTAACTTACTAGTGATTTTAGGGTTGTAATCAAGCTGAGTCTAGCCTATAGGGGCTCAAGATTCTTTCCTTTTGAAATCTTGAGGCTTGATCATGGGGGAGCTTTAATTTATGTGCTTGAGCTTGTTTTGAAAAAAATAAAGCTACTTGAGCTCCCTTCAATTAGGTTCAGTTATTATTAAATTTATTTAAGGAGTAGGTATTTATAGTGTGTTCATGCTTGCGACTTTTCATCTAAATTCTAAAATTTGCCCCTCCCAGAGTTGCTGTACTGTGCTTAATCTGGTCAAGCTATAAAAAAAATTATTCAAATTACCATTGCTTTCTAATGTCTAGCTGTTGATTGAAAAAACTACCACGTAAACTCTATGGATGGGACTCTAAATAGGCAACTATATTTAAAGTACGAGCTAAGTTACCTGAAATTTTTATTTTCTCTAAAGTACTTGTGTTCGACATCTATGTCCGACATATTTAGATGCGGAGGTCTTACCCTCAAATTATATGGAAACTTAAAAAAACAGTGGGCTATCTGCATAAGACGCATCTGATTATCCAACATTCATCTGAACTCTAGGTTACATAGAGTACAAGGATGACAAACCCTAATTACAAGATAACCAAAATATAAGACTTGCGATTTAGATACCCCTCCCCCTTCAATAATAATGACACATTTCATTGAAACTATTGTTGCACAAATTCTAATGTCAAGATTTCTTTATCCATTCTATTTGCATCAGTTACCTACCATTTATAATGTTGGCATCTTCTCCAAATTCTGATGTTGAATAGTTGTTTCAGGCTGCAAAGCCAGGTGAGCCATCTTGGGACAGCCCTTGGGGACCTGGACGACCTGGGTGGCACATAGAATGTAGTGCAATGAGTGCACATTATTTAAGCTTCAAATTTGACATTCATGGTGGTGGGCTTGATTTGATTTTTCCTCACCATGAAAATGAAATTGCTCAAAGTTGTGCTGCATGCGAAGAGAGTGACGTAAGTTATTGGATGCACAATGGGCATGTTACTAATAACAATGAGAAGATGTCAAAATCTTTGGGTAACTTTTTCACAATTCGCCAGGTGAAGTTGGGGTTTATTATTTATGTGATTTTTCCTCCCATCTGGTTCTAGTTGCAGAAGTATTCTCATACGAGCTTCCTTTTTTGTGTTAAATTATTTGTTTTCTTCTAGATTACTGAGAGATATCATCCACTGGCTTTGCGATACTTCTTGATAAATGCACACTATCGTTCTCCTCTCAATTACTCCGTTGTTCAGTTGGAAGGTGCATCAGACGCTGTTTTTTACATATATCAGGTTTAAAGCTTATTTCACTTCTATTTTACTTTGCAATAGACATATGCTGGTCGGAGTTCAGATGTCTTAGTACGGACAGTGATCTGGCCTTTTAGGCTTAAAATTTGTTTATATGAATTGTCTAGGGCTTGTATTCTTTTGAGGTGTCATGGATGCAGGAGCGTGCCTCATTCCATTTCTTGGAGTTCAGCTATATTTTAATATTGGCCTCCTTTTACCACTTAATATTCTTCTATAATTGATTAGATTTGCGCTACCAGTAGAGTTGCTTCCAGGTTAAAAATTACTCAAAAAGTGTGACCGGATTATTTGTTGAGTCGACCTGAGATCCCAAGTTTTTTTTCTCAATTACAGACTCCAGGCAATTGTACCTGGAGTTAGTTTAGATTCAAGTCCTTCGGAAAAGTATCCTTACCTGCTTTGTTGTACAGACTTTGAAAGATTGTCAAGATGCTCTATTGCAACTACAAGAAGAAATGCCCAACAATGGCAAACCAGCTCGGATTACTCCGGACGCCAAGGAATGCATTAGCAAGCTCCGCAATGAGTTCCAGGTGAAAATGTCAGATGACTTGAGCACTTCACTTATACTGACTGGAGCCTTTCTAGAAGCATTGAAGTTGGTAAACAATTTGTTGACCATGCTAAAGGTATTTGTTTATCTCTCCGAATGCTAGTAACTCTCTTTTATATATATATAAGTCTATGCCAAGGAAGAAAAAAATATATTTTCTCTTGTAATTTGACAGAAGAAGCAGCAAAAGCAACAAAGATTATTGGTAATTCAATCCCTTAAAGAGATTGAGAACGAAGTTACGAAAGTTTTGGATGTTCTTGGATTGCAGCCACCTTGGTCTTATAACGAGGTGACGGGATTTACTTATTAAATGAAGTTACAGATTCATGCCTTCTGTTAAAGTTAACACTAAAGATGAATTTCTACTAAACAGGTTTTACTGCAATTAAAGGAGAAAGCATTAACGAGAGCCGGGTTGGTGGAGGATGATGTGATTCGTCTAATTAACGAGCGAGCTGAAGTGAGGAGAAACAAAGACTTCTTGAAAAGTGATCAGATGAGAGCTCATTTGCAAGCAAAGGGCATTGCACTCATGGATGTAGGCACGGAAACAATTTGGAGACCTTGTGTTCCTGTTCAACAAGACTCGGAAATAGTGCCATCAGAGTGCCAGAAGGTCCCTTCCAAGCCTGAAAGTGCGTAATAATGCAGATCTTGATTCGAGTTCACCAAAAAAAACATATTGAATTTGCTTCGTATGGTGGTTTTTATTATGAAAACAATTTGGTGGGATCAAGGCCATTTCTAGACATTTTTGATTCATAATTTATAAAATGTCTTTCCGTTTCTGACCTAGTAAACTTGTGTAATGAACCAAGTTCTCTCACGATTGGATTGATTGCCTTGCTTCTATTTGGCCTTCAGCTGCACAGACAGTGAGCCAGATATTTTCTCTTCTGAATACAGTACTTTAATAGTGTTGTATACTGGTAAATAACAGGCATGAATATGGTGGTTATATTAGCAATGGTTATGGGTCACGCTACCCACTTAAGCCCAAAGCTCTTCTCAAAATTTGGGAGGATTCGGGTAGAAGATTAGGCCCTTTAGGCTCGGGTTTAACATTTAAGGTTCGAGTTTAGTCTGGCTCGATCTGTTTTAAGTTATCATGTTGTATATTATGTTATTTTTATATATGATGTAATCTAAAGCATATGAAAAAAATAAACTTATACTAATTATAGTATACTATTTTAATGTAAACATTAAAAAATATCAAGATGACTATATAAGTATTTTTAATAAATAAAAATATAAAAAATTATTAAATATTAAAATAAAATAATATAAATATTTTTAAAAAAATAGAAAATAATATGGATGAATTTAAAATAAAATTGGGTTAATTTTTGTAAATGTGGGAGAATTTGAGAAAAAATTAATCTTAAATTTAAAGGCAGACTCGGCCTGAAAAAGAATGAAATATGTTATTATCAAAGTACGTCTTAACTCGACCCATTTAACACCTATGAATTGGACTTATGTTAAGCTGTTAATGTAGGTCTACGATCAGAGGGTGAAAAACTTGTACACGTTTAAGCAGATTAAAGCATCAGATGTGGAGACAGCATGGTTTATGCCATGGAGATGGAATAGGGTATTTAAAAGCCAGAATGGTTTTCCAGTCTGGGACAAACAAGACAACGATTAGTATTACTCAATGACGACCCTAACTCCAAATAACCCAGACTCCATCTATGCTTTTATGGTTAAGGTTGGTCTATCGTTCTTTTCTCTAATCCTTTTTTTGATCACTGTTTAAGCTCTTCAGTAAGTTTTAAGTCCACTTAAGAGCTTTAAGTTCACTTTCTTACCCTTTTTAAAGTAAAATCTTGCTAGGCTATGTTGTTTTGTTCTTTCAACTCATCATATCTTGTTATAAAATAGCAAATTTGGTAAATTTTGATAGTTGCTTGACACCTTTTCAGTATTTTTTGGGTTCTAAACTTATCACTAGTAAGACTTCTGTTTGCGGATTACCCATTTTGCTAAGGTTGTTTAGTTACTTACTGTTGACGGGGCAATAGAAAGGAAACTAAATTAACTTGATACAGAGATGCTGACCTGAGATATCAGTGGAGAAATGATCTTTTTTTTGTATGAAAATAACGCCAAATGCAGAAACTTTCTCAGTTTCTTAATGCTTAACAAGGGTTCTTAACGGTTTTTAATCTGATGAGATTTTATTGAGCATCAGATGGAGGAGAAGAAGGTAGTGAAATTAAATTGTAATATTCTATTTCATTGCCAACCAATCAAATGGTTGTAAATGGTATTGTCCTGGTTTCTTTTACGGAAAAGTATTTAAAAGGGGCATTTTGTGTATATATTTTCTCTTTTATGCATATGATCCTCTGCTTCTGTTGATAGGATGCTAAGGGAAACGATGTGGATCTCAATATTTACCAAGGAAAAGTGATGTTGATTGTTAATGTTGCTTCCAAATGGTACCTTCTTTCTATTTCTGTGATCAATATTTAATGTGTTATATTTGCAACTGAGCCAATTGACGACTGTTTATAGCCATGAATTTATTTTTATGACTATCTCTTCGGTTATTTTATGACAGTGGAATGACAAATTCCAACTACACAGAACTGAACCAATTATACGAGAAGTATAAAGATCAAGGTTTGCATTTTGAACCTTTGAGTTTGCCTCAACCTTCATTATCGATGTGTTTAGAAGAACAATGTAATACAACAGCCTCTACTGTTTCCTTATGTGTGCATATATTGTTGAAATTTTATCGGGATGAATTCCACTTTGAAAGATACATTGACATTACATTGCTTGCATGGACTAAAATCTGCTTTTGTTTCTGTAAAAGGCTTGGAGATTCTGGCTTTTCCGTGCAATCAATTTGGAGAGGAGGAACCAGGATCAAATGTTGAGATTTCTGAATTTGTTTGCACCCGCTTTAAATCGGAATTTCCTATCTTTGATAAGGTAACTAGAACCATGCTGTACTTGTTTTACTGTTGAAGCTTAGTAAAACTTGGGTAATTTTGCCACAATCATTGTTAGCAGTTCTGAACTTTACAGTTCTTTTAACCAGGATTCATATAGTTGAGGATCTACCCCGATGGGCATCCTTTAGGCACAATTTTGCTAACATGATTGCATGAAGAACACCGCTCATGAACCGTATGAATATAATGTGTAAATTTTTATTGAAGCATCTCTTCTTGCTGTTGTGATATTAGATTGAAGTAAATGGTGATAATGCCTCTCCACTGTACAAGTACTTAAAGTTGGGGAAATGGGGAATTTTCGGAGATGATATCCAATGGAACTTCGCCAAGTTCTTGGTCAGTAAGGATGGCCAAGTTGTTCATCGTTATTACCCCACCACTTCTCCACTTAGTCTTGAGGTGAACTACTTTTTTTTTGCCTTCCCAATTCTTATGCTTAAAAGTTTGATTTTGGCATTTTATATTGAGGTGTTGTTATTATGAAGTGAATTTGATCTTTGGATTTATATTGTGTTATTGCAGTATGATATAAAGAAGTTACTGGAATAATCAGTGACAAAGAGGAGGTAAGATGAAAACCCGGCCGGTTAGTGCCGAAAGGTAAAGGCTAAGACTGATCAACTGATCAGAATGTGAGTATAAAATATTTGTTCTCATCCACGAGTGTTTAGTTCAGGTTTGTAAAATTTGTATTGCAAAATACTGTGTTAGAACAATGTTGGACTTTATCACCATGTATGTATGTATGTTTATATATTGGGTGTAAGAGTTGCCTTAGTTTAAGATCAAGCTCAAGGAGCTTGAGCTTGTCCCAAAACCCGCGTAATCTGTATTTGATGCGTGTCCAGATGAGATAAAATAACTTTTTTATAAAAAACCGAATTCATCCATGTTGAATGCACCCACTGAACCGAATTTGAGCAACATAATGTAATAGTTTTATTCCTTGGAAACTACGAAGAGTGGAAGGTTCATGCTCAAAGGACATGGATGAACTGAATTCATATTCTCCTTTACATTTTCTTTTTTACCAGTTATGTACTTATGATTGTGTTGACTTATTATTTAAATTACTTTAGCAAATTGATGAAAAGTTAAATGGAAATCTGAATGAATTTTCAAGTTTGTCCTTGCAGTTTTATATTGATTAATCATTCATTTGTAATAGACCGTCACAAATTTGCTTTTCCATTCCTTATTCCTGCACTGCCTCCTTTCATACTTAAAATGAAAGAAAAAAAATACCATTAACAGAAGCTTAGAGTTACAAATGGATTCAGGATTTTAGACCCTTTTGTCATGCCTGACAGCCAAGTGGAATAGCTTCATTGCTGTGTGTTGACGGTTTCTTGTTTTTCATCCAACTTTGAAATGTTGCAGATAATAGTAGATGGATTTCACAGTTATCACAGACAATATATCTTCGCCCTACAAACTAGACAAACAGTGACTTTGTTACAATCTAAGTTAGCAACCCTGTTGCACCTATTGGGCGGATGGGAAAGATTTTAATTTTTTTCATACTTCTCAAAGATTCAGTACATGTACAACAAGTATGTACGTGAATGCGGTGCTCATCCTCGCATCAAGTCAATATCTGCGTGAGGGTTTCTCAGACCAACTGGCCGTGAACCGGGCCAAGCACTCATAGAAGGGGGAATGAAATGTTGAGTTGAAGGTGCAGTTGTTGGCGTAGTTGAGTCACTGCAGCGCTGGGGCACAGCCTCCTCTGCTTTTGGGCTTGCCAGTTGCTTGTTCTTTGTTTTAGATCCCCCATAAACAAAGCTGCAAACCACCAGCTGCAGCAAGTGTATAATACCTTAAAATCATATGCATAAGCTTCTCATTTTTTTAACCCACCGAAAACACTAACCGGGTTGCAGACATACAATTCAATGACATATCACACCCTTATTCAAACCCACTCATTCCAACCAGCACGTCTTATGCACATGCAAATAAGACCCTAGTCAAACTCGTCTGATTTTATAAGCATCAAAATAGAAGCTAAATTTGGAGAAATGAAAAGGATACCTGAACTAGGCTTGATGCAATCAATGTTGCGACGCCACCACCTATGACATGACCATCGGGAGTAGAAAGTGAAGCACTTATGCCCCCTGTTCGACTGCGTGGTCCACCATCGTCCGCAAGTAAGTAAGAACCGGACAAGCATAATATCTCAAACTGGCCCTAAGAAAAGCTAAAACAGATCAAATAAGTTCCCACCTAGCCAAGGATAAATATGTAATGGAAGGATCAATTATTACATGATTATAAACTAAACTAAACTTTACACGACAGTTTCATTGGTAGAAAGCCTGTACAGACAAAGCACAGAGACAATGACGACAACAAAAATCCCTGACCGAACTAGTGCATAATTCAGGCCACCATACTATGGTTTCACAAAATGCATTTTCATCCGGAGGAAAGAAGCACATTGGTTTCATGTTCTACATTCCAAACTGCCATTCCAAGAACTCAAATAAAGAACCTAGTAAGACATTTGGGCATGAGAAGAGTCATGGCATAAAGACTTCTTCTTTTTTTAAGAGAAGGAAATGCCAAAAGAAGGGCAAGTGCCACAACCTCATATGTCACAGTAGGAGTAGAAGATGCAGGTTGACGTAGGGTTACAGAGGAAATTGTACCACTGCCTGATAAGATGCAGACAGCTCTTGGCCGTTGTTGTGAAAAGGACAACATTTTCGCTACAATGTCCTGGAAAAGAAGATTGCATATTCCTTGTCAAATTAAAGATATACAATCTACATGGTTAGGAAATTGCTGATGCTCATACAGGTAAAACACATTAAGTTTATTTGAAACAGATATGATTGCCCATGTCCCTTGTATGCCAATTCATAAAGGCACATGTGTCTTTAAAGTTGGACAGTAACTCATACTCACAGACAGTTCAAAGCGTGAAGTGGCTGTGCCAAAGTTACCATTATGCATAGATCAGTGTCCTTTTGAACAAGTTGAACACTGTCATCTCTAACGTTAACTCCACTAAGCAAATTAATCATTAAAAGCTGGTTCAGAAGAGAAATTCAATATTTATCACAAGAAACAAAGATGCCGCTGTGGACTAGCATGCAAATGTGGCAAGTATAATGGTCTCCTCCTATACTTTTTTAACTCATACCACCTTAACAACACATCTGTTCGATATGGGCATGCTTGTAATCCCCATGCATGTTTAGTCTGATCTGTATTTGAGTGTATGATCATAGGGTTAGTCAAGAAGACTTCCCATCCATCAACGTCTTCTTATTCTCAAAATTTATATGGAGGAGATCACAATTCCATCCACGTTAAAGTCACAAGAATTACAAGCTCCAACAAAATCCTAGAAAGCAAACATTACACACCAATAATGCAATGGAAAGGACCTGTTTCCAAATCATCTAGCTCAACAGCTATGCTATATTAAAGAGATTCTCATGCACCTATTTAACTGCAAAAGATATAAATTCAACATCACTTGTATTGTGTATTAAATGTGAGATAAACTAGAAGGATGTCATTTACTTCTCCAATTCCAACAGTGACAACATGGGGAGCAAAGGCCAGCCCTGCCGAACTGTTCATCCATTCACCTATCAAAAAACAACTTAACTTTTAAAGACGTATCCTGAAAACAAGCAGCATATATTCGCAATGCAGGTAGTTATCTAAGCATCAAAACGCAACAAAAATCTAACCTAGAGTTGCTAATTGCTGCTTCCTCCCAGTCCCAGGAGGACGGCCTTTCTTTCTTTTTTGGCCAGAAGCATCTGAGACTGATGAAGACTTAGGCTTAGAAGGCAATGGCAAAAGTCCCAATGAAACCTGCCCACCAGGAGCATATTTCCGGGGCCTCCCTCTCTTTTTCTTCACCGGCTCCCCCGGTGGCATCCCAGAGGAGACACCCATATCAATGCCATGAGGGAAACTGACATTTTTAGGCTCCCCTGTAAATGTTGATCCAATATTTGACTGAAGCTGAACCTGGGGGTTAGATGGGGGCCTGAACCCTTGTTGAGAATAAAATGCAGATATGCCAGTGGGTGTCACAGATCCAGAACTAGGCCCACCAACCCCTCTATGAATATAATAAGGAGATGACCCGCCTGATAATGCCATAGCTTCTCTCCCATCCATGCATTTACTAGTGAGGAATTAAACACAATTTAAGGAAAGAAAAAAAAAAAGAAGAACCTCTTTTTTTTACCAAAAATTTGTGTATTTATTAAAGCCTTTTAACCCCAGAACTAAACTGATTCAATTTTGAAACAAAGAAGACGTTTTGAGAAAAGGGTTTTACCATGGTTTTTCGACAATTGGAGAAAAATATACCGACAAAAACAACTACAGAATTTGAAATATCTGCTTCAAAGGAATCCCCTTTTTAACCATAAATGTTATATAGCAAACATAATGAAGTTCAAAGATAAATAAATAAAATTCAAGTACCCCAAGGAGCTTCAACAGAAACCCAGGAAAAATAAGATGAACTATGAAAAGCTCAAAAACCCAAACAAAGTAGAAGCTTTTAGGAAATTGTAGCACACAGGGCCATGAATTCATCGAGGAAAACAAAACCCTAGACTTGAAAAAACCTAGGGTTTTGTAAAAAGAAATCAGAAATCCAAGAAGAAGAAAAAAGGGAAAACAAAAGTGACAGTAAATGAAAGACAGGAAAATTTATTTGAAAACATGACGAGCTTCTTGAATCAAAATGCATGAAGTAGTAGAAAACTTTATCATTTTTCTGTAAAATAAATAAAAATTATTGGAGGGATCCCTTATTATTTAGTGAAGAGTCAAGTGGGAAAGTGCTACTAGTAGTGCTACTAGTATTCTGACTAAAAACCAATTTTAGAAAAGAGTTGTGATGGTATTGGGGAGGGACAGTAAGTGACCCACAAAAAGTACCCCAACCCTCTCTTACAGTGTATATGTCCGTATCAAATTGCCATTTTCCCAAGTGCAGTAAGCTCTTTATTTTCCTTTTCGTTCATTTTTATTTTTTCCATTGAATCAAAGAATGAGCACTTAGTAGCTGTATTTTATTTTGTTTTTATATTACTCTGTTTCAATGAGTGTCTGTTTGCAATTTGTTTGCTTTCGGGGTTTTCCCGCACTGTACTACAACTGAGTCTTTATTACACTGATTAAAAACAGAGTCAAGGAGCAAGATAGAGTCGACCTGGTCAAGGAATCTAAACAATGGCTCTAACAGAGAGTAGGGGAGGAAATAATTTTTTTAAATATTAATTTTGATGTGATGTGATGTGATGTTACCAAGGTACTATTTTTTGTTTCACGAATCACGACTGGGAAAAATGACGTTGGTCTTTGTTTTGGTTCTTTCAGATTCTCTTGAGTGATGTCGTTTTAGTTGTTTGACTAGTTTCATTGGCCATCATTACCACTTTCAGAACTGAGAACACCCCTCGTCCAATTTTGGAATGCCCGAAGCTAGACAACAGTCCTTTGATTTCCCCTAGCAATTTTCAGTCTATTATCTTAGGTTGTGCCAATTTTATTTCTTCTTTTTTTTTTTTTTGAAGGAAATAAATTTACATTGATTATCGAATTTTAAAATATTATTGTATATTAATTAATGTTATTGGTTTATTACATTATAGTTAATTTCCGTTAAAAAGTGTGAAGTTAAACTGATGCCACAAATTATTTGACTTTTCTTTTCTTACTTTTTATTATATCTATTTCTTTTTTCGTTTTCTCAAAGATTATCTTGAATTTTTTTTAGAGTGTTTAATTTATCAAATTTTATATTACGGTTTACAAATTAATGTTATTTTCTTAATTTTAAAATTGTTTGTAGAATCTAGAATACTATAATAAAATGATTTTTTTTTATAAACTTTGATGTTGCTCTAAACCATAAGCCTGAATTTGTTTGATTAATCTTAGCTACTAATTTTTTATATGGTTTTTTAAATAAAAGTTTCAACTTTTTCTTATCTTATAAAAAATTACAAATAAAACTAAAACAGCTTACATTATCAAACAAAATTCATTGTTATAAACATTAACAACTAGGAAAAATAAAGAAACCAATTTTCTTAGACTTGTTGGAAACTCCCAAATAGATGTGTGCATGGGTCGGGCCGGGCGGTCGGGTTTGGGCCGGACCCAAAAAAATTGGCCCGATTGGTAGGCCCGAGCCCATTTCGGCCCGAAATATGGGCCTAAAAATTTGTCCAGACCCGATCCGCTTTAAAATTGGTAGGCCCAAGCCACCTTAAGCCCGACCCGACTAGTATAAATTTTTTATTTTATTAAAAATAAAATATAATAAATTCAATACATTTTAAAAATAAAATAAATATTAAAACAAAAAATAAATAAAAATATAATAAATCAAATACATTTAAAATATAATAAATCAAATACAAATAAAATACATTTAAAAATAAATCAAATACAATTAAAAT
Organism: Gossypium rotundifolium; assembly: GCA_025506655.1. Taxonomy (NCBI): domain Eukaryota; kingdom Viridiplantae; phylum Streptophyta; class Magnoliopsida; order Malvales; family Malvaceae; genus Gossypium; species Gossypium rotundifolium. Next base: position 168,152,679 of record CP106733.1, read on the forward strand.
ATAACAAATACAAATATTTCAGTTTGGCTGCCAGGCCAAAAAAATCATACTCGAGGCTTGGCCCGTTTTCTAAATGGGCCTCATTTTTTTACCCAAGCCCATTTTTGGAGCCTATATTTTTGCCCAAACCCTCCCACATTTTGGGTGGGCCTTTAGGCCGCCTTTCCCGCCCATGCACACCTCTACTCCCAAATCATGTTAAATAGAATAAAATATTTAAAGGCTTATATTATAAATTTTAGTTTCACTTCTCTTTTCATATTAAAAGCAAACCAATATCTCTAAAATAAAAAATTATAAATCATGTAAAGGCTTATATTATCAATTTTAGTTGATGTGGTAATAGTATATAATGGGGAGAGTTCAATTATAGTACTTTTAGTAGATTGACTCAATAACTGTAGCAGGCCCAATTTGCCAGGGCCCAAATAAACCAAATTCATTAACAAACCAATAGATAAAGTCCAATAACAATTTCTTTTACAGGCCCAATAACAAATTAAACCCGAGCCCAAATGTTTTACCTAAACTAGACCGAAAATAAAACCCATTAACCCAATAACAGAAACTGGCCCAATGGCCCAGACAGGATGGGATTTCTGAAACCCTAGCCAGCCTAGCAGTGCCGCAAGCACTCTCTCACGTATTCGCGCCGCAACGCTGCAAGCTCCAGCGCACGGCCTCCGTACCAGCGCCACATCACCATCGTACCTGCAACAAGGGACAAACAAAATAGCAAGCAAAAAGAAAAAACAGAAAAAGAGAGCAGAGTGGCCAGCAAATGGATTTTTTTCTTTTTATATATTTTTATTTTATTCTTTTTTAGCTATAAAAAAAACAAAAGCCAACGAATGTAAACGGATGATTTTTTTTAAATACAGAGAATACAGAAAATACAAACCATAAAGAGAATTTCAGAGGTTTTCCTCTGATTTCATCTTTTTCTTGTTTTTTGATCTATTTCAATAGCATTTTTTTCTACACGCGAATAAAATAAAAAGAGGACTTACCTTCGAAGGTTGAATGGACTGTTCTCCTTCTTTGTCGAAATCGAAGTGAGGGTGGTCGTCGGGGGTAGGAGCAGGCTTGGTTGGAAAGAGGTTGACTGATCAGACCTGAGTTGGCCCCCCAATCGCCGATTGTCGTGGCGCTTGTGGTGGCCGAAAGGGGATCTCCTTCTGCGGCTAAGAGAGAAGGCACAAAGGGGATTAGGGTTTCGTCAAAAGGGGTTAGCAGAGGACTTAAGGTGGCTTTTAAAGGGTTAATGGCCATTAATGAAACGACGGCGTTTAGGTTCCATTTTATAGCCTTGAAACGACGTCGTGTAGAAACGACCGATGACTGACCGATTATGCCAAGATCCGCGTGTTTTGGTTCTGATAGGTTATTTATTATCTTAGTCCTTCTGCATTTTATTTCTTTTTAATCAAGTTTTACTTTATTTTTAATTTCACCCTTAACAAGTATTTCGTTTTCATTTTGGTCCCCACTTAAACACTGCGTTTTGAGCTTCAAAAATATTTGCTAGTTTAGTCCCTGATTGTCTTCGCGTGTTTTATTTTGATCCTGGCATAAATATTAATGATTTTATTTATTATAAAGCAGTCTTCTAACTTTGTTTTGTTTCAATTAAGTACCCATTTTGTTATTCTATATAATCTTTGCATTTTTATCAAATTTAATTCATCTATTATTTAGTTTTTAATTATTTTATTATATGATATAAATATATATTTATACTATTTGTTTTAAATTATTGTTTATATGTATTTTCTATTTTGACTTGTTTTAATATAATGTTTATTAAAGTTTGCTTTATTATTTATTTAAACTAATTATATATATATGTGTGTATATATTTTATTCTTTCGAAATTGCTATACATCATAATTTTCTCTTTTACATATTGTTTTAAACTTTTTACATCTCTTATATTAAATTATTTTATGGGCTTTATTTTAGATTTTATTTATCTATTTTGAATCAATTTTTTTACATCATTTGTTTTAAACTTATTTATTAATGGATTTTGGGTTCATTTCTTATGATTAGTCATATATTATTTTGCTCCATTTTCTTCAATTGCTAATGTCGAAATTGTGGTATATGATTATTGCTATTGCATGGATGATAATTTTGTTAATTCGTAGCCATTAATTATATGTGATTTGTCATTGTAATATTTGATGTTGGCTTTGTATATTAGTATTCCATTGCACCTTATGAAAAATGTTGTGTTTAATGTCATTTCGGTTTTAAGATCACAAGGCAATGCTCGTGTTTAGGGTTTCGAGAAAATCGTGCTCTAACTTACTGAGTTCCGATTCTCTTCGTTTAAAACCTAGTAACCGAGTATCCTTTTTCTCTTAAATCAAATGCACGATTTTAAATAAAAAACTTATTCTCGGGAAGTTGAGATATTGCGCCCTAACTTACTAAGTGTGATATTTTATCATCTCGAGATAAGCATTTCAAAAGAACAAAGGCAATATTCTGTATTCGGGAATTTTGAGAAATAGTGCCCTAACTTACTGGGTTACGATTTTTCATTTGACCCAAATAATTGAATATTGTTCTTATTTTTAAATGTACGAGTATTGAATGTCGAAGGACAAATCTAATTCCAAGAATATAAGATGTTGTCCCTAACTTACTGAGTACGACATTTTATTTCCTCGAAATAAAAATTTTCGGCATCCAATATGATTCTGTCCAAACATATCTTAGATAAATAGATCGTATTCTAGAATCTTTTCAAATTTTCGACATCAGGACATTAATTAATCAATTCGGTACCAATTTTGGGCGCTGCGAGGGTGCTAATCCTTCCTCGTGCGTAACCGACTCCCGAACCTATTTTCTTAGATTTCGTAGACCAAAATTATTGTTTTAATAAAAATGTTTTATTAAAATAATTCATCTCAAGGTGATCCGATCACATCTTAAATAAAAGATCGGTGGCAACTCCATTCCCATATTTTTAAAGTTGATTCCCGTTTTTTCAAATTCGATCCAAAATGGTTTCGACAGCTTGGCAACTCTACTGGGGAATCTGAAAGAGAGTCAAGCCGTAAGATTGATTAATTTCTGTCCTTTCTTCGAAAAATGAAAATTTGATTTGAAAATTTACAATCTTTTATTTGCATTCGCTTGTGTTATCTCATTTGTTTGTTATGGTTTGAGCTTTGTAGAATACTTTTGCATCATATTGCATGACCGTCGGGTCGCACCCTTAAGTGGGAGTGAGAAGCTACTCTTTCGTAAGGTTTTTACCTCCGTGCAGGATAGTGAATCACCTTCGGGATACATCCGTACCTATGTCTTCGTGAGATTTTCATCTCCGTGCAGCCATAGGGAAATGTATTCCCCTGAACTGAACTCGATCCATATGAGCCTATAATGGGTGAGGATTGAGGAATCTGTTGGTTCAGGTACCCTCAACTTTAGAACTCAAACCGCATGTAAAAACCTTAAGAGCCTACCCCAGATGGAGTTGTGATAAACCCTAGTGGTCACCCAATAGGTGCTTGAATGTTTTACATGCTTTGAATTTTGTTTCTATCGTACTGACTATTTATTTTATTGCTTTGCATGCATTTTCATATTAGAGAAAGGTGTCAATTCGGGTTCGGTTGCTAAATTAGAGAGCTCGGCATGGAGAACAAATTTCTTGATGAAATGAAAGACAATACGGATGTTCGTGTATTTGTAGTCCGTTTCATGTAAAGAGCTTTGTCCTCTAGTAAAGTTTTCTAAAAGAAATTGAGCTAAAATCGACATCTCTTTACATTCATTTTAGCATTACATCACATGCATTAGATTTCATGAGAGGACCCTGATTGGTTAAAGTTATTTCAGTATTAACTTGGACACCGACAAAGCCAAACATCCCTATGGTACTCGAACCAAGATGAAAGATATGGATCAGAGATTAGAGAAGCTTGAGCAACTCCAAAGGGAGATGCAGGATAAACTTCAACTGCAAATGCAAGAGCAGCTTGCTAAGATCCAGCAGGATATGATGGACAAAATGATGGAATCGCAAAAAACCATGATGTCTCAATTGACTCAATTACTGGCAGATAAAAGGAAACGCCCTATGGATAATATCACTGAAAGTAATCAATACCCTCCTGGATTTACTCCAATGCGTGTACATGCACCGCCTGAGATAGGACTACAAATGCCATCTGTCACGATCAGGCCTCAACAATTCCAAGTTAATGCTTCAGTGAACCTCCAAACTGGTTTAGGTTCAGGAGATAATCCAATCATGACTAATGTCCCTGATGTGGATGAAATAGCTGAAGGAGAGAGGACAAAAGTAGAATTACCAAGACAGCTAGAAGATAGATATAAACGGTTGGAGGAGAAGTTTAAAGCTTTAGAAAATGCTGATTGCTGTTATGGAATTGATGCCAAAGAGTTAAGCTTGGTCCCAGACTTGGTGCTCCCATACAAGTTCAAAATGCCTGAATTTGATAAGTATAATGGGACAAGTTGCCCCGAAGCTCATATTACTATGTTTTGTAGAAGAATGACGGGGTACATTAATAATGACCAACTATTGATCCACTGCTTCCAGAATAGCCTGATAGGAGCAGCAGCCAAATGGTATAACAAGTTGAGTCGTGCCAGAATTGGTTCATGGAGAGATTTAGCCCAAGCATTCATGAAACAGTACAGTCATGTGACAGACATGACTCCCGACAGAATTACTCTTCAAAACATAGAGAAAAGGGCGAAAGAAAGTTTTAGACAGTATACGCAGCAGTAGAGAGAGGTTGCCATCCAAGTCCAGCCACCACTTCTGGAGAAAGAGACCACAATGCTCTTTATAAATACACTGAAGGTCCGTTTATCACTCATATGCTAGGGAGCGCTACAAAGAGCTTCTCAGACTTCGTAATGACTGGAGAAATGATCGAGAATGCCATAAAAAATGGAAAGATAGATGCTGAAGAAAGTGCCAAAAGATCAACCCCGAGAAATAGGGAAATAAAGTGAACAAACTGAGCAAGCGTCCTAAATTAGTCACTGTAGGTCAACCGAAGGCTGTGATAACTAGTCATCAGGGCTCATCAAGACGAGAATCCAGTGCAAAGCAACTTCATTTTACACCAATTACGATGACATATGGGGAGTTATATAAAATCCTATTTGATGCACATGAGGTGGCTCCTCACTACCCGAAACCAATGCAGCCTCCATATCCAAAATGGTATGACCCAAATGCCAGTGTGAGTACCACGCGGGGGCCACAGGGCATTCAATAGAAAATTGCCTTTCTTTCAAGAAACTAGTGGAAAAATTCATCGGCATAGGTATTATGAAATTAGATGACATGCCAAATGCAGAAATTTGAGCCTGAGAGTGTTTTGAGCAATAGGACTATGGAAGAGACATGTATTTTTAAGGCTAATCTAGAGTAATAGTCGAAACACACTTATTGCTTTCAGCCTAGAGGCAATGAGAGTCATTTTATGAAATAAGCTTGTGTCCAGAATTTTTATTTCAATAAAATGCATCTTTTTAAGCAAATATTTTTCTTTACATCTCATACTATACATTCTTCGATTTTTAGAATATTCTTTCAATCTTTATTCATGACCATACCATATAAATAATCATCCTTAGAATCATTTAGTCTTTGGAATTTGCCTTCATACCTACAATAGTACCCAGACATCAATGACATGAGCGACGTTGTTACTGACTCCCTTTTGAATGAAATATGGGTCTAAGGGATCTCAAGACTTTGAAGATGATAAAAAATTATCACCTATCTTCTGATTTGTTAATACTGGATGCAAAACAGATCCTACGTCATGAGCCAAGGAAGGAGATGAAGATCAAAGACTAGCTCAATGCAGAAATAAGATTTCCTACACGTGGGGCATGGATGTTATCAAGCCAGTCTCATCAAAAGCTTCTGGCCAACACCGATTCATTTTCGTGGATGTCAATTATTTCACTAAGAGGATGAAGGTCGCTTCATATGCCAATATTACAAAGTCGATATTCATTAGAACAAAAAAAGAGAAATAAAAATAAATAAAGAATACTAACACAAAAAATGTCACATTTAACCGCACAATGTCAAAGTCTGCGGTCTGTTCAAAGATTAGGTGCCATATATCATTGCAGCAAAAGCAACCAAAAAGAAAAACAAAAGATCATAAAAAAGGCCGAGACTAGTAAGGATTGGTATACAGAAGTTACTATTTACCTTCAATGCTTATCAAACATTGGCCAGTACTGTCACTGGTGCAACACATATCTTATTGGTTTCGCCCATTTAAGTCGAAATTATTTTTTCCAAGTTTTATCAAAACTGAAGTTAGATGAAGCAGATTGGATTCAGTCTAGATACGACCAGTTGAACTTAATCGAAGAAAAAAGGCTAAAGGCTATCCGTCATGGTCAGATGTACCAAAAAAGAATGATGCGGGCTTATGACAAAAAGGTCTGTCCAAGAGAATTCCACGAGGGAGACCTGGTTTTGAAAAATATCCTCCCTATATAAAAGGATTTCGAGGGAAATGGATGCCAAATTGGGAAGGACCTTATGTGGTGAAAAAGGCTTTTTCCGGAGGAGCACTAATCTTGGCCGAAATGGATGGGAAAAACTTACCCAATCCTATAAATTTGGATTCATTAAGAAATACTATTCTTGAAGAGGAAAGAAGGCCAAAGTGAAAACCCGCAAAGGGCGCTTTGAGACTTCCAAAAAAAAAGGGAAAAAAACGGAGAGGCCAAGGCGAAAACCCGCAAAGGTGCTTTGAGACCAAAGGGGATTTGAGTTGAAAACCCGAAAAGGGCGGCTCAAATTTTGATCAAAGAGGGCATACAACAGTCTTGCTATGTCTGAATTAACAATGAAGAAGTATGCTATGTCTTGGGGCATTGACAAAGTACTTCGGATTCCTAAACTCATATTGAGCTTAAAATGGTCCTCAAGAAGTTTGAACAGAGAAGCTCAGTTGCGATATTTGGGGCACCTAGTGTCCGTTTTACCCATTTCTTGTGATTATATTATTCTTTTCAAAATATGTTCATAATAAATTTCTTTCTCGATTGCGATTGCCATCTTTGCTTAGCCTATTTATTTTGAGTTATGCTCCTAATCTAATTCCTTCTTGTCCATAGTTAGGATCTTTTTCAGGCATTTCGCATTGAAATAACGATTAGTGGACTAATAATATTTTCATAAAATGAGTTTCGCATATTACTATAGAAACTCTTTGAATAATACAAGAATTCGAAATAGGACTATTGTTTTAAAACTCACCAAGATTAAGGAAGAGTCTAAGTTGAGGCTATCTCACTGGATTTTCTGTTAAAAATAGTTGGTGATACAATCCCGACAAAAAATGGGCATCATTAACCCAAGTTTAAAATGGGAATCATTCTCCGAAGAAAAATTGATATTCTGCATTCACGCGAGCATCATGCATACACATCTGGTTGGGGCACCCAAAGAGTGATCAGTTGATAGAACAAGCTACAGAACCTATACCCCCGAGTTATAGTGGGATAGATGGAAGATAATACAGATCCTATACCTTTGAATAGCAATGTAATGAAACAAATCCTATATTTTGAGGTCACAGTAGGATGAATGAGAAGAGATTCAGATCCTATACCCCTAAGTCACAACGAGATGAGCCTTCAAGTTACATTGAGGCAAGTCTGTTGAGCAAGATATTTATTTTCTCGGGTTTTCTGTCAAGAATACCAGCCGAACAAGAGGGTGACATCAGTGATATAGCCCTGATAAACAATGAACGATAACCACCTTAAACTTTTAAAAAAGGAATCATTCTCATGAAATTCTGTATTCATGCAAAACACATTTAGTTAGGAGCATTCCGATCATTGCATCCTAATCATTGTAGGAAATCATTCTCATGACATTCTGCATTTGTACAAATGTCATCTATAAGACACATCTAGTTAGGAGCATTAGATTCATTCCGATCATTGCATTCTTAAAAAAGGGGATCATTCTCATGAAATTCTGCATTCATGCAAAACACATTTAGTTAGGAGCATTAGATTTATTCCGATCATTGCATCTTAATCATTGTAAGAAATCATTCTCATGACATTCTGTATTCATACAAATGTCACACATCTCTCTAGAGGCATTTGATTCATTCTGACCATTGCATCATAATCTTTGTAAAAAGACCATTCTCATGCATTCATGCAAATGTCGTCCATAATACATTTAGTTAGGAGCATTAGATTCATTCTAATCATTGCGTCCTAACTATTTTGTATAAACAAAAACTGATTTTACAGGTAGGTCCCCTAGAGGACGTTGTTGCAATATCGGTGAGTTTGAAGATCTTGTCTTCCTGAGCGAAGCGGATCGAAGATAGTAGATCTGGCAATCCTAAAGTTGCAGGAGCAGATCGAAGCCATACAAGTCTTATTTCCTCAAAGTTCCAGCCAAGTAGGTTGAAATTATAGATCCCTCCTCCCTGAGTTTACAATGAGGATTATTCCGTATTTCTGTAACACCCCTTACCCGATACCGTTGCCGGAGTCGAGCACGAGGCATTACTAAACTTAACTTACTGATTCGGGGCATAAAAATTGAAACTGTCCATCTGCATCATGTTCAGTAAATTGACTATAACTCTAGTTACGAAACTCAAAATTTAGATCTGTAAATTTTCCATGAAACTAAACTCATATATCTTCTTACTATAATTTTTCCAGAATTTTTGGTGTGGCCAATTAGTACTGTTTATTAGTTAAAGTCTCCCCTGTTACACAGACCGACAATTCTAACCCCTCTGTACTAAAAATCAATTATCTCATAATATGCAATTCTTTTGCCTACACCGTTTCTTCCATATAAAAATAGACTCAATAAGATTTAATTCTATATCTCATTGCCAACATAATTCCATTTCTACTAGTTTTGGTGATTTTTCAAAATCACATCACTGCTGCTGTCCAAATTGTTCCCCTGCATATAATTACATAATTTCTTTAAAATAACTATCAACTAGGCATTTCATAGCATCCAAAACATGTTCTTAATTAACCATTTTAATGGATAATCATTACCAAACATTTACAAGCCAATATTAAGCTATATCATAAGGACAACACACAAAATGGCTAAGTCCCTATACATGCCATAACTTAAAATGTTCGAGTCACAAAATACCAATATAGTCCTTTGATAGTGCGTAACGATCTCCGACGTCTTTGTGATTCCCGAGTTGGCTTGTAATACTATAAAAAAAAATTAAAGAATGGGAGTAAGCATAAAGCTTAGTAAGTTTACATGTAAATAAATAACAACATTCTTAATCAATTATCTTATTCTTTTCTTATCAAGATCACTTAAGCTTTTAACTCAATATACTTAAACTTGTATTCTTATCTGTACCTTTTAACATCAATTTGCCTTACCTTACCTTTTTAGCTTGAACTTGTCTTACCTTTACTTTGGTATTCTCTTTGAATTTTCCCGTTGAACCACTTGGAATACTAAGGATACGCGGGTACCATTCCTTATGAAACTTAACCATTGCCATGTCTTGACATGGTCTTACGTGGTATCCTTGCCTTATGAACTCATCAATGCCATACCTTGGCATGGTCTTACATGGGACCTTTGCCTTATAGTAACATATCAATGTCATGTCTTGACATGGTCTTACATGATTTCCTTAAACTCTAATGTCATGACATTTGTATCCTATACATTCCTAAGGTTCAACCGGAACTTCCTGGGATAGCTTTTTCGTCAATTCATACTTGAGTCTTTAAATAATACATTTACAGAATAAATATGTAAATGCTGGAATTTAACAGTATTAAATATAAAATAATAGAATATTACATTTATTTACTGCAAACTTACCTCGAAACAAAATACGATCAACTATATTGATTTAGTCTTCTATCTTTTTCTTTCCTCGATCTAACTCTGGATTTCGTTCTTCTTGATCTATAATAGCAAATTTAGCTTATTTAATACTCACATTATTAAAACAGTCCTTAACTCTTAACTTTGGCAATATTATAATTTTGCCCTTAAACTTTTACATATTTACACATTTGCCCCAAAGCTCGGAAATTAAACTTTATCCCTTATTCTTATGTTTTATGACATGCTGATCATTTTTCCCTTCTATGGAAACATCAAATTCTCACTCTAACTTGTACTTATGAACATTAGGTATTTTTACCGATTAAGCCGTTTTACTCGTTTTCACTTAAAATAACTTAGCTAAAGTTGTTTAACATAATTTCAGACTTCATATTCTATCATAAAACATCAAAATAAACACATTTCACCTATGGGTATTTTTCCAAATATGAACCCTATCATGAATTATTGATAGAATAAGCTAAATCGAGCTACCGGGGCTTCAAAAATGTAAAGAACATTAAAAACGAGGCTTGGAATCACTTACTATGGAGCTTGGAAGCTTGAAACAAACCCTAGCTATGGTGACCACTTGAAAATTCGGCCTAATGAAGAAGATGAGCATATTTTGCCATCTTTTTCCCTTTTAATTCCTTTTTATTACCAAATGACTAAATTACCCTTCATTAAAAGCTTTAGTTCTTTCCACCTATATATGTCCATTTTTGTCCATGAAAATATAATGGTCTAATTACCATTTAAGGACTCCTACTTCAAACTCCCATTTCAATCAAGTACTCTATAAATTAGAACCCCTATTTAGCAACTTTTGCAAACAAGTCCTAATAGGCAATTTAAGCATGAAATTAATAAAATTTCTTATCAATACTCTAACACATGTATTTAATCACTCGATAAATCATAATAATTAATCATAATAAACTTTTATAGCTTGGATTCATGGTTTCACAACCACTATTCTGTTTAGGCCCTATTTCGGGATGTTACATTTCTCCCCACTTTAGGGATTTTCGTCCCCGAAAATCTTACCTGTAAAGAGGTTTGGGTACTATTTTCGCATAATCTCTTCGGGCTCCCATGTAGCCTCTTCTATCCTATGCCTATTCCATAATACTTTCACAAGTGCAATACTTTTGTTCCTTAATTGCTTAACCTCCCGAGCTAGAATTTTTACCGGTTCCTCACCGTGAGTCATATCTGGCTGAATCTCAACCTCTGTCTGCAAAATTGCATGCAATAGATCTAAACGATAACGACGTAGCATCGACACATGAAAGACATTATGAATCTTCTCTAACTCAGTCGGCAAAGCTAACCAATATGCCAATGGCCCAACTCTCTCGATCACCTCAAACGGTCCAATAAAATGGGGACTTAATATACCTTTTTTGCCAAATCTGAAAACTTTCTTCCAAGGGGATACTTTCAAGAATACCCTGTCACCAACTTGAAATTCAATTTCTTTTCTTTTCAAATCTGCATAAGATTGCTGTTTATCTGAAGCTGCTTTCAAGCAATCTCTGATGACTTTTACTTTCTCTTCTGTTTCTTTGACTAGATCAACCCCGTAAATCTGATTTTCCTTAAGCTCTATCCAATACAAAGGCGTGCGGCATTTACGTCCATACAAAGCTTCATAAGGTGCCATCTTTAGACTCGATTGATAACTATTATTGTAAGCAAACTTTATTAAAGGCAAATATTTCTCCCAACTACCTTGAAATTCCAATACACAACATCTAAGCATATCTTCAAGTACTGAATAATTCTCTCGACCGACCATCGATCCGAGGATGGAAAAACAGACTAAAACCGAACTTTGTACCTAAAGCTTCCGCAATTTCTTCCAAAATCGTGAAGTAAATCTCGGATCTCTATCGAGATAATCGATAACTACTCCATGTAGTCTAACTATCTCCAAATATACAACTCGGCCAACTTTTCAAGTGAATAATCCATACTGTTGGAATAAAATGAAATGAATTCGTTAACTTATCAATCACAACCCATCTGCATCTTTCTTTCTCGGTGTCAAAGGCAATCTCATCACAAAATCCATAGTAACTCGGTCCCATTTCCACTCGGGAACTAATACAGTGCAATAAACTCAAGGTACCGATGTTCGGCCTTTACCTCTTGACAGATCAAACATCTAGAAACAAACTCGATATATCTCTTTTCATTCTGTCCACCAATACATTTTCTTCAAATCATTATACATCTTTGTACTACAGGTGAATAGACCAAGAACTGCTATGTGCTTCTGTAAAACCTTCGAATAAGATCATCATTCTTTAGTACACATACCACGCTCTAAACATCAAACAACCGTCGATCCGATCCGAAAATCGGACTCTACACCGACTCAAGACCGAACCCTTTTGGCTTGCAACTCATCATCATCCTTCGAGCTTCACAAATTTCTTCAAGAAACATCGGTTTAGCTCTCAACTCATTAAAATAGAACCATCATCGACAAGGCCAAACTAGTGTGCAAAGCTTTCAATGCAAATAACGATTTTCTACTCAAAGCATCAAGAACAACGTTTGCCTTACCGGGTGATAATTGATCACTAGTTCATAATCTTTAATCAACTCTAGCCATCTTCTTTACCTCAAGTTTAGATATTTTGAGTCATCAAGTATTTCAAACTTTTATGATCGGTGAATATTCGACATTTCTCACCATACAAATGATGTCTCCAGATTTTCAATGCAAATACAATAGCAATTAACTCTAAATCATGTGTCGGATAATTTTTCTCATGTGGTTTTAACTGCTAGAGGCATAAGCAATTACCCTTCCTTCCTGCATAAGTACATAGCCTAGTCCATTCAATGATGCATCATCAGAATTACAAACTCTTTGCGGTTTTGGTTGTACTAAAAGCAGAGCTTTAGTCAACAATACCTTTAACTTGTCAAAACTCTGCGACACTTCCCATCCATTCAAACTTGACATCTTTCTCGTAACAATCTTGTCAATGGAGTAGTTATCATGGAAAATCCTCTACAAATCGTCTATAATAACCGCAAGAAGACCAAGAAAACTTCTAACCTCGATACATTCCTGGGAGGCTTCCAATCGACAATGGCTGAAATCTTATTCGGATCAACTTTAATACCTTTACCTGAGACAACGTGTTCAAAAAAACAAACTTCCCATAATCAGAACTCACTTTTGCTAAATTTGGCATAAAGCTGATTATTTCTCAAAATCTATAAAACTGTTCTCAAATGCTCTGCATGCTCGGTCTCATCATGAGAATAAATCAAGATGTCATCAATAAACACAACTACAAACTTGTCCAAGTAAGGTCTGAAAATTCGGTTCATTAAATCCATGAAGATGGCAGGAGCATTGGTTAAGCCAAATGGCATCACAAGAAACTCATAGTGACCATTCCTAGTTTGAAAAGTAATTTTCGGAACATCTGACTCTTTAACTCGTAACTGATAGTATCCAGATCTCAAATATATCTTAGAAAACATAGTGGCTCCCTTCAATTGATCAAACAAATCATCTATTCTAGGCAGTGGATATTTATTCTTGATGGTTACCTTGTTAAGCTGCCGATAGTCTATGCACAATCTCATGGAACCGTCATTCTTTTTCACAAATAACACTGGTGCACCCCATGGTGAATAACTAGGCTTACAAAGCCTTTATCAGTTAATTCCTGCAGCTGAGCTTTCAATTCTTTCAATTCTATCGAAGCCATTCTATAAGGAGCAATAGAAATAGATGTGGTACCTGGAATCAATTCAATACCAAACTCAACTTCTCTAATAGGAGGCAAACCTGGTAGTTCTTCCTAAACACATCGAAACTCATTTATCACGAGCATCGATTCAATTTTCAACTCGGTCTTTAGTATTCAACAAAAAAGCAAGATAAGCTTCACATCCTTTCCTTAAACATTTCTGAGCAGACATAACAGAAATCATGGAAATTGAACTACCTGACTTATCTAAATTAACCTGAAGGATCTCACCATTTTCACATTTCAACTCAATGAATTTCTTTCCACAATTCACTATCACATCATGTGCGTTAACCAATCCATACCAAGAATCACATCAAACTCATCAAATGGCAATAGCATGAGATCACCGTAGGAAAACAAGAACCTCTAATCATCAAAGGGCATTTTTACATACTTTGTTTACTAACACATGTCGACCAAATGGATTCGATACTTGAATCACAAATTTCAGTAACTCTATGGGCATGTTCATACTAGGCATTAATTTTATGCAAACATAGGAATGGGTTGAACCCGGATCAATCAAAGCAATAACATTAACATCATGAAGAGAAAATGTACCCGTAATTACATCGGGAGAGGATACCTCTTCACGAGTACGGATAGAATAAGTCCTTGCGGGTGCTCTAACATCTGATCTCGTTGCTGTATCTCTAAATGTACCTCTACCTGCCCCTACTCCTGGATTTCTCTGAGGTCTGCCTCTAACGGGGACATTACCTGATCTTGCACTCGGTATTACTTCTTTTTTTACCATCTCAGGAGACTCTCGAATGAAATGATCCGGTGCACCACATCGGAAACAACCAACCTCAGTCACTCGACATTGACTTGGATGACGTCGACCACATTGAGGACACTCAGGTCTATTAGGCTGAATACTACCAACACTCGCAATCGAAGTGGTTTGAGCTTTTGAATCCATAAATCTTCCACCTCTGTTTTGTTAGAATACCCGCTAAAAATAAGATCTCGTAGAGAACTCTCTAGGCCTCTTGGATGTAGACCAAATAACTTGCTCATCTGTCTTTTCTTCGTATCTTGCATCTCAATTTCACTTTACCCTTTCTTTTCAACAACTCCTCGCCTTACAGTGCTCATCAACTAAAATAACAAACTTTTTATCTCTAGAACACCAACCGATAGTCGGATATCATCATTGAGCCCATCCTCAAATCTTTTGCACATGATAGCCTCTGAGACACACTCTCGAGCATAATTCTTGAGTCGGACAAATTCACGTTCATAGTCGGTCACACCATCTTACCTGCTTTAATTCAAGGAACTCTTTTCTTTTACGGTCAATAAACCTCGATCGATGTACTTCTTACGAAACTCCTCCTGAAAAAAATTCCAGGTAACTCTTTCTTTTGGTACTACTGATACAAGTGTCTTCCACCACTGGTAGGTTGAATCTCTAAGAAGTGACACTACACATTTAATACACTCTTCCGGTGTGCAGGATAACTCGTCAAAAACTCTGATAGTATTTTCGAGCCAAAATTCAGCTTTCTCTGTATCATCTTTAGCAGCACGAAACTCTTCAGCCCTTTGTTTTCTGATTTTTTCAACGAGTGTCTTTTCTCTTCTGACTGTATCTGTGACTGGGGAAGCTACATGGGTGGTATTTGGATCATGAGGGGGTGGAGGTCTAACGGCCGGGTTCGTACGAACGAACTCAGCAAACCATTCATTCATAGCTTGGAAGAAGGCTTCTCGAGCCCCTCCTCCCTGACTAACTGTAACGGGCCTTTCATGACTATCTTGTGGCACCGTCCCTTCAGCGGGAGTGGGTGCACTACTCTCTACATCATTTGCACCAGCTCGTTCGGGATCCATAACTATAAAAGAAAAACATTTTTTAAATCGTCAAGAGTCGTCACACTATCAAAATATAAGTATGGCATGTATAGATAGACTCTTACTCATACTAAATATTCGAGAATCGACTAAACCTTACTCTGATACCAATAAATGTAACACCCTTACCCAAGACCGTTGTTGAGTCGAGCACGAGGCATTACTAAACTTAACTTCTTGATTCGGGCATAAAAATTGAAACTATCCATCTGTGTCATGTTCAGTAAATTGACTATAACTCGAGTTACGAAACTCAAAATTTAGATCCGTAAATTTTACATGAAACTAGACTCATATATCTTCTTACTATAATTTTTGCAGAATTTTTGGTGTGGCCAATTAGTACAATTTATTAGTTAAAGTCTCCCCTGTTACACAGACCGACAGTTCTAACCCCTCTGTACTAAAAATCAATTATCTCATAAGATACAATTCTTTTGCCTACACCGTTTCTTCCATATAAAAATAGACTCAATAATATTTAATTCTATATCTCATGGCCAACATAATTCCATTTCTACTAGCTTTGGTGATTTTTCAAAATCACGTCACTGCTGCTGTCCAAACTGTTCCCCTGCATATAATTACATAATTTCTTTAAAATAACCATCAACTAGGCATTTCATAGCATCCAAAACATGTTCTTAATTAACCATTTTAATGGCTAATCATTACCAAACATTTACAAGCCAATCTTAAGCCATATCATAAGGACATACACACAAAATGGCTAAGTTCCTATACATGCCATAACTTAAAACGTTCGAGTCACAAAATACGAATATAATCTTTGATAGTGCGTAACGATCTCCGACGTCTTTGTGATTCCCGAGTTGGCTTGTAATACTATAAAAAAAATTAAAGAATGGGAGTAAGCATAAAGCTTAGTAAGTTTACATGTAAATAAATAACAACATTCTTAATCAATTATCTTATTCTTTTCTTATCAAGATCACTTAAGCTTTTAACTCAATATACTTAAACTTGTATTCTTATCTGTACCTTTTAACATGAATTTGCCTTACCTTACCTTTTTAGCTTGAACTTGTCTTACCTTTACTTTGGTATACTCTTTGAATTTTCCCGTTGAACCACTTGGAATACTAAGGATACGCGGGTACCTTTCCTTATGAAACTTAACCATTGCCATGTCTTGACATGGTCTTACGTGGTATCATTGCCTTATGAACTCACCAATGCCATACCTTGGCATGGTCTTACATGGGACCTTTGCCTTATAGTAACATATCAATGCCATGTCTTGACATGGTCTTACATGATTTCCTTAAACCCTAATGTCATGACATTTGTATCCTATACATTCCTAAGGTTCAACCGAACTTCACAGGATAGCTTTTTCGTCAATTCATACTTGAGTCTTTAAATAATACATTTACAGAATAAATATGTAAATGCTGAAATTTAACAGTATTAAATATAAAATAATAGACTATTGCATTTATTTATTGCAAACTTACCTCGAAACAAAATACGATCAACTATATTGATTTAGTCTTCTATCTTTTTTTTTTCCTCGATCTAACTCTAGATTTCATTCTTCTTGATCTATAATATCAAATTTAGCTTATTTAATACTCACATTATTAAAACAGTCCTTAACTCTTAACTTTGGTAATATTACAATTTTGCCCCTAAACTTCTACATATTTACACATTTGCCCCAAAGCTCGAAAATTAAACTTTATCCCTTATTCTTATGTTTTATGACATGCTGATCATTTTTTCCTTCTATGGCAACATCAAATTCTCACTCTAACTTGTACTTATGAACATTAGGTTTTTTTACCGATTAAGCCGTTTTACTCGATTTCACTTAAAATCACTTAGCAAAAGTTGTTTAACATAATTTCAGACTTCATATTCTATCATAAAACATCAAAATAAACACATTTCACCTATGGGTATTTTTCCAAATATGAACCCTATCATGAATTATTGATAGAATAAGCTAAATGTAAAGAACATTAAAAACGGGGCTTGGAATCACTTACTATGGAGCTTGGAAGCTTGAAACAAACCCTAGCTATGGTGACCACTTGAAAATTCGGCCTAATGAAGAAGATGAGCATATTTTTCCATCTTTTTCCCTTTTAATTCCTTTTTATTACCAAATGACTAAATTACCCTTCATTAAAAACTTTGGTTCTTTCCACTTATATATGTCCATTTTTGTCCATGAAAATATAATGGTCTAATTACCATTTAAGGACTCCTACTTCAAACCCACATTTCAATCAAGTACTCTATAAATTAGAACCCCTATTTAGCAACTTTTGCAAACAAGTCCTAATAGGCAATTTAAGCATGAAATTAATAAAATTTCTTATCAATACTCTAACACATGTATTTAATCACTCGATAAATCATAATAATTAATCATAATAAACTTTTATAGCTTGGATTCATGGTTTCGCAACCACTATTCCATTTAGGCCCTATTTCGGGATGTTACAATTTCTTTGAAGTTTCAGCAGAGAAGATTGAAACTACGAATCTCTTCTCTCTGAATTTCTATCTCCTCGAAGTTCCAGTGGAGTAGATTGAGATTACAAATCCCTCCTCCCTAAGTTTACAATGAGGATCAGTCCGTATTTCTTTGAAGTTTTAGCAGATAAGATCGAAACTATAAATCTCTTCTCTTTGAATTGTTATCACCTCGATGTCCCAGTGGAGCAGTTCGAAGCTACAAATTCCTCATCCCTAAGTGTATTGAGAATCAACCTATTTCTGAGAAGTTTCAGTGAGAAGATCAAAATTACAAATCTCTTCTCTCTGAATTCTTATCACCTCAAAGTCCCAGTGGAGCAGGTTGAATTTACAAATCCCTCCTCCCTGAGTATATTGAGGATTAACCTTCATTTCTAAGAAGTTTTAGTGAGAAGATCGAAACTACAAATCTCTTCTCTCTGAATTCTTATCACCTCAAAGTCCTAGTGGAGCAGGTCGAAGTTACAAATCCCTCCTCCCTGAGTGTATTGAGGAGCAACCTTCATTTCTGAGAAGTTTCAGTGAAAAGATCGAAACTACAAATCTCTTCTCTCTAAATTCTTACCACCTCGAAGTCCCAGTGGAGCTGGTCGAAGCTACAAATCCCTCCTCCCTGAGTGTATTGAGGATCAACCTTCATTTTCGAGAAGTTTCAGTGAGAAGATCGAAACTACAAATCTCTTCTCTCTGAATTTTTATCACCTCGAAGTCCCAATGGAGCAAGTCGAAGATACAAATCCCTCCTCCTTGAGTGTATTAAGGATCAACCTTCATTTCTGAGAAGTTTTAGTGAGAAGATCGAAACTACAAATCTCTTCTCTCTGAATTCTTATCACCTCAAAGTCCCAGTGGAGCAGGTCGAAGTTACAAATCCCTCATCCATGAATGTATTGAGGAGCAACCTCCGATAAGTTTCAGTGAGAAGATCGAAACTACAAATCTCTTCTCTCTGAATTCATATCACCTCGAAGTCCCAATGGAATGGGTTGAAGCTACAAATCCCTTCTCCTTGAGGTTATTGAGGATCAACCTTTATTTTGAAAAGTCTCAGTAGGAATATCGAAGTTACAAATCTCTTCTCTTTAAATTCTTATCACCATGAAGTTCCGACGGAACAAATTGAAGCTACAACTCTCTTCTCCAGGAAATTACATCGAATTGGATCGAAGCGCTAGTTCATATGCCCTTGAAGATGTAGCGGGATGGAATGAAGCTACTCGAAGAAGAAAAGCACTGAAAGAGGCAATACCGGGCAAGATTGACCCTTCTTATGAGTCTTTGCTCCATTCTCGTTACACAAAAACGAGCAAAGAGGGGCAGCTGTAGCAGGCCCAATCTGTCCGGGCCCAAATAAACCAAATTCATTAACAAACCAATAGACAAAGTCCAATAACAGTTTATTTTACAGGCCCAATAACAAATTAAACTCGAGCCCAAATGTTATACCTAAACTAGATCGAAAACAAAACCTATTAACCCAATAACAGAAACTGGCCCAATAGCCCAGCCAGCCTAGCAGTGCCGTAAGCACTCTCCCACGTATTCGCGTGCCAACGCCACAAACTCCAACGCACGGCCTCCGTACCAGCACCACGTTACCATCGTACCTGCAATAAGGGACAAACAAAATAGCAAGCAAAAAGAAAAAACAGAAAAAGAGAGCAGAGTGACCAGCAAATGGATTTTTTTTTCTTTTTGTATATTTTTATTTTATTCTTTTTCGGCTATAAAAAAACAAAAGCCAACGAATGTAAACGGAGGATTTTTTAAAATACAGAGAATACAGAAAATACAAACCATAAAGAGAATTTCAGAGGTTTTCCTCCGATTTTATCTCCTTCTTATTTTTTGATCTATTTCAATAGCATTTTTTTCTACACGCGAATAAAATAAAAAGAGGACTTACCATCGAAGGTTGAATGGACGGTCCGCCTTCTTTGTCGAAATCGAAGCGAGGGTGGTCGTTGGGGGTAGGAGCAAGTTTGGTTGGAAAGAGGTTGACTGATTAGACCTGAGTTGGCCCCCCAATCACTGATTATCGTGGCACTTGTGGTGGCCGAAAGGGGATCTCCTTCTGCGGCTGAGGGAGAAGGCACAAAGGGGATTAGGGTTTCGTCAAAAGGGGTTAGTAGAGGACTTAAGGTGGCTTTTAAAGGCTTAATGGCCATTAATGAAACGACGGCATTTAGGTTCCATTTTATAGCCTTGAAACGACGTCGTGTAGAGCAGCCCGATGACCCAACCCGATTGCGGCCAAGATCTGCGTGTTTTGGTTCTGATAGGTTATTTATTATCTTAGTCCTTCTGCATTTTATTTCTTTTTAATCAAGTTTTACTTTATTTTTAATTTCACCCTTAACAAGTATTTCGTTTTCATTTTGGTCCCCGCTTAAACACTGCGTTTTGAGCTTCAAAATATTTGCTAGTTTAGTCCCTGATTGTCTTCGCGCGTTTTATTTTGATCCTGGCATAAATATTAATGATTCTATTTATTATAAAGCAGTCTTCTAACTTTGTTTTGTTTCAATTAAGTACCCCTTTTGTTATTCTATATAATCTTTGCATTTTTATCAAATTTAATTAATCTATTATTTAGTGTTTAATTATTTTATTATATGATATAAATATATATATTTATACTATTTGTTTTTAAATTATTGTTTATATGTATTTTCTATTTTGACTTGTTTTAATATAATGTTTATTAAAGTTTGCTTTATTATTTATTTAAACTAATTATATATATATATATATGTATATATTTTATTCTTTCGAAATTGCTATACATCATAATTTTCTCTTTTACATATTGTTTTAAACTTTTTACATCTCTTACATTAAATTATTTTATGGGCTTTATTTTATATTTTATTTATCTATTTTGAATCAATTTTTTTACATCATTTGTTTTAAACTTATTTATTAATGGATTTTGGGTTCATTTCTTATGATTAGTCATATATTATTTTGCTCCATTTTCTTCAATTGCTAATGTTGAAATTGTGGTATATGATTATTGCTATTACATGGATGATAATTTTATTAATTCGTAGCCATTAATTATATGTGATTTGTCATTGTAATATTTGATGTTGGCTTTGTATATTAGTATTCCATTGCACCTTATGAAAAATGTTGTGTTTAATGTCATTTCGATTTTAAGATCACAAGGCAATGCTCGTGTTTAGGGGTATCGAGAAAATCGTGCTCTAACTTACTGAGTTCCGATTCTCTTCGCTTAAAACCTAGTAACCGAGTATCCTTTCTCTCTTAAATCAAATGCACGATTTTAAATAAAAAACTTATTCTCGGGAAGTTGAGATATTGCGCCCTAACTTATTAAGTGTGATATTTTATCATCTCGAGATAAGAATTTCAAAAGAAAAAAGGCAATATTTCGTATTCGGGAATTTTAAGAAATAGTGCCCTAACTTACTGGGTTGCGATTTTTCATTTGACCCAAATAATTGAATATCGTTCTTATTTTTAAATGTACGAGTATTGAATGTCGAAGGATAAATCTAATTCCGAGAATATAAGATGTTGTGCCCTAACTTACTGAGTACGACATTTTATTTCCTCGAAATAAAAATTTTCGGCAACCAATATGATTCTGTCCAAACATATCTTAGATAGATGGATTGTATTCTAGAATCTTTTCAAATTTTCGACGTCAGGACATTAATTAATCAATTCGGTACCAATTTTGGGCGCTGTGAGGGTGCTAATCCTTCCTCGTGCGTAACCGACTCCCGAACCTGTTTTCTTAGATTTCGTAGACCAAAATTATTGTTTTAATAAAAATTTTTTATTAAAATAATTCATCTCAAGGTGATTCGATCACATTTTAAATAAAAGATCGATGGCGACTCCATTCCCATATTTTTAAAGTTGATTCCCGTTTTTTCAAATTCGATCCAAAAATGGTTTCGACAATAATTAAATAATGTTGTAATTAATAGATGAAGAATCGGAACTTAATTATAATTATTTGAGCCCTAATTATATATGTTCAATTGGTTTCTTCGCTAGCTTGGCACAACCCTACATGGATTGCATTTGAACCGATATTATGAATAAATGAAAGCGACGATCTAGAAAAATAGATTGCATGTATCATTATCTATTGTGAATGTGTTTTCTTGCTTTTAAGCAATAGATGACTTAAAGATTAAATTAATTTATTTGAATTGTTATTTAATTGAATGTAATTAAATAATTGAAGTTTGAAGTGGAAATTAAATTAATTAGTCATTATAGTTTTGTTGAATGAGAAAATTAAATATATTTACTCATAGATTCTACTATGATAAATTTGTCACGACTTCAAAAATATAACACCCCTAACCCACATCCATCGCCAGAATAGGGTTTCAGAGCATTACCGAAGCTTATCGATCAAACAGACATAAATTACAAACATTTCTTATCATATTATATTCAAGTCAAAAATCAATTAAAGTCATACATACTGTCCCTTATTCGAGCCCTCGAGGCCCACAATATGCGTTAGAAACAAATCGGGATTAATTTAGAAACTCAAAGAATTTTTCAAAAAATAATAAAAATTTTCAAAGCAGTAGGGTTCACACGACCATGTGGCTAGGCCGTGTGAATCACACGGCCAAGAGACATGTCCGTGTCTTAGACCGTGTGGGCATTCAAAGTAGGGACACACGGCCGTGTCCCAGCTCGTGTCTGCACCCGTGTAACTCTCTGACTTGGGTCACAGACCGAGCCACACGCCAGTGTGCCAGACCGTGTGCCATTTCGAAATAGCCTCGCATGCTCGTGTGTCTACCCGTATGGACTCAAAATGTACCTTAAATAACAATTTTACCATTCCCTACAAACTTGGACAATAAGCAACTCAAAAATCATTCGTTTAACCAATTCAAAACACAATCAAACACATCCAAATCATATCAAATAAACATCCTAGGTGCCTAACCAATGTACCCTCATAGGTACCACAATTATATCATCATTTCATATCATTAAAACATCATTCAAATAATCATTTTAAACCATGCCTAATTCAATTTATTTTGCCTAATTCATGAACACTTAAACATTAACTTAATTTCACATGTTTATATATATACTAAACTAATATTATATTTACACCCTCATTTACAAATAATTCACAAAATAACTATTATTTAGACACCCTAAGTACATGCCGACACAAAAAATAGACATCACCACATTTGAGTTCGGGATCGTTGTTGGATACTGAATCGGTGATCAAAAGTTAAGTACCTAACCTATGCGCAGAAAACAAAATCGTACGCTGAATAAAACTCAGTGGTATTTCTATAGTTCGAATATTTAAAGGCAAAACAATATAATATGCTCAATTGAATTATAAGGACATAATAATGTCTAGTATCATAACTATCATTTTTCATTTGTTAAACAATATCCCAATTCACACCATTGCAATATAAATGGTTATTCACATATCAAACCATATTTATTCGTACAATGGCATTAGTCATGCAATACTCAATTCATGAATACATCATTTCATACCATACTCAATTCATGAGTATATAACTCAAATATTCCATGTATTGCCAACATATTTCATATTCTATTTTCCTATATCACTTCCATTTCTCATACCATGCCATTTCAATATCAATTATAGAATTTTATTATTTATTTATCCCTATTAACACGACTCAGACTCGAAAGCATACACGGATCCAACCAGCACACCAGTTTGGCATCCAGTGCCTCATAGGATAATTCGAAGTAATAAATTGACACCCAGTGTCTCATCGAATAAATCCGAAATAGTAAATTGACACCCAGTGTCTCATCGGTTAAACCAAAGTAAATTGACACCCAATGCCGCATAGACTTGAAGGTAAAAAAATCCCTGAACACTTCCAATCCTATGGCATGCCATTTATATCCGACTCATCCTAATACTGTTAATAAGGTTTAATTTCACATTTCAAAAACAACCAATATCCAGTATCAATTTTTTTCTTCACATAATCACTTGTACACATGAATTCAGTTCAATTCAAATAATCAATACAATCATAATATATATATACAAATCCAATCAATTTCCATCAACTTTAATTCAATTCAATATCAAAATGCCAAATACTCACCTCAACCACTTACCATAAACATCAAATCAAAATACAACAATTAGTAACTAGGTTCGGATTATAGAACTACAAACCAGGAATTCCAAGCTATTCCACGTCAACTTTATCTTTTTCCATTTTTAGTAGAAGATTCCGGTACGACGTTAGCTACAGATTTAAAACAATTAAAATTTATCAATACAACACAATTCAATATCATATTGCATATTTCAATTTTACCTCAATATTTGCCTAAATTTCAATTTAGTCCCTTAACTGAGACTAACTTTATTTCTTTACAATTAATCTTATATTTTCATATAAATTTCACTTTAAACTAAATTTATCTCCCTTTTTCACTTAAATCCCTAAATTTCAAATTTTCTCAAATTAGTCCCTATTACTCAAAATTTACAATTTATTCTACGATTTAATCATTTTTCGTTCTAGCTTAAAAATCTATCAATTTAATCCCTAATACTAAAATTATTCAACATAAACAAAATTTAAAAACTCAATAAGTGCTAAAATTTTGACATAGGTTGAGTAGCACTTAACACCGAGATTACAAAAATATAAAAATTACAAAAAAGGGACTAAATTAACTAATCAATTGAACTTAAAACTTTGAAACGCTAGCCTTGTCTTTCTCCTTTCTTTCTTTCCCTTTTTCTTTTCTTTCCTTTCTGTTTTGTTTTAGCTTTTTTCTTTCTGTTTTTCTTATTTTGTTTTATTATAATTTTATAATATATATACACTTAATTCTTAAGGTTTTATATTATAACATATATTTTAACATAAATTTTATAATAATATTACACCATATGCGGTCTCATTTAAAGGACAATGGCATAATTGCTTCTTTAGTCCCTTTAATATTTTTCTTTAATCTATAATTCAACTTTTATCCTTTATGCAATTTAGTCCTTATACCTAATTATTCGTAATCCATGCAAATTCACCTAATCAAAATCTAATTAACTACACAACTAACTTCGTAAATATTTATTGTCCGATTTACAGTAACAGAGACTCAGAAATGCACTTTCTGACACTCATGACTATCGGGTCGTTACAAAAAAAATAGAATTGAGTGAATTATTTGAGTTTATTTTAATTAAATAATTAATATATTAGGAACAAAAAAGTGTTTATTGGGTTGGATAAATTATATTGGTTAATTAAATGTCCAAATAACATATATAATTATACCCAACACATAAGATAAGCCCATTGGCCCACCTAGGGAGTGTTGGGCGGCAAACCTTAGTCCCAAAGGGACTTGTCGCCACCCACTCTATGTAGCCTCAAAAGGACTCAGTATTTTCTATTAAAGTATTATTATTTTGTGTTCTCTTATTCAATTAGAACTCTTATGTTTTTTTTTTATTTATAAATAGAGACAATGAATTACATCAAAAGTAGAATACAATAAGCGTCAACCATTATGTCATTTTAAAGTGAGATTTATTTTACTAATAAAATTTATTATTTGAGAGAGTTTAGCTTTGATTTCTAACTTATAGAGAGTAATTGATTTTCTCTACTGGAATATCAATAAATTTCTATTGTGTTATCAGTTCATGAATTTAAAGGCCACACTTTAAGCAAACTGAAAGTTCGAGAATAGCATAAAATATAATGTTGGTAGAAAGTCCCAAAATGACTAACGTACGGACCCATTTCACCCAGCCCGTTTTATAACCCAAAACCCAAACCCAAACCCAAAACCTAAACCCTAGCCCAAAACCTAACCAACCCAAACAAACCAAAAAAAGAAAAAGAAAAACAAAACCCTAGCTGCCGCCCCTAGCCCTCTAACATCTGCCTTCTGTCCCATCCACCGCCCACTGCCACTGGCCACCGCCACTGTAAGAGCACCACCAACTCCTCCAATTGCGCCGAATACCTACAAGCAATAAATGGGAAAGGACATAACATTTAGCAAATTGTAAAACAATGGCTATAAAAGGCCAATCGAAAATGTACAAGGGATCTTTTTTTTTTTCGATCAATATAGCATAAAATTAAAACAAAATAGAATCAAAGATATCAGATAGATTCAGCACCAGCACGAGAAAGCAAAAGAACCCTAAAAATCGACTAAAAACCTAAAACAGAAGCGAAAAAGGTGATTTTCTCTCCCTCTTTATTTTCGAAGTATTCATTTTCTTGACATATATGTATACATAATATTAAAGGATATTAAAGGAAAAAAAACACAAAATTTTACCTTTTTTCGAACTTTCGGCCATCGTATGCGGTGGTGGCGACAACGTCGACGGCAATGGCGAATCGCCGAAAACCTCGCGGACACAGGCTCTGAGAGAAAAGAGGGTTAGGGTTAGAAAATTTTTTTTAAAAGCGAAAAATGAATTTTTTTCAGGGTTTTGGGCCTTATATAGCCCCCTGAAACGACGTCGTTTTGGGGGCTAGCCTTTAACCCCAAAACGAAGTCGTTTTGAACATGACCCGCGTGCGACCCGACCCGCTCCAGGGGATCCGCGTGTTTTTGAAGGGAAGGGTTAATTGCGCAATCGACCCTTCCGCATTTTTGTGTTTTTAAAATCAAACTCTTAATTATTGCAACATTGGCCCAATAATTTTTTCGCGGTTTGCGATTCAGTCCCCCCTCAAACACTGCATTTTAACTTATGGGAAAATTGCCCCTTTGGTCCCCCACTTTCACGCGCGCGTGTTTTCAGCCCCCGAATCTCTACTTTATTTACGATTTGACCCAAAACTTCTATTTTTTAATGCAATTTAGCCCCTTTTTCAATTATTTTGCAATTTTTATTACAATTACCATCATTTAATATTTTATTTTATCATTATTATTATATTTACTATTGTTATTAATATTATTTATTATTATTATTTCTATTATCATTCCATTATTATCATTTTCACGATATTAATACTACTATTATTACTATTTTACTATCATATTATTATCCTTATTATTTATTATTTGTATATGTATATATCCTTCCTTTTATCGTTTTGTTTATCGATTGTTGCTATCATTATTATTCTTATTATTATTATTATTATTATTATTATTATTATTATTAATAATATTAATATTATTATTATTATTATCACTATAGAATATATTATCATCACCATTCTTTATATTATTATCACTATCGATATACTTTTTATAATATAAATATATTACTATTATTTTGTTTGTTTGCTAATTTATATTTTATTATCATCATCATCGTTTTGCCATTATTATTATTTGTATGTTGTTATTATTATCTATTTAATTTTTATTTACATTATTTTATGTATATATTTTATTTCCACTAATATTACTATTACATTTATTATAGACTCCTACTTCCACTTGTCAATATTATTTCCATCATTACTTTATTATCATTATTAATATTTTAGTATCACTCTTACTAGTGTATCATTTGACATCGTTATATTACTATTATTATTCTTTTCACTTATAACATCGTGTTTTCACATTATCATTTGTCACACTAATTTTTCTCGATGCATCAGTTTTCAAATAACCATTCCGTATTAGCAACTCGAGTGAATCGAGCCCTAACTTACTGGATTCCGGGTTCTTCTCGTTTAATGCTAAACAACGGAATATCTCTTTTGAAGTTGCAATTTTAAAACAAAATACTTAATCTCAAAAATTCGAAATGTCGCGCCCTAACTTACTGGACTCGACTCCTAGATACTTTGAGATAAGTTTCTTTTCTTCCAAAATAGAGGCAATATTCCTAATTTGGATTTTCGGGAAAACAAGCCCTAACTTACTGGGTTCCGATTTCTCGATTCAACAAATGACGAAGATCCTCTTCAAAAGCGAAAATTAAGTTTTAAAAGACGAGCTTAGTTTCGGGAGTCTAAAGTATTGAGCCCTAACTAACTGGACATGATGCTTTATCTCTTCGGAAATAAGAGAGTCTTAACGTCCCTTCCAATTCCTTCGAATTTTGAAAATAAAAAGCATTGTATTTTCGAACCCTTTCAAAGTTTTTCAACAAATAGGGCATCAATCAATCAGTTTGGTACCGATTTCGAGCGTGTCGAGGGTGCTAATCCTTCCTCGCATGTAATCGACTTTCGAACCCATTTTCTCAAAGTTCGTGGATCAAAAAGCACTGTTTTAATAAATTAAATGTTTTATTAAAACAAAGGTGATCCGATCACACCAAATAAAGATCGGTGGCGACTCCCTTCCTTTTCTTTTTCAAAAATTGAGTCGACCGCGTCGTTTACTGTTTCATCAAAAAATGGTTACGACAGCTTGGCGACTCCACTGGGGACTCGAGGGTCAAGCCATATATTGATTGATTTTTGTCCTTTTGATTAAAATAGTTTCAAAAAATCATGCTTCTTTTAATGCACTTTCAATATTGGTCTCGTAAATACTTTGGCATTGCATTGCATGACCGTTGTGGTCACACCTTTAAGTGGGAGCGAGAAGCTATGCCTTCGTGAGGTTTTCACCTCCGCATGGGCTAGTGGATCGCTTTGGGATACATCCGTACCTATGTCTTCGTGAAGTTTTCACTTCCGTATGGCCATAGGAAATGTATTCCTGAACCAACTTCGGTCCGTATGAGCCTATAATGGGTGAGGATCGAGGAATCATTGGTTCGGTACCTCGAACTTTAAACTAAACCGCATATAGTAAACCCTAGGAGCCCACCTTAGGCGAGCTATATCAAACCTTAGTGGTCACCCAGATAGGCGTTTGTTTATTTTACTTGCTTTATATTCCATGGTACTAACTTGTTGTGTTTCTTTCTTTTTGTGCATATCATTTCATATTTTAAGAGACATCGATTCACGGTCCGTTTCTGAGTTAGGAAGCTGGTTATGGAAAGTGAATTCCTTGATAAAGTGGAAGATAATGCGGCAATCCGCATATGGTCAGAGCAACGCCAAATAGAAAAAGGAGATAACTTAGTCGAAGGGTATGTGTCGGAGCTACAAGATTTCACCAATATCAGTGTCACGCAGAACGAGCTCCAGGAGTTGAAAGAAATTTGGACTCAGTGGGATAATGAAGCGAAGCAGCTGTTCTATGGTACTTACGGCGACCTGCCTTACCTGCTTGAGGTCAAAATAGATAAGCACCTATTCCAGCAATGACCCAGTTCTGGAATGCCGCTTATAGCTGTTTCTCCTTCGGGAAGGTGGATCTGGTTCCCACGGTAGAAGAGTATACGACCTTGCTACATTGCCCAAGAATTCAAGTTGACAAAGCTTATTCCAAAACGGTTAATGGCCCAACCTTCGCGAAGAAATTGATGAATATCACCGGAATGAGCGAGCAATGGGTCTCAGCTAGAAGGCAAAAGAAGGGCGGAGGTAAATGTATACCTTGGATATGTTTGAGAGACCTGATCCTGGCGCATCCCGATGCAAATAAAAGGATTGACATCTTGACCTTGTGTATTTACGGCCTAGTAATCTTCCCGAAAGCTTTAAGGCACATTGATGAAGCAGTTATTGACCTATTCAGCCGATTAGACAAAGGGGTCACACCCGTTCCTGCCATCTTAGCCAAAATGTTCAGATCCTTGACTGCATATTGGAGAATGGGTGAAGGCAGGTTTATTGGATGTGTACAGCTGTTATTGGCTTGGTTCCATAGTCACTTCTGGAAAGTGGAGAAAGTGTCCTGTCGGTTTATGTCGGAGAATTACTCCCTGCTAGAAGAGATAGCATCTACGCCTAGAAGAGAGGATGTGTCCGAAGAAAATTGGATCGCGCTCATACAAAACCTTCAAGAAGATGACATCGGGTGGAATGCTCCGTGGTTGATTACCAAAAAAATCTTTTATCGTTGTGGAAGCTTTGACTGGGTTCCCCTATTAGAAATTTGGGGTGCCACTGCCTATGCCCCATTGCTGGTTCTAAGACAGTATAGTTCAAGACAGTTTGTACCAATGACATACGGGCTAGCTCAATGCGAGTTCTCATATGAAGGGGGAAGCTATAAGAAAAGGATTAAAGAGATTTCTGGTGCCTGGAATCAGATTCAAAAATGAGAAGATTATCCGCAGGCCCGAGGATGACCCCGAAATACAGTGAATGGAGGGCTAGGAGAGTCAATGATAACATTCCCGAGCCAAATCCAGAAGGCGCCCGACCAAGAGAAGAATGCTTGTGAGTGATCCCGTCAGAATTAGAGATTGTGAAGTAAGATTTTGAACGGATGAGTTCGAAACTAGGGAAAATGATAGAAAAGTTGGAAGAAAAAAAGATGCTCCTCCAATTAGAAGTGGACGGTCAAAAATCAGAGGCTAAGAAACTCAGAAAGGAAAAATGGAAGGTAGAGGAAGACCGAGATAACTTGAAGACGGAGTACAAGAAGATGCGCTTGACAATAAAAAACGCAGGATTAGGGAAAATTTTGGAGCAGTGGCGACAAGAGGTCCGAGAGGAAAAAGCCAAAGTTAGCAGTTGAGAGAAAGTTTCATGAAATGCGAGCATAAAAGAAGACTTAGAAGGGCATGACGAGAAGACCAAAGGGAGAAAAGGGATTAAAAGCTAGAATAGTCAAGCTCTACACCACTATCAAGTCAAAACTCGAAAGAAGTCAAGCATGAAAGAGGAAATGAAAGGTAAGGTTGAAGAGCTAGAATCGGCATTACACAGTAGTGAGCTTCGGATTGAGCTTTTAGAAACGAGAGAAAGGCGTTGGGAGGAGGAGCTTCGCCATTCTTGCGAGCAAGTTAGAAGTCGAAACTACCTCATGGGTGAAGCAATAATCCAGATTCGAGAGGTAGCTGAACACCTACAGACTTTGGCTGCGGAAGCTAACATATTGAGCATGAGATATGAAGTACCACCGAGTCATGATCAAGAATTAATCTCCCTGCTAGGAAAAATCAAAACCTTAGGTCTTAGGGCGAGAGCATATTTGTAATCTACTTTATGTAAAGGGTTTTGCCTTCTAATAAAGTTTTCTAAAATGAAGTTGATCAGAATCGATGTCTTCTTCCTGCATTCATGCATTTGCATTGCATCATATTACATGCATTAAAGTTTATAAAAAGAAGCCTAATTGGTTAAGATTATCAAAAATAAGAGAGAGGAAAAAGGAAAATCTAGAAACTGAGAACCATTACAGTACACGTGCCAAGACAAAGAAAATGGATCAAAGATTTGAACAATTCCAGAAAGACCTGCAAGACCAGATGTAAGAGCAAATGGCAAAACTCCAACAAGAGATGAGGGATCAGATGTTGGAGGCTTAAAAGAGCACGATGACTCAAATGGCCCAAATGTTGAGTGAGGCAATGGACAAAGTTAAAGGTCCCATAGCGCTTACAGGGGAAGAAAGCGAAGGCATTCCTTTAGGTTTTACCCCACCACATGCGCCAACACAGCCTGAAGAGTATCCCCAAAGGCCATCTATCACAATTAGGCCTCAAGCTGGGCAAGTGATACTAGGCGCCCATGAACTTTCAAGCTGCTCGGTACTAACCGGAGATAGTCCATTAACCTTGTGGTCCCCACGAAATGGCAAAAATAGATCAAGCAAGAATCGACTGCCAAGGCAACTTGAGGACCGTTGCAAGTGGTTAGAAGAAGTTTAAAGAAATGGAGACTGCGACTACCGTCACGGGATAGATGCTAAGGACTTAAGTTTGGTTCCGGACTTGATACTTCTGCCAAAGTTCAAAATGCCTGAATTTGAAAAATACAGTGGGACTAGCTGTCAGAGGCCCACATCACCATGTTCTGCAGCGAATGGTCAGCTACGTGAACAATGATCAACTCTTAATCCTTGTTTCTAAGAAAGTTTAGTGGTAGCGGTTGCTCGATGGTATAACCAGACTTAGTCAGACCAACATTAGTTCCTGGAGAAGTCTGGCTCAAACATTTCTAAAGTATTTCAGCCACGTTACGGACATGGCACCGGATAGAATTACTTTGCAAAGTACGAAAAAAAGATAAAATGAGAGTTTCATACAATATGCGCAAAGGTGGAGGGAGGTCGCCATGCAGGTCCAACCACCCCTTTTAGAAAAAGAAACTACCATGCTCTTCATCAACATCCTGAAGGCTCCTTTCATAACCCATATGATAGGAGTACCACTAAGAGCTTTGCCGACATGGTAATGGCGGAAATGATCGAACATGCAATCGACGCGGCAAGATTGAAGTAGGGAAACCGATAGAAGGCTACTCCTAGAAAAAGGATGACGAGGTGAATAATACAAACATGGGGGACCCAAATCAGCCAAAAATGGTGACTACTGAGTATCAAGGTTCATCAAGGAAAGAATCTCGCACAAGGAAAAACATTGAAAAACTCTAATTTATGTCAATCCCTATGACGTATAAGGAGTTGTATCAAAGTTTATTTGATGCACACGTTGTGTCCCCCCAATATCCAAAACCGATGCAATCTCCGTACCCAAAATGGTATGACCCAAACACTCAGTGTGAGTACCACGCGGGGATCACAGGCCATTCGATAGAAAATTACCTTACTTTCAAGAAATTGGTGGAAAATCTCATCAACATGGGTATTGTGAAGTTCGATGATGGAGCTATGGTATACCCGAAGAGAGCTGAAGAATAAAAGTTTTTCGAGCATCTGCCTTTATGTACTTGGGAGTGTTTTGAACAATGAGACTGTGGAAGAAACATTGTATTTTTAAAAGCTAATCTAGAGTAATGTGCAAAACACACTTGTTGCTTCAAGCCTAGAAGCAATAAGATTTCTTTTGAGAAGTAGGTTTGTGTCTATAATTTTTATTTCAATAAAATACATCTTTCTAAGTAAATATTTTCATTCTTTACATTTCATACTGAATATTTTTCACTCATGACCATATCATACGAATAATCATCCTGAGGATCATTTATTCTTTGGATTTTTTTTTGTCTTTTCACCCACAATGGGCCCCCAAATATCAATGACATGAGCGACGCTATTGCTAACTCCCTTTTTAGTGAGATATGTATCTAGAGGGATCTAAGGGCTTTGAAGATGACAAAGATTGCGACTTACTTCCCCAATGTAGATCCTACCTTATGAAGTGTCGTGACGCTATGAACTAACGAAAGAGATAAAGATGCAAGCGTAGCTCCTCGTAGGAATAAGGCAAGACATCGTTGAGCCATTTCCGAGAATTCAAGATGTTTTCACACGATCATATCAAGGCATGCCAAACTACTAAAACATGGGCATCTTTGTTAAGGTTGGGTTTAAAGAACCCATGTTTTACAACACCTAGCTAATCAAGAGGCTCGGCTATTGGTTCACCAAGAAAGGAAATTACATCATTATGCCATAAAATGCTAAGTCGAGGAAGACTGCGTGCCTTCTCCATTTTCCTATATGAAGCATGGATGTTAACAAGCCGGTCTCCTCAAAAGCTTTTAGCCAACATCGATTCATATTCATGGTGGTTGGTTACCTCATTTGAGAGGTGAAGGTCGCTTCATATGCCAAAATTACAAAGTCGGCAGTCATCAAATTCAAAAAAAAAATTCAAGAGTTTTTGAAAAAATGGCTGAGACTTGTAAAGATTGGCATAGAGAAGTTACTATTTACCCTTTAAGTTCCTTGAACGTTGGCCAGGACTTTTGTCGAGGCATCTTTCCCATTGGTTTATGAAAGGGAAACAATTGTTGGAAGATAAGATTCCTTTTCCCCAAGCTTGGATTGAATTAGATGAAGCAGAATGCCTCCAGTAAGCTTGATTGAAGTACTCAGCATGGTCAAATGTACCAAAAATGGATACGAGCTTATGACAAAAAGGTTCGCTCAAGAGAATTTCAGGAAGAGGACCTAGCATTAAGAAAGATTCTTCTTATCCAAAAGAACTCCAAAGAAAAATAAATGCCTTATCTGACAAGAAGGCACATTCAGGGAAAATGGGTGTTAACCAAGATGGATGGCAAGGACTTGCCCAATCCGGTGAGTTCGATTCAATAAAAAGTTTTCCAAAAAACAAAACAAAAAAACACAAAAATAAAAAAACCAACACGAAAAAGGAAAAGAAAAAGAAAAAGGAGGCCAAGGCGAAAACCCAAAAGGCGCTTTGAGACCAAAAGGTATTTGAGTTGAAAACCCAGAAGGGCAGCTCAAAATTTTGATCGAAAGTAGGGCATCTGATAGTCTTGCTACGCTCGAAGAAGTATGTTACGTCTTGGGGCATCGACAAAGTACTCTGGATCCCCTAAACACATATTAAGCTCAAAATGGTCCTCAAAAGTTGGAGCAGAGAAGCTCAAGCTACGATATCTGGGGCACTTTCGGTTTCATTTTACCCATTTTTGTTACTTGTGGTTATTTTATTCCTTTCAAAAACCACCGATAAATTTCCTTCTTAATTACCTTTGCTAGCTTTGATTAACTTGTTTGTTTGAGCTATGCTCCCAATCGAGTTTCCTTTTGTCCATTGTTACAATCTTTTTCGGGCATTTTGTATTGAAATAACGATTAGTGGACTAATAATACTTTCATAAAAGAGTTTTGCATATTACTCGGAAGCTTCGAATAATACAATGACTTGAAACAAGACTATTGTTTAGAACTCACTTAGCTTAAGGTTTGAAAATATTGGAGAAAGATGATTATCTCTTTGGACCTTTTATTGGTTGAACAAAAAAACAATACATTTCGCCGATGATACGACCTTGACAGATAACAAGCAATGTCAACCCAGCAGTACAAAGGGATCATTCTCGAGAAAAGAAAAATGATACTCTGCATCCATGCACATATCAGGCCTACACATCTGGTCATTACACGAGTGAATGGTAACAGATCAAATTGATCCTATACCTCGAATTCTGGCGGGATGGATAGAAGAAACCAAATGTTATTCTCCTAAAGTTGCAGTGAGAGATGCAAACTTTATGTCCCAGAAGGTACAGTGGAAGGGACTCTGAAATCACGGCGGGGCAAGCTTATTGAGCAGAATATGATCACTTTTCTGGGTTTTCTATCAAAGATACTGGCTGAACGAGAAAGCACGATAATGCATCAGTGATAGAACCTTAATGAACTACGAGCAATGATGACCCCAAGCATTTAGTTAGGAGCATTCAACTCATTCTGATCATTGCATCCTAATCATTGTAAAAAGACCATTCTCACGACATTCTGCATTCATGAAAATGTCATCCATAACACATGTAGTTAGGAGGCTTTGAGTCATTTTGATCATAGCATCCTCATCATTTGCATAAGCATAAACACATGAAATTAATTCTACAGGACAGGTTCCTCAAAGAACGGTGTAGCGATATTGAAGTTCAGATTTTGTTCCCTCGAGATGATAGTGGAGCAGACTGAAGATTGAAGTCTTCCTGAAGATAGTAAGGAAGCAAGTTGAAAAGTTCAGATTTTGTTCCCTAGAGATGATAGTGGAGCAGACTGAAGATTGAAGTCTTCCTGAATATAGTAAGGAAGCACATTGGAAAGTTCAGATTTCATTCCCTCAAGATGGTAGTGGGGCAGGCTGAAGATTGAAGTCTTCCTGAAGATAGTAAGGAAACAAATTAAAAAGTTCTGAATTCTCATTTCCTCGATGTTCCAGTGGAGTAGGTTGAGATTACAAATCCCGTCTCCCTGAGTTAACAATGAGAATCAATTATTATTCCTTTGAAGTTTCAGTAAGAGAAGATAGAGATTACAAATCTCTTCTCCCTGAATTCTTATTTCCTCGAAGTTCCCGTGGAGTAGGTTGATATTACAAATCCCGTCTCCCTAAGTTAACAATGAGGTTACGTCCTTAATTCTTTGAAGTTTCAGTTAGAGAAGATGGAGATTGCGAATCTCTTCTCCCTGAATTTTTATTTCCTCAAAATTCCCGTGGAGTAGGTTGAGATTACAAATCCTGTCTCCCTGAGTTAATAACGAGGTTACATCCTTAATTCCCTGAAGTTTCAATAGAGAAGATGGAGATTACAAATCTCTTCTCCCTGAATTCTTATTTCCCCGACGTTCCAGTAGAGTAGGTTGAGATTACAAATCCCGTCTCCCTGAGTTAACAATGAGGATAAGTCCTTATTTCTTTGAAGTTTCGGTAGAGAAGATGGAGACTACGAATCTCTTCTCCCTGAATTCTTATTTTCTAGAAGTTTCCGTGGAGTAAGAAGTAAATCAAAGAAATCAGTCTGGTGATCCCTGAGTTTGCAGGGATCAGATTGAAAATAGCAGATTTGACCTTCCTGAAGTTGCAAGAAGCAGATCGAAGACATCGATCGATGTTCCACGAGTTTGCGGGGATCGAGTTGAAGATAGCGAGATCTTGTCTCCTTGAAGTTGCAAGAGCAGGTTCAAAACAGACCTTATCTCCTGAAGTTGCAGTGGAGTGGGTTAAAGTTGCAAGTTTTATCCCCATAAAGTTGCGACGGAGCAGATAGAAGATAGTTAAACCTATCTCCCTAAGATTGCAGGGGAGCAAATTGAAGTTACAGGTCCTATCTCATCGAAGCAATGGTGGAATAGGATCGAGACGACCGGATCTGATGGGACTGAATGGGGCTACCTAAGAAAAGAGCACCAAAAGAAGTTAAAGCCCACCAAGGCCAGGGCAAAATGGGTCTTTCTTATGTCTTTGCTCTATTACCGTTACACGACAATGAGCAAAGAGGGGCAGCTGCACAGACCCATTTCACCCGGCCCTTTTTATAACCCAAAACCCAAAACCCAAAACCTAAACCCAAACCTAAAACCTAAACCCTAGCCCAAAACTTAACCATTAAAACAAACCAAAAAAGAAAAAGAAAAACAAAACCCTAGCTGCCCCCTAGCCCTCGACATCGCATACGTCCCATCCACCACCCCCTCGCCATCGCCACCACCACGCAAGAGCACCACCAACTCCTCCAATTGCACGAATACACGCAAGCAATAAATGGGAAAGGACATAACATTTAGCAAATTGTAAAGCAGTGGCTATAAAAGGCCAATCGAAAATGTACAAGGGATCTTTTTTTCGATCAATAGAGCATAAAATTAAAACAAAATAGAATCAAAGATATCGATAGATTCAAGACCAAAGACGAGAAAGCAAAAGAACCACAAAATCGACTAAAACCTAAAAGAAGCGAAAAAGGTGATTTTCTCTCCTCTTTATTTTGAAGTATTCCTTTTCTTGACATATATGAATACATAATATTAAAGGATATTAAAGAAAAAACACAAAATTTTACCTTTTTTGAACTTAGCCACCACTGGTGTGCGGTGGTGGTGGCAACAGGCCATGGCAATGAATCTAGAAACCTCATGGGACTTGGGCCTGCAGAGAAAGAAAAGGGTTAGAAAATTTTTTTTAAAAGCGTGAAATGAATTTTTTCGTGGTTTTGGGCCTTATATAGCCCGCAAGCGACGTCGTTTTGGGGTGGCCTTTAACCCCAAAACGCGTCGTTTTGAACATGACCAGCGTGCGACAGACCCCTCCGGGGATCCGCGTGTTTTGAAGGAAGGGTTAATTGCACAATCGGCCCTTCCGCATTTTTGTGTTTTAAAATCAAACTCTTAATTATTGCAACATTGGCCCAATAATTTTTTCGCGGTTTGCGATTCATCCCCTCAAACACCGCATTTTAACTTATGGGAAAATTGCTCCTTTGGTCCCCCACTTTTACGCGCGCGTGTTTTCAGCCCCCGAATCTCTACTTTATTTACGATTTGACCCAAAACTTCCATTTTTTAATGCAATTTAGCCCCTTTTTCAATTATTTTGCAATTTTTATTACAATTACCATCATTTAATATTTTATTTTATCATTATTATTATATTTACTATTGTTATTAATATTATTTATTATTATTATTTCTATTATCATTCCATTATTATCATTTTCACGATATTAATACTACTATTATTACTATTTTACTATCATATTATTATCCTTATTATTTATTATTTGTATATGTATATATCCTTCCTTTTATCGTTTTGTTTATCGATTGTTGCTATCATTATTATTATTATTCTTCTTATTAATAATAATAATAATAATAATAATATTATTATTATTATTATTATCACTATAGAATATATTATCATCACCATTCTTTATATTATTATCACTATCAAGATACTTTTATAATATAAATATATTACTATTATTTTGTTTGTTTGCTAATTTATATTTTATTATCATCATCATCGTTTTGCCATTATTATTATTAGTATGTTGTTATTATTATCTATTTAATTTTATTTACATTATTTAATGTATATATTTTTATTTCCACTAATATTACTATTACATTTATTATAGACTCCTACTTCCACCTGTCAATATTATTTCCATCATTACTTTATTATCATTATTAATATTTTAGTATCACTCTTACTAGTGTATCATTTCACATCGTTATATTACTATTATTATTCTTTTCACCTATAACATCGTGTTTTCACATTATCATTTGTCACACTAATTTTTCTCGATGCATCAGTTTTCAAATAATCATTCCGTATTAGCAACTCGAGTGAATCGAGCCCTAACTTACTGGGTTCCGGGTTCTTCTCGTTTAATGCTAAACAATGGAATATCTCTTTTGAAGTTGCAATTTTAAAACAAAATACTTAATCTCGAAAATTCGAAATGTCACGCCCTAACTTACTGGACTCGACACCTAGATACTTCGAAATAAGTTTCTTTTCTTCCAAAATAGATGCAATATTCCTAATTTGGATTTTCGGAAAAGCGAGCCCTAACTTCTGGGTTCGATTTCTCGATTCAACAAATGATGAAGATCCTCTTCAAAAGCGAAAATCAAGTTTTAAAAGACAAGCTTAGTTTCGGGAGTCTAAAGTATTGAGCCCTAACTAACTGGACATGATGCTTTATCTCTTCGAAAATAAGAGAGTCTTAACGTCCCTTCCAATTCCTTCGAATTTTGAAAATAAAAAGCATTGTATTTTGAACCCTTTCAAAGTTTTTCAACAAATAGGGCATCAATCAATCGGTTTGGTACCGATTTGAGCGTGTCGAGGTGCTAATCCTTCCTCGCGTAATCGACTTCAACCCGTTTTCTCAAAGTTCGTGGACCAAAAAGCACTGTTTTAATAAATTAAGCGTTTATTAAAACAAAGGTGATCCGATCACACCAAAGAAAGATCGGTGGCGACTCCCTTCCTTTTCTTTTTTCAAAAATCGAGTTGACCGCGTCGTTTACTGTTTCATCAAAAAAATGGTTACGACAACTAAGTTCGCTTAGCCTAAAAGATAAGTATTGATTTGATAAAGATTTATTGTTATAAATGGCACAAAAACTTGATTTTAGAAAAATTATAATTTTTCAATGTGCGACAAAATTGCTTTCTACACCAAAATTTCCAACAGAACATAACTACGTTATTAAGGATTAGTTGTTGATTGCATTCTCTTAGTTTGTGATTAAGGACATCATAACACCATCATCTTGTTTGGGTGCAAGCTAGCGTTTTGGGGTGTTGCTTACTATAACCAAGTTGCAGGATTTGAAGACTAAAGAAGCACAAAAGACAATTGCAAAGGCTGGGAGGTTGATTACTATAACAAAATGTGAAAAATGCGAGTAATTTAGTTTTCTTCCTAAACTAAATAATGAAATTGAAAAATGTGAATCATGTAGCATGACTAATCACAACACCTTTCAGAAGTGTGGCAAAAAATCCAGAATTGTTAAAATTGATTCACACTGATATTTGTGAAGTTGACTGGATTCTAACATGGAGTGGGAAAAGTTGTTTTTGACCTTCATTGATGATTTTTTTAATATATATATATATTTACTTATTGAAAAATTAAAGTGAAACTTTAGAGAAAATTTTCACTTTTATAAAAAAGAAAATTTTTTGAGAAGGAAAATCAAAATATTCAAGAGTGACAAAAGAGGTGAGTATGATAACCTCATATTAAATGTTTTCATGCAATCCTTTGATTGTTCATGAAATTATTCCCCCACTCTCCTACATCAAATACAGTGACAAAACATAAAAAAAAAAAAAAAAAGACATAACTTCACTAGATTTGACTAATGCCATGTTAGTCCGCTTTGGTGCTCCTAAAAATTCATAGTGAGAAGCAGTTTTAATATTAATTATGTATTTAATAAGGTACTACGAAATCACTCGTTAAAAATATTTTATAAACATTGGAAAAGTTACCAGCCAAACGTGAATTATTTTAGTGTGTTATTTTTTTTTTTTAGACTTTCAAATCTTAAAAAATTAAAATTTGATATTACAATGTCGAGATATACATTTTTAGGTTATGCTTTGGTAAGTAAGATATACAAGTTTTTAGACTTAAATAACAATGTTATAGTTGAATCCTTAGATGTCATATTTTATGAAAACACATTTTTTTTAAAAAAATTAAAAGTAGTGGGGAGTTGAATCTAGATTGACAATTATCTTGACAATTTTAGAAAAAAAACTAAATTGTCAAATGTGCTAGCTTACAAAGCTCATTGTAGGGTACTAGAAACTTGTGTATGCGACACAATACTATATTTCTCAAAGTAGCCTTAGCTCAAGAGTTAGTTCACTATTAGCTCCATAGTAGAGGTTATTGAATATTGGGTGCCATTTGGTGGAGCTTAAAACTTTTAACTTTTGCAAGTTCGCAATGTGTTCAATAGATGAC
Source organism: Gossypium rotundifolium (assembly GCA_025506655.1). Lineage (NCBI taxonomy): Eukaryota > Viridiplantae > Streptophyta > Magnoliopsida > Malvales > Malvaceae > Gossypium > Gossypium rotundifolium. The sequence goes on from CP106733.1 coordinate 168,193,451, forward strand.
TAGACTTATTATATCTTAAGAGACAATGTGTAAAAAAACTTATTTGAAAAGGAACTATCATCTCAAAAGAACGATTTAATTCAAATCTTAATCTTTGTCACATTATTTTAATTATTAAAGTTGTAAAATTTTTACAACAACAAATTGTTCGCCTATTTTATAATGTGATACCAACTTTTAACAAAAATAAAAAATAAAAATCATGCATCATTTATATATTGCCTTGGTCTATCCTCTTTTAAAATTTAAAGCTTTAGAGACTCTTAATAAATATTTATCCCAATGAGGCGGGATAAGAGGCGATCAGTAAGATATAAACAACAACATTAGGTTGTTCAACCATCATGAGCTTAAAATTTTTACCCATTATTGATTATTTAGCGAGAAAAAATATATATAGCTTAAGCTAAAAAACCAATTAATGAACGAAATGATTAGTATGTGTTAAAGCAATTAATGTAAGTGGATCTTGGTCCCATTCTTGGTTTGGTTTCACAAATTTAGAGAATGTACATCCGTCAAAAGCATTAAAAAATAAGAAATTATGTATTAAACTTGAGATATTATGGATATGTATTTAAAAGGATAGTTCTGATCGAAAATAATGATGCAATAAATAATTATACCACTCATGGTCCAAATAGGTCTAATGAATTTCCATGTCATTTAAATCGTCCTTTTATTGCAAGGAGCTGAGCATATCACCATAAACACACAGATTAATGGGTTGTGTTATTGGAGGAAAAGTAAAAGCAACCCACATTCAATGCAAATTGAGGATTTTCAACTTTTAGAGGGAACAATCTTGCAAATCCTATAAGGCTCAGCCTCAAGCCTCATCTTATATACAAATATTATGCTTTAATGGCTTCCTAAATTCTTTTAATGGCCTTCATAGTATATTCAATGCAAATCTAATGGGTTCAAAATGCGAGTTTTGCCGGCACAGGCGAAGGCCTGTAAAAAAAATTAGGGTCAAATTTTACTTATACTTTTGGGGTCGAAAGTAATTTGACTATTATATTAATTTATCTATTTTTAATTTTTTAAGATATTTAAAAGCAATTTTGCAATATTTTTAAGGGATTTAAAAGCAATTTTGCAATTTGAGGGTCAAAGCTTCTACGGCTCTACCCGCCTGTTAGATTGATTATGGTTTTTTTTTTTTAAATAAATATATTCAAAATAAAGAAAATATAAATATATTTAAAATAAATGCCACGTGTTATTATTTTTGTCACATAAAATTGCCGAGATGGATAAAAAAATATGTATTGAAATTTGAAATTTAATTGGTTGACTTGAGGTTTAGTATTGGCGTTGGCTCCGACTATTTACAATAATTGATACTTTAAATACCGAAATGAATTATTCAAAAACTGCACTAAAATAAATATTTAAAAAAATTGATAAAATATAAATACTATTTATGACCTTAACCCTTCAAAAGAAGACCGACAAGACATCCGTTAACATTGTAACGGGATTGAAAGAGCAAAGAGACGAAGAGTGAAAACAAGGATTCATGGAGGTTTAATTTGTAAAGCCCCCCTCGCGTGATTGGGTTATTTGTCATTATCTACCCACAAAGACAATGCAATAACAGATCAGTATTTGTCAAACCTCATTTTATCTTTATTTTTCTCTTCCAATAATGTGGTGTCTAATAATACCAATGCTAATACTACTAATTATTATTTTTTGAGTTGTGTTATTCAACAATGCTAATAAACAACAAATTAGCTTTAAAACATAATAACACAAATGTGTCGAGGTACTTGGTAGCCCTGAATAAATGATACTTCGAAGTCTTTTTTTTTAAGGAGTCGAAAATCTCTCAACAATATTTTAAGTTTTTGTATTTTGTGTTTTTTAAAATTTAGTTTCTTTATTTTTATTTTAAAGAATTTAGTTATTTTATTTTTGAAATTTAAAATGTAATTTCAATTCTTATCGTTTATGAGAAAATAGTTAACATCTTGTTTGTGGAGTTTTAAATTCTATAAGCAAGATCAAGGGTAGAAAAATGTTCTATAAGAGTATAATAAATTATTAAAAGTAAATATTAAAAAAAAAGACGTAATTTTTTTTAAGCTGCTTGTGAAATAAAAATAGTACACTTTTAGCGTACCAAATATTAATCCTATAAATATATATACATTTGTTAAAATCCTACTTAACTTTGTTGATCTCTTTCAACAATAGTTGTTTGTATTGAATCGGGCTGATCAGTCGGACTAGTTAGATCGGAACCAACCAGGGTACTAATCTGAAGAATAGCCTTAGACTGATTGACTCGATAACTAGTATGGACTGCAGGGGCGAAGCCAGAACAATTTTTAGGAGGGGCCGGATGAAATTTTAATTTTTTATAGCTTATATCTTTATAATTTGTAAAGGATTAAATTAAATTTTTATAATTTTAGGAGGCCAAAGTATAATTTTACATTTACTAATTTAAATTTTTAAAAAATTTTAAGGGCCTAAATAGTAATTTTACATTTTGGGGGTGGGCTCATGCCAGCCCCTAACTTCGCCCCTAATGGACTGGTTGAATTGAGAGGTTGAACCAATTTTTTATAAAATTTTTATATTTTATAAAATTTTTAATGATTTATTTAATTGATTCGATAATGCGACCGATTTAATCAATAATCTAATTTTAAAAACTTTACTGTCAATTTTAATATAAATGTATTTGTTTTAGAGAGAACTATAACATAGAATGATTTAAACATAAAAAAAATATAATTTCAATAAAACAAATACATCCGTGATGCGTGGAGGCAACTTTTATAATATGAATGTAAGACCAATTAGCATTGCTATAATTGGCGGTGTGTTTTGATGACTACAATTTTTTAATAAATATAAGTGTGTAATCCATTTGCTGAAATATATTGCTATTTATTTTCACCTTTCGTTATCAGCTTCACCTCTTTTAACATAAGAACATCACTCGCATCAACTTCAGTTCATTGGTGCTTTTCCTTTTCAACTGTTAAAGGACGCGCTAATCAAGTAGATTTAATATGATTTATTTGTTGTTTAAACATAAAATAAACACTAATAATTAAATGCATTAAAATAAAAAATCATCGCATGAACTTTCATTTGATTAAGGATCCCATATTCAAGTCACAAAGGGTATAGCAAGCAAGTCAAGACAGATAAGCAGCCACAAAAATGCCACACAAGACATGGAATCTAGACAGCCTGCTTAAAGTTATGATATGAATCATTCTTAACCGAGTCTTATTATTCTGTATGTTCATTTTAACTTAAATAATATCGACATTGTTGTCAATGTAGGAGGATGTAAATTTTATTTAAGAGTTAAAATGTATTATGGATAGATAATTTTAAACTTTAAATAAAAAAATAGATATGATAAAGATTAATATTAAAAAAGTAACTTTTATCTGACTTTAGCATCTTGGTCTTAATCTTTATCTCATCATTTAATTTTAAAACAATATTCTTTTGAAATGTTTCTAAAATGGGGTGTGAATTGTTGAAATCCAGCATGGCTGCTTATCTGAATTTTCAACTAGGAGAAATAAATTTTAAATTAAATTTGCTTCAAATTGTTGTATTTTTATATTTAATATTTGATTTATTTTAAATTTCAAATTATTTATTTTAAATTAAAAATTAAAATTAAATTATTAATATTATTAAATTCATTAATATGAATTTTAAAATAAAATAAACATTAAATTATTAGAAATAAAGAAAATAATATTATAATGAACTATAAATCTTTTCATTAATATCAATAATTAAATTTATATTTTTAAAGTTAAAAATAAAATGATTTAAATTTAAATTTAAATCATATACATTTTCAATGATTCAAGAAAAAGGTTTTTGCTATCATTTGTCTTTTAATAGTAAAAAAAAGTTATAAAAAGAGTTTTATTTTAATTTTCAAAGGAGAAAATGGGTAGGCTATTTATTGATTGTGGGGACTTTATGGGCGTGGTGGAGAAGAGGTCATGTCGGTGGAAATAATAAGAATGAAAATAAAAACCACATTTCTTTAATTTTAATTTAAGAACCGATAAAAAATATTTAATCTTAAAATTGAATAAGTTTTTATATCCATATTTTATTTTTTCTAATCCAAATCTAGGTGCTCTGGAAAAAAAAAAAAATCAATCGCAAAGTTCAGAGAAATGGAGAGAGAGAAAGCTGAACACTGATAAAAAGGCTCAAAGGATCCCAGATTCAAAGATTAAGTAAATCTTAAAGGAACAAATTAACAAAGAAAATAAAACTTTTTTTTTACTTAATTCCCTTTGAAAGAATCGAGATTCTCTTTAACTGATTCAGGTTCTTCTTAAAAAAATGTTTCTTTGCCCCTTCTTTTTTCTTGTTTGTATTACTTAGCTTTGAATGATTAGAGGAATTGTCTCGAGATTACAGAGAAGTTGAAGTCTTTACGAAGATAAGCTTTCACTGACTAGAAGGGGAGAAAGTGAGTTGACTCGTTGGAGAACTCGCTGCTGCTAAAGGTAACGTTAATATTCTGTTTCTCCTATTTCGTTTGGTTGTTTGATTGTTGAGAAAGTTAAGCTGAAGAAAAGTGTTTCGAAAATAATGTTTAATTAAATCAAATAAATATATAGTTTGGTTTTATTTTTTCGGTGGATTGAAGTGGAAAATTGAGCTGAGTGAAACGGGCATGGTTTTAACTAGAATCAATATTTTTTTATTTGATTATAGGTTTTAGATTCGTAGTGGAAAAATAGAGTTGAATGCGACATATGAGATTCGAATCCTTATCTTCAGTTTCTTTGTTCTTTCTAATGAATTGCCGAAATGGAATATTGTAATCCAATTTGTTACTGTTGCAAGTGAATTGGGAGTTTGCTTTTAACAACATTTTGGAAAAATAAGGATTTTTGTTTTACATTGATTCAGTGGAAATTACTAGGATGAAGCGTGTTTGTGAAGCTGAGCATACACATTGAAACCATAGAAAAAGTTTGGTAAACTTTAGACCCTCAATCGGTTTGTTAGTGTTGGAGGAGACCCGTCGAAGTATTGGGATGGGGTGTGGTTGTTCAAACCTATCTGCATGTTGTTGGAGTTTGGATCAGAATGGATCAATTCCTGAAGCTGATAATGTTGGTAAGTGTGACTGTGAGTAATGGATTATGGTTATTGGTTATTCTAACAGAGAGTGGTTTTAAAACTAAAATTATGTTGTTTTCTAGAAAATGAAGACAAGGGTGAAGTTGATGATTTGCCTGCATTCCGTGAATACTCAATTGAAACACTCCAGATGGCTACATCTGGATTTGCCATGGAGAATATAGTTTCAGAACATGGTGAGAAGGCTCCTAATGTAGTTTACAAGGGCAAGTTGGAAAATCAAAGGCGTATTGCTGTTAAACGTTTTAATAGGTCTGCATGGCCTGATGCCCGACAATTCTTGGTAAGCAAATGCTGAACATGTAGTCAGTTCTTTCAAGGTTTCCTATTAGTCATCCCTTAATTGCTCATCTCTGAAAAGTGCAAGAACAGAGGAAAAGGAGAAGCCTCTTTATTTGCATTAGACATTGGACTCATTAAGTTAGGTTTTTTGAGGGTTATTATCTTCTTAGAGGGATTTGTCTCTTTCAGTTAAGATGCTGATAGGTTGTATATGCATGCATATATCTAATGTCTCTTAATTGGAATTGTAACCTTCAAGAATACTTGTTCTAACTAGAATCTGTCTCTTCCTGCTGTCATTAAATTTGTGTAAATGGCTGCAATTTAAGTTTGCTTTGAAAAACTTGTGCCTTCTAACTTTAGCTTCTATAACTTTAGGAAGAAGCAAAAGCTGTTGGTCAGCTCCGAAATCACAGGTTGGCAAACTTACTTGGTTGTTGCTGTGAAGGTGATGAGAGGTTACTTGTTGCAGAATTTATGCCCAATGAGACATTGGCAAAGCACCTATTCCATTGTATGTACATTCTTGGTTCCTTTGCTTCAGCTTCAGCACTTGGTTTATATTTTTCATTTTTCCCTCTCTTTTGAACAGCTGCCATATATGGGTCAAATAAAATTTGAACTTGTTAATATCTGTTCAATTATGGTTCTTTCCTTTTTTTCAATTAGTTTTGATTCTTTCATTCCCTATGCCTGGACTGGATTATTATAAAAGGAAATGTTAGTTCATACTTACCTTATTGTTGCACTTATGGGTTTTCAGGGGAAGCACAACCAATGAAGTGGGTAATGCGACTAAGGGTTGCTTTGCATCTTGCAGAAGCTCTAGAATACTGCACCAGCAAGGGACGTGCCTTGTATCATGATCTAAATGCTTATAGAATAGTTTTTGATGATGTAAGTATGTTATTTACTTGTTTTTTATCCATAGAAATTAGTAGAGTTCATTACTTAAGCATATTAATTTCAGGAGGGGAATCCTAGACTTTCATGCTTTGGTCTGATGAAGAACAGTAGAGATGGGAAAAGTTACAGCACAAACCTGGCATTTACTCCTCCTGAGTATTTGAGGACAGGTGCTTATCTTCTTAAACAAGCAATGAGGTTCTTTAAATGCGTGCCAGTCTTTATTGACTAGCATCATATTTGGAAATGTGATGGTTATATTTATGGGCTCAGCTGTTGAATGCCCATGAAGTAAACCTAGTTAGAATGAATCAGGCTGTTAAAATAGGATTTTTCCCTGTGACTTTTTTTCTCTTCCCTTTATTTGATTCTTTTAGTTATTGATATTCTACGTTACTTTATGGAATATATTATATGTTAGTGGACTACCTATATAGATCACTACCGTTTTCCTCTGTTCATGCAAGTACTTTTCTTTTATATTGTTATCTGTTGATTTATATGAGAAGTAGACTATGCTGAAGAAGGTATCTGTTCTTAAGCTGATGTACTGAGTACTATTGTTCACCTTTTCTGGATAGTTCTGTATTCCAAATTATTCTTGTGTTTTGTTTTTTGTGCAGGAAGAGTAACACCAGAAAGTGTAATGTATAGTTTTGGAACCCTTCTGCTTGATCTTCTCAGTGGAAAACATATTCCTCCAAGTCATGTAAGTATATTAGGAACCACTCTGATGCAACAGACTTCCTGCAGAATACATGTTTCTTTATATTATCTTTCTATGGAGTTTTCATCAGTCCAACATGAAGAGAGGTATCAGGTTTTTTATTTATTATCTGTTCAAAACATGATTTGTGATTTAGGATAGTGCTTGTCAATCTTAGGATTGTAAGTCGATATTTTAGATTTTCTGTTTCGAGATCCTTAGAATGTGAGACAACTAAACTTTGAATAATGGTTCTGGAGATAATTTTCTTGAACTAATACTAAATCATAAGTTTATTTCTGGACTGTTATTAAGATTCAGGCTGAAACCTGTGAATGATACCACTTAAGTTGGTTTTTTCTCTAGATATGCTTGTGATGGAATGAAACTTTTTAAGTAGTTTTTCTTCTGGTTATTGTTATTTTCAGAGTTTGTTCGTATGGGAGTGCCACTTTATGCCTGCCAAAGGAATGTTATAATATAATTTTGTTGCTCGTATTTCCATTCTAGGACTGTGTAGTTACACTAACTGCTGTAGCCCTAACATTTAGTTGTATTACTTTGTTTAGGCACTGGACCTTATCCGTGACAGGAACATTCAGATGCTGACAGATTCTTGTTTGGAAGGGCAATTTTCAAATGATGATGGCACTGAGTTAGTGCGTCTAGCATCACGATGTTTACAATATGAGCCCCGTGAGCGTCCAAATCCAAAGTCATTAGTTGCTGCATTAATTCCTCTTCAGAGGGACACTGAGGTTGTTTGTCTTCTCTTTGTCAAGTAAATTCATTTTATAATTTCCTAAATTTACACTTCTAAAATCATTTGGACATTATGGCTGCCATCGGAAGTCATATTCTGTTCTCAAGCCTTTACATTTATTTGAAAATAGGAATTATAGTTTCTTTTGATTTTCTTGTTCAGTCAGAGAGAGAGAGAGAGAGAGGGGGGCAGGCGTGCATCTTGTCATCTTACTGAACTCCAAATAGATGTAGATGTTTATTTTATATGCCAAGTAATTAGGTCTTTTCTATAATAAAGTTGAATAATACTTTGCCTTTAATGAGAAGTTTCCTTTTTCAATTAATTTTGAAGGTTCCTTCTCATGAATTAATGGGCATACTTCATGGAGCTGAGGCTGTTCCTTTGTCACCACTTGGGGAAGCCTGCTTAAGAATGGATTTGACTGCCATTCATGATGTCCTAGAAAAGCTTGGATATAAAGATGATGAGGGTGCTCCTACTGAGGTTTGTTTTCTTGTCTTAGAAGTGAACATTTTTTGTGTATTATTTGACATTCAAAATTGACAAATCAAGGTTTGACATAGTTATTCTTACCTCTCCTTGGGAGGTATACGGTCCAAGATTCAAATTCCGCTTTCACCCTTGGACTTGTTCATTATAATGCATGGATATGACAGAATTCTTATTTACATCTTGTACCATACTATTTTGTCAATATTGTATCGATTTCAAATTTTTCATGTATAATGACTAGTGGTTGTGTTGCTTATCTCAGCTGTATAGTGAGTGCTTTTCTCACTGCTATATTTATGGTTTGCAGCTTTCCTTCCAGATGTGGACAAACCAGATGCAGGAAACACTGACATCAAAGAAAAAGGGTGATGTTGCTTTTAGGCATAAGGATTTTAGAGCTGCTCTTGAATGCTATACCCAGGTTAGATTTAGTTTATGATTCTTCTCTCAATGTCAAAGGCTTTACCTATCAATGTCTTCTTGCTAAGTAGAACTTATTGGAGGCAGATTGAAATAGCCAGAATTGCTTTTACACATCATTTTTTTAGATCAATGCACCTTTTCCAGTGCTTTATATTATCTATTGTGATATTTATCATCATCCTACTAGGGTTGAGTAAATGCCATTAGAAAATTATAGAGAACAGTAATTTTGGTACTTTTGGTGTCATGGTTGGATCTAAAAGGGTGTAAATTATGATACTGATAATACATTTTTGAGCTGACAGTTACTAAATTCATGTCCCAGTTCATTGATGTTGGAACTGTGGTTTCCCCAACGGTTTATGCTCGGCGTAGTTTGTCTTACCTCATGAGCAACATGCCCCAAGAAGCCCTCAATGATGCAGTGCAAGCACAAGTAATATCTCCTATTTGGCATATTGCATCCTACTTGCAAGCTTCTGCTCTACTTGCTCTAGGAAAGGAGGATGAGGCACAAGCTGCTCTTAGGGAGGCTACTGAGCTCGAAAATAAAAAGAACGCAACTTCTTGACAGTGATCTAAGCTAAAATAAGTCACTTTCCAAAAAGAACGCAACTTCTTGACAGTGATCTAAGCTAAAATAAGTCACTTTCCAATCAACCCAGATGACCCATCCATTGGCAAAAAAAAAAAAAGCCTCTCGCTCTCTGTTTTCGGGTAAGATAAAAAACAGCTTTTAAACTTCAAAAGAAACCTCGAACATAAAGAGCACATATAATGTTGCTCCTCGACTGCATGATTGGTTTGGTTCTTGGTCAGATCAAAACACTCTGTTACATGACACTGGAAGTGGGTTGGATTTTGTCAGTTTGACAGGTATTGGGACAAATCCATTATATCTACTGTTCTTTTCACTCTTACAGACATATCTCAACACAATGATGATCCTGAGGGGGAATAATTAGGGAACAGAATATATATATTTGTAGAGAAGGGTTTAGTTGTTTAAAGTTGCATTTTTTAAAGGGTGAATAGGAAGATTTCATGCTTGTAATTTATGTATAGTTCTTCTGATTCTGGCTGCTCACTTGAGATGAAATTGGCTGCTCTTTTTTGGTATGTTGTTCTTAGCTTATTGTTTGTATTACATTACATGGAAGAGGAAGGAATTTTTGTGTCACTACCAAGAAATTATTCAATGCCCCCCCCAACAACAGGTTCATATTTTTAATTAGAAATCTTCACTTACCTAAAATGCAATTTTTGTGTGCAAGCTTTGTTTATTGTGGTTCACATGTTTGAAAATAATTTGATGGTTCATCATTATTACAACCCATTTTTTATATTATTTAAATGGGCATTGGCATTAGCCAAGCATGATAACAAAGCTTACATAAACTATTCTTAAGGAACATGTATCCGTATGGTTAATTTTAGGGTAAAGAAGACAAGAACACAATCTTTTCCTCACATTGTTTGCAGAGGAAAACATGTGGGATTTCTTCATTATTTGGAATACGAACACACCTTGTATGTTGCCAAACTTCACAAATATCACACGAAATCAACCTTTCACCATCATCCTCTTTAGCTCCACAAAGGCAATCCACAATCCCTGACCCACCCCCGTCGTCCATTCCTATCTGATCTTCGTTGCTGCCGATGAAAACAAGTTTCTGACCCATTTCGACTGACCCCATCACCAAATCCAATCCCTTCACACTCAAATTCACTATGGTTTCCACAACGAAACTCCTCAGCCTCCAATACACTTCCCTGAAATTCTTCTCCACCTCTTGTTTGAGCTCATCAAACGTAGCATTTTCTTTTAAACATACACACTCGTATGGGGGCAACGGCTTCTTCAACCCTTCATCTATCTCATCGCTTCTCGATATAACTGTACACAAGAGCTTGAATGTTTTCCCATTTGAGCAGTTCGAGTTGCCTTTCATGGAAAGCTCTTCCGTATATTCTTTGACAAGGAATTTAGTGTCGAGAATTATCCGGGTTGCCATTGGTATTGCTGAAAAAACCCCTGTACTCAATGTTGGCTTTTGATCTTTCAGGATATGCTTGTATAAATATGCAATGTCCTTCATTAGTTGAACCTTTGTGATCTTACATCTAGGCTTTGCTTTTGAATTGTTTATAATGAGGGCTTCAGAGTTGGGAAACACAGTGGAAATATCTTCCAAGCAATATTCTAGCACTTTAGTTACTGGATTTAAGCAACGACGAACCAAGTAGTTCCCCACTATGTGATTCCCAAGTGATTTGAGAACAAAATCTAGCAACCCTGTATCACCAATATAAGCTCTTGCAGCATCCCTTACTTCTTGCCTCGAAACCCACCTGAACTCGGCGTTTTTTAGAGCTTCAATGATCACCCGAGTGGCCGCTTCAACTCTCTTCGGTGACCATCGGCAGTTAGTCTCTACTGATGCAGGGTTACATGAATCAATCGAATTTTCTTTTGGAAGTCTTGACCTCAACTCCAACATGAAATGAAACAGGTCACCGAGGGTCACCATGGAATGGTCAGACAATGCTTGATACCTAGAGAAAATGACTGAAATGTCATTGTTTGAAATGCTGAGATGATGATTTAGCAAGCACAAAGGTATCCCCTGAATTGCTTCAATGGCTTTTTGATAAATCGGTTGGTTTATGCCATAACATCCTCGTCCGAATTTGTATCCCCAACCACCGAACCAGGGATGACCATATGCTACACCATAAAGCAACCTCAATTCCATACCTCGTTTCTTTGAGGTATCATTTAAACTCACTTTCCTAAGAAAATCATGCATGGTAAAAAAAATGTTGGAATCTGCTCTAATCAAATGGGGGGGGGGGGTTGTATTTGAATTATAACTTGTAAATCAAGAAACAAGCTAACCTGGCTTGCAAACCAGTACATAAACGATCCCAGAATTCCATAATCTGATATCCAGCCAATTGATCCGAACCCATCTCCATGCCATTGACACATAGTAAATGCCCAAATCCATTAGAATGAAACACACCATGCATTATATGGCCTTTTAATTCCACTAAATTGAACTTACCCTTCTCTGGATTTGGGTCATCAAAGCTGGTTTCATCACAGTTGAAACAAGCAGCTACGGTGTCTTTAGATGGTAGCAAAAAATGATACTTCTTATTGCACATCATATGGTGCCCCCAGCCTGTGCTATATCAACAAAAAAAAAATCACTAACAAACAAATAAAGCAAACATGGGCAAAAGTATCATAGAATTTTTTGTAGTAAGAGTCGGATTGTATTTTGTTTTTTACTCAAAATATATAAACTAGTCCTTATACGTTAAAATAAAGAGCAAATTGATCCTTATGTAAAAATATCATCCATCTCTACTATTAAAAATTGGTACACGTGATATGCCATGTGTCACTATATGATAATTCGTCAATTATGTTAGTTTCTAACAACACAAATGGATGAAATTTTTAGCAAAAATGACCAATTTACTCTTTAATCTAATGTATAGAGAATTTGCCCATCTTTTAAACAAAGGGAACAAAATGCAACCCAAATCTATGGTAATTTTCCCGGAAAACATGATGGAAATGGGAGTTTAGACTTCACCAACATATTGACAATGCTTGCAATGAAGGTTGATAGATGATGATGAAGATGCCTGGATTTGTTCTTCAACAATAAACAACACTACATGCAAAGGAGGATGACGATGGACTTCAAGCTGAAAAGACCAGCTAAAAACCCCATTGCCGCAGAGATTAATCTCTAAATGCCCATATTCAACAAGTGCATTGACATTATCCCTAAATGACCCATCAAACTCAATTGGACAACCATTCTCACCAAAGGTTTTGAACTTGAAAACCCTTTCTCCTCCTCTTCTTCTCTTCCTAGAACCACCCAAATCCAAATATGATGACATTTTTTTTGAAGCTTGTGGGAAAGAAAAGGTATGAGGTTGCATCCTTTGATATACTGCTGCTTGGGTTCACACAGATTGTGCTGGGGAAATAAATTTGGAGATGATTCACTATCTGCATGAATTGTTTGAAAAACAAAAAACCCTCCATGCAAATCTATCGCCAAAGGGATTTTAAAATGGTGCCACGCTTGAATCATGTAATTGCAGCTGCTTGTTCCGACAAATTTTATGGTTCAGCTGGAACATGTTAAGTTGTTGATTCTATCTTTTAAGGATTCCCATAACATAAACACCATATTACTTCGCTAACTACCCTTTACAATTTTGAGTTTTTTTCTCAACAGAAATAGAGGTTGGAATTTTGTACTAAGTAATTAAGAAATTGCTACACCTTTCCACTTATCGATAATATTCAAAAGTTGTTTGAGAGACAATATCTATATAACCTTGTTCTAGAATCTCATTTTTTGTTGTTGGAAGTAGCTAGGAGGATGATTCTTTTCAGACAAATGATTTCTTGTTATATAGTTAGATATTATATCAATTCTACAAGGAAATGGGATTTGAAGGTTTGGTCATGTTGTAATTAATTTGTCCTTTTTTTAAAAAGGGGAAAAATTGTCTGAGCCCGGGTTCGAACCGGGGACCTCTAGTGTGTGAGACTAGCGTGATAACCAACTACACCACCCAGACTGACTTGATGACTTGCCATCAATTCATTTCTTGACCTTTTCAACTGGATTTGATCTTCTCATATTAGTGTTTCCGTTCCTTTCTGATATTTGTGTAGTCATTCATTTTGCTTTCTTTGATAATTTATTGTTACAATAAGTTATTATAAATTGCAAATAAGATTAGCAAATAACATAATAATCGGCTAACATATAAAAATCTAATTAATAAAAATAATATGATGTGTAATAATCTCTAAACTAGTTTAAAAATATTTTCAAACTACTACAAAAACAATAAAATAAAACGTAATTATTTGATATACTGCTAATGAAATTTTTTGGTTCACAAGCGAATTGAGAGTGTAACAACTCATATTTATTTATATAATTAAATTATTTATTTTTACTACACTTATAATACATTTATTATACATTCAATCCGTTTATGAAATCTAAAAACTTTCTTGATAATGTATTAAATAATTTTCTATAAAGAAAAGCTCCTGCATTTGAGTTGAGAAGAAAATAGTTGAGAAAAATATCAAATGAAATAAATGGTTGTCGTTTTCTTCTCAACTAATATATATGGAATTAGCCTAAAATGCATAGATAATTCTTAAAATTTTAAATTAAATTATTAACTAAGAAATCTTAGCCTATTTAGACACATATACAAACAAGCAATATGATGAGAATCCAAGTGAAGATGACCCCTTACATCTGTAATGTGTTACAAGTGAACTGTTAATTCTCCAAATTTACCTTCCAATAACGTAAATGGAAGCTACTAACAACCTCCAGGCAATAAAAACATAGTAAAGCTGTAACTATAATTATAGATTAGGCTGACTCAGATTTCTACTACCATCTAAGTTATAATCATACATTTGAATCACTATCGTCGTTTCAGGGGCTTAGTCAAAGAACTGCCAGTGCTTGCAGCGGTAATTTCCTTAGCTCCTGATTTGCATTGCAAGAAAAACAAACAGTAAGAACATGAAAAGAAGAGGACCAAGGCTAGCTGGTGCCGATGGTGCTCAAGCACCAAGGCCAAATAATTAACATAATGAGAAAATGGCAAATAAAATGGTTCAAATATAGAATACCATTTAAAATTTACCTACTTGGTAAAACCTTTGAGGAGTTTATTGACATCAACAATCAAGCGGCGTGTGTTTGCACCACCTTCTGGGACAGCTGTGGAAGCTTTGGTGGGATGGTGGACCTATTTTCAAGCAACTTATTAGATACTACTTTCAGGAAATTATAAGCAATTTTAGTTTCCAGGATCCAGAAAATAGTTTATTACAAACTAAATCCTAGAACTCAATCCAGAACAAAGATCCTACTCAAAATAAAAGCTGAAGGAATTGAAGGATATTCACTTCCTTGTATTATCCGATTTTTCAGCTTTGTCTGATTTGCCAACCTTCTCCTGTTTATCAGAAGATTTGGATGGTTCTGGGAAAAGAGTCAACTGTACAGCACTACAGATTGAACCATCAGTTTGCCTACCACGCATTGGTAGATCACCAGCAGATGTATCACATAATCTCTCCTCCGAATTTCCATCTCTAAAGGCCAAGAGTTCAATATCATCATCGGTATTTTGACCCAAATCTGTTCCTGCAAGGTTTGTCTGAGCAGAAGATTCATTATTAAGCTTTGAGTCATCTACCGACCAATGAGAGCCAGCTTCAGAATTCTTATCCCCGTTAACTGAGCACTTGTCCGCATCAGAGGCTGTTTTCTCATAATTTTCCAAGCTTTGCTGTCTAGAGAGGCTCTGGCTTTGTTGAGGATTCCCCCTAGAGTGCCTCCTAAGTGAGCTCATACCATGCTTAATACCATTGCCATTACCCTTAAGTAACTGCAAACGCTCAATCTCCTGATCTTTCTTAGTGATGGTTTCTTTGAGGAATGCAACCTGCAAGATAAATAGTTCAGAAATGAAATGGCATTATTAAACAGAGAACATTTCCATTGTGTACTAACAATTGCTACTTGATTCCAACACATATGCTACATTAACTTCTGGGAAAAGGGGGCAATGAGAAAAGACGGTTACTTGTTCCATAAGTTCTGTGATATCTCTCCCTTCTCTGTGTGTCTGTG
Organism: Gossypium rotundifolium; assembly: GCA_025506655.1. NCBI lineage: Eukaryota > Viridiplantae > Streptophyta > Magnoliopsida > Malvales > Malvaceae > Gossypium > Gossypium rotundifolium. The sequence continues at coordinate 168,208,902 of CP106733.1, forward strand.
GAGCACCTAACTCAACGCCAGAAACCCTCTGAGCAAATTTCAAGGTACTTATGGTTTCAGAATACGAATCTACATCAGGATTAAGGTGCACAAACGTAAGGGTTTTTGCCTTACCACCTAAAGTTTGATATTATGAGACAAGGACAATGTCAGCAAGATAAAATAAAAGATCATTTAAAATATGTAAAATATTATTGGGCAGAATGATTTGTGAAGCCACACTAGCGAAATTAAAATTTGAGAAATGAAATTACCCAAAGAACTCTGGAGAACTTGAGTCAGTTTGCTATTTCTATATGGTACGTGAGCATTCTTTTGTGCCAGAGCAAAGATAACGTCTCCAAGAGCAGAAAGAGATTTGTTTGTATGTTGTGCCTCCCTAAGCCTATCTCCAGTTGCTTCAGAACGATCAACCCGCTCACTGCCAGCAAGATCCACCAAATGTAAACTACCATGCAAAACAGCATTAGTCTTTATTTCCGTGCCACGAACATGAACTGTGAGAACACTGCACATAGTAATTTACTGAAACCCATTAGGCACAGAACTCCAAATAACAAGACATATTAGATACAAAATAGTAAGTGAAACTATAACCTATGGGATCTGCTACTCCTCTCATCTAGTGCTGTAGAGCCAACAGCCCTATTCCTTAAACCAATATTCATCAATTCCAAAACTTCAGTGGTTGATTTTACAGAATGCATGCTTGCTTCAGGGACAGCAAACCCATTTGGTTGGCTGGTGCTCCAAATCCCAAGTGTGTGCAAGTCAAAGGAAACAAAAATATATATATTTAAAACAGGAAAAAGTGAAAAAGAATAACGCGTAACTATGAGACCAAATACATAAAATTAAGAATGAGGATGGCTGGTTGTAAATCAGGAAGGTAACACAATGATAAATTTTGGTAGAAGATAAGTTATGAAACCAAATTTTCAGACCAGAACTGAGAAATTAAAGAACAAATGAGATCCAAAAGTTTAAACTAAAGGATATCTTCTTTGAGAACTGTCATTGACAAGTAGATCACGAACTTGTTCATTATATATCTCAATCATTTGAACACCAACTTCATATATAATGGAACTTTTCCTGCTTTGAGAGGTTTGGAAAAGATCATTCAGTGCTCTATAATTGACTCCCCAATCTTCTTTAGAAGACACATTGGGTCCACTCTGGAAGGAGAAAAAAATTGCGTAAGATTTAGCATAAAAGTTTAAAATAGACTACATATTTCAAATGGAAAGATGTTAATAAGTAACTAACCATTGTATAAGTTTTTCCTGAGCCAGTTTGACCATAAGCAAATATGCAAACATTGTACCCGTCGAGAACAGATCGAATCAATTGTTGGGTGTCTAAATATACCTCCTCTGAAGACGTACCAAATTGAAGAGTGTACACATATAAGGTGCAGTATTGAATATCATGGCTAAGACTATGTGGCAATTAAGCAATGAAATTGATTATTGACAAGGAAGAAAGTTACAAAAATTTAAAACCTTGATTAGTTGCTGGACTGAAGACCTTGTTAAACTTGAAGAGTCTATGAGCATCCTTTCTTTGCTTTAAGGGATTCGAAACAACCAGTTCACCATTCTCCCCAATATATTCTATTGTTGTTTGTTTCTTGCTTTGCCCTGGAAGAAATGGCCTTATCCTACAATAGATTCTAATATTTCCTATACAAAACAAGAAATCACTTCAGCTGCTTGGCAACAAAGCCCAAACAACTAAGATATACAATATACCTTTCAGGTCCTGAATCTCATTGTACAATATTCTGTTTTCAGCGAGAGTCAAATGATAATTCCCGGCAGCATCTACAAGTCCTTTAAGCTTTTTTCCTACTTGAGGAAAGGGTTCACACAATGAGAAATGGTTCAAACCCAACATAAAAAGAACATGAAATCTAGATGGCATACCAAGCCAAAAGAACAGCAAGAAAAACCAACACTACCTAAGTGATTAAGTTCCTCTGAGTGGCTCTTTTTTGTCTTTAGCGCTTCACGCTTGATGGACTTAGATATTTTCCTCAATCCCTAAACAGTGTAAAACTTCGTGTTAGAGGGCCATCCATCAACATCAGATTGAAGGAACATGGCAACAGAACAAACTTTTAAAGCCCTGAATTGTTGATCAATGAAGCTCTGATAACTGCGCTCCCTATTTTTCCATCTCTTTTGTGTGGATTCAGAAAATGACTGAAGATCATCTGCTTTTTTCTTCGAATCAGTTAGAAAACACTCAAGTTCTTTTAACTTCATTTCGAACACCGCTTTAGTACCCTCAGCCTGAGCTTCCAGTTGTAGACAATGGCTTTCATGCATCTGTTTGCTGCTTTCTAGTTCCTTTCTTAGCCTAGAAATCTCAAGGTCATTCTGAATATTGTTCTTCTTAAGCTGAAGCAAGTTCTGCTTTTCAACTTTACCCATCTCCTCCACTTTGCTCTTTTCAATCTGCAATTCTCAAGAAACATGCAAAGCAATTATATAAAAATGCCTATGGACAAAATCTGTCTTTTGGTATAAAAACAACAATTCCTTGCAAAGCACCACAAAGTGGCATGGTATTCAGTCTGTCAATGAAAATTAAAAAAAATACTATTTAGTCAAATTTTGGCCATGTCCATCTTAGCTTGACTTCAACCAAACTGAACAAATTTAGTCTTCTCTAAATTGTAGTCTGGAGTTCCAAAAGCCTGCCTTATTAAGCATAAAGCTAACATAAAAGTATCACAGCTCAAGGCAAGTACTTAAGCAAAAGACCCAAAATCATTTCTTTTTAGATAGATTAGAACAAACCTATTATAAATTTTGTAAATTAAATAATACAAACTAAATCATCCATCAAATTTTTTTCTTAAGCTGAAGGGCTATTCCTTCACAAGAAAGTTTTAACTATGAAGTTCCCTAGTATCAATGAATCACTCTTGATCACTAGTTGAATTTCACACAAGATGTAAGTGGAAATAACATGCAAAGAAAAAGTATGTTATCCTTCTAGGAAATATAAACAATAGTAAATATAAGTTAAGCAATTCAAAGAATTAGGTGCAATTTTGAGTTTCTGGTATATGAAAGATGCAAATACATGAAACCGATAGAATATTATGTCAATGGGAGTCTTTAGAAAATTAAATGCACATAACTAGAAGAAATTAAGAATAAAAATAAGCTATAAATTAAGTAAAAGAGACATAAGAATCACACCTTTATATGCTGTAGCTTGTTTAAAGCAACCTGCGGCAAACAGAACAGTTCCAGAATTATTTAGACGGGAAACAACAAAAGGCGCAAAAAAATAACACACACACCCTAAACTAATTGTCAAGTACCTTATTTTCCTCCAGAGTTCCCTTTACTAGGGTCTCAAATGCTCTTATCCTTGATTGATACTTTTCCTCCCGAGCCCTATAGAGGTTGTTTTGCTGTAGGGAGTTTTTGAAGAAAATAAATATCCATTATTCATGCACAGTTTATTAGAAAACATTCTGTAAGAGGGAAAAAGTTCCAACGCAATTTACATTTTTTAAGTTTTCTGCATGAGTTGAAACTCGCCACTCTATCTCTTCTACAATCTTTCTCAACAGACATGCCACAAACTGAGAAAAACGCAACATTAGAAAACCAAAAATAAAAAAAGGGTACTGGGAAGAAATGAAATACAGTTGAATGAAGAGTAGTGTCAGAAATCGAAAACAAGCGGAAAAATATCCATGCATGATAAGGAAATACAGAATATGCATATAATCTGAATGCCATACATGAGGCAAATCTCTCTTATTTCTTTCAATACTTCCATCCATAATCCGGTACAACATACTGAATAGTGACTGAGTCGAGGCATTCTGTGCAACAGTAAAAGCAAGAGCATGTATTAAACTACGAGTTCATATCAAGAATCTTTTAGTAGTTTATTAGAATAAGTGAATTATTTTCCTAATTAGGTTATGACTCTTTTCTCTATTTAAATTCAGTTCTTTAGTTAATAAAATATAGAAAAATACAGAGAATTATTCTGTTTTCTACATGGTATCAGTTTAGGTTCCGATTCTTTTCCACCCTAGACCATGTCAGGAACTTATTCTCCTACATCTCCTTCTCCTACTCCGGAGATTACCTCAAATCCAGAAAATTTTTCTGGTTCGATGCTCAATCGACTCGTCTGGTCTGAATATCACCGCCATAGATTAAATGGCAACAATTTTCTAGAGTGGTCCCAATCGGTTAAGATTTTTCTCTTGGGAAGAGATAAATTGAGCTATGTCATTTGGAGAAATCAAGCAGCCACTGTGCACGACAATGGTTTTGCTAAGTGGATGCGTGATAATGGCCAGGTTATGACTTGGCTTCTTAATTCCATGACCCCAAGTATAAGCGAAATTTTCTCCTTTACAACACCGCTGTTGAAATCTGGAGTGCTGTCCGCGAAACCTACTCCAGCAATGATAATATTGCCGAATTATATCATGTTGAAAACCAAGCAGCCACACTAAAGCAAGGCACCATGCCCGTCACTCTCTACTACAATTCTCTTACCGCTCTTTGGCAGCAATTAGATTTGTATGCACAGCATGATTGGGCAGTTCCCAAAGATGCTGCCCTTTATCAACAAATTGTCACTCAAAGAAGGCTATTTCAATTTCTACAAGGCCTAAACAAGGAGATGGATGAGGTTCACGACAGGGTCTTGGCTATTTCTCCCCTTCCTTCCCTTCAAGAGGCCTTCTCTATGGTCAAGAAGGAAGAAAGTCACCGAAGTGTGATGCTTGATGAAACGGATTCAATTCCTAAAGGATCTGTCTTAGTGACACACCAATCATCTCCTTCTTCCAAACGGGAGAGACCTTGGTGTGATCATTGCAAAAGCCCGCCACCCAAGGAAAAGTGTTGGAAGCTTCATGGTAAGCCTCGTATGGAAGTCAAAGAACTCCGAGATAATAAATCCAGTCTTGCGGCGACACATCTCACAAGCTTCTCCAAAGAGAAGATTGCTGAACGTCAAAAATTGTTTGGAAAGTTTCGGGGTCTAGTGCGAGTAATTTGGTCATGAAAGAACCGAAGGTAATCCTTCTTCCACAAAGATTGTTTTCCTCTCGATCACTCGAATTGGATCCTTGATTCGGTGCTACGGATCATATGACCGTAATAAGGCCTTATTTCACAATTTTTCCAAACCTTTGGTAAAGTCACAAAACAAATGATGGTTCCTTATGCAAAATAGAAGATCATGGAACTGCTATTCTCAATGATCGATTGCACTTCATAATGTTCTCTTTGTACCAACTCGCTTGCAATCTCATTTCCGTAAATAAAATTTCCTCGATTTGAATCGCTTCGCAACCTTTAACGGTCTTGATTATACTTTGCGAATCGAACTCGAAGAAGATGATTGGTAAGGCCACTTGCAAATGGTCTCTACATCCTCCCTTCCTCAACTAAACCCGAGATCTCCAAATCTTTTACTGACTTTAAATACGCTTGATATCATTATGTTATGGCATTGCTGCTAGGACATCCTAGTTTCCAATATCTTGCTAAATTGTTTCGATCTATTTATTAATAAAAGGCCAAAGTCTTTTTCTTGCAAAGTTTGTTCTCTTGCTAAACATACAAGATCTTCGTATTTTCCTTCTCCATACAAGCCTTCTCACCCTTTTGCTTTGATCCATAGTGATATTTGGGGCCCTTCTCGGGTGAAGAATGCTGATCATAGTAAGTGCTTTATCACTTTCATTGACGATTCTGATGGATAACTTGGACTTATTTGCTAAAAGACAAATCAAAGCGCTAATATTTTTGCCCAATTTTATAACATGGTTCTCACTCGGTTTAGGGCTAAAATCCAACTCTTTAAATCGATAATGGCGGTGAATTTTGCTAGGTCTTTGCGTAATTTTTTCAGGGGATAAGGGCATAGTTCAACTTAGTTCTTGTGTTGGAACCCCACAATGAATTCGGCATTGCGAAAAAGAAAATAGGCATCTCCTAGAAATTACTCGCTCACTTCTATTTACTACCAATGTTCCTAAATATCGTGGGGAAGCCTTATTAACGGCTACCTATTTAATCAATGACTTCCTAGTAAGGTTTTAAAATTTCGCACTTCAATCTATATTTTTGCAAAGACTTTCCTCATTTTAAGCCTAGCTCCTCAATTTTGCCTCTTAAAATCTTTGGCTGCACAATTTTTATCCAAAATATTGCTCCTCATAAGTCCAAGTTAGACCCTAAGTCCTTAAAATGTGTACTAGTTGGATATTCTTCACTTAAGAAGGGATACAAATGCTTTCATCCTCTTTCTAAACGATTTTTTACCACTAAGGATATCACTTTTTATTAACAGGATCTCTATTTCAAACAAAGCTAAATTGGGGAGACATGGAGTGATTTTCACCAAATCGTATCTTCTCCTAATTTCCATTCTCGACCTTCAAAATTGCCACAAATTTTACCTTTACCTCTGATTTGTCACCTATGACTACTCCGATTAATTCTCTGTTATACCTATCACTACCTCATCCACACCTACTTTAAACACCCTCCTAAAAATACACCTACTCCTATTGAAAATCTTCAACAAACACCACCACCCAAACAACTTCGTGTCTACACAAGAAAAAGAAAATATCCCGAGACTGTTTTGCAATCGATTCTTGCCGAGAATTGGATTTGGTCCATTCTTGGAATGGAAGAAGAAATCAAGAAGTCTCCTACTCTAGATGACTTTCCTATTGCTATTAGAAAAGGGTTAGACAATGCACCAAGCATCCTATTGAAAAATTTGTTGGCTATAATTCTTTGATGCCTTCTTTTCAAGCATTTACAAGAACCTTGGATAAAGAACAGATTCCCACAAGCATAATCAAGCTCTAAAGGATCCTAAATGGAAAAGGGTCATTGAAGAGGAAATTGGTGCACTAGAGAAAAATGATACTTGGACGATTCATGCACCTTTCTCAAGGAAAAAGGGTTGTTGGTCGTAAATGGATCTTCTTTGTAAAGTACAACTCCAATGGAAGCATCCAACGATACAAAGCTAGACGGTGGCTAGAGGCTTTACGCAAACGTATGGGATAGATTTCACGTAAACGTTTGCACCGTGGCAAAGCTTAACACCGCTCGAGTACTCCTAAGTTTGGTCAGAATTGTGATTGGCAATTACATCAACTTGATGTAAAAACGCATTTCTTAATGGCATGCTAGAGGAAGAAGTTTACATGAAATTGCCACATGGCTTAAAGTCTGTTGAAGGAAGCAACAAGGTGTGCAAGCTCAACAAGTCTCTATACGGACTAAAACAATCATCCAGAGCTTGGTTCGAGAGGTTCACTAAAGTCATTCTGAAAAACGGCTACAAGCAGTCCCTTGCGATCATACACTTTTCATCAAGGTAACTTCTACAAATAAGAAAGCTATCCTAATTGTGTATGTTGATGACATAATTTTTACTGGAGATGATGAGGAAGAAATTAGCAATTTGAAGAAGTCATTAAACAGGAATTCAAATCAAGGACTTGGGAAAGTTAAGATATTTCCTAGGAATGGAGGTGGCAAGATCAAAAAAAGGACTTGTGATCAATCAAAGAAAGTATGTACTTGATTTAGTCAAAGAAACTGGTTTTCTTGGTTGTAAGCCAGCTGATACACCAATGGAGGCAAATTTGAGATTCAACAAAGAAGATGGGTCTTTATTAGACAGAGAGAAATTTCAGAGATTAGTTGGGAAACTTATTTACTTATCACTAACGAGGCCAAATATAGCCTTTCTCAGAAATGTGATAAGTCAACACATGACTAATCCTAATGAAGAGCATATGGCGTGAAGAAGAAATGTAATTCTCAAGTACTTGAAGAAAACTCCAGACATGGTTTAATATTCAAGAAAACACAAGATGAATCATAGGATTTTTATAGACTCTAGTTGGGCGGGACCTCACCGAAAGAAGATCCACTAGTAGCTCTTGCACTTTTGTTTGGGGTAACCTTACAACTTGGAGAAGTAAAAACAATCATTGTTTCAAGAAGTAGTCTGAAGCTGAATTTAGAGCACTAGCTTTGGGAATATGCAAAGAAATTTGGCTACTTAAATTACTAAAAGAACTTGGCACTAATCGGAGAATCACTTTGAAGTCTTGTGTGATAATCAATCTGCTATTCAGATTGCCAAGAATCCAATCCAACATGACCGAACAAAGCATGTGGAGATTGACAGGCATTTTATTGCTGACCAAGTCAACAAAAGGACAGCCACTCTTTCCTACATTCCTTCAAAAGGACAAATTGCAGACATTCTCACTAAGGCTTTGCCAAAGCCTATTTTCAATAAATTCCTATTCAAGCTGGGATTATACAATGTATATTCTCCAGCTTGAGGGGGAGTGTAGGAACTATAGAAATATATTCAATGTTTTCTATAGATAGATAAATCTGATTTAGGTAGATAAATCTTAGAATAAATCATTTGAGATATTCTAGGATTATTTTATCTTATCTTTTAGTAGTTTATTAGAATAAAGGAATTATTTTCCTAATTAGGTATTGACTCTTTTCTCTATTTAAATTCAGTTCTTTAGTTAATAAAATATAGAAAATACAGAGAATTACTCTGTTTTCTACACTTTTCACTGCAATTGATTTATAACCAAAACGAAGAGTACCAAGATTCACTTTTACTAGGTATATACCAAACAGAATTGCACCTGTTTTCTATGATTGTTTACAAAAGACTACCTCCAATTCAGTTGGTACCTGCTCTATGTCGGACAATTCAAAGCTGGGCAGCCCCATTTCATCCATAACCATCAGAAACCTCTTGACATTTACAGGGCCACATTTGGAACCACCATCCTGAAATTGGAGAAGAAACATACTTAGATAGTGAAGTACAACATCCAGAAAAAGATGCAAACAAGTAAAATTAACTCAAAGAAAAAAGTTGATTAAATTGAAGAAAACACAAAACAAAGTATTAAAAAAGAGTGATTGAACCATTTCAGCAGAACTGGGACGCAGCTTGTTCAAAATAGTACAAAAGATGGTTCCATCAATCAAATACTGTCTGGGCTCCTCTTCAGTTGCATCCAAAGGCAACCTTAAATCAGGAAGCATGCCATTTAACCAGTTCAACAATGAAGACAGCCAGTCACCTAGCAAAATCAAGACCTAAAGTTTAATATAGGAAGATAAGTAAAAATATTAAACGAGCCATGAGATTTTATTGTTTACCACTAATCAGGCCGTCAAAACTTTCCATTTGTTCAATATCAACATCATGAGTTCCATTTGAGCCTTTAGCTGTACTATTTCCCCTCATCTTGCTTATTAGTTTAAAGTCCGGTGACTTTTCAAAGATCTCTTACCACAGGAACCAGTCCTAAAAGGGAATAATAACATTTATCTTAGTGAAAAGGTAGATATATATTGCATTACTAATTTATTCACAGTTAAATGCAAAAGGCAAAGACACATTATGTAATAGTACTTTGGAAACTTTATGATAACTGTAAATGAAATTTTAGTTTTCAACAAATTTAGCTAGCATTAAGATGGAAACTAAGAGAAAGAAAAAAATATTACTCATTTTCAATATCAAGCCTTTGTTTTGTGGCGGTCTGGCGGAATGTGAAGGAACGAAGCTGTTCAAAATTTTAAAAGAAAAAATATTAGGACAGAGATTCTTTTCTTTTCTCACACTTCATCTGAATAAAGTGAACATCATAAAACCACTGTACTAAGCAGCCAAAAGCAATGCTATACAATTCTTTTTGCCATCCAAAATGTTTCTAGAAAGTGCTTTGAAGCCAAATCAACCTCATTTTTTCAAATCAATCTTCAACTCCAACAACAAAGCTGAACTAGCCTTAAGAGTAATAGTTCTCGAACAAACAATAAAATTCAGGAAAAAAGAAAAGGAAAAACTCTTCACCGTTTTCTTAGCAACCAAACATAATTTCCAAACATCATGCTGAATTATCGATGCTTAGTATAATTTCTTAACCAATTATTTAAAAAAAATTGAGAAAAACTGTATAGAAAATAATTGAAACCCATTCAGATTAAAAAAAATTCTTCAGAAAAATAACATGTATTAATAGAAAGTAAGGTAAAGCACGAACCTGAGGAATCTAACATAAGCCTAGAGCAAGTTCTTGAAGATCCAACTGAATCTACGCATTTGACCGCTCAGAAGAAAAAAAGAAAAAGAAAAAGTGTTTTCCAACATTAAACAGAGAATTAAAATGAAAACCGAAGCGGATTTCGAAATCTCGAACCGCCCAAGCTTTTTGTATTTACTTTTGTACACCGCAAAGGAACAAATAGAAAACAATGGTAAGGCAGGGAATTTTTTGTTGCGTTGGAAAATGGAAGGCTAAGTGTTAGAGAGTGTAATTCTAAATTTTCTCTTTGGCTTGATTTTGTGTGTGTGTGTTTTTTTAATAATAATAACGAACGTTTTTAAATTTATTTGTCTTTTTGTTTAATTCAGGGACTTTAGAGTAAAGTTCCCGCCTTCATACGTTTGGTTTTCTGCTCTTGTGACTTTCTTAATAATTTGGTTAAAATCTGTCATACGTCCTTGTACACTTTACATGTTTAGAATTTAGTCCTTGTGTTTTTATTTTCTAGAAATTAGTCTTTTATTTTTCAGATTTCAAATTCAGGTCTAATTATTAAAATATTTTTGTTAGATTTGTTGGTGTGACATTTTAAAATAAAAATTACTCACTTAATAATTATGTAACTAAAAAATAGCATTGTGATAAATGTGAATTTAACAAAATTATTTTATCGGTGTTAACAATTGACTTGGATTTTAATTTCTGAAAAGTAGAAAAATAATTTCTAAAAAAAAATATGAACTAAATTCCAAAATTTACTGAAAAATAGACTTATGATATATTTTAACTTAATTGATTGGAAGATAAATTTATTACATAAATTTTTATGTGTAAAGTAGATTGTTATTTTCATGCATATTATTTTTTCATACATATTCTATAAAAATATTAAATGCCATAATTATCTTTATAATAATATTTATTATTTAAAGAAATTTATTTTTTTAATAACTTTAAATTGTGGTTTATTGATTGGTTTGTCTGCTCCATGAATGACCTGATATATATATTAAACATTTCCTTATTTAGTTGAACTCCGGTCAGAAATTGTTTTGTTAGTATTAGTACAGTAAAAAGTCAATTTTTGTTGCAAAGCAGGAAGCCTTATTATTAACCATAGAGTATGTTGTTGATTGAGTTTTAGCTCGATTGAGATGAGTATTATTGTCTATACAAAAAGATATGTGTCCGACTACGCTAAAACACATTATCCTCTTATTTATGGGTTAGAGAGTTGCTATACATATTTTTAATCATTGTGTAAAAAAAGAACAGATATAATCTTAATCTATAATAAAATTGTTAATATATATATAAAGTATGTTAAGGGACCCGATCCGCTTGATCGAATTTGGACAAAAAATTTTGTTTACAAGTCACTTTAACCTAAAATTAAATTTTTTAAATATTTTTTATTTAAATATATTTATAAAAATATTTAAATAATAATATGATCTTTTTAGGCGTATCAAACCAGATTTGGAAAAGACTTTTATAATCGATCTTTGGCCCGGCTCATGAAGACTATTCAGGATGCATTTAACCATGTATCCTTTACATATTACATGTATAGCACCCGACTCATATACCAGAAAGATCAAACATGTCATATTCACTTGAATAAAATTTCAACCTGAGAGGAAGAATGGATTTTCACCTTAAAAGAAAATTCATACCGAGAGGAAGAAGAGAACAGGTAATGGCATGAAGAAAAACTATCCGAAATATATAAAATAGTGGACTGAATGATTTACTTGGTAATTACAAGCTGTAAAGCCAATATTGCTATATATTGGCTAATCCAGTCCCACTGGAAATCTATTTGGAACTGAAATTTACCTATAAATGATTATTGTTGTTTGGGCTTAAACGTAAACAATGTATGTAGGAGTGTCAACTCCATTGTTTCAATCCATGCACTGGACTGATAACCACTTGAAAACCAGCAAAAAACACCTCCTCTAGGGCCGTCATGCTGTTCCGAGGAGGAAATAGCGAGTTAAGCATGAATACAAGGTTAGAACACTGAATGAGGCCAATCATGTCTCGATAAACACGGAACACTGGTTGTGTTGCCCTGAAAAAACTGCCTCTGTTTTCACAGATGCAGTTTGGCAAGAAGTGCATGAAGAAGCATGTGCTGCTTTACGTTTGCAGTCGAATAGCAGCATCAATTACCAAATCCTCTAAAATGCTGTCAACTAACTCTGTAAAAACTTCCTCCATATCGAGTCGGTTATCCATCCACATTCCAGATTTGTGCAAATCCTTTTCAACAAGTTGCTGTAATGTCTGTTGGGGCAGCTCCAAGAGGAGTTGCCAATCGACATGTCTCAACACTTCATGCACCAGATTTTTTGATAACATAGCCGGTTGAAGTCGTGGATAGAGAAGCGAAATCCATGGGGAGCATCCAAAATAACATTGATATATCTCCAAAATGACATCACTGATATAGCCAAAAAGCAGCCTACGATCAGTATAGGACTTCTCAGGCCATACTTCAACATTATTGAACAAGGATGCATCAGGCATTTGGTCTGACAAAAGCCATCTCCTAGAGAGCTCACCCCAATTGAGACCAGAAACTTGGAGAACTGCTCTTATGCTTTCAGACAAAGATCCTTGCTTATCCTTGGAAGTACCTGCAGTACTCTTCAGATCCAACTGGGATTCCAATAGCGAAGTTGCATTGTGTTCTTCGATATCTATACAAAATGGTTCGACCAGTGGTTCAGCTGCACAAGATTCAGATGTTAATTCACCATCAAAAAGAAAACATATGCCCTATATATAATAAGCAATTTCTACCAAAGGAATTCATTCACCTGCTAGAGATACAGTGCTAGGAGAGTTAATGCTCTCTTCAACAAAGAACTGTTCAAGAACTGATACAGGACTTGGCTGCTCTTCTCTATCACCTGTGCTATCAGAATTTTCTGCTCTTTGAATGCTTGAAGGGCTTGATGAATAAACATCTATTGACCAAGACGATGTTTGGTCCCCTGATGGTGAATTCTGGAAAAACCAGAGTGACCAAGATAGAACATAATTTTAGCACATAAGACAACAAAATTAAACAAAAGGAGAACAAGAGAAACAAAAGACATGAATGAAAGAGATGAATAGTTGATGTACTGGTTCGGTTCTTTGGGTCATGTCAGAATTCTGCACACCATTTGGTTCCAAAATGACACCTGAAGCATTACTTTTGCATTCGTCCCACATGACAGCATGATGTCCTTCCATAACTTTCCCAGGACATACAGAGGTTTCATTACCTGCACAGATAAGATAATTTATTATTTGAGGAACAAATGATGATTGGGTTTTCATTTTCTCTTTCAAAACCGAGAAGTACCTGTGTGACTAAAATCATCACTGACGGAATACACAGTTCGAAGCACTTTGGTGGCAGGAGATAAATCACCATTGATACTCTTCTTTGCATTTTGCAGTTGATTATCTGGCTTCTTGTTATCAGACACCAGCTGCGTGCCTAAAGTATTAATGGGAGAAATTAAGTAGCTGCTCTTCTTTTCTTTCTGAACCCTCCACTTGTATCCATTAACAGTTGAATAGTTGTTGTATGGTGAAAATCTCATTTGTGGTGATGCACACCGATGTTCCTTGTCTCTTACTGGTGCAAGTCTAGGCAACAAGTCATATTGAGGCAATGACGTTAAAGTCCTTAGTTTCTGTTGTCTCGATAAATCTTCATTTCCTCTATTTAACATATCTGAAAGGTGTTTACTAGGATGAAATTTTCCATTGAGATACCTTTGAGTTAACATATTTGAGGTTCTATGACAGCTCTCTGTGGATGAAGCAGCTTTGCTTCCAATGCCTGTAACAATGTTCTCCGTTTGGCCTATCCCATCTCTTCTGTTGACCTCACGGAAAAATTCAGACATTTTTCCAACATCCTGATAGCTTTTACTAGAAGAAATGCTTTCACTTGCCCGCCTGCTCGTTTCTTTAATATCATCTTTGATCTGTTTGAATTCATGAAGGGATTTACGAATATCATCTAGGGACATCTGGCGATGCTCCTTTTTGTTCACCCTCATAGCGTGCCGCAACTTCTTTTTCATGTGCTCAAAAGACAAGAATGTCTGCCTAACACTTTTCTCCTTTTTCCTCAAGCTATGACTAGACGGTGGTGACGGCCAATTACTGATTTTATCAGGATAACTTTGTTTGCCTGATTTCAAGACTACTCTGGCATTAGAAGTTTGGGGCATATCACTTCCCTTAGAAATGACCATTTCAGCATCTACTGACCCTTCACACTCCTCTGCTCCTTTTGGCTGACACTGTGATGTTTTGGCCTTGGAGGAAGATTGAGGTGGTTGATTCTCCGTCTGAGAATCCCTTAAATCTTGAATATGTTTCACAACCAGAGAATTTGGGTCTTGTAGGAGTTTCATGAATAATTCCTTGTTGGAATTTAAAACCTCCAGTGCTTCTATAAAATCATTAGGTCGGTTGGCTACCTCATTTATAGTAAGGTTCTCCCCATCAGTTAACTTCTGATTTACGAAAGCTTCAACTCGAAGATTAATCTCCGTCTGATGGCCATGCTTCTTACCTCCAATGTTTTTACAGCTATGGTTTCCTCCATTGCTAGTACTCACATCATTATCAGATGCTTCTGCCACTGATACTAAGTTGTTATTTGAAGGTTTCTCAGCCATATTTCGCTCTGAAGGCTGGCTATACCCCTCAATTGCTGCTTTACAACCATAAGCACGAAAGCGGCTGGATTTCTTCTTTGAATGGCCAACAAGTTTGGGGTTACCCTGTTGATTTTGCAATTCAAAAATGACTCTTTTCTTCATTGTTAGATGCTTCACAGACATCTCTTCTTCTATATCAATTTTAACTTCTGGCTTCCTAGAATTTACTGCAACATTCCTGTTGTCAACTGCATCCTGAAAATGTTCAAAACAGATGTATGTGAAGCATCAGACAAAGAAGAAAAGAGCTACCATGAAATGCAAAAATCGAAATCCATGATAAGCTTAACAAAAATTGTAGCTCAGTATTGTTGCAAACTTTGTACCAAAGAAAGAACAAATGGTACTCAGAAAATGCATTGAATTTTATCATAAAAGCAGCTTAATAAACTCACATCTATGTGTTGACCCTTCTCCTCATTAGAGAGAAATCTAGTCTTATTCTTTGCATGACCATCACCTGCAGATGACATAATTGAACTTAGGTGTATTTGGCAGCTGTAAGAGTTGAAAAATGCATGTGACATGATCAAGAATGAGAATAATTAACCTACTTTAAAGAACATATATATATATATGATCTGCATGGAAATGAAAATATACTTCATTCTCAACAAAAGATAAAAGGGCTTCTTTACATTTAGCCTGCCTGTTAGCACGCTTCTTATCTGAAATGAGCTTCCCATGTGAATGAGCTTGGCGAAAATCGAAGAAGTGAATTAACCCCCAGGCACATCCTGACTTGTACTTTTCATAGATTGCAGGGCTTTTAGGTGACAACAAAGGGCTCTTAAGCACTGGGCTCCTAGGCAATCTCCTATCCATTTTGAGTGCTAACAGTGAGGCATTCTTATGAGTATATTCAGAAATCTAAGCATGAGAACCTGGAAAAAAAAAGTCAAGTTGTCAGTCAAATATTGCACATGACATCACCAAAAAAAAAACGACAAGACATTTGAATTTGAATGTTTTGGTAAGGTAAATCTACTTGAATGTGATGTAATCTTCATCATCTCATACTCATAACCCAGCAAAGACCCTGAGTGAAGCAACCATGAGACTCACTGGCAATTAAATGTAGAGGATAATGAAAAAAAAAGTAGAATATTCAAAACCATTTAAGATCCCAGAAAATGAAAATGGAGAAAGTAAAAATCTGCTAAACAGAGAAATACTCAGAACCAGAGAGAGAGAGAGAATCAATCAGCATTGTTTCAAATATAGTAAAAACTATATCATTCTCTTCATGTTTGAACCAAAAGAAAATGAAAAACCCATTCCATGCAGTTTTCATCATCCCCAAAAGTAAAATCAAAACCCAAAAAAAAAGAAAAGAATAAGAAAACTTAGTATCTTCATCTACCACATAAGCACTTGCCAGTTCTTATTATAGTGCTATTCTGGCACTGAGTTCATAATCACGAGTCAATGTAGCATTAAAGACAAGCCATAGAATAGAAGGAAAAAAGGGAGGAGAGTTAACTCAAAGCCGTAAAGGAGAGGGAACAAATAAATTAAAATAAAAAAATTTGTGGGAAACCTGGTTCAAGGATGAAGAAACAAGAATGGCAGAGAGTTTAATATGACATTGACAAGTAATACAGTAATAAGGTTTGGAGGTATGAAATATTTACAAACACACGGTAATGGGGTAAAGTTTTTATAAACTTTGAAATGAAGCAAAATCTTTGAATCCTTTGTCTTCTTTATCGCTCTCCCTCTCTTTTTCTTCTCTCTCTGCAATTAAATCTTTCAACCATCATCACTGCTTGATTTCCACATTTTGCATGGTTGGATTTAAAATTAAAATTTACTTTCTTTTTATATTTTATTATTTGATTGACGGAAGTAACATTATTTTAATGCATGTTTTACCATTTTGTCCTTAACTATAAATAAGGAATGAAATTTAACTATGAAAATATATGAACAAAATCAATACAATAATGATATACAAAATGTTAAAATAATAAAAACTTGCTTATAATCAATTAAAATTAATATAATATTATGCTAAAAATACTAATATTATATAAATATATAATTAACCGAGAATACAATTCAATTTTAGATATAATATTATTGAGAAGAAGCGTTCATAAATTTCTAAAAATTTAGTATTCACATATTGTAAAATAAACATGAAAGATACTTTAGATAAATATTAAATTTTATCGATTAATAATAATTAAGGTTGTCGTGATAGTACTTTAGGTTGCAAATAAAATGAGCTTATATCTTAAACATATATAAATTCTAGCTTTTCCTTGATCTTTTTACAACTGTAATTCAAATTGGTCAATAAATGTTAGAAATTGAAATTGTATTTTATGATTAAAGTAAAATATGTAAGAGATTGCATCTATTCATTATAATATACAAAATGAATTGGTTATTATTATTTTATTTGATAAAATATTAAAAATAGATGGTAATTCGATTACTAAAATAGTGGGAATCTAAAATTATTGATTTAATTTATAATATTCAAAATCCAAACGGAAAATATCATTCGAAAATTTTAAATTTAGCTCCTAATTTAGTCATTTTATTTTTAATTCAATGAGTTCTTTTAAATTAAATTATATGGTATCTTTAAAGTGGTTTTCGTATGAAAGCTATGTAAGAAAAATACATATTAACTTTCACTCCACTCCTTTAAAACAATATTGATGAATATTACAATCCAAGAATCAAAAAAAAAAAAAAACTCACAATGAGATTTAATTTTTTTATTTGTTTATTTGACCTTCAACGTATATAATATTAGCCACATGAGTATTTTTAAAAACTTATAACTTAATTTAATTTAACGAAAGTTTTTAATGATGTTATCCATTAGACATTAATTATTAAATTAATGTAGAATAAGAATTAAATTCTTGAAATTAAAATAAAAATTTAAATTTAAATGTAAAAAATATAAAGACTAAGAGCATAATAAATTAAATTTAAAAAGTTAAAATGGTAAGGTTTTTTTTTTTTTTTTTTGACAATCTATAATCAGGTAATAAAATGACAAGTAATTTTGATGCTAGGAGTTAATGAGATTTTGACAGTAAAAGTATAAGAAGGTGATTGTATTAGGAAATAGGTTATATTTTGTATTATTTATTAAAAAGAATGAGTAAATTAATTTTATATGTTAGTTCAAAGAGAAAATTAATTTTTATTAAAAATTTTATTAATTTTATTGTTAAAAAGTATTTTGGTTGACAAAGATAATCGAGACAGCTTAAATGTGGCACATTACATATACTTTATTTTGACATACATAAATTAATTTTTAATGGTAGAAATAAATAATTTTTTAAAAAATAATTTAATCTTTAATTTAAGATATATAAACTAATTTATTTATTATTTTAATAAAAAGACAAAATGAAATCTAACACAATAGTACAAATAGCTCAATAACATTTTGCCGCGTTGAAATGATAATTAATATATTAAATTATGTAGAAATGAAAAATGGTTAAAATGGCAAGTAAGTTAGATGGTAAGGAGTTGAAGCATTCGTGTTTGAAAACGGCAGCATCTTGGACGTTATGGTGTAAGAAATTAAAAAAACTGCAAATTTTGGCAGAGGCGTTGCTGTCTGATGGAAGGTGCAGAGACTTTGTTATTTGTCTCTATGTTCCGATTTTCATTTTTGAATTTTGCTGTCTCTTTTTTTGAGTTTCGGCTTTTGGGCTCAGCTGAACTTTTTATTATTATTATTTTTTAATATTTTCAATTTTATATTATATATATTTTTTTGGTCAAGATATTATTATATGTATTTTCACTTGCACAAGAAAGTGCTCAAATTGACTTGCAGATGATTTCAAACTACGAATGGTGAATTAAATTTAAAAATTCTGGGTTTGGTTTTATTGTTTTTGATAATAGAATAGATATAATTATGATGATTTAAATAAAATAATATTATTTTAAAAATAAAGTATAATTATAATACTACCTACTTAGTCTGATGAATAATAACTTCCATTGATTATAGGATACAGTCATAACAAAGTTCAGAGTTATTTCATTATTAGGTGGGTTATATTTTCACATTTTATGTTTTATATTAATTTGATTTTACTTTATAATTATTTAAATATATTTATTTATAATTATATTATATTTTACTTGAAATTCTAAAAAAAAAAAATCAACTATTTAATTACA
Organism: Gossypium rotundifolium; assembly: GCA_025506655.1. Lineage (NCBI taxonomy): Eukaryota > Viridiplantae > Streptophyta > Magnoliopsida > Malvales > Malvaceae > Gossypium > Gossypium rotundifolium. The sequence goes on from CP106733.1 coordinate 168,227,940, forward strand.
TTAAGCTCAAGGGTTTTTTTTTTTTTTTTTTGAGCTAGCTTAGTGACGTTATATAGATTTGGAATTCTAAATATGGACAAACATCAAAGATTGCTGTCATTCTTTATGTAGGCTCAATTAGTATTAGCATTCATGCCTATTAATGATAAATGGCGTAAAATATCCAGCATGCTTATTTTACCACTACTGGTAGATTTACCCACTTAATTCAAAATGATATTTTTAATGCAAAACATACTCTCCTTTTTCCCCCTAAAATACGTTCAAATAATCTCATATAATTTTAATTAAATAATAAATAAATATTAGTTAAGTTAATATTTAATTAACTCGTAATACATTAAATATTTTATTTTTTAATAACCACATATTATATATGTGTCATTGTTGAATAAATTTTTATAGAGGGAACCTTAAACCATTGTCAGAACTATGGCAGACCTTCACAAGTTTATATTTGTTGAGCCAAACCCGGCTCTGGAGTTATTTGAAGGTGTAGCCGTTCAAGGCTCAAGACTAAAAGAGGTCTAAAATATTATTTTCTAACTTTTAAAGGTTAAAAAAAATTATAACTTTTAAGGGGGCCTAAATTGTTTTTTTTTAGCTTTTAAGAGCGCTTTTTTTTTTTATCAATTTTTAGGAGACCTAAAAAATCTTTCTTCAACTTTTAAGAAACTTAAAATCTCATTTTATTGTTTTACTTATGGCCTCAAAATTGTCAAGAACAGGCCTATGTTGAACACATGTGCTAAGAGACCATATGGACATTACATTACATCACCATCACTCCAATCAAATAATGTATAGCTCTATTGTTAGTAAATTCAGAACACATGGATTCCATTGTCTCCTATAAATAAGTTTAATTATATTATAGGGATGAGTAAAATTCGATTCATTAAAAAATTCGATAAAAAATTTAAATTTTAAATTAAATAGATTAAGTTATTCAAATAAACTCGAATAAAAAAATCAAAAATTTCAATTTAACTCGAATATGAATTACACAATTCGAGTTATCTGAAAATTCGAATAAGAAAATGTAAAGCTACTTCATTTTGATACATGTTTATCGATCAGCCTTAATTATGTAGTTAAATAATTTTGTATTTCGTCTACTAGTTAAATAATCAATTAACGTAAACGTAACATTGAGTATAAATAATAGGATTCGTTAACTCAGCTGGACTTGACTCGAAATTTTTTAACTCGATTCAAAAAATTTCAAATTGAATTCGATTGTTAAAATAAGATTCGTCACTCGATTAATTAGAAACTTTTACTCAATTAAACTCGAATCAATTGAATACCCACCACTAATCCATGAAAGCAGAGCGATAGAGAGAAACCAAGACACTTAACTCATATAGACCAATTCCACCAAACAACCATCCAATCCATCAAAACTAATAGCTCTCCGCTTCAATCAAAAGTAAACCACCACCATTATATCCATATCTTCCTTGTTGATTTTGCTTGTGAACAAGTTTAAATGCTTAATTTGAACACAATAAAGTTATGTTAGTTATTCCAGTATGTTGAGCTACCAAATAAGATTTGGTGACAGTCAAAGCAAGCTTAAAAACAACCTTTGTGGATGGATTCTGGTTTGGTTGCTATTCGAATTTATAGAAAAATAAAAAAAATTCAATTCCATACATTTTCGGTTAACTATCCATATCTTCGACCAATTGGGCTTTGGGAACCGTTTTGAATCGGGGCCCGGCATAACTACCGTAGGGACCACTGGTGGTCTGCTGCTGCTGCTTGCACCCAATCCGCAATCATCTATACAACAACAGCAATTATATAACAAAAAGAAAAAACTACTATGATTTAAAATTACAGCATAATGTTCACTTAATTGCAGTGTGACTGGACATAACAAATTGAAATCAATTACTATGGTTATGTTTGTTGGTCTGGTAGGTAATTAAGTTAGGTTTTGACATTGAAATCTGGCATTTGGATTTTGAATTTGAATCTGTGGATCTAATGATGTCCGGTTTCAATTTGTTTGTACATTGTTAACATGCTAATAAAGTACCACTAACTAAACTAAAGAACTCGAAATATCAATGAATTTATTAGAAGAGTCAATGTGCCCCACCAAAATCTTTTAAGTACTGCTTTGGAATTTAAGGCATTTGTTAGTAAAATTTATACAGTTCTTTATGTTTTCAGTTTCAGTATTATATACTTTTAATAACAGGAATTTAATATTTATATTCAATTAATTTAATAATGAAAATGGGATTGATAAGAACCTAAAATTCTTAGGTTAAATTCAATTATATAGCACTGCGCAAACATTACTTACACTACAAGGAAGCTATGTAATTAAAAAAAGATTTTTTTTCTACTTCTCTAAAACGATGTCGAAAAATTTTACAATTTTAGATTTAAAATGACATATTTCACGACGCCAAAATCAATATTTATTTTTTGCTTATTTAGTCTTTTATTCATGTAATATTGACCACCTAAGTAAAATTTTAATTTTAAGACTGTCACATAACCCAATTTAACTAAGTTTTTTTTGACGGTGTTATCAATTATTAAATAAAAGGAGTAATATTAGTATTTTCAGCATTCAATTCTGTCGCTTTGGCATGAGATGTCCGTCTGCCGCTTTGGCACGTTTTTTTCTACAATCGTTCTCAATTTTTTCACTTTGTAGATTCTATTGAGTGATTCATAACCCTGAATTTTCTGACCATAGTCGAGTACTGTGGTTTTCTTTTTCCGGCTTTCATGGAAAAAGATTTGGCACACTTAAGTCCGATTGACGAGGAGGAGGATGCTTTTCAGAGGAAGCGATGTGGGGTAGGGTCTTATCAAAATTGTTTAGTGGGAAGATGCCTAATGCATGTTGTTGTCCATTTCCTTCGTTATGTAATACAATGGCCGATCTGTGGCATCCCATTGGTGGTATTTGTATTACCGATTTGGGGAGAAAAGATATCTTTTCAATTCTTTCATGAGGTGGATTTGAGTAGGGTTATTAATGGTACACCATGGTTTTTAACAATCATTTGCTTATATCGCAAAGAATTCCCATTGAGGGAATCTCTATCGATGGCTTTGAACCATACTTGAATTTTGGGTGCAAGTACATGAGTTACCACAGGTGATGACGGAAAACATGGCAAAACAATTTGGTAATTTTGTGGCGCTTTATTGAATATGATGCTTCCAATTTAGGTTTCAGAATTATATGCGTCTTCGTGTCCGCATTGATATATTGGCCCTTTGAAGCGTAAAAGAAGATAAAGATTGGGTCTTCAATAATGATCTATCTTGCGGTTCAAGTATGAAAAGCTCAGCCTTTTCTGCTTCATTTGTGGAAAATTGGGGCATGGTGAGAGTTTTTGCCCATATCGACTGCGATTGGATCCGTCTCAAATTATGTTCAGCTGGGACATTTCCTTGAGAGCAGAGGGTCGCCGGCGGCTCACGGTGGAGAGTAAGTGGTTAAGGGATGCTGACGGCAGCAGGAGGACAGAGGTAAATTTGGAAACTATCAATCAGAATTCTACAATAATAATGGGGGAGGATTCTGGGCCAAAATTTGGAAACCAAAATCCTAATTTATCATCAATTGGGTTCGTCCATCAGGCCATTAATCATGAGAAGATTTACGGGAGCAAATTGGGGAAAGGGGACACTAGTCATGCGGGCGGGGAATTTGGGCCGATGGAATTGGGGCTGGATGGTGAAAATGACCCAGTGGAGATAATAGACGGGAAGAAGCGGCAAAGGTATGAAAATCCTTCTGTTATGTTGGGCCCAAAGGAGGGATTCGGGTCATTAATTGTATCGGCTAGCTCTGGCAATCAGAGCAGCCGGGGGCAATGAAAATCCTTAGTTGGAATGTTCGTGGGTTGGGGAGACCACGAACTATTAATAGACTCCGTAATAAATTACGAGTCGTCAATCCCCGAATTTTGTTTCTTATGGAGACAAAATTAAGTGAGAAGAAAATGGAGAAGGTTCGTTAAAAGTGTGGATTTGAAAACGGCATTGACATTGGTGCTATAGGATCTAGAGGCGGTTTGTCGTTAGGGTGGAAGGGCAATTCTCTGGTTAGCCTTAAAAGTTTCTCTTCATCGCACATAGATGTCGAAATCCAGGATACTACCTGCGCTACTAAATGGTGATTTACAGGGTTTTACGGGAATCCAATTGAACAACAAAGAAGAGAGTATTGGAATCTTCTTCGACATCTGAATGGTGATTGCAATGTTGCTTGGATTGTCATGGGTGACTTTAATGAAATTCTGAGCTCATATGAGAAGAAGGGAGGAAGGTTACGGTTGGAGCGATAGATGCAGGATTTTCGTATGGCTTTAGAGGATTGCAATCTTTTTGATCTTGGGTTTGTAGGACGATGGTTCACTTGGGAAAGAGGCAGGTTTAAAAATTCCAATATCCGAGAAAGACTTGATCGTGGGGTCGCGAATTCTGAATGGATGGACCTTTTTCCTGATTACCAAATCGAACATCTGTCTCACTCGTTTTCCGATCATTGCCCTCTCCTCTTGGATACTAAGGGAGAGGGACGTATGCACATAAGACAGAATGCAAGGATGTTTCGTTTTGAGTCTAATTGGTTATTGGATAGCTCCTTTGAGGATCAGGTTCGGAGTTGGTGGGAGGGATCTGCTGAAAGTATCCCTAATAAACTACAGCTTCTGAGGCACAACTTATTGCAATGGAGTAGAGTAAAGCATAAGGAAGAAGGACACTCCGGGTTCAAATTTTGAAAAGAAATTAGAAAGTCTTGTCTCTTGTGATATTTCGGATGATGTCCTTGCCGAGATTATGGAGGTTCAATTGGCTCTCAATTTGGAGGCGGATAAGGAGGAAATGTATTGGGAACAAAGGGCCCGTGTTAACGGTTGCGAATGGGGATCGTATACGAGTTTTTTCCATAAAATGGCCACCAACGTCATTCCGTAATAAAATATCTGAGCTGTTTGATAATAATGGCATTCGTCATACAGATTCAGTGGCTATGCTCAAGGTGGCATCAGATTATTTTGGTGATTTATTTACGGCATCTGAGGAGGGTCCTGATGAGCACCTTTTTAATCTAGTTGTTAAAAAGGTTTCGAACGCTATGAATGATTCTTTGTTAAGGCCATTTACGGAGGAGGAAGTCTGGTCTGCTGTTAGTTCAATGCCACCTCTAAAAGCCCCGGAGAGGATTTGGATTCCCAACAATCTTTTTCAACGATTCGGCACATTGTGGGATCTCAAGTTTCAAAATTTTGTCTTGATGTATTGGGGTCGGGAGGAGTTGGGCTATTAATAGAACGAGAATTGTCCTTATTCCTAAGGTTGATAAGCCAAAATTGATATCTCGCTTTACTATAAGTCTCTGCAATGTAATCTACAAAATCATCTCAAGATGTTTGGTTAATCGGATGAGTATCTTTTTGGGAGATTGTATTAATGAAGCTCAAGGAGCTTTCATTCCTGGAAGATGCATATCGGACAATGTTTTGATAGCTTACGAGGTTTTACATTCGTTGAAGATGAAGAAGGGAGGGAGGAAAGGGCATTTTGCACTTAAAGTGGATATGAGCAAGGCTTACGACCGAGTGGAGTGGGACTTTATAGGAGGTATGATGAAGGCTTTGGGGTTTCATGAGGATTGGATAGTGTTGGTCCTGAGGTGTATTAGTTCCGTTTCTTATTCGGTTTGTCTAAATGGAGAGGAAAGCGAATATATTTGGCCATCGAGAGGCTTGCGTCAAGGAGATCCTTTGAGTCCTTATCTCTTTTTAATATGTGCTGAAGGTTTTTCAGTTCTTTTAGAGGAAGCGCAGCGGAGGGGTAGTATCAAAGGAGCTCCAATTGAAAGGGAGAAAATTTACATTAATCATTTGTTTTTTGCAGATGATTGCATTTTGTTTGGGGATGCTACAAGAGAAGGGGCAGTAGCTGTTAGAAAAGTTCTACAGGAATATGAGCTGTGTGCAGGGCAGAAGGTGAACTATGATAAATCATTAGCTTACTATGGGGCTAACGTATCTGACGAGGCCAGGGAGGATATCACTAATTTCTTAGGCGTTCGAGTGGCTTCTAATCCTGAGAAATATCTTGGACTTCCCATGATGGTGGGGAGACGAAAAACATGGGCTTTTGCCGAGTTTATTGACAGATTTAGGAAGCGCGTTGATGGCTGGAGTTATCGATGTCTCTCTATGGGAGGTAAAGAGGTCTTTATAAAATCTGTTTTACAGGCCACTCCTTTGTATGCTATGCAGTGTTTTCTATTTCCTAAGATGCTTTGTCGAAAATTGGAGAACATTATGAATAAGTTCTGGTGGAGAAATAATAAGACGTTAAAAGGTATTCATTGGAGCTGTTGGGACACGCTATGCAAGCTTAAGTCGACGGAGGGATGGGTTTCAAAACTTATTTTATTTAACAAAGCTCTATTAGCAAAGCGGTTTGGCGATTTTAGTTCAAATTAATTGTTTATTAGCCCGAATTTTAAAAGCCCGTTATTTTTCGTGATATCGATATTCTTTCACTAAGGTCTGATCTTACCCTCTTTACTCGGCGAAGTATCTCAGATTTCCGGATTTTATTGCGGATGGTATGCTGTGGAGGATTGGACAGGGGAGCAGTGTTAATATTTGGGATGATCCATGGCTTCCTGGGAAGGACAACAACAGAGTCACTGGTCAAGAGATTAACCCGAACTGGACAAAGGTTAGTCAACTTATAGATGAGAGTTCTTCTACCTGGAAGAGTGAGTTGATCTACAGATTAGTTGATAAGGCTACTGCGGATAGAATACTTTCAATTCCGTTGGCTAGCCGTCGGATGGAGGATGCTTTGGTCTGGAAGTATGATGGGTCTGGTGAATATTCTGTTAAAAGTGGCTACCGTGCTCTGATGACTACAGCAATTTCCCCTATGCCTAATTGTGCTATTGAGGGGACTTACAATTCCTTTTACAAGTTATTATGGGCTCTAAAACTACCAGGAAAAGTTAAAATACACGTTTGGAGACTTTTTAATAATTTGCTCCCTCATGCTAGTAATTTGGCTAGAAGGATGGTAATCACTGAGACTGCATGTCCCCTGTGTCGAGCGGAGTTGGAAGATTCGAACCACTTGATGTGGTCCTGCGGCGTCTTACAGAGTGTGTGGACTCATCTCCTTGTTCTGATTCCCGTAATTGAAGAGACCTGGGATCATCACAAAAGATTAGCACACATGTTTGTTAATATTGAGGAGCAACATAGAAGTATTGTTGCAATTTCCTTCTGGAGCTTATGGTATAGGAGAAATAAACTGATTCATGAAGGGACCCGATTTAATCTGCAGGAAGTTATTGGTTTTATTCGGGGTTACATAAACGAGTTAAACACACTCCAAAGGTCGGTTCAACCATCTATCGGACCAGGGCCTAAGGAACTATGGAGACCACCAGAGGAAGGTAAAATAAAGATTAATTTTGACGCGAGTTACGTAATCGATGGAAAATGGCCTTTACAAAGAAGAATCGCTAGAGATGCCTCTGGAATTATTCAAGGAGCTGAAACTTATCTGTTCACGCAGGTAGTTGATCCTTTTGTGGCAGAAGCTAGGGCATGTGAACGAGCCTTATCCTTCGCCTTATCTCTGGGTTTTACACGCCTGGAGGTGGAGGGTGACTCTTTGACTGTTATAAAGAGCATTGAGAAGAAAGAAAACGACAGATCAGTGCTGCGACCGATCACACAGCATATCAGACATCTAGGATCGAGCTTTGAGGAGATTACCTACCGGCATGTACGGCGTTCAGCGAACGGGGTGGCTCACACTCTGGCGTTGGAAGGTAGACGGCGAAACCACTCAGGGATTTGGAACTGGGAACTACCGGCTTCTGTTCTGCGTCTTGCAGAGCAGGATCGTGTGGTTGGAAGATGAGAGGATTGTGCTTAGCCTTGTTCTAAGTGGAATACGAATCGTGGATTCTGCCAGGCACTTTTTCAAGTGCTGGAACAAGGCCTTCGCCTGCGATTTGATTTGGAGTATCTGAGGGGGCGGATTGTTGAGGCTGATATGTTTTCTTGGAACAATAAGCGTCTGACATTTATTGCTTATTTTTTCAGGTTTTATCTTTTGTTTTTTTGGGCTTTTGTTTCTTTCTTTTACAGTGGGCTTTGTTAGGTTTTCTTTGTATTTCGTTAGACTTTTGTCAGATCATAATATATATCAGTTCTCTCTTGATTCAAAAAAAAAAAAAAGGAGTACAGGGACTAAATTTAAAAAATGTAAAGAGTATAGGTGTTGGGAGTAGAATTAGACTCAACTTATATCGTTGTATTTAAATTTTTTTAAGGCTTTAAGCCCAATTATTACATGGGCCTGAGATCCAAAATTACCCGTGGTTCTGAAATCGAAAAGCCGAAACGGTTCCATGTCTAAACGGTTCAACCTTTAAACGACGCCGTGCAGCAGCAAAATTCCCAATCTTAAAACCTCTATCCCCTCCACTGTCCTAAAACCTCACTGCAACTTGTTACTCTCTCTCCCCACCCTTCAATGGCTTTCTCTCTTCTTTCTCTTCCCAAATTTCTCACTCCTCACCCCAATTATACCTCTTTAAAAGTCCACCGCCACCACCGGCATCGCGGTGCCCATTTTAAGCCTCTTCGTCTTCCTTTTCTCCGCCGCCTTCCGGCTATCGGCCCCGACGGGAAGTATTATCCGACTCCCTCCGACGATGACCCTCCCGAAGCTCCCGAGGATTCCATGCACGGCGTGGACAAGTTTCAGCAAATTCACCGCCAAGCTGCTCGTGCCCGCAAGCTCCAAGAAGAAGACTTCAACAAGCACAAGTCAAATTACCTTTCTGCCATTGCTGACGTGGAAGAAGACGAATTGAGTAAAGAGAAAACGGGAAACGACGACGGAGATGATTTTTTCGGTGAAATCGATAAAGCCATTGCCATGAAACGGCAAGAGATGGTCAAGCAAGGTTTGTTAGAACAAGCCCCTAAAAAGGCGGAAGCCATTGATGAGCTGGACCCTGATGAAGTCGTTGACTTGGAAGAAATTGACAAATTACGAGGTTTGACTGTTGCTTCTGATTCGGACGAGGGAGAAAATGAAGATTCAGATGATGAAGATTCTTCGAAATTCGATGTCCGTTTGAGTGACTCTGAAGGTAAAGAAAGAGAGAATGATAAATTTAATTTGTTGGATCCATCATTTGATTTAGAATTAGATAGTTTTGGAAAGAGTAAGGTTAGGATTGTGGAACCTAAGTTTAAAATGAGTTTAGCTGAGCTTTTAGATGAAAGTAAAGTCGTGCCAGTTTCGGTTTACGGGGATATAGAGGTTGAGATAACAGGGATACAACATGATTCTAGGTTGGTTAGTGCTGGAGATTTGTTTGTTTGTTGTGTTGGGAGAAAGACGGATGGGCATTTGTATTTGAGTGAAGCTGATAAGAGAGGAGCTGTTGCTGTTGTAGCGAGTAAAGAGATTGATATTGAGGATACCTTGGGATGCAAGGCATTGGTCATTGTTGAGGATACTAATTCGGTTTTGCCTGCATTAGCTGCATCGTTTTATAGGCACCCTTCAAGGAATATGGCTGTTATTGGGATCACTGGGACCAATGGCAAAACAACCATGTCTTATTTGATAAAAGGGATGTATGAGGCTATGGGTTTGAGGACTGGGATGCTAAGCACGGTTGCTTACTATATACATGGTGATAATAAGTTGGAATCGCCAAATACGACCCCTGATGCTGTTTTGGTTCAGAATTTGATGGCTAAGATGTTGCATAATGGAACTGAGGCTGTTGTTATGGAGGCTTCTTCCCATGGACTAGCTTTAGGGAGGTGTAATGAGGTTGATTTTGATATTGCAGTGTTCACCAATTTGACTAGGGATCATTTAGATTTTCATGGGACTGAGGAGGAGTATAGGGATGCTAAAGCAAAGTTGTTTGCAAGGATGGTGGACCCTGAGAGGCACAGGAAAGTTGTTAACATTGATGATCCTCATGCACCTTTTTTTGTTGCGCAAGGTAACCCTGAAGTTCCTGTGGTGACATTTGCAATGGAGAATAAGAATGCAGATGTTCATCCCCTGAAGTTTGAGTTGTCACTATTTGAGACACAGGTCTTGGTTAATACACCTCATGGGATATTGGAGATTTCGTCAGGTTTGCTCGGAAGGCATAATATCTATAATATTCTTGCGTCTGTGGCTGTTGGGATTGCTGTTGGGGCACCCTTGGAGGACATTGTTAGAGGGATTGAAGAGGTTGACGCTGTTCCAGGTAGGTGTGAGTTAATAGACGAGGAGCAGGCATTTGGAGTCATTGTGGACTATGCTCACACACCTGATGCCTTATCTAGACTGCTTGATTCTGTAAGAGAGCTTGGACCAAAGAGGATTATTACTGGTATGCTTGTCGCTCATGTTTTTCCTTAAGAAAACCTTACTTCCTCTAAGTCATTACCATTTTTTACCCTCTCCCTCTCTTTTCAACCTATTAATAAGATTGTCCTACATGAAGTTATCGGTTGTCCTGGGGAGAGTGACCGGGGAAAGAGACCAATGATGGCAAAAATTGCAACAGATAAAAGTGAAGTGACAATGCTGACATCTGATAATCCAAAGACTGAAGATCCATGTAAGTATAAGAAAATGGTATAAATATCATGAGCTGCATTGCTAGTTGCTTAGAAATGCAAACCTACTTACTTACGTGTTTCATCTTTTTGATTCAGTGGACATCTTGGATGACATGTTAGCTGGCGTGGGGTGGACAATGCAAGATTATTTGAAATTTGGAGAAAATGATTACTATCCTCCTCTCCCAAATGGTCATCGGCTTTTTCTGCATGATATTAGGCGGGTAGCAGTACGTTGTGCTGTTGCTATGGGAGAAGAAGGCGATATGGTTGTAAGTTTCTTGAAGTGAATTGGTTTGTTTCTATATTCCAATAATCTAGAAAACCTAAATCTTCACGAGTATAGTCATATGTTTTTGTAAATGAGTGTCTTACTATTTTGCAATTGACCTAATGTAACTGCAGTGCTCACAGCCTCACACACCACAAACGAGTTGCCTTACCTACATATATATAATTTGTTGAAAATTTAAATTAGTTAATTCTCATAGGTTTCTTGTGTTAATCATGTAGTTTATGCCTTTCCTTTATCATGCCCTTCTCCGCTTGTACTAGTTGATATATATATTTGCTAAAATGATGCTGTGTGTTGTAGGTGATTGCTGGCAAAGGCCATGAAACATATCAAATTGAAGGTGACAAAAAAGAGTTCTTTGATGACCGCGAGGAATGCCGGGAAGCATTGCAATATGTTGATGAACTCCATCAAGCAGGAATAGACACCAGCGAATTCCCATGGCGGTAGGTTTATTCTCTGTTACTTATGCTTAATTAACAAAGAATACGTCTGTTTTGATCAGTGTGCCTTGTCCTGGACAATTTCCTATGTGGAAATGAGTTTCATGGTTGGCAAATTATAAGGATCATGTCTTTATTATATGTGATGCTGTGTACAATGCAAGCTTACAGGAAATGGAAGAAAAGAATGGTATGACATGGTTTTATTTGATAAGGACTATAATACTAATGATTCTTCCTTTCCTATGTGAACAGGTTACCAGAGAGTCATTAATTTCCACGAGTGTACAGATAAATTGATGTCAATACTATGGCAGGGAATAGTACCCTTAGATCAAAATCCTGCACTTTGGTCCGTACTGGAAAACATGACACTGCTACAAATCTGGTGCAGGAACTCATATAGCTGTTTGAGGGCATGAGTTTGCAGAGTCATTGCTAAAAAGAGAACAGTAAGAGCTCCACCGCGCAATCTTGTAATTTTGTATGTAGCTTCCTTGAAGTCTTGTAGGACTCCTTGTGAATGTTAGTTATGATATAGCCCTTTATTTTTTTCTTGATTTAAACTCTTGTTGTCCAGGTTTTGCCAGTTTTGATGTCATTTCAAAGACGGCTTCAAGGAAATGCGCCCTTTAACAGACATGAATGTACGCCTTTGTATGCCGAGTGACTATTTTTGTGTATATGTAAAATAACTATTCTGAAATTGTGTAATGATGACAGATTCTGTCAACTTGATGCCACACTTTCTAAATAGTGTTACGGATTGGATTGGTGCAACAGCATGTTCTTGTTTAATCTGATGGAATTTAAAAAAAAAAAAAAACCTCTAAAGGATAGGCTTCTTAATGATTTGATGTTATTGTTGTTGCCAATGGTGAAGAGAAAGTAAATGATGGCATAACAAGTTTAATCTAATTGAGAGAAGCCAGTCATTGTGATATATAGACGCATCCGTACTACAGAACCTAAGCAAGCATGTTACGTTCACTTTCAGGGTTTGATATTGTTAGGATAAACACTAGTTCATGCATTTGGAAGCCCCCTACAGAAGTTACTGTTGGATATAAATACGTGTCTGTCTCACATCATGTGTTCATGTATTTAGAAGATTATATTGTTATATGCATCGGATATAAATGTAAGGATCCAAAATCTGCTGTAAGCATGATATTTTGGAGGGGCGACATTTGATGACTTGATCATCTAATATTTTCCTTGTTTGTCTACCATATAAGATGTCAATAACTTTTACAAGTAAATGTACTTATATTTTGTTATGTTAATACGCTATTTCTCTTTCTAAATTGGGATAATATAATTTTGACCTCTGAATTTGACAATTAATTCTACTTTGACATTTGTATACTTTGTTTTTATCTATTTTAGTACATAAACTTAACAACTAGATTTATTTTCATTTTAAACTTGAAAAATATAAATATTTTATAACGTGATACTTTGAAATTGTGTCATATCATCACTTGAAAATTAAAAAATTATATAAATTTTATGAGAATTACATGATACAATCTTAGAGTGTCACATACAATGTTTTTTTTTTTTTATTCAAAACAGATTGGGCTTTGTAATTAAAAAAATAAGTTTCACAGAAACAGTAGACTAACAAAAAGAAAGGCCGACCCAAAAACAAACAGAAATCGGACTGACACTTTAGGCCCTAATAAAATCAAAACAAAACAAAACACCACGTCACCAAGAATACTCTAGAACCATAATTAAAATAACTGACCGAATCTTTTGCCCAATCTCTTAACCTGTTCGCCTGCCTACTCTGCCGCATAAGTCATTTCCTTCATTAATGGCGAAATCAAATTACCGAGGGAAGTGATAAGCTTAAACGATTATTCAGATTCCAATTTGAAAAAACTCCCCTCCATCTTCCTTTTCTTCTCCGTTTCAATCTGGTTCTCTCATGCTCTCATTTCTCGCCTGAAACTCTGCATAGCTGGGGACCGCTTCGATCAGGTAAATTTCCTCTCTCCGTTTCAAAGATTTCGTTGCTATTATGTGTGCAAGGTTATTAGCCATTCTCGGAGTATGCTTAAATCTGACTTTCCTGCATTGTACTTGCAATCTACGAATATCTTGTATATAAACACCTACCTCTGATCTGTCAAGCTCTGAGATGTTGCATTTCTTAATAATAGATAAAGAATCTCCTTCGATAATAGTGTTTTCTCTGTTTTTTTCGAGAGCTATCTGAGTCGCACGATGACAAGCAAGTGCTTCAGCAGCAAAGGCAGACTCCACTCCGCTGTGAAGGTCTAATTTTATGAGGAGAACGCGACCATTTTTATCCTTAACAATGACTCCAGATGCTGATTGCCTTCGTCTTTTATCAAACGCTCCGTCGAAATTTATCTTCAATATTTGACCAGGTGGGTGTTTCCACTTTACTTCAGAATACATGGACTTTTGATTTACTGTTTTAAGTCCATCCAGTTCTTTAAGATACCCGTAAATTAACTGTACTATTTTCTGACTAGATCTACCTTGTTTTTTATGGAGACGAGAATTCCTATCTCCCCAGATGACCCACAACGTTCCACAGAAGATTTTGCATTTTCCAGAAGGGAGAAAGACCAACATCTTGGTAAGCCATTCTAAAAATTCTTCATTTGAGAACATCGCATAGCTTGGATCTGACAGATCTCTCCATACTGATTTCGTAACAGGACATTCACGGAAAATATGATTCATGTCTTCTTCCCTTTCACCACACCGAGGGCAAGAAGTATTCCTTGCTATACCCCTAATTGCCAGGTTAACTCTAGTAGGTAGAAAATTCCAGGAGATTCTCCAAATTAGCAGTTTAATTTTCGAGGGTAGTTCTATTCGCCAGAGTTTTGTATAAAAATCTTTGTAGAGGTTCTGTAAAGCATAAGCCGTAGGATCAATTTTTTGTAATAGTTTATAAGTGCTTCGAACGGAGAACTCACCAGACGGTTCGCTACTCCATACTCGAAAGTCCTCGTGCGGTTCCAGCGCCAGCAAAATTCGAAGGATCCGTTCAACCGTTTCTGCTTGGAAGTTATTGAAAATTAAATCCCTATCCCATACTCTGTCATGACTATTAATAAATTCCGCAACTGCCACAGCATGCAAATTATGATCATCGAAACTAAATTAACATTACTGCAATTTGGAATCCATACATCATTCTGAACTGAAATATCTGTGCCCATACCCACTCTCCAAAACAAACCCTTTTCCACTATAGCCTTAGTTGCCCATATACTACGCCAAACATAAAAACCTGAATGACCCAAACTTGAATTTAAAAAGTCACCTGTTGGGAAATATTTTGCTTTAAAAACTTGCGCCACTAACGAATCTGGATAAATTAGCAACCGTCACCCTTGTTTTGCCAGTAAGGCAATATTAAATTGAGCCATGTTTCAAAACCCCAATCCACCTTCTTCCTTCGGCTGATACATATATCTCCATTGGCACCAGTGAATTCCACGTTTTCCTCCTCCTTTTTGCCACCAATACTTTGCAATTTTGTTCTCAATCATCTCGCATAGAACTTTTGGCAAAAGAAAACAAGACATAGCGTATGTGGGAATTGCTTGCAACACAGATTTTATAAAAACTTCCTTACCCGCTTGAGAAAGCATTCTGGTACTCCAACCATCAATTCTCTGCATGATTCTGTCAATTATACTCTGGAAAGCCTCTCTCTTTCTTCGGCCTACTACGTTTGGGAGTCCTAAGTATTTTTCTGGACACGTAAAACTCCTTACGCCAAGTACTCTGGACGCTTCTTCTCGTTTCTCATTTCTTGTGTTAGAACTGTAAAAAATTGTAGATTTGTTGAAATTAATGCATTGACCAGAACAACTCTCATATTCCTTCAAAATGTCCTTCAAAATCCTAGTGCCCTTTTCTGAAGCTTCACCGAACATTATACAGTCATCTGCAAAAAGCAAATAGAAAATCTCTGGGCTCCTCCTGCTCACTTTTGCTCCTCTTAACACACCTTGCTTCTGTGCCGATCTCAACAAAGATGAGAGACCTTCGCTGTAAATGAGAAATAAGAATGGGCTTAAAGGATCACCCTGTCTAAGACCTCTTGTGGAGTGAAAATTACTACCCCTTTCTCCATTGGTGATAACTAAATAAGAAACTGTTGTGATGCATTTCATAATGAGGTCCACCCATTTCTCTGCAAATATCATTTTTATCATCAATTTTTTGACAAAATCCCACTCCACCCTATCATAGGCCTTACTCATATCAAGCTTGACTGCCATATAACCCTTATACCCCGTTTGTTTCTTCTTAAATGTATGAAGGATTTCATATGCTAGCAGCACATTGTCTGAGATCAATCTACCCGAAACAAACGCACTTTGTACTCTATCAATGCAACTTCCAATTACCCCTTGCAATCTATTTGCCATTGTTTTTGAAACAATTTTGTAGATTACTGAACAAAGACTAATAGGCCGAATGTTAACCAGAGTTGACGGATGTGGAATTTTAGGAATGAGCACTATGTTTGTTTTATTTACTGCTTTAACCCCCTTATCTCCATTTAAAATTTGTAAGCAATACTCCGTGACGTCCTTTCCTACTATATTCCAATACCTCTGGAAAAACAATGCTGAGAATCCGTCTGGACCTGGAGCCTTTGTTGGGCCCATTTCTTTCAATGCTGTCCATACTTCCTCTGCTCTAAATGGCGATAGTAGATTTGTATTCATTTCATCTGTGATGCTCACTTCAATACCATCCATCACTCTATCTGCATTCGCAACTCTCTTTGATGTAAATAATTCTTTGAAAAAAGTTGTTGCTGTCTCATTAATTTCATCTCCTGTAGTGATCTCATTCCCATCTTCTGAAGTTAACTTGGAAATCAAATTTGTTTGGCGACGAGCTGTTGCACATTTGTGGAAGAAAGCTGAATTTTTATCACCAAGCCTAAGCCAATTTGCTCTTGTTTGTTGCTCCCAGTACATTTCATCTTTGTCAATTTCCATCTTTAAATGGATTTTGGTATCAATTATCTTTGCTAAGATCTCATCATCTTATTCTTCATTTAACAAAAAATCAAGTTCTTTTGCTAACCTCCTTTTCCGATCTTCCATCTTGTTTTTGATTGAACGTGCCCACGTTTTCAATCTACGCTGCAAATTTTCCAATTTCTACAATAATGACTCCGAATTTCCTTCACATGCTTCCTTAATGACCTTCTCAGTAGAATCCTCCAACGTCCACCAAGATTCAAAATAGAATTTTTGTTGAGCGGAATAACTTTTCAGGTAATCTGTACTAATGAGTAAAGGACAATGATCTGACATAGAAAATGAAAGATGTTACACTCTGCACATTAGAAATAAAGTAATCCATTTTTCGTTTGCGACTCCTCTATCTAGCCTCTCCCGAATATTCGTCTCAGGAAGATTTCCTCGTTCCCATGTGAACCAAGTCCCAGAATATCCGATATCCATCAATTGACATTCCTCTAAAATATCTCGAAAAGCATCCATTCTACCCTGATCTCTCGGTCCTCCACCCTTCTTCTCAAAACCGAATAAAATCTCGTTAAAATCTCCTGCCACCAGCCAAGGATGAAGATTCTCATAACTCAGTCTTCGAAGCACATCCCAAGCAATATTCTTATCCTTCAAATATGGAGACCCGTAGGAACCTGTAAACCTCCAATCATTTTGCCCATTCTCTCCCCCAACCATAGCATCAATATACCATTTCGAATAGCTTTTTATTATAACATCAATGTCCCCCTTCCATGCTAGACATAATCTACCTCTAGACCCCTCTGCCTCAATATCAATTCCATTTGTAAAACCACACCTCCTTCGAACCCCTTCCATGAGCTTTTGATCTAATTTAGTCTCCATTAGGAAGACCATTTGGGGATGTTGCTGCTTAATTAAGTAATGCAGCCTCTGAACCACTCGTGAGCTCCCCAACCCAAGAACATTCCAACAAATGGTTTTCATTGCAACCGGCCGGCTTGCCCATTGGCAGCCGCCGATCCAAATAAATTTGTAACAGTATCTTGTTCACCACTGACACATGAACCTCCATAAAATCCACCCCCTTTTCAATCGAATCTTTATTTTTCTGTCTTTTAACTACCACAAGGTCCGTCGACCTTAGACAAACCACACCATCAATTTTTGCTGAAAATTTCCTTTTACCCGTCACATTCACATTCTTCTTATTCTCAACAGAACTCACTGCCTCCACCCTTTTCCAACATGGCTTCTTGATAAGTGCTTCTATTTTCTTTGCACCGTTAAAGACTCCCAACTGTTTGCCCATTCCCTGCAAATTAAGGTTCTTCTCCTGATTCATAAGTCCTTTCTTCCAATTTGCCAATAACCTACCTATTTTTCTTATTTCTTCCAACACAGTTGATTCAGACTTCTTTTCTCTTACAAGATTACTACTTAAATTTCCTGTGTAATTGTGCTGCGCCCCCACCGTCTTCACAAAAGCATTAAATTTTAAAGATTCTTTTCACATTGCTTTTGATTCTGCTTTTAATGCAACAGAAAAAGGATGATCTTCTCTGACTTTATCTTTTTCTTCAGGTTTTATCTGCTGGCAATCATTCAAGCTATGATCCAATCTGCCACACCCAAAATAAAACACTAGCAGTTTCTCATATTTAAAAGTAATCCATGTCTTGACTCCATTATCAGTTGACACAAACACCCCTCTTTTAAGTGGATTTTGAACATCAAGATTAACCCTAATTCTGCAATTGTCCCCATTAATTTTAGATCTAATGACTCGGCCAAAAGTACATCCAATAGCATGCATAAGATCCTTTTTGTTGAATTCAGGTAAAATTAGACCAATTTTAATCCAAAACAGAGAAAAAGTAAGTTTAATGCTATCCCTATCAATTGGATTCTGTAAACGTTAAAATAAAATTAGATACTTACGGAACAACCAAGGTCGCCCTTTCATGACCAACTCCAAGTCGTCTTCCGAATCAAAGATGATTAAGAAAAGATTCTGTCCTGTCGGCTAGATCTCAAACTTTCTATTGGTTTTCCATATACTCCTTAAGTGTGCTCTTAGGCTATCCGGATTAAAAGACTTCCTTGTCCATACTGAACAGATTAGAGTCGGCTTTGTGTCTGGCACCGCCATAGATCTTTTGATAGATAACTGGACGAGTTCTTCCGCTAACAATGAAACCTCCTCACCGCTGTCCCTCTCATCGCCACCACCCTCCGCCATCCTAGACTGCAGTAGTTACCACCCTCTTTAGGACTTTTGTGGAAAACACTCTTGGTTCTCAAGAGGAGTCTTACAATTCGCTAAAATTTAAATAGCGATTAATCATATAACTTTTTGATCCACATACAATGTTTTAATAATCAAACTAGTGATTAAACCGGTCAGACCATTCTAATTCAGTCAGTTTGATCGGTTCAAATGTTAGACCAACAAAAATTAAAAATTTATAAAAAATAAAAAATATTAAATTAGTTCAACCTATTCAACTACTGATTTATGTCTTGGTTTTCAATTTTTACCGCTTTCAAGCCATTTTTATTCAATTAATTCAACCTCTTTGTTTGGACTAATATGCCTATTGATTCTCGATCCAATCGATCAATCTAATCATTGTCAAAACCATTTTAAAATCATTTTTAGAAAAATGGGGATCGACTTTAAGAAACAAAAATGGGAGTCGCCACCAATCCTTTTTTACTTTGGTGTGATTGGATCACCTTATAAAACATTTTATTTTAAAACATGGTTTTTGGTCTACGAAAAACGAAAAAAAAACGGGTTCGGAGTCAGTTACGTATGAGGAAGGGTTAACACCCTCATAACGCCCAAAAATTGGTACCTAATTGATAAAGTCATGTCCAAATGTTCGAAATTTAAAAAGCTTAAAATAAGATCCCTTATTAGAAAGAAAACCAAGATTTACCTATTTCAAAGAAATAAAAATACCACATCCAATAAGTTAGGATACAGCATTTCATCACTTCAAAGCTAGGTACATCTCTATTTTAGAAAATTCCTACCTCGAGATACAAAACATCACACCCAATAAGTTAGGATACAATGTTTTGGATTCTCAATAATAAGTTTTTGTTTTGAGATTGGTAAGCTTGAATTTTGAAAGTGGAGGGATACCTAATATTTAGAATTTTACGAGAAAAATCATAACCCAATAAGTTAGGGCACGATTCTTTTTGTAAACTCCAAATATCAAGTATTACCAAAAATATTTTTTGAAAAGGTTTTTAATTTTAAAAGATATTTTTATAAAAATTGGTAGAAGTAATGTAATATACATATCAATTACAATTTTATAAATTATATTTACAATAAATAAAGGAACAAAACAACATAAATAAATAAACCAAGCATCATATTAAACCATAATAAGCAATTAAAATAAATTCGTACACCTAAACATTTAAATAAATAAAACATGCAAGACAAAAAAAATATACACATATATACTATTTAGTAACTTAATACATATAAAAATAAATAATAACAAATAATAAATAATTATATATTTTATTTAATTAAATAATCAAATACTAATTTAATATATAAAAATTTAAATTGAAAATTAAAGATTTCGGGTAATTTTAAAAAATAAAACATTGATTTGGATGAAATTAAAACTAATGAAATCACGGAGGATTTGAATTGCAATTTTCCCTTTTAAGCGCAACACGCGGATCCTGATCGGGTTTGCGGGTTGACGCGCGGACCCTTTTCTGTCAAAACGGCGTCGTTCATTTTCAACTATAAATATTAGTTTCAAAAAAAAAAAAAACCATTTAGTTTAGGTTTTTAATAAAAAATTTCGAAAAAAAAACTCTCTGGAGCCTTCGTTCCTTGGTGTTGTTTGTTAAATCGAGAGAGGGCCACACACACACCGCCTCCGTGGCCGGTGGCCGGAGGCTTTGAATCTGTTTTTCTTCGCTTCGTAAAGGTAAACTTCTTTTTCTTATTTTTTTTAAACAACAGACATATACAAATATATATAATGAAAATAATAATAAAATAAATAACCGAATGCAACGAGAATCACCTTAAAAAAAACTCTGTTTTTATTGAACCCTGCTTCTGTGAATATTCTCCTCCTATTATTTTGTATATGCTCTCTCTGTATCTTCGCCTTTTCCTTCTCTATTTTTTATGATAATATTCGTACCCTATTATAGATTTTCAAAGGGGTTTTATAACCCAAAAAATGAAATAAAGAAGGAAAATATATCTTTTCGTATCTTCTTCTTTCCTTTTCCTACTGTTTTCTTTTTTGCAGATTCGAGAAGATCTCGACGATGGTGATTCGGGCCTGAATCAAGGCACGATCAGGGGCTTGACGAGAGTATGGCGCAACAATTGGTCCCCGGCTGAAGCGGCGCGACTGTTGGGCTTCTGTTGGACGACGATTGGGGTTGCCCCTGCTTGGGGCGCGAGGGTAGCCTAGGGTTTCAAAAAAACCTATGTTTTTTTCTTGTTTGGTTTTTAGGCTTTAGGTCTTTGGGCTACGAGTTTAGGTCTAGGTATAAATTGGGCCACGATCAAAATTGTTTATTTTCAATTGGGCTACGAGTTTGTTGTAAATGTATTTATTTGGTTTATTTTTAAAGCCCAGTCAAAATTGGGCTCTTACAGCTGCCCCTCTTTGCTCATTGTCGTGTAACGGGAATAGAGCAAAGACTATAAAAGGACCAATTTTGACTGGTCTTGGTCAAGCCTCGACTTCTTGATCCTTGTCTTCTTCAAATGGCTTCTGATACGAACTGTATCTTCAGGGGTATTGGAAACAAGATCTGCTATTTCCAATCTGATTCCCGCAAACTCAAGAATCACTAGACTGATGTCTCTGATCTGCTTCCTGCAACATCAGGAATGTCAAATCTGTTATCTTCAATTTGATCCCTGCAAACTTAGGGATCACCAGACTGATGTCTTCAATCTGCTTCCTGCAATTTCAGGAAGATCAAATCTGATATCTTCAATCTGATCCCTGCAAACTCAGGGATCACTAGATTGATGTCTTCGATCTGCTTCCTGCAACTTCAGGAAGATCAAATCTGCTATCTTCAATCTGATCATTGCAAACTCAGGGATCACCAGATTGATGTCTTCGATCTACTTTCTGCAACTTCAGGAAGATCAAATCTGCTATCTTCAATCTGATCCCTGCAAACTCAGGGATCACCAGATTAATGTCTTCGATCTGATCCCTGTAACTTCAGGAAGATCAAATCTGCTATCTTCAATCTGATCCCTGCAAACTCAGGGATCACCAGATTAATGTCTTCGATCTGATTCCTGCAACTTTAAGAAGATCAAATCTGCTATCTTCAATCTGATCCCTGCAAACTCAGGGATCACCATATTGATGTCTTCGATCTACTTCCTGCAACTTCAGGAATATCAAATCTGCTAATTCACATATATCGCTATACCGTCCACTGAAGGACATGTCCTGTAGAATCGGTTTCATGTATTATGAGTGATATGAATGCAACATGTCATGAAAATGATTCCTTTTAAAGGATTAGGATTAGAATGTAATGACCGAAATGAATCAAATGCCCCTAATGAAATTTACTGTGATACAAATGTTATGAGTATGATTCCTACTCTAAGTGTTATCACTCATTTGTTCTTTATTTTTGTTCATCAACCATGTTTTGCTTGATAAGTCTTGTCCCCGTATATTTTCTGAGTCAACTCTGCTTGAATCTTGCAAACACAAGGCTTGTACAATCTTTACCACAATGAGAATCAAAAGCTCTTTCAATCCGACCCGTCCGAGAATTGAGGGTATAGGGTTTAACCCATTCCTCCACAATTTAGGGTTTTCTTAATTCATCGCCTCACCCCTAAGTGCTATGATCTGATGATATCATGTCCACTTATCAATTGGATAAAGAATTCAGAGAAATAATCTCTATCCAGACTCCTTTTTCTCAAATATACACATGAAAAATTCTAAACAATTTTCCTGTTTTGGCTCCTTGTCTTATCTAGAAATTTCTAAAGTAATATGTAAAACTTCTCTTTTGTGAAACTATTAGTTTCATCAATCATTATTTCAATATAACACATTTATGAATAATGGGTAATAAATTGATCTAAAAAAAAAGATTTTTTTTTAAAAAATACAAAGACAATTAACTGGAACATATCTTTGAGAAGAAAAAGAATCCAAAGATAGTAAAATGAGTAGGACAAAAATCAGATGCCCTAGATATCGCCGATTGAGCTTCCATATACAAACTTTATGAAGACTGCCTTGAGTTCAACATGTGCTTAGAAGACCTAAAGTTTTTTGTTGATGCCCAAATATGCGACATTCTTCCTTTCATTGTCGTTTTAAATGTAGTGGGATGCCTGTGTGTCCATTCAGAATTTGAGTCACCCTTTTAGGGTTTTCAACTCAAAACCCCTTTGGTCTCAAGGCACCCTTTGCGGGTTTTCGCCTTGCCCTCTCCCTTTTTTTTTGAAAACTCAAAGTGCCCGTTGCGGGTTTTCACTTTAGCTTCATCTCATTTTCAAGCAAAGTATTTTTTTATCAATCCGAGTTCACAGGAATGGGTAAACTTTTCCCATCCATTTCCATCAAGATCAATGCTCCTCCAGAGAAAGCCTTCTTCACCGCATATGGTCATTCCCAATTCGGCATCCATTTTCCTCTGAAGTCTTTTTGTATCGGAAGGATTTGTTTTAGCACAAGGTCTCCCTCATGAAACTCCTTTGGGCGAACTTTCTTATTATAGGCCCGCATCATTCGTTTTTGGTACATCTGTCCATGACCAATAGCCCTTAGCCTCTTTTCTTCAATTAAATTCAACTGACCATACCTAGGCCTGAATCCATTCAGCTTCATCCATCTTTATTTTTGACAAAACTCGAAGAGATGGAATTTCCACTTCAATGGGTAGGACAGCCTCCATTCCATAAACCAACGAGAAATGCGTTGCCTTAGTAGAGGTTCTGATAGACGTCTGATAAGCATAAAGTGCAAACGGTAGCTTCTCGAGCCAATCCTTATAAGTCTCAGTCATCTTCCTCACTATCTTCTTGATATTTTTGTTAGCCGCTTCCACTGCCTCATTCATTTTTGGTCTGTATGGAGATGAATTGTGGTGTTTGATCCCAAATTGGCTCCAAATTTTTGCTATCGAGTTATTGTTCAAGTTCAACGCACTGTCTGATATGATCCTCTCATGCATTCCATATCGACAAATAATCTCCTTCTTCAAGAATCGACTAACTGCTGACTTAGTGACACTAGCATATGAAGCAGATTCTACCCATTTTGTGAATTAGTCAATTACTACAAAGATGAACAGATGTCCATTCGATGCTTTTGGTGATATTGGTCCAATAACATCTATGCTCCACATGGAGAAGGGCCATGGAGAAGTCATAACGTGCAAGGGTGACGGAGGCACATGAATCTTGTCTCCATAAATCTGGCACTTGTGACATCTCTTGGTATAACTGATACAATCACCTTCCATGGTAGACCAATAATATCCAAATCTCATTATCTGTCTGGCCATTATGAATCCATTTGTATGTGTTCCACAAACGCCCTCATGAACTTCTTCGAGGATTTGCTTGGTTTCAACAGCATCCACACATCTTAATAGTACTTGATCTTTCCTCTTTTTGTACAAGATATCCCCATCTAAGACATAGTCAAAGGCCATTCTTCTTAAAGTCCTTTTCTCATTCCTAGTGGCATCATCCGGGTACTCACGATTTTTCACATATTGTAATACATCTCGATACCAAGGGTGATCGTCCCTTTCTTCTTCTTCTATGTCATAAGAATGAGCTGGAACCTCAAAGATGCTCATTTGAATAGGTTTCATATCCTCTGGCCTATTTACTTTGATCATAGCAGCTAGAGTCGCCAAAGTATTCGCCATCTGATTTTCATCACGTGGAAGATAGTTGAAGGTAACGTCGTCGAACTCCTCAATCAATCCCAGAACTATTTTTCGGTAATTAATTAGTTTAGGATCTCTTGTCTCCCATTCTCCTTTAAGCTGGTAGGTTACTAGGGCCGAATCTCCATATACTTTTAGCACTCTGATCTTGTGTTCTAAGGCCGTTCGAAGTCTCATGATACATGCTTCATATTCTGCCATGTTATTTGTGCAGTCAAAATCCAATCTGCATGTGAATGGATAATAATCACCACCTGAAGATACCAAGACTGCCCTAATTCGATTTCCCATAGCATTCGATACTCCATCAAAATTTATTTTCCACTGGCAATCTTTAATTTTTTCCACATACATCAGTTCTTCATTTGGGAAGTCAAAGTTCAAGGGCTCATAATCTTCCAAAGCTCTATTAGCCAGGAATTCTGCTACCGCACTCTCTTTTATAGCTTTTTGGTTCACATAGACTATATCGAATTCAGATAACAAAATCTGCCATCTAGCCATTCTTTCATTCAAAGCAGTAGACTCCATCATGTACTTTAACGGATCAAGCTTGGAAATCAACCAAGTTGTATGATATAGCATATACTATATCAATCTCCGAGTTGTCCAAATCAAAGCGCAACATAATTTTTCGATTGATGAATACCTCATTTCACAATCAGTGAACTTTTTACTAAGATAGTATATCGTCTTTTCCTTTTTTCCTGTTTCATCGTGTTGTCCTAGCACACATCCCATGGAGTTATTGAATACTGACAAATATAGTATCAATGGTTTATCCAGATTAGGCGGTGATAATACTGGTGCATTTGACAAATACATTTTGACTTTGTCAAAAGCTCTCTGACATTCATCATCCCAAACACCTAGATTGTGTTTCTTGAGAAGACGAAATATGGGATCACATTTCTCGGTTAATTGTGAAATAAACCAAGCAATGTAATTCAGCCTTCCAAGAAAACCTCGGACTTCTTTCTGAGTGCGCGGTGGAGGTAATTCTTGTATCGCTTTGACCTTGCTTGAGTCAACTTCGATTCCTTTCTTACTGGCCACAAATCCCAGTAACTTTCCTGATCAAGCTCCGAAAGTACACTTTGCCGGGTTGAGTTTCAATTGAAATTTCCTCAATCTCAAAAATAACTTCCTCAAGACTTCAATGTGTTCTTTTTCTGTTCGAGATTTGGCAATCATATCATCGACGTACACCTCAATCTCCTTGTGCATCATGTCGTGGAACAAGGTTACCATGGCCCTTTGATATGTTGCCCCAGCATTCTTTAATCCAAAAGGTATTACTTTATAGAAAAAGGTACCCCACAATGTTATGAAGATAGTTTTCCCCATATCCTCAGGATGCATCTTGATCTGATTGTATCCTGAAAAGCCATCCATGAAGGAAAACAATGAAAATCCTGTCGTATTATCCACTAACGTATCAATGTGCGGCAAAGGGAAATTGTCCTTTGGGCTAGCCTTGTTTAGATCCCTGTAATCTA
Organism: Gossypium rotundifolium; assembly: GCA_025506655.1. Taxonomy (NCBI): domain Eukaryota; kingdom Viridiplantae; phylum Streptophyta; class Magnoliopsida; order Malvales; family Malvaceae; genus Gossypium; species Gossypium rotundifolium. The sequence goes on from CP106733.1 coordinate 168,253,806, forward strand.
TGCACATTCGGACCTTTCCATCTTTCTTAAGGACTGGAACAATGTTGGCAACCCATTCTGAATACTTGACCACTTGAAGAAAACCAGCATCAAACTGTTTCTAGACTTCTTCTTTTATTTTCAATACTATATCAGGCCTCATCCTTCGCAGCTTTTGCTGAACTGGCTTGCATTTTTCTTTGATGGGAAGGCAATGTACCACAATATCAGTACTTAACCCAGGCATATCTTGGTATGACCATGCAAAGACATCTTTGAACTCTCGCAATAACTCAATAAGATCTTGTCTCGTCTCTTTGGTTATATGCGTCCCGATTTTCACAACCTTTCCTTCTTCCAAGGTTATATTCTCTATTTCTTCTTCATGAGGCAAGATCTGTTTCTCCTCTTGCTTTACCATTCTTAACAAATTTGTAGATAAATCGCAATCTCGGTCATCTTCAAAATCTCAAGATTCCTCTAAACAGATATCCTGCTCAAAATAAACTTTTGGATCCGTAATATCGTTACTCATGTCATTAATATCTCGGAACCTGTGATGGGTAAGAAAGAATGTACAAAGAATAAATGAATTTGAGGACAAATATTCACATGATATGCATGAAAGAATAATATAAAGAATGAAAGAATATTTACTCAAGTTAATTATTCAAAATGTATTTTATTGAAATAATAATTTCTGAACATAAGCCTATTTCACAAAAGAAATCTTATTGTTCCTAGGCTAAAAAACAACAAGAGCGTTCTGAATATTACTCTGTATTATTTCTAAAAACTATAGGAAGTTCCTCTGCAGTCCAATTGTCTAGAACGCTTCCAGGTTCATAAGGGCGAATGCCCGACAGGTTTCTTTGCTCACTTCCCTCCTCATGTATAGCATTGATGTGAGGACTTTTTGATAACCCTCTCTCAGGGTGAATTATCCCTCCTGATACAAAGGTCTGGGATATGTGAGCGAATATCATCGGTTCCCACTAGACATCTTCTCTATTCAAGCGCGCCTTTCTTCTCTCTTGCTCCTTCTCTATATCCTTTCTCATTTGTTTAACATCTGGCTTGAAACCCAAGCCGAAACGATCTCTCTTCTCCTTCAATATTGGTACTTGGGTCTTCCCTTGGAGGTATCTACCCAATCCTTTTCCTGGTAAGGCTCTTTTCCCCACCATCATTTGTAGACCCATCATCGTAGACTTGGATATCTTAGACATTGGGACTTTGCTTCCCTCTGAAATGAATATTGCGTTGACGAACTCTAAAGACCGAAAAGAATATTCTATGGCATCCTCATTTGCCTCTACATATGGCGCGTTATTGGTAACAGTTGCTATAATGTCTTCTTCGGCATTTATAGTGACTAGTCGACCATCTGTCACTAGTTTCAACTTTTAGTGTAAGGATGAGGGCACTGCCCCTGCCGAATGAATCCAAGGCCTTCCCAACAAACAGTTGTATGAGGGTTTTATATCCATCACTAGAAAGTCCACTTCATATGTACTTGGCCCAATCTGCAACGGTATGTCAATTCTACCCATCACCCTTCTCTCAGTACCGTCAAATGCTCTCACTATGTTCTGGCATGTCTTCATGTAAGAACTATCTATCAGCAACCTCTTTAATGTCGATAATGGCAAGACGTTCAAGGCTGATCCATTGTCAATTAGCACACTTGGCAGAGTATATCCTTTGCAACAAGTGATGATGTGCAAGGCTTTGGCTGATCCCATACCTCTCGGTGGAATTTCATCATCGTTGAAGGAAATAAAGTTGTCAGCACTTATGTTACTAACTAGTCTGTCCAGCTTATTGACCGATATGTCTTTAGTAACATAAGTCTCATTCAGCACCTTCATCAAAGCCTCACGATGAACTTCTGAACTCAAAAGTAAGGCTAGCACTGAAATACGAGCCGATTGTTTGTGCAACTGCTCTACTACACTGTATTCACTATGCTTTAAGAATTTTAAAAATTCTTTAGCCTCTTCCTCCTTCACAGGTACATTGATAAGGGCGTCGAGTCCCTCCTCCTGTTCAATTGACACATCCTTAGACTTTGCTTGTTCAGCTCTAACGTTTACTGAGTCATAACGTCTCTCATTTCGCGTATAGAATCCCTCTCTTTGGTCCTCTTTGGAAGTGCTAGCTGCAATTACTATTTTCGGAGTAGTTATATTACAATTGTAATTCCATGGTACAACTTTGTTATCCTTGTAAGGAAATGACACAGGTCTCTAGATTATCACTTTAGGCGCGATTCGGGCCCTACCTTCTACATTCTTCGATCGGGAAATAATAACTCTTGGATAATTGACCTTTTGATTTGTCAACTCTCCCTCTGTTGCGTGTATATTTCCTCCCTCTGAACCTTCTTCATAGAACTCCAGCTCCTTATTGTCCATAAGGCTCTGTACCGATGCCATAAACTCAGCACAATCTTGAATCTCGTGTCCATCCACTTTGTAGAACTCACAGTAGTTCATTCTTTCTTCGAGACTTGCTTTCATTAGTCCCCTTCATGCCATCTCCCTCTAAATTATTCTCAACGGGGACTTCACCTCTGAAATATCTCCCTTAGTCTTTCTTATAAAATCCTCCCCAATAGTGTTTACCCCATTGTCTCCATGATTGGGTAATGGGTTTGCTGCACTAGGCATATCCTCAAGCTTGATAACTCTCAATTTAAGAAGCCTCTTAACTACCCTTTTGAAGGCAGTACAGCTTTCTATAGAATGCCCTACTGCTCCTACGTGGTAATCACACTGAACACTTAAGTCATACCATTTAGGATATAGAAGTTGCATTGGCTGTAAATAGTATAGGGATACTATGCATTCCTCAAGTATTATACAGCTCCTTATATGTCATAAGAATTGACGTGAATTAGACTTTGTCAACATTTTGTCTGGGACCCGATTCTTGTCTTGTTGACCCTTGTTGCCCGACAGTAACCCCTTTTGGTTGATTAATAGTAACGACTTTTGAGTACCCTTTATTGTATGTACTTGCGTTGTTCACTTCACTGTCCTTTTTCTTAGGAGCAGATCTCCTAATGGTTTCTCCCGCTTCGATCTTGCCACCTCTTTTGGCATTTTCTATCATTTCGCCCGCCATGACCATATCAGTGAAGCTTTTAGTAGTACTTCCTATCATATGGGTAATAAATGGCACCTTTAGAGTGTTGATGAACAACATAGTGGTTTCCTTTTCCAGGAGAGGTGGTTGAACTTGCATAGCTATTTCCCTCCATCTCTGCGCGTATTGCCTGAAACTCTCGTTTGATTTCTTTTTTATGTTTTGCAGCATTATCCGGTCAGGCGTCATATCTGTGACATGGCTGTACTACTTCATGAAGGCTTGAGCCAAGTCCCTCCAAGAGCTAATGTTAGCACGGCTGAATTGGTTATACCACCTAGACGCTGCCCCTGTCAAACTATCCTGGAAACAATGAATCAAAAGTTGATCATTGTTCAGATAGCCTGTCAAATGTCTACAGAACATCGTGATGTGGGCCTCAGGGCAAGTAGTTCCATTGTACTTCTTAAATTTCGGCATCTTGAATTTGTGAGAAAGCACCAAATTTGAGACCAGACTCAAATCTTTGGCGTCAATGCCGTGATGATGGTCAGTATTTTCTAAAGCCTTAAATTTTTCCTCAAACAACCTACAGCGATCCTCCAACTGTCTTGAAGATTCAGTTCTAATTCCCTCTTTCTCCACAATGTCTAGATCAGGGATAACAGGATTGGCTGGATTATCTCCCGGATTAGATCCAGATTCAACTTGGAAATTCATGAGTGGTCTAGTATCTACTTATCCTTGTTGAGGCCTAATTGTAACAGATGGCCTCTGAGGATACTCTTCAGGCTGTGCTGGCGCATGTGGCAGGGTAAAACTTGGAGGGTTTCCTTCACTTTCTTCTCCAGTAATAGCCATGTGACTCTTTCCTTTTTCCATCATTTCGCTCATCATCTGGGCCATTTGAGCCATCATGTTCCTTTGCGCCTCTAACATTTTATCCCTCATCTCTTGCTGGAGTTTTGCCATTTGCTCTTGCATCTGGTCTTGCATTTCTTTCTGGAATTATTCCATTCTTTGGTCTATTTTCCTTGACTTTGCTCGTGTACTGTAAGGGTGTTCAGCTTTTAGATTTTCTCACTCTATAATTTTAAACTAATTAGACTCTCTCTAAATATTTTAATGCATATGATGTTATGTAATGCAAATGCATGAATGCAAAGAGGCATCGATTCTGATGAACTTCTTTGTAGAAAACTTTATTAGAAAACAAATTCTTTTACATAAAATAGATTACAAATAAACTTTCGCCCTACGTCCTAAAGTCTTAATTTTCCCTAATAACGAAGCTAACTCTTGACTATGCTCATACTTTATGCTCAATATATCGGCCTACAGTGCCAAAGTCTGTAGGTAATCAGCTACCTCTTGAATCTGAACTATGGCTTCCCCTATGAGATAATCCCGATTTCTGACTTGAACATGTGAATAATAGAGTTCTTCCTTCAAATGCCCTTCTCTTGCTTCAAGACACTCGATCCGAAGTTCACAACTATGCAGTGCTGATTCTAACTCTTCAATTCTACCCTTCATTTCTTCAATGTTGTTCAGGCTTGCCTTTAACTCGATCACGGAATTACGGCTCCGATGGTGATGAAGAGACCGTTCAAGCTCAACAACTCTAGCCTGTAATTCTCCCTTTTCATTTAAACTTTCTGCCAAGTTCTTCTCTAAGGCCTCATTTCGTGATTGCATCTCTCGAAACTTTTTCTCCCAATAGTCAGCTTTAGATTTTTTCTCTTGGACCGCTTGTCGCCACTATTCCGAAGTCTTCCCTAAACCAGCATTCTTCATCGATAGACGTATCTTTTTGTATTCAGCCTTCAAGCTATCTCGATCTTCTTCGATCATTCTCTTCTCTTTTCTTGCCTTCTTAGTTTCAAATTGTTGCACATCCACGTCTAGCCTCAAATACATCTTTTCCTCTTCTAGCTTCTCTATTTTCTTTCCAAGCTCAGAACTCATCATCTCAAAGTCACGTTTTATCATTTCTAGTTCTGATGGGACTACTTGTAGGCATTCTTCTCTTGAACGGGCACCTTCTAAATTCAACTCAATGATGTTATCATTAACTCTTGGGTCTTCCATATGCTGTATTCTGGAGTTATCATTGGTCCTGTAGATAATTTCTTCATTCTGCGAGTCTGTTTCCAAGCATCAGAAATCTCCTTAACTCTAATCTTATAATTATCTTCTTTGTACGAGAACTCACACTGAGCCAGCCCATATGTTGCAGGAATAAATTGTCTTGTGCCTTAGTACGAGTAGAGGAGCATACCCAACGGCTCCCCAAATTCTGAGTAAAGGAACCCAGTCGAAACTCTAACATCGATAAAGAATTTCATCTGAAATCAACCAAGGGGCTTTTCACTCGACATCTTTCTCTCGAAGGTTTTGAAGGAGCTCCATCCAATTCTCCTCATCATGTCCTCTCTCCTCGGTGTTGCCACTATTTCTTTTAAGGGGAATAATTTTCAAAGAAAAATCGGTAAGAAATTTTCTCTACTTTCCAAAAATGATTGTGAAACCAAGCCAACAATAGTTGTGCGCATCTAATAAATCTGCCATCACCTTCTCTTCGGCATGCACTCAAAGATCTGAACGTCTCGGCTAAGATCGCAGGTACAGGTGTAACCCCTTTATCAAGTTGATCGAATAACTCAATAACCGTTTCATCTATATGTCTGAGAGCTTTAGGGAAAACTACTAAACTGTAGATACACAAGGCAAAGACGTCAACTTTCTTCTTCATATCTGGATGGCCTAAAATTAAATCCCTCAAGCTAACCCAAGGAACACACTTACCTTCCCCTTTCTCTTGAATTCTAGCAGTAACCCATTGTTCACTCATCCCTGTGATATTCATTAATCTCTTTACGAAGGTTGGGCCATTGATAGCTTTGGCATAAACTTTATTCCTTTGAAATTTTGAACACCGAAGCAAAGCTGTATATTCCTCCACCTTGGGCACCAAATCTACTTCCCCAAAAGTGAAACAGCTATAAGAAGAATTCCAAAACTGGACCTTAGCTCGAAATAGATACCTATCTATCTTGACCTCAAATAAGTAGGGCAAATCTCCATAATTATTGTAAAACAACTGCTTAGCCTCATTATCCCACTGAGCCCATATCTCTTTCAACTCTTGAAACTCATTTTGTGTACTACTAAAGCGAGTAAAATCCCATAGTTTAGATACGTACCCGTCAACTAAGCTGTTCCCTTTTTCCAATTGAGTTTGCTCTGACCATGTGCGAACAGCAGCATTGTCCTCCACTTTATCAAGGAATCTGTTCTCCAGAACTAGCTTTCTAATTTAGAAACTGACCTTGAATCGATACCTCCTTAAGTATGAAATGATATGCACAAAAATAAAACACCACAAGTCAGTACGATGAAATAAAATATAACATCTATTTGGGTAACCACTAAATATCGATATAGCTCTACTTAAGGTAGGTTTTTACGGCTTACTATATGCGGTTTAGTTCTAGAGTTGAGGTACCTGAACCAGCAGATTCCTTGATCCTTACCCATTATAGGCTCATATGGACCGAGTTCGGTTCAGAGGAACACATTTCCCTATGGCCATGCGGAAGTGAAAACTTCACGAAGACATAGGTACAGATGTATTCCGGAAGTAACCCACTTGCCCATGCGGAGGTGAAAACCTCACGAAGACATAGCTTCTTACTCCCACTTAAGGGTGTGACCGCAATGGTCGTGCAGTGCAATGCATAAGTGCTTTACAGAATCATATGCAAGTAAAAGGGATCCTGATTTTTTTTTAAAAAAAACATTTTTAATTTCAGACATGAGGACATGAAACTATCAATTTTACGGCTTGACCCTCTTATAAAGTCCCCAGTGGAGTCGCCATGCTGTCGAAACCATTTTAAAATCAGTTTTAGAAAAATGGGGATCGACTTTAAGAAACAAAAATGGGAGTCGCCACCAATCCTTTTTTACTTTAGTGTGATTGGATCACCTTATAAAATATTTTATTTTAAAACATGGTTTTTGGTCTACGAAAAACGAAAAAAACGGGTTTGGGAGTCGGTTACGTATGAGGAAGGGTTAGCACCCCCATAACGCCCAAAAATTGGTACCTAATTGATAAAGTCATGTCCAAATGTTCGAAATTTAAAAAGCTTAAAATAAGATCCCTTATTAGAAAGAAAACCAAGATTTACCTATTTCAAAGAAATAAAAATACCACATCCAATAAGTTAAGATACAGCATTTCATCACTTCAAAGCTAGGTACATCTCTATTTTAGAAAATTCCTACCTCGAGATACAAAACATCACACCCAATAAGTTAGGATACAATGTTTTGGATTCTCAAGAATAAGTTTTTGTTTTGAGATTGGTAAGCTTGAATTTTGAAAGTGGAGGGATACCTAATATTTGGAATTTTACGAGAAAAATCACAACCCAATAAGTTAGGGCACAATTCTTTTCGTAAACTCCAAATATCAAGTATTACCAAAAATATTTTTAAAAAGTTTTTAATTTTAAAAGGTATTTTATAAAAATTGGTAGAAGTAATGTAATATACATATCAATTACAATTTTATAAATTATATTTACAATAAATAAAGGAACAATACAACATAAATAAATAAACCAAGCATCATATTAAACCATAATAAGCAATTAAAATAAATTGGTACACCTAAACATTTAAATAAATAAAACATGCAAGACAAAAAAGAGTATATACACATATATACTATTTAGTAACTTAATACATATAAAAATAAATAATAACAAATAATAAATAATTATATATTTTATTTAATTAAATAATCAAATACTAATTTAATATATAAAAAAATTAAATTGAAAATTAAACAGATTTCTGGGTAATTTTAAAAAAAATAAAACATTGATTTGGATGAAATTAAAACTAATGAAATCACAGAGGGACTGCAATTGCAATTTCCCCTTTTAAGCACAACACGCGGATCCTGATCAGGTTTGTGGGTTGACGCGCGGACCCTTTTCTGTCAAAACTGTGTCGTTCATTTTCAACTATAAATATTAGTTTCAAAAAAAAAAACCATTTAGTTTAGGTTTTTAAAAAAAAATCGAAAAACAAAAAAAAAAACTCTCTGGAGCCTTCGTTCCCGCCGGTGCTGCCGTTCGTCAGAGAGAGGGGCCACGCGCCACACGTGCTTCCATGGCCGGAGGCCGGAGGCTTTGAATCCGTTTTTCTTCGCTTTCGTAAAGGTAAACTTTTTTTTCTTATTTTTTTTAAACAACAGACATATACAAATATATATAATGAAAACAATAATAAAATAAATAACCGAATGCAACGAGAATCACCTTAAAAAAAACTCTGTTTTTATTGAACCCTGCTTCTGTGAATATTCTCCTCCTATTATTTTGTATATGCTCTCTCTGTATCTTCGCCTTTTCTGTCTCTATTTTTTATGATAATATTCGTACCCTATTACAGATTTTCAAAGGGGTTTTATAACCCAAAAAATGAAATAAAGAAGGAAAATATATCTTTTCGTATCTTCTTCTTTCCTTTTCCTGCTGCAATTTTTTTTTTTTTGCAGATTCGAGAAGATCTCGGCGATGGTGATTCGAGCCTGAATCAAGGCACGATCGGGGGCCTGACGAGACTATGGTGCAACAATTGGTCCCCGGCTGAAGCGGCGCGACTGTTGGGCTTCTGTTGGACGACGATTGGGGTTGCCCCTGCTTGGGGCGCGAGGGTAGCCTAGGGTTTCAAAAAAACCTATGTTTTTTTTTGTTTAGTTTTTGGGCTTTAGGTCTTTGGGCTACGAGTTTAGGTCTAGGTATAAATTGGGCCACGGTCAAAATTGTTTATTTTCAATTGGGCTACGAGTTTGTTGTTAATGTATTTATTTGGTTTATTTTCAAAGTCCGGTCAAAATTGGGCTCTTACAATCATGTTTCAAGAACATTAATTACATCATCATATTTTAACAAAATCCAAGTTTACAGACAAAAAACGGACCCAACTGTAAAATTCAAGGACAAAAAATTATATTACTCATTCTATGTTCTTAAGATCAACTTAATCTTTGTATTTATCATATTCTAAATTGGAAGTGTAAATAGAGGCTTTAATTTGTTAAAAGCTGAACATTTTATAAAATACAAGATTTTATTTTAATGTTTTTGAAATTATGAAAATATAAAATTACTAAAACAACAAAGTATTATAGTAGTAAAAAATAGATAATTCAAGATGAGACGGATTCATCAATGGATTCTTTATCTATCTTTTTCCATCTAATTTTTTGTTCGGTATAGGATAAGAAGACAATTAAAAATCCTTTATTTTTTCAATTCAATCACTGTTTTGATTTTGGACGCTCTTTTAATTTTGGAAAAGATACATTTTCTTTATCAATATACTGCTTCTTCTACGCATTCATGTCTAACCCATAAAGGGAACAATTAATAATTAGGACTCATAAAAAAATTGATAATTTACTCATGAGAAAAACCTTTACCACATTAAGCAATAATTTATTTTTAACGTTTAATTAGATTAGATAATTGAGAACAAAAGCTCGTATCTAGAATGAACTTAGATAAATGATTATACAAATTAAAATGAATCTAAACAATCATTTGTTGAAGTTTATTATACATGCAAAATAAAAAAATAAAACCCTAATTTTTAATTTTTGAAGAAGTGTATTTTTATGACACTTATCAACATCGTATTGGTTGTCAATCCAAAATTTAACCGTGTTAATTAGATGCCAATAAAAGTATTAACTTAACGCATGGTTTCTAAATTTAAATACCAATTAAATAAAGAAAAATTTTAAATACAAAATATGTAAAAGTTGTTAAGTTAAAATACGTCAGGATATATTAATCTTTTAATTTTGCAAGTAAACCATTAATTATAAAACAACAGAGAAGTACTTTTAAATGCTTTGCCATCCCAAAATCAGTCAATTTGTTAATCTATTATACCACCTGTTACATGAGAAAATTGTAGTGAATACTATATTGTGTATTGCTTTTGTCTTCGTATTAATACGTATTAATGTCGACATGTTTCGATGTATCAATTTCAGTTTATCGTTGCTTTTATTTATTTTTCACACATTTCTTTATAAATTATATATACATTTAAATATTTTTCATTTATATCTTAATAAATTATATATTATTTTAATAAAAAATTATTTATTATATATACATGCAAATATATTTAAACTAGCTTTCTTACCATGCGATGCACAAGCTAGTTTTATATATAAATTAAAAAATTATTTAAAAATTAAAATAAGTAATATTGTGAAAATAAATTTATATTATTTCATAAAAATATATTTATTTTAATTTTTAAACAATATTTTAACATACTGCAAACATATTGTAAAAACAATGTATTTAAATACTATATATTGTAAAATTTTTAAATATTGTATGAATCGTGTATAAAATTTTAAAACTATATTCTAAGGAAAAATCATTGTTTTAAAGATTTTAATTCTATTATTTAAAAATATAATTTTTGTATTATATTACTAATCAAATTCTGTTTTTAAAATTTTAAATTCAGTTTTTAAATTTTAACTAAATATTTTAAAAATTAAATTAATAAGAAGTACCCAAAATACTCCTATTTTTAGGCCTCCCATTTTTAACCTAATTATCCTCAGTTAATTTAATTGAAAATTATAAAATATAACTAATATTTATGAAGTTTATAAAATTTTGAAATGTTATAATTAGTTTTAAACATGTTATATAATTTTAAAATTTAGAACGTTATAAAGTTTTAATAAAATTTTTAAAAATTATAAAAGTTCTAATTTTTTAAAAATATTATAAAGCTTTTAAATAATTTTTTTAGAAATAAGAGTAGGCATTAAATAAACATACACATGCTTAAAAAGTATTACCAAATTTAAATTGCAAACAATTTGCCCATAACCCATAACAAGAATATATTTTCATTAGATAAGAAAATCCCAATTTTATGATCTAATGTCTGAGAGAAAAGTAATAAGATAATATAGTGTATTAGATAATTCAATTAAAGAATTGAGATATTTAATAAGAATGAATTATTCAAATAATAGCAGATAATTGTATTTGTTGGCTACAACATAAAACTTAATTATGATTTATAATCATTATATTATCCATAATCCATCACCAGAGATATAAATTATTGATTCTATAACTTGAATGATTTGTTAAGTAATAGTGCCATATAATACAAGAAAATATAATTGAATAGTTTATATATTATGATATATTAACTGCTAAATTTTGAGCTAATGAGTGTTACGTTACTCCACGGATCATGAATCTATATACATATATATACACACTAATACACATATCAATCAAAGGTGCAATGATCTTTCAAGACTTGGCGAGCAAGATCCATTGCGCCACATTTTTTATAGATTAAATGCAAATTGAAAGCTGCCTCCCTGCGAAGGTCACAATACCCATCTTTTTTGTGGTTCTCCACCGCATGATCCCAATTCTCATTGGGGAGTTTTGGGATTGGATGATCCTTCTCCTTCATCGCTAGCACCTTTTCATAGTATGAAACTGCCAGGGTCACCAGTCCGACATGATGACATGCCCGTCCGATATTGTACAGTGCTTCCTGCACAATGTTGTGTCAGCAGAGGCATTTCTTTTGCATCCAACCAATTGAATCACAAGAATTAGTAAAAGAGCAAAATAGATCAACTGACTAACTGAAGTAGTCCATGGACATACTCATTTCGATGACTGAATTCCAAAACATTCATTTGAACAAGTTTTATTTATAATAGGAAAATGCAAAATAAAGTATGAGAAGAAAACTAAACCTGGCTGTTCTCACAAAGACGAAGGTTGTTGTAGAGGAAAGCTAAACCTTGTGCAATACACTGATGCTTGTTTTGGAGTCTATGTCCAAGGGTTAAATTGATCAATGCAGTCCCTATAAGGTAAAATGAAAATTTTCACATCAACGAGATGTGATAAGATGCGTTTATATAAGCATCCTAGGGGAACTACCAAAAGAGAAAAGAAAATATACCAACAGACAAATTAATTAAAGGATTCTCTGGCAACAACTTATAAGCTTCAAGGTATTCTCGAGCAGCATCTTGGTGATGACTAAGCACGGTAAACTGATGGCCAGAAATGACAATAGGTGGTATGCAATCTTTGTGTTTGCTACGGAAAAAACGTAAAAACTTACAATGCCTTGAATAACATTTTCCCGATCTAAGACAGTAGAAGTAAACCGAAATTAGTAACTAGAGTATTCAGAAAGACCAATATGTGCATAAGTCAAGATGACAAAAAAAGCAAAACATATGATGCCACATGATAAATACAAATTATATTCAAGTGATGCTTAGCAACTAAAAGTTATGACCAGGTATGCTTATAAGCTTCAAAAAGTGGTCCAAGATCATTTGAATGTTCCTTTTACTATGACTAGTTTGATAGCAAAAGTCGCAAGCTATGTTACAGTTATTTCAAAACTTTCTATAACATATATATATTACAGTTATTTCAAACAAAAACAACAGCTAACCTAGCACAGATAGCAACTCAGCAATATGCTACTGCACATGCAAGTGAATGGAAAGTGTGATGTTGAATATTAGTAAATGTTTTAGAAATAACAATACTCAACTCTATTTAAGATATTTTAAGGTTTTTCCACAACCAGAATTCAGAACCATAAATGACGTTCTCACTTCTCATAGACAAATAATTTATTGTTAAATTTACAGTACTATAATTCAATTTAAATTTTCTTTTCAACTCGTCTTTTCCTAATATTTGGGATTACTATTTTTGAGCAAAATTAATTAACCTAAGAAACCCCACGCCTGTTAAATTAGAAAATAAGAATTAACCTCCAACTTCATAATATTATGGGATATATGATATGAATTTGAAATTTAAAGCAGTAAAAAAAAAAAAAAGGCATTCCTGTAGCTAAATGTTAAGAAAATATTTGTTAAGAAAATAATTCAGTAACAATCAAGCATATAAATTGCTATTACTATTCCCTTAAATTATTTCATCATTTTGTATGCTTGCCTAAGAGACTTCCACAACAATTTTAAATAACTGTTTAATCTGTCTCAAATTTCTAGAAAAAGGTCCAAGATCTGATTAAAATTATATAAATATTGCAAAATGTGCATATTATCTATATTTTTTTTACCATAAATATATAGAAATGTATAAGTGCATACAATTTAAACCTTTCTCAACCAAGAAAATTTTCATAATTTTCTCTTCCCAAGAAAAGACAGAACAATAAATCATAAAAATTGACAAAAAAAGGTCTAAGAATGGAATAAACATAGGGAAATGAATACCTTGGAAGTACTTTGTAATAGCAGTTCCAAGCAGTAATACTGTAAGGGTGCTGCTGAACAATGTGCTTTATGCAGTCAAACCCATGCTTGGAATCCATGGTGTAGTATGCCATTTCTGTAAAATAACATAGCAATTCATCAAAAATCTAAAATGATGAAGAAAACATGTAATGGGCCAAATCTAAAAGAATGAACACTACGTAATGTGAGGAATTACGTGCTCCAAGTGATCGAAGCTGCTGCTGCTTCTCAACAGGGAAAAAGTTATGACCTGATTTTAATGCAAGTTTGATAATATCCAATGCTTCATAATACCTTTCCAAAGATTCCAATGCCTTGCATAACTAATTAGCAGAAAGAACCATTATTTAGGATGAAAAAAGAAAGAACAAAATATCTTCTATCTGTCAGATTCTGTCTGAAAGATCCAAGGAAATAAAGGAATCATGTAAAAGAATTTATGGTCAAAAGAAATCCAATTGTACACTCAGCTTCAGAGTCATAAACTTTTACTGAAGTGAGGAAAAAGATTTAAAATTCAAAGATATCAGAGAAAGGGAGAAATAAAAAGAAGTGCACTAACGTCTATGATAAGGTCTTGCTGCTCCTCATCTTTTAGAATATTAACCAGAGGTGGTTCTTTAAAATGTTCTTCCTGCAGCAACAAACAATAAAATATATGTACAAGTAGGTAAGACTGAAATCACAGTCTCGTTAGTTTAAAATTTAAATTCCTGTTAAATAAATATACACATCAGGATTACCTCAGATTCATCATTGGCATCATCACTAAGCCAATCAAGTCCGGCAGCAAGTGCAGCAGCTTTCTTTTCTTCCTTCAAAGCTGCTTTCTTTTGTAGCAGCTTTCTTGCTCTGGAAGCTTTCGACCTATCCTCCAACATCACTCTCAAAAAGTTAGTTCATCTCCACTGGAAGAGAAAGAAGGAACACATCCCCAAAACAACAGATTCCAGGAAAAGGATATACAATAAATTTGGAGGGAAAGAAAAAAAGGGGGGGGGGCAACTGCATGAGAATACTTTGATTGATGCTTCGAAAAAAGAAACAAGAAATCTTTAAGTCATCTACTAATTTTAAATGAAAATAACACAAGCTTTGACTCAAACCTTAATATCATTATCTTTGAAATAAGTTCCCTCAGAAGATTGTTTCATACTTCCAATATTTAGGATAAAAGGGTCAGTAGGAAATGACTGCAGTCTGACTCAATAGGACAAAAAGTTTAGTATAATGGATTTCCTGTTCTGCCAAATGGAGAACCGAGGTTGAGTCAGAACTGCCCCTTCCTAAGAAAAGACGAAGTTAAGATCTAAAATACTCACAACTGCTCCTGAATTAGGTTAAATAAAATCTACTTAAATTGGTAGACTTTTTTTTCCATCTTTCCCCTTCATTTACTTTTTCCATTTCATTGGATCTTAGTGTTAAGCAAGTTATATGCGGATGATTGAAGATACTATCCAAATGGAAGTATATAGAAATACTTGGCATGTCAAATTAAATAGGACTAAAAACAAACCAAGCATCTCGCAGTAAGTTTAATAGAGGTCAAGGTCTTTTCTTATCTTTTTTTTCTTTTTCATTCAAAGAAAGAACTTTCTTCTTGTTTTTAGGCTCATTTAATAAAATAAAGAAGAAGCAAAGATTAATTAAGAGAAAGCTTTTCTCATTTAAACAAAATTGGAGCAAATTAGCTCAAGTCAACTTGGCACTTTGACAAATACATACAAATTCAAATTGAATTAGAGCTTGAGTTCGATAAAAGCTCAAACAAGCAAGGCTTGAAAATGAAGCTAATCTGCTGAGCTCAACCACTAGCAGTCCTAATAGCCAAGAATAGTTCCCTTGTTTAACTTGCATGTTGTTAAACACTTAAAAGTTCTAACATCTATAAGAGAGAACATCAAGATATCTTTTTCCCCCAATTTCATTAGGCAAAATAAGTACCACCAAAAATAGCAAGCGAGATATGCAATTTTATGAAAAACAATAATTCTATAGGCCACCCATTAATACATAGGAATATTTATGAAAGTATAAAAGTTCGAGGTGCTCACACCAAGAATTGAAAATGAAATTCACTACTCACCTATCTGCTGCAGTTACCATTGGTCTTGACCCACAAAATACACCATCAGTTTGCAGATCATCAACTTTTTTGACTCTTTCAAATAGATCACTATCTCTTAGGCGGCGCCTAACTTTTATCTGGCCAACAATATCCAGTAAATGAGAAAGCTGGAACACATGGATTTCTTTCAAGACAAAGAAACAGGAATTTAGATTTTAGATTATACATCCAATGTGCTCAGATCACTACACACCACGGATGTCCCTCACAACTTTTCATGCCTTGGGAGTACCCGTAAGTGACAGATACCCTCTACAAAAATGGATATGGATCCTCCACATAAGTCTCAACACATCAAACATGCACCCTAAGTCTCAACACCAAAGCTCCAGAGTACTAACTTAGAAGTGCTTTAATAGGAGGAGCTGATATATACTCTAGTATGTGCCATTTGATATTGTGAAGTGTATTACACTTCAAAGCATATACCAGGGAAGCGAAATGAACACATACCCTAGAAGATTCAAATTTAGACTGTAAACATGTTTAGGCAGTAGATATGTACAAATCAGAGGTAAACACACATTGATTCCAAAGTAAACTTGAATGTGAACATCAAGTCAAACTACCTTGTAGATAATTTTTGGTGATTCAGGGATAGAATCTGGATGTATTGTGGATCTCTATATTAAGTTTTGGTCAAAAGAGATTCTAGAAAATGGTACAAGATTTAAAAAAGACTTCTCATTACCTTTATCCCAAGAGATTCAATATAAAGGGACTCTTGTACCAACGGAAGAATGGTATTGACAAAATCCTCCATCATCCCTTTAGCTCTATAAATGTTGCATAGCTTCAATTTTATTTTCCCATTGAGCCACCACGGTTTAGATGTATCAGAATTCTTGTTAATAATCTGTAAATCTACATGCCACAAATTAAAGAGAAAGGATTATCATGGATTGCCCTACGTACTAAGGATGAGAAAAATCATGAGAAAATTTACCAAAACTTTGGGGAGGAGAAAGCAAAGAAATGGCTTCATCTTCTTTAGAATCTTCAATAAGCAGGGAAGCCAAATTTAAACGAGCATCGACATTGTTCTCTAGTCGCTCCAGAGCTGAATCACATCCATCATCAACCATTAAAAAGAGAGAACTTGAGCGCAAAAATGAACTTGCTAGTAAAGAGATGTTTGAATAGGCAGCTCATTAAGACTATCATCAGGCTTTATGATGATATTCCCACATGCAGAAGGCAAGTATTTTTTCTAAAAAATTCACTTACTCTACCATGGAATTGATGAAGCAATTATTGATTTAAATCATATGTTTAGAATCAAATGTAATCAATCATCATCCTTAGTATTGTTTTCATATTTTGTCTCAAGACCCGTGTAAATAAGGTTCCTCTGTGCTCTTTCTCAAGAAGTGAAAAGCATCAACAACATAGCCTTTTGGGTCTTTCTCTGGTGGCAGTAGATCAAGGCTGAAACATGTATATATATATATATTGTGTTCTGGTGTTCTAGCATATTCTCCATCCACACACATTCACACACAATATTTAACATGGTCAAACCTCGGTTATTTCTTGCAATCTTGCTTCTCTTAATTTTTCCATCCACACTAGTTAACAGTCAATATATTAAACCGGGACTATAATGCACAATTCAAGTGGAACAGCAACCAAAACAATAGGTTTACCTCAATATAACAAAGAAGAATAACAGGAATCATTACAGGTTCTACTACAGATACATACAAATCTCATAGACTCAGGAAACTGGATGCATGCAGACCTACACACACACACACTTATGATTCCAGCTCTGCTATTTACTCATAGCACTTATAGGAGTATCACCTTTTGCACTTAAAAAATAAAAAACCCACCATTTTTTTCCCTTTTCCTCCTAAATTCTCTGCATTATTCTTATATTTTACCTGTTATTTTCCACGATTATTTCATCTTGGAATCTGACTCTTCATTAGACCCTAAGAATCCTAATTTAACCGGATCCATCATCCTCAATTCCTCGTAACAATCTACTAGACATCCAAATAAAATTTCTCCACACATGCAGCCTGAATTGTTGGAACTTATCCTCTGAGGAAAATGTTCCACCAAGGGAAGTGTGCCTGAGACACCTAAAATGGTTCCTGAACTCTTATTTTGATCAAATACAACTTGGGGGAAAGACTTTTGAACAGAGCCCTTTTTAAGTTGGAACAAACATGTAACTACTAGGTGAACATATAGGCTAAAAATGCTTCCAAAGAATTATGTGTTCACATACCTTTTCGAAGGAACTTAATTGCTAGCACTTTTTCTCCCGTGGATATGTAACACTGAGCAATTTTGTGATGTAAATGGTCCTGTCGAAGGAAATAGGAAATAAAAATAAGAAAGCAACAGCACTCTAGTGTTCTAAAAATAAAATAGGTGCATGGAAATATAAAGACAAACCTGCTCAGCTGAAAACAAACAGATATTCACGAGCTATAAAAATTAATATCAAAAGGACTACAAGCATGAGAGAAGCAACGTACAGACTCATCAACATCCATTGAAAAATATTTAAGGGAAATGAAACTTTACTTTTAACAATTATGTAATGGAAACCTAGAAGATAGGAAACAAAACTAACCCCCTGTTATCAAACTAGAGTAGTTATCCATAAAGCAACTGCAATGTAACTGCCAAATTGCAAGGCCTATTACTTGGTCTGGTTTACTATTTGTTACTAAACCCCATATGATCTGCAAATTCATAACCTTCAAGTTTCTACATCTATGTTTAAGCTCAAGAATATGGTCCTGAATCCAACACAAATTTTCTATTAAACAAGCTATTCAAATACCAAAACAAAAGTCGAGAAATTTGACAGAATCTGTAAACAGTCTAAATTCATGCAGAGACATTCAACAGTCCTCACTCCTCATCGATAGAGAACTACAAACATTCAACATTGGACACCCAAGTACTAACCCTAAAATTAAGCTGACAGGGCACTTTTTGATTGCTGATACATCTAATATCATTTATATGTGGAGTAATTCTTGTTCCTTAAAAAAGTAAGCCCCTCCCTATAGTTCAAGCACTCTACATTTTCATGCTATAGCGACAACGATTTCTTGAAAATTTCAAAACTGCTGATTAGTTTTGAAAACGAAAACTAAAGACACTGATTTGCTACCTAGGGCTCGTCCTACACCAAATAAAACAGATTTATATGCGCGTGCAAAAATTAAAGGTATGCTCCATATTATGTGCATAGGTATCCACATTCTATGACAAAGGTGTCACACACCAAGAACAGACTGAACAGATGTAGCTAACTTCACCAGATCCATTATTAATGCAACCAAAGGCATAGTTCCATCTATATCAATAATCAAAGCAAATATAAGAAAGCAAAGAAGAGTGATGGAACACAAAGGTGGGAGCTTGGGACCTTAGCACGATGCACTCCAAACAATTGCCCAGAATTTGCATAAAGCATCAGTATAAAATTTCTAATTCAAATAATTCCAACTCCTACAAAACACGGGCAAGCAAACTCCTAATCCTCTCATCTCTTGCAAAATGTCTTAGACCAAGTTAAAGTTTTAAAAGCACACAACTATAGATTAAACAGAAAGCATAGTTAAGAACACTAAAACTCATACACACAGCATTAGACAACTGTTGATTTTAAAATAAAAAATAACCAGTTTTCCAAGAAATCATACAGATTCCATAACTATAGGAATCAGCACTATAACAAATATGGAACTCAAATATACCAATATGCAAAAAGAATGTGTTCCATCTACAAAAAAATAGCAGATGATATAATTAAATAAATCTGGAGTTATATCAAAGAAATACAGGATTATAGAAAAATAGACAAACAATCACCTTTTACAGTTTGAAGAAAGCTAATATAGAGAGAAAGAGAACAAGATTTGAGCTAATGAAAGAAACAATAGGTTGACTTACATCATCAATTCCATCATCATTCTCCAACATATTGTAATACTTCAATGCAGAGTTAACATGCCCAAGAGTCATAAATGTATCTGCAACCTCAGTAACCAAGTCAGCATGATCATGTGCTACGGATTGCAAAACACTGCAGAACACCTGGAGGACATTTAAGAATATTCAGAGACAACTAAGGAGTATGACGGATCAAATTCAAACTTCTAACATATACATTCCAAGTGCATGCCTCTAAAACCCTGAATTTCAATGATATGGAGAACTAGTATTCACAAGGCTAAATACTCAAAGAGCCCTCACACTTAGTCAAATTTCCCACATCTATATGGCTGTTGGCACATATATGACAAAATAAAGTCTCAGTCGATGCTAACGTGGCATACCCCATGAACTTTCATATTTTTCCATGTGAATGCTTACATGGAAAAGATGGTGGCCACATAGATGCTGACATGGGAAAGATAATGGACTTTAACAGGATTCCAGTCAAAGCAAAGGCTTAGTAAACAAAAACAGTACTGAAAATCTAACACCAGTGAGGTGTGATAGAATTGAAACCTGAAGATTACATTTGTGCATCCTGTTACAAGATATCCAATACTATGAACATCTTTGAAATTTGGCTTATATAAAAAACTCTCTACTTGATTACTTTATCATTTGAGACAATATGCTTTTATTGCAATCAAATGAGCCCTTCACCAATTATTTAGGCTTAATTGAGCTGTTATTTGAATAGAAACATTAATTCCATTATGGTTAGCAATATCTTGATATTAGGGATGCTACGTTGTATATATAAGCCAGAAGAATACACCCATGAAACATGCAGAATATAAAGAAGTATTATTGGGCACTTGCCATTAAAAGAGAAAACAAAATACCAGCACAAGATAAAAATGTGTATACCTCTGCTTTCTCTATATCTCCCAGGTGAATGTGGCAAATTCCTGATTTAGTTTTCAAGTTGATAGGCAGTTCTTTTCCTGAATAGTAGATAGCATGGGCTTGCTCAATTTGCCAAAGAGCCCTTTCATATGCATTATTTTGCATTAACATAGAAACAAAAAGATTAATAACACTCAAATCAGCCTCATCTTGATGACCCTCAAGATAGCCCTCCAAAATAGCAAAAGATCGTTCAATCTGACCACATTTTTGGTATAACTGCGATGGAATGAAACAACAAATTAGAATCCCAGGTTAGAGCAGACCATTATGATGATGGATTCTATAAGAGCTGAGACTGTTGGAAATTGAATGAGATTTATGCAGCCTATTCCAGATAATGAGAGAGGTTCCTTTTCCTTTCTTTTGGTATAGTGTGCCCCCACAATTCACACATAGTTATGGAATAAAATTTTATATAGGAATTAGAGTAAAAAAACAAATGAATAAATAACAGCCAAGGGGCAAACATTCAGTATTTTATATAGACAGGCATTGCAGAACCAAATATTTGGCCTCTCCCATGCATGATTTAGAATGAATCGGTCAACATCCAAGCATAGAAAATTATAATTAAACAATGTAGACATAAAACAAAATACCGCAGTTTCTTGTTTTTTCTTAAACCAATATATTCATGTTAAGATTCAAGAGTTTAAATAGATTTACACTGGATTTTCAATTTATCACTGGAAGTTTAAATTAAGGGAGTTTTAACCCCCCAACCCCCCCTGTGCCCAACCAGACTACCTCCCTCTCCCTATGTTCCCTCTTCTTAATTTAAAACAAGGGAGGGGAGAATGAAACAATAAATACCGGGGAAATAAATGAGATAGGGAAGACAAAGAGGAATTTAGGAGACCGACCTAAAAATTCAGCAAAGGAACTGGTAGAACCAAGGGAGAAGGAAATCTCCAAACTCTTTACTCAAAATCTCAATACACAAAATTCAAAACTATTAAAACTTGGAACAAAATACATACTTTTAGGTTACACCGTAAATCTTAATATAAATCTGAAGCACTAAATAATTACTAAAATTTTGATGATAGAAATATAACAATTTAACAAAAAGAAAAAAAATAGTTTAATCCTTCGATAAGCTTCATTTTATTCCATACCAAACCTTTAATTTATAAACCTGATTAAATATAGATAATCAAGTAATGAAAACTATTACCTATTGATTTACTAGTTCATGGTTGCCTACTCACTCTTCTTGTCCCTCTTCCCCAATACACTCTTTTCTATTTGTAATTCACTTATTTTCTTAAAACTAGCCACAGAAGCCACATAAACAGATCAGTATACGTAGGTACTTACCATATGACAATGGCTTTTTACAAGCCTAACCCCAATTTATGAACAGAATAAAGGTTTACATGCCCGACATGCTTTTAAATATGTACTCTTTGCTGCAGTATTGCAGCTTTTTCTTTCATTTTCCCCTTTTCATGGCTTTCCAAAAACGGCCATCTACTTAGATTCTATAAGCCAAGCCCCTAAAAGATCAGTCTATCTTTTCATCTTTTATCTGCACGCTCAATAATTGAAGATCCGCAGCGAAGATTTCCCACAATTGGACCATACCCTAGGTATAACCCTCCCGAAAATCCAGGATTTTTGCTGACACAATTTTGCTTATAAATACACATGTGATGAAAGAATGAAAGATAATATTGAAGATGAACATTAATAGATAAGAATGAAAATCTTAAAATTTCACAACCCCTTTGGCTGCCGAAAAGGCCATGTACATTCGTTTCCAGCCCAAAACTCAACTACCTTCTACATTGCTAGCAATTAACATTAGAACCATTGCAATCAATGGAATCAACTGACTCTGAAGAACATATAGAGGGAAAATATCCACGAATTTTTCCAATCTAAATAGACAAAAGATGTGGAAGAGCTAAGAACTGGGTAATTATTGGGAGTTAATATTTTATTAAAGGAGCAAAACAGTGTTCACCTTAGCCCCACTTTTCAATGCTTCAACATTGTCAGGAGAGATTTGCTGAATTTGTTCATATGACTCGGCTGCTTTCTGGTAATCACCGAGCTCATCATAAAGTGATGCTTGAAGATATCTTAAACTAATATCCGTAGGATCTGCCATTATTGCTTTAGAAAGGCAATGGCAGGTGAGACTAACATTCTCTTGTTCTCTGTAACAGATAAATGTAATAGATCGTAAACAAACTGACATTAAACTAAACCAAGATAAAGCAGCAACTGAAATATGACAATGTGTTGCAAATTCAAATTGTTCTGGAGAACAAGTAGAAGAATTAAATCCTCTTACTAATTGAGCCTCGTATCCTTTTAGGTCAGGTGCATTTAACACACTTGGTGCACTTAGGTGTGCTTTTTTGTAAGGCAATAGACATTAAAAAAAACTGCCTGATTGAAGTTCTTTTTAATTTCTATTACTTTTAGCTTTTTCTCATTAATGTGCCTTTACTAGAAAGAAAGGGGATAGTATCAAACTCTCTACTTCTCAACATTTGAGCATTTAACAACAGACATGAAAAGAGGCTGGTACATTCTATTGTGGTCTAAATCTTCTATCTTGTAATGACACATACAGGAGAAATGGTTCGAAGCATACTTGTGAGCTCAGCCTACTTGATGCAGCCGTGGAAAGAGAGAAATTAAATACCTACGAAAATGAAATACTATATGAATTGGATAGGGCAGGAATTACTATGTTATAGTTTGATTCATTTGAATGGGATACAAAAGGAAGATTATACTAATGTTTGGTTGGCTATAATCATATAAAAGAATATACAAGGAATACCTATGAAAAGCTATTTTTCCATTCAAATATAGTATTTAGAGTGTCAAAATTATTTTTAGATTTCTTTGAAAATGCCATTCTACCTTTTAATAAAAATTAAATTTTAAAATTGTTTTTAATTGCCAATGAAATATAATTTCATCATTTAATTTAATTAAAAATATTTATAAACATACAAGAAAAAAGAAGAAATTTCAACTCAATTTTTATCTCTCTTTTTCTTTACTTAATTTTCCTTTTATTAAAAAAATATTCTTTTTTTTTTTGTTCCTTTTTTCTCTCTCTCTAGACACCTTGGTTTTGCTTTATTCCCCGAAGCCAAAGTAGTTGCCACCAGTGCACTCTTCTCTTTATCACTCCCCAAGCATGTTATTTTTTTTCTCCTTTTCTGCATTTCTTCCCCTTTTTGCTCTGTAGGCTAGTGAGCAATGCTCTCCCTAAACCAGATATGGCAGTTGTGGCCAGCTTTAAAGGAAGAAGTGGCAAGCTTCGATCACTGACCAAGACACAAGCATTTAACTGAACTAAATTTGGTGGCACTGCTGCACTGAAGTCACACTTCAGTGATTGGAGTCAGAGACTGCCTCAAGATCCAGGGCTTTTATGATCAATTTTGGCCACTACATTTGAATGGAAAGGGGTGCCATCAGAGAGAGAGAGAGAGGGGAAAAAACAAACAAACAGGAGGTTGTGGACTGAGGTGGTCAGGATTTGTAAATATTCCAAAGGTCAAAGTTGTGCTTCCATAAATCGTTAAGGGTTGATTCTGGGGAAAAACTACATTTTTAGGCATTACTAACAGTGCACCAAATAGCCACTTTAAAAGATGTCTGAAATGGCTATTCGGGCCTTGTAAGGAACAAAGACTAAATGGCTATTCCAAGGAAAACCCATTCTTTGAATAAAGCATAAGCTTGGATTATGGACAATGAATGGTAAAATTCTGTAAAAACAAACAAGCATAAAATCCCTAACTTTCAATTCCAAAACCCTCCATAGAGGAAAATTAGGCAAACCTCCCCAAAATCTGTCCCAAATCACTGGAAATGGGAAAGATAACACACATAATTTCTCTATTTAAGAGGTACTTAAAATGACATGGTAAATCTGACATTTTTAAGTGACACCATAATCCATTAGTATAGTTACATCCATATGTAACTAAAGAACTAAAAGTTATCTTGATCATTAACGTTAATTGGACTGAATCAAGATTGTTACTGATATGAAAAATTAGAGCTCCTAATATCAACAGAATTAGCTGGATTGTACTTCAACTTTATAAAGAAAAACATATGGGCATATCCATTTAAGCACTAATATCAGGATACTACAAATTGCAAAGATGGTATTCTTTATACATTCTAAGAAAGAAGCCAAGAACAACTACACTAAGCATATTTTATTCCAGTAAGACCTTAAAATAAGAATGAATCAATGGCGAAGAAAAGACCAGTTAGTAACATATTGAGCATTAACTAAGAAACCAGTTAGTAATATATTGAGCATTAACTAAGAGACAAGATAATAGTTTTAAAATTAATCTCGTCAGTATTCAACAAAACTACAGTAACATCATAAAAGGTGAAAAGAACGTATTCCATTGGATCAAGCAACAATGAGTGATAAAATGGAAACAGACAAGAAACTTACATGGACCAGGTAAAAAGCAGTTTCCACAGATCAGGATCTTTTGGCTTAAGAAGTCCAGCTATGATGTAGAATTGAAAAGCTCTTTTATTATCACCAAGGGCTTTATAAGAAAGCCCGAGCATATGATATAAATGGGGAAATTTTGGTTCAAGTTGAACACCTTCCTTCAGAACAGATATGGCCTGTAAACAAAAATATTTGTAAACAAAAATATTTGGGAAAGATTTAGCAGGGATGAATACAAAAAACAAAAGACTTGAAGGGGTGGGGGAAAAAACACCCATACACACATTGTTTAACTGAACCAAATCCAACAAACAATTATTACACCAGGAACCTAACTCTAAAATGAAGTGAAGTACAAGCACATTCTAACAAGTAAACAGACTACCATCTTCCAAAGCTCAACCAACACAGATTGAACTGGGCATCATAGCAAATAGTTTCTCTGCCAACTTATAACCTTATCACTATCAAGAAAAACACAACATAACATGAAGCAAGCATGTGAATTAAAAATGAGAAAGATAAAAGAGTGTTTAAATTAAAAGAGAGAGAAAATATAAAGGGCAAACAAAACCATATAAAGAACACAAATGTAGCACATACAAGGACAATCCAGACGCCTTGATCAATTCTGACAGTGTTACATGTATATATATATATATATATATTCTGGTGAAAATAACATAAACTGTGAAGAGATCCGGAGTTTAATCAAAAAGAGAGAATCCAAGGTGACAGTTTGAATATCTAGTAAGAGGGCATCGATGCAAGAGCATGTGGCAAAACAAAAAAGCAAGAAACCATGTGAAACATTTTTTCTATTTTTTTTTTCATTTTTCAGCCTTCAACAAGATTGTTCCTCATTCGCATTTATTTTTTCTGATATAAGCAATGAGATTCAACACTCTTAGGACTTAAACACAGAAAAGAACATGATTAAAAGCATTAAGTACAACCTAGCCAAAAGAAGAAGATGCAGCAGGCTCTAAGCAGAAAAACATAATGAAAAAAAATAGGGCAATTAGTAGAAAAACAGAAGCAATATAACTGTTTTTTTCCTTTATAAAATCAATAAAAAAATTCACCACACGGGAAGAAGACTTCAGTATATTTTTTTCTAATTAAAAAAAAAAAAAAGAAAAAAGCTTTTTGTATCAGCAGGAATTTCTTCATGCTTAATGGCTGAAGATGTCAAAATCCATCCAAAATAAAAACCATAAACTGATACAACATAAAATTACATTTAGGTACAAGAAGAAACTAAAATCAGACAACCTAGGTAACAACATTTTAGCAAACACAAAAGGTGATAAAAATAAAGATATGTATTAGAAACCATTCCTAGAAGGATCATATGTTTCAGGGCATAAAAAATAGACAGGATCATACATGTAAGTTCCGGCAGACTATAAACTGCTATACATACTTCTTAAAGCCAAGCGTGTAAACTAGCACAAGGACTTGCCAAAGTACAGGATACTCGCTTCAAAATCATTCTCACCAACTCAATCCAAATTCCAGCAAAAAAAAAAAAGAAAGTAAAATATCACACTCAACAGTGAGTGTTTGGGAGAACAAAATTATTGTTTAACTGACATGAATACCCCCCAGAAAGAGATGGACTTGTTAATTAAACATCATACCTCTTTGAAACGACCATTTCCATAGTGAAGTGTAGCATCTCCAACAATTCTCTGAATTTGGGGGCTCAGTTTATTCCCTATTCCCTTTCGCCTACCTCGTTTCTTATGCTGCATTAATTGCAAATAACAAATAAGACATGCAAAAGAATTTGATAAGCCACCAGAAACAACCGTAATTATGATTATTATCATATTGTGAGTTAAAAAGAGCAAGGAAGGAATAAGTGCTTAAAAAATATGAACCTTGCTTGATTTTCTCCGACGACCACAGTTCAAAGTTTGCATTATTTCATCCATAATCCCTTCCGAAATATCCTCTTTTCTAGCCTTCTTTGACGATCCTTCACTGCGGTAAAAACAAATTTGAAATCAACATGTAAAAGAATCACCTCTTTTTTTTCCCTTTCTCTTTATCCGATCAAAGGAATGCATTCAAAATATGTCAGCCAGTACAATTCTAGCCTTTTGAGGGGAAAAAAAGAGAGGAAAAGGAAAATTGACGGAATTACCCCTGCATATCGGCAAGTGCTTTGCGCTTCTTCTCCACCAGAGCTTCATAGTCAAGAGGAAGGTTGCCGGAACCCGACATTGTAATAGGACCAAAACAAGCAATGGCTTAAACAATAACTGAAAATGAACATAGAGGTAAAATTATAAAGTGTAAGCATTCAAATAACGCACAAATTATAAAATATGGAAGGGTAAAAGATGCTAAGATAAAGAATCAGATAATTGCATTGTAAATACTAAAATATCACTCAAGCTCAATGAAAAGAACATCAAGTTTATTCACCACGTCGAACTAAAATAAATTGATATCCAGCCATCTTATTGATCCAGCGAAAGTATCAATCAATTTCAAAAACATGTTCTTTGAAAATTTGGGAAAAAATTCCTCTGCTGCTCGGACTTACCTGAACGGCAGCCACTCGTGTCGATATGACGCGAGTAAGGGACACGGGATATATGTCCGATCCTTCCGAAACTGCTATTGGCTGTTGAAGAAGAAGACGACGAACAAGTGGTGGTGGCCGATCAGAAAATTAAAAGCACTGGAAAAGAAAAAAAAAATCAAAGCTGCAAATAGAGAAAAGAGAGAAGAAGATCAAGCCGGAGAAAGGAACAAAAAGAAAAATAAACTAGAGACGGGCTTTTTAACCTAATATGATAATATTTGATTTTGAGTTATACTAGTCCTATGATCACTCGTCTATTTATGGCTTAATGCTCGATTTTCATCCTTCTGTACTATTATTTTTTTCTTTTCCGAATTAGTATACTATCGTTCTCGAGTAATTATTTCATATATATCAAAAAAATTAATTTATTTATAGAATTAGTCTAGTTTGAAGAATATTTATGGAAAATAGTTATTTTTCTTTAAAATGTGTCTACGTCAGTACGTTTTGAGAAAAAATAACAGAAAAGCGCATCTTTGGGGACGCGCTTTGTGCCTACTCAGCAAAGCGCGCCCTTTTCTGTTGTTTTCCCCTATTGTTTATTTTATTATTATTTATCATTTAAATATATAATTATTTAAACATTTAAATATATAATTATTTAAATATATAATTTAAATATATATAAATTTAAATATATTAATAATATATAAATATTATTAATAATATATAAACAATAATATAATAATATATAAAGAAAATATGCGTTATATATAACTAATTATATATATACTTAATATATTATATACCTAATGTCATATTTTCATATTCTCGGAAGTGGTGACATACGAGCACTTGATTCTATTTATTTCTTTATCTCCTTGAATTGTATGTTTGTAACAATAGGGACATTTAAAATTCATAAAAAGGAGTTTTCACAAAGGTAATATTTCGTGTTTGAAGTCCGAAAATCGTGCCCAATCGTCTTGGGCTTCGATTTTTCGCTTCATCCGATTACTAAATATCCTTTAATGTTTTTGAAAATAAGGCAATATTTCGTGTTGGGAAGTTCAAGAAATTCGTGCCCAATCGTCTTTGGGTTTCGATTTTACATTCGTCAAACAACTAAATATCCTTCAAAGATTCTTTATCGCGTTTCTTAAATAAAGGCAATATTTCATGATTGAAATTCAAGGAACCGTGCCCAATCGTCTTTGGGTTTCGTTTTAGTTTGGCTAAATAGTGAAATACCCTTTTCAAATCGCAATACATGAATTCGAAATCATGAAATGATCTTAGTATCGAGGTTTGAAACATCGTGTCCTATCGTCTTGGATGTGGTATTTCACCTTTTCGGGACAAGAGAATTTCGATATCCAATGCGAGTTATCCAAACTTTTTAAAGATTCATATTTTAAATTTTTTATTTATGATATTAAGGACATTAATCAATCAATACGGTACCAATTTTGGGCGTTGCGAGGGTGCTAATCCTTCCTCGTGCGTAACCGACTCCCGCACCCGTTTTCTTAAAACTCGTAGACCAAGATGTTTTCTAAAGTGACCCAATCGCACTTCAAAAATGATTGGTGGTGACTCCGTTTTTCTTTTTAAAGTCGGCCCATTTTCTAAACAAAAAAAATGGTTTCGACAGCTTGGCGACTCCACTAGGGACTCTATAAGAGAGTCAAGCCGTAAAATTGGTTGATTAATGTCCTTTTTATCAAAAATAATTTTTTTTCGTTTTTCATTTGCATGAGTCTGTGTCGCATCATATATCTGCTTTGGTTTGAGACACATAGAATATTTTTGGATTCATATTGCATGACCGTTGTGGTCACCCCCTTTAGTGAGAGCAAAAATCTATGCCTTCGTGAGGTTTTCACCTCCGCATAGGCTAGGGGACTGCTTCCGGGATACATCCGTACCTATGGTTCCGTGAGGTTTTCACCTCCGCATGGCCATAGGGAAATGTATTCCCCTAAACCGAACTCAATCAGATGAGCCTATAATGGGTGAGGATTGAGGAATCACTGTTCGTGTACCTTTCTTTAGAACCAAACCACATATAGTGAACCTTCGAGCCCACCCTAGGTAGAGCCATGCTAAACCTTAGTGGCTACCTATGTAGTGGTTAGACATTTTTTCACTTGCTTTGGTTACTTTTATGTGATACTAACTTGTTTTATTTTGGTCATATTTGCATGTCATTTCATACTTAAAGGGCGTCGATTCTTATTTTAATCACTAAATTAGAATGCTTGTTATGGAGAACGGATTCCTTGATAAAGTAGAGGATAATGCGGCCGTGTGTATATAGTCAGAGAAGACACAGCTTGAGAAGGGGATAGTCTAACCGAAAGGCACACATCAGAATTATTGGACTTCACTTGCATCAGTGTGACACAGAATGAGCTCCAAGAACTAAGAGATATATGGGCTGTTGGGATGAAGCAACTAGGCAACTTTTCTACCTTAATTATGGTGATCTACCCTACTTACTCGACATCAGAGTGGACAAACACTTGTTTCGGGCTATAACTCAATATTGGAATCCCGCTTATAGCTGTTTTAAGTTCAAAAAGTGGACTTAGTGCCTACCGGGGAGGAATATACGACTTTGCTTCGCAGTCAAAGGGCTCGGGTCGACAAAATTTACTTCAGGGCCGCTAATGCACTGACTTTTGTAAAGAAGCTGATGAGTATCACGGGGATGAGCGAACAGTGGGTCATGGCACGAATTCAGCAGAAGGGTGAAGGGAAATGCATCCCTTGGGTAAGCTTGAGAGACCTAATGGTGGCACACCCAGATTTTAAGAGGAAAGTTGACATTTTCGCCTTAAGTATCTAT
Source organism: Gossypium rotundifolium (assembly GCA_025506655.1). Classification (NCBI taxonomy): domain Eukaryota; kingdom Viridiplantae; phylum Streptophyta; class Magnoliopsida; order Malvales; family Malvaceae; genus Gossypium; species Gossypium rotundifolium. Next base: position 168,284,120 of record CP106733.1, read on the forward strand.
GGCTTGGTAATTTTTCCCAAGGCTTTGAGACATATAGATTAAGCAGTTATTGATTTGTTCGATTATCTTATCAAGGGATTACGCCGGTACCAGCGATTCTTGCCGAAACGTTTAGATCTTTGAACGCGTCTTGGGAGAGCGGTGAGGAAGATTCATGGGATGCGCAAGAATCGTTGTTGGGTGGTTCCATAGCCATTTCGAAAAGTAGATAAAACTTTTGTCGGGTTTTTTGAAGTACTCCCATTAAAGGAGTTGGCGGCGCACCAGAGAGATGACATATCGAAGAGAACTGGATCGCGCTTCTTCTAATCTTCGTGAAAAGATATGGAATGGAGAGCTCCTTGGTTCGTTCTCGATGAAATCCTCTACCGGTGTGGGAGTTATGATTATGCTCCTCTGTTAGGGATCCGAGAGCCGTTGGGTATGCTCCTTTGCTCGTGCTAAGGCAATACTAATCGAGACAGTTTATACCCCAGAATACATGGGTTAGCTCAGTTTGAATTCTCGTATAGTGGGAATAATTATAAGAAAAGAGTTCGAGAAGTTTCTGATGCGTAAAAGCAGATTCACCGAATGAAAAGAGTTGCTATGGGTCCAATGGTAACCCTCGAATATAATACATGGCAGAGCAGAAGAGTAAACGATAATATCTCCGGGCCGACACAGGATGCTGCTCGATCGATAAAGGAATACCTGCAAGTAGTCCCTTCTGAGTTGGAGATCATGAAGCAGGACTTTGAAAGTAAAAACTCAAAGTTAGGGAAAAAGATAGAACAATTGGAAGAGGAAAAAACGAATTTGATGTTAGATATTGATATCCAGAAATCAGAGGCTGAGAAGCTGAGGAAAGGAAAAAGGAAGGCCGAAGAAGATTTGGACAGCTTGAAGACCGATTACAAGAAGTTGCATCTATCGATGAGGACTGCTAGGCTGGGTAAAAACTCGGAATAATGGCATCAAGAAGTTCAGGAGGAGAAGACCAAGGTCAACCATTGAAGAAGAGATTCCACGGGGTTCAAGCACAAAAGGATGCCCTGAAAAAGATTGTGGGTGAAATTCAAAGCAAAAATAAGATGTTAAGAGCTCGAGTAGCAGAATTAGAGAAGGCATTGTGTCAAAGTCACAACTCTACGGTGAAGTTGGAATCAAGCCTAAGCCAGATTGAAGAGTTGAAAGGAAAGGTGGTGGAGCTCGAAACGGTGTTACAAAACAGGGAGCTCCGAATCCAACTATTGGAGGCAGACAACCAGCGAGGGAAAGAACAACTTCAACGATCTCAGAACCAAGTCAGAGAAAGAGACTACCTTATGGGTGAAACTGTGACTCAGATACGAGAAGTGGCCGACCATTTACAAACTTTAACGGTTCAGGCTGATGTGTTAAGTATAGTATACGAGTCAACGTCGGACAGAGGTCGAGAGTTAGCTTCGCTTCTTGAGAAAGTTAAAACTTTGGGCATAAGGGCTAGGTCGTATATGTGACTCTGTTTTATGTAAAGGATTTTGTTTTTTTTCAATAAGTATTCTAAAAGAAATTGAATCAGAACCGACTCCTTTTATTTTTGCATTCATTCATTTGCATTACATTTCATGCATTGGCATTGCGTCATAACATTTGCATTAAATATCATAAGACAACCCTATTAACTAGATGTCATACTATAGTTATCCTGGAACACCGCTAATACACTCGAAAAGGATGGAAAGGTTAGAGCAGATGCAGAAAGAGATGCAAGACCAACTGCAGGCTCAGATGCAAGAGCAGTTAGCCAAGATCCAACAAGATATGAGGGATCAAATGCTGGAATCCCAGAGAAGCATGATGAGCCAGCTAACACAGTTGTTGACTGGAGGGCCTGGAAATGGAAAAAGGCCTATAGGCTATACTGGAGAAGATAATGAAGATTTTGCTTGCCCTCCGGGCCTGGCCCCGATAAGTTCCCAAGTGCAACCTCCAAGAATGTCGGTCAATATCAAACCTCAGCACTAATCCGGTGCTCCGGCACTGGTAAACTTTCCCGCAGGCTCGAGCTCCAACCCCGAAGTCAATTTGGTAAAACCAATGGTCTCAGACTTCGATGAGGTGGCAGAAAGGGAGAAAGTAAAAGCAGAGCTTCCAAAAGAGTTCGAAGATCGATGCAAATGGCTGGAGGAGAAGTTTCGAGCATTGGAAAGTGCTGATCACCAATGCGAAGTAGATGCTAAGAAGCTGAGTCTAGTCCCAGATTTAGTACTTCCTCCGAAGTTCAAGATGCCAGAGTTTGAAAAGTACAATGGGACTAGCTGCCCTGAGGCCTATATTACGATGTTCTATCGGAGAATGATCGGATATGTCAACAATGATCAGTTGTTGATTCACTGCTTTCAGGATAGTCTGATTGGTGCTACAGCAAAATGGTTTAATCAGTTGAGTTGTACCCAAATCAAATCGTGGAGAGATTTGGCGCAGGCTTTCATCAAGCATTACGGCCATGTAACCGATATAGCACCTGACAGGATCACGTTGCAAAATATGGAGAAAAAGTCAAGCGAAAGCTTCAGGAAGTATGCCCAAAGATGGAGGGAGGTCGCTACACAGGTCCAGCCACAGTTACTAGAAAAGGAAATGACCATGTTCTTCATTAATACCTTGAAGGCACCTTTCATTAACCATATGTTAGGGGGCACGACTAAGAGTTTCACAGACATGGTGATGTCAGGCGAGATGATAGAGAACGCGATCAGGTGTGGGAAGATAGAGGCAGGAAAGAGCACAAGAAGAGCAGCGCCAAAGAAAAGGGAAGGTGAAGTAGGAAGTATAAGCTCGGGTTATCCTAAGCCCATTACTATTACCCAACCGAGAGCGGTAGCAGTGGGCCAGCAGGCCCGACCAAGATAAGAGCCCAACACGAGGCAGAAGACTGAGAAATTCCAATTTACTCCTATACTTGTGACGTATAAGGAGTTGTATAAGACTTTATTCGATGCGCACGTCGTGTCCCCATTTTACTTGAAATCGTTACAACCTCCATATCCTAAGTGGTATGACACAAACGCTCAGTGTGAGTACCATGTGGATGTAGTAGGTCACTCGATAGAGAACTATACTTCATTCAAAAGACTAGTCGAGAGACTTATCAAGGCGGGGTGGTAGACTTCAATGACCCACCTGATGGAGGAAATCTGTTACCCAGTCATGCTGATAATGGGGTAAATGCGATAGTTGAAAATAGGGGGAGGTTCAAACATGAGATTGCTGAGGTCAAAACCTCATTGAGAGAGTTTTGGAAAGAAATGCAGAAAATGGGGTTAATTCTGCAAGAGAATGTGAACAGATCTCAAGATACAAGGAACTACTGTGAGTTCCATGACAAGGAAGGCCATGAAATCCAGCAATGTAACGAATTCAGAGCCCTAGTACAAAGGCTAATGGATAACAAAGAGCTGGGGTTCTTTGACTTGGTAGAAAGAGAGGACGTATGTTCCACGGAAGGAGGGTCAGTAGAAAGGATCCCTAAAATCAATCACCCACTGGTGATTATCACACGGCCAGGGGTCGACGAGGTCGGAGTGAAGGTGGCACCGAGGGTTGAAATTAAAAAAATCGTGACTGCTCCTTATAAGGGCACACTGATAGTTGTAATCAGAAGACCCGTAACTCTTCCTCCGAGGATTATAATTCAAAAACCCGTGACTTTTCCTTATAAAGATGATAAGAGAGTACCTTGGAATTATAATTATATTGTGATAGTTTTCGGGGAAGAGAGTTCGGCCAGCACACTCAACCTAAAAGCTGGGTTCTCTAAGATGAGAGGGAGAGATGAGAAGACAGGACCACTGGTTAATGAGCCAGTAGCAGAAAGTGATGCTAGAGAGTTTTTGAAGTTCTTGAAGCACAGTGAGTACAGTATTGTGGAATAATTGCACAAGCAGCCGACACGCACATCAGTACTGGTTTTGATCCTAAACTCAGAGGTACATCGCAGCGCACTAATGAGGGTGTTGAATGAAATTTATGTTGCTGAAGACATTTCGGTAAACAAACTAGACTGCCTCGTTAGTAACATAAGTGCAGACAATTTCATTTCTTTTAGTGATGATAAAATTTTGCCAGGGAGCATGGGGTCCACCAAGACTTTACACATTACTATCCGATGCAAAGGGTATACATTACCAGAGGTATTAATCGACAACGGGTCAGCACTGAATGTCTTGCCCCTATCTACACTAAACAGGTTGCCAGTAGATAGCTCTCATATGAAAACATGCCAAAATATAGTGAGAGCATTCGATGGTACCGAGAGAAAAGTAATGGGGAAGATTGAGATACCCCTCCTAATCGGGCCAAACACGTACGAGGTAGACTTCCTCGTAATAGACATCAAGCCTTCGTATAACTGTTTATTAGGGAGGCCCTGGATCCACTCAGCAGGGGCTATGCCATCGTCGTTACACCAAAAGGTAAAGTTGGTGATAGAGGGCCGGTTGATCACCATAAATACGGAAGAGGATATTATCGCGTCCGTTACCAGTAATGTACCGTACATAGAGAATGATATGGAGGCTATAGAGTGTTCTTTTAGGTCATTGGAGTTTGTAAATTCAACTTTTATCAGTGAAGGAAGTAAGATCCCGGTGCCCAAACTCTCTGAAGCAACAAGGATGGGCCTACAGTTGACAATAGGAAGAGGAGCACTGTCCGGGAGGGGACTTGGAAAATATCTCCAAGGTCCAGTCAGAGTGCCAGGATTGGTTGGCAAGCATGATCGCTTCGGTCTGGGCCATATGCCAGATGTCGGACAGAGAAAGGAAGAGCTGGAGAGGAAACGTGAAAGACGAAGGGCACGATTAAATGGTGTTGAGATTGAGTGGGGTTCAATGACCTTTCCCCATATATCTAATACATTCGTGTCAGGAGGAATTATTCATTCAGGACAGGAGGACATGAATAAGGAAACAGCTATGGACATGATGAGAGCTTCGAACATCAATGCAGTGACTGAAGAGAGTCCGAGGAAAAGAAACTTGAAAGGCATTCGCCCCTACGAGCCTGGAAGTGTTCTGGACAACTGGACTGCGGAAGAAATTCCTGTAGGTTTTAGGACTAAAACAGAGTAATACTCAAAACACACTTGTTGTTTCAAGCCTAGGGACAACAAGAATCTTTTGTGAAATAGGCTCATGTTCACACATCTTTACTTTCAATAAAAGTGCATTTTTCTTTCATACAGTGCAGTTATGCTTTTCCTTGTTTTCCATTCCATTCATAATCATAACGCATAAATAAGTCGTTCTTAAATTCATTTTCATTGAATATTCTTTTATTCCTACCATAGGTCCCCAGATATCGACGTCATGAGTGACACTGCTATGAACCCAGAAGTCCCTTACGAGCAAGACACGTGCCTAGAGGGATCACGGGACTTTATAGATGACGAAGATTATAGTTTATCCCTGGATTTGTAAAGGATGGTAGAGCGGAAAGAGAAGCTGATTCTACCTCACAAAGAGACAATTGAAAATGTGCTTCTAGAGGATGGGAAAGAAGTGAAAATCGGTACCTGCATAACCCATGAAACAAGGCAGGACCTCATTAGACTTCTGCTAGAGTTCAAAGATGTCTTCGCGTGGTCATATCAAGATATGCCAGGGTTGAGTGCCGATATTGCGGTACACCGTATTCCCATAAAAAGAGAATGTAAGCCGATCCAACAGAAGCTTCGAAGGATGAGACCGATGTCACAAAGAAAGATAAGGGAAGAAGTCAAGAAGCAATTTGATGTTTGGTTCTTATGAGTAGTAAATTACTCGAATGGGTAGCCAACGTTGTTCCCGTCCCCAAGAAGGATGGAAAATTCGGATGTGTGTCGATTACAGGGACCTAAATAAGGCCAGCCCGAAAGACAACTTCCCACTACCTCACATTGACACTTTAGTGGATAACACGACGGGGTTTTCATTTTTCTCATTCATGGACGATTTCTCGGGATATAATCAAATAAAGATGCATCCTGAAGACATGGTAAAGACCACCTTCATAACCTTATGGGGGACTTTTTGTTACCAAGTGATGCCATTTGGGTTAAAAAATGCGGGAGCAACATACCAAAGGGCTATGGTAACCTTGTTTCATGACATGATGCATAAGAAGATTGAGGTCTACGTCGACGACATGATCGTAAAGTCTCGAACGGAAGGGTAGCATGTGCAAGTTTTGAGGAAGCTGTTCCTGAGATTGAGAAAATTTTAGTTGAGGTTCAATCCAGCCAAATGTACTTTCGGGGCTAGATCAGGGAAGCTATTGGGTTTCGTGGTCAGTGGAAAAGGAATCGAAGTAGATCCGGATAAAGTCAAGGCCGTACAAAAATTACCTCCGCCGCGCACTCAGAAGGAAGTCCGAGGTTTTCTAGGGAGATTGAAGTGCATCGCTCGGTTTATTTCACAATTGACTGAGAAATGTGATCCAATATTCTGCCTTCTTAAGAAGCACAATCCAGGCGTTTGGGATGATAAATGTCAGAGGGCATTTGACAAGATTAAACAATATTTGTCCAACACCCCAGTGTTAATGCCTCCTAGTCCTGATAGACCCTTGATTTTGTATCTGACAGTGTTCGATAATTCAATGGGATGTGTGCTAGGCCAACACGATGAGACAGGGAAGAAAGAAAGAGCGATATACTACCTCAGTAAGAAATTCACCGAGTGTGAAATGAGATACTCGCCAATTGAGAAATTGTGTTGTGCATTAGTTTGGACAACTCGGAGGTTGAGGCAGTACATGTTTTACCACACGACTTGGTTAATCTCGAAATTGGACCCTCTGAAATACATGATGGAGTCGATCGCCCTGAATGGAAGAATGGCCCGATGGTAAATTTTGCTCTCTGAGTTTGACATTGTCTATGTGAACCAGAAGGCGATGAAGGGGAGTGCAATAGCAGATTTCTTAGCCAGTAGGGCGCTAGATGATTATGAGCCCCTTAATTTCGATTTTCCTAATGAAGAGTTGATGTTTGTAGCAGCGACTGACGAAGGTATCCTAGAAGATCATCCTTGGAAGATGAACTTCGATGGAGCGTCAAATGCCGTTGGTAATGGAATTGGGGTGGTCCTAGTATCCCCAAAGGGAGAGCATTATCCATTCACTTGCAAGTTAGACTTCGATTGCACAAATAACATGGTAGAATATGAAGCATGTAACATAGGGATCCGAGCAGCCATAGACCACAAAGTTAAAGTGCTAGAGGTATACGGAGACTCTGCCCTTGTAATATATCAGCTCAAAGGAGAATGGAAAACAAGAGATCCCAAACTGATCAGCTATCGAAAGTTAGTTTTGGAACTAATTGAGGAGTTTGATGATATCACATTCTTTTACCTCCCGTGTGATGAAAATCAGATGGCTAACGCTCTGGCCACTCTAGCTTCTATGATCAAAGTGAATAAGCAGGAGGGTATGAAGCCCATCCAAATGAGTATTTGCGAGGCTCCGACTCATTGTTTCAATATTAACGAAGAGGAGGAGAAAGATGATCATCCTTGGTACTATGATATTCTGTAATATGTGAAGAGCCGTGAATATCCCGATCAAGCGACTGAAAATGATAAGAGAACATTGAGAAGACTTGCCAGCGACTATGTCCTAGATGGAGAGATCCCAGATAAAAAGAGGAGGGATCAAGTGTTGCTCGATGTGTGGATGTTGTTGAAGCTAGGAAAATCTCGGAAGAAGTCCATGAGGGTGTCTGTGGAACACATGCCAATGGGTTTACGATGGCCAGGCAAATCATGAGATTTGGGTATTACTGGTCCACGATGGAAAGAGACTGCATCGGTTATGCCAAGAAGTGCCATAAGTGCCAGATTTATGGAGACAAGATCCATGTGCCTCATTCACCTCTTCATGTTATGAATTCTCCATGGCCTTTCTCAATGTGGGGCATAGATGTCATTGGGCCGATCTCATCGAAAGCTTCTAATGGACATCGTTTCATTTTCGTGGTCATTGATTACTTCACCAAATGGGTAGAGGTAGCTTCATATGCCAATATCACGAAGACAGCAGTTAGTAAGTTTTTGAAGAAGGAGATCATATGTCGCTACGGTATGCCAGAAAGGATCGTGTCTGACAATGCACTAAACTTGAACAATAGAGCGATAGCGGGAGTCTGCAGTCAGTTCAACATTAAGCACTATAACTCGTCGCCATATCGCTCAAAAATGAATGGAGCAGTCGAGGCAGCTAATAAAAATATCAAGAGAATTGTGGGGAAAATGGTTGAGACCTATAAGGATTGGCATGAAAAGTTACCGCTTGCCCTCTACGCCTATCGAACATCGGTTAGAACCACTACCGGAGCAACTCCTTTCTCGTTGGTTTATGGGATGGAGACAGTTTTGCCTATTGAAGTTGAGATCCCTTCACTCTAGGTTTTGTCAGAGCTGAAGTTGGACGAAGCAGAATGGGTTCAATCTCGATATGATCAACTGAATCTAATTGAGGAAAAGAGGCTAAGAGCCATTCGCCATGGTCAATTGTACCAGAGGCGGATGATGCGAGCTTACAATAAGAAAGTCCACCCCAGAGTATTCCATGAAGAAGACTTGGTGTTGAAACAGATCCTCCCTATGCAGAAGGACTTCAGGGGAAAGTGGATGCCTAATTGGGAAGGACCTTATGTTGTAAAGAAGGCCTTTTCTGGAGGAGCTTTGATGCTAGCCGAGATGGACGACAAAAGTCTGCCAAATCCAATTAATGCAGACTCAGTCAAGAAGTACTTCGCTTGAAAGTGGGCCAAGATGAAAACCCACAAAGGGGCATCTTGAGTTCAAAAACGGAGAGGCCAAAGCGAAAACCCATGAAAAGCGCTTTGAGACCAAAGGGCTTTGAGTTGAAAACCCAAAAAGGGCGGCTCAAATTATGATCAACTCGTAAGGGGGCATACAGTAGTTTCGCTATACTTGAATTAACAATGAGGAGATATGATACGTCTTGGGGCATCTACAAAGTACCATGGATCTTCTAGACACATGTTGAACTCAGAGTGGTCTTCAAGAAGTACATACAGAGAAGCTCAGACTGTGATATCTGGGGCATCAATACCATTCTTACTCATATTGCACCTTAATGGAATTTGTTTTCCTTGTTCAACCCATTCTTCACGGGTTTTTATCCCGAATAAATTTTAGTTTTATTCATTTCTATAGTCTTGTTCCAAGCATTTCACATTGAAGTAATGATTACTGAACTAATAATACTTTCACAAAGAAAGTTTTAAGTATTACTTTGAAAGTCTCTAAATAATACAAGAATCTGAAACAGGATAATTACTTAGAACTAACCAGGCTTAAAGGGCTCGGAGACTTGAGATAAGGGCTTAAACAGTAATGACATCTTCAGATTAGTTGTTAGAAGTATCAGCTGAACAAAAAAGACGTACGTCAGGGGTCACCTTAATAAGCAGCAAGCAATGACAGCCCAAGTGTTAAAAATGGATCATTCTCATGACATTTTGCATCCATTCATAGTATTCATGATACATATGGTTAGGAGCATCTTTCATGACATTCTAATCATTTGACATAAGCATAGACCCCACGAAATCAATCCTACAGGTAGGTTCCCCAGAGGACAATGTAGCAAAGTTGATGGGAGTTACAGAAGAGTACAGATCTTATCTCTACTAAGCAGGAGTAGAGCAGATCAAAAGACTGAAGCCTTATCTCCACTGAGCAGGAGTAGAGCAGGCTAAAGATAGTAGATCCTATCTCCACTGAGTAGGAGTGGAGCAGATTGAAGACTACAGATCTTATCTCTACTGAGCAGGAGTAGAGCAGATCGAAAGACTGAAGCCTTATCTCCACTGAGCAGGAGTGGAGCAGGCTAAAGATAGTAGATCCTATCTCCACTGAGTAGGAGTAGAGCGGATTGAAGACTACAGATCTTATCTCTACTGAGCAGGAGTAGAGCAGATCGAAAGACTGAAGCCTTATCTCCACTGAGCAGGAGTGGAGCAGGCTAAAGATAGTAGATCCTATCTCCACTGAGCAGGAGTGGAGCGGATTGAAGACTACAGATCTTATCTCTACTGAGCAGGAGTAGAGCAGATCGAAAGACTGAAGCCTTATCTCCACTGAGCAGGAGTGAAGCAGGCTAAAGATAGTAGATCCTATCTCCACTGAGCAGGAGTGGAGTGGATTGAAGACTACAGATCTTATCTCTACCGAAAGGTGAGTAGAGCGGATCGAAGATCGAAGCCTTATCTCCACCGAGCAAGAGTGGAGCAAGCTAAAGATAGTAGATCCTATCTCCACCGAAGGAGAGTGGAGCGGATTGAAGACTACAGATCTTATCTCTCTGGCGGGAGTAGAGCGGATCGAAGATCAAGCCTTATCTCCACCGGCGAGGAGGGAGCAGGCTAAAGATAGTAGATCCTATCTCCACCGAAAGGAGTGGAGCGGATTGAAGACTATAGATCTTACCTCTACTGAGCAGGAGTAGAGCAGATCGAAAGACTGAAGCCTTATCTCCACTGAGCAGGAGTGGAGCAGGCTAAAGATAGTAGATCCTATCTCCACTGAGTAGGAGTGGAGCAGATTGAAGATAATAGATCTTATCTCTACTGAGCAGGAGTAGAGCAGATCGAAAGACTAAAGCCTTATCTCTACTGAGTAGGAGTGGAGCAGGCTAAAGATAGTAGATCCTATCTCCACTGAGCAGGAGTGGAGCGGATTGAAGATAACAGATCTTACCTATACTGAGCAGGAGTAGAGCAGATCGAGAGACTGAAGCCTTATCTCTACTGAGCAGGAGTGGAGCGGGTTAAAGATAGTAGATCCTATCTCCACCGAAAGCAGGAGGGAGCGGATTGAAAATAGCAGATCTTATCTCTCTGGCGGGAGTAGAGTATATCGAAAGCAAAATCTTATCTCCACTGAAAGCGAGAGGGAGCGGATCAAGATCATAGCCTTATCTCCACCGAGCGAGAGTGGAATAGATCGAAACAAAATTCCTATACCCTCAAGATGCGATGGATGGAATGAAGCTACCAAGATCCAATTGGTTGGGCAAAATTAGCCCTTTTTAAGGTCTTTGCTCTGTTCTCGTTTTACGAAAACAAGCAAAGAGGGGCATCTGTAGGGCCCAAATTTATGCCCGAGGCCCGATACCAAAAGTGACCAGAAAATAGGGAATAAACAAAATCAATTGGCCTAATACACATCTAAGCCCAAAAAGCCCAAAATAAAAAAAAACAGGAACCCTAGCAATTTTCCCAGTGCCACAAGATATTCCAAGGTCGCACGCTCTTGCGTCCGAGTCCAGTACCCTTCACACCTCCGGTGGTGTACCTACAAAATAGGAAGCAGTAAATTAGTAGGATGGTAATGGGGATTCGGGATTTGGTTTTGTTCTATTTTTAGAGGTTTTTTTAGGCTATAAAAGCCGAAATACATCATGTAAAAAAGGGATTTTTTTTTACAATGATTCAGATATAAGACAGAAGCAAGATACCCACAATTTTTTTTCGAGATACCAAGATACTATATTAGTTGAATCAAATGCAGACTTTTGGGAATATAGGTGATTTTCGCAAGACTTATTCGTTTTATATAGTATTTTACTTTTTAGAAAGATCTCAAAACAAAGAAAAGGGGTAAGAAACTTACCGAGCCGTCGTTCTTCTGGCGTGGACGGTTGCTACACTGTGGTGACGAAATGCGAGGAGAGATTGAAACCCAAAAAAATAAGGAAAAGGGCTGGGGTTTCGGTCTTCTTTTATTTGAAACAGAGGTAAAGTGGAAGGATATATTTTTCCCGATTTTAAAGCATTGCAAGCGGTCTTGTTTTACCTTTGGAGGGAATCCATGCGCATTTACCTAAATGGGTAAATTGCGTTCAAATTTCTACTTGCACGCTTTTTAAATCGGTTTTCTATATTTTTAAATTTTACCCTAAAATTAATTTTTCATTCGACTTTAGTCCTCGTCGAACGACTTATTTGTGGAGGGATTAATTTTCGTTTTGGACCCTCCAAGTTATGCGCATCACGATTGAGCCCTTCTATCATTTTCTTGTTTTAAATTCAAATTTCAAAGTTTCTTTTGATTTAATTTGATCCTGTTTTAATTTGTTCACAAATGGGTTATTTTTTAAATGGTACTTACTGCTTTAATTTATTTTATTTTTTATTTCTACCTTCGTTATTACATTTCTTCGTTGTTATGCGTATTGTCATTGTTATTCTTAATTTATTATTGCTATTATTCTTAATATTTTTACTTTGAATCTTTATATTACGCATACTATTGTTATTATATTTATTACTATTATATCTCTTGCTAATATTTTATTATCACCGCTATCTTTTTTTTTTTGCTAATCTTATTATTATTGTCTTGTTATTATTAATACTATGGTTTACTTTTTTCCTCGATATACATACCTACTATTATTTCTATTATACTTATAGTTATATATATACTTGTTTGCTTGTTTTTATATATTATGATTATATCTTTTGCTTCATTATTATTTTACATATATATATGTTATTACTACTATATTGCACTTATTATATTTATCATTATATTATTTTATTACTAATATTTTTCTTTATTTTTATACTATTATATTTATTTATATGTTATGGTTTACTTTAATTATTTTATCGTATATTATTATATATTGTTTTTATATCTACTATCTTTATTATTATCAAGATACCTTCTTTTCTTTTACTACTATTTCTTGTTAATGTTAATATTATCACCGTGTTTACATTTCAATGTTTTTATCTTTATGTTTTTAAAAATTCATAAAAAAGGAGTTTTCACAAAGGTAATATTTCGTGTTTGGAAGTCCGAAAAATCGTGCCCAATCGTGCTGAGCTTCGATTTTTCGTTCATCTGGATTACTAAATATCCTTTAATGTTTTTGAAAATAAGGCAATGTTTCGTGTTGAGAAGTTCAAGAAATTCGTGCCCAATCGTGCTGGGTTTCGATTTTCTGTTCGTCCAAACAACTAAATATCCTTCAAAGGTTATTTTATCGCGTTTCTTAAATAGAGGCAATATTTCATGATTGGAAATTCAAGGAACCGTGCCCAATCGTGCTGGGTTTCGGTTTTTAGTTTGGCTAAATAGTGAAATACCCTTTTCAAATTGCAATACATGAATTCTGGAAATCATGAAATGATTTTAGTATCGAGGGTTTGAAACATCGTGTCCTATCGTGCTGGATGTGGTATTTCACCTTTTCGGGACAAGAGAATTTCGATATCCAATACGAGTTATCCAAACTTTTTTTAAAGATTCATATTTTAAATTTTTTTTATTTATGATATTAAAGACATTAATCAATCAATACGGTACCAATTTTGGGCGTTGCGAGGGTGCTAATCCTTCCTCGTGCGTAACCGACTCCCGCACCTGTTTTCTTAAAACTCGTAGACCAAGATGTTTTCTAAAGTGACCCAATCGCACTTCAAAAATGATTGGTGGCGACTCCGTTTTTCTTTTTAAAGTCGGCCCATTTTCCAAACAAAAAAATGGTTTCGACAGGGACAAGAGAGGTGTATATAGGTATATAGGTTCTTCAAGTGGATCCTATGTTGCGAACTATCCTTTTAGACAATAAGCTTAATGAGTAATGATGGAGTTTCAACATGTGCCTCTAATAGTTATAGTCCGTAATCTCATTAGTTTTATATCTACTGTGTCATTTATCTGATTACATTTTGAGATATTACTATGACATTGTTTAGAATTAACATGATGATGTTTAAGCAATTGTAAAGTATGAGAGTGAAGATCTATGAAGAGTTAGTTGGGCAAATGTTTTCTTTTACATGGGGATAAGAGAAGGGTGTATAGGTTCTTCAAGTGAAACTCAAGGTGAAGTTTGGACAGATGCCTCTAATAGTTATAGTCCGTTATTGCTACTACTAAAGGGAACAAATCTCATTAGTTTTATTTATTTATTATGTCACTTATCTAATTACATATTGAAATCTTAGTATGGTATTGCTTGGAATTAGCATGATGATGTTTATAATTTATTTAAAGCACTTTAACAGGAATATCTTTATTTTTGTTAAAGAAAAGGAGAAAAAGTATTCGATTGAGGAGAGTTAAACTACATGGTATAATGCTAGTACTATAATAATGGTTTCCAGTTCAAATTAAATGATTCTATATTTGCTTGGTTAATTCACTTATTAGTTATTACTATGTTGTTATGAAAATATTTTATTATTACAGTGGTTTTGTGAAAAATGCCAATAAATGCACAACCTGCAATATATCTTGCAGTGTAATTTTAATTGTTGGTACATCTCTTTACCTACCACCTAAATTCTACTTATATATTTCCCTTATTTGTCGACTATATGAGATGTCAATCATCTTTAGAAGTAAACATACTCATATTTTGTTATGTTAACCCTTATTTGGCTTAATGCAATAACTCTCTTTCTAAATTCTTTAGATAATCTTGATTTTGAGCTTATCATCTTCTATAAATTGGATATGTAAATAGAGGCCATAATTAGAAGATAATCAAAGCAAATTCTTCTTATTAATGCAAAAGATTTTATTTTATTTTTATTTTACATATTTGAGAAGAAAAATAAAACCATTACCAGCTAGAAAATCATCATGAAATAGGAAAAATCCATTTATTTCACACGAGACATTGATGTAAGAAAAAGAACAATCTGTAACAGCTGGAACTTGGCATACGGCCAAGTTCTGTAAAAGGAAATCAATGTAAGGGATAAAAGCTCCAAATAAGGACAAAGAAGTATCATGGGCTATACATGGTAAGCCAAATCTTTTATTTCACAACAGATCAAAAACTATATAGAAAGTTTGGTGAAAATCCAAAACAGGAAAAGTAAAAAAAAGAAAAAGAAAAAAAAGCAAACTTCTGCCCTTGGTTTTGATTGCTTAAAAGCTTAAATATATGCATTGTTTAATACATATTAACAACGTATCATCCTGGATTCAACCCTGTGTTTCCGACTGATATATGGTTAGAACACAAATCTTCTATTCTACATGGTTCTTCTCTATTGCTGATACTGTTTTCAAATTCTTTTACGAGGCATTTATTTATTTATTGTGATTTTTTATTGTGTTTTGTACTAAAAAAAGTATCAGATTTGGTCTTGATATGAGCAGCACAACAGCTATCATAGTTGTATGAATGTTTTCTTACATTGGGGACAAATGGGGATAGCTGTCTAATTTTACATAGGGGGATGGATTTGGTGACATGTTGAAGCTTCAAAGATATGTTCATTTCATTACTATTGTCCTAATTTTTGCAATGTTCAGTTTTATAGTGATGCCCCTAGTATAAATGGGAGATATGGAATTTGAGCAGCGTTGGGAGTTCAGGAGGAACGATGATGAACTCGATTCTTCATTCGATGATTCGGTATCGAGTGACGGGTCACTTATCAGAAAGCAGAAGCTGGTCTCAAGATTGATTTCACTTGGTGATGATGAAAGTAGTGAAATTAGTAGACTTAAGCAGAAGGACAATGAGAATCCTGCAAAAGAGGATCAAATTAATGTTGGGAAGGTTAAGAAAAGGAAAACTAGGAATATGAGCAGCAGGAACAAAATGAAGAAGGATTCTGTTGAAAAAGTTGATTTGCTGAAGGGTGAAACAAGTGGTTATGATCACCATGCCCCATTGGATGATCTTAAAAACTTCATGGATTCATTGTTAAAAGATCTTAAAGTTACAAGAGAAAGTTTATTGAAATGGATGATGGATGAAATGCAAAAATTGGTGACTGATCATCCAAGGGGAAAAAAACCTGGAGACGACAAGGTTCAGTTGCAGACAAGGAAAAAATCTAAAAAAGTTGAAGATCAAAATGGAAAAGTTCACATGGAAAGCACGCGATTTCGACACTCGAGTAAGACTGACAAACGTACTCGAGTCCAACAGCAAAACAAGCTGCAGGTACCGATTCGAGATGAGGAGAACAAAAACAAACAGCATCAGAATGGTTTCGGATATGGCATGGATAGATCTTTAATTAGATTTCCCACAGATAATACTGCTACTGGTTCTACTGATTATTTCAATACATTAGGAGATCCACTCGGGTCTGGAAAAGTTGTTGAGCTTATTACTTCATCAAAAAGGAAAGGAGATAACTCGTTGATAGCTGCTGCGAATCCGAATCTTCAAACAAGTGATACTGATCAAAATGTTCAAGTCCATTGTCATACTGGTGTTGTTTTAACCATAGAAGCTCAAAAAGCCGAGAGTGGATCTATGATGAGGAGTGCGAAAGGTAAGGAGACTGTTAATCTCCGCGATCACCATCAAGTACCTGAAGATCAAGCGAGCCATGGCCAAGGCATTACAACCGCACGTGCCGGTACTAACATAGAAAAGCCGGGATCATCGGTTGTTCAAAATTTTCCATCTAGACCCTTTGGTCAGGCACCTTGGGCAATATATCCCACGTTACCAACTCTTCTAAATGACCCAAAATTTGCAAATCAGGGGCTTGATGCTTCATCATGCAACCATGTGGTACCAAGAGTGAACCAAATGCTGGAACCAGGTTCTAACCAAGGATCATTTCCAATTATCCCACCAGAAGAAACCATTCAAAGATTCGCATGGATGGGATCCAGCACCCCAATTTCTGGTATTGGAACTGGATTTCCTTTCCCATTTCATCAGGGTCTAGATTTTGGTTTAAGCATTCCAAATCCAAAACAAGTCAACCCACAAAATCTTTCACAAGAAACTAACAAACCCCTGGGCTTGAAGATGAATGGTGGAGCTACAAAGTTCTCTAGTGGAAGCTATAATTTACCAGAACATAATGCTGCACACAATCACCATAGCCATGGAAGACTTATATCATATCAGATGCAAAACCTTAAAGATGGTCATCTTTTCCTACAGTAATTTAGTTCAAAACCAGGAACAAAGTCTTTTCATTTCCATGATGTTCATCATCAGCATGTTCTTTGTTTTCCTCATCCGTTGATCTTTGTAAACCTGAATTGATGTTCTTTTTAAAACATGGCAGTAAACATTCCAACCTGTTGGATATTGATGAATGTATCAGAAATCAAATGGTGTGAGGAACTGAAAATGAGTATTGCTTCTAGAAAGTATTTGTTTGACTTGGGGGTGTTCATTGAATGTGGATGGAATCACTAAATATTGACTCTAATTAGTTCCATCAAAGTTAGAAATTCCATATATGATTCTTTCCCCACTTAAAAAATCTCATCTGTCTACCATAAGTGACTGTATAATTAAACAGAGGATCTTCCTAGCTTCCTCATGTTGGAGTTTGGACACTTTTTGGATAATTATTAGTACTTTTTTAATTTAAACAATGACATCCCCCCATCATTTTCAATTTAATAGCTAGAACCTTGTTCATCTTTCAAAGCACTTCCTATTACAACTGTGAATCCGGATTCTGTCTGTTTTGGTTAATGCCGTCGGTTTTATTAATAAACTTTAGGGCTAATATATATTTTCGTCCATTCGTATTAATTTTATTGCTAATTATGAACTTTCATCAAATTAAATTTGAAACACAAATTAAATCACATTCATCAAACTGTATTTAATAAATTAAACTTAAAATTAAACAAATCCACAATTAATAATAAATTTATTATATTAACAAAATCATGAAAATTTTAAACTCAATAATATTAACAATTAATTTTATCAAATCAATCTTAAAACTCAAATTAAATACAAAAGAGTTAGCTAAAAGGTTAATATCTATTAAGTTTGGATATTCAGTACCAAATTGGATAAAAAAATAACATAGGTACTACGTTAAAAAAATATCAAACTCAAATTCTAAATGATATATTAACAATTTTCTTTAATCCATTTTTAATTGGAACATATACATCAAATATTCATTTGTTCATGTGATATTTATTTTGGATATCAAATTAAATATTAAATTCAAAATAAAGTATCTAAATTTAAAGCTTGAATCCTTTTACTTATTCCATCCAAGCAGAGACTTTTGTTGGGGAAAGAAAAAATATTACAACATTAGTGATCATAAATGAGAAACTGTGGTCTTTGTCGATGAGTAAGATGTGGTAGTTTTATTAATTAGGGTAAAACATACCCACATGCATGGTCCAATAATAAACAACAGAAAACGCGTCCCCAACGTTTTGATGTTCCACACTTGAAGCCATGAAAGATAGACAACCGACACATGGAGAAATAATAAGTTTTCTTTTTTTTTTTGGGAGAAAATCTCAATGATTTCTGCTTTATCGTAATTGAAAGTGATCCCTTTTATGTATTTCATTTGTAGTGAATCATTGTCGCAATATGAGTTAGATTAGCCAATCAAGAATCTTTCTTTCTTCCACTGAATGGAAGATTTTAAAAAGGGGAATGAATTCAACTTTGATTGGATTCCCTGTATCTTGGAAAAAAATGGGTTTGGAATTTGTGAATAAATTTTAACTTCATACTACATGGTCAAATATTCAAAGGGTATTATACAAGAACAGATTAAAAAATGGAAAAGAAGAAACTTTTTTTTTGGAGAAAAACTGGCATGTGATTCCTTCACAAGTCACAATCGTCTTTCCATTTGAGAAATGGCCAAATAATGCATATTGGGTTTTGAATATTCGAGGCTTTTGACGGTTGCTTTGCTTTTGCTTAGCTTATTAGCTCATTTTTCTCTCCCAACACTAGCAGATCCATTGCTCATTTATTAACTACTACAGCTTTAACTCCTGTTCATTATTTTATTAAACACTAAGAAGAAAACAAAAAGCCAACAATACCATAAAGCAAAGATTTCTGAAACGCGTAGAAACAAGGGAACTTCAAACAGTCCCTGAACTAGAAGAAGTAGAACGGAAACCCCATCAATGGATTTGCAGTTTTTTTGCAGAGTATTCTTAATTTCAGCCCTGATTTCACTTGTCTGTCAAGTATGCTCTGTTACAGCCGGTGATATAGTGCACGACGATGATTTAGCTCCAAAGAAGCCCGGTTGTGAGAACGATTTCGTTCTGGTATTAATTTTTCGAGAATGCTGCTTCTTTTGCTACTACCCAGTTCTTGTTTCCTCGTTTTCTCAACGGGGTTTTGCTTGAATTTTGGCTTTTGATTTCTTGAATGACTCAAATTTGTCTGTAAAAAGTAAACTAGCTTCATTTTGGTAAAATATTAGTAGATACAGCATGTTTTTATAGTCTTAACTAGGTGGATGAACCCGTGTCTTTTTCTTTTCTGATGCAATTGTAATTTGCTGATTTTTTATGCAGTTATTTCCCCTTGGAATTTCTATTTGCTTATTGTATATTACATTTCGAGATTGATAGTTACTTGCTGTTTGTCTTAGTGGTTTATCTTATAAAAATTCTACAAGTTGGAATGAGATGGGTCATATGGGATTTCCTGCACTCTGCCAACTGTCATTTTGTTTCCCCTTTTTAAGTT
This sequence comes from Gossypium rotundifolium, assembly GCA_025506655.1. Classification (NCBI taxonomy): domain Eukaryota; kingdom Viridiplantae; phylum Streptophyta; class Magnoliopsida; order Malvales; family Malvaceae; genus Gossypium; species Gossypium rotundifolium. Next base: position 168,303,587 of record CP106733.1, read on the forward strand.
TAGGGCTTTCCATGTTATCGGAGTCGAGTTGTTTTTTCAGAACTGATTTGTGCAGCTGTTGTATCTTGTTGAGCATTATCCTTGTTTATCTTTTGTCAATAGAGTTTAACTGTCAATTGTCTCAAAATTGATAGGTCAAAGTTCAAACTTGGGTTGATGGCATAGAGGATGCCGAGTTTGTCGGTGTAGGTGCCAGATTTGGTACTACTATAGTGTCGAAGGAGAAAAATGCAAATCAAAGACGCCTCATTCTTTCTGACCCTCGCGATTGTTGTAGTGCCCCAAAGAATAAGGTTTGTTTATTTTATTACTGATTTACCCTTACATCTTTGTATGACATGCACAACAAGCAAGTATAGTAGTAAGTTCAGTTACTAATATCAATGGTTTTCTTAGCTTGCTAATGATGTCATTATGGTGGACCGAGGTCACTGCAAATTCACAACCAAGGCAAACTATGGACAGGCAGCTCATGCTTCAGCTATTCTCATTATAAATAACCAAAAGGGTAATCAAGGCTTCTGGTCATTATTTGATTCATGTGTTAATTAGTTGGGGTTCTTAAGTGCATTGTTGTTTAAACTGGAAAAAAATGGACTTCCATCGTTTTTCCAAAATTTACCCTTTTGGATTGTCATAGAAAAATGTGGTTGGCAGAACTCACTTTTTAAATTATTGTTGGATGAGTAGTTTGACCTATAAAGATGACATGTTGGAGGACAAGTACATTGCTAAAGGTCAAACTCGTACTTTCCATGCAGAACTCTACAAGATGGTATGTGAGCCTGATGAAACTGATCTAGATATACATATACCTGCTGTCATGCTCCCACAAGATGCTGGTACAAGCTTGGAGAAAATGCTGATTAGTAATTCATCAGGTAAGCTTCCATTCTGTATTTGTTTTTCTTTAAATTTTCTCCAGCATATACTATCACCCTACTATGACCAATAAATGTTTCTTTCTAAATGCTTTGTGCTTTTGCAGTGTCTGTACAGCTTTACTCTCCGACACGACCTCTAGTTGACATAGCTGAAGTGTTTCTATGGTTGATGGCTGTTGGGACCATATTGTGTGCTTCATATTGGTCCGCATGGAGTGCAAAAGAAGCCGCAATTGAGCAGGACAAACTATTAAAGGTCAGATCAGTTAAATTTACGTATTTCCCATGCAGCATGTCCAGAGTTGTGTCATGTTTACAGCCATATTATGCTTATTAATTTGTAGACCTTATCTTGTAAATGCAGGATGCCTTGGATGAAATTCCAGACACCAGACCTGTAGGTTCTGGTGGAATTGTTGACATCAACACTACATCAGCCATCTTATTTGTTGTTGTTGCTTCTTGCTTCTTGGTTATGCTTTACAAACTTATGTCATATTGGTTTGTTGAGCTCTTGGTGGTTCTTTTCTGCATAGGTGGTGTGGAGGTACAACTTCCTTTCATTATTCATCTACGCATGCATGCATATGAAGCTTCGCTTAATTCATGTTATAGTTTTACATGCACAACATGTTTCTATAACATTACCATTTTTATTCTCACTTTTTGCCATATATTTCAATGAAATTTTTAACTCTAAAGTCTAATATATTTGCAGGGCCTTCAAACTTGCTCGGTTGCTTTACTGTCAAGGTATTTTATATTTCCTTCTTAGTATGAACTCAGTATCTTATGAGAAGTTTACATTAAAAGTTCTGCCAAGTCATCCACTTGTTGGTTTATTGTTGCTTGATTCTTGAATATTTATTGCTGAGCATGTATTATTATTTTATTTTTTGCATGATATGGTGAGGATGATGATAACATCAAAGTATTATGGGAAGTTGAATGGAAGGATTTAGTTTGAAAACTTTATCTGTTCGCAATGGGGTCAATCTCATCAATAGATAAAGAAAAATGGTTGGAGTTTGTAGCTATGGATGCTTATGATTTATTAGTTTCTATCTCTATTTCTACAACCTTCATTAGTTAAGTAAATTGACTTGCCTTTTCAACATTGTGAATAAATTTTTATATCTCACAGGTGGTTCATGCGTGCTGGAAAATCATACATTAAAGTGCCTTTCTTTGGAACTCTCTCATACCTTACGTTGGCTGTTTCCCCTTTCTGCATAGCATTTGCTGTTGTTTGGGCTGTTTACCGCAATGTTTCCTTTGCTTGGATAGGTCAAGATATACTAGTAAGGATATACTTTCTTGTTAATTTTCCTAATATAGTTCAAGATTGTTGAAGTTCAGTTATGTGAATGATCAAAAATCCTTTTCTCAGTCTAGATTTTTACACTTTCAATTGTTTGATGCACTAAAATTTGGGTTCGTTTAGCAACCATACATGAGAGTGAGTTCGATTGCTATGTGCTTCAACAATAGAATGTGCCTATCTTAGTCAACATTTGTACCTTATCTTGTGGAGTAACATTTTTCTTTCACAAAAATGGCAGAGTAGGTTTAAGACAAGTTTATGTTTCAACTAATAGACAATGTCTTTTGTTTTCCCTAAACCTATGGCTTTGCTAGAATATTCACTCCATGTAAATTTAGAATTCTCTAACCAGTCAGTATGGAGCTATCTTAAGTTTCCTGTATTCCAACACCACATTAACGAGTAATGATCTCTACCATCATTTAGGTGGATGGATATGAGACAAATGGCTTATTCCTAGTTCTTGTGCTTCTCTCGCCTTCTTTTTTTTTAATAAGATGTTGATGCAAGATTAACATGGCGGAGTTCAACTTATAATTTTGTTTTTTGCTCAGGGAATTGCTCTTATAATCACAGTTCTGCAAATTGTCCATGTACCTAATCTCAAGGTAGCATTACAACTTTATTTACTCCATCTCGTTATGTTTTAGACTTGTATGAATCGCCATTATATTCCTCGAGTTTTCTCTTTGGATGCCCCAAATAATCAAATATTCAATGATTTTGATCAATTCTACTATATCTAGGAAACAAATTGTTATTCTGACATATCTCTGAATCAGGTGGGAACAGTTCTACTCAGTTGTGCCTTCTTATACGACATCTTTTGGGTATTTGTTTCGAAAAAGTTGTTCCATGAAAGCGTGATGATTGTGGTAAGTAATGCGTCTTATCCAACTCTAGTCCATGTGCTATATCAGAATTAGAAGGTTAGTCTTTATACTATTAAGGATATTCAAAATATGAAAGGCTAGAAAGTAATTCTGATGTACTCGTGTCTATTGCATAGGTAGCTCGTGGGGATAGAAGCGGAGAGGATGGCATCCCAATGCTCCTGAAGATCCCACGCATGTTTGATCCATGGGGCGGTTATAGCATAATAGGATTCGGTGACATCCTTTTACCTGGACTGTTGATAACATTTTCACTCAGGTCTCAACTGTTTTCTTCTTTTGCTAAATCTTTTATTCATGTTGCTGTTCTGTACATGCAAAACTTGGCCCTTAAATATTCATACCTTTCTTCTACGAGAAAAATGCTCTTCCATACCCCTTCAAACAATGTGTTTTTAATTGGTTCTATAGTATAGCATGTCAAGAAAACAAGTGCAATGTCCACTGATGGAATACTTTATAGAGTATTTCATGTTTCAGGCTACAAATACAAAATTCATGCGTCAATTTCCCGGTCAAGGATTATCTGAAATTTTATTTCTCTTCATCTCATTAATCGGAAACAACGATCCCTTTCTTTCCCTTTCTATTATTCACCCAGAAGTTAGAACTCACTTGAATCGCTCGTGTAACAGGTATGATTGGCTGGCTAACAAGACTCTTCGAGCTGGCTACTTCTTGTGGGCAATGATTGCTTATGGCTTAGGTAAGAGTCGACAATGAAATCATTTTGGTTCCATAAACAAACAAACAAAAAAAAAACAGTAATTTTCTTGTTACTGTGACTGTTAAAACATTGTTTGTAGACAAGTGAATTAAAATATAACTTGTGAAAATTCCCTTCAGTATGTAGCCATTACCCATCATTCACTTGGATTTTACAAATGACAGTTTTCAACTCCTTTCTCACCCATGGCAGGTCTTCTCATTACATATGTGGCTCTAAATTTAATGGATGGACATGGTCAACCAGCACTCCTTTACATTGTCCCTTTTACACTAGGTAATATTTGTTACTAAAGACAGTTTTCTTCGAAATTGAAAGCTGCAGTCTCGTTTACGAAAATTTAATTATACCTTGTTGCAGGAACCTTTTTAACCCTAGGAAAAAAGAGAGGTGATCTAAGGGTTCTCTGGACAAGAGGAGAACCAGAAAGACCCTGTCCCCATATTCGACTAGAACACCAACATCATGAAGAGCTGGACGACGACGACCATTAGTAAGACCCATTCTCTGTAATTTATATTGTAGGAATTGTTGTGTGGCTGCGGCTGTTCATTTGGAAACTTACTTTAGCTCTAGCATAAATCTTGACGACCTTTGAAGACGAGGCTATGTATCATTCAAAAAAAAAAAAAAAGACAAAAGAAAGTGTGCATTGATAAGCTTCAAAGAATTGCAACCGTAGAATAGAATCTGAAGAATAAATCACACTGTTTTTTCTAAAATTTTCATTTACATCTTTAATGGCAAGGATGACCTGCTGCAATGTTGAAATGGGGTTCCATTATATGCCAATTATCATCTCTAGTTTGTTTTTTTAAGAGTAAATTTGTTCTTGATTTTCTGGAATTGAAATGAAGAAAGCCAAGTTCTCTGACGTAAAATCCGGTGATAAATCGTGGACTTGTACCCAGAAATCAGCGAAAAAGAAATCATGCCTTCAGGATTCTCCCCTTTCACTAATTTGTGAATTAGCAGTAGACAATTATTAAATGACCGAGACCCATTTGAGATCACCTTCTTCAGATCAATAAGATGGTTAAAACTGAATCAGATATAGACCACCCCTAATCGGTTTGATACTAGCTCCTTGTATAGCTCTACGTAAGGATAACAATCTACATTCCATCGCTGCAAAATTGATTACTCTTTCACTCTAAAATTTACCGTCTAAACAAAGTTCATAGTCCATCTCCTCTTCTTGTATCTCTTCCGCGTTGATCACCAATTCCCTTTTCTTTTTTTTTTCTTTTTTTTTGGCAAAGATGAGTTTTGAAAATCTGATTCCAGTTAGAGAAGCAAACTATCGAAAGAACACGAAAATTGATTGACAATCAATACTAAACGGCATGGCCACTACTTGGAAAAAGAATAATTAAAATATTTTTATAATTAATAAGTTTTTATTATTTTTAATTAAAAATTATTGAATATAAAATTTAAAAATAATAAAATAAATAGTATAATGATAAATAAAAAATAGATAAAATTATAAATTAATAAAAGATAAAAAGGTCAATGTACTATTTGCCACCAAAGTTGCACCCCATTATTACTTTGGTACCTAAAAGGTTTTCTGTATCAATTTGCTACTGAAGTTTTCAATCCGTTATTAGTTTGCCGCCGGTTAACAATGTTGATCTTTATTTTTCAGAAATAAATTAAAAATCGAAAAAAGGAAAAGAAAATAGCAAAAATATCAAAAAATTCTCAATTTTTAAATAAAAATATAGAATTATATCAAAATCCTAGAATTTAAAAAGTATTTATTTTATTTTTAAAAATACATAAAACACAAAGAAGAGATAAAATACAAAAATTGTCAAACAAATTTAGAAAATCTAAAAATTTTAACAAATCAGAAAAAAATATAGAAAGTTATATAAATTTTCTAGAAATTGAAAAAATATTTTCTATTTAAAAATACATAAATTTTAAAATTTCAAAAATACAAAATTGTAAATTTTTTTAGAAAAGTCTCAATATATATATAATCAGAAAAAAGTATGGAAAGCTTTAAATTATTGAAAACATTTTTTTCACTTTGCCATACTATAATATATTTTAAAGATTTTGAATCTAATAATCGAATTTAAAGTTTTCGATATAAAATAAAGAAAAAAACAAAATCACACCTTTTTTTTTATTTTATATTTTCATTCACATATTGTAAAGCTTTCCATAATTTTCTGATTTTTAAAAATTTTGAGATTTTTTAAAGTTTTTTTTGACAATTTTTGTAATTTGGCTCTCTTTTTCTAACTTAATGTATTTTTAAACATGTTTTTTTAATTTCTGGAAATCTTATATAACTTTTCATATATTTTTCTGATTTGTTAAACTTTTTAAAATTTTTTAATTTGTTTGGCAATTTTTGTATTTTCTCTCTTCTTTGTGTTTTATGTACTTTTAAAATATATTTTTTAATTATGGGATTTTTATATAAATTTTTTTCTGATTTTAAACAAAATTGAGAAATTTTCTTATTTTCCCTTTTTTTATTTTTTAATTTATTTCTGAAAATTAAAGTTTGGGTGATGTGGTGCGCCACATAACCTTTTCTAATGTCGTTAATGGCTGAGGCAAATTGATAACAAATTAGAAGCTTTAAATACCAAACTAATACCAAAATAATTTTAGGTACCAAAGTGATAATTAGGAACAACTTTAGGAGGTAAATAGTATATTAACCGAAGATAAAATTACCTTTTATTTAAATTTCATTTAATAAATGAACTTTTAGCATGGATTTAAATATTTTTCTATTTAAATAATACTAGATTGAAAAATTATACAATAAATATATTTATTAAAAGTTGATGTAAAAAGAAGTGTAGTTTTAGTTAAAATAGTGAAATTAAAAGTTTAAAATTTATTATGTCTTTGGGTTAAAACTAGTTTCTTTCCCATGCAGACTTACAAGTTAATTGTATTTAATATCTAATATTTTTATAATTAATTATTTTAATTTAAAAATAATAAGTGATAATTTGTATAGTTATTTTTAAAATATTTTAAAAACTTTTTAATTATTAAAAGAATATTTAATGTATTACTAATTTAAAAAAAGTTTTAGAATTATGTTTTTAGGAAAAAATATAAAACATTTTTAATCTGATTTTGAAAAAATAAAAAAGGTTTATTAAAACTTAAAATAATTATGTAGAATAATTTTTTAAAATGATTTTATAAAAAATGTTTATAGAAAAATAATTAAAAACGTTGTCGAAACCATTTTTTTGTTTGGAAAACAGGCCGACTTTAAAAAGGAAAACGGAGTCGCCACCAATCTTTTTTGAAGTGCGATTGGGCCACTTTAGAAAACATTTTGGTTTACGGATTTTAAGAAAATGGGCTAGGGAGTCGGTTACGCACGAGGAAGGATTAGCACCCTCACAACGCCCAAAATTGGTACCGTATTGATTGATTAATGTCCTTAATATCAAAAATTAGAAAATATTTTAAAGTATGGAAAAAAAAATGTTTGGATGACTCGTATTGGATATCAAAGCCCTCTTGTTCCGAAAAGCTGAAATGTCATGTCCAGCACGATAGGACACGATGCTCCAAACTTTCGATACCAAGATCATTTTATGATTTCCAAAATACATGTAGTGCAATTTGAAAAGGATATTTCACTATTTGGATAAACTAAAACTCAAACCCAAAGACGATTGGATACGATTCCTTGGATTTCCAATCATGAAATATTGCCCTTATTTAAGAAATACGATAAAAAATCATGAAGGATATCTAGTTGTTTAGATGAATGTAAAATCGAAACCCAAAGACGATTGGGCACGAATTTCTTGAACTTCCAAACACAAAACATTGCCTTATTAAAAAAATACGATTGAAATCTTTAAAGGACATTTAGTGATCTGGATTTAACGAAAAAATCGAAGCCCAGCACGATTGAGCACGATTTCTCGAACTTCCAACCACATAATGTTACCTTTGAAAAACTTTCTATGAATTTTGAAAAAAAGCAAAAATAAAAACGCTGAAACGTAAACACGATGATAATAAGGGATAACAACCATAAATACAAAAGGGAAGAGGAAAATAAACAATAATATTATGAATAAAAAATATGACAAATAAAACAAATAGTAATAATAAGTTTAAAGGAAAAAATTAATAATAAGGAAGGAAAATATTAAATTTAATAGTAATAACAAAAATAATAGTAGTAGAATAAATAAAAGTAAGATTAACAATGAAAATAATAGAAATAACAAGGAAATAGTAGTGAAATAATAAAATAATAGTAATCCTAACAATAATAATAACAATAATAGTAAGACATAGTGTTAGAAATAAAATAATAATAGAAATATTGGAAAAGACAATAATAATAAATAGTAATATAGAAAAACAATAATGGAAAAAAAATATAAGGACCGTAAAAATATGATTAGTAACAATAATATATATATATATAAATTATAGTAACAATAAAATTAATTAGTAACAATATATATTAGAGATACCTGATTTTGAAAATAAAACAAAATAAAAAAAAAGGGTAAATTAAACTTAAAATAGGAGTTTGGGGCACATTAAAAAACAAAAGGAGGCTAAATGGACCAAATCGTGACGTGCGCGCAATTTAGGGGGACCGACATAGCAAATAATCCCACCCTTTAAACGCAGCACCGAAGTAACGGACTAAATCGAAATAAGGAGCAAACTTTTGGGCCAAATCGGGAATAAAGAAAACCTGATTATGAAACCACGAAAAAGCGGAGGGGCTAAACGAGCAATTAGCCCATCCCTAGCAAAACACGCGGATCCTAGCCTCATGCTTGGTCGGTCATGGTCGAGGCCCAAACGACGTCGTTTGGCCTCGACCCCAAAGCTCAAAACGCGCTGCTTTTATTCTTCTATATAAACAACATTTCCCTAAAAAAAAAAAATCATTTTCCTCCTTTCTCCAAAAAACCCACAAAAATTCTCTCAAAACTCTCTCTCTCCCTCTCTGTCCGGCCTGGATTCCGGCCAAGGCATGATCGCCGGACCACCGTCTGGCTGCCGTCGCCGGCCACCGTTCTGAAAAAAGTAAGTTTTTTTTCTTCTTTTTTTTTTGAAAAAGTACGATATTTTTTTAAAAACAGAAAACCACAAAAAAAAGATTCGAAAAAAGGGAAAAAAAATAAACAACACGAAAAAAGGAAAAAAAAAAGGAACCTTTGCTCTTTTTCTCTGTATTTCTTTGAACTTTTTTCTGTTTACAAGTGTCTTTTCTTTTGTATCTCTAAAAAGCCCCCGTTTTTACACTGTTTATTTCGGTTTTTATAGTCTTATCCCGAAGCCCCCCTCAAAGATTAGAACTCTCCCTATTTGTTGCTGCTGCTTTTCTTTTTCTTTCGCAGGTACAACGCCGTGGTCACGCACAACGCGGAGAGGAGCCGTGCGGCGTGGGGACCTGCTAGCGAGACGTGCGGCGCGAGGGCTTCTGCCTGACCTAGGGTCTTCTTTGGGTTTGGGCCACCTTGTTTTGGGCCTTTTATTCTTTTTGTTATTGTAAATGGATGGACTGCATTGGGCTCCGAGTTTTTTTTTTAAAAAATTGGGCCTTACAGCTGCCCCTCTTTGCTCATTGTCGTGCAACGATAATAGAGCAAAGACTTTAAAATGACCAATTTTGCCCCAGCTTGTTCGATCTTAACTTCTTGATGCTTCCTTTTTCCAGGTAGCTTTATTCCACCCACTGCATTCCAGAGGTATAGAAGTTTTGTTTCGATCTGCTATCTTTAGCCTGCTCCACTCCTGCTCAGTGGAGATAAGGTTTCAGTCTTCGATCTGCCCCACTCCTGCCCAGTGGATATAAGATCTGCAGCTTTCGATCTGCTCTACTCCTGCTCAGTAGAGATAAGATCTGTTGTCTTCAATCCGCCCACTCCTCGCCAGGTGGAGATAGGATCTACTATCTTTAACTTTCTCTACTCCATTTCGGTAGAGATAAGGCTTTGGTCTTTCGATCCGCTCTCTCCTCTTTCAGTAGAGATAAGATCTGTTGTCTTCAATCCGCTCCACCTTTCCAATGGAGATAGGATCTACTATCTTTAGCTGCTCCACTCGCTTTCGGTGGAGATAAGGCTTCAATCTCGATCTGCTCCACTCCTGCTCAGTGGAGATAAGATCTGTTGTCTTCAATCCGCTCCACTCTCCTTTCGGTGGAGATAGGATCTACTATCTTTAGCTGCTCCCACCTTTCCGGTGGAGATAAGGCTTCAATCTTCGATCTGCTCCACTCCTGCTCAGTGGAGATAAGATTTGTTGTCTTCAATCCGCTCCACTCCTACTCAGTGGAGATAGGATCTACTATCTTTAGTCTGCTCCACTCCTGCTCAGTGGAGATAAGGCTTCAATCTTCAATCTGCTCCACTCCTGCTCAGTGGAGATAAGATCTGTTGTCTTTAATCCGCTTCACTCCTGCTCAGTGGAGATAGGATCTACTATCTTTAATCTGCTCCACTCCTGCTAAGTGGAGATAAGACTTGTCTTTGATCTGCTCTACTCCTGCTCAGTAGAGATAAGATCTGCTGCTTCAATCTGCTCCACTCCTGCTCAGTGGAGATAGGATCTACTATCTTTAGCTTTGCTCTCTCTCTGCCTTCGGTGGAGATAAGACTTGTCTTGGGTGGAGATAAGACTTGTCTTCTTGATTTGCTTTCTACTCGCCTCGGTGGAGATAGAGATAAGATCTGCTTGTCTTCAATCCACTCCACTCCGCCCACTCTTTCGGTGGAGATAGGATCTACTATCTTTAGCTCTGCTCTTCACCTTCAATCTGCCCTCCCGGTGGAGATAAGGCTTCAATCTTCGATCTGCTCTATCACTCTCCACCTTTCGGTGGAGAGAGATAAGATCTGTTGTCTTCAATCCGCTCCACCTCGCTCGGTGGAGATGGGATCTACTATCTTTAGTCTGCTCCACTCTCGCCATTGGAGATAAGGCTTCAATCTTCAATCTGCTCCACTCCGCTCCACTCTGCTTTCGGTGGAGATAAGATCTGTTGTCTTCAATCCGCTCCACTCCTCGCCGGTGGAGATAGGATCTACTATCTTTAGCTCTACTATCTTTAGCACTCCTCGCTTAGTGGAGATAAGGCTTCAATCTTCGATTTGCTCTACTCTCCTTTCAGAGAGATAAGATCCGTACTCTTCTGTAACTCCCATTAACTTTGCTACATTGTCCTCTGGGGGACCTACCTGTAGAAGTGATTTCATGGGGTCTATGCTTATGTCAAAATGATTAGGATGTCATGAAAGATGCTCCTAACCATATGTATCATGAATGTTATGAATAGATGCAAAATGTCATGAGAATGATTCATTTTTAACACTTGGGCTGTTATTGCTTGCTGCTTATTAAGGTGACCCCTGACGTATATCTTCTCTGTTCAGCTGATTCTTCTAACAACTAATCTGAAGATGTCGTCACTGCTTAAACCCTTATCTCAAGTCTCTGAGCCCTTTTAAGCCTGGTTAGTTCTAAAAAAATTATCCTGTTTTGGATTCTTGTATTTTTTAGAAACTTTCAGAGTAGTGCATAAAACTTCTTTTGTGAAAGTATTATTAGTTCAGTAATCATTATTTCCAAGAAAAATGCTTGAAACAAGACTAAAGAAATGAATAAAACTGAAATTCATTCGGGATAAAAACCCGTGAAAAATGGGTTGAACAAGGAAAACAAATTCCATTAGGGTGCAATATGAATAAGAATGGTATTGATGCCCCGGATATCACAGTCTGAGCTTTTCTGTATGTACTTCTTGAAGACCACTCTGAGTCCAACATGTGTCTAGAAGATCCATGGTACCTTGTAGGTGCCCCAAGACGTAACATATCTCCTCATTGTTAATTCAAGTATAGCGAAACTCAGATGCCCCTCACGAGTTGATCATAATTTGAGCCCCTTTTGGGTTTTCAACTCAAAGCCCCTTTGGTCTCAAAGCGCCCTTTGCGGGTTTTCACTTTGGCCTCTCCGATTTTTTTTTTACGCAAGATGCCCTTTGTGGGTTTTCATCTTGGTCCACTTTCAAGCGAAGTACTTCTTGACTGAGTCTGCGTTAATTGGAATTGGCAGACTTTTGCCGTCCATCTCGGTTAGTATCAAAGCTCCTCCAGAAAAGGCCTTCTTTACAACATAGGGTCCTTCCCAATTAGGCATCCACTTTCCCCTGAAGTCCTTTTGTATAGGGAGGATCTGTTTCAACACCAAGTCTCCTTCATAGAATACCCTGGGGCAGACTTTCTTATTGTAAGCTCGCATCATCCGCTTCTAGAACAATTGACCATGACGAATAGCTCTTAGCCTCTTTTCCTCAATCAGATTCAGTTGATCATATCGAGATTGAACCCATTCTGCTTCGTCCAACTTTAGCTCTGACAAAACCCGGAGTGAAGGGATCTCAACTTCAATAGGCAAAACTGCTTCCATCCCATAAACCAACGAGAAAGGAGTTGCCCCAGTAGAGGTTCTAACCGATGTTTGATAGGCGTAGAGGACAAGCGGTAACTTTTCATGCCAGTCATTGTAAGTCTCAACCATTTTCCCCACAATTCTCTTGATATTTTTATTGGTCGCCTCGACTGCTCCATTCATTTTCGGGCGATATGGCGACGAGTTATGGTGCTTAATATTGAACTGACTACAGACTTCCGCTATCGCTTTATTGTTCAAGTTTAGTGCATTGTCAGACACGATCTTTTCTGGCATACCGTAGCGACATATGATCTCCTTCTTCAAAAACTTGCTAACTACCGTCTTCGTGATATTAGCATATGAAGCTGCCTCTACCCATTTGGTGAAGTAATCAATGACCACGAGGATGAAACGATGTCCATTAGAAGCTTTCGGTGAGATCGGCCCAATGACATCCATGCCCCACATTGAGAAAGGCCATGGAGAAGTCATAACATGAAGAGGTGAATGAGGCACATGGATCTTGTCTTCATAAACCTGGCACTTATGGCACTTCTTGGCATAACGAATGCGATCTCTTTCCATCGTGGACCAATAATACCCAATCTCATGATTTGCACGCCATCGTAAACCCATTGGCATGTGTTCCATGACCTATCATGGACTTCCTCTAGATTTTCCTAGCTTCAACAAAGATCCACACATCGAGCAACACTTGATCCTCCTCTTTTATACAGGATCTCTCCATCTAGGACATAGTCATTGGCAAGTCTTCTCAATGTTTTCTTATCATTTTCAGTCGCTTGATCGAGATATTCACGGCTTTTCACATATTGCAGAATATCATAGTACTAAGGATGATCATCTCTCTCTTCCTCTTTTTCAATATTAAAACAATGAGTGAACCCATAAATACTCATTTGGATAGGCTTCATACCCTCCTGCTCATTCACTTTGATCATAGAAGCTAGAGTGGCCAAAGCATCAGCCATCTGGTTTTCATCACGCGGGAGGTAAAAGAATGTGATATCATCAAACTCCTCAATTAGTTCCAAAACTAACATTCGATAGCTGATCAGTTTAGGATCTTTTGTTTCCCATTCTCCTTTGAGCTGATATATGACAAGGGCAGAGTCTCCGTATACTTCTAGCACCTTAACTTTGTGGTCTATGGCTGCTCAGATCCCCATGATACACGCTTCGTATTCTGCCATGTTGTTTGTGCAATCGAAGTCTAACTTGCAAGTGAATGGATAGTGTTCTCCATTTGGGGATACCAGGACCGCCCCAATTCCATTACCAACGGCATTTGACGCTCCATCGAAGTTCATCCTCCAAGGGTGATCTTCTAGGATACCTTCCTCGATCCGCCACAAACATCAACTCTTCATTGGGAAAATCGAAATTAAGGGCTCATAATCATCTAGTGCCTGCATAAGAAATCGCTATTGCACTCCCTTCACCGCCTTACGGTTCACATAGACAATGTCGAACTCGAGAGAGCAAAATTTGCCATCGGGCCATTCTTCCATTCAGGGCGATCGACTCTATCATGTATTTTAGAGGGTCCAATTTCGAGATTAACCAAGTTGTGTGGTACAACATGTACTGCCTCAACCTCCGAGTTGTCCAGACCAATGCACAACACAATTTCTCAATTGGCGAGTATCTCATTTCACACTTGGTGAATTTCTTATTGAGGTAATATATCGCTCTTTCTTTCCTCCCTGTCTCATCGTGTTGGCCTAGCACACATCCCATTGAGTTATCGAACACTGTCAAATACAAAATCAAGGGTCTATTAGGACTGGAAGGCATTAATACTGGGGTGTTGGACAAATATTGTTTAATCTTGTCAAACGCCCTCTGGCATTCATCATCCCAAATGCCTGGATTGTACTTCTTAAGAAGACGGAATATTGGATCACATTTCTCAGTCAATTGTGAAATAAACCGAGCGATATAATTCAATCTCCCTAGAAAACCTCGGACTTCCTTACGAGTGCGGCGGAGGTAATTTTGTATGCTGCCTTGACTTTATCTGGATCTACTTGATTCCTTTTGACCGACCACGAAACCCAATAGCTTCCCTGATCGAGCCCCGAAGGTACATTTGGCTGGATTGAGCTTCAGCTGAAATTTCCTCAATCTCAGGAATAGCTTCCTCAATACTTGCCCATGCTCCCCTTCCGTTCGAGACTTTGCGATCATGTCGTCGACGTAGACCTCAATCTCCTTATGCATCATGTCATGGAACAAGGTTACCATAGCCCTTTGGTATGTTGCTCCCGCATTCTTTACCCAAATGGCATCACTTGGTAACAAAAAGTCCCCCATAAGGTTATGAAGGTGGTCTTTACCATGTCCTCAGGATGCATCTTTATTTGATTGTATCCCGAGAAATCGTCCATGAAGGAGAAAAATGAAAACCCCGCCGTGTTATCCACTAAAGTGTCAATGTGAGGTAGTGGGAAGTTGTCTTTCGGGCTAGCCTTATTTAGGTCTCTGTAATCGACACACATCCGGACTTTTCCATCCTTTTTGGGGACAGGAACCACGTTGGCTACCCATTCTGAGTAATTTACTACTCGTAAGAATCCAGCATCAAATTACTTCTTGACTTCTTCCCTTATCTTTACTGTGTGACATCGGGTCTCATCCTTCGAAGCTTCATTGGACCGAAACACATTCTCCTTTTATGGGGATACGATGTACCGCAATATCAGCACTCAACCCTGGCATGTCTTGATATGACCACGCGAAGACATCTTTGAACTCTAGCAGAAGTCTAATGAGGTCCTGCCTTGTTTCATGGGTTATCAGTACCTGATTTTCACTTCTTTCCCATCCTCTGAAGCACATTTTCAATTGTCTCTTCGTGAGGTAGAATCGCTTCTCCTCCCGCTCTACCATCCTTAACAAATCCAGGATAAATCATAATCTTCGTCATCCAGAAAGTCCCGAGATCCCTCCGGCACGTGTCTTGCTCATAAGGGAATTACGAGTTCATAGCGATTATCACTCATGACGTCGATATCCGGGGACCTATGGTAGGTATAAAGAATATTCAATGAAAATGAATTTAAGGACGACTTATTTATGCTTTATGATTATGAATGGAGTGGAACAGAAGTAGAAGAATTATTGCATGAAATGGAAAGAAAAATGCACTTCTTATTGAAAATAATGATGCGTGAACATGCCTATTTCACAAAAAATTCTTATTGTTCCTAGGCTTGAAACAACAAGTGTGTTTTGAACATTACTCTGTTTTATTCCTAAAAACTACAGGAATTTCTTCCGCAGTCCAGTTGTCCAGAACACTTCCAGGCTCGTAAGGGCGAATACCCGCCAAGTTTCTTCTCCTCGAACTTCCTTCAGCCACAGCGTTGATGTTCAAACTTCTCATCATGTCTTCAGCTGTTTCCTCATTCATGTCCTCCTGTCCTGAATGAATAATCCCTCCTGACACGAATGAATTAGATATATGGGGAAAGGTCATTAAACCCTACTCAATCTCAGTACCATTCAATCGTGCCCTTCGTCTTTCACGCTTTCTCTCCAGCTCCTCCTTTCTCTGTTTGGTATTTGGTCTATACCCTAGACCAAAGTGATCATGTTTGTTAACCAATCCTGGTACTCTGACCGGGCCCTGAAGGTATTTTTCGAGTCTCCTTTCAGGTACTGCTCCTTTTTCTACCGTCATCTGTAGGCCCATCCTTGTGGCTTTAGAGATTTTTGGCACCGGGACCTTGTCACCTTCACTGATGAAAGTCGCATTTACAAACTCTAATAACCTGAAGGAGCACTCTACGGCCTCCGTATCATTCTCTATGTACGGTGCATCACTAGTAACGGACGCGATGATATCCTCCTCTGCATTTATGGTTATCAACCGACCCTCTGTTACTAATTTTAATTTTTGGTGCAATATCGATGGTACAGCTCTCGCTGAGTGGATCCACGGCCTCCCCAATAAGCAATTATAAGAAGGCTTGATGCTCATCACAAGGAAATCTACCTCGTACGTATTTGGCCCAATTAGGAGGGGTATCTCGATCCTTCCCATTACTTCTCTCTCGGTGCCATCGAATGCTCTCACTATATTTTGGCACGTTTTCATGTGAGCGTCTCTACGTAACTTTGTCCGGTGGAGAGAGGCAAAACATTCGATCTTAGAGCCATTGTCAATTAATACCCCTGGCAGTGTATACCCTTTGCATCGGGTAGTGATGTGCAATGCCTTGGTAGATCCCCTGCCCCCCGGTGGTATTTCGTCATCACTGAACGAGATAAAATTATCTGCGCTCATGTTATTTACAAGACGATCCAGCTTATTTACCGAAATGTCATCAGCAATATAAATCTGGTTCAATGCTTTCATTAACGTACTACGGTGTCCTTCTGAGTTTAACAGTAAGGTCAATACCGATGTGCGTGTCGGCTGCTTGTATAACTGTTCCACCACACTGTACTCACTGTGCTTCAGGAACTTCAAGAACTCCCCGGCCTCATCCTCTGTTACTGGTTTATTAACAAGTGGTCCTGTCTTCTCATCTCCCCTTCTCGTCATAAAGGACTCAACTTCTGGGTCGAGTATGCTGACCGAATTCTTTTTCCCGAAAACTATCATAGTACAATCGTAATTCCAAGGTACCCTCTTGTCATCTTTATAAGAAAAAGTCACGGGTTTCTAAATTACGATCTTCGGTGTATTCTTAGAAAGAAAAATTACAGGTTTTCTGATTACGACCCTCGGTGCCACCTTCACCCCGGCCTCATCAACCCCTGGCCGCGTGATAATCACACGTGGGTGATTGACTTTAAGGATCCTTTCTGCTGACCCTCCTTCTGTGGAACATACATCCTCTCTTTCCACCAAGTCAAAGAACTCCAGCTCTTTATTATCCATTAGCCCTTGTACTAGGGCTCTAAATTCATCACATTGCTGGATTTCATGGCCTTACCTGTCATGGAACTCATAGTAGTTCCCTGTATCTTGAAATCTGCTCACATTCTCCTACAGAACTAACCCAACCTTCTGCATTTCTTTCCAAACCATTCTTAATGGGGTTCTGACCTCAGCAATCTCCTGTTTGAACCTCCCCCCCTGTTTTCAACTATCGCGTTTACCCCATTATCAGCATGACTGGGTAACCGATTTCCTCCACCAGGTGGGTCATTGAAGTCTACCACTCCCGCCTTGATAAGTCGCTCGACTAGTCTTTTGAATGAAGTACGCTTCTCTCGAGTGACTACTACATCCGCATGGTACTCACACCGGCGTTTGTGTCATACCACTTAGGATATGGAGGTTGCGGCGACTTCAAGTAAAATGGGGACACGACATGCGCGTCGAATAAAGTCTTATACAACTCCTTATACGTCACCAAGATAGGAGTAAATTGAATCTCTCGATCCTCTCGTCTCGTGTTGGGCTCTTGTCTTGGTGAACTGCTTGCGCCCATACCATAACTCTCGGTTGGGTAATAGTAACGGGTTTAGGATAACCCGTGCTTATATTCCCCACTTCAGCTTCCCTTTTCTTCGGCGCAACTCTTCTTGTGCTCTCTCCGGCCTCTATCTTCCCACACCTGATCGCGTTCTCTATCATTTCGCCTGACATCACCATGTCTGCGAAACTCTTAGTCGTGCCTCCTAACATGTGGTTAATGAAAGGTGCCTTCAAGGTATTGATGAAGAGCATGGTCATTTCCTTTTCTAGTAATGGTGGCTGGACCTGTGTAGCGACCTCCCTCCATCTTTGGGCTTACTTCCTGAAGCTTTCACTTGGCTTTTTCTCCATGTTTTACAATGTGATCCTGTCAGGTGCTATATCGGTCACATGGCCGTAATGCTTGATGAAAGCCTGCGCCAAATCTCTCCACGATTTGATTTGGGTACAACTCAACTGGTTGTACCATTTTGCTGCAGCCCCAATTAAACTATCCTGAAAGCAATGGATCAACAACTGGTCATTGTTGACATATCCTGTCATTCTCCGACAGAACATCGTAATATGGGCCTCAGGGCAGCTAGTCCCGTTGTACTTTTCGAACTCTGGCATCTTGAACTTTGGAGGAAGTACTAAATCTGGGACTAGACTCAGCTTCTTAGCATCCACTTCGCATTGGTGATCAGCACTTTCCAATGCTCGAAACTTCTCTTCCAGCCATTTGCATCGATCCTCGAACTCTTTTGGAAGCTCTGCTTTTACTTTCTCCCCTTCTGCCACCTCATCGAAGTTTGGGACCATTGGTTTTACCAAATTGACCTCGGGGTTAGAGCTCGAGCCCGCGAGGAAATTTACCAGTACCGGAGCACCGGATTGGTGCTGAGGCTTGATATTGACCGACACTCTCGATGGTTGCACTTGGGAACTTGTCGGGGCCAGGCCCGGAGGGCAAGTAAAATCTTCATTATCTTCTCCGGTATCGACCATAGGCCTTTTTCCGTTTCTGTGCCCTCCAGGTCAACAAGCGTGTTAGTGGCTCATCATGCTTCTCAGGATTCCAACATTTGATCCTCATATCCTGTTGGATCTTGGCTAACTGCTCTTGCATCTGAGCCTGCAGTTGGTCTTGCATCTCTTTTTGCATCTGCTCTAACTTTTCTATCATTTGATCCATTGCTCTCGTCTTTTTTCGAGTGTAATAGCGGTGTTCCAGGATAACTATAGTATGACCTCTAGTTAATAGGGTTGTCTTATAATATTTAATGCAAATGTAGTGATGCAGTGCCAATGCATGAAATGTAATGCAAATGAATGAATGCAAAAATAAAAAGAGTCGATTTTGATTCAATTTCTTTTAGAATACTCATTGAAAAAGACAAAACCCTTTACATAAAACAGAGTCACATATACGACCTAGCACGAGCAAAGGAGCATACCCAACAGCTCCCCAGATCCCTAACAGAGGAACCCAATCATAACTCCCACACCGGTAGAGGATTTCATCGGGAACGAACCAAGGAGCTCTCCATTCCACATCCTTTTCCTGAAGATTCTAAAGAAGCGCGATCCAGTTCTCTTCTGATATGTCATCTCTCCTAGGCGCGGCGGTCAACTCCTTTAACGGGGAGTAATTCGCAAAAAAGACCCGACAAGAATTTTTATCTACTTTCCAGAAATGGCTATGGAACCACCCCAACAACAGTTGTGCGCATCCCATGAATCTTCCCTCACCTGCTCTTCGGCACGAGCTCAAAGATTTAAATGTTTCGGCGAGAATCGTTGGTACCGGCGAAACCCCTTTGTCAAGACGGTCGAACAAATCAATAACTGCTTCGTCTACATGCCTCAAAGCCTTGGGAAAAATTACCAAACCATAGATACTTAAGGCAAAAATGTCGACTTTCCTCTTCATATCCGGGTGTGCCGTCATCAGGTCCCTTAAGTTTACCCAAGGAATGCATTTTCCTTCACCCTTCTGCTGAATTCGTGCCATGACCCACTGTTCGCTCATCCCAGTGATACTCATCAGCTTCTTTACAAAAGTCAGTGCATTAGCGGCCCTGAAGTAAATTTTGTCGACCCGAGCCCTTTAACTGCGAAGCAAAGCCGTATATTCCTCCACGGTAGGCACCAAGTCTACTTCTCCAAACGTAAAACAGCTATACGCGGGATTCCAATATTGAGTTATAGCCCGAAACAAGTGCTTGTCCACTCTAATGTCGAGTAAGTAAGGTAGATCACCGTAATTAATGTAGAACAGTTGCCTAGTTGCTTCATCCCAACCAGCCCATATATCTCTTAGTTCCTGGAGCTCATTCTGCGTCACACTGATGCGAGTGAAGTCCAATAATTCTGATGTGTAGCCTTCAGTTAGGCTATCCCCCTTCTCAAGCTGTGTCTTCTCTGACCATATACGCACGGCCGCATTATCCTCTACTTTATCAAGAAATCCGTCTCCCATAACAAATATTCTAACTTAGTAATTAAAACAGGAATCGAAGCCTTTTAAGTATGAAATGACATGCAAATATGACCAAAATAAAACAAGTTAGTATCACATAAAAGTAACCAAAGCAAGTGAAAAAAATGTCTAACCACTACATAGGTAGCCACTAAGGTTTAGCATGGCTCTACCTAGGGTGGGCTCTTAAGGTTCACTATATGTGGTTTGGTTCTAAAGAAAGAAAAGGGTACCTGAACCAGCAAATTCCTCAATCCTCACCCATTATAGGCTCATATAGATCGAGTTCGGTTCAGGGGAATGCATTTCCCTATGGCCATGCGGAGGTGAAAACCTCACGGAACCATAAGTACGGATGTATCCCGGAAGCGGTCCCCTAGCCCATGCGGAAGTGAAAACCTCACGAAGGCATAGTTTCTCGCTCCCACTTAAAGGATGTGACCACAACGGTCATGCAATATGAATGCATTATATTCTATGTGTCTCAAACCAAAACAGATATATGACACGACACAGACCCTATGCAGATGAAAACGAAAGAGAGGGAAAAAATTTATTCTTGATAAAAAGGACATTAATCAACCAATTTTACAGCTTGACTCTCTTAAGGTCCCCAGTGGAGTCGCCAAGCTGTCGAAACCATTTTTTTTGTTTGGAAAACAGGCCGACTTTAAAAAGGAAAACGGAGTCGCCACCAATCTTTTTTGAAGTGCGATTGGGCCACTTTAGAAAACATTTTGGTCTACGGATTTTAAGAAAACAGGCTCGGGAGTCGGTTACACATGAGGAAGGATTAGCACCCTCGCAACGCCCAAAATTGGTACCGTGTTGATTGATTAATGTCCTTAATATCAAAAATTAGAAAATATTTTAAAGTATGGAAAAAAAATGTTTGGATGACTCGTATTGGATATCAAAGCCCTCTTGTTCCGAAAAGCTGAAATGTCATGTCCAGCACGATAGGACACGATGCTCCAAACTTTCGATACCAATATCATTTTATGTTTTCCAAAATACATGTAGTGCAATTTGAAAAGGATATTTCACTATTTGGCTAAACTAAAACCGAAACCCAGCACGATTGGGTACAATTCCTTGGATTTCCAATCATGAAATATTGCCCTTATTTAAGAAATACGATAAAAAAATCTGTGAAGGATATCTAGTTGTTTAGATGAACAGAAAATCGAAACCCAGCACGATTGGGCACGAATTTCTTGAACTTCCAAACACGAAACATTGCCTTATTAAAAAAATACGATTGAAATCTTTAAAGGACATTTAGTGATCTGGACGAACGAAAAAAATCGAAGCCCAGCACGATTGAGCACAATTTCTCGAACTTCCAACCACATAATGTTACCTTTGAAAAACTTTCTATGAATTTTGAAAAAAAGCAAAAATAAAAACGCTGAAACGTAAACACGATGATAATAAGGGATAACAACCATAAATACAAAAGGGGAAGAGGAAAATAAACAATAATATTATGAATAAAAAATATGACAAATAAAACAAATAGTAATAATAAGTTTAAAGGGAAAAAAATTAATAATAAGGAAGGAAAATATTAAATTTAATAGTAATAACAAAAATAATAGTAGTAGAATAAAAAAAGTAAGATTAACAATGAAAATAATAGAAATAACAAGGAAATAGTAGTGAAATAATAAAATAATAGTAATCCTAACAATAATAATAACAATAATAGTAAGACATAGTGTTAGAAATAAAATAATAATAGAAATATTGGAAAAGACAATAATAATAAATAGTAATATAGAAAAACAATAATGGAAAAAAATATAAGGACCGTAAAATATGATTAGTAACAATAATATATATATATATAAATTATAGTAACAATAAAATTAATTAGTAACAATATATATTAGAGATACGATTTTGAAAATAAAGCAAAATAAAAAAAGGGTAAATTAAACTTAAAAGCAGGAGTTTGGGGCACATTAAAAACAAAAGGAGGCTAAATGGACCAAATCGTGACGTCTGCAATTTAGGGGACCGACATAGCAAATAATCCCACCCTTTAAACGCAGCACCGAAGTAACGGACTAAATCGAAATAAGGAGCAAACTTTTGGGCCAAATCGGGAATAAAGAAAACCTGATTATGAAACCACGAAAAGCGGAGGGGCTAAACGAGCAATTAGCCCATCCCTAGCAAAACACGCGGATCCTAGCCCCTGTGCGGGTCGGGTCGCGGGTCAGAGGCCCAAAACGACGTCGTTTTGGCCTCTGACCCCAAAGCTCAAAATGACGCCGTTTTATTCTTCTATATAAACAACATTTCCCAAAAAAAAAAAATCATTTTCCTCCTTTCTCCAAAAAACCCACAAAAATTCTCTCAAAACTCTCTCTCTCCTCTCGTCCTACTGGATTCCGCCAAGGCATGATCATGGGACCACCGTCGGCCGTTGTCATGCGCCACCGTGAACAGTGGTAGGAATCAAAAAGTAAGATTTTTTTCTTCTTTTTTTTTTAAAAAAGTACGATATTTTTTTAAAAACAGAAAACCACAAAAAAAAGATTCGAAAAAAGGGAAAAAAATAAACAACACGAAAAAGGAAAAAAAAAGGAACCTTTGCTCTTTTTCTCTGTATTTCTTTGAACTTTTTTCTGTTTACAAGTGTCTTTTCTTTCGTATCTCTAAAAAACTCCCTGTTTTTACACTGTTTATTTCGGCTTTTATAGTCTTATCCCGAAGCCCCCCTCAAAGATTAGAACTCTCCCTATTTGTTGCTGCTGCTTTTCCTTTTCTTTCACAGGTACAACGCCGTGGTCGCGCACAACGCGGAGAGGAGCCGTGCGGCGTGGGGGCGTGCTAGCGAGACGTGCGGCGCGAGGGCTTCTGCCTGACCTAGGGTCTTCTTTGGGTTTGGGCCACCTTGTTTTGGGCCTTTTATTCTTTTTGTTATTGTAAATGGATGGACTGCATTGGGCTCCGAGTTTTTTTTTAAAAAATTGGGCCTTACAAACGTTATTGAATTTTTTTTAAAAATGACTTTGTAAAATAATTAATGATGGGTCCTACCTAAATTTGAATATCAAAGATAATGTGTCGATCATTTAGAATTTGAAAATATGAAAAATATAAAAATCTTCATTGTAAAAATTATAAAGGGTTTAATTATATAAAACTTAAAATTTATTAATAATATTAATGTGAAAATATTTTAAAATAATAACCTTAAGCATTGAGACTGAATTTTAAATGGAAAAAATAAAAAAGTACTAAGGGTTTTATTATAAATTATAAAAACTATAAATAACCTTAATGTAAAATTGTTAAAATTAATTTCATTATGGACCATTAAAAAGTGGAAAAGATGACATATATACTACAAGAAAAATTGTATGAAACAGCTTTATCCTGAAAAAATTCAAAATCAAATATAAATTTTAAAATTCAAGATGAAATTATTAAGGTGACATAAAATTATTAGAAGAAGATAATATCTCTATTTCATATAATCTTTCTTTAGTGTAATAATTAGAAAAAGAGATAAACCATAATACATGGGGTAAATAAAAAAATAATTATTATAGCATACCACATATCTCTGCAGCTAGATTAGATCCCATATATCAGAGAAATATACTTGCATTCTTGCAGCACTAACCGGATGATTTGAAAAAAAGACAAAAAAAACATTCAAAATTATTTTTAACTGTCAATGCTTGCTCCATATCCGCTCTACGAAAATGAATAAGATCGTCGGTAAAAAAGAGATGAGAGACTGCCGATCCTCATCTAGAAAATTGAATTGTAACCCATTCTTCTCTTTATACTGCTTGAGAGATTAAATGTGTTAGCCTCTCCATATCAAGTACAACTAAGCGTGGTAAGAGTGGATCTCCCTTGTCTATCAACACGCTGCGGCTTGAACTCCTCTGTAAGTTCACGGTTCCATGGAAGTTGCATGGTTGAAGAAGAGACACAGTTATGATCAAGCGGATAATTTTAATTGAGAGGTCAGTCTCTCTCATGAAATTTTTCAAAAATCTCACTGGATTCTATCATACCTTTTTTTTAGATCAACCTTGATGACCATCCATGATGTTCTTTCTTTATACAAACGCAGAGTATGGATAACTTCTTGCACCACTATAATATTATTATAAATACTTCGACCGCAATAAAATTGACAATTAAAATTGGTTTAACTCTGACAATAAGATTTGACATAAGTGGTCTTAACCGGTTAACAATTGTTTTAGTGATCACTTTAAATAAGACTGTACATAGACTTATCATAGAAGTTTAGGTCCTTCCACCTTGGGAATCAACACTATAAGCGTTTGTTTTAATTCAGGAGGACTCGGGCCACCTCAAAGCACATCCAAACCAGCTGACAAATTTGATCCTTCACAAGTACCCATTGGGATTGAAAGAAACGAGCTTAAAATCCATCAATGCATGGGGCATTTAAGGGCGCCATGCTAAACAAGGTTTTTCTCACCTCCTCCTCCGAAACACTGTTTTCCAAGGCCGCAACGTTTTCATCTCCCAGAATAGGGAAGCTGTTGCGCAAAGGAACTCTCCTGAGAACGAAACCTCGAGGGAGTATAGCTGCACAAAAAACTTCACTGCCTCAGCTTTCAAAATTTCACTGTCATAACACCATTCACCATGATCAATCTTAGTAGTCCACCAACAAAATTGAAGGCTTTGCTTAATTATGTGGACCATTCACATATTTAAGTCTTGAAAAGGTTCAAAGACTAGATAAGGTGGTTGGTTTCATTGATGTAACTATATAGTTAAACCAATATTAAGGGAAAAAACTAAAAATTAAGTGGTAAAGAAATATAATTTGTACAAAAAAAATGCATGTTTGACATTTAGAGATTATTATTAGAAAAGATAATCAAGAATTTCAAACATAAACCGTAAATAAATATGAAAATATCAATATATATATTTTATTTCATTGAAGTTGTGAATTTCTAAATTCTTCTAACAAACATGAAACCCATATGTAAAAGATCAAAACTTGTTTTATATAGCATAAATTACCAAAGTAGAAACTAAAGCAATTATGCATGTTAGCATTGCAACAGTTCCACAAATTTCAATCATTTGGGAAGTCTATTTAACGTATAACTTGGCATTCAGTTTTTCTTTATTATTATTTCACTTGTAAAATTACATCTATAGATGGCTTATAATAATATGCTTTATATCATACCTTCATCAACCATATCCTATTCACAATTTTTCACCAATATAACTCAGACATACACTTCTTCATCAGCTTTGTGCATCTTTTATGGGACAGGTTTGAGGTTTCTTGGGTGCACGTCCATGTAAAGCCCATATTTCATGAACAACGTTAATGACATCTTCTGCTCTACCCGGTGCCCTGCCGCCACTGTAAGTCGATGATGGAGCAACACCGCCGCGGCTATTGATTTCATTTGAAGATAAGCTAAATCTTTTCCTAAACAAATTCGGGGTCCGGCGTTGAATGTAACAAATCTATACGAATCCTTTGGCTTGAATTTTTTGCCGTCTTCGGATAACCACCTTTCTGGTTTGAATTCCAAGCAATCTTCACCCCAGATGAATTTCATACGACCAGCTGAATATATAGAGTATGTCACGTTTGATCCAGCAGGGACAAATGTCCCATTAGGCAAGACATCATCTGCTATTACATGCTTTGAGTCTTGTGGCACTGATGGGTAGAGTCTTAATGTCTCAGACAGTGCTGCTTTAAGGTATATTAATCGGTCAACTTCTTCGAATACAAGGGGTTCATTTACCCATTTAGAAGTATCAGTGCCACGTGTTTCCATCAGAACCGTGGTAATTTCTGTGATGATCTTTTCTTCCACCCTTGAATTTTGACTGACTAGCCAGAAGAACCAGCATAGTGCGACCGAAGTTGTGTCACGTCCAGCTAAAATAAAGTTTAATACCACGTGTCTAAGGAATTCATCCGAGTAGGATTCCTTTTTTTTCATGAAACGGGACAGCAAGTCGTCGTGTGGGATCTCACCTTGATGCTGACTCAGCAATTCAAGCTTGCGTGTATTAATGATTTCGGATAAGAATTTATCCATGTGGTCGAGGCTTCGGGTCAGCTTCACTTCCATTCCAAGCCCCAACCATTTTTTCAGCTTCCATATGATTTCGGGCAAAATAAATCGTTGGAGCGTGGCTTCTGTGGCTCGATCAAAAGCCGTTGCGAAGCCGTTCTCGGGAAGCCCTGGAGATGCCGTTTGAGGATCCTTGCCAAATGTCAAGCCACATATGTTATCGAAAGTGAGCCGAAGCAACAGGTCCTGAAAATCAACCGGCTTCCCTTGGAGCTGAGCCGTCTCAAGAATCGGGCAAAACCGCTGCTTGATGGCACGGTTAACCCACCGCGACATGGCTTGGCGAAGCGTCCTGGTGGTAAACTCCAACGCTGCAGTCTTACGCTGGAACAGCCACGTGTCACCATCAGAATTAAAGATCCCATCACCAAGCAAATCATGAAACACAGCCTGCCAAAACGGCCCCTTGGGATAATTATCGAACCGGCCCTTCAAAATATGCTCCAAGTTCTTCGGATCGCACGTGACGGTCACGAGACCTTGCTTCCGAGCCAAAAACGGAATCGCAGCGATGCACGTCTGGTACGTGCCGCCGCAGGCGCGTAGGTTGTCGGCAATCCACTCATGCATACAATTGGAGTTCTCAATGAGCCCCGGAAGGCTGCCCAATAAAGGCCAGACACGTGGTCCATTGAGCGACCGTGCGATGAACTTGAACCATACTAAATAAACCACCACGGCTGATAGGATCATCAAAGCCACTGATGCATCCATTTGATCAGCTTTGTAACACTCTATATATAATATACGAGTTGAAGCTGTTAATGCACGAACATGAGAGCTCTTAAATTGAAACGACAATGGCAAAAAATAAATAAAACCCTAAATGTACAGAAAAGGGAGAAGAGACGAGAAGCCTGTGAATGTGTGAGTGAAAGAGAAGACAAAAAGGGTTATATAGAGAGGAAATAGCACAGAAAGCCAAAGCATGCAATTAATATGGGCAGCTAAATTTGTTGAGAACATCTCTCTCTCGCTCTCCCTTTCGGTCTTTCAAACTGACTGATTCCACTTTTTTCTTTTCTTTAGTATTTTATTAGTGCATGGACCTGATTAATTCAGCATGTAAATGGAAACTCATAGCCTTTAATAGCCGACTGGGGTCGTTGGAAAAAGCACAACCCTAAGCCACCAGATTAGTCGAGCTTGCAGCAAGTATAAAATAAATACCCACGTAGCCCCACTCTCAGAAAGACAGAGAAGAAAAGGGGTCACCTAATTTTGCAGGAAGAAGCTTGTCCTTAAATTCCAACCATTGCAGCAGCTAGCATTGAATGACTATGTAAACGGCAACAACAAGATTGGTTGAGCAACCATACTCCTTACATATGTCGATATACATACTATTTTCATATAAGCAACACCTACATTTCAAATGATAAATTTAGCTAGCCGTTAATATTTAAACATTTTATTAATTTTATTTTTATTTTTTTAGTTAAATTCAACTTTTAAAATAGTTAATTTTAACAATAAATATTTTTAAAAAGATTTTAATTGTTATTTTAACCGAAAATTTGAATAAAATATTAAAATTTTAAACTTGAAAACCCGCTTGTAATCCACATGTACCCTATACTAGTTTTTAAAGCTTAATGAACTTTTTATATTTTTGATTTTTATATTTTTATTATTTTTATAATTTTAAAATTATTTTATTGATTTGGTGACATATAAGATAAATAGTACCATATCAATATGAAATACGTAAATTGCCATATGCACCAACATTGTTAAAAAAATAAAGTTTTAGTCAACATTTTCATTAAGAAAAGTGATTTGACTTTTTTTAAATGTTAATGGCTAAATTTAGCAAAAAAAGTAAGGGTCAAATGGACAAAAATGTAAATGTTAGGGATCGATTTATCATTATACCTTCTATTTGTATACAGATTAAAATATGACATAAGTTATTATACTCTTCACAAATTTAAAATTTATTTTTGTACATTTATTTTCAAAATTTAGTTCTTTTACTTTTTAGATTTCAAAATTTAGATTCAATTCTAACACTTTTAAAATTATTTTGTTAATTCAGGGTTCATTATAAAGTCATATTTTTAGTTATATGGCTATCAAGTGAATTTTTTATTATAAAAGTTACACCAATAAATTTAACAAAAGAATTTTAATAGTGTTAATAATTGAATTTAAATTTTAAATTTTAAAATTAAAATATTAAATTATTAAAATAAAAATAAAAAGATTAAATTTCAATTTTATGATTTCGCCATTTATTCTGGCAGTTATATTTTTATTATTTATTATTTTAAGTGTTTTACCAGGAGATCAATGCAACACATGGCAAATTTTGATTGATTAAAGGAGACGATCGATTTTTTTAGCAGTGTTAGTGCTTTGGGGTGAACCCGAACCATTGTGCAAAATTCTTTGGGTAGCAAACGGAGAAAACCAGGATGCTTTAGGGGGCAATTTGTGTATTAAACTTTAAAAAATTACTAAAATTTATTAAATTTTATATTAAATATTGCAATTATTTAAGTTCTTTTACCAATTTAATATATAAATACTACTCAGTTTACCAAATTAAATTAAAATTTAACCAAATTTATCAAACAATTTGTATTTTCTATAAAAATTCAAATTAAAAGAAAACTTTTGGGACAGAAATTAATTTAGACAAGACTAAAATAAAATTTTAATAACATAAAAGATTAAAATAAAAATTTTAAAAATTTAGGAGGATTACAAACAATGTTATTAAAACCGTACAATACCATTATGATAAATAAATAAATAAATAAAAACAGATAAGGTTTGAAGCTGTTGGTATATTAAAATATTATTTATATTCAAATGAAATTTTCTGTATAAATATTTAATATATTTAAATTATGAGACCTGCAAATTTTAATAATTTGGAATTTTTATCCTCTAATCAATTTTATAAATATATATATATATATATATATATATCCTAACATTTCTTTTATACAAAACGGGATAATACTTTAATTTCTAATATAATCAGTGCCCAACGTAATTAATAAAAATATTTTTTTAAATAAAGTAAAAGTAGAGAATCTCAAAAATCGAAGTTAAAATTTATTTTATTCAAAAATATAGTTTATTTTATTTAGTTATGAATACGATTACGAAAGAAAATTTTTTATTTCAAACTTGACAATATATATGAGAAAAGATTGTATGAAACATGTATATTATTTATTTCCAATAGTTTTATGCCATATCAGTATTCTTATCCTGAATTTCAGAAT
Organism: Gossypium rotundifolium; assembly: GCA_025506655.1. Lineage (NCBI taxonomy): Eukaryota > Viridiplantae > Streptophyta > Magnoliopsida > Malvales > Malvaceae > Gossypium > Gossypium rotundifolium. Next base: position 168,333,122 of record CP106733.1, read on the forward strand.
TTTAATTTGGATTTAATTTTTTTCAGTATGAAAATGTTGAAATTCAGGATGAAAATACTGATGTAGCATAAAACTATTCGAAAAGGGATACAGATGACGTGGCGTCACTATGTCATACAATCCTTTCCCCAGTATATATATATTAATAAAAAATTTATCTTTAACTAAATTTTTTAAAATATAATAAAAAATTACGCATAGTAAAATAATATATTGACAAATGGCAGATTATAAGCAAGCCACCTAGAAATTATTTCTTATGAAGAGCAAGCTTATGGTTCTACGATTTTCCTTAATATTAATGGGGCAGTACGTTCGAATACGGGAATTGCATCCATTGGGGCTTGCAAGAGATAGAGTGGAAAGTGACTCTTTGGTTTCAATTGATACCTTGAAAAGTGTTCGAATTTCGATGCTGAACTTTGGGGCATTTTTGAAGGGCTTAAGCTTGTTCAAAAAAGAGGTCATGACCATGTAATAATCCTCTCGGACAGTCTGGACGTCGGTAGGGCTATTCAAGGAAGTACCTAGCCATGTCAAACTCTTCTTTAATCAGGCGTATCCAGAGTATGCTAACTCAGGAGAATTCATGGGTTTTGCGCTATATTCTCAAAGAACATAATAAAGTTATTGATTACATGGCAAAAGGAGCGTTATCTTCTAGAATTGATTTGCAATTTTTTGATCTCCCCCTTCAGGTTCGAATTTATTAAATTTGGACCAGACTAAGGTTTTTTTTTTCAAACATTTTGGATGTAACTATTTAGTTGTTCCCTTTTTTGTTTTTCATCCAAAAAAAATTGAGATGAATTATTATTAATTTTTGCTTTTATAACTTACTCAAATTCTTTTCAATTAAAAAGTTTTTAAATAATGGTAATTATTTAATTTTAAATAAAATTATTTAACTAAATCATTTCAAGTTCGATATAGAATTAGTATGGTTTCATTTGTGCTTTGCCTTGGGTTGATGATTTATATTTTAATTAAATTATAGTGTAATAATTTAAAGGTTATAATATCTGAGTTATTGAGTTATTGTACTCTCGTATAATAGTGTAAAATTAGTTTATTTGTTAATACCGTTAAAATCTTTATGTCAAATTTGCTGGTGTGACATTTTGAAATTAAAAAATAATTATTTCATTAGTATCCATGTAACAAAAAATTGTAATAGACTTGAACTTAATAGAAAATTTTTAACCGTGTTAAGTACAATTCTTAGAAATTCATATAAGCATTTTAATTAGAATAAAATATATAGATTCATTAATGACATTTGAGGCACCAACTTATGTCAAAAATTAAGATATAGAAATTAAAACTTAAAATTGAGCAATATATAAAGATTTAAACTGAAATTTAATCATTATTATATAATTTTAAAAGAAATATAGATTAAAATTGAAATTTAGCTATTATTTTCTCGTGTCAAAAGAAAAGAAAAAAAATATGAAGGTGTCTAAATTATGTAAAAAATTAAAATATAAAATTAAATCTTAAATTTGAGTGAAAATTTATGAATCAAAATCAAAATTTAATTATTTTTATATAATCTTAAAAAGAAGAAGATTAAAACCGAAAATTAACTATTGTAAAGGAAAAGGGACAAGAAGTCCTTAGGGTCTTTCTTTTACACGTAGTAGTATAGATTGGGTTTACTTATAAGTTTAAAATACTTGATTTTATCCATGTAACTAATTACTTGTCTTAGTCTTTTTTTTCATAACAAAGAAACCTTGATTTTACTTTAAGTGACATCTAATCGCTTTTGTCAAAGACCTTCACTCTACCTCTCTTACTTAATATAGTACTTAATCGATGGGGCCTATTCCAAAATCTAAACTTTTAAAGTCTAAACCCTTTCTATCATTATCTTAAGCATATGTACCTTATCCATATAACACATGTAATTCACTAAAATCCAAATGATATACAAATATGTTATAAACATTAGCAAATTCCAACTCAAATAAGTACACATTTATATCCATCACATAAACTCATTTATGCATCATTAGAAACACATCCAAATCTTTCACATTCACATTTATACTTATAGCTTATTTAAATCTCTTCTTATAATACAACATGTTTTCACACAACAATGATAAGCTTTATAGCTTTCAATAAAATCCATTTTGAATCACAACCATATTTTAACATATTTAATTGAAATCATAATACGCTAACTTACCTTACTTATAACAAGCACAAAAATTTATACTTACCCGAGCCATTAGTTCTTAATGAAATTCATTTTTTTCATCACATATAAATCACGAGTCATTGGTTTATAAATATATAACACTGTCATTAAGCCTGATGTATACACCGGCATTAAGCCTGCTAGGCATCAAAGCCCGAAATAGGTCACCGGCACAAAGCCTGCTAGGCACAGAGCCTGAAATAGGTGGCACAGAGCCCGAAATAGATCACCGGCACAAAGCCTGCTAGGCATAGAGCCCGAAATAGGTCACCGACACAAAGCACCGCTAGGCACGAGCACTGAAATAGATCACCTAAGCAAAAGCACACTAGGCACAGAGCAAAAATAGTCACATGCTTAATCTTTCGATACATATTTTTACATGTTACTATCATCATCACATCATATTCCTCACATTGCTTTCACATATCATATCAAATACACTATTTTATATCACATTTACAAAATATATATTCAACCCAATTCCATACTTGAACATTCGGCTATCCCAAAATTTTATACTCAAAATTTTTAATTTATCATCATTTAACATATTCATATTTATCCATTAAATAAATATTTGCTTAAGAACTTACCTTAGAAGTCGATAGATTTGAAATTTCTGGCTATTCGTTCACCTTAGTCTTTCCCCGATCTAGTTCTTTCTCTTTTTGTTCCCGATCTATGAAATGTCAAATAAATTTTATTCACATTCATTCTATCTATTTGCTCAAACTCAATAATACACATAATTTAAATTAGAAACCTAAGAACCGAATTTTCTCCTTCATTTATTACATCTATACAAAACGTCAAATTGCATTTTTAACACAATAATTAAATACTGTTTACAATTAAGTCCTTAAGACTCCAAACACTAATTACCAAAATTTTCCACCACATTAAGCCAAAGCTGAATGTTCACGATACTTCTATCATCACATTTCTTTCATTATTCATGCTACTTAGTTCATCCATGAGTTCCTCTTCTCACAAATTCTTAAATGAGTTAACCTCTATTAAAGATTGTAAAGAAACTTAATAATCTAACATACATATAGCTTATTTAACTTAAAACACTCAAACACAAGAAAAATCATTTTCATGGCAACTTTGAAAGGCATATCTATAGCAAAAAATTCGGTCATGGGTTAGCTAATTTGTAAGATGACTACCTCAATTTAAAAAATCATCAAGAAATAAACTTTAACACTCACCTAATTAGAACATGAAATGGCTAGAAATGGTGAAAATCCTTCCCTTCCCCTTAAAGTTTGACAATGAAGAGTAGAAGATGAACACTTTTCTTCTTTTTTTTTTAAATCTTTATTTAGTTAAAACCATATAATACATATTTTATTATCATAAAATATATTATTCACATTATAAAAATACAAAATAATCTCCTTCCTTAATCATTACCGCCCACTAACATGGAAAGTAGAAATTTAACATGCAAATCCTTAAGTTTAATAAACAATTCACTTTACCCTTCTAATTTCTTGCTCACTACTTTTGTCACCTTAGCAACTTAATCCTTTTTGTTAAATTAAACACTCAAACAATTAAATTTTTCTACGAAACTTTCACACACATCAATTCACATATAATAAACACAAAATATCATATAAAAATATTTCTCAGACTCGAATTCGTGGTCCCGAAACCACCGTTCCGATTAGGGTCAAATTCGGTCTGTTATAACTCTCCCCCCTTAAGGATTTTCGTCCTCGAAAATCTTACCGTTAAACAAAGTTGGATATTGTTGCCTCAATGAGTCCTCGGGCTCCCACGTAGCCTCTTCAACTCCGTGCCTGTTCCATAACACTTTCACTAACGAAATTTTCTTATTTCTTAACTCTTTCATTTCCGAGCTAAAATACGGATCGGTTCTTCCTCATCGTCATATCGATCGGTTTCAATCTCGGACGGGTGATCACATGTGACGGATCGATCTATATCTACGAAGCATCGAAACGTGAAATACGTTGTGTATCTTTTCCAATTCAGCGGGCAACTTCAATCTATAAGCAACAGGCCCAATACGTTCGATGACCTCGTACGGTCCGATGAACCTCGGACTCAGTTTGCCTTTTCTACCAAATCGGAGTACCTTCTTCCATGGGAAACTTTCAAAAACACTCGATCTCCGACTTGAAATTCAACATTTTTACGCTTCAAATCAGCATAAGACTTTTGTCTATCCGAGGCAGCTTTCAAATTATCTCTAATCACAGCCACTTTCTGTTCAGTCTCTTTAATCAAATCAACCCCGTGTATCTTGTTCTCACGAGCTCACCCGATATAATGGTGTTCGACACTTCCGCCGTACAAAGCTTCATAGGGCACCATGTTGATACTAGATTGAAAACTGTTATTATAGGCAAATTCAATCAGAGGTAAGTACCTTTTCCACGTACCTTCAAACTCAAGAACGCAACATCTCAACATATCCTCAAGTATCTGAATAGTTCGTTAAGATTGACCGTCTGTCTGAGGATGAAAGGCTGTACTAAAATAGAGTTTAGTAACTAAAGCATCTTGCAACTTCTTCCAAAATCGTGATGTGAATCTCGGGTCTCTGTCTGAAACAATGGAACTCGGTACACCATGCAACCTCACAATCTGTGATATATACAACTCAGCAAGTTTATCAAGTGAATAGTCCGTACGAATCGGTACAAAATGAGCCGATTTGGTCAGTCTATCCACTATAACCCAGACTGCATCTTTCTTGCTCGGTGTCAGAGGCAAACCAGATACAAAATCTATAGTGATTCTATCCCATTTCCATTCAGGTATCATGATTGGTTGAAGCAACCCAGAAGGCACTTGATGCTCGGCTTTTACTTGATGACAGATTAAGCACTTTGAAACAAATTCGGATATATCCCGTTTCATGCTAGGCTACTAATAGAACTGTTTCAAATCATTATACATTTTCGTGCTACCCGGATGTATCGATAATCGACCACTATGAGCCTCACTCAGAATCATCTGAATCAAATCAGAGTTCTTCGGAACACACATTCGGCTTTTAAAGTTCAAACAGTCATTCGCATCAATTTGAAACTCCGATTCCGTATTTTTTTCACACTGAATTCGTCTAGCAATCAAATCCTTGTCAACTTTCTGTGCATCACAAATTTGTTGAATAAACATCAGTCTTGCTTGTAACTCGGCTATGATCGAGCCATCACCAGACATAACCATCTGTGCGTTCATCGCACAAAGAGCAAACAATAATTTTTGACTTAACGCATCTGCAACAATGTTAGCTTTCCCCGAATGGTAGTCAATCACCAATTCATAGTCTTTCAATAGTTCCAGCCATCTGCGTTGTCTCAAGTTCAAATCCTTCTGAGTCATCAAATACTTTAGGCTTTTATGATCCGAATAAACGTGACATTTCTCGCCGAATAAATAATGACGCCAAATTTTCAATGCAAAAACAATGGCTGCTAATTCCAGATCGTGAGTCGGATAATTTCTTTCGTGCGGCTTCAATTGCCTCGAAGTGTAGGCTATAACTTTGCCTTCCTGCATCAAAACACAACCCAATCCATTCAAAGAAGCATCACTAAAAATGACAAATTCTTTACCCGATTCAGGCTGAGCTAACACTGGAGCTTCGGTCAAAAGGGCTTTCAGCTGCTCGAAACTTTTCTGACACTTTTCCGACCATTCAAACTTGACATATTTCTGTAATAGCTTTGTCAAAGGTGTAGCTATCATAGAAAAATCTTTTACAAACCGTCTGTAGTATCCCGCAAGACCTAAGAAGCTTCGAATCTCAGAAACATTCTTTGGTAGTTTCCAATCGAGTATAGCCGTTATTTTATTTGGATCCACCCGAATACCTAAGGCTGAAACAACATGACCCAAGAAGCTGACTTCATTCATCCAGAATTCACATTTACTAAACTTTGCATACAGTTGTTGATCTCGCAAAGTTTGTAGCACTAATCTCAAACGCTCGGCATGTTCGATTTCATCTTTGGAGTAGACCAAGATATCATCAATAAAACTACTACAAATCGATCCAAAACCGTCAAGACCGATTCATTAGATCCATAAAAACAGCAGTGCATTAGTGAGTCCAAAAGGCATAACCGAAACTCAAAATGTCCGTACCTCGTCCGAATACGCTTTTTGGCACATCTGTGTCTCGACTCGCAATCGAAAATAACCCGATCTCAAATCTATCTTGAAAATCTCAAGCCCTTTCAACCGATCAAACAAATCATCAATCGTGGTAGCGGATACTTATTCTTTATAGTTACTTTATTCGGTTCGATAATCAATACACATTCGCATCGTTCCATCTTTCTTTTCACAAAAAGAACTGGTACACCCCAAGGAGAAAAACTCTGGCCGTGCAAAACCCCGCTCATTAACTCTTGCAACTGTGCTTTCAACTCTTTAACTCAAGAGGTGCCATCCGATACGGAGCTATCGAGATCGAGTCATCCACGTACTAATTCAATGCCAAACTCAATCTCTCGTCTTGGTGGTAAACCCAGTAATTCTTCAGAAACACATCCGGTATTCACACAAACCGGTACAAATTCAATGCTTTTTCTGGCTACTTTATTATCTAGCACATACGCCAAATAAGCTTCAGATCCTCTTTTCACATACCTCCGGCTAACATCGAGGTTATTATAGTAGGCAACCCACTCACATCATTAGTTTCAACCACGATGATCTCACCGCTTTGGTATCTCAAATCAATAATCTTTCTTCTACAATTCACCAACGCATCATACAAAGTTAGCCACCCATTCCCAAAATTATATCAAACTCGTCAAAGACAATAACATCAAATCACCGAAGCAAGAATCCGAATCATCAATGGGCAACCTTTACATACTTTATTAACCATTACACAACAACCCAAAGGACTAGACACACGAATCAAGAAACTCAATAGACTCAACAGTAGAGTCTTCTCGGATACTAAGGTTTCACACATATGAATGAGTTGAACCAGGATCAATCAACGCGATCACGAGTATCATAAAGTATGAAAGTACCCAATAACATCCGGAAAAGAAGCATCCTCTCGACCAGACAAAGATAAGTCGTAATGGTGCTCGCCTCCGATCAAACTACGTTGTCTTTTGTCCCTCTCGACTGCCACCTACATTGCTTGAATGTTTGGGTGGTCTCGTCTTGGCGTGCTACTCGATCTAGTGTTACGAAGTGATTCTGCTCGGCTAACATCGGCACTCACGAATAAAATGGTCCGACGATCCACATTGAAAGTAAGACCGATCACGAACCCTGCAACTTCCAGAATGCCATTTCCCATAATGTTTACACTCAACTCGGTTCTGTGGAACATTACCAACACTAGCCATCGAAGTGGCTCGGTAACTCACTAGAGGTCGATCACGTCTAGGTAAGTCTGAAGTAGCTTTATGTCGGTTGGAGTCATCTCTGAATTTCTTAGGCACTGAATGGTAAGTCTTACTCGTTAATCTCTTACGAGTGTCTCTAGCTTCTATTTCAGCTTTTCTTTTTTCCTTTCCGAGTTCTTCAGCTTTACAAGCCCGCTCGACTAGTACCACAAACTCTTTGATTTCAAGAATGCCGACCAGCAACTTTATATCTTCATTCAGACCGTCTTCAAATCTTTTGCACATAATAACCTCAGTAGAAACACACTCTCTAGCATATCTGCTGAGTCTGACAAATTTTCGTTCATATTCTGTCACGGTCATTCGTCCCTGTTTCAGTTCAAGAAATTCTTTTCGTTTTTGATCGATGAATATTTGACTAATGTATTTCTTGCGGAACTCGATCTGAAAGAAGTCCCAAGTCACCTTTTCTTTTGGGACCACTGATACTAGTGTATTCCACCAGTGATATGCAGTGTCACGAAGTAATGATATAGCACATTTCAAGCATTCTTCTGGAGTACAGGATAATTCATCAAGTACCTGAATAGTGTTGTCAAGCCACATCTCGGCTCTTTCAGCATCATCATCATCATTCGCTTTGAATTTTTTGGCCCCATATTTCTTGATTTTATCAACGGGGGGCCTACTAGATCTCATCGGATCTATCATCGAGGGTGCTGAAGGTACCGGAGTTGGATTATTTGGAGGTGGAGGTTGTTGTACAGCCGGGTTAGTCTGAATAAACTGAGTAAACCACTCATTCATCACCTGGTAGAAGGCTTGTTTAGCCTCCCCCTCATGGGTACCCGAAACTGGTCGAGAGTCTAATGGCGCTGATCCACATGGGAGACCAGGCGTGACGCTCTCTACATCATCAGCTACGGCTCTATCAGGATCGAAATCTATTTACTATATAAAATACAATTGAAATTGTCAGAAGTCACCACACTATCGTATATACAATTCAAAGGCATGTATAGCTAGACTCTTACGCGCTACGGTAGTCCTAGAATCGACTAAATCGTAGGCTCTGATACCAATAAAATGTAACACCCCAACTCATATCCGTCGTCGGATTAGAGTCACGAGGTATTCTTACAAAAAACATAAACACTTTTCTTATTATCTATGTATGCAACGATGTATGGTTTAATAATCATAATGAATACGAGATTATCAAAAACCACAAGAAGATAAATTAAATTGTAATAGTGTATAACATGAATGTTCAACTACTAGCAACTATCAAACAACAAATATATATATACTTATCTTCACAAGTTCACACATCACGTCAATATATATATATAAAATCAACCAATAATACCTACTCATTTCTTTAATGCACATGCAATTCTCAATATTAATACACTATGATGAGCATATCCTAAGTTCCATTTATAACGAATATATATATAAATACTAACTAACAACCCAAAGCATTACACATATACCTTTTTAACATAGTTACCAAAAGAATTCATAGCATACCCGAATTTACATATATACATACATATATACCAAACTTACATCGTATTCAAGCCATTTTCGCATGGCTATATTATGAATATAGATATTCACACACTAAACTAGCCTATACATGCCTTCGTTTCAAAAATATCTAGCTTGAATATACCAAAATGAGTGATAGTATGGTTGACTTCCCAACGATCCGATGAGCCAGCAGCCAAGTCCAAAATCTATAAAACCAACAACGAATACATACAAGGTAAGCTCAAAAGCTTAGTAAGTCTCAAGCAAATTTTACTTTCATTAATAAAATATTCAAATATTATAACTTGAATCTCATTATGCATATACCATTAAAAACAAACTATTCATCATATGAAACAACTCTTGTCGAATACAATTAAATCATTATCTTAAGCATATGTACCTTATCCATATAACACATATAATTCACTAAAATCCAAATGATATACAAATATGTTATAAACATTAGCAAATTCCAACTCAAATAAGTACACATTTATATCCATCACATAAACTCATTTATGCATCATTAGAAACACATCCAAATCTTTCACATTCACATTTATACTTATAGCTTATTTAAATCTCTTCTTATAATACAACATGTTTTCACACAACAACGATAAGCTTTATAGCTTTCAATAAAATCCATTTTGAATCACAACCATATTTTAACATACTTAATTGAAATCATAATACGCTAACTTACCTTACTTATAGCAAGCACAAAATTTATACTTACCGAGCCATTAGTTCCTAATGAAAATTCATTTTTTTCATCACATATAAATCACGAGTCATTGGTTTATAAATATATAACACTGTTATTAAGCTCGATATATACACCAAGATTAAGCCCTGCTAGGCATCAAAGCCGAAATAGGTTACTAAGCACAAAGCACCTGCTAGGCACGAGCACGAAATAGGTTACTGGCACAAAGCACTGCTAGGCACAGAGCAAAATAGGTCATCGACACAAAGCACCACTAGCACGAGAGCTGAAATAGATCAAGGCAAAGCACGCTAGGCACAGAGCTGAAATAGTCACATGCTTAATCTTTCGATACACATTTTACATGTTACTATCATCATCACATCATATTCCTCACATTGCTTTCACATATCATATCAAATACACTATTTTATATCACATTTACAAAATATATATTCAACCCAATTCCATACTTGAACATTCGGCTATCCCAAAATTTTATACTCAAAATTTTTAATTTATCATCATTTAACATATTCATATTTATCCATTAAATAAATATTTGCTAAGAACTTACCTCGAAGTCGATAGATTTGAAATTTACGCTATTCGTTCACCTTAGTCTTTCCCCGATCTAGTTCTTTCTCTTTTGTTCCGATCTATGAAATGTCAAATAAATTTTATTCACATTCATTCTATCTATTTGCTCAAACTCAATAATACACATAATTTAAATTAGAAACCTAAGAACCGAATTTTCTCCTTCATTTATTACATCTATACAAAACGTCAAATTGCATTTTTAACACAATAATTAAATACTGTTTACAATTAAGTCCTTCATACTCCAAACACTAATTACCAAAATTTTGCACCACATCAAGCCAAAGCCGAATGTTCATGATACTACTATCATCACATTTCTTTCATTATTCATGCTACTTAGTTCATCCATGAGTTCCTCTTCTCACAAATTCTTAATTGAGTTAACCTCTATTAAAGATTGTAAAGAAACTTAATAATCTAACATACATATAGCTTATTTAAATTAAAACACTCAAACACAAGAAAAATCATTTTCATGGCAACTTTCGAAAGGCATATCTATAGCAAAAAAATTCGGTCATGGGTTAGCTAATTTGTAAGATGACTACATCAATTTACAAAAATCATCAAGAAATAAACTTGAACACTCACCTAATTAGAACATGAAATGGCTAGAAATGGGAAAATCCTTCCTTCCCCTTAAAGTTTGACAATGAAGAGTAGAAGATGAACACTTTTTCTTCTTTTTTTTTTTAATCTTTATTTAGTTAAAACCATATAATACATATTTTATTATCATAAAATATATTATTCACATTATAAAAATACAAAATAATCTCCTTCCTTAATCATTACAGCCCACTAACATGGAAAGTGGAAATTTAACATGCAAATCCTTAAGTTTAATAAACAATTCACTTTACCCTTCTAATTTCTTGCTCACTACTTTTGTCACCTTAGCAACTTAATCCTTTTGTTAAATTAAACACTCAAACAATTAAATTTTTCTCTGAAACTTTCACACACATCAATTCACATATAATAAACACAAAATATAATATAAAATATTTCTCGACTTCGGATTCGTGGTCCCGAATACTAGTAATGTATTTACTCAATTACTTATACTTCACTACCATCAACCTGCAACTCATCAAAGCACAAAGTACATATGTTACATGAATCGCATGTTTATAATCATGTAAATTCAACATTCATATCCATTACATTATCACACCAAAAATTCTATTATTTCTATATTCATACACGTCGATTATGAGCTCAAATTCACATAACATCCTTCTTAACATAATATATTTCAACTCAAGTAACATTAATCACAACTTACCTTACTTCTGATGAATTCAAATGGGACTTATGCTTACCTGAGTTTTTAACACAATAGATTCACTATGTTACACCTCGAGTAATTTATGGTTCCTTCGTTTTAAAGTATCACCGGCATTAAGCCTGCTAGGCACGAAGCCCGAATATATCACCGGCACTAGGCCTACTAGGCACGAAGCCCGAATATATCATCGCACTAAGCCTGCTAGGCACGAAGCTCGAATATATCACCGGCACTAAGCCTACTAGGCACAAAGCCCGAATATATCACCGGCACTAAGCCTGCTAGGCACGAAGCCCGAATATCAACACATTTAACTTTGTGATACACAGTACTTAGTACTAAACTATTATCCATCTCATATTCTTCCTTTTACTTTCACCTATTAATCCAAACATACATATTCACATTGTGTTTACCAAATTAATTTCACTACAAATTCATACTCCACATTCGGCCAACATGTATAATTATGCTTTAAATATTCAAAAATCATCATATACTATGTTCAGTAAATAATTCTTTGGCGTATACTTGTTTAAGGACTTGCCTCGACTGTCGATGAACCACGTAATCCGGCTAGTCGATAACCTTTGTCTTTCCCCGATCCAAATCCGTTTTTCTTTGTTCTTGATCTAAACACATTAAAATTTAGCTCATTCAAGTACATTTCATTTCAATTTAGTCCCAAAACACATAAATGGGCAATTTACCACTTTACTCCTAATGTTTCACATTTTTACAATTTAGTCCTATTTGCATAAAACACAAAATACACAAAATTTCCCCATGCTACTCAAGAGCCGAATCTTCCTAGGGACTTTACAAGTCCATTTATTTCATTTATTTCGCAAATAAGTCCCTATAAAAATTTATTTTTACAAATTAGCCCTAAATACTCAATTTCATCAAAACTTCCAATACAAAACATACTAATCTTTAACATATCTTTCATCTAAAATCATTTAACATCAAAAACCACATGAACACAACAATGGCCGAACATCAAGCATGCTTAGATTTAAAAATTTTAACGTGGGTCAACTACGGTTCGAAGCAACGATCTCAAAAACATAAAAATTATCAAGAACCGAAATCAAACTAACCTTGAATTTGTGATTGAAGTTGCCGAAATTCAAAGGAAACCAAACCCCATTTCTTTTCTCAACATTCGGCCAAGCAAATAAAAGATGATAATGGCCATTTTTTTATGTTTTATTTAACATATATATATGACATTTATTCATTTACCTTTATAACCTTATTATAAATAATTATACAATATAAAAATTAAGGTTAAACATGTCATATGTCACCCACTAACTTAAAAATGGGTTATTTACCCATTTAATGCTTCATATTAAAAAGCCATCCTCATTCTAGCACTTTACTCTATAGCCTACAACTTTTACACTTTACGGGATTAAGTCCTTTTCGTTAAATTAAACACTTAAACGATAGATTAAAGATTCATCTGAAATTTGAAGAAAATTTGAATAAAAAATTAGACTTAAAAAATGGGTCTGTATAAAAAATTAAGCTTATTTAAAATATGTATTAGGCTTAGGCTTGAGCATACAAGGCATAGGCCTTGCCTGACTCAACCCATTTTTTAGTTTGTAGTATTTTATATTATGTTATTTTTGTATATATGATGTAATTTAAAACATATTAAATATATAATGCTACTCTAATGTAAATATTAAAATAATGTTAAAATAACTATAAAAATTTTCAATAAACAAAAAAGTATAAAATTATTAAATATTAAAATAAAATAAATATTTTTTAAAAATAATATGGGCAAACCTAAAAATGGGCTTGGGTTAATTTTTTACAGATATAAACGAATTTAGACAAAATTTTAAGTCTATATTTTGGGCCGGATCAGACTTAACCAAAAATAAATATTTAATATCATGCTTAGGCCAAGCTTGACTTGACCCATGAGCACCTCTACTCCAGAGGGCAAGACTATTTTTTTCTCAATAATACTTTATAAATAGAGGTGAAGTCAAGAAGGTTGATATTGTCTTTGGCCCCCTAAAAATGAAAAGAAGTTTAATTTAGTCCTTTTAAAAATATTAAAAATTTAAATTAATCTACGATAAAATTATACTTTAACTCTTTAAAATATAAAAAATATTATATTTAACCCTTTTAAAATAATGAAATTATAAATTAATATATGATGTCTCAAATATTTTATAATTCATTTCGACCCTTCCTAAAATATTTTCTTACTTCACCCATATTTACAAACAATGGTAAAAGTTGTTTTATTTATCCTTCACCATAGTTGCATCACCAAAACTGTCACTTTCGCTCCCTTCTATGGACATAAAATCTGCTTTCCCTTATCCACCCTAAGTTTTTACCGTCTACATTTGTCTCTTCCTGGATTGACCGCATTCAAAGAAGGTTATTTTCTTATTCCAAGTCTCCGTTATGGAACCATAATTGCTCTTGATAAAGCATAGCATTTTATTGGGATTTGATAACACCCCATGATAAAATTATACAAACACTAAAATTACATTTAAATCATTTTAAAAATTTATAATTTAATTTTAACCCAAAAAGAATTTTTATCTTCAATTGCTACTACTAATGCAGCCAACAATTTTAACTTCTTTAACGAAGAGGAGGTTGTATTATTTTTTCTTTGGTGAATTATAAGATAAGAATAAATCATTGATAACGACTAATACTATTCAAATCCAAATTATATTTTATGTTTACAAGAGAAGGTTGCATTATTGATTCAACCTAAGTTTACATGCTTTTGATTTGCGGGTTAATTATTCATATTTTATTTTCTTTGTTGAGTATTAAGTATTAACTCCTGGCATTTTAATTAAAATATTATAAAATAATAATTATTTATCAAACTAACATGGACCCTAAATTATTTATCAAAATATATTATGTTTAGAATTGTTAAAGCATTTAGTCAGGCTGATAGAGTTAGTAAATAATAGAGTTGTTATTCTGTTAGTATTAGCTGTACAAACAGTTATACTATTAGCAAAGTCTGTTAATCAGAAGATGCTATAAAAGGATAACGTCCATTTAACAAAAACAAGTCAGTATTGATTTCTTCAATCAATTAAAACAGTTTTCTCATTTCTTCAATCTATACAGACGGGGCTTTAAGATCTCAAGTTCACAAAGATTCTCTATCTGGCGAAACTGAAATCATCATAAAAGGTCCACTCTAAGCATTTTCCGTCTTTAAAAACCCTCCTCCAAGAAGAAGGTGAAGCAAACTAGCAAGGCAGAAACTTTGTTTCTTCGATCATTATCTCTAATGGCTCTCCGCAGTTACCACGACAGAGACTTCTCTCACCCTAACAACTCTTCACACTTCCACGACCCATATTTTGTATTGTAAACAATAATTGTATTATATTCAAAATTATCAAATTTAAGACCAAAAAAGGAATGC
Organism: Gossypium rotundifolium; assembly: GCA_025506655.1. Classification (NCBI taxonomy): domain Eukaryota; kingdom Viridiplantae; phylum Streptophyta; class Magnoliopsida; order Malvales; family Malvaceae; genus Gossypium; species Gossypium rotundifolium. The sequence goes on from CP106733.1 coordinate 168,348,284, forward strand.
ATCCCCATTTCACGAGGTAACTTCTCAAAGGCAATTTACGGCAACTCATTAAAGACATTGAAAGGGATAAAAGCCAGATGGACCAAACATGTATGGTTTCAGCACTTGAATGTCCTTATCATTTGGTGGGGATTCATATTTGACAGGCTTTGTCAATATTTCAAGCTTTAAACTCACCTAAAACACCATACCAGCATTTAATGTAATCAAGCCCTTTTAGGCAAGGCTGGCTAGGCTAAGTGAAGTCCTAACTACCCCAAATGCCATGTTGATTTTGCTGGTGCAGGACCGAACTACACATGGATGAACTGCTTCTTCAAAACGTGTCCAGCTCATGGGTTTATTTTTTTGTTATTGTTCCATCATTGCCAGTCACATGGATTTCTTCTGTCAAAGCATGGAAGAAAAAAACAGAACAAATTTCAATTTCATTTTAAATGACAGCTAAGTCCATGGAGTTGGACTTTAGTTCATCAGGTTACCATCGACTGTTTACAAATTCAATGTCAAAACCAAACCTAAATCTACAGCTCTTAATTAAGCTCACAATTAATTAGATAAAATGTAATTATTGCTACTAAATATTTATTTTCGGAATTTTTATTTACAAATAATAAATTTTATTTTATGAAATCGTTTAATTTTTAAGAATCATGAATTTGGATATCGAGTGTATTTTATTTTTGTTATAAGACTATTTTTATTTCCTTTAAATAATTTGAGCAGACTCAATTTTTTAACATATGTTATGATGTGGCATATTGTTAGGGATAAAAATTACGGGTAATAATAATTTTATTATAATGGTAAAAAACGAAAAGAATACAAAAGATGAAGATCAAAACTAAACCTTATAAACAAAAAAATCTTAAAGATGTAAATACAAAATTCTCTAAAAATGTTATGAGTTCTAATATTTTAATTGGTGTGTTTTCTAAAGTTGTAAAAAAATTTATTTATAGATCAAATAAATTATATTAATAAATATTAAATCTTTTAGAAATAAAATATATTTTGTTTAACTTAACTTACAAATAATCTTTTATTTTATTTAATGAAAATTTGAATCACACAACTCTAACACATAAACTCAATTTTCTTTAATCAAAATAAATCAAAAATTTGAAAATTTTCAAAATAAAACACCTCCCACAAAATGTCCGAAAATAGAATAAATTTTAGAAGACTGAACCGATTTTAACGTTTTCTAACAAATTCACCGACCTCGTAAGAATTTTTTTTTTTTTGACAAAAGACACAAAATATGACAGGTATTGGTCAGTGTTAGTCTATTGTACAGAAGGTCAAATCTGTAAAGAAATCAATTTGGGGCAGCTTGATTTTGAGGTTGTTGCACTCTTTTGAAAATTTAAATTTAATTGTAACTTTTAAATATTGAGTCCCTGTATTTCTTTTATTTATAAATTTTAGTCTTTTCACATTCACTGTTAAAATTAACGGTATTAATGGTAAAATAAATTTTTGGCCCTTAACATTTATAATTTTTGTCAGTTTAGTTATTACCATTTAAAAGTATATTAAAATTTTAAAACTAATTTCATTCATATTTAATACATATACAAATTAAAAAATTATAATTTTTAAAATAAAAATAAAAACTCTATAAAATTCAAAAATAAAAAATAAAATGAATTTTAAAATATAAAAAAATTCAAGATTCAATGTTATCTAAACTAGACAAAACAAACCATTCGAATAAGGAACCGATTGGAGTATCGATCCGACAAGAAGTAAAAAATCAATTGACCTCTGAACTGGTACAAATTGTTTGAATCAAGCTAAAAATCAATTGAACTAGTAGTTGAACCAGTTTCAAATAACCAATTAGTTCCTAAAATGACTAGTGATTTAAAGCAAATAAAATATTAAAATTCAAAAAAAATTATAAAAATCGGTTCAATTGATTTTTAGCTTGGTTCAACAGTCCATACAGATTCGCGAGCCAACAAATTTTTTACCTCTGACTGGATCGATACCCCAACTAATTATTGATCCAATCAGTTCGATCTAGTTTAGATAACATTGGATTTTAAAATTTTTTTATTTTTTAAAAATCTAATTTTTTTAATTTTAAAGGTTGTTTCATTTAAAAAATATATATAAAATATAAAATATAAAATTTAAACTTTTATGTTTTTTTGTCTAAAATAAGAAAAGAAAGGTATGCACTACAAAAGTTTAAAATTTTAAAATTGGTAGATCCGGAATCGGTACAAAGTGGTTGAATTGGGTTAAAAAAAAGTTAAATTGGCAATTGAATTGATTTTTATATTATTTTAATATACTTCATTTTTTATTTTTTAATAATTTTCCTTTGAACTAATTTGGTTGATCGTTCCGGGAACCAATCGTTCAAATTAGTTTGAAATTGGTAGTTGGTTTAATCAATTTTTTAGCTCAGTTCAATCAGATTGTACCGGTTCATAAATCAACCGATTTTTTATCTCTCATTGAACTGATATCCCAATTAGTTCCCTATCCGAGTGGTCGATCTGGTTACATGTAGATAAGATTGAATTTTGAAATTTTGTTTATATTTTAAAATCATTTCTACTTTTTATTTTTATTTTTAAGAGTTTTATTTTTGTCTCAGAATTTTTATTTTAAAAAACATTATAACTTTTTAAAAATACATTTTTTATTTTATTTAAAATACGAAAAAAATTATTGGACTACATCGAACTGATTTTCTTACACTGATTTTGTTTTTGCAACCCTCTTACCATTTTTTTCTACTTTACTTCTTCTTTGTAATTGAATTTTATATTTTATCTGAATTTTTTCATTATAAAGTTCATCTAATATATTTTATGCAAAATATATAGAAAAGAAGAGAAAAGTTACTTTTAGAAGTAATAAAAATAAATTTTGATTTTGGAGATGAGAAAAGAATCAACGTCAAGGTTAAAAAAGGAACTTGTCAGAATATAAGTTTTATCGCAAAAATTAGATTTGGATGTGTTTATCGATGAATTTTTAATCTTCTGTCATCAGAGTTTTGGGTAAATAACAAAATAGAAGTATATGTTTACAAGTTTTATGTTACTAAAAATTTTTATTAAAAAGTAATTGACTAATTTTTTTTAATAGCAGAGGTAATTTAGGTAATGGAAATAGTTTATGTACCATTTAAATAAATTAATATAATTTCAGTACCATTTGTAAATATATATATATATATATTGTTGTTTAAGCTAAACTTAAACTACTGAAATTGAATATTTAGAAATCTGCAAACATTCTTAATGGTACGACCTGATTTATATAAAAGAAGGCACAGTGTAGTTGCAAATGCTGAAGCCGCCGTTCTTGATAAAGTAATGCATACATGCAGAGTGAAGCTGACTTAAATGATTGTCATTGCCAAAAGGGCAAACTCCAATATTTGCCACTGTTATTTTCTTCACAAGTCAGAATACTACTTCTGCCATTAATAATAATGCTTTCTCTGACCATAACATAAACTGCACATGTTATGTTACTGTTTGGTCAAAATTAAGAGGAAAAGGGTTCCATATGTCAGAAAAACTCAATCCTCCGGGGCTTAGCGAAACATCATATAATATTCAGACAAAAGCTGAGATTGGTTACAACAAAACCAAGAAAGAAGATCCTAGGGCAAATCACAAACGCAACAGCAAAAGTGGCAATTCAGTTAACAGAAAAGGCTTGCATATTCTTGTTAATGATTCAATATTTAAATAAAAAAATCTGTTGTTTGATATAATGAAATCGATCACCAAGAATCAAATCAATAGCCATAAAACAATTACAAGATACAGCACTGTCCTATAATTACAACAGCTACTCAAAGGATCAAAACCCTCTAATTGAACCTTGCCAAACCTCAACAGCTTGCTGATCCTTTCGGGTTACAAACATCTTGTTTCCACCAAATGCCAAGTTGGTTACCTTCAAGCCTCCCATTGCCTTCACTCTCCCCATCACATTCTTCCTAAAAACCCTACCCTTTAATCGACCCTCCGAACCCGCCGCCACCTCCGACCACAACTCGATATCCCCTCCTTTACAGCAAAACACTTGATTCCCATGGCTCTCGATTTTGCACCCTAACCCTTCTTTCTTCCCATTCACTACCTTCCTTCTATTCTCAACACACATCCATGGATTACTATTATCATTTGCATCATTGTTCACAGTCCCTAAACACCTCAAATCCGCATTGAAAACCTCCCCAGAGCTCACTCCAACCTTGAAAAGCACATTCATATTATCCGAAACACAAACATCGGCAAAGCAATCGACTTTCTCCTTCAATTCAAAGGCTACATTACCCGACCTTATATCCCAGAACTTAATGTTCCCCGATACACCCGATAACCCACTATGCGACCCGGATGCCATGAGTAACCCGTAACCCGAAACCCATCTCAGCTTTGTAGCTGGGATGGCTGAATCGAGATCAGCCCCGAAAATCTCATTACGAGCAATTTCAATAACAGGGTTCAATGTATTCATATCATAAACCAGGATTGAATTGGAGTTTCTCCTACTGGATTCGAAGCTAGTAAACAAAAACTCGCCTGATGAACCGATTGCTTGAACCGTGGAACCGGATCGGGTCGCGTTCTCCCAATTGAGAACCTGTTTGACGCGTCCTTTTAGGAGATCGAGAATCTGGAGCCCCGAAAAGTCGGTGGCCCCGGCCGCCGCGATATCCGGGGAAATTGCGAGCAAGGAATCGATGGCGGTGAATTGGGTCAAAATCGTTGACTTCCTTGTCAGCGACCAATCGAAAGACGTAATCTTGCTACCGTGGGAAACATGCAAGGACCCGAACGGCGTCGAGGCAATCGCAGAAGGGGTGTCGCGGCCGTTTAAAGGTAATTCAGACGTCTTCCGGAGGGCAAAAGCGTCAAAGTGGGAAGGGTCGCTCAAAGAGCTAGTCAAAAGAGACTCAACGCCGTAGAATCTGGACTCTTCGATGAGGTCCCGGAGGTCAAAGTCTTTGACTTTCGAAGGAAGGGTCCCGCTGCGGAGGAGGGAGAGGAGGAGCGAGAACTGATCCGGGTCCCGGTCCACGAAACGATCCGAACCCGTTTCCGCAAGTCGATAAAGAAGGGATTTAGGACCCGCTTGGGTTAGGGTCTGTTTGGTCGTTTGGAAAATCCGACCGCCGACATTAATCGACACGACATTACTGTTCAACTCCGGTTCTGTCTCCAAACAACAAATATCGAATGATGGCATAATTGTCTCAGCGAAAACCTTCTTGCCTTATTTTCAAAACCCAAAATTTGAGCAAGATTTTTTGCGAGAGAAAGGCAGATGGACTCTAATTTTGAAGGGAGAAGGAGATGTGGGCAATAAGATAATATAAAGGCGCGTCAGGCGTAACAGTGACGGATTATGAAATCTGAGCATTTGAATGCATATTTGACACAAAGTGAATATTTTATAACTAAAAACACCTGAAACTGATGAAAGGAGCCGTCCAAGTTGAACATTGACAAACTTTTAACATGTCTGACTATCTGTTTGGTTTCTTTTTCTAGAAGCACAGAAAAAACAAAAATGGAACGAGAATGCTGTTTTGTCTTTTTTTCCCTGGAAGTATTTTTTGTTACCTTTTAAGGCCTTTTTACTAGACAACACATATTAATTATTTCTTTCTCACCATATATTTATTCCTCACAATAATACCAATATTTACTTTTTGTACAATAGAAATAAATTTAGACAATATGCTAATATTTTAATTTTGTTTTTAATTCATGTTTTTACAAAAAGAAATGTATTTCAGACTATATGCGAACATTTTTATTTCGTCTTTCTTTTATTTGTTAATTCAGTTTTCTAAATTTCAATTTTATTAAAAAGTTTAAACCTGGATTTCTTAGATTAATATTAATTATCACTTTAGTGATATTTTCTTTATCAAACATCTTATTTCTTAATGGATTCTAATATCAATTATGATTTTATAAAATTTAAATTATAGATATTTATTAAATTCGTAATCATATTATTCGTAAAATTCAAAAAAAATATATCCAAACTACTATAACACATATATTTGTAAAATCTAATTTAAATCAATTTGATATTTAGAGATCAATTTAACGAAAAAAGGAATAACTTTGATCCCCCATCAGCCCATCAGTTCAGTGTAGGTTTCAATTAGCCCAACAGACCAAACTGGCTTCCCCAGTTTCAGTTTGGCCTTTGATTTGTTGATGGATATGATGGATAAGAAGTTAGGCAGCTGATTCTGATTTCCAGCTGCAGCTTTCCATTGAGTTTCAAAACAACTTTCAATTCTTAGACTTTTGAATTGATTTAAACCAAACATTTAAATAATTAACTATTTTAATCATTCAAGCTTTGACAATGACAGACAAATTTGTTTTTATTGACTTAAGTGATATAGAAAAAAATTTAATCGAAGCATCTTCAGGTAACAATATCACCAGAGCATAAGTAAACATCGATAAAAAAATTTCCCCTTCTTTTAACGGCAATGTTATTATTATTTATTATTATTGCCATCTACTATCCTGTCATTAGGATTTTAAATATGGGAGCACAAATCAAAAGGACTGTTTTCATATCTTTCTGCCTAAATTAGAGATATATAATACATATATTAAACAACAGAACTACGCCCATAAGACCCTGTTTCCTCCAAAAACATTGCAATATGCGCCATCTGTGTCAAACCCCCCCTAAAATTATCAATGATATGGTTGATTAATTGTGCCCTGTTGCTGTTACCAAATTGTTGACTCTGGATCCCCAAAGCCACACCTATGTTCCTAAAATGATGTGAAAATCAGAAGGCATCGACTAAAATGCATACCGGTTAGCTTACTCCTGGTTGCATCATAGGAAAAAATGACCAATTCCTGGCTACATTATCATCTTTTCCGGCTACCTTCTTGTTGGCCCACCAATCGGAACTAAGAATAGGCTTATGGGCATCAACACCATCGACGTTGTCAAAATTGAATTCTTTAGCTGACCCGAGTGTTAAGGATTGATTCTCGTGGTGTTGCGGTGTGCCTTCCCTGTCTGCTGGAGCTTTCTCTGGTCTTTCATTGGATGTTTCACCGACACGATATTCATAATCATCTGCCACCTTAGTTGTGTTTTCTTCTCTTTCTCTTGTTGCTTCATTATGTAGAGATTCTGAAACAGCTTCAGATGATGTTGCTGCCCCAGTTTCCGCACATCTTATAACTTCTTCCGTAGTCAACTCAAATGAAACTCTATGATTAACTGCAACTTGATCAATTGGGTTTTGTTTATCCAAACTCGGATGTGACGTGATTTCAGAGAGCGGATGGTCCAAACGAAGACCATTGTGGGGGGTGGACGTTGTAGCATCTGGGGTTAAAGTTCCAGAACCATGACTTGATCCCCATTCACGGTTGGAAAGCTTATCAAGGTTCAAGAGCTTGGGAGGGTCACCCATTCGGAACTCAGGAAAACGTAAACCAGCAGCAAAATCACCATCAGGGAAAGGAGATGAGGTGCCAGAACCTGAGATTCCTGAGCTTGGTGAGATCAGTTGCCCAATGGGGCTCCCAGGATGAAGTTGATAGGACTGAAATTCATACTGGTATATTGGGAATCTCTGTCCAGCCTCTCCATACTGGAGGTTAGGGCCAAGGAACTGAGCAAATGGCACCTCGGGCGAGGAAGGTGTTGTCAAGTGTACCGACTCCGGAGGAGGAGTGAAGGGAGCAGTTGAAGGTTCAGTGGTGAAGGTGGAGAAAGCAGGCGGTGAAACTAACTGAGTTTCATGAGCATAAGGGCCAATTGCAAAAATTGAAGCAGGCCCTGGGGAGTACATACTGGCAGAAATAGAGGTCAGAGACACTAACCCAGCTGGAGATTGAGTAGCAGAAGGGGGTTCAGATGGAAGGAAAGATGCAGGAGAGGAAGGAGGTGCAACAAAGGGAGGTGTCACTGTAACGGCTTGGGTTGGAATTTCAGCAGCAGGCATATTAGCACGGGAAGAACTCGTTTCAGAAATAGGAACAGCAGGTCCAATTCGCTTTTTCTGTTTGTAAGATCCGAAACACCAATATTTGCTCCACCAACGACCCCATCTTTTCTTCTAGATGTCACCAAATTTAAGATGAAATGGATTAATACGGGAAATCACACCAAATCCTTATCTAGCTAGAAAGAAATCAACTATATGACACTGCAAAAAGTTTGGTTCTAAAAGACAGCCATATTACAACAATAATACAACCCACCCTCGTTGAAGCTTTTACAGAAGTGTATCAAGTAATGAAACATATTAAAGCATACATGCTCAAAGTTATAGGACACCATGCTACAAATATACCTTCAGCTCTTTGGCAGAAACAGTATGAGCACACAGCTTTTTTTCCAATTGAAAAGGTTTTAACCAACAAGATAACTCAATTTAAACCAACCCTTCTAACATCTAAGTTCAAGGAGCAGATGTAATTTTCCTGCCCCTTTTTTAAGTACTTCTGAACCTTCAACTTCGTGATTATAAATTACTATTTTTCAACTAGACCTCCAGTACAAGGAGATTATACCTACAGAAGGAATAAAGCAATTTCTATTATTCAGAACCACTGGCTATCCACCTTGAATTTGAATGTCCAAATGGGATTACCTGATCTTAATATCTACAGAAGTTTATAGTTTCCAAAGTCTGAACGCATTTGAAACCTTCTAATTAGCTATCCCAATATCATGGCCATAAATAGACCATGATACAAATCCATTTAACAACTGTATTTAGGTTCCAAATTGTATAATTGTTATGGTTTTTTACTTCTGATCTAGGAACCTCTGCTGAATGAAAGTAAAACTAGAAATATGACGTGAGGAAGATCATCTAACCTCAAGGTGTTTTCTCGGTAAATAAGGAACCATTTTTTTCCTGGAGAACCCATACAGACTAATAAACACTGTTTCATCAACACTGACTATTCTCAGATTCCTGAACTGCCAAGTTCAAAAAGTAAAATACCTGTATGTTCTAAACTTGGAAGTACCAAAAAAAAAAAAAAAAAAACAAAACAATTTATAAATATAAATATATCTAAACCACAAGCAACAGTTAAAAGACTTGATTCTGGAATAAGTCAACCTTCAATAAATCTAAGCCTAAAATCACAACGATTTAACTTGACATTTCCTGTTGCAAAAAAATAATCCTAAACTTGATTAAAGAGCGAAGTTCACTAAATCACCGCAGAATATAATCAAAGAAGAAAAAGGGAAAAAATCATACAAAAACAGATCACGAAATGAATACCAAAGAAGCTTAAAAACACTTCTGGAACTCAACCAAATTGATCTAAATTCAATGAAAACAATCACGTCAAAGAAACCAACAGTAATTAAAAAAATACATATGAAGGAAAATATAAATTTTACCTGAACCGTAGATTGCGGGACACGATTCTCAGCTGAAGCGATCGCGTTAGCGGCAGCATGTACAGTCTCCAAAAGGTTATTCATAGCTCTAGATTCTCCATTTGCGCCTCTCATTTCGACGTATTTTGCTTCTTGTTTTTCCGACGAACCAAACAGCTCCAAAATTATCTTCCTCTCGGAATTGTCAAATTTTCTCGAGAAAGAAAAAATCGAGAGAGAGAGTGATCGGCGAGAAGGAATCTGTGATTTATAGACGAAGCTTCCCTACGTATTTTGAACTCTGTTTTTTTTTTTTTTTTTGTTCATTAAATCTAAAGCCTAATTTAGTAGATTACTAATATCTTGTGAAATATACGTATAAGCAAAAGCTATTAAGGTCAAACACGGCAGTCACTTGATTTTCTATAAATTCGATGTGATTAACGAAAAGACCCGACTTTATGTTTTATAAATTCCTTAAATTAGTAGCTCCTTTTTACTAATATGCCCTTCCTGTTCACAGTTATTTACTAATATGATTATAGTATATTGAGATTTTACCATATTATGTAAAAAGATAATTATTAATTTTAATATTTCATCAAACAAAATATGATAAAAACTAATTATTAATATTTTAACAATTTGATTTTAAATAATAAATAATAATTAAATTTTATTTAAAATTTTTCTAGTATAATATATAAATAAATAAGAAAATACAAATTATCCAACTAAAGATAAATTTTAATAAAGAAAATGTAAATTTTAAGCAGATTATTTTGTTAGGAGTGAAATTATAAAAGCAAGGGGATAATAAATAAAGTAGTTGTCCAAGGTGTGCACGTGTGCTCATCCACGTCTTGATGGCTTTCGTGCGCGCCCCTACCCAACCGCATAATAATATAATGATGAAAAAGAGAAAAAGGGATCCCATCGACTTCCTCGAAAATTCTCCCCCTATACCTGCCGCTTCGACCAACCTCCCACCGTTGGTCCAATCTTTTATTGCCCATTGTTTTTTATTTTAAGGGTAAGTGTTATACAGAAATTTATTTTAGTTTTCAATACATTATCGATAGATTTACTGAAGCAATGTTCACTGCATTTAGTTCAGGCTTACTTTATTCTCAAATAAACCGTTTTTGATATTATTGTTAATATAAAATAATATAAATTTGAGTGTGTTGGAATATATTATCTCTTATATTTATGAATTGAGGAGAAATGAATAATTTTAAATATTATCTTAAAAAGTATATATATAATCGAATTTATAATAAAATTATTAAAATATATATTTTTAAAAATAATTTATCACAAAATATTTATTAATTTCATCTTATTTCACCTCAAAAGTTAATATTAATTAGTCTAGAAAAACATAAAACTATTTAGAATTTTTATACAAAATTCTAATTCAATAATAAAATTATTTTTATTAAAATTTTCAATTATAAATATATTACTATAAATGTATTTTTAATATTATTTTAAATAATGAAACGTGAGCAGCACACAACATTTTCTTCCCTAATTTTTCTAATATCACACGAGAACAACATAATTTTTAAAATACGATGAAAAGTATAATCATTATAAGATAAGCACAACTTTAATAATACAATATAATAAAGTTGATTAAATCTTAACTCAATTAATATTGATATTTGTTCTTTGGTAGAAAAAGACATAAATTTAAATACGTTGAAACACGTTTATTTTTCTATAAATTTATCCAAACACTTTATTTATGCAACATTAATAGTTTTTTTTTTATATAAACATATTTTTATTCTTTTACATAATTGCCTAAAACTTTCCATTATTCATGTTTAACCCTTAAATAATAAGATAAGTGTATTTCAACGTGCTCAAACCACGTCCTCTTATACTGGCAAATGCTGATGTCAACCGAGTTAAGACTTAGTTAATTCATAAAGTGATTATTAGTAATACTAATAAGAGCTTAAAATCAAATTGTATTCATTATATGTATAACTAATCATAACTCGTCCTCAACTCTTAATTAGAAAGATAAAAGGTGCTTCAACGCACTTGAACTCAACTATTTCTACAACGATGTTAATATCAACCGAGTTAAGACTCAATCAATAAATAAAATTGTATTCTTAATAGTTTTAACTAACTAGTTTGTATTATTTATTTAATTGTGATTATTATTGCAAGTCTTGCTAGATTATTCATTTAATGGTGATTATTATCATAAGTGCTACTATAAATTTTATATGTTTATAATTTTTGTTTCCCAATGTTTCCTATTTAATCTTTCAATTCTAGGTAAAATTATCATTAGTCAATAAATTATCGTAAATTTTCATTTTGATTACTTAATTAAAAAATTATAATTTGGTTATTAAATTATCGAAAGTTTTCTTTTAAGTTATTAAATCATTTAAAAGTTTTTATTTAAATCATAGATGTGTTAAAGTTTCTTTTAAAAGTTTCGCCAACAAACTCCAAGCAACGATTCAATGAACAGTAATGTGGATCAGTACTCACTGACGAATAGAAGAACATACCAATCTAACGGAAATTTGAATTTTTAATTGTCATATTTTACTATCTAAAATATGATTTATATATTTAAAGTAAATTTTACAAATAAATTACATTAATTGTTTAAAAAAGTATTTAAATTTATATTTCTTGTATCTCAAATTATTAATGTCGAGCTACAATAAATTGTTATTTATATTTTTATTATAGAAAAAATATTTCATACACCGTCGGTGAAGTTTTTTAGACTCGATGAGTGTGTTGAGGATATGACAAGTGTTTTATAGGGGTGTGGTAAAAAATTAAAAATAAAAATATATATAAATAAATATGGGCACTTCTCACATTCTCAGCACGCGTTTCTCGTAGGGGTGTAGTAAATAAAAAATAAAAATTTTAAATATATAAAATAAATGTAACACTTCTCACATCCTCAACATGTTTGAAGAATCTAAAAAATTCCACCGATAATGTATAAAATAATTGCTCTTTATTATAACTTAAATTAATATTTCAAATATCATAATATTAATAAATTTAAACATCATCTAAATAAATAATTATTATTTTACAATATATTATCTAAAATAAACATTTTATATTTTGGAAGATACTTTTATAACAATAATATTAAACACTTACATCAAACTAAACTAAAGTAACCCTATTTCCAACATTCAAATTTGAAATAATCAACTCACTCTAAAAAAATATTAGTCCTTTATAACCTTTCTTCAAACAAATTAAGTAACTTTTTCGAAAAGTGTTTATACTTTTTTTCTTTTTAAGATAGTTAAAAGTAGATGTGTTCATGCCGAGTGTTCCGGCCCTGCCCGAAGGTCCGACCAAAATTTGAGAGGATTTGGATAAAAATATAAACCCGAAAAATAGACTTGAACAAAAAATAAGGCCCATTTAAAAAATGGGCCAGACCTCGGTAATATATTTTTAGCCCAAGCTTGGTCCGAATTCACTAAATGATTAAAAAAATTTGCCTTTTTTTTTAATTTTTGAATGTTATTTTCTTGTTGTTTTCTCCCTATTTTGCTACCATATTACTATTATGTTGTTATTGATTGAATATTGTATAAAACTTATTTTATTCTTAATTTTGTTATTATTTTAAAGGCATTTGTTAATTTTATTATTATTTTAAAAGTATTTGCTTGTTAAGTTACATCTATCTTAGTATTGTTTAAGTCTATATATTTTTTAAAATTTATTTTTAACTTGTTGGGAAATATTTATTTTGATTTATTAGTATTTTTGATGTATTATATATATTTAAAATTATATAAAATAATATAAAATTTAATACTGGTTGAAATGTGAGCGAGCTCGAGTTTTAGTATTTTTATATGGGTCGGGCTTAGGAAAAATTTAGGCCTATTTTTGGGAGACCCGGCCCGACCTGACTTTGATGAATGGATTTAAATTTTAATTAAACCCGACTCGGCCCGACCGACCCGACCCATGAACACCTCTTGACATGACTTTTATTCCCATCTCTTTATCAACCTAAGATTTTGTCCCTTTTAAGAGCAAAAAGGTTTACCATATAGGTGGGTTTTAATAAACTTACCTTTCCTTTTGTAATATTTAATTATGAAGTTTATGCAACGGTTTTTAGAATAAAATGATGATCAAATAAATCTAATCATTGATTTATTAGTTTAATCGATTCATCTGATTCAATTAAATAAATTATTAAAATTCATAAAAATAAAATTTAGTTCAAATATTCAGTTTAAATTATCGGTACCAATTCTTAAATTAACTAATCTAATAATATATTTCTCCATACTAATACTCTAATCAATTTCTGATTTAATTAATCTAATTCGAATAACCCTAATTTATACCCACAATCTCTCATCTCATCATTTTCATATACATGATAAAATCAATTACTCAAATGGACAGGAATTATTAAGTTTTAAGTATATGCTGCCTGCCTGCCTATCTAGCTGCCCTTTTCTAGTTTCTTTAATATTTGTGAAATCAATGGCCCAAAGTCCCCTTTAACCTAAGTCGACCGTAGGGAAAAGTGGCTTTTGGTTGTAAAACTATGCCCTAGCTTTGACACTCTAAATGTACGGTTCTCACACTAGCCTACTCTGGTGGGATCTTCTTGACCTTTTTTATTTGCTATAGGGTTTTGCTTTATTTGATTATATCTGTATTTGTTAAAATTTATATGCACATAAATTGAGGGGCTTTAGAAAAGCTGAAAATAAATAAAATAATATATGGTTTATGAATAAAAAATTAAGTTAAATTGTGGGTTGAAAAAGAAAAATAAAGAAAAAGAGTGAGATGAAAAGTAATGCCTTACTTTTTGACCCAGCAATAAGCAACAAAGAAAAAGAGATCTCTTATTAAGTTGTCATATTTATTTCCCAATTATTAACATTTAAGTCAAACTTTTTTAGGTCATGAAAAGGTAGATTTATTTCTCTCTTTGAAGAGGCCTTTTAAATAGGAAAAAAAAAAAAAGAAGAAGAAAAAAAGGTCAGTAGATTCTGTAGATAAGTATGAGACTTTATTTTAACAAAACATAGTTTACAACTTTTTTTCCTCTTTTAATATTCTTAATAATCTTGAGAAGGAACCTTCTTGTTCTTCTCATTTCCACCCTTCAATGGAGTTGAATGGGTCCTGTTCAAATATACTCATTATCAGAGTCAAATCAAAATAAATTTTTAAGGGCTGAATAAAAATTTAATTTTTTATGGTCTATATTTTTATAATTTTTAAAGGATTAAATCGAATTTCTATAATTTTAATGGGGCCAAAATATAATTTTACTTTCACTAATTTAAAATTTTAAAAAAATTTCAAGAGCTTAAATATAAATTTTCCATTTTAGGAGGAGCAGGGCCACTGCCAACTCCCTTATATCCGCCTCTTAAAAAATTTAAAAAACCTAAATAGAAATCAAAAATTTCAAAATGGTGAAATAAGGGTGAATTTTTTTAAGTGCTTCTCAAATGTCACGTATCAAGGCTTATATTGTATTATTAATATTTTTCAAGCAATGTCATGTATTTTGTTCTAAAAACGTTAACGTTCATCTAATTTTTATTCAAATTGGACTAAATATATGAGAAACCTTTATCGGATCACTTTTGTAAAAATTAAATATTTATATTTGAAAAGTTTAATCTTTTAAGTTAACAATCTCTAAAAATATTTTATCTTGTAAATTTCTTATAATACTATTTTTGTAGTCTAAAATTGGAGTAGTATTAGTAATATAATAGTAAAGGCGAAGCGACGACGATGAAGAAGATAAGACCTGAGACCTAAGTTAGGCAAAGAGACAAGGACTTACGAAAGCGAAGAGAAAGAATAAAAAGGGAAATTTGCCATAGTCATGGATGGTCGACACGTGCGGAAACAGAGCGATGGCTATTGACGAGAAAAGGAAAACGTTTTTGTTTTAGGAAAAGGGGGTGGAATTGTAAATCCGAAATTTCTAGTCTTGACCTTTGACCTGACCTCCTTTCTCATCGGCAATACTCTTCAACATCCTCGCCACGTCCATCTCTTTGAACGTGACAATTGAATGACTTTTCTCAAGATTAATGGTGTAAAGTAAATAAGTTGATTGATAGCTAGAGAAGGTGATGGCAATCATGTTAGGTTGGATTGAGTGAGAAAGAGAATCAACAATGGCAGCTACCTGCGACAAGATAACTGAGTTTTGGACTTTGGCCCCAAAATTAGATTTCTCATGCCTTCTTCTTTCTCCTAATCAATCATCACTGTAATACTAGATAATGGCAAATAATAATAATAAATGTGAAAAAGGTCAAGCTATTGCACATTAGAGTTATTCAAAAATGGAGAAAATTAGTTAATAATTTTACCCTTTTCTTAATGTTGTTTTGGATGCAAATATTGCTTAATGAGATGGAAGGCTTAGTTCTCCCCCACCTCTGTTTTATCTTTGTTGCTGTTCTTTTCTTTTTGGCTATTGATGAACCTTTCTTTTAAATATAAAATAATTAATATTTTTTTAAATTAACAATACTCAAAACTTATCCATATCCTTATTTTAGTATAAAACTACATAAAATAATTAACACATACAATTAAAATAATTCATATGGAAGCTAAAAGGCCTTTGATTAAATGATTTTATAGGGCAGATAAAAGTTTACATTTTTTTCATTGAATTTAAGATATTCTACCACAAAATTTTAATCTCAAGTTCAACATCAACGCAATTTCTAAGATCTTATTTGATAAAATGTTAAAAAATCTAATCAACCAAGATATTTAATTTCTTAACTTTGATACTATGCTATGTAAACTACTAGATAAAATTTTTTTCACAAAAGTGTGTAAAATGATAAGCGAGATAGGGACACATTTATTATTTAATAGAGAATAAATTTAATTATTTTTTTTATTTTATTTTATTTTATTTAAGATTATATTATCTTTTATCAAACAATTTAATAATGTTTAATTTTACTTTTACGTAATACACCAAACATATTTTACAATTTTAATTCAACACAATTTTTACTTTACCAAACATAACCAAGATTACCCTAAAGCATCATATAATAAAAAAGAATAGATGCCACATAAATGTTGAAATTTTATATAATAAAAGTATTAATGTATCTAAAATAAAATATTTCAAACAATTATATTTCATCGATAAGTATGAAAAACGACAAGAGTAATGTAATTGAAATTTCATTCAAAGGAAGAGAGATGATAATAATAAAATGATGTATTGATTGATTAGCGAGAATTGAAAATTGCAATACTAAGCATTCATTAAAAGTTTTGAAAGTATATTTGTTGGGAATGCTTTTGATTTAACAAGTTGGGATTATTTAATACCTTTCATCGATAACTTTTAATACATTAATCACCACTATTTAAATTCGTAAAACCTATCCATTAGTTATTATAATTATACTTTTAAATAGTAATTGAAGTTATATTGAATAGAAGAATCCTATATATTGACCTCATAATTAAGGTATTCATCACTCTAGATGTAACTTAGGTTCGAGTTGCATTAATTATGTTATTGATAATTCACCAAAAAAATTTATATTGAATAAAAATTAACTAAAAAGATAATAAATAAGACACGAACCCTAATTTATCATAGATTAGTCTCAAGTTTAATGTCACTTTGAGATCTCCTTAATTTACTTAAAAAAATTGCAAACAGATGAAAATTAAGGATGCCCCCACGCAGGATCGAACTACGGACCTTCAGTTTACAAGACTGACGCTCTACCACTGAGCTATAGAGGCTTCTTTGCTGGAAAAACAATATATAAGTATCATATCTTATAAATCCAACCATAAACTGCATCAATATCATTCATCCAAATATCAGAAATTTGTAGACCAAGTCAAAAGCCACGCAAAATGGATTTCCACCATAAAGTGTTGGAGACGTGGGAGATATAAATTCCATTGGCAGCCAACCAAGTCATCACCAAAGTTAGATCAACCGATGTGTAAATGGACACTAACAAAGCATAATAAATAGTTGTATAATTGAAGCAGGCACACAAGGAGCAGGAGCATATGGGAGAACTGCTTTTCAAAGTCTCAGCAGTGGATAAATATTTGAATTATTGAACAGTGGATTAATTTTACACTAACATCCACGGAAAGTAATGACAAAAAGGGGTAAGTAGGAATTTTTCCACATGTTTCCCAGTTTTGTTGTGTTCGAATTTTCCTGGAGCTGAACATCATGTACAACACAAGATGATTTTCGTAGCCAGTATGCAGGGCATAATATGTGCCTAAAGATCTGGTTTTCCAGCGATTTCCTCATCATCAGAGGCAGCATATTCATCTTCACTCAGTTCTTCGTCACTTGACTTCACTTCTTCTGCTCCTGCAACATCTTCAGGTTTGGCATATTTCTCACGGTATTCTGGTACATGAAAAGGGTCATAACTTACAAGCATTCCAGGAATAAGAAAAAAAAGGCATCCTTAAAATGCCATTGTAAAAAGAAGACGTGAAATGTATGTTGCCACATAAGTCAAATTGCCAGATCACACTCTTAAAAAAACAGTACTTGCAACGATAGTAAACACCTTGGGGTCTTGTCGAGGATGATAAATGCGGTTTGCCACAACGAATTACTATTGAAAAGAATGGATTTCATTTGAATATAATATAAGAACTGAGAAAGTAGGTGAAATGCTACAGCCACAACAAAGTAGGTTGCAACCTCCCCTTTCCAAATACAAACATAGAAACTTCTCAGCTCATACGTATTTCCTAATCCCATATAAAAAACGTAGCCTGATTACAAAGAAAGGACTCCCAATGACAATAGGTAACAAGCTTCAGCTTCACGCCCTTTTTTATGTTTTTGCAGAGCGCTGGCAAATTATAATTGGAGAAAATAGGACTCTCTGAGCACTTAAGAAGTTGTACCTCGATTACATCAAGAGGAATTAAGGATTAATTTCAAGAAAACTACCTCTTTGATTAAGAAACATGTAACAATACAAAATTCTGATGCCAAGGCATATAGAAACTATAACTAAAACTATGAAGTTCAAGACTGATGTTACCTACTTTAGACTAATGATAAAGTTCAATCTTGTCGATAACTTGAATACTTGATTAATTGGCCATTAGCCAGCAGATATCACTTAGTTGATTTAGCACGACAAGAAATCCAACTAAACACCATCGCTGAGAGAGGCATTCTTAAGAGAAAGAAATGCATATTTAAAATATAAAAACTTATGTCGAAATGCTACCTTTCACTTTTTCTTCATAAGCAGTACGATCACGCATCATAAGAGCAGCAGCTTCTCCATTCAATGGGTCTGCTGGATTGGGATACAAAAGGAGTTGAGGAAGAAACACTTCAAAGACATTAACAAGATCTGAAATTGAACACAAGGATGAGAAAAAAAAAGAGAAAAGAGAAGAATCGATCATCATTTATCAAGTTCCAATAGTACTAGCAGCAACTTTGAAACAAAGACACAATGCGCAAGGTTTACCGAACATAGGGCTCCAAGTTTGATTGATGACATCCAAACAAACTGAGCCAGACCTAAAACTCAAAGTTCAAAGATATTTTAGTTAACAATAATAAAGCATTTAAAAGTCGAAACCAGTTACTCACTCTAAATTACCAAATACAAGTTATTATCAGCCCTAAGACAGCTAGAACAGCCCAATTTAGAAGTTAACATCCAAAAACTTACATTTCATCAACATTTGGGTGGTAAATCTTGTTCACAAATCCAATTGATGGAGATTTATAAGGATAAGCATCTGGGAGCTCTACCCTTATCCTCCACACACCACCATGGTAAGGACCTGTCAAATTCCATATCAGATAATCTATGACTACAAATACTATCCCCATTTGGGTCTAAAACTACCAAAATCAATTTCTATCAACAAGCACTATCCTCATTCAGAAAAATTCAATGAACTACATAAATAAACAGTGGCAACTCAAATAAGAATAAATAATTAAAATATAAAATATGAACTTCAACACTTCCATTGTGCCCAAATAATTCCCTTAACTTCTAGTTTAACCAAATATACTTTAACCTCCATTTTTTTTTCCTTTTTACTAGATAAACCCTTAACAAAAAATCAACACAAATACTTAATTAGTTACAAATCAAAATTTAAAAAAGCTTATAGATTCGTAAGAAGAAGAAGACAGTAAAGAAAACGATTCTTACTGTCTTTTGGTCCGTTGAATTCAACATAAAATTCTTGCATGCCATCATTCATCATCTCCACTTTGTAGTCACTCATCATCCTAGAAAAAAAATCCAACAAAAAATTTAAAAAAATCAAACTAAAATAAAGATACAGATTTTTTTTCAAAATAAAGAGAAAAATAATTTACAGTTTCATCAAGTCCATCTCTCGGCGTTTACTTGGAGAAGACATTTTTTTTTCCTTAGGGAATTTCTCAGAGGAGAAAGAAAGAAGAGATAGGAAATTTTCCTTCACAAACAAAAGTGGCAGTGCACAAAAGTAGTTCGTACGCCAGTAAGTGAACCCAAATACTTTATATAGGTGTGTATCTTTACCGCAGTAATTCTAGTTTCAACTCCAGTAAATCTCTCTTTTTTTACAAAATAGGATTTTAATTTAAAATAAAAAAATTAAACCTTCAACTTTATCATTTTAATAATAATTTTAAAATTTTAATAAATATATTTTTACATATTTTTCTCACATCATGGATAATCTAAAATATATTGAAGATTTTGCTTTTATATATATATATTTATGTTTATTTGGTAGAAGAATAAAAAGGATAGACTTTGGGGAACATTTAATTATTAACTGCAAAGATAAGATTATGACAGAACATTTTGGAGCACCAAGATTCCATATTCGTACTTAAACTTTTTTACACTATTTTTTATCATATTTCATTGTTGAAAATTAGTAAGCGATATCGACACTCATTGGCTCAGCGTAGCGTAGCCGACATTGTAATTTATAATTTGTGTTCATCTATATCATAATTTTATTTTTAGTATTATATATTTATATAATATTCGATAAAAAATAGCATGTAAATTAAAATTATTAATGTTAGAGGTATATTTATTACAACTACATTAAATTAAAGTTTCCATTTTAATTAGAATTTTTTAATTTAACAAACAAAAAATCTTATTCAATTAAAAAAAGAAGATGAATCAGACATTTGATCACAAAACAAATAATCACATTAACTTTACATAAACTCAAAGGAACAAAACACGAATAACTCAATGCTACAATTAATCTGCATAATGACCATAGGGAAGAGATACAATTTTCATTAAGGCAAATGCCATCAACGATTTTTTTTGTTTTAACATTTAATTTTTTTGCTTACAAGGTGAATTTGAGATTATTTAAGAAATATGTGATACTGAGATTATTATTATTATATTATCATATTTTGATATTATTGAGAATATAAGATTATCAACTTAAGATAATTTTTGGAACCGAAAATGTGATGACTTGAGCCAAACCACCCTTAAAAATGAAATGGCGAATTGATTGTAATGAAAATGGTAAGTGACTAGAGATGATTAAAGTTGGGGTGATTGTAATGAATGTAAACCGCTTGAGGTTCCATTTAAATAAACAGTTAACTAGCTTTGATGAGAACATAGTTGTGATGATAAGGTAAGACTGAAAAATGATAATTTAGCGAAGAAAGTTTTAAAGATAATGAACATAATCGAGATTATATGAAAGATACACTCGCTTAACATGTTGATTAAGTGAGTGCTACACTGTTACTTAAGTGCATTATTTGTTCAATAAGAAAAATAAGCACTTCTATTCCAGGAAAAAGTTGGCAACAGATTTCAGGTTTTTTTAAATTTTCTATTCGGAATAGACATATTTATATTATGTAGCTAATATATATTTGCATGTATATTATGCATATTTTAATAAAAATTAAAATTAGACAATAAATATATAAAATAAAAATGACAATAACGATAAACTCAAAACGTTAGAGACAACATTGATATTAACTTCGTATTTTATAATCCCATAATCATACATAAATAATCTATATTTATATAAGTTTTACCACGTAAATTTCAGAATCAGGGCGGGGGAACAAGTTTAGATCAACCTCACCAAAGCACCAAAGGGAATCAGTGACATTGACAAATATACATAATCATCAAAACTTTGATGTGAGAATCATACCTTCGATCAAATTTTTATATATATGGGCAGGAATCATGTTATATACAAAATGAAATGGCTACTCAGTTTATCCCCTCCTGTCTCTTAATAAGGAAAATTATTTACACAAAATAAAAGAAAAAAAATTCCCATCATTCTAAGGAGTTCACAAACTCATTATCACATCCAGTCCCACCCATCAAACAAATTTTGCACATAAATATGAACTAGAGATGATTGTAAACACATGACACTTACAGAAGTAACCCCCAAAAAAGCAGACAATCATTGGTTCAGAAGATCTGAGTTTCCAGACTAATAAAAAAGATATGTATGTATATGTATGCATGCATGCATGTATGTATGTGTGTATGAATGAATGAGAGAAGAAAGAGTTAATTTGCTGCTGAGCAGGTCTGTGCAAACAAGGCACTACAAAACAGGATAACAGCATTGTATTCCCTCAGGCATAGGCCATCAAGTATTGAACTTTAAAATGGTATCAAACTTGTTTCTGTGTTACTTTTTCTGTATTTCTTTCTTCTTTGTCTATTCAATTTCAAAAGTTTCCAAGGGGTGAATGCACAATGAGACCAAGACTCCTTTATAAAATGAACCCGGGGATGAAGGAAAAGAAATTCAAAACCGAACTTTGCCAAATCTGCAGGAGCCACTAAATATATGATGACGAATGAGGGGGAAAAAGTAAAAACTGAATTCTGAAAGGTTTGGTAAGTTGTAACCTTTGCAACAAAACTTAAGTTCTAGCAGCCGAAGCTGAGTCCAAAACCAGGAAACTAATTGGTGGGCAAGTCAAATATCATTTCCTGCATCAGAAGATAATTAGGACCAACTTGTTATTTGCTTAGGTTATATACAATAATTCTTATAGACTTATAAGAGATGAAAATAGTTTCAAGACAAACCTTATCACACACAGGACATGTCTCACTTCTTTCCATCCATTCAAAGATACATGCAAGGTGAAAATGATGCTCGCATTTTGTGATAATTTTTGGATTTTCTTCATCATATTCTGCAGGAAAGAACAGAAAAGGGGCACAGAAAAGGGGCCTATCAACAACCTTTCTACTTGGAAGTGGAAATACGACTTGGCGTAAAAAACACAACATCTTTTCTTGCAGTGAGGCAGAAAAGTTCATAGATTGCAAGTGGAAGACATACCTTCCAAACAGGTTGGACAACAATCTTCCTCCTCCTTCGTAGGCACGATTGATCCAACTGGTTTTGAAAGTTCTATTTCTAGCTCTTTTGAAGATTCGTTTTCAGTAGTATCTTCTGCTTTGCAGTCCAATTCCTTTGCATCATCAGATTTTATAAAAGTCTCTTGAGTGTTTACAACTGTTTCTTGGCCAGAACCAATATTTGTTGTTTGCACTGCCCCATCACTCTTACTGCTATGAATTCCTTGAGCAGCTGAAGGAGTTAGAGGATGTCCTAAAGATGCATCAAATGGAACTGGAGCAGGAGGAGGTCGATAAGCATCAGGAACTGAAACCTCAAGATTTGTGTCAACCAGCAGCCCAGTGGAGAGGGCAGAGGCAGTAGCATTGCGAGAAGATAAAGGAACATGCCTATCTGAGGCTCTTGTGTTCTGTTAAAAAAAAGAAATTAACTCAACAAAGATAATGAAAATGACTTCAATACGATAAACAATTGTTCAATATAGTTGCCTCTTAGGGTTATCTTTGTATAAGTATTTAAGCAAGCCATTTTATAATATCTAATAAGTATGAGAGCAGACAGGTCAACAAGAAATTCTGGCATTTAATTTTTAGTTCAAGTTGTTCTACGGTTTAAGTATGGCTCATTTTAGTTAGCATAAAAAGTACACGCAGATAGAGATCATTATTCACGATCAACTTAGTAATGGGGATAAGATCATGATTTATGAGCAACTTAAGGGTAATAGAGAATTAACAATTGGAAACATTTATATTTAGTTGCATCCAGACGTCCATTTTGTGAAACAAGGAAAGATAAAAATGAAAAGGCCCCAGCACTTCAGCACATTTAAGAGACATCATGATCCTGTCAAGTGCACAAGAGAGTCCAGTTTAACTCATTCTTTAGTCACATTCACCCTAAAATTTGCACTGTGGCACTTAATAGAATACACAGTACTCTACACTGAACTTCACGAGGGTTGAAGCCAAATTCAAAACATAAAAGGTCAAAGACACCATGAAAAGTGAGGATGAAAAGGAAAATAAAAGAAAAAAATTCCATGGAGGAAGAAATTATACTAACACAATAATCTGCTGGTGCACTATTTTCAACTCCTCTAGAAGAACAACAGCAGCAACCCCCCATTCCTTTTACTTACGCATATGACACTACTGGTACTTTGTAACATCACAGGGTGAGAAAATCTGTTATAAGAAAAAAACTAAAATCACTCTTGAAGATATAAAAAGCATACCAGTCCTTTCAATAAACCATATTCATGCCAAATGCCAGATGAAAATGTAAAAGATATCATCAATACAAATGCAAAGCTAGAAGCAGTTAGATATACAAATAGCATAATTCCTAATAGAAAGTTTTGAAAATAATAGAAGTATGAAGTTCTTGTAGAAAAGTAAAACCCAAAAGAAATTAACAAAACTATTTCTGGCTTCTCACTCACACTTGTCATTAACAAGCAAATTGATAATGGAAAACACAAATAATACCCTAAACCAAAGCAAGCAGCCTGTTAGTAGATCACATACTACAAATATTATTATATTCTGAAATACAAGTAGTAGCAGAATTATAGATGTAAAAACAAAAGTTAATCTGTTGCTGATTGTCAAACACAAACAATGTTTAAAAACCTTCTCCCCAGTCAACTAAGCCACTGATGTGGTAATGGAACTTGGATTGGCATCAGGTCCAAGGATAGCATCCTGGATAACCCTTATTCCATCTCCTGCTCTCAGAAAAAAAAAAAAAAACTTCTCCCCTACTCCGTTCAATTGTCCTGTTATAATCCCATATCCAGAATTTCAACATAAATTAATCAAAGTAGACCAATTGAGCCAATTAAAACCCAAACAAAATTCTGATAACTGAAGAAAGTAAAAGAGCAGGACTAAACCCTCCAAAAATCACGGATCAACCACAAGTTTTTAGACAAAAACTAGTTAACCTATGTGGTGAAACAAGAACAACAAATAAAACATGTAAATTCAATAAGAAATCAGTTAAAAATCAGCTGCCATCAGTTCTCTTCATCAACTAGCACCTGAAACAAGTTTCTATTCAATAACAAACTAGCATGGAAATACCTAAATAGTAGAAACTAGAAAAAGAAATTAAATAAATAAACAATATAAACAAAATCAATTCAAACACAAACAACTAAATATCATAAAGTTGAGAAAAATACCCAAGTAAATTCATAATCAATTCAACAATTCTAGAGCTAGTAAGAAAAAGGAAAATCAACTTATGCTGAGTAAAAACCCTAGAGAAAACCATCATTTAATCAATAAACAACGAGCCAAATTCCAAAAAGAAAAGTTGAATAGGATATGAAATTCACCTTTAGATTGAAAGCTGGATTGGAAACGAATCCAAGAATTCCAAGTGAAAAGAAAATTCGATGATTAGAAATAAAGTTTTAATTATTCATTTTGAAAGAGCAATTTGTTTAAGTTGGTTTCGTGTAGGAAAAGGCTTTTCAGTGGGAAAGGAGGACTTTTCGAATCCCAAGCCTCCATTTAAAAACAGATTCCACTACTGCAGAATTTCATAGAAATGTTTATTTTCGGGATTTATTTATCTCCACGCGCTAATCTTTCCAGTTTATTCCACGCACCGTATTTATGAGCAACAAAAGGCGGCAAAAGGATAATGTTTGTTTTAACAGAGTTGGTGAGCGTTTGGTGATGACAGTTGGGATTGGCCAGAAGAAAATACATTGAAATTTATTTTTCATGTTATAAATAACAAACTTTTATTTGTTTGTTTTATTTTTCCTTCATTTTGCAAATCGCATGTGGCTAAGCTAGCTGGCTAGTGACTAAAAATAGAATTCCTTTTGTCTTGTATTTCAAGGTAAAAAACGTGGAGTATCTGATTTTCCTTTTAGTAAATAAAGAGAACTCTATGCCTCCTCTCCTTGGTCACCCCCAGCTTATCTGCAAGTAACGTCATATGCACAACATCTGCAGCTCGTGTAACACTAGTTCTCTCCCATCAAACACCTTAGCCAACAGGTCTGCCACATAGTTGGCTTCACGGAAGATATGGAGTAAAATTCCCTGATTCTCCGAATTAGCGGATCATGGGTAGTGCCAACCGGAGCCTTGATAATTCCATCAACTGCAATCTTGCTGTCACTCTCAAGAATTACTTGCTTGTATTCTCTCTTCCATGCCATGTGAAGCCCGTCATGAATCGCCCAAAGCTCCGCCCGAACGGCCGAGCATCCACCAAACTTCCTGCAATAGCCCGCTATCAAGTCCCCATTGTTGTTCCTTAACAACCCTGCAGAAGAAGACAGTTGACCACTAGAAAGATTCGCCCCATCTGAATTAATCTTCAATCACCCTGGGGGTGGAGGCTTCCAACCGACATGCACCCACTGTAATCTTCAGAACCATATTACTCTTTACAGTTTTGTGCCCAACAAATGCTTCGACTAATGGCCTCCTCTAGTGAAGAATTTGAATCCTGAAAAATCAAACTGTTCCTCTGTTTCTAGATATTCCAGCAAGCTATAGCGAAAAGAGTATTCCAAGGAGCACCAATATATGCTAGTTCATTCGAATTTTTCAGATTAACAACCAACCAACCATTCAAATACACCAAGGGAAAATAATTGCGTCTGATTTGAATGAGAAACAGTTCGCTGTCATACCTGATTGGCAAAAGAACAATCACGTATAACATGTAGAGCTCTTTCGGGTACCGAGCCACACAACAAGAAGCATCCATAGCAATCCCTCTCTTGCATCTCTCAGCATTACTGAGTATCCTCTCCTTAGCAACCAATCAGAGGAAATTTTTCACTCTTCGGAGGCAATTTAAGTGCCGCAGGATTGACCAAAAGATATCTTTAGATTACTTAATCGGTCGTAAGCATCCGAAACAGAAGAACGCCCATCCTTCTTCCACCTCCAGCTAATGCGATCATCCCCATCTGTCACTTTGGGTGGCAGAATACTAGCAACCCGAGACAGCAGAGAGTGATCCAACCATAAAGAAAGTTTGTGCCATGCCCAGACCCCAGTTACCATCCAAATCTACCATCTCATTTACCGTAGTGCGCTTGTCGACCCCAATTAAGTTTGTAAAGAGCTCCTATAGTGGGCCTATATCATTAATCCAACGGTCAGTCCAGAACTTGACAGATTTGCCATCACCAATTAACCAAACCACATTGCACCTGACCTCCTCCCAGACTTAAGTGATTGACCTGCAAACAAAGGGCCATCTTTCTACCATTATTCAAATTCCCCCAAATAAACTATCTAGCCATTTTTTCAATATGTCTACACACTCTAGACGGAATCATAGAAATTTGCATAAAATAGTTCGGAATTGAAGTAGTAACGATTTCACCAAAGTAACACGATTGGCTATTGAGAGCACCCTAACATATCCCAACCACTCAAGCGACTCTTAACTTCGTCAAGCAAAAAGGCGTAGGTGCTAGAACAGATTTGTGGGAGAGAGGAATACCAAGATATTTACCCTAGTCCTCCACTTGGTTAAAGCTCAATATCGATTCCATCTTCTGTCTTACTTCATTGCTAGTCCTTGAGAAATAGGTGAACTAATCGAGAACTCCTTTCAAGTTATGGGCTTGTAATCCGTCAGCTTCACAAAACAACACTAAATCATCAGCAAAAAAATAAATGCGACAGCCGCGGTCCATCCTTGGCAAGTTTAATTGGCTTTCATGTGTTTTCATTCACCTCTTTCACAATATCATGCCCAAGTCTCTCCATTACAAAAACAAATAGATAAGGTAAGAGAGGTTCACCTTGGCAAATACCCCTAGATGGCTTAAATTCTTCAGTCAAACTACCATTCCAAAATATTTGCATAGAGTTCGAAGAGACACAATGCACCATAAAGCTTACCAAATGACATGATAGTCCTGTCTCGTATAAAGAATACTCCAAAAAATTTCATTGGATTCTATCATATGCCTTCTGCAAGTGCACCTTGATGGCCATCCAACGTTTTTTACTCCTCCTTGTCCTCATAGAGTGAACCACCTCCTGAGCTATTAAAATTTTGTCAGTTATCGATGTCCTTGCAATGAAACTCACTTGGTTAGGACCAATAAGTTCAGGCATGATGTGCTTAAGTCTCCGAAACGAGGACAATCAGGGTTTTGTTTATAGAAGCTTCAATTTCATTCCCACTAAATACAATTTCACAAAATCACGAAAAGCTTCACCAACGATCCCCACTCAATTGAAAGAAATGAGCATGCAAGCCATCGACCCCAGGAGACTTGAAAGGTGCCATCTCGAATAAGGCATATTAAATCTCCTCTTATGTAATCTTGGCCAAAAGAAAATCCAAATCTTGTTAGCTTAAAAATGGAAAACACTTACAAATGAGTGATTCAAGAAAAAAAAATTCTAACAATTGAAAAGATCGATAAGTCTTACACTATGAACGAACCCTCAATTCAAAGATTGAAATTCTTGGATAGCCCTGATAAATCTGGATCATCCCATTTCCTCATTCGACCCTTTCACGAATAAAATGCAACTGGATCTAGTATGTATGAGTTGGCGATCGAATCTATATGGATAGAATTTATAGTGGGATCTCGAAAACAAGCAATTTCTCTGGCCTTTATCCTTTTTGGTTCATTAGGGTTTTATTAGTTGGAACTTCACCTTTCACAACACTATTCGAATATAAATCATGGAAAAATTGAATAGCTTACTCTTGAAGGCCCTCATCATCAAAGCACCATTCCTCACCGTGTACCTTTAAAACACATATTTTATTATGACTTAGCCAGGCCATCGCTCTCTTACGAAATATGATGTATTACGATCCCCATGGAGTAGCCAATCTGATCTAGATTTCTAACGCTTAAAGAGCTCCTCAGGGTCTAAAATATTCTCCAGTTCTCTCCTAAGTTTAGATTCCAGATTACCAACTTCGTAGAATAGCAACGTTTACGAGCGGCTTGGATCCCTTTTAGACGTGCAACAACTAACCTCTTGTGTTTACCTATTATTCCGAAGGGATCCCGATTCCACACTTTAACCTCCTTAGTAAAACTAGCAATCAAATGCGTCAAGCAGCCCAGCCTACTCCAATGACGAGCTCCAAGTCTTGGAAACTATCGTGGGTCTCCCAACCAGCAAAATACCGAAAAGGTCGAATCCAGCTATTACTTAACAAGTGGCCCACCGATAATAACAACGCGCAGTGTCTGACGACCTGATTTTATTCAGTGCCAGAAACTACCATTTTGAAATCCAACTCCGCAAAATGAGTTGAATTTAGTTAAAAAATTATGTGTTGAGTAGGAAATAATAATATTAATATACCGAGTGATTAAATTAATTAAGCTATTAAATTACAAATTGACTAAAACTAGTGAGATTTAATTGAAGAGAATTAGAGTCTTTAATATGCAATTTTATCAAGGACTGAAAAAATTAAACCAATTATAATTCGTAGAAATGTTTTCGTATGATTATATCATCAAAGTCCATTATCCATCATTAAACCATTTTTTAACTAATAAATTAAAGTTTAATTAATGTTAAATTAACTAAGTATATATTTATAATATGATAAGTGGGAGAGAGGAGAAGTGACCATTATCCTCATCCTTTCACCACTGGAACCAAAGAAAGGAAAGAAAAAAAAAATTGAAAGTTTTCCAAGCTTTTTGTCTAATCAAAACTCACAAGTTAACGATGAGATCGCGACATCGAGGATCAAAGGCGAAAACAGGCTCTTATAATTTGAATTTGATTTATATTTTATTAAACAACTAAATATAATCCAACAATAATGATGTCAACCATGAATCAAAGTACGAACTCAATTACTTAATTTGTTCAAATTACGCTAACATATGTATATAACTGTTTGCATTGTGATAAAGTGATGCTATTTATATTGAAAATTATTTGATAAATCTGTTGATTATGATATCATGTTATTTGAGTTATAATATGATTTAATGCGGTTGAGATATTTCGATATATATAAATATATATAGGGTTTAGGGACTATGATCTGACCATCTATTTGATGTTATGCCAGCCCCCATATGAGCAATTGATAACACATATCAACTATTTTCAGCAGCAATAGTTTTAGTGTAGTTCATTAAAGGATAGGATATATAAGGATATATGAACTAATGGGAATGGTAGATATACTGGAAACTAACAAAGGGCATAAGCCCTATATTACAAAGTTAGAGAAACCGGGGAGAAATCCAGTCGGTCAATCGACAACTCTTGCCGAATTAGTCTTTTTTCTAATCTAAGGTTAGAGCTAAAATATGCATGTCCTACATAAAATGATGAAAACATTCATAGTTGCTCACTCTGCGCGTCGTCGGTTTTCAGTCTCTTAGCAGCGGTGATGAATTCCGAGATATTTCGATATATATAAATATATATAGGGTTTAGGGACTATGATCTGACCATCTATTTGATGTTATGCCAGCCCCCATATGAGCAATTGATAACACATATCAACTATTTTCAGCAGCAATAGTTTTAGTGTAGTTCATTAAAGGATAGGATATATAAGGATATATGAACTAATGGGAATGGTAGATATACTGGAAACTAACAAAGGGCATAAGCCCTATATTACAAAGTTAGAGAAACCGGGGAGAAATCCAGTCGGTCAATCGACAACTCTTGCCGAATTAGTCTTTTTTCTAATCTAAGGTTAGAGCTAAAATATGCATGTCCTACATAAAATGATGAAAACATTCATAGTTGCTCACTCTGCGCGTCGTCGGTTTTCAGTCTCTTAGCAGCGGTGATGAATTCCGAGATCACCTTAACCTCATTTAGCGGTGGCTGTATCGAAAGAAAGGATGTTAGATTCAACGAAAGCCGTGAAAATACGGCGCATTTGTATGTGTGCATGAGTCTCTTAACAGAGAAGAGAATTGACCTGTGACACAAAATGCTGCTGCACCGTATTAATTATTTGTTCCCTTGGTGAATAACCATTGATGCTTCCCTGCAAATAAATATAAAGGAACCCCATGAATTCGATGAATTCGATAAATATAATAATTCATTGAAGGCGAGAGTTAGTAGGGACCGACAAGTTTGAAGTGCCTGCAATATCTTCGCAAGGAGTCAGTGTCGAGTCTTGCCAAATTTACCTTCAAAATTAGGAACACATGATACAAGTATATTTAGAATCATAAAACAATGGCGTAGATGATACATACTACAAATTTTTGCTTATACTAACCGATTGTGTTGCATGAATAATGGATTGAACATCTCTGTAACCTGTACGATTCGTTGATTTCATGGATGCAGATGGCAGCCATGGTTTTGTATTTCGAACTCTGGGTTTGGCAGGCCTGTGGAACTCAATGTTACTAGCTGTCCAAAAGCAAAAAAAACATGAAGGGGCATGATCTGTTAACATGAAAAAAAAAAAAAAAAGGTTAAGAACATTCATTTGACTTACGGAAATCGCGGTCCTTCTCGCCAATGTCCGATCCGCTGCTCGAGTTATCAAAATCATGATCATCATCTACTTCATTCCCTGTAGGATGTTCCAACACACTCAATGCATTCCTCTGAAGCTTAACTTCAACCCCATTCTTCAAAACCTTGAAAATGGTCACAAAACAAGATTCTTCAATCACATATATAAACAATATTATTAAGGAAACAACATCATAAACACAACAAAGTTGATGTCTGGTCCATCCTGTCGGACTAAAAGCTATAGAAAACTAATCAAAAGTTAAAGCTACAAAAATCAGTGTGCAAAACAACTTAATCATTGATATATATTGACTATGGAGAGAATTTGCATCAAATAGTGGAATTTAAAACGGGAAAAAGAAAAAGAGAAGAGACTATAATAATGATAAATGAAAGTAAAGCTGAAAATATACCAGCCAGTGCCAACCACCTAGGCCCACAGCTTTCTTGACCACGCCTTGCAAGCCAACCAATACAGATTTTGTTCTATTATTTCCCGTGACAATAACTTTTGTGTGTCTCGGAAGAACCGAAAGCTCTTCATCGCCGCTTTCTTCCCTGAACGGCGACAGAACCCGAGAAGAACACAGTTCATGCTCCAACATTTTTGTTAATAATTGTCGAGACAAAGCTAACTTAGAGGAATAAGCAGCTGCCTTTAGCTAATCAGAAACCCCATCAGCTCCATCAGTTTCCACGTTTGTTTTCGTTTTATTAATGGAAGATTCTGAGCCTTAGGTTATGATTCTGTAAACACGGACGAGGTTTTTTTTTTAATGAAGTACAGAGAGAATCGTAAAGATTAATTAAATAGAAGCCAGAGAAGAGAAAGATTGATCACTGACACGAATATTTAGAGGAAGAAATGAATGCAGGTTGTCTTCAGAGAAACCGATTGCTGATTCACGAGACTTTAACTGATCTCAATAAATGAACTCCCACGAAAAAGAAGACGATGCTAATGCTATCTCATCATTAAGCTTCCGCTCATATCACCTGAAACAAGCAGAAATGGATTAAAACTTAAAACGCTTTTTTGTATTAAGAACTTTAAAGTTGAAAACAAGCCAATTTGCAATATATTAATCACCAACCCATGGTGGCAAAAAAAAACACTTTTTAAAAAGCTGGATTGTAAATATCAATAGCCAAGAAAAAGTAGACCAATGAAGACAATTATGTTTGGTTGCTTAGAAATTTTAACTATAGAACAAAAACTTAAAAAAAAAAAAAACACTCATGAACCATTTAAGGGAAGCATCAGAACAATAAAATAAAAACTGGTTACATTCTAAAACCCTCCATTAATCTAAGAAGAAAAGATGTAGATAGAACAGAAGAAGATGTAAGATTCTCTTGGCCGCATTTCTTCGAGGAAACTTTAGTAAAACAAACGTTGAAAAAGGTCAGAATTTTGGCATTTAAAAAGAAAAATAACGCTATTAGTCACTTTCAGCGTTATGCTCAAATTCAATAAACAAAACAGCTAAAACCCAAGTGAGAATTAAGAAGCTATTTGGTATACAATCCATTCAAACATAAAGCCTAAAAGGCTATTTTATAAAAGAATCTTGCATGGAATAAAAGAAACCCCAAAATTAGAAGGAAAAAAATGCTGATGGTACCTGAAGAACACGATAAAAATGCAAAACGATTCAAAACACAGTACAATACAAGGAATGTGTTTTACGGGTCGGGGATACTGGATTTCGGGTTCAGAAAATTGGGTTTGTAAGCATTTCTTTCTAAGAAAAATAAAAAGAGGGGGAAAGAAAAAGGCCTATTAGCTGAGCAAAGAGAGAAACTGTAAATGCAGAGGTTTTCGAGAGAAAAGAAAAGTTTGAATCGAAAGGAAAGGGAGAGAGAGAAAGCACAGTGAATGCTTATCAACTGCCATGGGAAACGACCTGCCATGGTGTCGTACGGTCGGTCCTTTCATTTTCCTTTTGTAGCCGGGCAATGCAATACGCCATTGAGTTTTATTATGTTGAAAATGGCTCGGCTAACGGCTATAATGAGCTGAGTGGGGGTATTTAATGGATGTGGGACCCAGGGGGATATGGAAGTGATAGTGTGGGTCCCATTGGATTTATTTGTTTGGTGAGGAAATTGTTTTGCATGGTTCCTATTCTTACCTACGCACTCTCCCGCACACGAATTCTTCATGACTACGTTAAATTGTGGCGTGTCGCCATACACCATAAGCTTAAATCCCTTAATTTTGTTCCTAACTTGATTAGTTGTAATTCCTATTTTAAGTTAAATTCTCCTATTATTTTTTGTAAAGTTTTGTTATTACACCTCATATTTTTTTTATACTTTAATTTTGTTATTTTTAGTCTTTATATTTTAAAATTTAAAAATTCTAGTCCTAATTAAATAATAACTATTAAATTCATTAAGTTACGTCCTATTATTTTTAAAATTTGATGTGTCAAATATATTATCACATGTGTAATGTTATATCTATTTACTGTTTTAACATATTACTCACAAAAAATTAGTTAATAGATTTAACAACGGTCGTTTACATTAAAACTAAAATTTTGAAATTCAAAAATTATAGCCATTGAGAATGATCCAATATGTAGATGCGGACTAAATCATAACTTTAATCAAAATATAGGACTGATGACATAATTTAAACATACGGATTTAATTGTTACAATTGGATCAAGACTAAAATTTCAAAGTTCAAAAAGTAAATAAGCTAAAATCGATTAAATAAAAGTACATGTACAAAATTTATATTTTACATAAAGTACGAGATCTAATTACAAATTTTGACCCTTTTAATACTTTACAAAAGTTATAAATTTAGTATTTATATTTTAATTTGATCAATTGTAATTTTATCCTTTAAAATTTATAGTCCTCGCCAAATCTTAACTTTTGAAATCATTTTGTTTGATAAAGTGTTGAAGAAAAATGAATTAACTATGAATTAATATTTTCATAACTTAATTTTTCAAACACCTTTGGTAACCTACAATGAAACTTATTAGATAGACTTTTTGCTACAAAAAAAAAGTGTATAAAATGATAAGTAAATAGGGACCTACATATCACTTAAATAGAGAATAAATTTAATGGTTTTTATTTTATTTTATTTTATTTCATTTCATTTCATTTCATTTCATTTAATATTATATTATTCTCTATCAAATCATCTAATTATATTTAGTGTTTAATTTTAAATAAAACACCAAACATATTTTATAACTTAAATTTAATATTTAATTTTTTATTACTTATTTTTCAACACTTAATTTTTCAGTTTATCAAGTATAGCCTAAGTTATGATATTTTCAAAATCTAATGCGGCGAATATATTATCATATGTGTAATGCCATGTCAGCTTATTATTTTTACATATTACTCATTAAAGATTCATGTAATAGATTAACGATGGTCATTTACATCAATACTGAAATTTCAGAATTCGAAAAGTATAAGGACATAGAGTGATCCAATTGTAGTATGTAGGCTAAATCTGCAATTGTATGTATAGTATAGGTCTAATAATTGAATTTGACCAAACAGATTTAACTCCTATTGTTTCAGTTGGGATTAAAATTCTAGAATTTGAAATATATAGGGGATTGAAATTTATCAAAAAAATATACAAGAATTAAATCCACGACTTTTGTAAAGTACATGGACTAATACTAAAATTTAACTTAAATTTTATTTATTTTAATTTCATTGTGAAAATTGATCATTTAAACTCAT
Source organism: Gossypium rotundifolium (assembly GCA_025506655.1). NCBI lineage: Eukaryota > Viridiplantae > Streptophyta > Magnoliopsida > Malvales > Malvaceae > Gossypium > Gossypium rotundifolium. Next base: position 168,383,320 of record CP106733.1, read on the forward strand.
CCAGTTTCTACTTGAATGGATTCGGATATGAAATTAGTACTGAAATCTTTCAAGTATATGCAAATTATCAGAAAATACTCTTTTTTTACAAAATTTACGGAACATGACCTGTTTTCTAATTATTTACCGGAAAGGACCATTTCCCCGAAAACGCGTCCAGATCAGTGCGTTTTTAGGGGATGCAATAGGAAAACGCGTCCCTGGGGGAGCCTTTTTGCCACATCAGCAAAAAAAGCTCCCTTGAGGTGTGCTTTGCTGATGTGGCAAAAACGCTCCCCCAATTACGCGTTTTATCTCGTGTTTTTTTCCATAAAAAAAACTATTATCGAATTAAATTTTCAAATAAGGTCATTTTTTAAATATTAACAAAATAGACCAAATTTTTTAAAAATTTACAAGAATAAACCTTTATAAAGGCTCAAAATGACAACACTATTTTTTTTTTTAAGGTGTCATCAATTAATATGGAAATATAACTTACAAAGTAAATCTTTATATAGACCCAAAGTCTCATTTACCTTGTTTTCTTGAGCAAAGTGAGATATGAGACATGTGTATATAAAGACTCATGAATAGTTTTGCAGCTTGTTCCTAAATAATATGGGATTCCTTCCTCTTTTAACTAACAAAATGAGATGAAAGGCTACACTATATTTGATTTTTTTACTTAGAAAGGCTACACCTTTTTTTTTAACTAATAACATTTGAGACAGATTTAGTACTATATTTATATTTATATTTTGCATATACTTAAAATGTCATATTCAATCACCAAACATTTTTTAAACCTAAAATTTTTAAAAAATTAAAGCGCATAAAAAGAACAACATTATATTTTTATCAAAAATTTTTATTTGAAATGATATAACATACTACGTCAACTAACTGCTTAATCAACTTAAAATACAATAAATCAATAACATCACTAATTATTTTTAAATTCAATAACCAAAATGTAATTTAAAACATGCATAAATATCTAACGAACTCATAATTTAATCTACTAAAATATCGATAAATCCTAATCCATATCCATAGAGATACTTGTACGTCTTTATTAACAATAAAAAAACCACCAATTCCTAGCCCCGCCTTCATTCTCTCCCCCTATTCTAGCACAAGCTGGCTAAGACTGTAATGGTTCTCTTTGTTTATTACTTCATTATCATTTATGTGATTCATTACTTCAAAGGCTAAAATTTCATCCCTATACTTATTTTATATTTTATGTAACAAATATAGTTAACTTTGCACTTCAATGAAATGCAACAAAAATGTAACTACGACAATATTAAAAGAAAATTATTATTATTATTATTTATATTCTTCATGTTCGTTTCATGTATCATGTTTGAGGTTCGGAGTCCTACCTAATATTATTGTCATCAAAATTTGAACTTCAACCTCTCTTGATACGCAACATTTGTTGGTTAAAAGATAATTACTTTATAAGAGCACTCAAACACTTGTGATTTAAAGACATTTTGAAATCACATTATTATGTTTAATTTAACATTACATTGAGCCGATAATATGATATTAAGATTGGGTAATAAATAAGTAATTTTAATACCAATAATATAGAAATAATTTTAATACCACTTATTTATCCATGGACTTGCCTGGCCTGTAACATCCTGGAACTGGCCCAGTAGGAATGGGCCCAATGGGCCTTTGGGGTAGTAGCGTTTAAAATTTTTGAGAACAAGAGAATGGTACTAAGGCAAGTTGGACCTATTAGGTAAGTGATTTTGGAAGGTTGGGAGGCTTTTATGAAGTCCCGGGTTAAAGTTAGGCCGTAGGAAAAATTTTGGTTTTAGGTGAAAAAAACCCTGGGAGTTGGTAGGTAGGCTTTAAGAATAAAATATGGGGGAAAATGACAAGTGGAGTGTGTGGTGTAGTGGCAAAGTGACACCACATAAGAGGCAAGGGGGTGACGCCACAAGGAAGGAAGGAGGTCCAAGGTTCAAGTCTTGGTGCTTGCATTTTAGTTTTCTTTTTAAATGGATTTTTGAATTTGGCCATAGGACTTATATTTAGTTGCGCATGATTTTAGAAACAATGAGCTAGTTGGTAAAGTGGCTAGCAGCGTGAATTACGTTATAGGGGAGCCTGGGTTCGAATCTCATGAGAAGCAAGGGAGTATTTATTTTGCTAAGATGGGGCGACAAGAGTTTGAGTTGGATTTAAACCTGCTAGCGGAAAGATCCCTCACCTAGCTATATAAAGAGCATTCTAGGAGAGAGAAAAGATACCATGGTGGGCGTTGGGCATAGGAGCTTTGGGAGCGCGGTTTAGCAGCTTCAGAATTCCTATCAAGTGTGTACTCTCTCTCTACTCTAGTTGTAGAACGGCAAATGCCGAAGTACCGGTCAGGCAATAGTAGTCACATGGGCGTGCGAGCGCACGTGTGGGGGCTTTGACGCGATAGTTGAGGCCATCAGTAGTATTCTTGTGGGTTGAGGCTGTTGGGCCCATGGGCCCAATTGAATAAAATGTATGATAGTGTAGTATATAGTAAACTAGACTAAGTGAATTTTATATATGTGGCTAGGTTTGGGCTAAATGGGCCACACGAGTGTGTGGGCCTAATTGGGCCGAGAATGGGCCTTAGGCCCATTCACATCATTATCTCTGTTTAGAATACTTGAGTCGTTCGAGGCGACAGTGGACCTTCTGTTGGGTCGTTAACACCCTGATTTGTAAAAATACTAAAATACCCCTAGTTTGCAAAATTATCGAAATACCCCCAGATTACAAAATTACCGAATACCCCTAGTTTACAAAATTACCGAAATACCCTAATTTGTGAAATTACCGAAATACCCCTGATTTACAAAATTATTTGAAATACCTTGAAATACGGTTTGTAAAATTACTAAAATACCACTAGTTTGTAAAATTATCGAAATACCCCTAGGTTACGAAATTATCAAAAATACCCTTAGTGGGTAAATTACGAAAATACCCTTGGTGGGTAAATTACGAAAATACCCTTGGTAGGTAAATTACGAAAATACCCTCGATGGGTAAAATGACCGATATGCCTCTGGAGGGCAAAAATGATGAAAACGCCCCTACATGTTATATGATTATTCTTGTATGTGATTTATGATTATTATCGTACGATTATTATTGTATGTTGCATTCATGTGTTATTATGTTGCATGGGGATGGGATTATTCGAAAGGGGAAGTGCAGATAGGATCGCATGGTCGCTGACGATGTGGATCCACCGAAGCTTTAGCCACCGAAGCGACTATCTTTGCAACCGAAGTTAGTCTTAGCAACCGGTGCTACATAAGGAGTGTAGGGATGGGTGGGTCGATTAAATCCCAGTGAGTGCGGGGTTGGACGAGAGAGGAGTGCGAGGTTGGTATGGGCATTAATGCATTCATATGTGGTTTTATTTGAGATGGGCTCAGCCCGAATAAATATGATTTGTGACATTTATGGGTTAAGGCCCAATCGAGGCTTTTATGGGCTATGGCCCAATTGCCACCAGCATTCTTGAAATGGGCTTCACCCGAACTGTGTGATTCATGTTCTTATTGATGAGGTTATGCACACTAAATTTTCGTAAACTCACACTCTCTTTTAATATTTTTCTCGGGTAATCCTCGATGGCGGTTCGACGTCTTTGGAGGACTCGGAGGTGGCCACACTACGAGTAATTTTGGACTCTAGTATTTTACTTATTTTTAACTTGGGTCAATATTTTGTAATAAGGCCTCTCTTAAATTCTGGTTTTAGTTTTGGACTTTTAGTTTATTATGTTTTAAATCGCTAAACTTTGTATCACGATTTTCTAAAATAATATCTACTTTTAAAATACTACGCTTTCGTGAATAGGTCGTAAACATCACGTTTTCATAAGTCAATCATTTTAATTAAGTTTCGCAACCAAAAAGTTTTTTGGTAATAACTTTTAATAAATGTCGATTAATAATGAACAAGCATAACCGGGACTTTAGTTTTTAATATCAAGAAAGGTTTTCAAATGGAACCATGGTTTCTAAAAGCTATAACATTCAGTCTAGGGTTATGTGTTTGGGACATAACTCGAGTGTTTAGCAGCTTATGGTAAAGTTGGATGGATTTTAAGGGTTTGGAGAACCACTAGAAGGCAAGGATGACTTAGGAAATTTTGATATTTGTGTTAGCGGGGGAGCTTGGCTTTAGAGGTCTTAAGAGAATTATTTGGAAGGTTATGACACAAGAATGTCTTTGGTGGAGTGGCATGGAGGCGCTACTTGGGGCTTTGGGAAGGTGACGCCTTATGGTCTCATGTTCGAATCAAGGAGGCACAAAGTGGTTTTAATTTTTGGGTTCAAGGCGTTAAAGGAGGAGGCCTTAAAAGGAGCTAGGCGAGTCTATGACACAAGCAACACCTTGGCAAAGTGGTTCCATGCGCCACTTAGGAGTTGGAGTTGAAGATGGGTCTTTGGTTCGAGAAATTTGAAGCGACATTTTACGTGTTGTATTTTTATATGCGATGATGGGCTTAGATAGGAAGGTCTTATAATTAAATGTTGGGGGCTGTATGTCATGAAATTCAATGTGGCCGAGTGGCTTGGGGCGTTGGAGGAGAGGTGTGCAGTGAGGAGGTTCGAGTTGAACCAAGGAGTTGCGCTTGAGTTTAATTTTATTCTTTTGGCGCAGATTTGAAGGTGTTGGGCGGCTATAAGACTTTTAATTGGATGAGGATAATGTTTTGATTTATTTAGTTATTTAGATTAATGTAAGATAATTATTATTTTATTTTGAATGAGGGGAGATAATTATTGAACCATTCAAACTATTTTGAATGGATTGAGAAGAGGAAATCTAGGAGCAGAAAAAGGGATTGAGAAGAGAAGGGGTAGTGGCCGGCCAAGGGACTCTCTTGGTGGCTACTTTCGATTTTGTTGAGGCAAGTGTAGGTGTGTGCCGAAATTTAGAAGTGTTTATAGGGGTGCTCACCTTTTGGCTATCTTTTTTTCCATTTAGTTCTCTTTGCCGAATTTCTTTGGGAGTCTAGAGAACATTTTCGGTCACTTTGAGTCAAGCCGAAATTCATTCTTGGTGCTTTAGTAGCTAGCCGAATCTTCAAGTGACCATCTTCTCTTCTTCCTTCTTGAAACCAAAAACCCCCCAAGCAATCTATATCTTGCCAAAATTTGCCTTGTTCTCTCTTCATTTGCATTGGTAGCCGAAACTTTACCCTTCTAAACATCCCCTCTTCTTTTTGTCATTTCAATTGGTGGCCTAATATCAACATTCACCCTCTCATCTCTTTTGTTTTCTTTCATCACCTTGTAAGCCAAATCTTTCCCTCTCACTTCTAATCTCCCATTGCAGATTTTCCCTTGAACTATATTTCTTTTGTTTCTACCTTCAAAACTCTAGCCGAATCTCTCTTTTGTTGCCGAAACTTCTCCTCTTCTATTAAGTTTTTACCTTGGCCGAATATTAGGTGTGGTGTGGATCTCTTTGGGTTCTTTCTCAATCGTTTGGAGAAGGTAATTGGTTATCCGAATGCCTATTTTCTCCTCTCTCTTTCTCTCATCAACTTTTTCAAGGGTAAGAGCCGATTTCGACATTTGATAGCAAAGGTGTTATTTACCCTTTTGAACCGATTTGTTGTAGGGCTCGGGATTGTGGAAATAGCTAGCGAAGTCTCCAACCACGAGAAATCGGTTGGTAAGTGGTGGTAAGTATTCGGCCAATGGGGCCATATTCATGGTTGTTTTTTTATTAGTAGTGATTCTAATAGTTGTGTGATGGGATTCTGACAGTTCAAGGGCAAGTCACGATTTTTGGGATTTCGATAAGTAAGGTAAGGGCTTGTGGTATTCGACCATAGGCCATTTTAGGGGCCTTAGGTGCTAACCGATTGTGATTTTGGAGGTTTAGGGGCTAGTCGACAGAAGTAAACAAGCCTTCGGGATTTAAGATCTTTCTGTAAGGATGTTAAGTTATGGTTCTTTTTTATTTAAGATCTTGTACTTGTCGTTTAACGAAGTGTTCTGATTAAGCGTTTTAATGGAGGCTAATACCAGTCAAGGAGGACAAGGAAAAGTCCCTATCCCGAAGTTTAAGAAAAGAGTCATCTCGGTGATTCGAGATTAGCCACCGGGTGTGGGCGGAGGGAGAAAACTATAGGCAGATAGCTATAGTCTCGCTAAACGATAGCGTCGGGATCGAGGTTTAGAGCTTCAGGTTATAAGGTGTGTAGCTAGCCTACTGTTTCCAGGATTTATGCTATATTTGTATGTGTAATGTGTTACTAACAAGTGCAGTGAGAATGTGATATAGTTACCCTTAAAGGGTATGACGATGACCAGGTTAGTTCCAAACACATTGAGATGTGACTATTGATTTGTATATGTGGGTATGCCTTGATTATGAATAAACATGTGCATGCATTATCATGACCGTATTTTATGTTGCATGTGCATGGGTGGGCTATGAAGGAAGGTGCGGGTGTACTTGATGCGTGGTTGATGAGTAGCTATGTGCCTCATCGTGATTGATATCGGCTATGTGCCATATCGTGGATTGATGAGTGACTATGTGTCCCATCGTGATTTTGGTGTTAGCAACGGCTACATCGTGGATTAGCGCCGATCGAGGTCGCGTTGTGGATTTTGTGCTTAATTGCATGTGGATGGCTTGAATGCCTTTGTGGAGTTAAAAGGAGAGGCGATTTAATAATCCCCTGGTGTGTGGTAGACTGGATAAGGGGTGTGTAGAGGATGGACCTTAGGCTTGGGTCGGGATTCATTATTGCATAATTGTGGTATGTGAATACATGTGATTGTGGACTTGAATAAGAAATGGGCTAAGCCCAGTATGTGGAGGGTATGTGACTAATTACCCGGTTACTTGATAAATGTTATGAGTATGGGCCAAGCCCAGAATGTGATATGATCTGAACATGATAATTATTATCTGATGCATGGGTTATTATGTGGTTAGCATGTGGGTGGAATTCAGTGGTTAATTACACACTGAGTCTGTGTGACTCACCCAACTTTTTAAACATCGCAGGTGATTCGTGATTAATAGACCGGGTTGGAGTGAATACAAAGGTGGCCATGTAGAAGCAGATTTCCATCTGAAGTTGTTTTCCTTATTTAATAAAATTTATCATTTTCAATATTATTAAGTATTTGAATAAGCTTTTATTGTAATAAGGCCCAATTATATTATTTGAGTATTTATGTTATGTTAAAACCAAATGACGATTAAATTATTAGTTTGAAATCAGTTTATTTTGACAAACTACATTTTAAAACATAAATTAAGGTTTTAATTGGACATTTTATATCAAGCTTATATTATTTCATAAATTGCAAAATTGACATGGTTTTTGAATAAGTACAAAATTTTCAAGTTTTATTCTAAAGTCAAAAGGTTTTTCAAACATTTTCATGATGACATACCAAATCCGGTCGGGACTTGTGGGCGAGTTTGAGGTGTTACAAATTGGTATCGAGCAGGTTCAAAACTTCGGCTTTGAGGGTTTGGGCCCAAAATATTTTTAAAATGGGGCAAATATCCCAAAAATACCAAAAAAATCAAAATTACCGGAAAGGACGTGTTTCAAAAATATTGACTGAAAAGGTAATTTCCCCAAAAGCGTCACGTCGGTAGCGTTTTTGAAATCGACCTAAGCGCTCCCCATGGGCGCCGCTTTAGGCGAATCTTTCCGTCCACTTGCAATGTGAAAATGAAATAATTTTTGGACAAGAGTCTCGGCAAAATAATTTTGAGAGACGTTTGAAACAAACCGCGTCAAAACGCTCACGTGGGCGCTTTTGCTACTCTGATGGTCTCCGCAAAATTATTTTGAGGAGACGTTTCAACAAACAAGCCAAAAACGCTTCAGCGGGTGACTATTATCCGGGCGGTGAAAAGTACTCCCACGTGGACGCATTTTTACTACGATTGCCGTTCAGGCAAAATTAGGCTATCATCACCCAAATTGCATTCTCGGTTAGCGAAAGCATTCAAGCAAAAAAAAAAAAATTGAAAATGAGTGAGCGTATTAATGGTGTTATTTACTACGATGGTGAAGTGCATGACACCGAAATGGTGCTATTTTCTTATCGAGAACACATGCGATTGAGTTTTAATCGAAGCGTTGATTTGGTGGAACTTGCAAAGAATTAGGCGTAAAATATTGAACAACGCCAATGAAAGTTCGATCTATTAAGTATAGATTTTAGCGCTTGATCGATCCGGTGAGATATGACGCATTCGACATCAAAGGTCCTCGGAGCCTTGAGGCAATGGTGGAGACTCATTTTGCCGGTGGATCGCCCTATCTCGAAGTTATATGTAGAATTTTCATCTCCAAGTGATCGTCGCGACCTCAACATCTAGTATCGTTCGAGGGAATACACGACCCAGTCGACACTACGTAAGTGGGAGGCAAAACACAAAAGTGCCCGTGTGCGGTGGTAGTATGGAAAACATAACCCCGCACGACACTTTCGGTTGGTGGATGGGACATGCATATTCGCCAATCGGCGTCGGATGACGTAAATACGCATTGGGGGCGTCATCAACTTCTAGTGGATGGCAATCCACATACGATTGAAATCTTCGAAAGATGTTTAAGGAGGGATGATGTATTTCGACGGCATCCACCAGTGAGGGCCCTCGTTTGTTGCGAGTTATGGAGGATCGGACGATGAATTGATGTGGATCCACCTCGGGGCCGTGGTCAGCGGTGCGAAGTTGGACTATTTTACGAACCGGAGCCCGTTCAATTGTACTGAAGATGTTGAGGCGGTTCGAGCGAAGAAGAAGAAGATCCGCTATTCGGGGCATACTCGCCTCAAATAAGCACATGCATAATGTCGATCTATCTCAAGATTATGCATTGGAGTTTCTGAACTACCACACGGACGCGTGGTGTACAAATTCTTCGTTGGATTCGGACCAATTAGAAGTTGGTAACCGCTTCCAACAAGAACACTTCTCTTGGTGCATTGAAACAATACAACATCGAGGACGGGTTAACTACACTATGGTTAAATCAAAGCTCGATAGGTACGAGGCGAAGTGTCTTTGTGCAAGGCGGCACATGTGCATGGAAAATCATGGCGTCGTTGAGGAAAAGGATGGGGATATGGGAGGTGAAGAAGTACAAAGGTCCGCATACATGTCTTACCAAGACAATTACCACTATGTGTTCAATGATTTCGAATAACACTAATATTATGTAATGTTGCATTATTTAACGTGCTTCGTTGTGTGTAACACAAGATCATCCGAGGATGGATTCGTACATGTTGGTGATTTAATAATCCGACGGTGAAGGCCGATCCCAAAACTACGGTCTTGGCCTTAATTGGCAATATTCGTAGCCAAATGGGATACCGCCCTCTTCTGAAAAGGCTTGGATAGCGAAGCGTTGGAAAAGTTGCACGCGATCGGTGGGGCCTTCATATAATGAAGTGTGGCGATGGTGTAAGTCTTTGGAGAGATATGTCCCAGCGACTGTGATGACATTGAAAGCGGAACCGCGTACTACAATGATCGTCCGCTTTCCGTGGATGCGCGGTGTTCAAGTGCTTGTTACGGACATTTAAGCAATGCCGAGATGCTTTTACATCTGCAAGCCATTGGTACAAATTGAGCGGTACCTTCATGTATGGTAGATATCTGCGTCGGCTATTGCTAGGCGTGGCACAAGACGGTGTGGGAGAATCCTTCCGATTATGCGTTCGCAATAACACCGAAGTCGGTGATGGTCGGACTTCTTCCTATCTAGGTTAAGGAGGCATGTCCGCCTCAACCCGACATATCGTTATATCGGATCGGGGCCTGGAATACTTGCGGCAATAGAGCGATGGGGAAGCATGTGGCATCGCACACACCATCGATATTGCACGAGGCATGTGGCATCCAACTACTATGGGCAACACCGATCTAAAAGATGTAAACGGCAAGTGGCCCGATATGGGTATGAAATTTCTATTAATATAATTTCTTTTGAAATTTTCAATTTATTCGCAATTGAAATGTGGTATGTAATATTCGATATCAACGTATATTGGCAGGGTACGAGATCAATAAAGACCGTTTTCACGAGATGTTGGCGAGTTTGCGCGAAGATAACGCCGAAGGCGCAGAGTACCTGTGCAATATTCCTTTTGAACAGTGGACACAAGCATATGACGACCTACGATATGGTCATATGACCACAAACCTGGCCGAATGCATAAATTTTGTGCTAAAAGGAACCCGTCATCAGTCGATTATAGCGGTTTTGCGAGAGACATATTTTCGTTTAGCGGCACTATTTCCGAAGAGAGCAGCGAGTTATCGAGGGCAGATGCAAGGAGGCCATGTATGGAGCCCGAAGGTCTTGCAAGAAATTAACCGTGGGAAGGCACGGGTGAACACTATGCACATAGTTTGTCATGACCGCGACAACCTATGGTTTCATGTCACGGAGTTTGACAGACTGAGCCAAGGTATTGTTGGCGGGCATTATCGTGTACACTTGACAAATAGGACATGCGACTGTGGGATATTTGATGCACTTCATTACCCATGTGCTCATGTACTTACGGCTTGTCATAATCTTCGTCTTGACCCCATGAGCTATGTCGACGAAGTCTACAAATTAGAAAACATGTACAACGTGTGGAGACACGTATTCCCACCAGTCCCAGATGAACGTAAGTGGCCATCGGTATCGCTTGCACCGTATAAGTACATTGCAGGATAGAGAATTGAGGCGAAACCAAAAGGTCGACCTTCCTCGACTAGAATACGCACAAATATGGATATCCGAGAACCGACCAACCAAAGTCGGCGGTGCGGGTGGTGTAGGAACCCGGGCCATACATCTCGCTCGTGTCCAAATCGGACTAGTTGACCGTGTTCTTAGCTTGTTTGTCTCTTGCTGGCTATGTAATATCTGTTTTTTTGGAGGAAAACGGTGAACTTTTGTACAATAACTCAAATTTATTAAATATAAGATAATTAAAATTAAATTACAAACACAAATAAAAAACAACTTTTTATTCAAAAATAAAAAAATTATTACAGTTAAAAAATAAAATAGCCCGTCATAATCAACGTTGATGCGAAATAAACCAGCTTTTATTTTATTCGAGTTATTAAAATTAAATTAAAAATTAAATTAAAAATTAAATCATTTCTATCTTATCAAAGATATTAAAATTAAAATAAAAAATTAAAATAAAAAACTTAAATTACAAAAAATTAAATTACAAAAAAAACAAACTCAAATTGTATTAAATATATTACAACTTAATTACAAAAAAAAAACCAAACCTATTTTGTCAAAGTTATTAAAATTAAATAAATTAAAAATTTTAATTACAAAAAAATCAAACTCAAATTGTATTAAATATATTACAACTTAATTACAAAAAAAACCAAAACTATTTTGTCAAAGTTATTAAAATTAAATATTTAAAAAATTAAATTACAAAAAAATAAACTCAAATTGTATTAAATATATTACAACTTAATTACAAAAAAAAAACCAAAACTATTTTGTCAAAGTTATTAAAATTAAATATTTAAAAAATTAAATTACAAAAAAAACAAACTCAAATTGTATTAAATATATTACAACTTAATTACAAAAAAAAACCAAACCTATTTTGTCAAAGTTATTAAAATTAAATAAATTAAAAAATTATATTACAAAAAAGCAAACTCAATTTTTATTAAATATATTACAACTTAATTACAAAAAAAAAAATAAACCAAACCTATTTTGTCAAAGTTATTAAAATTAAATAATTTAAAAAATTAAATTACAAAAAAAACAAACTCAAATTGTATTAAATATATTACAACTTAATTACAAAAAAAAACCAAACCTATTTTGTCAAAGTTATTAAAATTAAATAAATTAAAAAATTATATTACAAAAAAAACTCAATTTTTATTAAATATATTACAACTTAATTACAAAAATTAAACCTTAATTACAAAAAATTAAACTCAAATTATAAATTAATTTACAATTACTCAAATTAGGGGTTTAGGGTTTAGTGCGGATCTTGGGAACCAACCAGTGCCACGAGGAGGTCGACGGTTCTGTGCTGGATTCCTCCTTCTTCTAGCTTCCTGAGGTTGTGGAACCTCGGTGGGAATCCGGCCCTCTCGGCGGTGGGTGCAGTTACAGGTGTTGCGATGATGACCCACCTTGATAAAATAATGACCCCGGAGGTGTTTGCATAAACCACGGCGGGGGTGACTGCATCCCGTACGGTGAAGGAGCCTGGTAGAAAGAACTGCTCCCCGACGGTACCTCCTCTAATCCCACACCCGATGTCGGCCTCACGATCGGCTGGCTAAAAGGAGTTGTCGGGAACGGACTCGAACCCGCCATGGATTCCAACACAGGGGACTAGAAAAAAACATATATGGGTTAGGAGGATACATGTAAGGCGTGGTACGCTTTGGCATAAATGTGACGCTGTGTTATCGGTGTTGTCACCGAACCGACGGGCCGGTGATTGTATAGGCGCCGTTGATGGGCCCGGATCAGATATAAGCGCCGTTGATGGGCCCGGTGATCGTGTAGGCGCTTCTGTCGGGCCCGCCTCATCACCCCTTCTCCTTGAATGTAAAGGGCCGACGTTCCTTCGCCGCGAATTTTCCGTCGCCTCTCTTGACCGACAACGAATCTGGCTTCCATGGATTCTAAACCATGGCATGTACTCCGCACGCACGCTAACTCGGAACTACGATCGGTTCCGGTTAGGTAAAAGTCATACCGGTTCTCCCATCGCCTCGATATGTTCGACCAAAATATTGGCCAATCCGCAGTGTCTTCGCCAGTAAGTCCACATCAGCTCATCATCGAGCACCTCAGAGCCACGGAATCGGTTTGTCGAAATCCAAATTGTCGTAGAACCCGATCTCGACCGGTGCATCTCCACGGTCGGCGTAGGTGATTAGCGGGACCTTAACGTGCCAACTGCTCGGATTTTGGAGGAACTCCTCCTAATTATCGCCTAATTTCGGGATCCTCGTGCGGTGTCCATTGAAACTATATTAACATTACCAAAATATTAGTTATATACATAAATACTAAATTATAATAACGAAATTCGACACTTACTTGTGATTCGACCGTTGTTCCAATAGGAGTAGTATATCCTCAAGCGAGTCGTATTCCAACATGACTTCTCGGATGGTTCCACCTAATTAAATAAACTTTTAGCATGCAATTACACTATAAATCTCGACATAATTGTAAAATATAATATTAAATTTACCTTGTTATCAATGGGAATGAATATGGTCGGTCGAGTCGGGGCGTAAAATGGAAATCAAACCATGCCCATGATCGCGGTAGGATAGGCAACCTCAATTTTTGCTTTATTTGGCACCGTGCCCAAGACATCTCTGGTACAACCTCGATAGACGGCAGACCCCAACTCAATTCACCGTGCTCTGAAATCAACAAGTTTGAGAGCCATCTCGTGGACGAGGTTTCTAGAGACGTCCGGCATCGGATAGCCTCAATTATCGAAGTATGTATGCCGTGCATACCGTATTCTTTCATCTTCAATCGAATCTTCATTCTATTGCTGGAATGTGTCTCAGAATCAAACCATATCGATCCGACCTCCTTGCAATTTATCCGGAATGGCACCGTGAGCTCAGAGCATACGGCCATCCAATCGAGAGATATTACGGACCAGGTGATCTGAGCGAATCCGGCCCACCGGTAATCCCAATCAGAATCGCACATCTTCTAAGGTGATGGTACACTCTCGCATGGCGAGATGGAAAGTGTGCGTCTCGGGTCTCCACCTCTCTATCAACGCGCTTATCAAAGCGGGTCCAACTTGAGCCCCTACTATCGTGTACGTGCAAAAACCCGCTTCCGCAGTAATTCTCGATCAATGGCGATGGGGACCGGGCATGTTGCGAATATAACATTGCAACACCCGATCTATGATGCTTAAAAAATAATAAAATTCAAAATTAAATAAAATTACATAATTAAAAAAATTTAATAATATTAAAAATTAAAATTCAAACTTACCATTTTCAATTGCTCGACGCCAATGTGATTCTTTGCTCAAGCGATGTAAATCCCGACCATTGTACTCGATAAAGATTTTTAAATTTTCCGAAAAATAAATATATTAAAAATTTATAATGGGCTTTTTCAAAATGGTAGAAGACTATTTCAAATTTAAGCGTAAATTTCAAGGGCTTTGATAGAAACTTGAGAGAAAATTGAGAGCAAATTGAGAGAAAATTGAGAGAAAAATGAGAAAGGATTGAAGTGTGAAAAAATGAAGGCTTGGGGGTATTTATAGTTTTTTTCCGTTGCTTTTTGACCGTTGGGGTCCAACGGTCAATTTTTTGATTGTTCATGCTAAAGCGCATCCATGGGAGGCGCTTTAGGCCAACTTCAGCAAAGCGCCTCGTGGAGCGCTTTTCTTGAGTTGGCCTAAAGCGCCCCCATGGACGCTTTTTAGTCGATTTCCCAAAAATGCGTTGGCGTGGGCGCGCTTTTTTTGGGAAATTGCCCTTTCCTCAATATTTTTAAAACCCGTCCTTCCGGTAATTTTTGATTTTTTTGGTATTTTTGGGATATTTGCCCTTCAAAATGGGTTTTTTTGAAATATGGGCTTTTATAAAAAGTTTTCAGGTTATTCTGGCATGGCACCTGTACCTCCGACCCGAAGTCCACCAGGTAAGTACTTCAGACTTTAAAAGTGATTTATTTATGTGTAATGCTATGGATTGTTTGGGCTTGTAGATTAGATGTTATGGCTATAGGACCTTAGGATCAGTTTACTCAAACATATGCATAAGACTTAAGAACTCTTAAACAAACCTGTGAAGCAAGTCACCGAGTTAAGGTGTGGCAACCCTGGTACGCATGTCTAGGAGTGGTATTCAGTAAGAGCTTGGTATTTAAGCAGTCCTAGCGACTCACCTTCTCTTTACTCGAAACCTACCTGGTGCGTAGCTACGGTTCACCTTAACCAAGAGGACTTGTTCATAGGCTAAACCAATTATTAAAACCCGAAAGGGACTAGCTTTACTATTTTAAAAAAACCCTTAGTTTTAAAATTTTCAAATTTACCCCTTCGATTTGTAAACCCTAAATTTGATTTTGAAAGATATATCTCGATTTACAAAAATTATTGAAATACCCCTACTTGCAAAATTACAAAAATGCCCCTGTGTTGTAAAATTACCGTATTACACTCAACTTTTGTTAAAATGATTTTACTTTGCAAAATACCAAAATCTTTAGTTTTCAAAGTATCAAGATACTCTGATTGGGGGAAAAATTTACGAAAATTCCCCTGTGTTAAAAATATCCAAAATGCCCCTGACTTTCAAAATTTCTGGTTTAACCCCAATTCTAATAAAATCCCCCTTACTTTGCAAAAGTATCTAATTTTTTGTATTTCAAAATAATACCCTGACTTCGAAAATTTACAAAATTACCCTGATTGACAAAATTACCGTAATACCCCAGGGTAAACAGGCGAGAAAAGTCTGAATAGTGAATATGCGTGGTAGATACCACTGAATGGATGTGTCTCTGTTTATGAACATGAATGTGACTCCCTGTATTAAGGTAGCGAACTTGAACCGAACCTTGGTGTGATCGAAAGAACCACTTCTAGAATCTCTTTTCATAAAATTGCTCGCGGTTAAATAGTGGAACAAATACTAATGCATAAAACTTCTTAATTAGATTAAATCGCGACGATAGAGATGAGTTCTAGGGACGCAGAGGTAGAATGGCGATGTAACCCGGTAGGGTCCGCCATGGGTCAAAAAGTGAAGTGTCACCGCCAAAGATGGTAGCGGAGCAAGATCGAGATAGGAGAAGATGACGCAGTATCGCGGGCCATATTACGAGTGCTAGAACGTGTGGCAGGAGCTAGTCCGGGAAATAGAACTCGAAAGTCAGTGTCGAAAAGGCTTAGATCTAACGGAGCTGAGATCTTTAGAGGTGTCGAGTAGCTCGAACGTGGCGGAGTATTGGCTAAAGCGCTTGAAAGAATCATGGACGATTTGGATTGTACCAATGAAGAAAAGTTGAAGGTGTTGTTTGTTGTTGCGTGATTTAAGCTTATCGTTGGTGGCTCACCGTCAAACAAGGTGTCTTGGTAGATTGATTGGATTAGGATTACTTTAAGGCCAAGTTTGAAGGAAGTACATAGGAGCCAGTTATTTGGACTCGCAAAGGAAAGTGTTTCTAAATCTAGTGCAAGGGAATAAGTCAGTAGCGAAATATGAAGCTGAGTTTGTGCGTCTAAGTCAGTACGCCAAAGGAATCGTGGCTACTGATTACGAAAGGAGTGTTCGATTCGAAGATGGGCTACAAGATGAGTTACAGGAATTGATTGCTCCGCAGAGAGAAGGGGATTTCGCCATTCTGGTGGAGAAAGCTCGGATCACTGAAGAGGTTAAGAAGACTATAAAAGAGAATCAAGAGAAGAGTAGGGACGAGAATAAGAGAAGTTTCGGGCCATCAGCATCATTTGGTAATGTCCAGAAAAGACCAAGGATCGAGAATTCTGTACGTGCACTTGTATCAGCTGATCAGAATCATTCATGTGTTAAGTGTGGGAGAATTCATTCAGGAGAATGTTGGGGAAATAGTAAGAAATGTTTCCGGTGTGGGTCGAAGGCCCATTTGGTTAAGAACTGTCCTCAGGCAGCGAGAGGTCGAGGTTTAAGCCATGGAGGGAAAGGTACCGGCAGAGGATCAGATGCGAGTCAGCCAAGGACTTGATATCAGGTACGTTCTTTAGACACCATTTATTGTTTTGTTGATGTGAAGTTTAGTTCGTTCTAGTATGGCTAGTGAAGTATAGGAACTTTGGATGTGAACCTTAAGACCGTGTTCAGAAGGCGTGATAGATTTGTTAAAATGAGAGTGCGCAGCAGAGGCATAGAGTAGTGAGTTATAATAGTAAGTAATTTCGGGGACGAAATTATTTTTAAAGGAGGTAGAATTGTAACATCCTGGTCTAGGGGTTATGCGTTTGGGACATAACTCGAGTGTTTAGCAGGCTTATGGTAAAGTTGGATGGATTTTAAGGGGTTTGGAGAACCCTAGAAGGCAAGGGATGACTTAGGAAATTTTTGATATTTGTGTTAAGCAGGGGGAGCTTGGCTTTAGAGGTCTTAAGAGAATTATTTGGAAGGTTATGACATAAGAATGTCTTTGGTGGAGTGGCATGGAGGCACTACTTGGGGGCTTTGGGAAGGTGACGCCTTATGGTCTCATGTTCGAATCAAGGAGGCAGCAAAGTGGTTTTAATTTTTGGGTTTTGGCGTTAAAAGGAGGGATGCCTTAAAAGGAGCTAGGGCGAGTCTATGACACAAGCAGCACCTTGGCAAAGTGGTTCCCATGCGCCACTTAGGAGTTGGAGTTGAAGATGGGCGCTAGTTCGAGGGGCTGGAGCAGCATTTTGCGTGTTGTATTTTTATATGCGATGATGGGCTCAGATAGGAAGGTCTTATAATTAAATGTTGGGGTGTATGTCATGAAATTCAATGTGGCAGAGTGGCACAGGGCGTTGGAGGAGAGGTGTGCGGCGGTGAGGTTCGAGTTGAACCAAGGGAGTTGCGCTTGAGTTTAATTTTATTCTTTTGGCGAGATTTGAAGGTGTTGGACGGCTATAAGACTTTTAATTGGATGAGGATAATGTTTTGATTTATTTAGTTATTTAGATTAATGTAGGATAATTATTATTTTATTTTGAATGAGGGAGATAATTGTTGAACCATTCAAACTATTTTGAATGGATTGAGAAGAGGAAATCTAGGAGCGTAAAAAGGGATTGAGAAGAGAAGGGTAGTGGTAGGCCAAGGGACTCTCTTGGTGGCTACTTCGATTTTGTTGAGGCAAGTGTAGGTGTGTGTCGAAATTTAGAAGTGTTTATAGGGGGTGCTCACCTTTTGGCTATCTTTTTTTCCATTTAGTTCTCTTTGCCAAATTTCTTTGGGAGCCTAGAAAATATTTTCGATCACTTTGAGTCAAGCCGAAATTCATTCTTGGTGCTTTAGTAGCTAGCCGAATCTTCAGGTGACCATCTTCTCTTCTTCCTTCTTGAAACTGAAAACCCCCCAAGCAATCTATATCTTGCCAAAATTTGCCTTGTTCTCTCTTCATTTGTATTGGTAGCCAAAACTTTACCCTTCTAAACATCCCCTCTTCTTTTGTCATTTCAATTGGTGGCCTAATATCAACATTCACCCTCCCATCTCTTTTGTTTTCTTCCATCACCTTGTAAGTTTAATCTTTCCTCTCACTTCTAATCTCCTATTGCCGATTTTCCCTTGAACCATATTTCTTTTGTTTCTACCTTCAAAACTCTAGCCGAATCTCCCTTTTGTTGCCGAAACTTCTCCTCTTCTATTAAGTTTTTACGTTGGCCGAATATTAGGTGTGGTGTGGATCTCTTTGGGTTCTTTCTCAATCGTTTGGAGAAGGTAATTGGTTATCCAAATGCCTATTTTCTCCCTCTCTCTTTTCTCTGTCAACTTTTTCAAGGGTAAGAGCCGATTTCGGCATTTGATAGCAAAGGTGTTATTTACCCTTTTGAACCGATTTGTTGTAGGGCTCCGGGATTGTGGAAATAGCTAAGTGAAGTCTCCAACCCTGAGAAATCAGTTGGTAAGTGGTGGTAAGTATTCGGCCAAGGGGGGCCATATTCATGGTTGTTTTTTTTATTAGTAGCCGATTCTAATAGTTGTGTGACAGGGATTACGACAGTTCAAGGGTAAGTGGAGTTTTTCGGGATTTCGATAAGTAAGGTAAGGGGCTTGTGGTATTCGGCCATAGGCCATTTTAGGGGCCTTAGGTGCTAACTGATTGTGATTTTGGAGGTTTAGGGGCTAGTCGACAGAAGTAAACAAGCCTTCGAGATTTAAGATCTTTCGGTAAGGATGTTAAGTTATGGTTCTTTTTCGTTTAAGATCTTGTACTTGTCGTTTAACGAAGTGTTCTGATTAAGCGTTTTGATGGAGGCCAATACCAGTCAAGGAGGACAAGGGAAAGTCCCTATCCCGAAGTTTAAGAAAAGAGCTGTCTCGGCGGTTCGAGATTGGCATTGGGTGTGGGCCATGGAGAAAACTATAGGCAGATAGCTGTAGTCTCGCTAAACGATAGCGTCGGGATCGAGGGTTTAGAGCTTCAAGTTATAAGGTGTGTAGCTAGCCTACTGTTTCCGGGATTTATGCTATATTTGTATGTGTAATGTGTTACTAACAAGTGCAGTGAGAATGTGATATAGTTACCCTTAAAGGGTATGACGATGACCAAGTTAGTTTCGAACCTGTTGAGATGTGACTATTTATTTTGTATATGTGTGGGTATGCCTTGATTATGAATAAACATGTGCATGCATTATCATGACTGTATTTTATGTTGCATGTGCATGGGCGGGCTATGAAAGAAGGTACGGGTGTACTTCGAGTACGTGGTTGATGAGTAGCTATGTGCCTCATCGTGATTGATATCGGCTATGTGCCATATCGTGGATTGATGAGTGACTATGTGTCCCATCGTGATTTTGGTGTTAGCTACGGCTACATCGTGGATTGGCGCTGACTGAGGTCGCATTGTGGATTTTGTGCTTAATTGCACGTGGATGGCTTGAATGCCTTTGTGGAGTTAAAATGAGAGGGCGATTTAATAATCCCCTGGTGTGTGGTAAATTTGGATAAGGGGTGTGTAGAGGATGGACCTTAGGCTTGGGTGGGATTCATTATTGCATAATTGTGGTATGTGAATACATGTGATTGTGGACTTGAATAAGAAATGGGCTAAGCCCAATATGTGGAGGGTATGTGACTAATTACCCGGTTACTTGATAAATGTTATGAGTATGGGCCAAGCCCAGAATGTGATATGATCTGAACATGATAATTATTCTCTGATGCATGGGTTATTATGTGGTTAGCATGTGGGTGGAATTCGGTGGTTAATTACACACTCATCGTGTGACTCACCCAACTTTTTAAACATCGCAGGTGATTCGTGATTAATGGACCGGTTTGGAGTGGATACAAAGGTGGCCATGCAGAAGCAGATTTCCATACAGAAGTTGTTTTCCTTATTTAATAGAATTTATCATTTTCAATATTATTAAGTATTTGAATAAGCTTTTATTGTAATAAGGCCCAATTATATTATTTGAGTATTTATGTTATGTTAAAACCAAATGACGATTAAATTATTAGTTTGAAATCGCTTTATTTTCAAAACTACATTTTAAAACATAAATTAAGGTTTTAATTCGGACATTTTATATCAAGCTTATATTATTTCATAAATTGCAAAATTGACATGGTTTTTGAATAAGTACAAAATTTTCAAGTTTTATTCTAAAGTCAAAAGGTTTTTCAAACATTTTCATGATGACATACCAAATCCGTCAGACTTGTGGGCCGGGTTTAGGGTGTTACAAAAGCACCCCAATGTGACACGACAGATTCGGGCCTAACTTCTAGGCCGGGCCTGGGGTGTTACATGGCCTGATTCGACCAAGAATTTTTATTTCACGGACAGATTTAGTACTAAATACAAAGTGGGATGATAAGATTTTGTTTTATAAAATGGAAAATCGAGATAACATTTGAAAAATAATTTTTGTTACAAAATTAAATATTTGAAAGGCTACACCATTTTGTTTTTTTTTAAACTAATAACATTTGAGACGACTTTAGTACTATATTTATATTTTGCATATACTTAAAAGTTTTATTTATAATGTAACAAATGTTAACTTTTGTAAAAAAAATTAAACTATAAGTAAAAAAATCAAATATAGTGTAGCCTTTCATCCCATGTTATTAGTTAAAAGAGGAAGGAATCCCACATTGTTTATGAATAAGCTGCAAAACTGTTCATGAGTCTATATATACACATATCTCATATCCCACATTGCTCAAGAAAACAAGGGAAATGAGACTTTGGGTCTATATAAAGATTTCCTCCTTAAAAAAAGAAAAGAAAAGGGTGTTGTCACTTTTAAGCCTTTATAAAAGTTTATTCTCGTAATTTTAAAAAAATTGGTCTATTTTATAATATTTAAAAATGATTTTTGAAAATTTAATTCGAGAATAGTTTTTTTGAAAAAACACGGGCTAAAAGCGCGTCATTGGGTGGCGTTTTGCCACATCAACAAGCAGCGCCTCAAGGAAGCATTTTTGTCGATGTAGCAAAAACGCCCCCTGTGGACGCTGCTTTTCGATGATCCCCGAAAACGCTACCGACGTTGACGCGTTTTCAGAGGAAATTGCCATTTCCGGTAAATAATTAGAAAACAGGTCATGTTCCGTAAATTTTGTAAAAAAATGATATTTTCTGGTAAAATGGCCATTTAAACTCATCCAGTTTCTACTTGAATGGATTCGGATATGAAATTGATACAATTTAAAATATTCAAAATTAGAGAAACCCCTGAATTTGAAGTATTTCAAACTTAAAATAATTTAGACAAATAACTATAAATTATTTGAATGCGAAATAATCTAATTTCTAAAACCCAAATGACTTAATTCAAACCTTGAGTAATTTATTAAAAAAATGGGTAAAGTACAAAAATAGTCACTTTTATTTGCCTCAGATTACATTTTAATTATTTATGTTTGAAATGTTACGTTTTAGTCACTTATGTTATTGTTTTGTTACGAAGTGGTCACTCTGTTGTTAAGCTTTGTTACCACCCTAGCGACAATCCTACGTGGTAGTCCAAATGGGTTTTAAATGCCAACTTGGATGTCTAACTGGGATGAGAATAGTTTTTCGATCAAAATGGAAAAGAAAACTAAAAAAAAATGAGATGAATGGTTTTTCTTTGGTTTAAAGTATAATTAATTTAAAATTTTCAATTAATTAAATTTATTTAATTAAAAACCTATTCTCGTCCCAGTTTGACATCCAAGTTGGCATTTAAAACCCATTTGGATTGCCACGTATGATTGCTGTTAAGGAGGTGACGGAGCTTAACGACAAAGTGACTACTTCGTAACAAAACGATAACGTAAGTGACTAAAATGTGATATGAGCAAACAAAAGTGACTATTTTTGTAGTTTACCATAAAAAATTTAAATTCAAATTAATTCTATCAAATTTTATTTAACTCATAATAACTCGAATAATTTAATTGGGTAAAAGTGTTACGGGGCTAGAACTTTAATTTGACAATCTGTGCAACCTTAGGTGATAATTTTGCTTCAAATTCACCTAAGTCACTCTAACTCTCAAAAGGCACCGAAATTTAGTGGGAGTGAACTCTCAATGTTTGAGTAGATGCTCTCAAATGTATTCAATTACTCTAAATGAGATTATTGCAAATGAGGAGAATGCCTCTATTTATATAGTTGAGCTCTCCCAATTCAACGCTTTAGTTTAAATTACATTGAGGCTAATATTAAAATCCATTTACAATATGCAAGTCCTAAGGGATTTAAACACTATAAATCTTATCCCTTTGAGATTTACAATATTCATCATGGTAGCTCTACTTTACTAGAATGTTTCATTGGGCCGCAAAAACTTCAAATAAATAGACTTCTCCATATATTACATGAATCAGACTAGTTTAAGTGGGTCAAATAAGCCTTATTTAATCAGTTGATCTCAATGGGTTGTTCCATGTGCATCCATCGCGAACATTGATCAGCGGTCAGTGACAAAAGTACCTGCAAGTCCTTTTATTACAAAGATTGAATCAAATTAGTCTTCATACCATTAAATGTATCAATTAATCCATGTATTGCTAAAAAAATTCAAATAAGATAAAATTGTAATGAAGCTAACATTTTCTGTTTAAAATATGATATGAAAATTATTATTTTTATTAGGGATGATGTCATATTTGCTACTTGTACTTTTATAAAATATCTAATGTGGCACATCCACTTCCACAAATTGTTAAATGTGGTACATGTACTTTCATAAAATGTCACCATAGTACTTCTACATTGGACATTTTCAAAGTATAAGTGTCGCATTTGACATTTTATGAAAGTATAGGTACCATGGTAGGACACATATTAATAGTTCAGGTATCACATTAGACGTTTTATGAAAGTAAATGTACCAATGTAACATCATCCTTTTTATTTTAAACTAGATATTTTATTTGCATAACCATAAAAAAGCTTTAAAATATAACTTAATTGTACAATAAATGGGGCAAATATCCCAAAAATACCAAAAAAAATCAAAAATTACCGGAAAGGACAGGTTTCAAAAATATTGACCGGAAAGGACAATTTCCCCAAAAATCGCGTCCATGTCAGCGCGTTTCTTGGGGAAAGGCCTAAAGCGCGTCCATGGGGGAGCGCTTTAGGCCACCTCAAAAAACGCCCCACGAGGGCGCTTTTCTTGGTGGCCTAAAGCGCCCCCATGGATGCCACAAAGCCGTCTGTGATCAAATTTTTTTGACCGTTAGACCCCCAACGGTCAAAACCAACGGCTAAAAAAAAAACTATAAATACCCCCCCAACCCTTCATTTTTTCCACATTCAATCTTTTCTCATTTTTCTCTCATTTTTTCTCTCAATTTTCTCTCAATTTGCTCTTAATTTTCTCTCAAGTTTCTCTCAAAGTCCTTGAAATTTAGGCTTAAATTTCAAAATAGTCTTCTACTATTTACTGAAAAAGCCCTTTATAATTTTTTAATATATTTATTTTTTGGAAAATTTAAAATTCTTTATCGAGTACAATGGCCGAGGAATTACGTCGCTTAGACAAAGAATCACATTAGCGTCGAGCAATTGAAAATGATAAGTTTGAATGTTAATTTTTCAATATTATTAAATTTTTTAATTATGCAATTTTAATTAATTTTGAATTTTATAATTTTTAAACATGTCGTAGATCGGGTGTTGCAATGTTATATTCGCAACATATCCGGTCCCCATCGCCATTGATCGAGAATTACTGCGGGAGCGGGTTTTGGCACGTGGCCACGATAGTAGGGGTTCAAGTTGGACCCGCTTTGATCGGTAGCGTTGATAGAGAGGTGGAGACCGAGACGCACACTTTCCATCTCGCCATGCGAGAGTGTACCATCACCTTAGAAGATGTCTGATTCTGATTGGGATTACGGTAGATGGGTCGGTGAGTCATAAGTCCGTAACATCTCTCGATTGGATGGCAGTATACTCTGAGCTCACGGGTGCCATTCGGATAAATTGCAAGGAGGTCGATCGATATGGTTTGGTTACGAGACGCATTCCATGCAGCCAATGAAGGTTCGATGAAGAAGAAAGAATACGATATGCGGGCATACATGCTTGAGATAATTGGAGGCTATCGATGCCGGACCTCTCTAGAAACCTCGTCCACGAGATGGCTCCTCAAACTTGTTGATTTCGAGCGGTGGTGAATTGAGTTGGGGTGCCGCCGTGCTATCGAGGTTGTACCGAGATGTCTTGAGGCGACGTGCGAGTAAAGCAAAAATCGAGGTTGCCTATCACTACTGCGATCATGGGCATGGTTTTGATTTCCATTTTCGTCCTCGACTCGACCGACCATATTCATTCCCACCGATAACGAGGTAAATTTAATATTATATTTTACAATTATGTCGTAGATTTATAGTATAATTGCATGCTAAAAGTTTATTTAATTAGGTGGAACCATTTGACGAGTCATGTTGGAATACCGACTCGCTTGAGGATATCTGACTCTATTGGAACAACGGTCGGAATCACAAGTAAGTGTCAATTTCGTTATTATAATTTAGTATTTATGTATATAACTAATATTTTGGTAATGTTAATATAGTTTCAATGGACACCGTCACGAGGATCCCAAAATTCGGGCAATAATTAGGGAGTTCCTCCAAAATCCGAGCAGTTAACACGTTAAGGTCCCGCTTAATCACCTACGCGACCGTGGAGATGCACCACGATCGGTTCTGCAGCAATTTGGATGCCGCAATCGATTCCGTGGCTCTGAGGTGCTCGATGATGAGCACGATGTGGACTTACTGGCGGCGACACGGATTAGCCAATATTTTAGTCGAACATATCGAGGCGTGAGAAAACCGGTATGACTTTTTACTTAACCGGGAACCGATCGTAGTTTCTGAGTTAGCGTGCGTGCCTGAGTACATGCCATAGTTTAGAATCCATGACAAGCCGTATCTGTTGTCGGATGAAGAGAGGCGACGGCAAATTCGCGAGCGAAGGGAACGTCGGGCCCCTTTACATTCAAGGAGAAGGGGTGATGAGACGGGCCCATCAACAGCGCCTACACAGTCACCGGGCCCATCAACAGCGCCTACACAATCACCGGGCCCATCAGTTCAGCTGACAACACCGATAACACAGCGTCCACGATTTATGCCGGTGCGTACCACCTTACTTATATGTATCCTCCTAACCCATATATGTTTCCTTTTTCTAATCCCCCCCAGGTTGGAATGCATGGCCGGCTTCGAGTCCGTTCCCGCCAACTCCTTTTAGCCAGCCGATCGTGAGGCCGACGTCGAGTGTGGGATTAGAGGAGGCGCCGTCGAGGAGCGATTCTTTCTACCGGGCTCCTTCACCGACGGATCGATCACCCCGTAGTGGTTTATGCAAACACCTCCGGTCATTATTTTATCAAGGTGGGTCATCATCGCAACACCTGAACCGGACCCATTGCCGAGGAACCGGATTCTCCTCGAGGTTCCACGACCCCGTAGAAAGCTAGAAGAAGGAGGAATCCAGTGTCGTGTCATGCCCCCCCTATGTGGCACTTGGTTCCCACCACATCACCACTAAACCTAATTTAGTTTTGTTATTTTATTTTTTGTAATTTAGTTTTAATATGAGTAGAAAAATTTGAGTTTAATTTTTTAATTTACGTAATGTAAATTTTTAATTTAATTTTAATATCTTTGATAAGATAGAAATGATTTATTTTTTTGTAATTTAATTTTTTATATGTAATAAAATTTGAGTTTAATTTTATTTCTTTTGTAATTTAATTTTTTATTTTAATTTTAATATCTTTGATAAGATAGAAATGGTTTTTTTGTAATTTAATTTTTTATATGTAATAAAATTTGAGTTTAATTTTATTTCTTTTGTAATTTAATTTTTATTTTAATTTTAATATCTTTGATAAGATAGAAATGGTTTAATTTTTTTGTAATTTAATTTTTTATATGTAATAAAATTTGAGTTTAATTTTATTTCTTTTGTATTTTAATTTTTTATTTTAATTTTAATATCTTTGATAAGATAGAAATGATTTAATTTTTTAATTTAATTTTTTATATAATAAAATTGAGTTTAATTTTATTTCTTTTGTATTTTAATTTTTTATTTTAATTTTAATATCTTTGATAAGATAGAAATGATTTAATTTTTTAATTTAATTTTTTATATAATAAAAATTGAGTTTAATTTTATTTTTTGTATTTTAATTTTTTATTTTAATTTTAATATCTTTGATAAGATAGAAATGATTTAATTTTTAAATTTAATTTTTAATTTAATTTTAATAACTTGAATAAAATAAAAGTGGTTTATTTCGGCATCAACGTTGATTAGGATGGGTGTTTTATTTTTTAAATTGTAATAATTTTTATTTTTTGAATAAAAAGTTGTTTTTATTTGTGTTTGTAATTTAATTTTAATTATCTTATATTTAATAAATTTGAGTTATTGTACAAAAGTTCACCATTTTCCTCCAAAAAAGCGAAATTACATAGCCAAAGAAGAGACAAACAAGCTAAGAACACGATCAACTAGTCTGATTTGGACACGAGCGAGATGTATGGCCCGGGTTCCTACACCACCCGCACCACCGACTTTGGTTGGTCGGTTCTCGGATATTCATATTGTTGCGTATTCTAGTCGAGGAAGGTCGACCTTTTGGTTTCGTCTCAATTCTATCCCAAACAGCGACTTATACTGATGCAAGCGATCTGATAGCCACTTACGTTCATCTGGGATGGTGGGAATACGTGTCTCCACACGTTGTACATGTTTTCTAATTAGTAGACTTCGTCGACATAGCTCATGGGGTCAAGACGAAGATTATGACAAGCCGCAAGTACATGAGCACATGGGTAACGAAGTGCATCAAATATCCCACAACGTATGTCCTATTTGTCAAGTGTACACGATAATGCCCGCCAACAATACCTTGGTTCGATCATCAAACTCCGTGACACGAAACCATAGGTTTGTCATGGTCGTGACAAACCGTGTGCATGGTGTTCGCCGTGCCTTCCACGGTTAATTTCTTGCAAGACCTTCGGCTCCATACATAGCCTCCTTGCATTTGCCCTCGATAACTCGTTGCTCTCTTGAAATAGTGCCGCTAAGCGAAAATATGTCTCCCACAAAACTCATGTCGGCGGATGAGGGTTCCTTTAGCAAATTTATGCATTCGGCCAGTTTGTGGTCATATGACCATATCGTGAGGTCATTGTCATATGCTTGTGTCCATTGTTTAAAAGGAATATTACAGTACTCTGTGCCTTGGCGTTATCGTGCATAAGCGGCCAACATCTCGTGAAAGCGGTCTTTATTGATCTCGTACCGCCAATATCGTTGGTAGTGAATATTACATACCACTATTCAATTGCGAATAAATTGAAAATTTCAAAAGAAATTATATTAATAGATATTTCATACCCATATCGGTCACTTGCCGTTTACATCTTTTAGATCGGTGTTGCCCATAGTAGTTGGATGAAACATGCCTCGAGCAATATCGATGGTGTGTGCGATGCCACATGCTTCCTGTCGTTCTATTGCGGCAAGTATTCCGGGCCCCGATCGATATAACGATATGTCGGGTTGAGGCGGACATGCCTCCTTGACCTAGATAGGAAGAAGTCCCGATCATCGGTGACTCCGGTGTTATTGCGAATGCAATCGGAAGGATTCTCCCACACCGTCTTGTGCCACGACTAGCAATAGCCGTCGTATATCTACCATACATGAAGGTACCGTCAATTTGTACCAATGGCTTGCGGTATGTAAAAGCATCTCGACATTGCTTAAATGTCGAACAGTGCTTGAACACTGCGCATCCACGGAGGCGACGATCGTTGTAATGCGCCGGTTCCGTTTCAATGTCATTGTCTTTGCTGGGACATATCTCTCCAACACCGACACCACCGCCACACTTCATTATATGAAGCGTCCCACCGAGTACAACTTTTCCAACGCCTTCTACTTGGCTATCAAGCCTTTACAGAAGAGGCGTGTACCCCATTTAGCTCGAATATTGCCAATTAAGGCCAAGATCGTAGTTTTGGGATCGGCCTTCACCGTCGGATTATTAAATCACCAACATATCTGAATCCATCCTCGGATGATCTTGTGTTACACACATCAGCGGCACGTTAAATAATGCAACATTACATAATATTAGTGTTATTCAAATCATTGAACACATAGTGGTCTTGCATCAGGTAAGACTTGTATGCGGACCTTTGTACTTCTTCACCTCCCACATCCCGTCCTTTTCCTCAACAACGCCATGATTTTTCATGCACATGTGCCGTCTTGCACAAGACACTTCCTCGTACCTATCGAGCTTTGATTTAACCATAGTGTAGTTAACCCGTTCACGATCTTTGTATTGTTTCAATGCACCAAGAAAAGTGTTCTTATTGGAAAGCGGTTACCAACTTCTAATTGGTGCAGATCCAACGAAGAATTTATGCGGTCGTGCGTCCGGTGTGGTAGTTCAGAAACTCAATGCATCATCTTGAGATAGACCGACATTATGTATGTGCGCTTTGGAGGCGAGTATGCCTGAATAGCGAATCTTCTTCTTCTTCGTCGAACCGCCCTCAACATCTTGGTACAATTGGAGCGGGCTCGGTTGAAAATAGTCAACCACGCCGTCGGGCCACGGCTCCGAGGTGGATCCACATCGGATTCATCGTCCGATCCTCCATAACTCGCAACAAGCGAGGGCCCTCATTGGTGGATGCCGTCGGTAATACATCATTCCTCCTTAAACATCTTTCGTAAAGATTCCAATCGTATGTGGATTGCTATCCACTAGAAGTTGATAGCGTCCCCAATCGTATTTACGTCATCCGGCGTCGATTGACGAATATGCATGTCCCATCCACCAATCAAGTGTCGTGCGGGGTTATGTTTTCCATACTACCACCGCACACGGGCACTTCGTGTTTTGCCTCCCACTTACAGTGTCGACTTGGGGTCGTGTATTCCCTCGAGCGATACTAGATGTTGAGGTCGCACGAGATCACTTGGAGATGAAAATTCTACATATACCTCGATATAGGGTGAACCAGGCAAGATGAGTCTCCACCATTGCCTCAAGGCTCAGGGACCTTTGATGTCGAATCGTCATATCTCACCGGATCAGCAAAGCGCAAAATCTATACTTAATAGACCGAACTTTCATTAGCGTTGTTCAAATATTTTACGCCTAATTCTTTTGCGAAGTTCTACCAAATCGACGTTTGATTAAAACTCATTCATGTTGTGTTCTCCGATAAGAAAACAACACCATCTTGATGTCACGCGCTTCACCATCGTAGTAAATAACGGCGATTAATCGTTCACTCATTTTCAATTTTTTTCCTTTTGCTTGAATTTGCTTTACGCTGGCCGAGAATGCAATTTGGTGATTATAGCCTAATTTTGTCGGACGACCTTTGTAGCAAAAGCGTGTCCACGTGGGGCGCTTTTCGATTCTCACGGTAATAGTGCACCTATTTGGGCGTTTTTACTTGTTTGTTCGAAATGTCTCCTCAAAATAATTTTGCGAGAGACCATTTGTAGCAAAAGCGCATCCACGTGAGGCGTTTTCGCCACGGTTTGTTACGCCGTCTCCTCAAAATTATTTTGCCCGAGACCATCAGTAGCAGCGTCCACGTGGAAGCGTTTTGACCACGATTTGTTCTCAAACGTCTCTTCAAAATTATTTTACTGAGAGGCTGCGCTAAAAACTTTTTCATTTTCACATGGCAAGTGGACGGAAAGAATCCCCAAAAGCGTCGGTCGGTAGCGTTTTCGGGGAAAATGCCTAAAGCGCTCCCATGGACGCGTTTTAAGTAGCTTTCCCCAAAATCGCTACGACGGGACGCGATTTTTGGGAAATTGCCCTTCCTATCAATATTTTTAAAACTGTCATTTCTGTAATTTTAATTTTTTTGGTATTTTTGGGATATTTGCCCCAATAAATGACATTTTAAACAATAAATGTTCTTCTATTCATATTTGACATTATTTGATTCTTTTTAATAATATAATAAAATAAAATTATTCATTTAAAATTAATTTGATCGAATCTCTATAATAATAATAAAAAGTGTGTAAAATATATTCACAAATTTAATTAACAAGTTTGTCCAAAAGTTGGATTTATTACATTTAAAATAACATTAATATATTTTAAGAATTTTCAATTAAATATAAACTAAAAATATTTTTATTGAGAGGGTTTTGCATACTAATATTAAGCAATTTTAATTTGCTGGATATCTTTATTCCTAGAGCTGTTTACAAGATGTCCGACAGCGATTTTTAACGGCTAGGATTCAACTGATTATTCTGACAGTGGGCAACTTTGTCATTTAGTTTAGCACATATAATATCCAAGCCGCCGATTTTGTTCCCATGCATAGCCAAGCCGATGACCGGCTGCTCCCGAAAAAGGAGAAGCATGTGAAGTACACGTGTTTGAGATCCAGCTGTCACTATTTTATTAGGTACTTTTAGACCTGTACATACTTGTATAAATACCAGATTTTGGTTAAATACGTTCATAAATATATGTATTTTTTATTTTTAATAAATAATATTTTAATTTTACATAATTAATGTACATAATAATCACTAAAAGATAAATAAAATATTCTAAATTTTATTTTTGTATCATGATTAAAAATGAACAATGGAAAAAATAATTATATTATAAATACATTAAATAATAATGTTATTTTGGGTTCTAAAATAAACTATATATATGTTATCACTGTTGAGTAATATTATTATTTAATATATTTTTCGCTTTTGACCTTTTAAAAAAATGGAAAAGTAAAACTTTTTGGTTAGTCTCTTTTTTATTGTTTTGTTATTCTTTATTGGCTCACAATGTGCCGTGGCATTATTTGGTTGGCTGACGTGTTAAATTTTGCCAGGAATTGACATGATAGAGAGATGTAACAAATTGATAGGCAAGATAAAATTCAAATATTACATTAGTTATTTTTAAAATGAAGAAATTTTACCATTATCACTAAAATAAATTAAGTTCGCTAAATAAATTTATCATCTAAAAATATAGCGACTATAAATTTCAATTATTGAAATATAAAATAATTCTTGTGTGACAATGATCTCATATTCAAGTTCAAGTAAATGTATTTTAGTATTTTTATATTTTTTAATTTTTTTGCAATTCTATAATTTTATAATTTTTTCTATTGTTTAATAATTTTGCAATTTTAAATTTTTAAAGGGTTTTACAATGATGACGTCACAACAATGTAATTTGTATAATATGTGGTAACATATGATTGATTGTCTAATTTATTTAATATCTAAATGACTGAATCGGGGCGTTTGATATCATTAGGGATTGAAGTAGATCAAAAATTATTTTAAGGATAAAAGTAGGAAAAAGACATACTTCAATGACTAAAGTGTGTATTAAGCCAAAAAAATACCATAGGTATTAAAAATAAACAATATAAATATATAAGTACTTTCGCTAATATAGAATAAAAAAAAATTGTTGGGGAAGTCATACTCGCTTTAAGAAAAATCCTTGAAGTGTTTTTCGTTGGAAGTTGATGGACCCCTCGACGATGGAGGTATTATGTACGGGGTGTCTATACTCAATTTTATCATTGAGTTTTTCTCTACACTTTGCGAAAAACCCTCGACATGTTCACAAAGTGGGAGCACCTCATCCACCAAGAAAATGTGAGCACTTAACCTTAGTGGGGATATTTAATCATGGTACTACTTGAGGAGGTGAGACTCACTTTAAAAGAAGTACTTAAAATGTCATATGTTGGGAGCAAATGGATCTCTTAACGATGGATGTATTGTGCCCCAAGTATTTATCCTTGATTTTGTCTCTGAGGTTTATTTCTCGAACATTGTGGAGAGTCCTCAATGGGTTCACAGAGTGAGAGCATCTCGTCCAACAAAAAAATGTGATCATTTAGTCTTAATAGAGTTTAAACTCGTACCTTAACATGGCATTAGTTGGTAAGAAGGCAAAATCAGGAAACTAAACAAAAACAACCCACGCACAATACCTCTACTATTGAGAGGTCTATTGACTCCCGGCGGACGATACTCTAAAAATTTTCACAAAAAATCCAACCTTCCACAAATAAATATATTTTAAAATTAAATAAAATGAAATTATGAAATAAATTTGAGAAGTTAACTTTCTTACAAAATTCGAAAGATTTTATTATTTTCATCCAAATAAATAAATTTATTTTTGAAGTTTTGAAATGAATAAATTTGAAAATTTGATTTGAAGTCCGCCCTTCAACCAGAGTTCGCTACCAGATTTTTTCCCAAAGTGTGGGCCATTACCCTAATTCCTAACCTTACATGTTTCCCCTCAATTTGGTTTTTAATTTTAATTCTAAATTGGGGTTTCTTAACAAATTTAATTTGGATACATTTTATCTTTAATTAAAATACTATTTATAATATTATTATATTAATAATCATAATATCATTCATCATTTCTGATTCATATGATAAAGATATTACCTACAAATCAATCTAAAATCTTAATTCATTACTTAACAAAATACATTTAAATTTAATCTTAATTACATATAGAACACAAACTTTGTAATATTTCACTCGTTCAAGAATATTAGATTTAAAAAATTAAAATAAATGTAATAACTTAAATTTTTACCAAGCATAATAATTTTATAAAATAATAAAATCCTTCTGGGCCTAACATAGTAATTTTCTTGCTTATGGATATTTTTTTACAAAGCAGGGCCAAGAGTGGTGTGTTTGCATTAACTTCTTCCAGAAATAAATTCTTGAACACATTTGTCTCATCTCAATATGTCAAGTTATTTTCCCTCAAAAATTGATCCCAACATGTTCTACCAAATAAAGCAAAAGGCAAAAAGGAGTAGTACTGGTTAAAGGCTTTGCTTGCTGTCCACTCAAAATCAAAGTCCAAATGTTCATCACACTTTCACATGCTCTTGGTTTTTGGAGAAACCCCCTTTTTATTTTTCATCTTTGAATCACTCATATCTAATTGCAAAAAACAAAGCCAAGTTTAGGGCACATCATAAATAATAAACATTCAGATAGATGAGATAAAAGGGTGACATTCATAATGATCCCACACAAGGGAGTGCCCTCTGAGCGTGCCCTCCCTAGATAAAGTCATATTTATCGCTTCTCCGTCAACATGGAGAATGAAATTTCTCTCATCTACGATGACCACTGCCATCACCAGACAAGGAGCGCTCTCTGCGCCTCCTATGTAAGTCACGATCACCTCTTCTCCTACCATATGGAGAACGAGAACGGGATCTCCCTCGTCTACCCCTTGAATGATAATCTCTGTCGTTTTGTCGAGGTGAATAGCTACGAGACCGTCTGTGGCCTTGTCCTGTGTAATTTTGGCATGTTGATTAACATAAAAGAATAAATGAAAAGGGTGAAACTTGAAAACATCATAAAGAATTTCCAAAAGATGCAATAAAAAATAATAATACTAGTATCCACCTCTTCTATCTCGCACACCTTGATACCTCCCAGGTGTCGGTGTTCTTCCTCGGGACCTTTTTGCCTGCATTGTTAGCTCAAAAGTTCAAATATGGTAGGTGCAGCGAGAACTGGTGATTTACTCAAAATAGTTATTATCACCACAACTGAAAAAAGTTCCCTACGTTGACTGAACCATGGGTAGAGTTGCAAGGACTTAATATTAAGTCTTCAGTTAACACCAATCTCGGGTTCGATTCCTGGACAACCACTAAACCATTCCCCTTATCCGAAAATAAAAGACAGTTGCCTACATTACATGATATTGACATACACAAAGAGGTTTACATAACCAACAAAAAATTTCTAAAATATTACAAGCATGCAAGATCTTTATTGTAATGAATAAGATAGGATATTCACCTTCATGGAACAAGCAAGAAAAGACCAAAAAAATTGATGAAACATGCATGTCAGGCGGGTATTTCAGAATAGAAAAATAATAAACAGCCTCTCCAGATACTGTTACTGTTGTGGAAAAGGAAAAAAGGGCATGCAACCTTCTGCAAAATAGTGAGTTTGAATCCATGAGTTTGGAATGTCGATGCAGGACTCATGTCGTGAGAGGGTACAGGTTGAACTGTTAAGAGCTTAGTTTTCGATGAAGCTACACATACAAGACCTGCTGCCAAAATTTATCAGGCAACACTTCGGAAGAAAGCAGAAGTTAAGATAAAATTCTATGTAAACGATTTAGCTTTGGTATAGACTAACAACTCGATCCTTCGTATAAATTAATACCTTTTCCACAGTGATTAATCGACCTTCAAGCACTGAACGATTCAGATACTTGATGCAGCGCTCTGCACCCTCAACAGTTTCCATGGTCACGAAAGCAAATCCACGAGATTCTTTGGTGTGTGGATCAGTAACTAGATGGCACTCCAAAACCTGGAACAAAAATTTATCAGATCTAAATCCTCCACTCACTTAAGATCCTAACGAAATTCTTGTTATATTGATTTATACTTTTTTTTCCACTACCATGAAGGTTCTTAATGAAAACAAGGTTGATGGTTCATACTACAACTTGAAGCACAAGCCCGAAATTACCTCTTTATCGAGAGGCATAAAAGAAATTGAAGCACTTGAAAGAACAAAGCATGTTGTCTCCATAAACAATCACTCCATACCTTTCCTTCATTGCCGAAATACTTCTCGAGATCACCGGCAGTAACTCTTGTGGATAACCCAGTAACATATAAGTTATTTCCTGGATTGGATGCATCCTGAGATTCACGGCTCCTGGGGCAATAAAAACTAAATCACTACAAACAATTTGAACTGTAAAAGCCAGATAATACATGATACTAATATACTAAAATAAACAAATAACTAAGCTTTCATATACCTAGACCTGGAGCGACTCCTACCAGACCTAGGCTGACGTCTTCTTCCCGGAGAAACCGACCAGAAAGTGTCAGTTTGAAGGAAAATTCAATTTACATACATCAAAACAAAATGACCTAAAAAAGGGGGGGGGGGAACTGACCTTCCTTCCCTTGAATATGACATCTGCCAATACAGCAAAAGACAAATTCAAGATTTTAAACACTAAAATTTTCACTTCCTTACCTCAATGATTTTAAACATTCCTTTCTTTTTATATTTATTTTCATTATTTTCTTCACTATCGGCCATTTTCTCAGCAACCAAACATAATAGTTTTCAGCCTTTTAAGTGATAAACAATAAAATATTCATGATTCCACTATCAATTACATAAAAATCATAACACAGATTCATAACAATAAAATCACTGAAAATCCTTGGAAATAGAGTAGATTTATTTCTTTAAAAAACGATATTGCACTAAACTGGCGAGGCTCTCTAAACAGTCAGAATCTAAAATTATAAAGGAATAGAGGAATAAAAATTGAAGATTTACCTATTATGCTGAGAGAATTGCCTGAGTCAACTCAGATGCCCCAACTCAGTAGGCTGGTCTATGTTGAGAAACAAGGGAATCCATAAACGAATGGTTAAATTAAATAAAATTCACTTTTTGTACATAAATTGAAAGAAAAAAAAGCTTAAAAGAAAAAAAAATTGCGAACTTTAATGATTAAACTTGGGCTTTTTTTCAGCCTTGAACAAAGCCCAGCTCGTCTAAGAAATGTGCTTGTTGAAATATAATTTAAGTTAGCTGATTGAGTCTTAGCTTGATTAGTATGAGTATTATTGTCAGTGTAAAAGAACGTGAGTTTGAGTGTACTGAAGCTCATTATTCTCTTATGAAGGAGCTATGAATAGTTTTAAATATTCTGTAAAAAAAATAGATATTATCAGAATTTATAATAAGATTGTTTTTTACTATGTCTCACAAGTTTAATTTTATGCATTATATGTTTTAATAATTTGAAACCCATCATATCAAAGTTGTGGAATTCTTATTATCCAAATCCATGAAGGTAAAGGTTAGGTAATGGTTTTGGCCCTTTAAAATGGGTAGATTATTTATTTAATTCTTTAAATTTTTATAAAATTATACATGGATATAATGATAAAATTATACTTTGACATTTTAATAATTTATAAATAATTTATAATTTATCTCTGATCTCCTAAAGTAATTTTCTTGCTTCGTTTAGTCCAGAGAATCTAAATATTTGATTTTGAATATTAATCCAATTATATTTTCGTAGAGATAATTGAGTTTATTTTTATTCAAAACTAAAAATACCCTTTGCTATGCTTGAGGAAATTGAATTAAGACTTTAAACAATATTTAGAATAATATTAATAAATAAAATATAATATCAACTTTTAAGTATATTTATTTAGATTTAACAATTAAATCATTATGATAAATTTATACGAAATGTAATTGAGATGTCAACACAAACGCATGAAAAATAATTATACACAATATAAAAATAGCATGAACACAACATAAATATATAAACGTGTTAAAATCCATATTAAATAAGTTATTAACATTTAATGTTTTGTACCCTTATTAAAATCCATATTTCATGTACCCTTATTTATGATCATTTGTATTTTAATTTATACAAATAATCTTCCAAATTTAACCCACCTTTAATTTAATGATGTAGAAATGTGTCTAATAACCAAAGCCTTTCAATTTTTTTTTTTTTTTGCTATTATGACATTTTTACGTTAAAATAATCTTTTTACATATTTATGTGTGATTAAAACTGTTATGGTATTCACCTCTATTTGATTCTTAGATTGGCACGGTTTTCATACCAATCCACAATCAAGCCAGCATGTATAGGTCGTTGATATATAATTTGCCACTATGTAGTTTTGCGCTTGTACAGGTTCGCATCACTATACAAACAAATCCTATTCAAGAAATACGTGTTGACCTTATATATGTTGACATGTATGAAGACCTACTTAATCTTAGTATATCAAATCATTGAACCGTGACATATAAATAAAAAATTGGCTTTAATGAGTACAAAAAAACACTCAACAAAAACAAACCCTTTCAATTCTAAATCAAACAATTCTAACAAAAGGAGACGGCTTTTAAAGATAGTTATAGTTTGTAACAAGTAGAATGAAAGGCCTTTTGTTTGAAATAGTTAGACAGTGATATTTCCTAGTGGTGAATGATATACAGTATTGGCATTGAAGAACATGCAAGACAATGAAGAATAGCAAGTTTTAACAAAGGAACTTTACATCCCAAAGCAAATCAGCAGTTGTGTTTGGTTCACGGCTCAAATTGATAGCAGGAAAGGTTTGCAGTGAGACATGAAAATGGAAGTTGGTAAGAGACCCCACCCTCATCAACACCACTTTTGAATCTTTTGACATATATAAAAGAGAATTTATGGGATTCTTCCACTCTGC
The DNA here is from genome assembly GCA_025506655.1 of Gossypium rotundifolium. Taxonomy (NCBI): domain Eukaryota; kingdom Viridiplantae; phylum Streptophyta; class Magnoliopsida; order Malvales; family Malvaceae; genus Gossypium; species Gossypium rotundifolium. Next base: position 168,420,910 of record CP106733.1, read on the forward strand.
AATATACTATTAATTTCACTTCCCAACCATTACCAATACCTAGCTAGGGTCTCTCTAGCATTTGACTACTTTTTTAGCGACATTCCCCTTGTAGCATGAATCTCTCTCCTTACCTTCTATTAGCTGTTTTAGTCATAGAAAAGCAAACCAAAGCGAAAGCGAATCTTGTGTACGAGTATACGTTTAATATGAGTATATTTTCATTAGAAAAAACTTTCTTCATCATCAAGTCATGAAAAAGGCAAATCTGAGAAATTTCCCCTTCATTTTCTTGAAAAATTATTGAGTTTAATAAGCAACCAGGACTAGGTGGCATTATAACACATCACCCAACAAAAGGAATACAAGACAAAGCAAAGTGGTAAAGTAGGGTTCTGATTCTTTATAGCAAAGAAAGAACAGGAAATAAACATCACTTCAGTCAAGGTAAAAAAGGGAAGTAATATTATAAAACAAATGATTAAAAAACCATCACCCAAGAGCCAACATCTTCCATTTGTAGGGGAGACATCAAGAGACTGTAACACTGTTTAAACACTTTAATAGGCAGTAAAGTGGGGAGAAGTCACCCAAAGATACCATTGTTTGAGTTCTGTACTAATTACAGCAACAATGGCAGGGAGTTTTGGTTTAAGCCTTTAATATCTTTACTTTTTATATAAACTACCTTGGTAGCCCCCAACTATTGGTAAATTTTTTTTTATCACTCAATTATTCGATTCTATCTTTTTTAGTCGTTTCTCGTTGAAAGACTAATAGAAAGATGATGTGGCAACTTTAAAATTGACATAATAATAACTTTAATCCTTAACATTTAAACATTGTGTCAAATTAGTATTGATTCTAAAATTGTCTCAAAGAAAAACAAAAACCGAAAAAGGATCAAATTACACAATATATAAATGTTGAGGGATAAAATTGCTATTATACCAATATTTTAAAATTACCAACTCATTTTCCATCGGCTACTTATCAAAAAAGAAAAAATCAAATAATTAGATGACCATTTTATACTTTTTAATAATTAAATAACCAAAAAAAAAAACCTTAACAATTGGTGGATGACTAACAAGGTAGTTTACCTTTATTTTTTCTGCATATTTATGTTGTTTACCCAAAGTTACTTTCATTATCACTGGCATGAGATCTTGTAAAGTAAAATGAAAAGGGTAGGTCCATTTAACCAATCATATCCCATTCATGTGCATACTTATGATATGCTAATATATATTTAATAGTTGTGGCAAATAAGTATATATGTAGCCAACAAAAGCCCTTTTCTGCATATTTAATTAAGGCCATTTGATTCTATTCTCAGCATCCCAAAAGAAAGAAGTTCCTTTTTGCGTGTGTGTGTGTGTGTTTAAAGTTTCTAGTAAGTCTACAAACCAATCATCTAAATAACTATAGCCTGCAATGCAATGATATGATATTGAAGAAGTGGCTTTTAAGAATCTTTTTTTCCAATATTGATGAGTTGGTCAAAGTGTGCATAGAATCTTCTCCTTTTTAGTGCCTCTCTCCCTATATATAAAATATATATTATTATGATTTTATTTTCTTTTGGTGTTTTTCTCCCCCCATTAATGTGGGTGGTCTATCTGGTCTCTCATTCATTTTTTTTAATCCTGCAAGAAAATGTTTGATCATAAATCCTAAATGCTTGTCGTTCTCTAGTTGAGCAGGTGAAACTAAAGATCTTCAAGGGTATTAAAGGTCAGTAATAACTCAATGTGCTTTTACAGGAATGTAGAGATCTTCAGCTTTATTTTTAGGGTCAATTACACTAGGAATTACTAAACTATTAATAAATCTCTTTTTGGTCACCTAATTATAAAAAGTTATAAAATAGTCAGTCAACCTATTAGTATTTTTTTTGTCACTCAACTATGAAAAGTTATAAAATGGTCACCCAATTATTAATTTTGTCTTTTTTTATCACCGACAGGCTAATGGTGGGTCGCTTTTAAAATCGGCATGATATCAATTTTAACCCTCAATATTTATAAATAATGTCAATTTAGTCTTGATTTTTTAAAAAAAAATAGCCCTGAACATTTACACATTGTGTAATGTTGTTAGTATTTTTTTTTTTTTTTTTGCAATTTTGTTTTTTTGTGACATTTAGAGTTAATTTTAAAAGAATGAGAAAAGATGAAAATTATTATATTGAATTTTTGGGTGTTTCCATTTTTTGTACATTTTCAATCAAATTTAATTGATAAATTTATTTTTAGTTTTTAAGTAGCTGTAGTTAGTTTGTTTTGGTTGTTAGCCGTTCTGTTAAAAGCAGTTAACATACAATTCATTAGTATAAGTATGTAGCTCAGCAGAAAATGAAAAATCATGTAAAATTTTATTTTGACAATATTTCAAAGAATTAGTTTCTCATCTATTTTTAGATTCATTTCTTCTCTATATTCTTTACCTTTTCTAGTACTTCTTTCACAAAAAAAAAAAATTACAAAAATTAACTAATTACACCATGTGTAAATGTTGGGAGTTAGATATTTTAGAATCAAAACTAAATTGACGTTGAGGATTAAAATTACTATTATGCCAAATTTAAAAATTGCCACCGTTAATCAGATTGTGACAAAAAATAAACTAATAATTGGATAATTATTAGTGTAATTCACCCTTAGAATTTGGTACTGTTAGTTTCATGTTTGAATTAGCAGCGCTATGGAAGAACCTTTATTGAAGTTCTAAGAAAAAAGAAGCCATTGCCCTTTTGAGTTTTGAAGACTTTAAAAATAAGAAGATTATAGTTTAATTTCTAGCTTCTGATACAAGGAGCTGCAAGCTGCCATTGCCAACCAGTCTAATTCTCTTTGAATTCCCATTTTTCAAAATATAAAAGGCTGAGGTATAAGTTCCAGATATAACTAACTCTAAGCATCAGGTTAAAGTTCTTGAACTATAAATATCATTTACAGCCTTGAATTTCAGACCCTCCATCATCAAAGGCTTTTCCATAGGCTAAATCATTATAGACCCTGCATTTGACTACACTAAATAGAGTTAAAAGCATGTGATAATATAAACTAATCCCTCTACCCTTGGACTTGGAAATTGCTTTGACTGTTATTTCATTGGAAGATATTTTTAAGTTCTGTTTTTTTTTTTTTTCTATTCAGGAAAATATATTTGCCTTTCCTTTTCATTGCCTTTTTTTAAAGGTTTTTTCCTTCTTAATTACTTTGTTTCCTTTCCTGTTTTAGGTGTTTTACCTCATTTACTAAAAAATAGGTAAATTAATTTATGCATATTAGATTAAAAAATAAATTGATCATTTTTGTTAAAAATTTCAACTATTTCTACTATTAAAAATTGGAGTAGTTAACGAAATAATCAAATAGTTACACGTGGCATGCCACGTATGCCTCATATTGACATATAGGGACTATTTTTTAACGATGAAAATGAATGATATTTTTAACAAAAATGATCAATTTACTTTTTAATCTAACGGTTTTTAATAAAAGGAGACAAAAAAAAAAATTCAACTCAAATCTTTCTTTCATGATAGCACCTCTAAGATATAACATCCAATGGATTTAAAATTCGAAGTTTCACGTCTGGAATTTCTTCTTCTATCCTATACTGTTATGGATTTATATAAGGGCATTTTTATGTTGGTAAACAACCCTTTTTGTTTGTGTGAACAATTCAACATTCTGTGATGAGCATTGAAGGGCATAAATATACATAGAAAAAGGAAGATACCATTTCTCTTTAACCAAACATTTAGACAAAAAATGTAGCATAAACGCTCCTAAAAAACCTACTGGCAAGTGACATATTCCAATGAAGATTACCCTTTTTTGGTAACCGATCACTGGTAATTCTTTTTATAGTAAAAAAAAGAAGAAAGGGTTGCAAGTTGCAGAACAGTTTCTGTATTGATTTTGATAGGAATTGGTAAAGATTAATCAAGTTCTCTTCATAAGCCTTAAAAAAAAAAAACAAGTGCACCTTTAAACCAGAGGAACACATGGAATTTGAGACTTTTGATCAACATGTTCAATATGCTGGTTTTAAATTCTAACGCAATTTAGCAAGGCAGTTAAGTTGAACAAGTTCATTAATTAAACAGCTTTTCAACCACCAACATATGTTTGACCCTTTTTTTTTTTTTTATCTTCCAATCTTTTTAAAGTAATGGATCCAATTCAACAAGTGAAGATGCTTGACATGATCATTAAATATACATATATATTATTCAAACCTTTCAAAGTGTTGTTGATTATGGGCACTTCACATAAAATATGTTATCATATAATAATATTAAATATGAATTATTAAGTTTTTAAGATATTAAGTTGGAGTATTGGGGATGAAAATGCTTTTGATAATATGTAAAAATATTTCAAACTCAATATAATGGCTGCAGTTATTCACACTAATTAGAAATTACAATTATTTCTTACTCTAAAAAGGCAGCCATGGCGATTTTCCTAAAGATACTAGAAGGCTAAAAAAACTACACCAAGGTTTTTTCCCACACTATCAGAAGTAGCCATGGTGGTATTGAAATTGATTTTGACAGAAACTGTTCATAAAATCTCCTCTTGCTAGTGTTTCATCATCTTCAACCTCATGCAATACCTGCAAAATGAAGCAATAAAAAAAATGAGATATTTTCATTTTACATGCACTTCTAGTATCCAAAATATATTTAAGTAAAAATCGTTTTAAGTGTGTATTAGAAGTACCCATAAATCATCTTCCTCTTCATCTCTGGTTGAACATGCAGCTTTGGGAATCTCAATAGCTTCATCGTTGCGTGCGAATCTGCCACGTATACGAGGACGGCTGTCGGCTAGTGTTTTGCGGCATGCATACTTTTAACATCAAACATAAAACCAAACCATGTTTAGAAGGGTTTTTAAAACACAATGGATCCAATTAATGTGGTCTCTAAATAAATCAAAACCTTAATTGTTTTGTTGAAGTTCCTTTGATTGCGCTTTGCTCTGTACTTGGAAATCCTTTCCTGTCTCTCTTCTGGGTTGTAACGTCCTACTTTAAAGGGTGTTTGTGCTTCCTCATATGACTTTTGGTTCATATTCTAAAGCCAAAGGAACAAAACAAGAATCGATCCGCATTAGGGAAAAAAAAAAACAGAGCAAGAAACAGGGGACAAAACAAAGTAACAAACCTCTAAATCTCCATTGCAGGTGTTTTGGGGCATGCTCAAAGCTTGGCCTTGAAAATTCTCTGACGCCATGAGAGGATCAAAACAAGGTTGAAATGAAAAGTTTCTTCGCAAGTACTTTGTTACCACTTGACATTCTTCATTTTTAAGTTCAAAGCCATTCAAGTTGTTGAAACTTTCTTCATACCCCTGTTCTAAATTCGGACCAAATGAAAAACAAGACTGGAACTGGGTTCCAAGTAATTGGTTTTGGCAAGTGGGTTGATCATCAACAACTGGGTTTTCTTCTGGGGTTTGTTTATTGTTCAATAAAGCTTGAAGATTATTATAATCTAATGAAGAATCGTTGAGAGGAAAGGAAGGAAGATCAAACAATGAGTGATAATCAATGGTATCAGTGGAAACCATTCTTTACTGTATAAACCAAAAACAGAGCAAAGAGGAATAATAAAGGAAAGTTTTGGGTTGATTTTACTTATTTTTCTGTTCGGCCAAGAAACGGCCAGAATGCATAAGGTGACAAGGCTCAGGCACTGAGTTTGTTTATTAACGTCTTCGACATTATTACATGGAAGAACAAGACAAAGGGTCTCGGGTCTCGCCCTTGGAACAACAGCCTTTATATGTAGGACTGGAGATGGAATATATGTATGTGTAGAATTTTGAGACGTAAATCTAGTATACGAACGAACCCTTTATTCGAACATGTTGGGAAACTAAACGTAAATGTGGCCCAAGTTGAAGCTATGTTTCGGGCAAAAGGAGACTATAACAAGATTAAGGTGTACCCTTGCCGAATGCCCCAAGGCCCAAACCATTGTCGTCTGAGGCAGAAAATAAGCTCCCTGCCTCCAAAATAATCCGTTTGATGATAATCAGATTATCAAAAGTTGGAAGACAAATATTTTATGGAAAAACTACCATCAAGGTTACTAAAGTATCAGTAAGTCTATATTTTAGTCACTTAACTTTAAAACGTTATAAAATGATTATTGAATTGTTCAAATGTTGTAATTTAAGTCACTGGAATTGTTAAAATCGTTGTTGTATGACCTTTTTTGTTCATACCGTTTACACCAATCGAAAGAATTTCTTTCCTTTCTCTTTTACACTTTATTTTTTTATGAAACAACTTTGAGCGTCACAAATCGGCGAACCAAAATTCAACGGCTTTCTTCTTCGATCTCTAACCATAATTATCATATTGTTCTTTTACTCATCAATGGGTATTAATCGTCAAATGATCATTGGAGCTCACTACCTAAGCTTTTACAAAAAAAAAAAAAAAAAACTTAGCAACCCCGTGACTTAAATAAAACTTTTCGAATAGTTCAATGACTTGAATGAAAATTTTTGAATAGTTTAATGACCATTTTATAACTTTTTAAGATTAAATGACTAAAATGTAAAATTACTAACAATTTAATAACCTTTAAGTGTAAAGTGACAATAACTTTAACTACCACTCCATACAAATCAATACATCAAATTATTATTACATCAACATCAAAAATAGACATCTAGAGGTTTGATCTCATGCTGGCAACATCTTTTAAATCTTTTTTAGCACCTCAACTAATGTTTACAAAATTTAATATTTTTATACGTTTCAATTTTATTACATAAATTGTCCATCTACATTATTTATATATCTATACTTACTATTATTTAAGTGTGATTAAGATGATGTCATAATTAATTCAACACCAACTCGATTAATAAAATTACTAAAATAAATTTACATACTTTAAATAAATTATACTATTACGAGGAAACTTTTCTCATTTTTCTTATTTAAAAATTACAAATGTCTAGATTTGAACCATGCCATCAACATTTAAAAATATTTTCTTTAACACTTCAACTGAAGTTATTATATAATATTTTTATATTTTTCAATTTTATTACACAAATTGTTTCGCGTACATTATTTAAGTGTGTGATTGAGTTGATGGCACAAGCAAACTCGACACTAACATGGCAATCCACGTGTATGTCCGGTAGCAAAGTTAACACATTGATTTTTTATTCATTTTTAAGTGATTTGATAAATAATACAAAGTTAAAAATAGAAAAATGAAAAAATAATTAAAAGCTAAAATAATCTTTTATAAAGTTTGAGGGTTAAAATTATTCGTTAATTCTCAATACAAGGTTAAAATATCAACGAAATAATTCAAAATTTTAAATTATGATACTTTTGAAAGATAATATATAGATGTGAAAGATAAATTAAAGGTACCCAAATTCAAATACCCTATAAGTCTTATTATATAAATCACGATTTTAAAATATAAATACGAAAATAATAAATTGTGCATATTAAAATTAAAATGTATAAAAATTTTAAAAATTAAAAATTTGGTTGATTGCTAAATATTAGATATTATTTATTTAATTGGTATAGGTTTAAATCTCATCATATTCATTTTTAATATTTACTGAATTTTGTTAAATAAAAAGACTAAAGTGCCTTCAAATAATATAATTTATTTTAATTGTGAAAGGATATTTCCGTAATCTTCCTAACCAAATTGATGTCTAAAAAATTCGTGATAGCAACTCAGTTAGGGACTTGAATATAACTAGAAACTCTATCACATATGCGTGTGAAAGTATTTAAAACACAAATGTATGTCTAAAATACTGAAATGTCATTTTTTTAATTTTTAATCGAGTTGGTGCCCGGTTGACTTATGACACTAATTCAATCAATAACATTATTCATATATACACAAATATATAAAATTTAGAACATATATATTCTTATAAAAGTTTCAAATGAAAACTAAAATTGCTTTAGTATAAATGAAAAATAAAAAAGTTTTATATGCATTGATTCCTTGTCCAAATCTCATTATCGATAATTTTTATTAATTTTATAAAATAAAAAAATGAAAACACCAGATAATCATATAACTTACTTTGCAAATAAAAATATTTTTGGTAATTTTCTAATTAAGTTGGAACCCGAATGATAGGTGATACTAACTCAATAAAAGGCTTAATAAATAGTATAGATACAAACGTATAAAAATTTAGAACACAAATGTACATGACATAATGATTTATTTGACCCTCAAACTTTACAAAAAAAAAGTTATTTTAACCATTCATCTAAATTTTTATCTCTTTTTGTCTTTGAACTTGCATTGGTTGTCAAATCACATCAAAATAGACGATAAAGTTAATTTTTGTTAACTTTACTACATGACACACATGTGACTTGTCGCATTAGCAATTAGTTATTTTTTAAAAACTTTAAAATATTAAAAAAATTATATATTTGATAATCTTTTAAATATTTTTTATTTTTAGAAATAATTTTAAAATTTTTTAAAAAATTAATTGCCACATGGAAATCCACATGTATGCCACATCGTCAAAGTTAACAATTCGTAACTTTTCCATTTATTTTTAGGTGATTTAACAAACAATACAAGTTTAAAGGTTAAAAAGAAAAAATTAAATGGAGAGTTAAAATAATTTTTTTGTAAAATTGAATGACTAAAAAGTCATTATGCTAATATAGATATAAAAGTTTCAAATAAAACTTAAAATTGACTTAGTTCAAACGGTAAATGAATAAGTTTTATACATATGGTGTCTTTAGTTCAAATCTTATTATGAATTTTTTATTGATTTATAAAAATATGAAAAAAACCACTCATATTCAGATATTTTACTTTGCAATATATATATATATATATATTTAATTTCTTAACTAAGTTGAGACTCGGTTAATGGTGACACCAACTCATTAAAAGGCTTAATAAATAATAAGTATATATATAGACACACAACTAATGGAGATAATAAATTTTATATTAAAATAAAAATATATAAAATATATTAAAATGAAGTTTTGGTTGAGTGGTAAATTTAAAGTTTTAATAATCCATATGCGGGTCTAAATCTCATCATAAGCATATTTTAAATTTTTTAAAATAAAATCTAAAATTACCTCGAATAATAATTTTTTAATTACGAAAGAATATTTTCATAATTTATTGATCGAGCTAGTGACTCAGTTGAGGGTGTCACCAACTTAATAAAACACTTAAAATAATAGTTTAGATTATGGAAGGACATATTCATAAATTTCTGGTTGAGTTGGTGACCCGATTGAGAGTGACACCAACTCAGTAGAAACTTAAATAACAGAATAAATACAAATATGCAATTAACGAGGATAATAAAGTGTGTATAATAAAATTAAAATATATAAAAAACCAAAATGAAGCTTTAGTGAGTGGTAAATTAAAATTTTACAATGTCATTTGCATGGGTTTAAATCTCACAATACGCATATTATTATTTTTTTTAATTTTAAAAGGTTAAAGTATCATCGAATAATATAATTTATTTTACTTAGGAAATTTCATATTTTTTAATTTCAGTAACCGAGTTAGTGCTAAGGTCACTCGTGGGGTTTTTACCAAAATATTACAAAAAAAACCAAAATATCCAAATTGGGGTGTAACACCCTGAATTAGGGGTTAATTGTAATTTAAATAAATTCCATGTAGACTTCAAGAAATAAACCAATATGATTTTTTGGCATGATTTAGGGTCTAAAAATAACTCGAGCTAGGCCTCGATCCAAAGATTAAAATTTATTATTAAGTGTGTAAAAGGAAGAAGCTAGGTTAGTTAGGGCTTTAATAAAATTTTGGGATGGGCCTGGTATAAGTGGCGTGGTGCGCCTAAGGGTTGCAAGGGGTCTTGGGTTCGATCTGCAGAAGCAGCAAGGAGAAATTTTCTTTTTTTGGGCGTTAAAGGAAGGGCCCAAGTAAGAAAGGCCCTAAATAAATATTGAGTAAGGAATGAACATGAATTGAGCAGTGGCCGAGTGGCTGGAGGCGTGGAGAGTTTTCTCTAGGTCTCGGGTTCGAGACTTAGGGGCGGCATCTGGGGATTTTATTTTTTGGGCTTTGGCGCTAAAAGAGAAAAGGGCTCAAGAATAAGGTTATGAATAAATGGTGGGATTATTTGACATGAAAGTCTTAAGGGGAGAGTTGGTTCGGGGGCGCTTAAAGGGGAGGCTTCTGTTGTTGCTCCAGTCATGTTTCGAATCCAGTGCCCCGCACCTCATTTTTTTTATTTTTTTCCTTTTCTTTGCTGCTGTTGCCGAATGAGAGAGTTTGGTTCAATTTTGAACTCTCAATTTCGGCTGGAAGGGGGTGATTATAGGTAGTTTAATTGCTATTAAATTGTTAAAGGAGATTAAGGGATAGAAATAAGATAAAACTTGTTTTTTTTTTTGTGATAATTAAGAGCTGGAATTATCACCTAAAAGAGAGGAATTGGCCAGCAATGGGACTCCTTGGGCTGTTCTTAATTTGATTTCTGCTACAGCAAAGAAGAGAAAAAACTCCAGCAACAAATTTTATTCTCTTCTCCAAAATTTGCTGCTGCCGAAACCCCTTTTGCATTGCCCAAATTATCAAAAAAAATTCCAGCTTCTCTTCTCTTTTACAAGCGAATATACCCCTCTTTAAGAGAAAATTTCAACAAACTCTTTCTCTTCTTCCTCTCTTCATTGTGCTGCCAAAATCTCCCTTAAACTCTTAGCCAAAATTGTTCAGAAAAACTCCAGCACTATTGTTTCTCTTAGCCGAATGCACCCTCCTCCCTCACAAAAATTTCCAGCCCTTCCAATTGTGTATTAGGCCGAATATCATATCTCCAACAAGGTGCTGCCAATTTTCAATAAGTGTGGTAAGGGGTAATCCTCTCTTTTGGAATTAAAATTATGGCCCATGATTCGTATTAACTTGATTAAAACCAATTGTAGGGAAGCTTTCGGGATTTATTTTCCAAGGTGAATTGGTAGCACATTCGGCCAAGGGCTTTTCAATTAAAAAGTTTTTGTTAAATGCCGAAACTAACATGTGCCATGGATTTAGGGACTAATTAAGGCTTCGGGATTTGTTAGGAAATCAAATCCGTTTAAGGTAAGTCCCTTTGATACTACTTGGTTTGGCCGAATAGGCCTAATGTCCCTAATTATGTTAATGGCTAATTATAGGTTAAGAGATCTAACGTTATAGATCGGCTTCTAATCTAGGAGCTCCGGTGAGAAACAGTGTGTAAGATCTCAATACACACTTTATTAATTTCATGACTTTATTGTTTGCTTTAATCTTTTGGTTGTGATTAGCTTGTGGCATAATCATGGATTTCGTAAGTCCGTAACTTGTGATTTTTGATGTATGATTTGCATACCATCACATGACATTAAATGCTATGACATGATATATGAAAATTGTTATAAAAGCATGTGATGGTGGGATTGATAAGAGGAGGGGATGATTTTTGACTGTCGCATGATGGTTTTGACCACAAGATGGGTTGGCCCCATCGATTATTTGTGACCTATGGTCATCGATGGTTTTAACCACAAGATGGGTTGGCCCCATCGGTTTATTTGTGACCTATGGTCATCAAAGTGGTTTTGACCACAACGATTGAATATTTGCGACTAAGTCCCGGTGGTTTGGTACCACCATGGTTTTGACCACACTTGATTATTTGTGACCTATGGTCATCAGTGGTTTTGACCACATGATGGGTTGGCCCCATCATAAAAATTGTGACTCTAAGTCATCAGTGGTTTTGACCACACGGGGTAGATGAGGAGTATGGATGGCTAGGTTGGGTTGCATATTTGCATGTTATTTAATATCTTGTGTATGAGTGCTTTACTGGGTAGGGGATTTACACACTGAGTCTTGGTGACTCACCCTTCCCTTAACATTTTGCGAGATGAGTAGATCATGGAGATGGAGCCGGAGAGGACTCGAGGCTACCATGCTTATCGTTGAGTTAAATTTATTTTCGTTGAGTTTAATTATTTTATTTCCCAAGTATTTTTAATTTGGGATGTAATAAGGCCGCTATTATTATTTTGGATGCTTATTTTACTTTCATTTTACTTTTAAGGTGTTACAAAAGAAATTTACAGATGTTAAAGTGAACCGGGTAAAAGTAACCTTTTCCAACTTAATAACTTTTACGAGTTTTCAAAGACGTTACCAACGGGTAACCAAAAATAAACTTAGTCAACTACAACTTGATGATTTTAAAATATACATGATCAAATGTTTTCAAAAGGGTTTATAAAGCCCAACTGTATTTATAAAAAGGCCCAACTAAATTTTTCAAACACCGTTTTAATACCTTAGCCAAATTTTATCCAATTTTCTCCAAACTTTCAAATTGGCCCAAAATATTTTACCCAGTGACATACCAGATCCGGTCAAGACTCTTGGGCCGGGTTTAGGGTGTTACATATTGGTATCAAAGCCCAGTTCAAAACTCGGCTGTGGGGGGCCCAAGGCCCAAAATGTTTGGTTTTTGGATAGTAGGCCTTATTATAATGTTTGAGAAATTATTTTGGCTTGAACAGCATGGCACCGAGTCTCTGGCACCTATCCGCCCAGGTAAGTACTTCTATCAATTTTTGTGAATTCTTTTGATGAAGGGTAGAAGAGTAAAATGGGAACGTAGACTATTAGAATAGAAACTGTTGAACTCTAGGGCTAGCATACCCCAACAAAAATTGCATAAGATTTAATAAAGTCCCTAAACAAACCTGTGAGTTGTCACTGAGCAAAGGGTGTGGCAATCGTTATATGCATGCCTAGGATTGGATTCGGTGGGAGCCTGGTATTTAAGCAGTCCTCGTGACTCACCTCCTACTCACTCGAATCCTACCTATCATGTAGTAACGGTTCATCCTAGCTGAGACGACACACTCACAGGCTAAACTTGATAACTAAAACCCGAAAGGGATTAGTCGTTTTGTTTTTGAAATAAATTAAAACTTTAGTTTTCTAAAAAAAAAAAATTCAAATAGAAATTTTCAAAATATCCCTCTTTTGTAAAATCACTTAGAACCCAATTTTTGGAAATCACTTTGTAAAAATGCCCTGATTTTGTGAAATTACCAAAAATACCCCTAGGGGGTAAAATTACGAAAACACCCTTGATTTATTATATTCCCAAAATACCCATAGTTACAAACAAAAATTTCCATTATATACAAGGTGCCCAAAAACCTTACTTTGTAAAATATCAAAAACGACATGATTTTAGAAAATTACAAAATTGCCCTAACCGACAAAATTACCATAATGACCCTGAATTTCAAAAATTTTTACAATACCATCAATCTGGAAAATGAATTTCTAGAAAGAACCTTCAAAGTTTTACAACTTTTGAAATATCTCTGATTTGCTAAATTTTATAAATTCACCCCGATTTGTGAAAAATTACCAAAATGCCCCTGAGCTTCAAAATCACCGAAAGACCCCCGAATTTTAAAATTTTTCAAAATACCCCGGGAATTTAAGAGCTTCAAAATACTTTTTGACAAAATTATCCGAGAATTTTTATTTTGGGAAAATTACGGAAATACCCCTACAGGACAAATTACGGAAATGCCCCCGGGTAGTGGAAAAACAATCACAATGAAACCTTGGATGTAATTTTTTTTAGGAAATGCGTTAGTTTTAAGATCAGAGTGCGCAGCAGTAATGAGTTAGGATGTACGATTTTTCGTTAGTAAGTAATTTCGAGGACGAAATTATTTTAAGGGGGGTAGAATTGTAACACCCTGAATCAGGGGTTAATTGTAATTTAAATAAATTCCATGTGGACTTCAAGAAATAAACCAATATGATTTTTTTGGCATGATTTAGGGTCTAAAAATAACTCGAGCTAGGCTCGATCCAATTATTAAAATTTATTATTAAGTGTGTAAAAGGAAGAAGCTAGGTTAGTTAGGGCTTTAATAAAATTTTGGGTGAGTTATGTCACAAAGGATGGGCTGGTATAAGTGGCGTGGTGCGCCTAAGGGTTGCAAGGGTCTTGGGCTCGATCCATGAAAAGAGGAGAAATTTTTTTTGGGCGTTAAAGGAAGGGCCCAAGTAAGAAAGGCCCTAAATAAATATTGAGTAAGAAACGGACATGAATTGAGCGGTGGTCGAAGTGGTGGAGGCGTGAGAGTTTTCTCCGTGTCTCGGGTTCGAGACTTAGGGCGCATCTGGGATTTTATTTTTGGGCTTTGGCGCTAAAAGAGAAAAGGGCTCGTGAATAAGGCTTTATGAATAAAGGGTGGGATTATTTGACATGAAAGTCTTAAGGGGAGAGTTGGTTCGGGGGCACTTAAAAGGGGGGAGGCTGCTTGTTGTCGCTCCGTGTCGCAGTGTTCGAATCCCAGGCCCTGCACCTCGTTTTTTATTTTTTTCTTTTCTTTTTCTTCTTTGCCGAATGGGAGAGTTTGGTTCAATTTTGAACTCTCAATTTTGGCTGGAAGGGGGTGATTATAGGTAGTTTAATTGCTATTAAATTGTTAAAGGAGATTAAGGGATAGAAATAAGATAAAACTTGTTTTTTTTGTGATGATTAAGAGCTGGAATTATCACCTAAAAGAGAGGAATTGGCCAAAGAATGGGACTCCTTGAATGTTCTTAATTTGATTTTTGCTACAAAGAAGAGAAAAACTCCAAAGAACAAATTTTCTTTTCTCTTCTCCAAAATTTGCTGCTGACGAAACCCCTTTTGCATTGCCCAAATTATCAAAAAAAATTCTAGCTTCTCTTCTCTTTTACAAGCCGAATATACTCCTTCTTTAAGCGAAAATTTCCAGCAAACTCTTTCTCTTCTTCCTCTTTTCATTGTGCTGCCAAAATCTCCCTTAAACTCTTAGCCAAAATTGTTCAGAAAAATTCCAGCACTGTTGTTTCTCTTAGCCGAATACACCCTCCTCCCTCACAAAAATTTCCAGCCCTTCCAATTGTGTATTAGGCAATATCATATCTCCAACAAGGTGTCGCCAATTTTCAATAAGTGTGGTAAGGGTAATCCTCTCTTTGGAATTAAAATTATGGCCCATGATTCGTATTAACTTGATTAAAACCAATTGTAGGAAGCTTTGGATTTATTTTCCAAGGTGAATTGGTAGCACATTCGCCAAGGGCTTTTCAATTAAAAAGTTTTTGTTAAATGTCAAACTAACATGTGCCGTGGATTTAGGGACTAATTAAGGCTTGGATTTGTTAGGAAATCAAATTCGTTTAAGGTAAGTCCCTTTGATACTATTGGTTTGGCGAATAGGCCTAATGTCCCTAATTATGTTAATGGCTAATTATAGGTTAAGAGATCTAACGTTATAGATCGGCTTCTAATCTAGAGCTCCGGTAGAAACAGTGTGTAAGATCTCAATACACACTTTATTAATTTCATGACTTTATTGTTTGCTTTAATCTTTTGGTTGTGATTAGCTTGTGGCATAATCATGGATTTCGGTAAGTCCCTAACTTGTGATTTTTGATGTATGATTTGCATACCATCACATGACATTAAATGCTATGACATGATATATGAAAATTGTTATAAAAGCATGTGATGGTGGGATTGATGAGAGGAGGGATGATTTTTGGATGTCGCCGATGGTTTTGACCACAAGATGGGTTGGCCCCATCAGATTATTTGTGACCTATGGTCATCGATGGTTTTAACCACAAGATGGGTTAGCCCCATCGGTTTATTTGTGACTTATGGTCATCGATGGTTTTGACCACAACGATTGAATATTTGCGACTAAGTCCGGTGGTTTGGTACCACCATGGTTTTGACCACACTTGATTATTTGTGACCTATGGTCATCAGTGGTTTTGACCACACGATGGGTTGGCCCCATCATAAAAATTGTGACTCTAAGTCATCAGTGGTTTTGACCACACGGGGTAGATGAGGAGTATGGATGGCTAGGTTGGGTTGCATATTTGGATGTTATTTAATATCTTGTGTATGAGTGCTTTACCGGGTAGGGGATTTACACACTGAGTCTTGGTGACTCACCCCTTCCCTTAACATTTTGCAGATGAGTAGATCGCGGAGATGGAGCCGGAGAGGACTCGAGGCGGCCATGCTTATCGTTGGAGTTAAATTTATTTTCGTTGAGTTTAATTATTTTATTTCCTAAGTATTTTTAATTTGGGATGTAATAAGGCCGCTATTATTATTTTGGATGCTTATTTTACTTTCATTTTACTTTTAAGGTGTTACAAAGGAAATTTACAGATGTTAAAGTGAACCGGTAAAAGTAACCTTTTCCAACTTAATAACTTTTACGAGTTTTCAAAGACGTTACCATGGTAACCAAAAATAAACTTAGTCAACTACAACTTGATGATTTTAAAATATACATGATCAAATGTTTTCAAAAGGGTTTATAAAGCCCAATCAGTATTTATAAAAAGGCCCAACTAAATTTTCCAAACACCGCTTTTAATACCTTAGCCAAATTTTATCCAATTTTCTCCAAACTTTCAAATTGGCCCAAAATATTTTACCCAAAGACATACCGATCCGATCAGACTCTTGGGCGGGTTTGGGGTGTTACATGGGGTGCACTTTTCATAAATTACCGAAATGGTATACTGAGGGTGGTGCCGCCCGTCGCAGAGGCGCAACCACCTTCTGACAACCTATTTTTTTCTAGCTGAAATCCAAAAAAAAAAAAATAAAAAAAAACACTGAAAATGAAAAAAAAAAGAGGAAATGGCAGGAAAAATGACAGGAGACTGGTGATGCCTCTGCCACAGGCGGCACCGGTGGTTCCTCTGGCACAGGCATCACCAACTGAAAAATTTGCCCATTCGGTCCTCTCTATTTCGCGCGCACTTCAGTTTAATCCTTCTATCATTTATTTTTTATAATTTGTCCCAAAACTTCCGTTTTTATTGCAATTTAGCTCATTTTTAAGTATTTTGCAATTTTTATTATTATTACCATCATCTAATTTTTTTTATTACTATTAATTATTTACTATCATTATATTTTTATTATTACTATAGCATACTATTATTAGCATTACTACTCTTATTTTATTATTGATATCATTATTCATTTTATTTCTTTTATTTCTTTTATTATTTAATTATTGTCACTTCTATTATTTTGTTTTCATTATTATCACTATTTATTAGTATTTTTATTATCGATAATGATAATAAAATAATGATAATTATACTAAAATGGGTGTAAAATAATATTTTTGTCTCTAAACACCATTCCATTTCATTCCATCCCGTGCGACTTTTATGCGTTTCATTACTCGTTTTTTTTGGTTTTCGTTTCGAAGTTCCGTTCTTTCTTCCGTTCATTCTTTTCTCTTTCTACTCGTCCGCTCATGATTTGTCTTCCTTTTCCTTTCTAATTTTTTTCCATTAACTTTTTTTCCCAAATCTCGTCGTAATTTGCTTTTGAAAATTTTAATGTTTACCATTTTTGTTAGTTCTAATTAATTTTTTCTTGTTTACGTGATTGAAATCAGACAAACGCTTGCAAAGCTTTTACACAACTTCATTTTACTTTTATATATAGGTATATAAAAATAGTGATATAATAATAGTAATAATAATAATAATATCGATAATAGTAATAATAATAATAATGAAAACAAAATAATAGAAGTGACAATAATTAAATAATAAAAAATAAAAGAAATAAAATGAATAATGGTATCAATAATAAAATAAGAGTAGTAATGCTAATAATAGTATGCTAGAGTAATAATAAAATATAATGATAGTAAATAATTAATAGTAATAAAAAATTAGATGATGGTAATAATAATAAAATTGCAAAATACTTAAAATGAGCTAAATTGCATTAAAAACGGAAGTTTTGGGACAAATTATAAAAATAAATGATAGAAGGATTAAACTGTCTTGCTGAAATAGAGAGGACCGAATGGGCAAATTTCCCAATTGGTGATGCTCAGGCTGAGGCACCACCGTCTGCCTGTGGCGAGGCATCACCATCCTCTGCCATTTTTCCCGCCATTTCTTTTTTTTTCGTTTTGTTTTTTTTATTTCACTTTTTTTTTTGGATTTCACTAGAAAAAAATAGGTTGTCAGAAGGTGGTTGCGCCTCTGCGACAGGCGGCACCACCCTCAGTATACCATTTCGATAATTTATGAAAAGTGTACCCCAATTTAGATATTTTAGTTTTTTTTTGTAATATTTTGGTAAAAACCCTCACTGTGGCATCAATTTAATCATAAATTTTATTAATAGTATAGATAAATTTAAAATTAATCTCCTTATTAAAAGGGTCTGATTGCTTGATCTAATCAAATCTTCAATATATGTTACTTCAAATAAATTGACGTGAAAATATGAACTATTATACATCCATGGTCAGAGCCGGCCCTGGGGTAGGGCAGGTGGGGCCCCTGCCTAGGGCCCAACAAAATTTATTAAGTTTTATTAAAAAAAATCAATTAGGGGCCCATTTTTTTTAAAAAAATTATTAAATTATAAGGATTAATTGCATGCGTGGAAGACATCATCATGCTTCCAAATTTTCCTATGTGATTGATAGGTTTTATTATATTTTAATATTTATGTATTATAATTAATTGTCATTGATATAATAATAAAATGAGAAAAAGATGAGAACTTTTCATTCTTTTCCCCAAATGACATTCAAACACGACCAAAGAAAAAATAAAGGAAAGCTTAGTTTCATTCACCACATTTGAGCTTGATTAAGGTAAAATTTAGCTTGATTTTTGATAATTCTTGCATTTTGAGATAGTTGTGGTGAGTTTTATTTAGCCCATGTTGTAATTTGTGATTTGGTTATGTTTTTCATGAGATGCCATTGAAGGAAACTTGATGTTCTTGTTGATTAAGGATGAAATATTGATGATAGATGATAGATTAGTATATTTTGTTCTTGAACCTTTGATGAAATTAAGTGAATTAAAATATGATGTTAAAATAAATAGTTGAAAGGACTAAATAGCAAGAAAATGGAAGAAATGAGTTGATATAGGGACTAGGGATATTCGCCATTAATAGGTGTGGTGAAATTCTTAATATTTTGTGTTTTGAGCTATAAGGACTAAATTATAGACATTGTAAAATGTTGGGGGTAAATTGGTAAATTTGCACAATTATGTATTTTTGGATTAAATTGAATGAAAATGTATTTGAATAAGTTCAATTTGGAATTATTAGATCAAGAGCAAAAGGAAAAGGATTGGACCGGGAAAACGAAACTAATTTTCAATTATTAATTTCGATTTTGATTTTTTGGTTTGAAGATTTGATTTTTGAATGGGAAAATTAGGAGTTTTTTTTGAAAATATCTAATTGGGAATTGGGAATTTTTCGTTATAAAATTGACGATTTGATCTAGTTTTCGTAGTTTGATTGTGATTATTTGTTTTGGCTTTGGTTAATTAGTCAATTTTATTGGCGGGAACCTTGGCTCATCATTACAAATTAAGAACGCTAAGGATTAAGTGATTATTTGTTCAATTCTACAGCCCTACAGTGCCATTGTTCTAACCTATATTAGTTTTATTAGGTATTAGTTATATTGTTAAATAATGTTGCCTAAATATTTGTCTGGAAGTGAGAAAAGAAAGAAACGAAAACAAAGAGATGAGTTAGTAGAATCACAAAGGGGATCTCTTAATAGGTTTTTTAAGAAAAAAATAGGAGAGACTTCTGAAGAAGTGGAAGTAGACAAGGTGGACCAATTTAATGAAAATTTAAATGATAATGCTATTAATTTGGATGATCTGAATTATGACTATGACCGTGCCAATGTGGTTGAACTTGATCCAAATGAACATAATAATTCTCCAAATCATATCAATGAGGAATTTGCTACTGTGAATGACCCTAATGATGTACAAAATGAGTCAAATGTTGAAGATGTTAGGGATGATCCGCATTTTATTCCTCCTTTAGACATTAACGATCCTAGAAATTGGGGTATCCTTGATAACAAGTCTAGAGATATTTTAGTTGAAAAGGGGCCTTTAAGGGAATTGAATCTTAAATTTCCCTTAGATGGTAATTCTAGGCATTTCTCGTATGCTTATTTTTCTAGAAAGTTGATTAATGGAGAGACTAGCGATAGAAAATGGTTAGTTTACTCTAAACATGTAGATAAAGTTTTTTGTTTTTGTTGTAAGTTATTCACAAAACTAAATAGAAAGAGTTACTTGGCCACTGATGGTGTGAATGATTGGAAACACTTGAGTGAAAACTCAAAGAACATGAGAATAGTTTTGACCGTATGACTAACATGAATGTTTGACCGAATTAAGAGTGAGATTGAAGACTAATCGACTCTTGATAAAGACTTGCAACAAGGAATCTCAAAAGAAAAGAACGCTTAAGACATGTTTTCTTGAGAATACTTGTCAGTATTTAAATGTCTTGGTAAGAATAATTTAGCTTTTGGAGGATCAAATGAGAAACTTTATGAGGAGAATAATGGTAATTTTTGAGCCTAATTGAAATGATTCTTGAGTTTGATCTCAAATGCAAGACCATATTAGACGATTCAAAATGAAGAAATGCATTATCATTATCTTGGTCACAAAATTCAAAATGAGCTAATTTCTATATTGGCCCATAGTGTTAGAAGTTCTATTTTGAAAATCATTCAAGAGGCAAAATATTTCTATTATTCTTGATTGTACCCGATGTGAGCCATCAAGAATGATGACTTTAATAATACGATGCGTTAATATGTCAAGTGACAAAGTAAAAATAGAAGAATACTTTTTAGAGTTCTTGAAAATAGATGGTACATCTGGGATGGGGCTTTATAATGAGTTATTAAATGCGTTAAAATCTCTTGAGCTTAATGTAGATAATGTGAGAGGCCAAGGATATGATAATGGTTCTAATATGAAAGGAAAACATCAAGATGTTCAAAAGAGACTACTTGAATTAAATCCAAGAGCTTTGTATATGTCGTGTGCTTGTCATAGTCTTAATCTCACTCTTTCCGATATGGCACATTCTTCTACAAAAGCTATTTCATTTTTCGGTATTGTGCAACGATATATACATTATTCGCAAGTTCTACCAAAAGGTGGACAATTTTATGTGATAATGTTTCGTAAATCAGAAATCTCTATCGAATACCGATGGGAAAGTCAAATTAAAAGTGTTAAAATTATTAGATTTCATGCTTCCAAGATAATATTAGCTTTGTCAAAATTATACTAATCTTCGTGTAATGATGCTACGGTGAAAAGTGAAGCGAAAAGTTTGGCTAATGCACTTCAAAATTTTGAATTTTTACTTGGAATTGTTATTTGGTATGATATCTTGTTTTCAATTAACAAGGTGAGTAAAAGTTACAATCCAAGACAATGTGCATTGATACTACGATGAAAGAAGTGGAAGGTATAATATTATATTTTGAAAATTATAGAAAAGAAGGGTTTGAAGCTAGCATTAGTGTTGCCAAAGATCTTGCTTTTAGTATGGATATAGATCCAAAATTTTCAACTAAACGTCCTATTTTAGAAAAAACAATTTGGTGAGGATGGTCATGATGAAGATTTGCAATCACCTGAGGAATCTTTTAGAGTTAACTACTTTTTGGTGATTGTGGATATGACAATTACTTCTTTGAAAGAAAGATTTGATCAATTAAAGATTTTTGAAAATGTTTTTGGATTTTTAATTGACTCAAAAAGGTTAAAGTCTTTAGAAAGCAATAGATTAAGAGATTGTTGCAATAACTTCAAAGATACATTTTCTCATAATAATTTGTCGATGTTGATGTTGATGACCTTTATTCGAAATGAAAGTGTTACACATGACTTTACCAAATGAGTCAATAACAAAGAATTGATATTCTTGAATTTGTCAAAATGCGATTGTTATCCTAACGCTTCCATTGCATATTGGATCCTATTGACGATGCCCGTAATAAAGAGCTTCCGCGAAAAGAAGTTTTTCAAGTTGAAATTATTGAAAATTACTTGAGATCGACAATGTCGCAGGAGAGATTAAATGGTCTAGCAATGTTATCTATTGAGAGAAATATGTTAGACAAAATTGATGTAGATATGATCATAAATGACTTTGCATCAAGAAATGCTCAAGGAAATGCTTTTATAAGTATAATATGTATCTTTCATATACATTTTTAAATTTATATGGGATGTAATGAATTTTATATCTTTTATATGAATTGGAATTTTAAAAAGAAGTCAAGTGCCTATTTTTTTTTTCAAATATTCCTGGCAAAAAAAAATTCAGACCTATCATCCATAGTATCAGCAATAATTACAGTCCAACAAAATTGTCCACGATATAAGTAACAATTATAGTTTAACAAAACGAATTATACACGTTACGCATGGTTGGACTCAAACATATGCCTTGTAGCATATAAGACATTAATGGCTGAAAATGCTAGGCATCCATGAGAAGTTTCTACTAGGTAAACACATTGAATTTTAGAATATTTATATTATCAACAAAATGGAAAGATAAAACTTTTAACATAAAATAAAATCTTGAAAAGTACTAGAAGCTCCTATCGAAAGAGTAAGAAATTCTTTGTGAGTTTTGATGCTACTAATTTTATATTATTTTCTTACGCGAAGAAAATTCTAGGAAGATAACTAAAAGGGAGGAAAACTTTGGAGGGAAGCCTTTATTCGTTGGCATATATAGTTGAATAAATGATGTACGACTTTAGGGCCGTCTATATTTAGAACCACAATTTGTAGTCTCAGTATTATTTATTTAACTATTTTAATATTTATTAAATAATTCAAATTGAAATATTTATCATGTTTTTGGTGAAATGAAACATCTATCATTAAGTTTTAGATAAATTGCATCCACTTGACATAACAATAAAATGACATCCTTATCCTTACCTAAAATTATGAAAAGACTTTAAATTCATAAATTTATTAAACATAGATAACATAAAGAAAACATTTTTGTAATTCAATAGCCATGGATGTGGGGAATTTTTTGAATAACCATAATCATTACTTTGTTACTTTTTCTTTCAGAGATATGTATAATTATATATATATATATGTATTTGTTAATTTAATTTGGATTAATGTAATTAAACGTAATTTAAAGTGAAGGTATTTATAGTTTAGGTCGGGTTTAACCATGATATTAATATATTTTATATTTGTTTAAGTTTGATTTGCTCGAAATTTTGGGTTTAAAATTTTGCCCAAATCTATTCATATTATTTTTAATTTTTTCTAAAATATTCATTTATATTATTTTAATATTTAATAATTTTATAAATTTTTATTTATAAGACTTTTTTATATAGTCATCTTAATATTATTTTAATATTTATATTAGAGTAGTATTATATATTTTGTATAGGTTTATTTTTTAATGTGTTCTAAATTATATAATATATAAAAATCACATAATACAAAATATTATAAATTTAAAAATAAACCGGTTTAGGCCTTAAATGTTTAATCTCAAGCTCGACTCATATTTTAAACGAGTCTAATTTTTTTATCAAAACTTATTTTTTAAGTCTAATATTTTTCCTAAATCGTTTTAAATTTTAGACGAATAGCCGGACTCGTTAACAAGACTAATTTAAACCAAAAAAGTAAAATTTAAATTACAAAAATTAACGGCGTTAATAGAATAACGGAGGTCAGCAATTAAGGCAAATCACGTTATTTTATTCTCCATTTCATTGGGCGTCTCGATTTAAAATTGAAATTTTATTAATTATTTTCCTTTAAATTCAAAAGTCTTTCTTAGTCTTAATGACTTGGTATTTAAGATAAATCTAAACTAAAAAACAAAAAGCCAAAGCCAAAGCCTGCCATTGACCCTTAATAATTCATTCATCAAAAAAAGCTTTTCCTCTCCATTTTCCATTCCATTTTTGTGCTGCGCTCTCTGTTTCTGTGGTTGTGTTTTAGGGTTTGAGAGGTCATGGCGTCGCAAGATTACATGGACAAGATGAAGGTCCGTCAGGAGTATCGGAATCTCTGGCACACGGATCTCATGAGCACCATTCAACGCGATCCTCCTTGTAATTCTTCCTTCCTCTCTTTCTTTCTCTCTGTGTTTTTGTGTGTTTTTGTGTTTTTAAAGTTTGATTTATCGTTTATTAATTTAAATTTTGCAGATTGCTGCTTGGCTTTTTGGTGGTAAGTAATACCGAATCTTTTTTTTTTTTGTGTGTGTTGTAGATCTGATTCTGACTCTGCTGAATTTTGTGCTTTCGATTTTTTCTTTTGGTTTAGTTAGCTGCAATAAGCGCTGTTTTTTTATTTGTGATGGTTTAGGGTTTAAAGATCGAGACGTGGTGACTGGATTGACCTGGTTGACTCTGCGTGATTTTTATGTTTCTGTTTTAATTTGGATGCTAAAATGTCTTTCCTAGAATGCCTAATTTTGCTGCTATTGTTTTGATTTCTTAATTCTATCACTTACACTTTCACCGTGGAAATTGAAAATACTCGCTTTTTGCTTGGGTCTTCATTTCTTTTAGCCTCTATACTAGTAAATTATGTGCAGTCTTATGCAATATGTTGATGAATTTTCTCCTTTGCTCAACCTTTTGGAAACATCTAACCTTTAATTTCTGTCTCCAAAATACATTGCTGCTTTTGTTTTACTGCAGTGGCCCATGTGTATCCTACATGCTCCGGAAACGAGCTCTTTATAATGACATGTCAAGGTGATCGATGCATTTGATCCCTCTGACATTACAAGTTTATGATGTGATATCTTGGTTTAAACATGTCATTTTGTTTTTGTTTTAGGTATACATGTTGTGCTGGTTATATGCCATGCAGTGGTAGGTGTGGTGAAAGTAAATGTCCCGAGTTTTGCCTTTGCACTGAGGTAGGAAGTTTGTCTATATGGTCTCTATTGCTGTCTTTTTTCTTCAACATGCAACTTAATTTATAAGCTCACAGACTCGGTTCCCTACTCCAGACTACCCACAGACTATAGGAATATTAGAGATACTGAGATTGAACTGAATATACAAAACCCTACAGGGTTTTAAAGATAAACCATGTCCAATTTTGAAAATTTGGTAAAAGACCTAGCTGTGGGGAAAACAATCCTTCGGCACAAAACACGTCCAATCTGGGAAAGGAGAGGGTGGAAGGGACATTGTATTATTTTATAAAGCGCAATGTTAAAATCGTCTAAAGAACCTACTTTTTTGTGATAGGCATATAACTTTTTGTGTGGTTTTCTTTCAAGATAACTTGTAAGTTGGTGTGCCAGTTGCAGTGAGCTTCCATTCGTATCTTGTTATCATTTTCATATAATGTGTTTGTCATTTCCAGGTTTTCCTCTGCTTTGGAAACTCTGTGGCTTCAACCCGGTTTCTGCTGCAAGATGAATTCAACATTCAAACAACAAAATGTGACAACTGCATCATTGTAAACTATCCCTTTGTACACCTAATGTATATCAGTATCTGTAATTCCATCTGATGTTCTTGGCCAATGATTAAACATATTGCCACTTAATATACAGGGTTTCATGTTTTGCCTGCAACAAGTTGCCTGCATATTTTCCATAGTTGCAATGATTGTTGGAAGTGATGAGCTTCAAGATGCTGCACAGTTGCTGAACTGTTTGGCTGATATGGTTTATTGCACGTAAAGTGATCTGTTCCATTCTGCCCTATCTCTCTTCTAGTTAATTTTGCATTCAGAATACACTGACAACCCGTTTATTTTATCCTTTTGCAGGGTCTGTGCATGTATGCAGGTATGAAGAGTTTCTAATACATGCAAAATGACATTTTGTTAAATCCTTATTTTGAACCATTTCTTAACATTTTCTTTGATTACAGACACAACATAAGATTGAAATGGACAAACGAGATGGCATGTTCGGTCCACAACCCATGGCCATTCCCCCTGTTCAGCAGATGTCTCGCCTCGATCAACCAATACCCCCCTCAGCTGGATATCCACCAGCAGCATATGGACAGCCTTATCCACCACCTCAAGGTTACCCGCCGGCTGCATATCCTCCTCCTCAGTACCCTCCAGCTGGTTATCCAGCACCTGGTTACCCTAAGTGATCTTTCTATGGTTTACCTTCTGGTTTCAATTGCCTGAATCTGGATTACTGACTACTGAGTCATGGATGAAGCTGGTATTCTTTATAAAATTTGACTTTGCATGCTGTTGGGATTTATATATATAGTGTTTATATATATATATATATATTATATATTATATTGTGCGATTTACTTTTTTTTTATAGCTGATTTAAACAGCAAAAGGGTTAAATATTAAAACTGTCAGCTTGTTTATTCTCAATAATTTTCTTTTACTTCATGTTTCTACACTATTGAGTTTTGATGTTTATTTTTAAACTTTATCTTCAATTTTGGCATATAAGCCAATATTTGTTAAAGGTGCATATCCCATGTTCCTTGTCACATTATCCCCGGTCTATATAAAATTAAATGCGTGTAATTAAATATATGACACAAAACTAAGGTACGGTCGGGGAGATATATGACGTTTGGCTTTGAAATATTTTGGTGTCATTGTCACACCTAAAATAGCGCGCCACTAACACATCAAATGCCAGACATTTTTACAAATTAGGATGAATTAAACTATTAATCTGCTTGAATTCTTATTTAATACAAAAGTAAATAAGAGAATGAATCCTCGAACTTACTATTATAAATGCACCAAGACAGCCGTTGGTCCTGCCACGAGCTGGCACTATTTGCACCACACGCCTCCACCTTTTGTCTCATCCCTCATCTTTTCGTCCTAATTTATATACAAATTTCATGATTGGCTTTTGGAAATGGGAAATTTCTAAGAAAGGCTTTACAATTTCTATAAACTCAAGTGTTGGACAAAATACTACAAAAGATACTTACTAAATTATTTATTTAGGTAATATTTTATATAATTAGTGTTACATAAAATATTATGAGATTTGTAATTGTTTGTTTAATTAGGCAATAATTTCTGTAATTATACATAATATTATGAATGTTGTAATCATTTGTTTAATTAGCCAATGTTTTGTATAATTGTGTCGCACTAAACATTACAAAAGTTGCAATTCTTTGTGTATTTGTGTAATTAATGTTACACAATATGTTATAATATTTGTTTAATCTTTCCCATTTTCCCTTTATTCTATTTTCATTTGATTCAATATTCTTCAAAGAATTTCATAATTTAAATTTTAGATTTATTATGTTCACTTTTTAATTTTATGATTTTTTGGTAGAAGTATATATTTTTTCAAGATACGTGAGTTAACAATAAATTAATTTTACTTAATAATTTTTAACTATATTGGTTCAAAAGAAAATAAAACTTTTGCCTTACTAAATACACTAAATAACCATGTAAATAAAAAACCCTAAATAACCATTTATTGCACAAAATTTTAAGCCCAAGTTATATCACTTGCGTCGGTTATGTTTTGTCCAGTCGTGTTTTTGATGTTTTTATTCTGTTTCTTCCAAAATGCATGTTTTTTTGTGGGCGATTAGCTTAAGTTTGACCAATAAACCGGACCTATTGAGCCATTAATGGACCGACTAGCCAGACCCAATTAGACCACATGAATCGAACATGTAGGCTAAAATCCACAACTTGGGCCTATGAACGGTATTCATGAACCGAATTTGTGAACAAGACACATATCCTGAACACATGAAACGAGCCTATTAGCAGAATCCGTGAATTGGATCAAAGCCTAAAAAGGCTCTGGAGCAGTACAATGGACCCGAAATGGTGCCCAAACCCAAAAGAGCCTTCAATTTGCTAGAGTGGAGGTAGTCGACGTGCACGCCTCCCGAAAAAGACACCATGTTGGGGCGAGGCTCTAAAGGCAGGGTACTTTACCAAAATATACCAAAATAAAAAAATAATAGAAATGGGCCGAAATCTCCATTATTTATGGAAAAAGGGCCATTTCTCCTCAAAACGCTTCCACGTCAATAGCGTTTTGGGGATGCTGAAGAGAGCGCTTGAGGGAGCGCTTTGTGCCACATCAGTACAAAACGCGCTGATTAGGATGCGCTTTGCTGATGTGGCAAAGCGCTCCCTCAAGGGCGAGCTTTTGCCCTCTTTCCCCCCGACTGCCTTTTCGGCTTTTTTTAGTGTTATAGTATGATGTTTTAAGGTTTTAGGGATAGGGTTTAGGATTTTTTAGGGTCGTTAGATTTGGGGTTTTTAGGAGAAAATTAATGGACTAGATTATAGTGTCAATTAGGGTTTAGTAAAAATATATTTAGGGTTTTTGGGAAAATATATTAGCAAAATAAAAATTATTTGAATTTTTTTGACAGTTGTATCTGGCAAAATAAATTTGAGAATACGTTCGAACAAAAGTGCCGAAACGCTTCAAGCGGGATGCATCATCAAAAAAATCTTGAAAAGAGCTCCCACGTGGGCGCTTTTTTTACTCTGATAGTCTCCGGTAAAATAATTTTGAGAAGACGTTTTTGAACAAATAGTGCCCAAAACGTTTCAAGCAGGATGCACTGTCAGCAAGAGTACTGAAAAGAGCTCCCATGTGAACGCTCTTTTACTACAGTACTTTCCGGTAAAATAATTTTGAGAAGACGTTTCTGAACAAATAGTGCTCAAAACGCTTCAAGCAAGATGCACTGTCAGCAAGAGTAATGAAAAGAGCTCCCACGTGGACGTTCTTTTGCTACAGTAATCTCCGGTAAAATAATTTTGAGAAGACGTTTCTGAACAAATAGTGCCCAAAACGCTTCAAACAGGATGCACTGTCAGCAAGAGTACTGAAAAGAGCTCTCACTTGGACGCTCTTTTGTTAGTCTCCGGTAAAATAATTTTGAGAAGACGTTTCTGAACAAATAGTGCCCAAAACACTTCAAGCAGGATGCATTGTCAGCAATAGTACTGAAAAGAGCTCCCACGTGGACGCTCTTTTGCTACAGTAGTCTTTGGCAATCCTTAGACTATAAATCAGCCAAATTTCATTCTCAGGTTGCAAAACAGAAATTGAGGCAAAAGAAAAATAGAAACTGAAAATGAGCGAACATATTAATGTTGTTATTTACTACGATAGTGAGGTTTGTGACACCGAAAATGGTGTTGTTTTTTTACCGGAGAACACAACGCGACTGAGTTTTAATCGGAACATAGATTTAATAGAACTTCGCAAAAGAATTATGTGTAAAATCTTCAAAACAACGCCAATAAAAGTTTAGTCTATTAAGTATAGATTTTGCGCTTCGGTTGATCCGGTGAGATATGACTCATTCGACATCAAAGGTCCTCGGAGCTTTGAGGCAATGGTGGAGATTGATCTTGCCAGTGGATCACCCTATCTAGAGGTATATGTACAATTTTCATCGCCAAGTTATCTTCCTTCGACCTCAACATCTTCTGCTGTTCGAGGAAATACACGAACCCAAGCCGACACTCTATTAGTGGGAGGCAGAATACGGAAGTACCCGTGTTTGGTGGTAGTATGGAAAACATAACCCCTACACGACACTCGGTTGGTGGATGGGACATGCATATCCTTCCTTCGATGTCTGATGATAGAAATACGTATTGGGAAACGTCATCAACTTCTAGTGGTTGGCAATCCACATACGATTGGGAATATTACGAAAGATGTTTAAGGATGGATAATGTACTCCCCATGACATCCACTGGCGATGGGCCCTTGTTCGTTGCAGATTATGGTGGGTCAGATGATGAGTCTGGTGTGGATCCACCTCGAGAGCCCGGGCCCAATGGTGTAGAAGTTGCATTATTTTCTGAACTAGAGCCTGTAACAACCGTACCTAAAGATGTTGAGGGCGGTTCAGATGAAGAAGAAGAAGATCCGCTATTCAGGGCGTACTCGCCTCTAGCCCACAAGCATAATATCGATCTATCTTAAGACGATGCATTGGAGTTTCCTGAACTACCACACCGACGCGTGACCGTACAAGTTCATCGTTGGATTCGGGTGAATTAGAAGTTAGTAAAGAGTTCCAACAAGGATGCTTTTCTTGGTGCATTGAAACAATATAACATCAAGAACGGGGTTAACTACAACGTGGTTAAATCCAAGCTCGTTAAGTACGAGGCGAAGTGTGCAGTGCAAAAAGGTACATGTTCATGGAAAATCATGGCCTCATTGAGGAAAATGACAGGCTTGTGGGAGATCAAAAAGTACAAAAGTCCAGATACATATCTTGCCGGTACAGTATCACTATGTGTTCAATGTTTTTGAATAATACTAATATTACGTAATGTTGTATTATTTAACGTACTTCGTTGACAGATGTTTCACAAGATCATCCGAAGATGGATTTAGAGATGTTGGATGACTTAATAATATCGATGGTGAAGGCCGATCCCAAGACTACAGTGCCGACCTTAATTGGCAATATTCGTAGCCAATTGGGGTACACGCCCTCTTACCGGAAGACTTGGATAGCCAAACAAAAGGTGCTAGAGAGATATGTCCCAGGCAGCATAATAGACCTTGAAACAGAACCGGCGTACTACAACGATCAATTGCTCCGTGGATGCGCAGTGTTCAAGCGTCTGTTCTGGACATTTAAGCAATGCCGAGACACGTTTATATACTGCAAGCTATTGGTACAAATTGACGGTACCTTTATGTATGGTAGATATACGCATCGGCTATTACTAGCTGTGGCACAAAACGACAGTGGGAGAATCCTTCCAATTGCGTTTGTAATAACAACGGGGAAGTCAGCTGATAACTGAGATTTCTTCCTATCTAGGTTAAGGAGGCATGTTTGCCCCAACCTGATATATGCGTTATATTGGATCGAGGCCTTGGAATACTAGTCGCAATAGAGCGACATGGAAGCCTATGGCATCGTACACACCATCGATATTGCCTAAGGCATGTTGTGTCTAACTACCACGGGCAACATCGATCTACAAGTCAACTACGGCAAGTGACCAATATGGGTATGTAATATCTATTAATATAATTTCGTTTATAATATTCAATTTATTCTAAATTGAAGAGTGGTATGTAATATTCGCTATCAACTTATATTGGCACGGTACGAGATCAATAAGGACCATTTTCAAGAGATGTTGGTAAGTTTGCGAGAAGTTAACGAAGAAGGCGCAAACTACCTATGCAATATTCCTTTCGAATAGTAGACACAAGCATACGAGACGGCCTACGATATAGTCATATGACCTCAACCTGGCCGAATACATAAATTTTGTTCTAAAAGGAACGCGCTATTTGTCGATAACATCGGTTGTGCGAGAGACATATTTTCGTTTAGCGGTACTATTTTCGAAGCGAGCAGCGAGTTATAAAGGCCAAATGCAAGGAGGCCATGTATGGTGCGCGAAGGTCTTGCGAGAAATTAACAAGGGGAAGGCATGGGCTAACACCATGCACACAGTGTGTCACGATCGCGACAACCTATGGTTTCGTGTGACAGAGTTTGACAGACTGAACCAATGTATTGTTGGTGGACAATATCGTGTACACTTGAGAAATAGGACTTGCGACTGTGGGATATTTGATGCACTTCGTTACCCATGCGCTTATGTACTTGTGGCTTGTCAAAATCTTCGTCTGGATCCCATGAGATATGTCGACGAAGTGTATAAAATAGAAAACATGTACAACGTTTGGAGACACATATTCCCACCAGTCCTAGATGAACGTAAGTGGTCGTCTGTATCGCTTGCACCGTATAAGCTGTTGTCAGATAGACAACTGAGGCGCAAACCAAAAGGTCGACCTTGCTCTACTAGAATAAGCAACAATATGGATATCTGAGAAACGGCCAACCAACGTAGGTTGTGCGGATGATGTAGGAACCCAGGCCATATATATCGCTTGTGTCCAAATCGGAATAGTTGACAGCCTTCTTAGCTTTTTTGTCTCTTGGTGGCTATGTAAATTCTATTTATTTCTTGATGAAAACGGTAAACTTTTGTAGAAGGACTAATTTGCAAAAAAAAAAATTAAATTACAATAAAATAACAAATCTTGGACTTTTATTTTTATTGAAGATATTAAAATTAAATTACAAAAAAATAAAAACAACTTTTATTTTATTAAAGATATTAAAATTAAATTACAAAAAAATAACTTTTATTTTATTAAAGATATTAAAACTATATTACAAAAAATAAACAACTTTTATTTTATTAAATATATTAAAATTAAATTACAAAAAATAAACAACTTTTATTTTATTAAAGATATTAAAACTAAATTATAAAAAATAAAAAAACTTTTATTTTATTAAAGATATTAAAATTAAATTACAAAAAAATAAACAACTTTTATTTTATGAAAGATATTAAAACCAAATTACAAAAAAATAAACAACTTTTATTTTATTAAAGATATTAAAACTAAATTACAAAAATAAAATAAAAAACAAATTTTATTTTATTAAAAATATTAAAATTAAATTACAAAAAAACAAAAAAAACTTCTATTTTATTAAAGATATTAAAATTAAATTACAAAAAAATAAAAACAACTTCTATTTTATTAAACATATTAAAATAAAATAAAAAATAACTTTTATTTTATTAAAGATATTAAAACTAAATTACACAAAAAAACTTTTATTTTATTAAAGATATTAAAATTAAATTACAAAAAATAAACAACTTTTATTTTATTAAAGATATTAAAACTAAATTACAAAAAATAAAACAACTTTTATTTTATTAAAGATATTAAAATTAAATTACAATAAAAAATAAACAACTTCTATTTTATTAAAGATATTAAAATTAAATTACAAAAAAATAAAAATAACTTTTATTTTATTAAAAATAAAAAATTATATTAAAATAAAAAAATAAAAAAGGCGGTCTGAATCAATATTGGTGTCGGTCGGAATCAGTGCCACATGAGGGTGGTCGGCGGTTACGCGCTGGATTCCTCCTTCTTCTAGCTTTCGGCGTGGGTCGTGGAACCTCGGTGGGATTCAGTTCTCCCAGTTGGTCAGTTGTGGGTGTTGGGAGGATGACCCACCTTGATAAAATAACGACTGCAGATGTGTTTGCATAAACCATGGCGGGGTGTCTGAATCCCATAAGGTGAAGGAGAATGGTAAAAGAAGAGCTCTCCGACGGCGCCTCGTGTGATCCCTCATGCGACGGTGGCCTCAAGATCGGCTGGCTAGTCGAAGTAGTCGGGAACGGACTCGAACTGGGCCATGCATTCCAACCTGCAGTGGGATTGAAAAAGGAAACATATATGGGTTAAGATATATATAAGGGCTAGGGTACGCACTTGGCATAAAGCCCAAAAGCTGTGATGTCAGATTCGTCGGCTGAAGTGTTGGGCCCAGCGATTGTGTGGCGCTGTTGATGGGCCCGGTGACTGTGTTGGCGCTGTTGATGGTCCTGTCTCATCACCTATTCTCCTTGAATTTAAAGGGCCCCGTCGTTCCCTTTGTTCACGAAGTTGTCGTCGCCTCTCCTCTTCCAACAATAAATATGGCTTGCCATGGATCTTAAGCCATGGCATGTATTCCGGCAGGCACGCTAACTCAGGAACGACGATCGGTTCCCGAATAGGTATATAATTATACCGGTTCTCCTACATTTTGATATATGCTAACCAAAATCTTGGCCAATTCGTGTGCAACTGTCGTAAGTCGACTTTGTGCTCATCATCGAGCACCTCAGATGGCACGAAAATCGGTTGTCAGAATTCAAATTATCGCAGAACCCGATCTGACTGTTGCATCTCCACGGTGGCATATTTGATCAATGGGACCTTCACATGCCAAATGTTCGGATTTAGCAAGAACTCCTCCGGAATTACTGTCCGAATTGTCGGATCCTCGTATGGTGTCCATTGAAACTATATTAAAATGACCAAAATATTAGTTATATACATAATACTAAACACGAAATATTAAATTATAAATACGAAATTCGAAACGACAATTTTATTATGAAAATATATTTTATTTAATACTTACTTGTGATTCCGACCGTTGGTCTAATAGAAGCCGTATATCTTCAAGCGAGGTAGGTATTCCAACATAACTCGCCGAATGGTTCCACCTAATTAAATAAATTTTTAGCATACAATTATACTTTAAATTTACGTAATAATTGTAAAATATAATATTAAATTTACTTCGTTATGAGTGGGAATGTATATGGGTGGTCGAGTCGAGGACGTAAAAATAGAAATCGAAACGTGCCCATGACTGCAGTAGTGATAGGCAACCTCTGATTTTCGCTTTACTCGGCCGCGTCGCCCCGCACATCTCCCGATACAATTTTGATAGCACGGTAGACCCCCAACTCAATTCACCGGCTGCTCTAAAATCAACGAGTTTCAGCAGCCATCTTAGGTGTACGAGGTTTCGAGACAGGTCCGGCATCAGATAGCCTCCAATCATCTCAAAAATATATTCCCGAGCATACCATATTCTTTCTATTTCGGTCGAACTATTATTCGGCTCAGGGAATGTGTCTCGTAACCAGCCTATCTCGATTCGACCTCCATAAATGTTATCCGAAATGGCACCCAGAAGCTCGTAGCATACGGACGGTCCAATCGCTAGAAGTTGCGGACCCGGTGTAATAGCCCAAATTTCAGTGATATCAGAAATAATGATTCGAGAACACCAAATCTGACAAATGAACTCGTAAGTTATATTATTTAATATTTACAAGCCAAATGTAGCTTTTAAAAGATTTTTGAAATAGTAGATTTTGTTTTATAAAGATTTATTTGATCAAGAAATCGAGAAAAAGAGGTATCGAGATCTCGGTATTATAAACTAAGTCATAAATATTTTTATGAATATTTACGGAATGTTAATAAGTTAGTACTAAAATTTCGTTAGAAAATTTTGAGGTTTGGGTGGTTAATTAAAGAAAAAGGACTAAACTGAAAAGGTGTAAAAGTTGCTAGAAGGATTAAATAGCTTAATTGTCAAATGAGGAAGGACCTAAAGTGAAAATAAGCCCAAAGGAGATATTTTGGGCGGCAATAGCAGAGAAAAATCAGGAAATGGGTGAAATAAGGGCAAAATTGGAAAATTGCCAAAATTAGCTAAATAAAAATGGGACCAAATTGGAATATCTAGAATTCTCTTCATTTCTCTTAATTTTCATCAGCTGAAAAAACAGTCATGGAAGAGGGTTCAAGCTGGTTTTCATACTCTGGTTTCATGTAAGTTTAATTCTTGCTTTCTCCTTGAAATTTCTATGTTTTTGAACTTTTACAATTGGGTCCAACTTAGTATGTCATTGGTTTTTGATTCTATGGCTAATTTTTAAAGTTGCTATGGATGAGTGCTGGAATAATATGATGAATAAATATAGAATTGAAGCTTTAATTTTGTTATATGATGATTTTATCAAGTAAAATTGATGGAAATTAGTTTTAGGACCTAATTGTGAAAGAGTTAAAATTAAGGCCTAGTGTTAAAATTCTGATTTTCAAAGGTTATGAAGTAGTTTAAAATGATAGAGAAAAGTATTAAATGAGAAAATTTTCAATTGAGGGGTTAATTGAGCAATGACTGAATTGTATGAATTGTGGAATTTGGGACAAAATAGAAATCAACATGTTACACTAAAACAGTTTTGGACAGCAGCAGTTGTCTAACTTTGAAAAATCACCAAAAATGGTAGAAATTGAATTAGAAGTTGACTGAGATATAGAATTAAATCTTGTTGAGTCTATTTTCATATAAAAGAAACAGAGAAAGCAAAGGAAGTCTACATATTGAGATATTTAAAGTTTTGTAAGACTGGTTTAGAATAACTTCGTGATCCCCTGTTCTTACTTTATAAATTCACTAAAATTTGTACAAAAATAATTATAAGTTATAATTTATATTTTTGTATTCCTTAGTGAGCCTATTTTCATTAGAAATAATCGGAAACACTATATGAAAATTGTACTATGAGATAATTGATTTTTAGTGAAGAGAGGTCAGAGCAGTAGGACTGTGTAACAGGGGAGAACTTAACTAATAAACTGTACTAATTGGCCATACCAAAAATTTTGGAAATATTATGGTAAGAAGATATGTGAGTCTAGTTTCAAATAAAATTTACGAATCTTAATTTGGAGTTCTGTAGCTCAAGATAAAAAATAATTTAGTGACTATGACACAGATGGACAGCTTGAATATTCACATAAGTAAATAGTGAAAATTATAGATAATGTTACTTACAAGTGTGTTGTTTATACTAAGGATGTGGATAGAGAGGAGGAGGAGGAAAAATAATAAATGAATAACGTGTGTATAAATTGATCACATGCTCGATTATAATTGATAAACGTTGAGGTAGAAATGATATAATGTTTTATTTCAAATATTTATTATGAAACTAAGATTATCGTTATGGTATAAAAATCGAATTGTAAGTTCATGTAACTTGAATTATCTTCTTAAATGCTTGAAATGTATGTTATTGATGTGAATATTATTTGAATGTTCATTGTATGAAGATTGATGAAACATTGATATATTTGATAAAAAGTGGAAAAAATCCCGGTTGAATGAAAGGAAAATTCGATGGATCTCTGAAAAGGAATTGACGGTAAAAATGGTCTAGCCCGGACGGGTGATCCTATCCCGATATAGCCCTCCCGAAGAATATGTGGAAAATGGATTTAGCCCGGACGGGTAATCCGAATTAGGGTCTGAATTTAGCCTGGACTGGTAATTCAGATCTAAGCTCATTAGAGTAATTGTCGTTGCAGGGGATTTAGCCTGGACTGGTAATCCCGACAATACTCTATGAGTTTATATTACAGGGGATTTAGCCTGGACTGGTAATCCCGCTGTAAGGATGAGGTTCATGGAGTGTGCTCTCTTCTGGGATTTAGCTTTGACTGTAATCCATTATGAGGATGAGGTTCGCGAGAGTGTGCTCTCTAAAATGGAAATGTGCCCACATGAACATGAATTGACGGACCTGGATTTGTACACTAAAGTGTACCTCTGAAAATCCATCGAAAATTCCAAGAAATTCAACGGGATAAATATGGAAAAATATCAAGGGAATGGAAATCATGATATATATATTATGTGATATAAGGAAATACGAGTTGATGAGACATGAACGTAGAACTTGGTTGACGAATGAGTTCATTTGTAATTATATATTTGTACACCCTTGAGTGTATTATCCGTATGAATTGGTATTCCAAATGAGTTAATGAGAAGAGTTCTAATATGACATAATCTAAATTCGAAATGAAATATTATGAAAATGTACTTGGAATACATTGGTATGTCATGTATATGTTATTTGAGTTCATAATATGGAAAGTAAATGTATGTGAAAATATGAGGTGATGATACCTGTACATGAAATTTATTGGTGGATACGTACATCCTAATAGATTTTAGTGAACATTGAAATTGGGCTCAATAAGTGATTTGTCAATTTAAATTGTGATTGGCATGATGAGTTAGTGAATTGCATGTTTATGAATTGTTACATGTATTTGTCAAAATACGATGAAATGATGGTAATTGATACATGGAAATATGAGACTATATATATAAAAACATGAAATATGTTTGATAAATGTGTTCATTCATAATTATAGAATTGTGCATCTCAAGTGCACTATATGTGTAAAGATGATGTTTCAAATGATTTGATAAGTAAAACTCAAATATGAAATAGTTTGAAACCAAGATAATTTGTTATAAAATATATATGAAATACAAAGGTGTGATTGTTATATGTTATATGAATACATAGTGTGAAAAATATGAGTACAAGAAAAATTTAATGAGAATTGAGCCCATATATGTTTCTTGTTATTTATATGAAGTGTACGACTAACAAATAGCATTAAGTATAAGGCTCGGTTGAATATGTTGAATTGGTTTTTGTATGTATTAAATGTGGGACCCTTGTAAATGAGATAAATTTTGGGATATTGTGAAAAACTTCATACGATTCTGATTTAGTCCCGACCCGATCCTAATGTACGATTTGTACTTCAAAGGTAACTTTTATAATCAATTTTGGTATTTGAGTGATAAATGGTTTAAATTATCTGTAAGTGTTTCATACTTCTCGGTAATGCCTCGTACTTTTTTCTGGCAACGGATACGGGTAGGGGTGTTACACCCGGTGACTACGGACCCATCCACCGGCAATCCCAATTGCAACTGCACGTCTTCAAGGGTGATAGTACACTCTCTGCATGGAAGATGGAAAGTGTGCGCCTCGGGTCTACACCTCTCTATCAACGCACTGATTAACTTCGGCTCCAACTTGCACCCCCGGCCTATTGTGGCCACGTGCCAAAACCCCGCTTCCCGTAGGTAATTCTTGATAAATGGCGATGGCGAACCAGACATATTGCGAATATAGCATTGCAACACTCGATCTACAGACTGTTTAAAAAATTATAAAATAAAAATTAATTAAAATTGCATAAACCTAAAAAATATTAAATAGTATTGAAAACTTAAAATTAAAACTTACCATTTGCATTTGATCGACGGAGATGTGTTTATCGTCGAGACGAATTAATTCCCCGGCCATTGGTAATACAATCGAATATTTTAAAATTTATCAAAAAAATATATTTCAAAAAATTAAAAAGAGCTTTTTTGTAAATATTAAAGGACTTATGAAATTTGAGAGGAAGTTTCAAGGAATTTAAGAGAAATTTGAGAAGAATTTGAGAGAAAAATAAATAAGGACTTTGTTGTGAAAAAATAAAAGGGTGAGGGGGTTTTTATAGGTTTTTTTTCCTGACCGTTGGAGGCCCAACGGTCAAAAAAAATTTTTAACCGTTGCAGCAGGAAAGTGCGCCCTTGAGGAAGCGCTTTGCCACATCAGCAAAGCGCGTTCTAGTCAGCACGTTTTGTGCTGATGTGGCACAAAGCGCTTCCTGCATCCCCTCAAAATGCGCTGACGTGGACGCGTTTTGGGGGGAAATAGCCCTTTTCCTTAAATAATACAGATTTCGGCCCATTTCGATAATTTTTTTTTATTTTGGTAAATTACCCCTAAAGGCAGGCATCAAATCCTCCGTGGGGTTAGGTGGACGATTGGTGGAGTCATTCCCAACATTTGATTTAAGGAATGTAAAGTTATGTTTTGTAAAATTATATGGTGGAATGTTTGATATGTAAATGATTTTATTTGGTGGAAGATTGGTGGAGTCATTCCCAACATTTGATTTAAGGAATGTAAAGTTATGTTTTGTAAAATTATATGGTGGAATGTTTGATATGTAAATGATTTTATTTGTGGAAGATTGGTGGAGTCATTCCCAATCAATGCATATGGTTTTAGGCTACTGAGTTTAATGATTTATATTTGGACGTTTCAAAGATGAAATTTATAACTATTTTTAGACTTACTAATTTGATGTTTTTTTTCAACACAGTGATAGTATATTTGTTTGTATGATTAAATCACATGAGATAGTAACTAGAAGTTTATTTTAGTATTATTGAATCACGTACATAGTAAATTAGAAGTTTATTAGTCCAAATATACTAACTAATTGGCATGATCGATTATACCATCCCGATTAATAATGATACGAGAAACTGAGAATTTATATGGAAGTTTATTAAAGAACTTGAATATTCTTTATTTTAAAGATTTTTTAAGTGTTGCTTGTTCTCAAAGAATATGAATTATTAGAACCTTGCTAACTCAAGTTGAGATTAAATCTCTTAACATTTTTGAAAAAAATATGGACTTGTTTATCCAATAAGTGGATGTTCTGATAAGATTCTGGTAGATGCATCCACAAGGTAATCACATATGAGTTATCAGTGTGCAACCCGAAGTTTACGAGATTACTTGTTTTATGATTAGTGTAAGAACTAAACTTTCAAGTTATGCAATTGAGACAATTCTTACTAATGTTTGTGAATTTATTTCTCAAGCTTTCAATGATTATTATATGTTAAATTGTCGGTGCGAGTAAATATCACAAAGCTTGATGTTCATGTATATAAAATCGGCATAATGATATGATATTTTATATGAATCGACATTTGTACGCATCATGCCAATAAGTTTTGATAAATACTTCTCATTACAATTGTCTTTTGGTCAGGAATCAAATACAACCCATTTTAGAATTTTAGAATATGCGATATATGTTCAAGTTGCTACACCATAATGCACAAAATAGGTACTCAAAGGAAGTTGGGAATATACATTAGTTATGTGTCTCTTTGTATTATTAAATGTGTTAAATAAATTGAAGATTCAATTATAACATGATTTGTGATTACTATTTACATTGATAATTGTCCCAACATTAGGGGGGAGAGAAATAATAGTTGGATAAATAAATTACTTGGGATGAATTTTCATTATCTAAATCCTCATAAAAAGTAATTTGAACCAAAAGTTAATTGTCAGATGCATTTTATTAACTTGATAAAAATAACTAAGAGTTATGTACCAATTGATATTTTGAAGTCTCGGTCGGACAACCTTGCTAGAAAAATGAAAGTATTACATGCCTAAAGCATGGTAGATTGATTGATTCCAAAGGTAAAATTCTAGTATAACAAAATAATAAATCAAGATGGTCTTATAGTAGAGGCAAGTGTTCCTAAAGAGACCCAGGGATAACTAATCATTAAAATTACAGAAGAGATTCAGGTACCTGAAGATGGAAATAGTGAAAGTAAATATATTTCAGTAAGTTCTACCAATACGAGAAAATATGAAACCATGAAAAACAGAAAATTGTCGACAATGATTTTGCATGGAATAGTATTGTTGAAATAATGAAATAAAATGAGGATTTTATGGAGAAATACAGACATGAAATAGATTAGCCAAAACGAAAAGACATAATTTAAGTATAATTAAATTCATAAAGTTTATGGATCAATAATCCAAACGTCTAAAGGTATAAAGCCAATGGAGTAGAAATGATTATATTTTGCAAAAATAAAATAAAATAAATGAAGTTTTTAACTAAGTCCGAGAATTGATTACGAAAAATATTCTTTTGTGGCGGATGTAATAACATTTAGATATATTATTAGTCTAGCACTTTATAAATGATTTGACACGCGTCATATGATATTTGTTACAATGTTTACAAAAACCACTATGTAGTAGAAGTTTCTAATAAAATCCTTTAAGGATTTAAAATGCTGGAAGTGTATAGAAATTCCCCGAAAATTGTTCAATATGTTTGCCTAAATATTTATATGAATTGGAATGATTTCAACATATTTGACTTAGTGAATAATAGTTGAATGAAGATTATAAAATGATCCAAAATATCTACATGTATTTTTATAAAATGATCATTATCAAAGTTTGTTATAACTATTGCCGAGACTCCTTAAGAGATTAAAATATATTTCCCCAAAATTTTTCTTCTCTCAGGACTTTCAAAAGAACAGTGATATAAATACTTAGAAAATACATTCAAATGGTCATTTGAAAAGCTAACATTTAATATTGGAATACGTAGAATGTGTAGATATTACGTGATGTTGTTATGACGGAGTAAATACACACTATATTATTTTTCTATTAATCGAGGTTTTCTCCCACTAGATTTTCCTAGTAATATTTTTAATGAGATAGCATGTTATGTATTATAAATATACACACTATTTTTCCTTCAGTAAAAAAAATTTCCTCACAAGATTTTTATCTTTATAAGTTTTATCAAAACAAATTATCTAGAAGTGGACCCAAGGGGAGTGTTTAAATATTTTATTATAAAATGAATATCCATCAAAATCATGAAAAATTTAATGTACTTTGAACTCTAAAATTAATCAAGTAAAGTTCTATTTTATTTATACGATTTATATCTATAAAATAGACTTTAGAGAGTATTGTACACATCCCTATTCATTAATAAAATAGGTTCTCTTTGCTCTCCTATGTCGGGTTGTTTACTCTCTTTTATTCTTGTTTTATTTTCTCTATTATTTTATTTTATAACAT
The DNA here is from genome assembly GCA_025506655.1 of Gossypium rotundifolium. Classification (NCBI taxonomy): domain Eukaryota; kingdom Viridiplantae; phylum Streptophyta; class Magnoliopsida; order Malvales; family Malvaceae; genus Gossypium; species Gossypium rotundifolium. Next base: position 168,462,835 of record CP106733.1, read on the forward strand.
TTTTATAATTTTAATTTATATATCAATAAAAAATATAGGATGTTGAAATAAATTTATAACTTAATGTATAACTTTGTCCTTGAGTTTGACAATTTTTTAATGTAGTACTTGTATTTTTTTTTACAATGTGATACCTGTATTTGACAAAAGCTATACATTTTAATACTTGAAGATAATAATATTAACTTTTGTTTTTTATTCGGTTTTAGAATTGATATATTAAGCTTAAATTTATAAATTTGGATCATAATAATTCATGAAAATTGATTGTATCACCAAGCATAATTAATTTTATAAATTATGATTATAATAATTCATGATTTTTTAGTTTTTTATTAGACTTAAATTTTATTTGAAAAAATTAAATTAATTAAAATAAAAAAAACAATGAGTGAAATGGTAAAAGTTTAAAATTACACGCCTAATTATGAACCATAATCCATAATAATCTTATTCTCCCATATTCTCTCATAGAACATTACGAGTTGAAATGTAAGATTTGATCAATCAAACATACAATAAAAAAAATAAAAATCGGTGCGTTGAAGCCATGAAAAACGTGTCGAGCAAAGCCAAGCTGAAGTAGAAACTTGAGCAAACGCTCAACGAACAACACCAGGCATGAAACCCAAATATAACTTCGATAAACCACGAAGACAGATAGAGCAATCGGGAGCCGTAGGCTTGACCAGGCAGCCGTACGTCCAGGCCACTTTTCCCGATGGCCGAAGAATGTAAAGACAAAAATGAAGACAAAATGGAAAAGGAAAAGAAAGCTAAGAAGAGAAAACAAGAGCAACGAAAAGCAAGGGTGGGGGAAGCAGCAGCCAGCCTCATGGCCAGCACGGGATATATTGACCCCGAGAGTTCAGCTCATGGAATCCTCAAGTCTTGGTCTTCAAATTTCTATGCCTCGTTGACTAAATGAAACATTGAAGCCGCAAATGGAAACAAAACTTGAGAACGACAGCATCATGCTGAAGAAACAGGTATCCACTAAAAGTGATGCAACTTCAACTGCTACGCTTTGCAGAAACCAGTGATATGAATAATATAACCATACTTGAAACTGTGTTCAGACCCTAGTAATATGAGTGATCTTTGTCAAAGATTGGCCAGAATCCTACAACATCTCATATCATACTTTATTATGATTCAGAAAAAGAGTACTTTACCATCCTCAAAATGATATGGGCACCAACTAAACAAAAGTTTCACTAACTTTTCACTAACTTTTACCAAACAAATGATCCGGGAAGAATAGTATGAGAAATACATGAACAAACAACTTCGAAGCTATTCTTTCTCCGTGGTTGAAGACTCAATCCTACCCTTCAAGCAGCAACCTGACCAAAGAGCCACTTGCGGATCTGCAACGAGAGCAAATAAACTAAGTTGAGAGAGGGAGATAACAACACTGCACCAGCAATTTGCTTCTTCCAACTCTTCTTGAAGATTTAATGTGTAACTATGCAAAACAAGGTAGAACTAAGCGAAATGCATCCCCAAAAAAAACTACCAAACGCACCTCTGGAAGTTTTTTATTGAATGCAACATCCAATCGTGCATCCAAGGTGTTCTCACACACAATCTTTCCATCTCGAGATGCTATCACAACACCTCCTGAGCTGCAAACCAGGGGAAGAAAGGGATCAGTATTAAAGTTTTATCGGTTTACTTCTATTCTTTTTCCTTCTCATTTCAGGTAGGAGAAGGGCAGAGGGTAACATCAAGGGGAGGTTGCTAAGATAAAAAAAGAAAAGAAAAGAAAAGCACAACTAAGCAATATTTCATACAACTACTAGAATCATAATACTCAACACTTAATTACTACCTCAAGACAAACATTCACGTCCCTAAGTATCAATTCTCACAATCGGTAACATGTACTCTCACATTTTCATAGAATTAATCATGCATACCAGAAAGGGCCATGAGCATTGCGATGAGAAGGTGCAGGAGGAAGATGGACATTGTCAATGAATATCTCTGGTGGATGAACATTCACTTTGGAAGCATATTCTTCTTTTGCTGAATCCAGGACAGACTCCACCAAGGGCACATCATCTTTGCGACAGCGCAGTAAGACAGCAGGCTCTTTCAGCCTGACCAAACTCTGCAATAAACAACATACTTTCAACATTCAACTGCACATGAAAATCATTCAATTCAAGAACTCCCAAGATTTTATCTATGCTGCAATTTTGAAATATTTGCAAAAATGGTTTTATCACTTGCCATTCACTGACCTGAACAATTACATCTTTCAAAAGCGTTCTGTACACATGGTGATCAAGGCTCACGTTCAGAAGTTCCTTGGCAGCCGACTGTTTCATTTCATTAACCACATCATCTTGAGCTTGAAGGACCTTAATCCTAGATGCATTAAGCTGCATCGAATACTCACTGCAGCAACAGAATAAATCTTACTCTTATTCATATCCTTCTATTTTCCTACGTGTCAATTTTGCATCAAAACAAAAACTAAATTCTCTTTGCTGTCGCATTAACTATCATTGTGAGAATCAACTTCTTCAATTTACTAGCTTCACCCAAATCACATTATAGTTTCAGATTACTAATTAAACCAGAGTCATCTCCGAATCTGACTAGTTCTCATCTCAATTACTAACGTAAATCTCAGTTTAACTATAGAAATCCAGAATGATAAATCAGTTTAACTAAATATTGAAAATTACAGCAGAACATGAGAAAATAAGCAGAATATTTTAAAAAAGATCAACTTACATCTTCTTTCGAACTTCGACTTGCTTCTCCTTTTTCTCGTACTCTTGCCTGATCTTCTTCTTCTCTGCCTCCACCAACTGGAGCTTCTCGATGTTGAATTCCTAAAACACCAATCGATTCACCATCAATTCATCGGAACATCCAAAATTCAAAAAAATTATAAGCCAGAAACGGGGAAAAGAGAGAAAACGAATGAAAATTGAAATACCTCTTCCGCTGAAACAGAGATCTCGTTAGCCTTCTCCTCTGCTTCTTGGCGGATGAATCTCACCATCTGCTGGATCTGCCTGGAAACATCTCCGTCGTTCATTTTCGCCGGGATCTTGATTTGATCGGAAAATATTGTAGAATAAGATATTTTTATCTGATTCTCGATCAGAAAAGATAAAAAAAAAATGAAAGCGAACAGTGAAGGTAACCAGTTTTTATACGAGCTTCCCGGAGGTGTCTGATGAAGAGCCGTTTGCTTAATTATTTACTTTTTAAGAGAAAAAAAGGGTCCCATTTATTTATGAACTACTATTGTTTTGTAGTTATCCTCATAATGACGTGGGACCTTTTCTGAGCGTACGATTTTCGAGAGTGTCAAATTATCAATCGTCCGGTTATCGCCTAGTGTTTAGATTTTATTATATTTATATACTTATTAAATTATTTATACACAATTTTTTATTATTCAAATAAAATATTATTTTGGGTAAAACACCTAATAATATCAAAAAATTCGTTTAATTACGAAAAAGGGTCGGATTAAAAAATTTTTACGGGAAAGGGCCATTTCCCCCCAAAACGCGTCCACGTCAGCGTGTTTTGGGGAAAAAACAACAATCTTGCGCAGGGACGCTACAGTGCCACGACAACAAAGCGCGTCCACATAGGCACGCTTTGCTTACGTGGACACAAAGCGCATCCCGAAACACGCTTTCGGCCAATGATCAAATTTTTTCCTATAAAACCCCAACCCTATTATTTTTTCACACTTTAATCCTTCTCAATTTTCTCTCAATTCTCGCTTAAAGTCCTTGTAATTTACTCTCAAATTTCAAAACAGTCCTTGACTATTTAGAAAAAGCCCTTTTAATTTTTTTAATATATTTTTTGAAAAATTTTAAAATTTATGATCGTATTACAATGGTAGGAGAATTACTTGCCTGAGCAAGCAAGCACATCTCCGTCGAGCAATTAAAAATGGTAAGTTTTAATTTTAATTTTTAATATTTTATAATATTTTTAGGTCTATGTAATTTTAATTAATTTTTATTTTATAAGTTTTTAAACAGTCTGTAGATCGGGTGTTGGAATGTTACATTCACAATATGCATGGTCCCCCATCGCCGTTGATCGAGAATTACCTGCGGGAAGAGATTTTTGGCACGTGGCCGCGATAGGCCGGGGGTTTAAGTTGGAGCCGCCTTTGATCAGTGCGTTGATAGAGAGGTGGAGACCCGAGACGCACACTTTCCATCTTCTATGCGGAGAGTGTACCATCACTTTGAAAGATATGCAGTTGCAGTTGGGATTACCGGTGGATAGGTTGGTAGTCACCGGGTCCGCAACTTTTGGTGACTGGGGAGCCGTATGCTACGAGCTTCTGGGTGCCATTCGGATAAAATTCAAGGAGCTCGGATCGACATGGCACAGTTACGAGACACATTCTAGGAGCTGCAGGAGGTTCGACCAAATAGAAAGAATACTGATGCTTGGGCATACATTCTTGAGATAATTTGAGGCTATCGATCTTGGACCTTTCTAGAAACCTCGTACACGAGATGGTCTTAAAACTTGTTGATTTCAGCGGTAGGTGAATTGAGTTGGGGTCACCGTCTTATCGAGGTTGTATCGGGAGATGTGCGAGCGGACGCAAGAGTAAAACGAAAATCAGAGGTTGCCTATCACTACTGCAGTCGTGGGCATGGTATCGATTTTCATTTTTACGTCCTCGACTCGACCACCCATATTCATTCCTACTGATAACGAGGTAAATTTAATGTTATATTTTACAATTATTTCGTGGATTTATAGTATAATTGTATGCTAAAAATTTATTTAATTAGGTGGAACCATTCGGCGAGTCATGTTGGAATACTTACCTCGCTTGAAGATATACGGCTTCCATTGGACCAACGGTCGGAATCACAAGTAAGTTTCAAATTTCATATTTATAATTTAGTATTTCGTATTTACTGTCTACTATTATGTATATAACTAAATTTTGGTAATGTTAATATAGTTTGAATGGACACCATACGAAGATCCGAAAATTCGGGCAGTAACTCCGGAGGAGTTCTTCCAAAATTCGAACAGTTGGCACGTGAAGGTCCCATTGATCACCTATGCGACCGTGGAGATGCACCAGTCAGATCGGGATCTGCGACAATTTGGATTCCAGCAACCGATTTCCGTGACACTTGAAGTTCTCGATGATGAGCACAAAGTGGACTTACTGCTGCTGCATACGGATTGGCCAAGATTTTGGTCAGCACATATCGAGACGTGAGAGAACCGATATGACTATTTACCTATCCGGGAACTGATCATTGTTCCTGAGTTAGCGTGCGTGCCAGAATACATGCCATGGTTTAGGATCCATGGTAAGCCCTTTTTGTTGTCGGAAGAAGAGAGCGACGACAACCGTCAACGAAGGAACGTCGGGCCCTTTAAATCCAAGGAGAAGGGTGATGAGACGCGGGCCATCAACAATACCGACACACGATCCGGGCCCAACAATAGCGCCTACACAGTCACCGGGCCCATCAATTCAGCCGACGACACCGACATCACAACCTTCACCCTTTATGCCAGGTGCGTACCATACCCCTTATATGTATCCTAACCCGTATATGTTTCCTTTTCCCAATCCAACCCCAGGTTGGAATGCATGGCCGGGTTCGAGTCCGTTCCCGACTACTTCAGCTGGCCAACCGATCTTGAGGCCGTCATCGCGTGAGGGATCACAAGAGGCGCCGTCGGAAAGCACTTCTTTCTACCACCCTCCTTCTCCATACGGGATTCAGACACCTCCGCTGTGGTTTATGCAAACACCTCCGGGGTCGTTATTTTATCAAAGTGGGTCATCCTCGCAACAGCCACAACCAGACTTACTGCTGGAGGAACCCGAATCCCTGCTCGAGGTTCCACGACCCCGCCGGAAGCTAGAAGACGGAGGAATCCACTGCGTGACCCCCGACCACCCCCGTGTGGCACTGATTCCGACTGGCATCAACAATGATTCGGACCGACTTTTTATTTTTTAATTGATATATAATTTTTTTAATTTTTTAATAAAATAAAAGTTATTTTTTATTTGTATTTGTAATTTGATTTTAATATCTTCTATTTTATTGAAGTTGTTTGTTTTAATGTAATTTAATTTTAATTTTTTAATAAAATAAAAGTTATTTTTATTTATTTTAATGTAATTTAATTTTAATATATTCAATAAAATAGAAGTTGATTATTTTTACATGTAATTTAATTTTAATTTTTTAACAAAAGAAAAAGTTATTTTTATTTATTTTAATGTAATTTAATTTTAACATCTTCAAAAAATAGAAGTTGTTTATTTTTACATTTAATTTAAGAAGTTATTTATTTTACATGTAATTTAATTTTTATTTTTTAACAAAAGAAAAAGTTATTTTTATTTATTTTAATGTAATTTAATTTTAACATCTTCAATAAATTAGAAGTTGTTTATTTTTACATGTAATTTAATTTTTATTTTTTAACAAAATAAAAAGTTATTTTTATTTATTTTAATGTAATTTAATTTTAACATCTTCAATAAATTAGAAGTTGTTTATTTTTACATGTAATTTAATTTTTATTTTTTAACAAAAGAAAAAGTTATTTTTTATTTATTTTAATGTAATTTAATTTTAATATCTTCAATAAAATAGAAATGGTTTAATTTTTATTGTAATTTAGTTTTAATATATTTAATAAAATAATGTTTCTTATTTTTTATAGTAGTTTAATTTTATTTTTTAATAAATTAACATGTTTTTTATTTTTTTAATTTTTTAATTTAAATTTAATAACTTGAATAAAATACAGGATTCTTGTATAAAAGTTCACCGTTTTCATCAAAAAAATAGAAATGACATAGCCACCAAGAGACAAAAAAGCTAAGAACACGGTCAACTATTCCGATTTGGACACGAGCGAGATGTATGCCTCGGGGCCCTACACCATCCGCATAGCCTACTTTGGTTGCTCATTTCTCGGATATCCATACTGTTGCATATTCTATTCGAGTAAGGTCGACCTTTTGGTTTGCGCCTCAATTGTCTATCCAGCAGCAGCTTATACGGTGCAAGCGATACCGACGGCCACTTTCGTTCATCTGGGACTGGAGGGAATACGTGTCTCCACACGTTGTACATGTTTTCTAATTTATACACTTCGTCGACATAGCTCATGGGATCATGACGGAGATTTTGACAAGTCGTAAGTACATGAGCGCATGGGTAACGAAGTGCATCAAATATCCCACAGTCGGAGGTCCTATTTGTCAAGTGTACAGGATACTGCCCGCCAATAACACCTTGGTTCGGTCTGTCAAACTCCGTGACACGAAACTATAGGCTATCGCGATCGTGACACTCTGTGTGCATGGTGTTGGCCCGTGCCTTCCCCCTGTTTATTTCTTGCAAGACCTTCGGGCTCCATACATGGCCTCCTTGCATCAGCCCTCTATAACTTGTTGTTCGCTTCAGAAATAGTGCCGCTAAACGAAAATATGTCTCTCGCACAACTGATGTAATCGACAGATGACGGGTTCCTTTTAGAACAGAATTTATGCATTCAGCCAGGTTTGTGGACATATGACCATATCGTAGGCCACCGTCGTATGCTTGTGTCCACTGTTCAAAAGGAATATTGCACAGGTAGTTTGCGCCTTCGTCGTTATCTGAGCACAAACTCGCCAACATCTCCTGAAAACGATCCTTATTGATCTCGTACCCTACCAATATAGGTTGATAGCGAATATTACATATCACATTTCAATTGAGAATAAATTGAATATTACAAACAAAATTATATTAATAGATATTTTATACCCATATCAGTCACTTGTCGTCGCTGACTTTTAGATCGATGTTGCCCATAGTAGTTGGATGCAACATGCCTTAGGCAATATCGATGGTGTGTGCGATGCCACATGCTTCCTTGGCGTTCTATTGCGGCTAGTATTCTAGGGCCCCGATCTAAAATAACGCATATATCAGGTTGGGGGCAGACATGCCTCCTTAACCTAGATAGGAAGAAGTCTCAGCTGACTCCCCCGGTGTTATTACGAACGCAATTGGAAGGATTCTCCCACAGCCGTCTTGTGCCACAGCTAGCAATAGCCGATGCGTATATCTACCATACATAAAGGTACCGTTAATTTGTACCAATGGCTTGCAGTATATGAAGGCATCTCGGCATTGCTTAATTGTCCAGAACAGACGCTTGAACACTGCGCATCTATGGAGCAAACAATCGTTGTAGTACGCCGGTTTCGTTTCAAGGTCTGTTATGCTACCTGGGACATATCTCTCCAGCACCTGACATCACTGCCACATTTCATTATATGAAGCGTCCTACCGACCATGCAACTTTTCTAACGCCTTCTGCTTGGCTATCCAAGCCTTTTTGTAAGAGGGCGTATACCCCAATTGACTATGAATATTACCAATTAAGGCCAGCACTGTAGTCTTGGGATCGGCCTTCACCGTCGAGATTATTAAGTCAGCCAACATGTCTGAATCCATTTTGGATGATCTTGTGTAACATCTATCAACGAAGTACGTTAAATAATGCAACATTACATAATATTAGTATTATTCAAAAACACTTAACACATAGTGGTACTGTACCGGCAAGACATGTATATGGAAATTTATACTTTTTGATCTCCCACAAGCCTGTCCTTTTCCTCAACGACACCATGATTTTTCATGAACATGTACCGTCTTGCACTGCACACTTCGCCTCGTACTTATCGAGCTTGGATTTAACCATGTTGTAGTTAACCCCTTTCCTGATGCTGTATTGTTTCAATGCAGCAAGAAAAGCATTCTTGTTGGAAAACTCATTACCAACTTCTAATTCGCCCGAATCTAACGATGAAGTTGTACGGTCACGCGTCCGGTGTGGTAGTTCAGGAAACTCCAATACATCATCTTGAGATAAATCGACATATGCATGTGGACTGGAGGCGAGTACGCCCTAAATAGCGGATCTTCTTCTTCTTCGTCTGAACCGCCCTCAACATCTTCGGGTACAATTGGAACATGCTCTGATTCAGAAAATAATCCAACTTCTGCACTATCGGGCCCGAGCCCTCGAGGTGGATCCATATCAGATTCATCGTCCAACTCTCCACCACCTGCAACAAATGAGAGCCCCTCGCCGGTGGATGTTGTGGGGAGTACATTATCCCTCCTTAAACATCTTTTATAACGTTCCCAATCATATGTGGATTGCCAACCACTAGAAGTTGATGACGTCTCCCAATACGTATTTCTATCATCGGACGTCGAAGGACAGATATGTATGTCTCATCCACCAACCGAGTGTCGTGCAGGGGTTATGTTTTCCATATTACCACCGAACATGGGCACTTCAGTGTTTTGCCTCCCACTAACAGAGTGTCGGCTTAGGGTCGTGTATTCCCCTCGAACAGCAGTAGATGTTGAGGTCGCAGAAAGATTACTTGGAGATGAAAATTGTACATATACCTCGAGATGGGGTGATCCACTGGCAATATGAGTCTCCACCATTACCTCAAAGCTCCGAGGACCTTTGATGTCGAATGAGTCATATCTCACCGGATCAACCGAAGCGCAAAATCTATACTTAATAGACTGAACTTTCATTGGCGTTGTTCCGAATATTTTACGCCTAATTCTTTTGCTAAGTTCTACCACATCGACGTTCCGATTAAAACTCAGTCGCGCTGTGTTCTCCGATAAGAAAACAACATTATTTTCGGTGTCACAAACCTCACCATCGTAGTAAATAACAAAGATTAATACGCTCATTTTAGTTTTTTTCTTTTGCCTCAATTTCTCTTATGCAACCCGAGAATGAAATTTGGTGATTTATAGTCTAATTTTGCGGAGACTCATCAGAGTAAAAGAGCGTCCATGTGGGGCGCTTTTGATACTCGCTGACGATGCACCTCGCCGGAAGCGTTTTGCCATTGTTTGTTCGAAACATCTCTCAAAATAATTTTCTTGGAGACTCATCAGAAAAAAAGCGTCACGTGGGAGCACTTTTCAAGATTCTCGCTAATCGTGCACCCTACCGGGCGTTTTGGCCATTGTTTGTTTAGAAACGTCTTCAAAATAATTTCTTGAAGACTCATCAGAGCAAAAGAGCGTCCACGTGGGGCGCTTTTCGATACTCTGGCGACAAGATGCACCTCGCCGGAAGCATTTTTGCCATGTTTGTTTAAACGTCTTCTCAAAATAATTTTATTGGAGACTCATGTAGCAAAAGAGCGTCCACGTGGGAGCTCTTTTCAAGACTCTTCACGACAATGCACCATGTCGAAAACGTTTTGGCCATTTGTTTGTTTAGAAACGTCTTCTCAAAATAATTTTGTCGGAGACTACCTTAGCAAAAGAGCGTCCACGTCGGAGCTCTTTTCAGTACTCCTACTGACAGTGCATCCTTCTTGAAGCGTTTTTAGCTACTGTTTGTTCAGAAACGTCTCCTCAAAATTATTTTGCCAGATACAACTGCCACAAATTTCAATTAATTTTTTTGAGCTAATATATTTTGCCAAAAAACCCTAAATATATATTTACCCTAGCCCAGAAATCTTAGAATATCATATTGTAATTGGACCGGGAGGGAGGCAAAAACGTCCACATCATTTCGTTTCTTTGCCAATTCAAGAATAAAGCGCCCTCAGGGACTCACTTTCTTTTTTTCCCCAAAACGCGCTGACGTGGACGAGTTTTGGGGGGAAATGACCCTTTCCCGTAAATATTTTTCAAACCGGCCCTTTTTCGTAATTAAATGAATTTTTTGGTATTATTGGGTATTTTACCCTATTATTTTGCCTCAAATTTTAAATTTTTGTAGTGATTATGATAGGGTGATTTTAATGCAAAAAAAATTAGGAGTAGTTCATCTTAATGATAAATTGTTAAAGTTAACTGTTAAAAGATTTTTTTAAATATTGAATTGAGTGTAAAAATAATTAGGGTTTAATTATTATTTTTAAATGGTTGAAGGTTTTTTATATTGTTTAAAAGTTTAAGTATTCAATTAAGTGAAAAAAATCATTGATTTTTAAAAAATTTAAAAGTCTTTTTAATGTATTTTAAAAGTTTAAATAATCAATTAAATGTAAAAAAAAGATTTAATTGCTTTTTAAAAAAAAATTGAAGGAATGCCGTAAAAAGGTAAACTCAACCGATCTGAACCGTTAGATGTATAACGACTTGATGGGTCTATTTTTAAAACGGGACGAAGCTTAAAATCAAACCCACTAAAATGGGTCGCAGGCCCAGAATCTGATCGTTTAGATGATGACTTTGTTCTTTAATAAAAAAAGGGTTATCTCTCCATCTGGTCCATTCTTATCTCGTAAAAACCAACCAAAATTAATATGAACCAAGGCCCACTTTTGTAGGTCTACCATCACAAATTGACTATCACATATGATATTTACACATGGCATGTAAGGCAGTCTCCTGTGCTTTCCAATCATTAGTCCTTTTAATATTATTATTAACATCCAACAAAAGGACACATTTTTATTTATTAATAATAATAAACTACAGGTCAACAATGTGTTCATTGTATGTGTAGAATAATTGTTTAATTTGATTAAAATTGTTTAGTTCAACACTTGATTATAACATATAATGTATGGGAGAAATATATAAATTATCATAAATAGCAAAGAAAGGGGAAAAAAAGGGGCTAAGAAAGGTGTGCTATATGAATACAAGTCACATGTTATCCATAAGTAAAGTTTGGTATTATATACATGTATGTGTATATAATAATTGTTTGGGGTGGGGGTGGAGTGGAGGAAGGCCCAATGAATAAGAAGAATTGAAAAGGAAGGCAAAGGACAATGACACAAGTTGTGATGAAAATAAAATAAAATACAAAGAGACAAGTCCTCATTTGTCCTCCTTTAGGGAATAAATATATGTTTATTAAATCCAAAACTTGATTTGCCTTGTGACTTTGGGAATTGGGGATCCCTTTCCCTTGCCTTGCTTCACATGTCTATTAGTCGAGCACAAATCTACACTTTTCCAACTTGGCTTCGAATTTAAACTGAATACAATTGGGTTAAATAACTTTATATTCTATCATGTTATTTTTATACATTTTAATTATTTTTGTATTTACTTTATAATTATCAAATCAATATTTGGGAACAACTTTTCCAGAGTTGTCATATGGAATTCGCAAACTATTTATTCATGTGAATGGCAAATTATTTGGGTTAAAACATAGACTTGGGAGTAACATAAAAATTAAGTTGAATTAAATTAAAAATAACATAATATCATGTGGGTATAATTAGTCCCGTTTAAAGATTAGATTATTTATTTAAGCTTAAATATTTATTTAAAATTTGAAAGAATTTAGATAAAATATTAAAATAAAAAATAAATTTGAATAAAAGGAGATTTGAAGAAAATTTTAAATTCCTACTTTAAGTTAGAGCATGCCAAATTTGAATAAGAAAAAGGTGTTTATTGATTTTACCAATAAAATTTAGTAAAGAGAAAATTAATGACCGTAAAATAAAAACAAAATAAATAAGATGAATGAGTAGGAAATAATATCAGCCGTCGTTATTAATAATTATTTCCAGGTGGTGGGGAAGACCGGGCTGAGTGTCCCAATGAAAAATAATCCCCAAAAAAAGAATCACAAAATCCCAAATCAAACGTCACAAATCGCACGCAAAAAACAATACCAATGCGGCCTAATGAAGCAAATGAATTACTAATTTAGAAACAACAGACAATCAAACTTTCCATCTAATCCATGCACCACCACTGTAAATTAAATTGAAAAAAAAAACAACAGAAGTCCGATGACCGATACAATGGTGGCCCCCCATGTGAGATTGCCTTCTGCCCCTTCTTCTCCTACCTTTTCTCTCTCTCTCTCTCTCTCTCTGCTTTGCCACTCTGATTTTTAAAATCTCTGTAACAACAACAATTGCAGAAGCCCCCCATGTTATTGATCTGATTCAAAACACTCCAATAGAAAACAGAACAAAAGTTAGATCTCATCTTTTCTTCTTTTATTTCCTTTGTTTTGTGCATTTAATGCCCCATTTTCAGGTTGGCTCTTTGGTCATGTTTTTTACTTGAGTTCTCACCCACCTGGCCGCTTGTAATTTCCCTTTTTTCCTTTTTGGCATCCACCGCCATACTAAATGCTTCTGCCAAGTGCCAATGCTGTAAACTAAGGGACAGTAGCATACAGTCAAAACTCAAAAACAATAGAGGATTGCATTGAATATCATTTCATGGCAACAACTACAACTACAAAAATATCATCTGCTCAGCTCAAAGTACAAGTCCAACCCATCAAACCTAAGCGCCGCAAGTGCAAGGAAACCACCATTTCTTCCTCTGCTTCCTCGGTGGCTACTGGTTCTGCTGCTTCCGGTGCTACGAACAACTGTGCTGAATCGGGTGTTCATGGAGTTCTAAGCCGGAAACTTGACTCGCCCACCATTGTTTCTCCTGATGGGTCTTGGTATTGCCCTGCTTCCAAGCCCCTTCCAACGCCCCCTCATTCGCCACCTCCGCTTCCGCCGCAAGCTCGCCGTGGCCCGGACCAGGGGTTAGCAGATTCTTTGTCGGGCTTCAGGATCCGATATTCTCCGGGAAGCGTATTGCCTGTCATGGACTTTACGGGCGGAACGTTGCTCTCCAATGGTCATTCTCCGTCGAGTTTCAACAAGTTCAACTCTGCACTCACGGCGGGTCTTTTAAACCCGATGTCCCCACCGCCTCCAGCGGACAAGATACGGTCCAGCCCGACACTTTTCGAGATGATGGCTAGCGAGCCCGATATCCATCAAAGAACCCAAAACCAAGCTCAGATCCAAGCACCCATTTCAGCTCCGAGACAAAACCAACCCCCGCCAGTTATGGATAAGCAGATATTGACCATGCAACGAATTTCGGATCTTTTATCGACCCGGAGCCCTGGGAACCAGTTTAACGACCCGGGGTTAAGTGATATAAAGCTGACCTTGAGTTCCAAGGATGGGATTAGTGTGTCAATGAACGTTCACCGGCAAATACTGGTGGCTCACAGTAGGTTTTTTGCTGTGAGGTTATCGGATCGATGGACAAAGCAGCAGAGGAATGGATCAACTGGGCCGTACATTGTGGAAATATCAGACTGTGATGACGTTGAGGTTTATATAGAGACCTTGAGGTTGATGTATTGCAAAGATTTGAGGAAGAAGCTAATGAGAGAAGACGTTTCTAAGGTTCTTGGAATTTTGAAGGTAATGTTTTAGGTTTTTTTTTTAATTAATTAAAATAGCAATTTTGTTTAAATGGATACTTAAGAATTGGCATGAAGATTAGCAGTAACAGTTTCAATTTCCCATTTTGAACTCTGAGCTTGTATAGATTGAAGGATTAGGCCATTAGTGGCTTGAGTAAGTATTTAGAGTGTTGAAATGGTGGTTCTTGTGATGTTTTTGCTTTGTCAGGTTTCAGCGGCAATTGGATTTGATGCTGGGGTTTTGTCTTGTTTGGAGTATTTGGAAGCCGCTCCTTGGGCTGAGGATGAAGAGGAGAAAGTGGCTTCTTTATTGGCGGAGCTCCACCTCGAAAACGTTGGAGCCGGGGAGGTTTTGAAGAGGGTTTCCGTTGAAGTTGCTAATGGAACTGATGAGGGTGGTGATAATGAAGAAGTGCTTCTCAAGCTTTTGCATGTGGTTCTTGAAGGCAAAGATGAGAAAGCAAGGCGTGAAATGAAAGGATTGGTCTTTAAGATGCTTCACGAGAATTCATCTCACAACGATCTCCGGAAAGAGTCCTTATATTTAGCTTGCGATAGCTGTCTGGAATTGCTTCGACACCATTTTTCCGAGCAGCATCTTTGGATTTGCAGGATGCGAGTCAGATTGCAAGACAAGCAGATAATTTGCACTGGATTTTGGACATTTTGATTGATAGGCAGATTGCTGAAGATTTTCTAAAAACATGGGCTTCTCAATCTGAATTGTCCGATGCTCATTCTAAAGTTCCGGTTGTCCATAGGTTTGAAGTCAGCAGAGTTACAGCTCGGCTATTTGTGGGAATCGGAAAGGGGCAGTTATTGGCATCGAAGGAAGTAAGGTGCCTGCTATTACAAACATGGTTGGTGCCATTTTACGATGATTTTGGGTGGATGAGGAGGGCATCGAAAGGCCTCGATAGACATTTAATCGAGGATGGGCTTAGCAACTCGATTCTCACTCTGCCTATGGCTTGGCAACAGGAGATTTTTCTGGCTTGGTTTGATAGATTCTTGAACTCCGGTGAAGATTGTCCCAACATTCAAAGAGGTTTCGAAGTTTGGTGGAGGAGGGCTTTCTGGCGACGCAGTGGTGAACAAGAACCACCATTGCCAATACGAGTCATAACAACAGGCATCGAGAACTCATAAAGTTCCTATCTCCATGGTGCAGAACCAGTGGTACTATAATGGGTTTGTTTCTCCTTCTCTTTTTTCAATGCTTTGGTCCTCGTCCTACACCGTTGGCTCAGTTTAATCGATTTCTCATAGGAAGGTAACATGATTGGAGTGTCATATTTATATATATATATATATAGGTATATATGAACTAGTAAATTAACATTCAACTAGGTATGCATCCTAAGCATAAATAGTGAATCTATTAAAAAGTTGTTCATACTAACACCATCATTTCTTAATCTCTTTGGAAACTTTCAGCCAAGATGGTGTTAAATTTATGGCTTTATGATGTTAGACTAATATGAAAATTCTTGATTGTTGAATGCAGTGCATCCTGTAAGATGGTACCAGAGGAGGAGGATAACTACTTTTGGTGGCTTGCTGGCATTGATATCATAGGTGAAAGTACCATATATATATGTATATATATTTAAAATATATATTCTTTGCTGAAAGTAAAATGATGCTAGGGAATGACTTCTTTACTGGTTTTCCTGTGGGAATAAGTATAACCCATTAACAGGTTTGGAATAGCTTTAGGCAAAAATATACTTTCCTTAATCGAGGATTTTGGTTTTGGATTTTTTGAAAAGAAGATATTGGCCTTGACATTGAATCACTGATTCTCAATTTCTGTAAAGTTAACTACAATATGTATATTCGTATCATGTTTGAATTATTTTTTCGTATCGTAATCATCTTGCACTCCAATGAATGTGTTCTCCTCTTGAATCGGATCGCACCGGCAACTCTATTGTGTTCTGTGTTTCTCAAACACAATTATTGATTAAAGCAAGCTGTTTTTGACTAAATATCGTTCTAATCTTCTTTGTATCTAATACTCTGTGTTTGCACTTATAACTGCTCTTGAACTTGAAAAAGGAGATTAGAGGGTGTGTCAAAGCTGTCTCCATGTTCATGCACATGTATAATTTTGAACAGATTATAGTATAGAACATTGTTTCATAAATATTTAAGGATTGATTTATATATATCTTTACTATTATTTAAAGGGATAATTGAGTCGATGTCATCCATCAATCGGGTCTCAATTCAATTATGAAATTACCAAAAACTCATCTCTTTTATTAAATAATATGCATTACTATGAGAATGTTTTTGTCATTTTACATAAAGTTTAGAATAATTCAATGATGAAATTTGAACCTAAAAATCATAGTATTGATTAGATTGTGGATGTGCTATACTCTATTATAAGGTATATAAATCGAGGAAGAGGGAAGAAGGGTAACATAGTTTAAATCTGTGTTGCTTAAGTCTGTTCCGAGCAAGTCTTGACTTATATATATTAAACAAATAATTATTTAATTTTTATTTACTTCAGGTTTGACAAGCATATTCTTGGGTTAAATAAATATAATATTGTGCAAAAAATATCACAAACCGAGAACGAGTTGAATTTTGAATCAACAACCACTTTTTTATTACATAAAATTGCAGCTAATTAAGGGACAGATTTAGCATGTTAATTTCTTATTGAACTAATTCAATATCCCTTGCCAAGGCCTTTCATTACATTGTCCTATAGAATAATGGCTTCGACAACACTGGCATTACCTGCCTTTCCAATCACGTGTTCCTGAGCAGAATCATGATGTAATAATTCAACTTTTCAGCACCTTGTTTCATGCTATGCAGCCCTCATCTTCAAAGTGAGGGAAGAAGGAATTCACCATCTGGCAATCATAATTCAGTTCTCCTATTCTCGCAGTCTTTTGCCTGAATTTATTAAAAAACCAAGCACAGGCGCCATTACAAGGATGTTTCTGTATTTAAAAACTTCAACAAATTTGAGTGTGTGAGAGACCCTTACCATTCTTGGTCAATCAACATTTCATCTGTCAACCCAAACTCTCTTAGCTGTTCTTCATTGTGCTGCATAGATAAGCTGTATCTGCGGATTTTTAAACAGAAGATCACCATTGCTTGCACTTATGCGTGCGTGTGTGTGTGTCCATTTTGGGCTGTAAAAGTACCTTCCGCCATAACCTTTCTGCATGACAATCAAGTTACCATTGCCCATGTTATTGAGTCCTTCAAATTGTTCCACAGTCCATTTATACCATCTCATTAGAAACACACGCAAGGCTAGGCCATGTGAGACAATAATTAAGTTCACGTTTGGGCTTTGTTCGCCTGGTGGCTGAAACCGTCCAATATCAATATCTGCCTTAAGTGTTTCTCTGAATCCTGTTTCATTTCATCATATAAAAAGTTTAACAAAACTTTAATCATTGGCAAGTAGAAAATCTTTTTAAGAACCAAAATTAAATTTTAATTTTATAAATAAATATATAATTTTATTATTTGAATAGTTTATATCTTTATATTTTATCATTTTAAAGAATTAAATTAAATTTTTATTATTTTTAGAAAGACTAAAATGTAATTTTAATTTTATTAATTTAAAATTTTTAAAATTCAAAAAACCTTAAAAAAAATTCATTTAGCGGGCCGGGGCCTACCAGCCCCCCTGGCTACCCTGATCATTGGCTAATCTACTAAAAACTGCCTCATATTTTTCTAGTATTACCTGTGATCCTGTCATAAACATCTGCTGCTGATTCTCCATTAGGAAAACGGTAAAAGAAACGACCATAGCGCAGCCGAAGAGCTTTGTCAAGTCTCATTTTCTCCCTGTCCTGAAAATTCCCTTTCGCCGAACACAATCATGGAGAAAAATGGCAAGCAAATTAAATATTTAAGGCGTTATCTAAATGACAGCAATCGATGCATGCATGAGAGAGAGTGACCTACCAAAATCCTGCTCCCGTATACGAGGCTCTTCCCTCATGCCTGAAATTCTAGACCGCTCGAATGCAAGACCCAAATACCGAAGTGTTTCGAGTGTCCTTTTATAAGGTGACACGTAGAAATAGACCTTCCAATCATTGGCTCCATCTTTCTCGATCATTTCCCTTATCCTCCATCCACATTCCTCGGCTTCAGCCTTGCCTTTCTCGGTTAAATCAATCTTGGGATCAGGAACTCGTGTGTAGACCGTCTCATCGACGTTCCCTTCACTCTCTCCGTGCCGTACAAGTATTATCCGGCGAGGCCTAGGCGGACGAGGAGTTGATGATGTTCCGGGACGTGTTGAAATACCCTTTTCAGGGAAACCAGTAGTGTTGGTCTTTATGTATCCATTACTAGAGATTTCAAGGGCTTCTTTTCCAGTTCCAAGGCATTGTGTAGGATTAAAAGTGGGTAGTTTTCTTCGCCAAAGTGGGAGAAATGATGGTGGTGTGGAAGTAAGAGTGGCCACCATACTTTGAGTGTTCAAAGGTCTGCTTTCACACATGATGAATATAAGCAAATATATATAAAGAAAGAAAATATCATCTCAGCTTGCAATGAGGACCATGAATTTAATGGGACATATGTTACTAATAATAGTGGTCCAGGCAGCTTGGAAACTGAAGAAGACTATAAAAATTTGTACGGTCCAATTCCAAGTTCACAGGGAGCTAGACGGAGCTCGTTTCTTCGTCCATCATTTTCAGTGGGTAAGGCCTTTCTTATTCACTAGCGCTTTAACTCCACGTTTCTGCAAATATGGTGTCGTTTCCATTGTTTTGCTCCATCTCTCGTGGATGTAAATGGATGTTGTACAACTTTGAAGAGACTTTTCTAATCTTTTTCTGTAAATTTAAATTCAAGTACTGAATATCGCAGAGAAAACAATAAAAGGAAAAGACAAATCCAAAACCAAATACGATGAATCAATCAAAAGATGAATTTAATTGGAATCTCAAAACTACATCCAATCCATTAAAATACAAATTGATTTAACCTGGTTTTGATTTTAAAAAAGAAAGTAAAAACTGAAATAAAATTTAAAATTATACATGCAATTATGCACATCAAATTTGATAAAAGTACCATAAAAGTCTTTATATATACTCAGAGTTTCGGAATTTAGTTACTTTTTGTCTCTTTTACTTGAAATATAGGTAAATTAATTATTATACCTTAGATTAAATATCAAAATTGATCATTTTTATTAAAAGTATCATTTATTTTTATTGTTAAAAATCGGTGTGACTGATGAAATAACTAGACAGTTACACTTGGTGTACCATGTGTACCTTGTGTTGATGTATAGGGACCAGTTTTTAACAGCAAAAATGGATTGAATTTTTAACAGAAAGATCAATTTACTATTTGATCTAATGTATAGGGACTAATTTGCCTATTTTTTGAGCAAAGGGGAAATAAAATACGATTTGATTGCTAGTATAAGAGCCCCTATGGTACTTTTACCAATGAAACTTTGATTGTGGTTCAAATATGTCTATGAAACTTTAATTTTGATTCAATTACACGTTTAAAATAATAAATACATCAATTTATCTGTATACAAGATATAAACATAAAATGATGTTACATTAATAATTGTGTTAATAGTTCATGAGAATTAGAGCAAATAAAAATTTCATATATAAAATTATAAATTAAGCCAAAATTCATATATAATTTTGAGATTTATATCAAATACTTTCGATTATTACCTAATCCAAAACAACATGAATACAATTTAACTTGATCAAGTAACTCAAAATAAGTTAAATCAAATGGACAAAATTGAAAAGAAATCCAAATATGTAATGACTCAACTTATAACTCAAACTTCACATAATCAATTCAATTCAAATTATTTCCATCTAAAACCAACCAATCTATTGATGGATTAGTGCCCTTAGTATAATTATTTCGTCATTAATGTTTTTAACTTTTCGAACAAATTGATAAATAAAATTTCATTGTTTATATTATTATCTTTTGTATTTATTCTCAATAATTTTTGCACGAAAAGAAAAAAACATGTAAGCAAATATTGGTTCACCTATTATCTAACATTTAACTAATATTAAGTTGCATAAAGTGGACGAATTAAGCAAAATAAGCAAATTGATTCAAGGGACTATTATGTCGTCTATCAAGTCTAATCAAGGAGATATCTTATCTTAGGCATCGGAGCGGATTACTCCCAGAAATATAGAGATATAGGTGTAATTGTCTGGATTGACAATATATTAGACAATATCCAAGTTGAATTTATCTTAGATAGATTTATTCACTTGTGATGTTCATAGTATGACCTATCTCAATCTTGAGTAAGTAATTGACTGTATGTATGTAGCTCATATACTTCGATATATTAAAAGCCTGAGTTCAATTGATAATAGAGTCGAAAGTTGGTATGTTGGGTATATAACTTATGTATGGCATAACTTTACTTACATCGGTAGAATTCATGGCCTAAGAAAGGTTAAATGGTATCTTCTCACTAGCATTGCATGGTTGATGGAAAAGAAACGTGACCACGAGTTATTTATTTAGGATGAATGATTTTATTATTGTATGTTAGTAATAGACTTTTTCATTAAGGAATATGTAATTGTTACCATGAGATAAAATAGGATAATATTGGGTGAATGAATTTAACTCAAAGAGATTAAAGAAGAGTTCAGTCATGGTATACAATAAAGGAGGGTTCAGTAATGGTACTTTTATGCTACGTTTGGTTGGGGTATTATTTTTCCACGTGTTTTAGTCATTAGTTAGCTATAAACTAATCACAATTGGTGATTTTAGTTATTTGCATGACTTATTTATGACAAAAAAAAAAAAAAAAAAAAAGAAAAGGAAAAGGTTTTACTTATTTTGAAGAAGCCTTATTTTTACAAGAATTTTACTTATCTTTCTAATTGCATGTTTAAATTTATTCTAATTATTCTTTGTTTTATGTCTAACTATTGTAGAACATATGTGTTAAATAAGCTCTTTACTCATGTTATTACACTAGTGACCAAACCAAGCATTAGTGTATTAACTTCATAGCTAAATAATGTTGTAATTAATAGATGAAGAGTCGAGACTTAATTACAAATTATTTTAATGCTAATTATATATGTTCAATTGGCCCATTTGCTAGCTCAACACAACCCTTTATGGATTGCATTTCAACCGATATGTTAAATAAATGAAAATGATGAATAGAGAAATAGATTGCATATATCATTATTTGCAGTGAATGCATTTTATTGCACGAAACAATATATAACTTAGTGACTAATTTAAGTTTTAAAGTATTATTTAATTTATTATAATTAAATAGTTGAAGTTCAAAGTGAAAATTAAAATAATTAGTCATTACAATTTTATGGAACTAGAGAATTAAATTTATTTACTTAGACTTTCTAATACAATAAAGTCATCATGATTTTAATGAAATTATAATCTAGTTGAGAAAATAATTTAATTGAGATAATTAACTGAATTTATTTTAATTAATTAAATAAATAATAGTTTAGGAATAGAAAACTGATTATTGGGTTGAATAAATTATATAAGTTAGTTTGAAGACTGAAAAACACATAGACTTAATACATGAAAGACCCGATATAACCTATTGTAAGTAAAGTGGGAGGCATATTGGGATATACCGGTGCATGTCATAGCCCACTATGTAGTCCTAGTGGGCCTATAAGTTGTTTTCATTAAGATATTATTATTTTGTCCTTTCTTATTCAAGTAGAACTCTTGAAATTTTTTCCTATAATTATAGACAAAGTCAAATATATCAAATACTGAGCATAATTATTCTCTTAGAAAATAGTGAGTTTTATTATTCTCAAATAATTTTTATTTTAGTGAGAACTCGAGTTAGGTTTCTTGTCTATAGAAAGATTTAGTTTTCTCCACTGAAAAATTAAAAAAAAAGGTTTTAATTGTGTCATTGGTTTGTGTAACACCCCCTAACCCTAACCGTTATCGAAATAGGGTTACAAAGCATTATCGGACCTTTCAAAAATATTACGAACCTTATACAAATAAATAACATACATATTGTAATACAATCATAATCTCCCTTTTATGGGCTCTTGAGGCCCAAAATACATGTTAGAAGTGATTCGGGACCAATTCGAGTGCTCAAGAAATTTTTCGTGAAATTTCAAAATTTTTCTCAAATACACACGCTCGTGTGGTCTAGGGACATGCCCGTGCTTCAGGCTATGTCCTAGTTTATGTGCTCTCTGACTTACTTCACATGGCCAAACCACATGCCTGTATGCTAGGCCGAGTGGTCAATTTATTTTTCGAAATTAAGTGCAGTTTTCACACGGCCAAAGCACATACTCGTGTATTGATCAGTTGTGTTCTTCACACGGCTGAGACATACACCCGTGTGTCTGCCCATGTGGTAAAATCCGAGCATTCTGTTTTGTGAAATTAAAATTGCAGGGGATACACGGCCTAACCACACGCCCAAGTATAAGTTGTGTGTCTCACACGATTTGGTCACACGTCTGTGTGTCCACTACACCAAAACAGAGTTTTAGCGGGTTTTTAGTGGCGTTTTTATGAAAAACGCCGCAAATACTATACGTTACCGGCGTTTAAACAAAACGCCGTAAAAAAATTGAGTAATAGCGGCGTTTATTTCCAAAACGCCGCTAAAAAGGAGCAATAGCGGCATTTTTTTCCAAAACGCCGCTAAAGACCTGAGCATTAGCGGCGCTTTTGGAAAAACGCCGCTAAATGTTTTTAATATTTTTTTCTTATTCTTGCTTTGAATTATATTTTTTGATTCACTCACTTATAAGCAATGAGAAAGTTTCATTTTAGTTACTTAATTATGAAAAGTTACAAATTGCTAACTAAACAATTTAGAAGTTTTCATTTAAGTTACAAATTAAGCTATTAAAATTGATTTAGAGTTTAATGTTTAGTATATTAATTTCATGGTTTAGGGTTTGTTATTTTTGTGTATGGGTTTAGTGTTTTAAAGTTTATTGTTTGGGTTTATTGTATAGTGTTTAATATCTTAGTGTTTACCGGTATTAAGGTTTAAGTGTTAGTGGTTAGGGGTTTAGGGGGAAATGATTAATGGGTTAGGGTTCTGAGTTTATAGTTTAAGGTTTATAGTTTATGGGTTTAGGATTAGGGTTTGAGGGAAATAGTTAATATGTTAGGTTTAGGGTTTTAGATTTAGGGTTTAGAGTGTTAACTATATGTCCTAAAATCCCAAAATCCCATAACCTCGAAGCTATTTTATGGTTTGGGTTTTGAGTTGGGATCTAGGGTTTGGTGTTTATGGTTGATGGTATAATATTTAGCGTATAAGGTTTATGATTTAGGGATTAATCTTAGATTTCTTAGAATATAAATCAAAATAAGATAAATGTAAATTATTATTTTAAAATATATATATCAAAATGGGTTAAATCCCAAAAGCATACATGAACAATGGTTTAGTGTGCAATTGTATACATGAACTTGAATTTGATCCAGATCTTGCAAAATATTAACACAATTATTGATATAATTAACATCATTTTTATTTATATATGCATACGTAAAAAATTATATTTATTCAATATAAAATATATTGATGTATTTATATTTTAAAATAATGTGTATGATTAAATCAAAATTAAAGTTTCAACTATACATTAAACCACAATTAGAATTTCACATCTAGAATTACACATTAAACCAAAATTCATATATAATTACGAGATGTATCTATATCAAAATTTAGGTGTATACATATAATTAAATGCCATTTATATAAAAATCTAAATAACTAATGTTGATGTAAAAAGAAAGAAAAACAAATTCCTAAAAGATTTAATATAACAATAATAAAAAATTAAAATTTTAAATTTAATATAACAATAATAAAAGATTTAATAAAGTTGATAACGGTAATTAAATTTTTAAAATTTAATGATAAAAAATAAAAGCTTAAAACTTAAAAACTTAAATATTTAATATTTAATTTTTAGTTAAAAAGTTCAACTTTTAAAGTCTAGATATAAACTTTTAGTTAAAAATTAAAATACTATTATTTAAAATACTTTTAAAGTTTTTTGGGTATATGACTTATTATTTTTAAATTATATATTAAATAATTTATTATATAATGGTAAAGGGATAATTTTAATTTTAATATATTAAAATTATCATTATATTTTAAATTATTTAAGAGATAGTAGATAAACTTTATGTATAATAAAATTTAAAAAAATTGTAAAAAATTGAAGTATTAGTGGCGTTTTTGGCAAAAACGCCGCTAAATATAAGCAATAGCGGCGCTTTTTGTAAAAAACGCCGCAAATATTCAGTCACTAATAGTGGCGCTAGAAAAAAACGCCGCAAAGTTTAAAATTATTTTAGCACAACGGCGCCGTTTCTTTATGTTCAGACTCTCTCTTTACGTAATCGTCAAATCGTTTTTGGTTTTAGGGTTTCGATCCCAAAAAGTTCTCATTTCACCCTTTTACTCGTGAATCATTCAAGTTCATTTCTCTTCATCTTCCTCAAGGTACTGTTTTTCTTTCTCTTAGTTCGTTAAATACGCTAGGAATTTGATGAGCTTATATTCTTGTCTGCCTCTTCCCAAGAGCTTATATGGTTTTCAATGTTGGATTTTGGTGCAATTTCGTGTTTCGCTTGGGATTCTACATTTTTGCTCAGATGTTTGCTCATGAGTTCTTAATCTAATGCCAAATTTGGTAATTTCAAATCCTAAAACACCGATAAAAGTCAGAATCTAATAAGCGGAAGGGAAAAACACTTGTGTCTGAACGTTTGTCCCAATTCAGTTTATGCTCCACAGCTGCAAAAACACTGAAATGTTCAAACAAGGTAAGGTCTTAAAATATATCAATTTTTTTTTTCAAAATTTCTTTCCCAATCCCCTCTTTTTGCACCATATCCAAGAACCCCCCACCCCCCCCCCCAAAAAAAAAAAAAAGAAGAAGAAGAAAGAAACAACATTGGGAACTTATATGCCATGGACTGATAACTCTTACAGTAGTCTCATACTCTCATTCCTTTGTGGGCAATGGCTATCTTCAAAGGAACTCCCTTAAGCTCTATTGTAACACCACTTACCCGAGACCGTTTCCGGAGTCGAGCACGAGGCATTACTAAACTTATTGATTCGGGGCATAAAAATAGAAACTGTCCATCTGTATCATGTTCAGTAAATTGACTATAACTCGAGTTACGAACCTCGAAATTTAGATCCGTAAATTTTCAATGAAACTAGACTCATATATATTATTCCTATAATTTTTCCAGAATTTTTGGTGTGGCCAATTAGTACAGTTTATTAGTTAAAGTCTCCCTTGTTACACAAACCGACAGTTCTGACCCCTCTGTACTAAAAATCAATTATCTCATAATATACAATTCTTTTGCCTACACCATTTATTTCATATAAAAATAGACTCAATAAGATTTAATTATATATGTCATGCACAACCTAATTCTATTTATACTATTTTTGGTGATTTTTCAAAATCATGTCACTGCTGCTGTACAAACTGTTCCCCTGCATATACTTACATAATTTCTTTCTAATAATTACCAACTAGGCATTACATAATATCCAAAACATGCTCTTAATTAGCCATTTTAATAGATAATCATTACCAAACATTTACAAGCCAATCTTAAGCCATATCATAAGGTTAAACACACAAGATAGCTAAGTCCTTATACATGCCATAACTTAAAACATCGAGTTACAAAATACCAAAGATAATCCTTTGATAGTGTGTAACGATCTCCGACGTCTTTGTGATTCCGAGTTGGCTTGTAATACTATAAAAAAATTAAAGAATGGGAGTAAGCATAAAGCTTAGTAAGTTTACATGTAAATAAATAGCAACATTCTTAATGAATTATCTTATGTTTTTCTTATCAAGATCACTTAAACTTTTAACTCAATATACTTAAAACTTGTATACTTGCCTTACCTTTTAACATGAATTTATCTTACCTTACCTTTTAGCTTGAACTTGTCTTACCTTTACTTTGGAATACTCCTTGAATTTTCCGTTGAACCACTTGGAATACTAAGGATATGCGGGTACCTTTCCTTATGAAACTTAACCATTGCCATGTCTTGACATGGTCTTACTTGGTATCCTTGCCTTATGAACTCACCAATGCCATGCCTTGGCATGGTCTTACATGGGACCTTTGCCTTATAGTAACATATCAATGCCATGTCTTGACATGGTCTTACATGATTTCCTTAAACCCTAATGTCATGACATTTGTATCCTACACATTCCTAAGGTTCAACCTAACTTTACGAGATAGTTTTTCTGTCAATTCATACTTGAGTCTTAAAATAATAAATTTACAGAATAAATATGTAAATATTGGAATTTAGCAGTATTAAATATAAAATAATAGAATATTGCATTTATTTACTGCAAACTTAGCTCGAAACAAAATACGATCAACTATATCGATTTAGTCCTCTATCTTTTTCTTTCCTCGATCTAACTCTGAATTTCGTTCTTCTTGATCTATAATAGAAAATTTAGCTTATTTAATACTCACATTCATCAAAACAGTCCTTAACTCTTAACTTTTGCAAAATTACAATTTTGCCCCTAAACTTTTACATATTTACACATTTGCCCCAAAGCTTGGAAATTAAACTTTATACCTTATTCTTATGTTTTATGACATGCTGATCATTTTTCCTTCTATGGAAACATCAAATTCTCACTCTAACTTGTACTTATGAACATTAGGTATTTTTCTGGATTAAGCCTTTACTCGTTTTCACTTAAAATCACTTAGCAAAAGTTGTTTAACATAATTTTAGACTTCATATTCTATCATAAAACATCAAAATAAACACATTTCACTTATGGGTATTTTTCCAAATATGAACCCTAGCATGAATTATTGATAGAATAAGCTAAATCGAGCTACAGGGCTTAAAAATGTAAAGAACATTAAAAGCGGGCTTGGAATCACTTACTATGGAGCTTGGAAGCTTGAAACAAACCCTAGCTATGGAGAACCCTTGTAATTTCGTCCTAATGAAGAAGATGAGCATATTTTGCCATCTTTTTCCCTTTTAATTTCTTTTTATTACCAAATGACTAAATTACCCTTCATTAAAAACTTTGGTTCTTTCCACCTATATATGTCCATTTTTGTCCATGGAAATATAATAGTCTAATTACCATTTAAAGACTCTTACTTCAAACCCCCATTTCAATCAAGTACTCTATAAATTAGAACCCTATTTAGCAACTTTTGCAAACAAGTCCTAATAGGCAATTTAAACATGAAATTAATAAAATTTCTTATCAATACTCTAACACATGTATTTAATCACTCGATAAATCATAATAATTAATCATAATAAACTTTTATAGCTTGGATTCATGGTTTCACAACCACTATTCCGTTAGGCCCTATTTCGGGATGTTACATTTCTCCCTTTTTAGGGATTTTCGTCCCAAAAATCTTACACAGTAAAGAGGTTTGGGTACTGTTTTCGCATAATCTCTTCGGGCTCCCATGTAGCCTCTTCTATCCCATGCCTATTCCATAATACTTTCACAAGTGCAATACTTTTGTTCCTTAATTGCTTAACCTCTTGAGCTAAAATTTTTACCGGTTCCTCACATAAGTCATATCTGGCTGAATCTCAATCTCTGTTTGTGAAATGACATGCGATGGATCTGAACGATAACGACGTAGCATAGACACATGAAAGACATTATGAATCTTCTCTAACTTAGTTGGCAATGCTAACCGATATGCCAATGGCCCAACTCTCTCGATCACCTCAAGCGGTCCAATAAAGCGGGACTTAATTTACCTTTCTTGCCAAATCGAGAACTTTCTTCCAAGGGATACTTTCAAAATACCTGTCACCAACTTGAAATTCAATTTCTTTTCTTTTCAAATCTGCATAGGATTTCTGTCTATCTGAAGCTGCTTTCAAGCAATCTCTGATGACTTTTACTTTCTCTTCTGTTTCTTTGACTAGATCAACCCCGTAAATCTGATTTTCCTTAAGCTCTATCCAATACAAAGGTGTGCGACATTTATGTCCATACAAAGCTTCATAAGGTGCCATCTTTAGACTCGATTGATAACTATTATTGTAAGAAAACTCTATTAAAGGCAAATATTTCTCCCAACTACCTTGAAATTCCAATACACAACATCTAAGCATATCTTCAAGTACCTGAATAATTCTCTCTGACTGACCATCAGTCTGAGGATGGAAAGCTGTACTAAAACTCAACTTTGTACATAAAGCTTCCTGCAATTTCTTCCAAAACCGTGAAGTAAATCTCGGATCTCTATCTGAGATAATCGATAACGGTACTCCATGTAGTCTCACAATTTCTAAAATATACAACTTCGCCAACTTGTCAAGTGAATAATCCATATGAATGGGATAAAATGAACCGACTTCGTTAACTTATCAATCACAACCCATATGCATCTTTCTTTCTCGGTGTCGAAGGCAATCATCACAAAATCCATAGTAACTCGGTCCCATTTCCACTCGGGAACTAATACAGTCGCAATAAACTGAAGGTACACGATGTTCGGCCTTTACTGGCCGACAGATCAAACATCTAGAAACAAACTCGATATATCTCTTTTCATTCCTGTCCACCAATACATTTTCTTCAAATCATTATACATCTTTGTACTACCGGGTGAATAGACCAAGAACGCTATGTGCTTCTGTAAAACCTTTGAATAAGATCATCATTCTTTGGTACACATACCACATCTCTAAACATCAAACAACCGTCGGATCGATCTGAAAATCGGACTCCACACTTGACTCATGCTTTGAACCCTTTTGGCTTGCAACTCATCATCATCCTTCCGAGCTTCACAAATTTCTTCAAGAAACATCGGTTTAGCTCTCAACTCATCTAAAATAGAACCATCATCGACAAGGCCAAACTAGTGTGCAAAGCTCTCAATGCAAATAACGATTTTCTACTCAAAGCATCAAGAACAACGTTTGCCTTACCCGAGTGATAATCGATCACTAGTTCATAATCTTTAATCAACTCTAGCCATCTTCTTTGCCTTAAGTTTAGATCTTTCTGAGTCATCAAGTATTTCAAACTTTTATGATCAGTGAATATTCGGCATTTCTCACCATACAAATGATGTCTCCAGATTTTTAATGCAAATACAATAGCAGCTAACTCTAAATCATGTGTCGGATAATTTTTCTCATGTGGTTTTAACTGTCTAGAGGCATAAGCAATTACCCTTCCTTCCTGCATAAGTACACAGCCTAGTCCATTCAAGGATGCATCACTGTAAATCACAAACTCTTTACCCGGTTCTAGTTGTACTAAGACATGAGCTTTAGTCAACAATATCTTTAACTTGTCGAAACTCTGCTGACACTTCTCAGTCCATTCAAACTTGACATCTTTCTGTAGCAATCTTGTCAATAGAGTAGCTATCATGGAAACTGAAACACCCCACACCCGGCCCACGAGCCTGGACCAGATCTGGTATGTTCCTCGATGTAACCCGATTCAAAAATTCTTTTGTTACTTTGAAAACTGTGTGTTTTGAAGATAGTTTGTTTGTGGGTTGGGCTCGAGTTGAAAACAAGTTTATTTTTATATCGAAAACCCATTTATTTCAAGTGACAAAATATTTAAGCTCATTTTAAATTAAATGGACTTGTTCTTTAAATACCCTAAAATCGTAACTTAGTTGTTAAAACAAAAATAAAATCATCACTATGGCCTTATTACATAAAACAAAACCCAAAATAAAATTATACAAGATTTAAATAAAATAAAATGTCCATATTAAATAATTCTTCAAAATGAGCATGGCCACCACAAGTTCTTGTCCCGATCCATCATTGTTCATCACCAAACATGTGCCCTAGCAGGGTGAGTCGATAGACTCAATGTGTAACCAACACCAAAATATAATAGAATTAGGCATACCATACACATCATGTTCAAATAATAATTCAAGATAATGATGCAAACCGAACCCAAACCTATATGCCATCCGCTACACTCCACCGTACCAACTGCACACCGTGGGGACTACTAAGTCAACCCTCCATCCGCTACACACCATCGAAGGCGATTGGCCACATAAAATTCGTGGCATAGCCACGGATAATTGTGTCATGAGACACCACATTCATAATGTAACCGGGTTATCACATTCGATAATGTGACAAGTCACCACATTCACTTAGTGAGACCAAGTCATCACATTCACTTAGTGAGACCAAGTCATCACATTCACTTCCCTTTCTCAAATAACCCGAATGCCCCATATTATTCATATCATGCATATCATACTTAATTTCACATTCATGTCACTTTTCACATGTTAAGTATAACATATTTACGTAATCCTAGTAGGAGTAGGAAAACGTGCACGAGTATTTTGTACCATAACATGGTACTTTAGCCACATTCTTACACTTTCATATTAACATATATATCAAATTTAAGCTATAAATCTATTAAGATTAGTGTGGGGTACACACTGATTCACTTAGCAAATTCATTGAAATCCAGAAGAATCCAGATCTCTTGTTTCTAGATCTTGCTTCCTATATTCGGCCAACATTAAAGGTTTAATGAAAAACTCATTCAGCCACAAAACCAAATCCTAGTTGGATTTGGTTCCTAAAACTCACCTTAATGCCGATTTGCTTAACACTCAAATCCGAAAACTTTATTTTTCTTCACAGTATTCACCAACCCTAAATCTCAACATAGGTTAGTTTTCGACTTTTTAATAATTAAAGAATAGATCTAAGTATTCATACAAGCCTTGGCGAATGCTTTTAGGTGCTTACCTTATGGATTTTAAATCCGAATTTCACCGAATAACTAGGGAATCTGCTGCCTATGGTGTACCTTCGGAAAAGAACTTCTCCTTCCTTGTAGTCGACACTTAGTAATTCGAAAGATCTCTTCAAGGTTTCGCCAACAATATATAGAGGATATTAGGATCTTAATTTCGACAGACTTAAAAGAAATAGAATGAGAATCGAACCTAATCTTACCCTTACTGAAGAATTCGATAGAACTCTTACTTGAATCCCTTAGTAGTATTCGGCTATGGCCTTTATGTGTAACACAAGGTTTCGGCTTTTGTAACAATAAAGGAATCGGCTAGGGCTTTGCTTACTTTTGGTTTTTTTTATTGTGTTTGTAATAGAAGAAGAAAAGAAAAGAAGAGAATTATGGCAGAGAGAATTCGGCTAAGGAGAGAAGAAAAGAATGGTGCTATTTGCTAGAGAATTTTAAGAGGTTTCCTTGAAGAGAAAAGAATGAATGAAGAATGACCCTTATTTTCCCTCTATTACCAAATTCCTAGGCTAGAGTCCCTACTTGGCCAACACTCTTCCTATGTGATAATTATCACTTTTATCAAAAGATTTAATCCAACAATTATCTTCTAATTAGCGAAATTCTAAAGGAAATAAGACTCCTCCTTTTAGAGCCCACATGCAGCCCACCTCTCTTCTTGTAGCAAAATAAAATTTCTTTTATTTGCTTCCTAAGTGACTCGATCACTGGCCCAATTACACTTGCATGTGGCGCCATTTTCTGAGGCCCTAAGTGGCATCTTCAGGCCACTTTTCCAAGCCCGTTTGTGTGTCAAGTTTCACATACTTTTTCTCTTAAGGCCACCTTGCCTTAATTTCCTCCTTAAACTTTAAAACTTGACATTTCTAGGTCATTTCTAAGTTTCCAAAAATTTTCGTTCGGCTCTTTAAACTTAGGTTTCCAAAATGGTCACTTTCCTATTTTACTTAGGTTTCCAAAATGGTCACTTTCCTATTTTACTTAGGTTTCCAAAATGGTCACTTTCCTATTTTACTTAGGTTTCCAAAATGTTAACTTTCCTCTTTTTAACGTAACATTTTCATACAATCCCAGGTTTCCAAAAATATTCAAAAATTATTCATAACACATCAAACATGTCATTTCGTACAATTAAGCCAAAAATGCATAGGCCCTTTTCAGGATGTTACAGCTCTAGCCCCTTAAAATAATTTCGTCCCCGAAATTCCCTAGCTAAAATAATTGAGGGTATTATTGTCGCATTGCCTCCTCTGGTTCCCACGAAGCTTCCTCCAATCCATGGTTGCGCCATAGCACTTTGACTAGAGGAACCGACTTTCTCCGTAGCACTTTCACGTCACGTTCCAAAATCTGGATCGGCTCTTCCTCGTAGGTTAAGTCTGGCCTTAGCTCCACTTCTTCAATTGGTACCACGTGAGAGGGATCCGATCGGTAGTGACGTAGCATGGATACATGGAATACGTCGTGCATCTGCTGTAACTCTGGTGGCAACTCTAGCTGGTATGCCACTGGTCCTACTCGCTTTAGTACTTGATAGGGCCCTATAAACCTTGGGCTTAACTTCCCTTTCCGACCAAACCTCATCACCTTCTTCCATGGCGAGACTTTCAGAAATACTTGGTCTCCCACTTCAAACTCTATTTCCTTCGCTTGAGGTCGGCGTAAGATTTACGCCTATCGAGGCTTCCTTTAACCGTGCTCGGATTATCTCAACCTTCTCTTGGTTTTGCCAACATCTCGGTCCCAAAACTCGGCGTTCTCCTAACTCGGTCCAACAAGTAGAGTACGGCACTTCCGACCGCACAATGCTTCATATGGTGCCATTCAATACTTTCACGATAGTTTGTTGTACGCAAACTTCGGCTAGAGGCAAATACTCTTCCCAACTTCCTCCAAATCCATCACACATCCTCTCAACATATCCTCCAACACTTGTATTACTCGTCTGGACCGCCCGTCATTTGTGGATGAAAAGTCGTAATGAAGTCCAACTTATTGCCTAAAGCTTGATGAAGTGCCCTCCAAAATCGAGGCGTGAACCTTGGGTTTCTATCCGAAATAATTGACACCGGCACTCTGTGTAGTCTCACGATTTACGCCACATATAACTTGGCTAACTTCAAAGGAATAATCCACTCTTCGGGATGAAATGTGCGGACTTAGTCAAGCGGTCCACTATTACCCATATCGAGTCCTTCTTAGTATGCGTAAGGGGAAGCCCACTAATGAAGTCCATGGTAATTCTTTCCCACTTCCACTGTGGAATCTAGATTGGCTGAAGCAATCCGGATGGAACTTGGCGTTCAGCCTTAACTTGCTGATGCGTCAGACATTTTCCCACGAATTCCGTAACTTTCTGTGTAAGATCAGGCCACCAAAATTGTTCTCTTAAATCTCTGTACAACTTAATACTTCCGGGATGCATAGCATAAGGGCTACTATGCACTTCCCGAAGAATCCTCTGTCTTAATTCCTTGTCCCTCGGCATACAGACTTTTCCTTTGGAGCACAATACTCCTTCATCATTAACCTCATAGTCCTCTAACTCTCCGTTCTGTGCTTTTTGTAACTTAACACTTAAATCCTCATCAACCAACTGTCCCTCTTTCACCTTCTTCAACCACGTTGACTTGACTTGCAATTCAGCCAACAGGCTTCCATCCTCATACAAACTTAAATGGGCGAACAATTCCCTTAGGTCCGACACAACCTTCCGACTTAGGGCATCCGCTACAACATTCGCCTTGCCCGGGTGATATTCTATCGAACAGTCATAGTCCTTAAATAACTCCACCCACCTTCGCTGCCTCAAGTTCAACTCCTTCTGAGTCAACAGATACTTAAGGCTCTTGTGGTCTGTGTAGATCACTGACCTTTCTCCATAGAGAGAGTGCCTCCACACCTTAAGGGCGAAAACCACTGCTGCCAATTCCAAGTCATGGGTCGGGTAGTTCACCTCATATGGCCTCAACTATCGGGATGCATATGCAACTACCTTTCCGTCTTGCATCAATACGCAACCCAAACTTGTATAGGAAGTGTCACAATACACCATGAATTCCTTTCCTGCCTCTGGCTGAATCAATACTGGAGCTTTCGTTAAAATCTTCTTAAGCTTCTCAAAGCTCTCCTGCTGCTTATCCGACCACACAAAGGGTACTTCTTTCCTCAGCAACTTAGTCAAAGGCGCGGCTATAGACGAGAACCCTTCTACAAACCTTCTGTAATAGCCTGCCAAACCTAAGAAACTTTAGAGCTCAGCCACGGACTTAGGTGGGTTCCAATTCAACACTGCTTCGATCTTCCTAGGATCCACTCTTATTCCCTCTGCGGATACCACATGCCCTAAGAACACAACTTTCCTAAGCCAAAATTTACACTTACTGAATTTGGCATAGAGCTTCACCTCCCTTAACACTTGCAGCACAACTCGGAGATGCTCATCATGCTCCTCTTCAGTCTTAGAGTAAACGAGGATGTCGTCGATGAACACTACGATGAACCTATCTAAGTAGGGTTGAAGCACCCGGTTCATCATATCCATGAATACGGCTGGGGCGTTTGTCAACCTGAACGGTATTACCACAAACTCATAGTGGCCGTATCTTGTCCTAAAGGCTGTCTTATGGATATCTGCCTCCTTCACCTTCAGCTGATGATATCCCGACCTTAAGTTGATCTTTGAGAACACTGCCGCTTACTTAAGCTGATCGAACAAGTCATCAATCCTAGGCAAGGGGTACTTGTTCTTGATGGTCAGCTTATTCAATTGACGATAGTCTATGCACATACGCATAGTTTCGTCCTTCTTCTTCACAAATAGGACCGGTGCTCCCCACGGAGACACACTGGGTCGAATGAACCCACGATCCAACAGTTCTTGGATTTGAGCCTTGAGCTCAACCAACTCTTTTGGTGCCATTCGGTATGGAGCGATTGACACAGGAGCTGTTTCTGGTAGCAAGTCTATTCTAAATTCAACTTCCCTATCTGGGGGTATTCTTGGTAACTCCTCTGGGAACACATCCTCAAAGTCCCTTACCGTTCTAACTCCATTGACACCTTCCTCCTTTCCATCCAATGCACTTACAAAGGCTAAAAATGCCTCGCACCCTTTACGGAACCATCTTTTCAGCCTTAAGCACCGAAACTACATTAGACAAGTAGTTCTTCTTTCTCCTATCATAATGACCGCCTCATCCTCAGGGGTCCTTAGTTCTATTCGTTTAGCCGCACAATCCAACACGGCTCGGTGTTCTACTAACCAATCCATACCAAGTATGAGGTCAAATTCTCCGAAGGGTAACTCCATTAAGTCAGCTCGAAAGCTCACTCCTTGAATTTCTAGGGATACATTCCGAAAGATCTTATTCACTACTATAGTTTGGCCTAATGGGCTTACTACCGTCATCTCCCTATCAGAAAGTTCAGAGTTTAGGCCTAGTGTTTCAACTACACTACAGGCAACATAAGAATAGGTCGAGCCCACATCAATTAAAGCATAATAGGGTTTGCCATGAATGAGGAATGTATCAATTATGACGTCCGGCGCGTCTCCATCCTCCCTACTGGCGAATCAGATAAACCGAACCCTACTGTCTTGCCTCGATATAGCGATACCTCGCCTTGTGTTCCACGTCCTCTGCCAAGTTATTACCTCATTATTCGAACCTCGACCTCGTTGAGGTTCTTTGTCTCTCCCTTGCCTGATTAACATTCTGAGTTGCTGGCTGCTTTTCATCTGATATTTTTGGACAGTCCTTGAGCATATGGTCCTTGGACCCACACTTAAAACATCCTCCTGTCTTTTCCGGCCTCCTAAATGCTTCTTCCCATAATGCTCACAAGGATGATCGCCTCGGTACCAACTTGCTGACCCTTCGGTCCATCAGTTATGGGCCTTTTTTGCACATTTCTCGATGATTCATAACCCCTCTTGGGTCTATTCCTATCAGAGTTCTGCTTAGTTGAGTCCTTGATTCCCTCAGCTACCTTAGCCTTTTCAACCAACGCGAAAAACAACCGCTCCTGATGTGGAGCTATCAATAACCTTAGGTCATCCCTTAATCCGTCCTCAAAACGGACACAGCGTTCATGTTCAGTTGCGACTACTCCTCGAGCATATTGGCTTAACCTCAAAAATTCAGCCTCATATGCTACTATCGACTTGTTCCCTTGAACTAGTCCTAGAAAAGCTTTCCTCTGCTCATCAATATAACGTGTGCCGACATACTTTTTCTGATATGCCTCCTTAGCATACTCCCGGTCGATCCTCAACGGTGGCTCCATCCTCACTCATTAACCACCATTGATCGCTTCATCGCGTAGTAGCGCCACCATTCCTTTCATCTTCTCCTCGGGGTCGATCGAGCTCATCCATAATGCGCTCGGTTGCTTCCAACCAATGTTCACCAGACTTTGGGTGCCACACCAGATACTCCACGAAACACCTCGGTTCCATTGGCTCGAGTCACTGCATGCAGATTTACGAGCTCCGTATTTCCACCCGCGCCAGCCACCATTTTCAAAACTCGCAGCATAGCCTGCGACACAGCATCATCACCTGTCTGAGCTTGCTGCTCGACATTAACAGTTGGGGGTGGTGGTGGCGGTGGTAACTCATTGTCAGACCCTTGACCCGATCTAATGGGTTCTGACACAGTTATTCTTCCTCTTCCGCGTCCTTGACGATCGCGTCCTCTAGAACTCATCTCTAACGTCGAGATCTAATTAAGAAGTTTTTATGAATTAGTACTTTTGTTTCACTTGATTACCCGCGAAGAAATTTTATAAAAAGGACTTTAGGAGTGGTTCTTTCGTATTTATACATGCACACAGTCTTTTCATTCATTCATACATCCATCAAACAATTATGAACCTTAGTTCATTCAGAGAAACGTTGTAGTTTTCATTTGTTGTTGTTTTTCTACTACCCAGGGGTTTTTCGTAATTTATCCTACAGGGGTATTTTCGTAATTTGTCAAAATAAGGTTCCTTGATGATTTTGTCACCAAGTATTTTGGTATTTTTAAATTCCTGGGGTATTTTGGAAAATTTTTGAAATCCGAGGGTATTTCGAAAATTTTTGGACCTTGTGGGTATTTTGGTAATTTTTTCCACTAGGGGTATTTTGTAATTTTATAAATAAAAATTTTTCAAAAATTTGTGTAAAAAGAAATAATTTTCATGAATTAAAGAAAAATGATTTTAAGAATTTTAATATTAAGGTTCTAAAAAAATGGCTAGTTCCCTTTCTGGTTTTAGTTATTGAGTTTAGCTTATGACCGAGTCTTCTTGGTTAGGGTGAACCAAAGCTACGCTCAGGCATGATTCAGTGGAGAGGAGGTGAGTCACACTGACCGCTTAAATACCAAGCTCCCATTGAAACCATTCCTGACATGCGCATGAGGTTGCCACACCCACTAAGTCTTACGGGTTAGGGTGAGCCGAAGCTACGCACTGGTAGGATTCTGCGAAGAGGAGGTGAGTCACTAAGACCGCTTAAATACCGTGATCCTCCGGATCCAATCCTGAACATGCATACCATGGTTGCCACACCCTAACTCGATTGACTTAGCCATAGGTTTGTTTAGTGCATTAAGTCTTATGTATTTGTGTTTGAGTAGACTAATCCTAGGGTTCAAGTTCCTATCATGCTATTCTACGTTCCGTTCCTTTTCTACCCTTCTATAATTCACATAATCACACAGATAGTTAGGGTACTTACACGGTGGATCATGGGGTCGGAGACTCAAGGGCCATGCCATCAAACCTGCCCATTTTCAGAAATACTTCCATAAAACTCATTTGGGCTCGTTTTGAAAATGTTTTGGGCCTTAGGCCACAGGCCAAGAGTTTAAAACTGGGCTCTGATACCAAACTGAAACACCCCACACCCAGCCCACGAGCCTGGACCGGATCTAGTATGCTCCTCGATGTAACCCAGTTCAAAAATTCTTTTGTTACTTTGAAAACTGTGTGTTTTGAAGATAGTTTGTTTGTGGGTTGGGCTCGAGTTGAAAACAAGTTTATTTTTATATCGAAAACCCATTTTTTTCTGGTGACAAAATATTTAAGCTCATTTTAAATTAAATGGACTTGTTCTTTAAATACCCTAAAATCGTAACTTAGTTGTTAAAACAAAAATAAAATCATCACTATGGCCTTATTACATAAAACAAAACCCAAAATAAAATTATACAAGACTTAAATAAAATAAAATGTCCATATTAAATAATTCTTCAAACTGAGCATGGCCACCACAAGTTCTGACGTCCCGATCCATCATTGTTCATCACCTGAAACATGTGCCCACAACGGGGTGAGTCGATAGACTCAATGTGTAACCAACACCAAAATATAATAGAATTAGGCATACCATACACATCATGTTCAAATAATAATTCAAGATAATGATGCAAACCCGAACCCAAACCTATATGCCATCCGCTACACTCCACCGTACCAACCTCGCACAGTGGGGACTACTAAGTCAACCTTCCATCCGCTACACACCATCGAAGGCGATCATTGCGATCGACGTGCTCATCGCCCACATAAAATTTGTGGCATAGCCACGGATAATTGTGTCATGAGACACCACATTGAGATAATGTAACCGGGTTACCACATTCGGATAATGTGACCAAGTGAGACCAAGTCACCACATTCACTTAGTGAGACCAAGTCATCACATTCACTTAGTGAGACCAAAGTCATCACATTCACTTCCCTTTCTCAAATAACCCGAATGCCCATATTATTCATATCATGCATATCATACTTAATTTCACATTCATGTCACTTTTCACATGTTAAGTATAACATATTTCGTAATCCTAGTTGGAGTAGGAAAACGTGCACAGTACTTTGTACCATAACATGGTACTTTAGCCACATTCTTACACATTCATATTAACATATATATCAAATTTAAGCCATAAATCTATTAAGATTAGTGTGGGTACACACCGATTCACTTAGCAAATTCATTGAAATCCAGAAGAATCCCGATCTATTGTTCTAGATCTTGCTTCCTATATTAAGCCAACATTAAAGGTTTAATGAGAAACTCATTCACCACAAAACCAAATCCTTGTTGGATTTGGTTCCCTAAACTCACCTTAATGCCGATTTGCTTAACACTCAAATCCCAAAAACTTTGTTTTTCTTCACCTGGTATTCGGCCAACCCTAAATCTCAACATAGGTTAGTTTTCGACTTTTTAATAATTAAAGAACAGATCTAAGTATTCATACAAGCCTTGACCGAATGCTTTTAGGTTCTTACCTTGTGGATTTTAAATCCCGAATTTCACCGAATAACTAGGGAATACGCGACCTATGGTGTACCTTCGGGAAAAGAACTTCTCCTTCCTTGTAGTCGACACTTAGTAATTCCCGAAAGATCTCTTCAAGGTTTCGCCAACAATATATAGAGGATATTAGGATCTTAATTTCGACAGACTTAAAAGAAATAGAATGAGAATTGAACCTAATCTTACCCTTACTGAAGAATTCGATGGAACTTTTGCTTGAATCCCTTAGTAGTATTCGGCTATGGCCTTTATGTGTAACACAAGGTTTCGGCTTTTGTAACAATAAAAGAATCGGCTAGGGCTTTGCTTACTTTCAGTTTTTTTATTGTGTTTGTAATAGAAGAAGAAAAGAAAAGAAGAGAATTATGGTAGAGAGAATTCGGCTAAGGAGAGAAGAAAAGAATGGTGCTATTGGCTAGAGAATTTCGGCAGAGGTTTCCTTGAAGAGAAAAGAATGAATGAAGAATGACCCTTATTTTCCCTCTATTGCCAAATTCCTAGGCTAGAGTCCCTACTTGGCCACCACTCTTCCTATGTGATAATTATCACTTTTATCAAAAGATTTAATCCAACAATTATCTCCTAATTAGCAAAATTCTAAAGGAAATAAGACTCCTCCTTTTAGAGCCCACATGCCGTCCACCTCTCTGCTCTTGTAGCAAAATAAAATTTCTTTTATTTGCTTCCTAAGTGACTCGATCCTGGCCCAATTACACTTGCATGTGGCGCCATTTCACGAGGCCTTAAGTGGCATCTTGAGCCACTTTTCCAAGCCCGCTTGTGTGTCAAGTTTCACATACTTTTCTCTTAAGGCCACCTTGCCTTAATTTCCTCTTTTAAACTTTAAAACTTGACATTTCTAGGCCATTTCTAAGTTTTCAAAATTTTCGTTCGGCTCTTTAAACTTAGGTTTCCAAAATGGTCACTTTCCTATTTTACTTAGGTTTACAAAATGGTCACTTTCCTATTTTACTTAGGTTTCCAAAATGATCACTTTCCTATTTTACTTAGGTTTCCAAAATGTTAACTTTCCTCTTTTTAACGTAACATTTCCATACATTCCTGTTTTCAAAAATATTCAAAATTTATTCATAACACATCAAACATGTTATTTCGCACAATTAAGCCAAAATGCATAGGCCCTTTCGGGATGTTGCAGTTCTACCCCGTTAAAGTAATTTCGTCCCCGAAATTCCCTAGCTAAAATAATTGAGGGTATTATTGTCGCATTGCCTCCTCTGGTTCCTACGAAGCTTCCTCCAATCCATGGTTGCGCCATAGCACTTTGACTAGAGGAACCGACTTCCTCCGTAGCACTTTCACATCACGTTCCAAAATCGGATCGGCTCTACCTCGTAGGTTAAGTCCGGCCTTAGCTCCACTTCTTCAATTGGTACCACGTGAGAGGATCCGATCGGTGTGACGTAGCATGGATATATGGAATATGTCGTGCATCTGCTGTAACTCTGGTGGCAACTCTAGCTGGTATGCCACTGGTCCCACTCGCTTTAGTACTTGATAGGGCCCTATAAACCTTGGGCTTAACTTCCCTTTCCGACCAAACCTCATCATCTTCTTCCATGGCGAGACTTTCAGAAATACTTGGTCTCCCACTTTAAACTCTATTTCCTTCCGCTTGAGGTCGGCATAAGATTTCTGCCTATCAGAGGCTTCTTTTAACCGTGCTCGGATTATCTCAACCTTCTCTTCAGTTTCTGCCACCATCTCTGGTCCCAAAACTTGACGTTCTCCTAACTCGGTCCAACAAGTAGGAGTACGGCACTTCCGATCGTACAATGCTTCATATGGTGCCATTCGAATACTTGTCGATAGTTTGTTGTTGTACGCAAACTTCGGCTAGAGGCAAATACTCTTCCCAACTTCCTCTGAAATCCATCACACATCCTCTCAACATATCCTCCAACACTTGTATTACTCGTTCGAATGCCGCGTCATTTGTGGATGAAAAGTCCGTAATGAAGTCCAACTTAGTGCCTAAAGCTTGATGAAGTGCCTCCAAAATTGAGGCGTGAACCTTGGGTTTCTATCCAAATAATTGACACCAGCACTCGTGTAGTCTCACGATTTACGCCACATATAACTTGGCTAACTTCTGAAGGGAATAATCCACTCTTATCGGGATGAAATGTGCGGACTTAGTCAAACGGTCCACTATTACCCATATCGAGTCCTTCTTAGTAGGCGTAAGGGGAAGCCCACTAACGAAGTCCATGGTAATTCTTTCCCACTTCCACTGTGGAATCTGGATTGGCTGAAGCAATCCGGATGGAACTTGGAGTTCAGCCTTAACTTGCTGACACGTCAGGCATTTTCCCACGAATTCCATAACTTTCCGTTTAAGATCAGGCCACCAAAATTGTTCTCTTAAATCTCTGTACAACTTAATACTTCCGGGATGCATAGCATAAGGGCTACTATACACTTCCCGAAGAATCCTCTGTCTTAATTCCTTGTCCTTGGCATCGGACTTTTCCTTTGTAGCACAATACTCCTTCATCATTAACCTCATAGTCCTCTAACTCTCCGCTTCGTGCTTTTTGTAACTTAACACTTAAATCCTCATCAACCAACCGTCCTCTTTCACCTTCTTCAACCACGTTGGCTTGACTTGCAATTCACCCAAGCAGCTTCCATCCTCATACAAACTTAAATGGGCGAATAATTCCCTTAGGTCCGACACAACCTTCCGACTTAGGGCATCCGCTACAACATTCGCCTTGCGGGTGATATTCTATCGAGCAGTCATAGTCCTTAAATAACTCCACCCACCTTCACGCCTCAAGTTCAACTCCTTCCGAGTCAACAGATACTTAAGGCTCTTGTGGTCTGTGTAGATCACCGACCTTTCTGCATAGAGATAGTGCCTCCACACCTTAAGGGCGAAAACCACTGCTGCCAATTCCAAGTCATGGGCCGGGTAGTTCACCTCATGTGGCCTCAACTATCGGGATGCATATGCGACTACCTTTCCGTCTTGCATCAATACGCAACCCAAACACAGTATGGGAAGTGTCACAATACACCATGAATTCCTTTCACGCCTCTGGTGAATCAATCTTGGAGCTTAGTTAAAATCTTCTTAAGCTTCTCAAAGCTCTCCTACTGCTTATCCGACCACACAAAGGGTACTTCCTTCCTCAGCAATTTAGTCAAAGGTGCGGCTATAGACGAGAACCCTTCCACAAACCTTCTGGAATAGCCTGCCGAACCTAAGAAACTTCGGATCTCAGCCACGGACTTAGGTGGGTTCCAATTCAACACTGCTTCGATCTTCCTAGGATCCACTCTTATTCCCTCTGCGGATACCACATGCCCTAAGAACGCAACTTTCCTAAGCCAAAATTTGCACTTGCTGAATTTGGCATAGAGCTTCTTCTCCCTTAACACCTGCAGCACAACTCGGAGATGCTCATCATGCTCATCTTCAGTCTTAGAGTAAACGAGGATGTCGTCGATAAACACTACGATGAACCTATCTAAGTAGGGTTGAAGCACTCGGTTCATCATATCCATGAATACGGCTGGGGTGTTTGTCAACTCGAACGACATTACCACAAACTCATAGTGGCCGTATCTTGTCTTAAAGGCTGTCTTATGGATATCCGCCTCTTTCACCTTCAGCTGATGATATCCCGACCTTAAGTCAATCTTTGAGAACACTGCCGCTCCCTTAAGCTGATCGAACAAGTCATCAATCTTAGGCAAGGGGTACTTGTTCTTGATGGTCAGCTTATTCAACTGACGATAGTCTATGCACATAAGCATAGTTCCGTCCTTCTTCTTCAAATAGGACCGGGTGCTCCCACGGAGACACACCGGGTCGAATGAACCCACGATCCAACAGCTTCTTAGATTTGAGCCTTGAGCTCAACCAACTCTTTGGTGCCATTCGGTATGGGCGATTGACACGTGAGTCGCATTCTGGTAGCAAGTCTATTCTAAATTCAACTTCCCTATCTAGGGGTATTCTTGGTAACTCCTCTGGGAACACATCCTCAAAGTCCCTTACCATTCTAACTCCATTGACACCTTCCTCCTTTCCATCCAACGCACTTACAAAGGCTAAAATGCCTCGCACCCTTACTGAACCATCTTTTCAAATTTTAAGCCAAAAACTACATTAGACAAGTAGTTCCTTCTTTCTCCTATCATAATGACCGCCTCATCCTCAGGGGTCCTTAGTTCCATTCGTTTAGCCGCACAATCCAACACGGCTCGGTGTTCTACTAACTAATCCATACCAAGTATGAGGTCAAATTCTCCGAAGGGTAACTCCATTAAGTCAGCTCGAAAGCTCACTCCTTGAATTTCTAGGGATACATTCCGAAAGATCTTATTCACTACTATAGTTTGGCCTAATGGGCTTACTACCGTCATCTCCTTATCAGAAAGTTCAGAGTTTAGGCCTAGTGTTTCAACTACACTACAGGCAACATAAGAATGGGTCGAGCCCACATCAATTAAAGCATAATAGGGTTTGCCATGAATGAGGAATGTACCGGTTATGACGTCTGGCGCATCTCCGTCCTCCCTACGGTGAACTGCATAAACCAAACCCGGCTGTCTTGCCTCAAGATAGCATACACTCCGCCTTGTGTTCCACGCCCTCTGCCAAGATATTACTTCATTATTCAACCTCGACCTCGTTGAGGTCTGCTTGTCCTCCTCCGCCTGATTAACATTCGAGTTCTTTGCTACATTTCATCCGATATTTTGGGCAGGTCCTTGAGCATATGGTCCTTGGACCCACACTTAAAACATCCTCTGTCTTTTCGGACTCCTAAATGCTTCTTCCTATAATGCTCACAAGGACGATCGCCTCGGTACCAACTTGTCGACCTTCTTCGTCCATCGGTTATGGGCCTTTTTTGCACATTTCTCGACGATCCATAACCCCTCTTGGGTCTATTCCTATCAGAGTTCTGCTTAGTTGAGTCATTGATTCCCTCAGCTACCTTAGCCTTTTCAACCAACGCGAAAAACTCCCGCTCCTGATGTGGAGCTATCAATAACCTTAGGTCATCCCTTAATCCGTCCTCAAAACGGACACAGCGTTCATGCTCAGTTGCGACTACTCCTCGAGCATATCGGCTTAACCTCGTAAATTCACCTCATATCTCGCTACCGACTTATTCCTTGAACTAGTCCTAGAAAAGCTTTCCTCCGCTCATCAATATAACGTGTGCTTGACATACTTTTTCCGATATGCCTCCTTAGCATACTCCTGTGTCGATCCTCAACGGTGGCTCCATCCCTCACTGTTAACCACCATTGATACGCTTCATCGAGTAGTAGTGCCACCATTCCTTTCATCTTCTCCTCCGGTCGATCGAGCTCATCCATAATGCGCTCGGTTGTTTCCAACCAAGATTCAATTTGTCTTGGGTGCCACACCG
Organism: Gossypium rotundifolium; assembly: GCA_025506655.1. Classification (NCBI taxonomy): domain Eukaryota; kingdom Viridiplantae; phylum Streptophyta; class Magnoliopsida; order Malvales; family Malvaceae; genus Gossypium; species Gossypium rotundifolium. The sequence goes on from CP106733.1 coordinate 168,507,696, forward strand.
GATACTCCACGAAACACCTCACCCATTGGCTCGAGTCACTCGCATTTACGAGCTCCGATTTCCACCCGCCACCACCATTTCCAAAACTCACGGCATAGCTGCGACATAGCATCATCCCCCGTCTGAGCTTGCTGCTCAACATTAACAGTTGGGGGTAGTGGTGGCGGTGGTAACTCATTGTCAGACCCTTAACCCGATCTAACGGGTTCTGACACAGTTATTCTTCCTCTTCCGCATCCTTGACGATCGCGTCCTCTAGAACTCATCTCTAACGTCGAGATCTAATTAAGAAGTTTTATGAATTAGTACTTTTGTTTCACTTGATTACCCAAGAAATTTTATGAAAAGGACTTTAGGAGTGGTTCTTTCAGATTCATACATGCACACGCCTTTTCATTCATTCATACATCCATCAAACAATTATGAACCTTAGTTCATTCAGAGAAACGTTGTAGTTTTCATTTGTTGTTGTTTTTCCACTACCTAGGGGTTTTTCGTAATTTGTCTTATAGGGGTATTTTCGTAATTTGTCAAAATAAGGTTCCTTGATGATTTTTTCACAAAGTATTTTGGTATTTTTAAATTCCTGGGTATTTTGGAAAATTTTGAAAATCGAGGGTATTTCGAAATTTTTGGACCTTGTGGATATTTTGGTAATTTTTTCCACTAGGGTATTTTGTAATTTTATAATTCAAAAATTTTTCAAAATTTGTGTAAAAAGAAATAATTTTCGTGAATTAAAGAAAAATGATTTTAAGAATTTTAATATTACTAGTTCTAAAAAATGGCTAGTTCCTTTCGGTTTTAGTTATTGAGTTTAGCCTATGGTAAGTCTTCTTGGTTAGGGTGAACCAAAGCTACGCACTGTGCATGATTCGAGTGGAGAGGAGGTGAGTCACACTGATCGCTTAAATACCAAGCTCCCACCGAAACCATTCCTAGACATGCGCATGAGAGGTTGCCACACCCACTAAGTCTTCTTGGTTGGGTGAACCGGCTACGCACTGTAGGATTCTGCAAGAGGAGGTGAGTCACTAGGACCGCTAAATACCGTGCTCTTCCTGATCCAATCCTGACATGCGTACCATGGTTGCCACACCCTAACTCGATTGACTTAGCCATAGGTTTGTTTAGTGCATTAAGTCTTATGTATTTGTGTTTGAGTAGACTAATCCTAGGGTTCAAGTTCCTATCATGCTATTCTATATTCTATTCCTTTTCTACCCTTCTATAATTCACATAATCACACAGATAGTTAGGGTATTTACCGGTGGATCTGGCCTTGGAGACTTAGGGCCATGCCATCAAACCCCCCATTTTCGAAATACTTCCATAAAACTCATTTGGGCTCGTTTTAAAATGTTTTGGGCCTTAGGCCACGTGTCGAGAGTTTAAAACTAGGCTCGATACCAAATCAAACATTTCACACTCTACCACGAGCCCGGACCGGATCTCGTATGTTCCTCGATGTAACCAGTTCAAAAATTCTTTTGTTACTTTGAAAACTGTGTGTTTTGAAGATAGTTTGTTTGTGGGTTGGGCTCGAGTTGAAAACAAGTTTATTTTTATATCGAAAACCCATTTATTTCAGGTGACAAAATATTTAAGCTCATTTTAAATTAAATGGACTTGTTCTTTAAATACCCTAAAATCGTAACTTAGTTGTTAAAACAAAAATAAAATCATCACTATGGCCTTATTACATAAAACAAAACCCAAAATAAAATTATACATTACTTAAATAAAATAAAATGTCCATATTAAATAATTCTTCAAGCTGAGCATGGCCACCACAAGTTCTGCCGTCCCGGTCCATCATTGTTCATCACCTGAAACATGTGCCCACAACGAGGTGAGTCGATAGACTCAATGTGTAACCAACACCAAAATATAATAAATTAGGCATACCATACACATCATGTTCAAATAATAATTCAAGATAATGATGCAAACCCAACCCAAACCTATATGCCATCCGCTACACTCCACCCGCATCAACCTACACACAGTGGGGACTACTAAGTCAACCTCCATCCGCTACACACCATCGAGGCGGTCATTGCGATGACGTGCTCATCGCCCACATAAAATTCGTGGCATAGCCACTCGATAATTGTGTCATGAGACACCACATTCGAGATAATGTAACCGGTTACCACATTCGGATAATGTGACCAAGTCACCACATTCACTTAGTGAGACCAAGTCATCACATTCACTTAGTGAGACCAAGTCATCACATTCACTTAGTGAGACCGAAGTCATCACATTCACTTCCCCTTTCTCAAATAACCCGAATGCCCCATATTATTCATATCATGCATATCATACTTAATTTCACATTCATGTCACTTTTCACATGTTAAGTATAACATATTTCGTAATCCTAGTAGGAGTAGGAAAACGTACCTGAGTACTTTGTACCATAACATGGTACTTTAGCCACATTCTTACACTTTCATATTAACATATATATCAAATTTAAGCCATAAATCTATTAAGATTAGTGTGGGGTACACACCTGATTCTTAGCAAATTCACTGAAATCCCAAAGAATCCCGATCTATTGTTCTAGATCTTGCTTCCTATATTCGACCAACATTAAAGGTTTAATGAGAAACTCATTCAGCCACAAAACCAAATCCTTGTTGGATTTGGTGCCCTAAAACTCACCTTAATGCCGATTTGCTTAACACTCAAATCCCAAAAACTTTGTTTTTCTTCACCTGGTATTCGGCCAACCCTAAATCTCAACATAGGTTAGTTTTCGACTTTTTAATAATTAAAGAACATATCTAAGTATTCATACAAGCCTTGGCCGAATGCTTTTAGGTGCTTACCTTGTGGATTTTAAATCCCAAATTTCACTGAATAACTAGGGACTACGCGGCCTATGGTGTACCTTCGGGAAAAGAACTTCTCCTTCCTTGTAGTCGACACTTAGTAATTCCCGAAAGATCTCTTCAAGGTTTCGGCAACAATATATAGAGGATATTAGGATCTTAATTTCGACAGACTTAAAAGAAATAGAATGAGAATTGAACCTAATCTTACCCTTACTGAAGAATTCGATGGAACTTTTGCTTGAATCCCTTAGTAGTATTCGGCTATGGCCTTTATGTGTAACACAAGGTTTCGGCTTTTGTAACAATAAAGGAATCGGCTAGGGCTTTGCTTACTTTCGATTTTTTTTATTGTGTTTGTAATAGAAGAAGAAAAGAAAAGAAGAGAATTATGGCGAGAGAATTGCCAAGGAGAGAAGAAAAGAATGGTGCTATTTGCTTGAGAATTTCAAGAGAGGTTTCCTTGAAGAGAAAAGAATGAATGAAGAATGGCCCTTATTTTCCCTCTATTGTCGAAATTCCTAGGCTAGAGTCCCTACTTGGCCACCACTCTTCCTATGTGATAATTATCACTTTTATCAAAAGATTTAATCCAACAATTATCTCCTAATTAGCCAAATTCTAAAGGAAATAAGACTCCTCCTTTTAGAGCCCACATGCCGTCCACCTCTCTCGCTCTTGTAGCAAAATAAAATTTCTTTTATTTGCTTCTAAGTGACTCAATCCTCGCCCAATTACACTTGCATGTGGCGCCATTTCTTGAGGCCCTAAGTGGCATCTTCAGCCACTTTTCCAAGCCCATTTGTGTGTCAAGTTTCACATACTTTTCTCTTAAGGCCACCTTGCCTTAATTTCCTCTTTTAAACTTTAAAACTCGACATTTCTAGGTCATTTCTAAGTTTCTAAAAATTTTCGTTCACTCTTTAAACTTAGGTTTCCAAAATGGTCACTTTCCTATTTTACTTAGGTTTCCAAAATGGTCACTTTCCTATTTTACTTAGGTTTCCAAAATGATCACTTTCCTATTTTACTTAGGTTTCCAAAATGTTAACTTTCCTCTTTTTAACGTAACATTTCCATACATTCCCAGGTTTCCAAAAATATTCAAAATTTATTCATAACACATCAAACATGTCATTTCGTACAATTAAGCCAAAAATGCATAGGCCCTTTTCAGGATGTTACAGAAAATCCCTCTACAAATCGTCTATAATAGCCGGCAAGACCAAGAAAACTTCTAACCTCTGATACATTCCTAGGAGGCTTCCAATCGATAATGGCTGAAATCTTATTCGGATCAACTTTAATACCTTCACCTGAGACAACGTGTCCAAGAAAACCAACTTCCCGTGACCAGAACTCACTTTTGCTAAATTTGGTATAAAGCTGATTATTTCTCAGAATCTATAAAACTAATCTCAAATGCTCTGCATGCTAAGTCTCATCATGAGAATAAATCAAGATGTCATTAATAAACACAACTACAAACTTGTCCAAGTAAGGTCTGAAAATTCGGTTCATTAAATCCATGAAGATAGCAGGAGCATTGGTTAAGCCAAATGGCATCACAAGAAACTCATAATGACCATACCTAGTTCGAAAAGGCCAAACATCGACTCTTTAACTCAAGAATCGATAGTATCCGGATCTCAAATCTATCTTAGAAAATACAAGGGCTCTTTCGGTTGATCAAACAAATCATCTATTCTAGGTAGTGGATATTTATTCTTGATGGTTACCTTGTTAAGTCAGCGATAGTCTATGCACAATCTCATGGAACCATCCTTCTTTTTTCACAAATAACACATGGCGCCCCATGGTGAATAACTAGGTCTTACAAAGCCTTTATCGCTTAATTCAGAGTGAGCTTTCAATTCTTTTAATTCTATTGAAGCCATTCTATAAGGAGCAATAGAAATAGGCGTGGTACCGGAATTAATTCAATACCAAACTCAACTTCTCTAATAGGAGGCAAACACGTAGTTCTTCCGGGAACACATCAGGAAACTCATTTACCACATGCATTGATTTAATTTTCAACTCTGGGTCTTTAGTATTCAACACAAAAGCGAGATAAGCTTCACATCCTTTCCTTAAACATTTCGAAAGGACATATAACAAAATCATGAAAATTGAACTACCTGACTCATCTGAATTAACCCGAAGGATCTCACCATTTTCACATTTCAACTCAATGAATTTCTTTCCACAATTCACTATCACATCATGTGCAGTTAACCAATCCATACCAAGAATCACATCAAACTCATCAAATGGCAATAGCATGAGATCAGCCGGAAAACAGTAACCTCTAATCATCAAAGGGCATTTTTTACATACTTTGTTTACTAACACATGTCAACCAAATGGATTCGATACTTTAATCACAAATTTCAGTAAACTCTATGGGCATGTTCATACTAGGCATTAATTTCATGCAAACATAGGAATGGGTTGAACCCGGATCAATCAAAGCAATAGCATTAATATCCTGAAGAGAAAATGTACCCGTAATTACATCAGGGGAGGATGCCTCTTCACGAGTACGGATAGCATAAGTCCTTGCGGGTGCTCTAACATCTGATCTCGTTGCTGTATCTCTAAATGTACCTCTACCTGCCCCTACTCCTAGATTTCTCTGAGGTCTGCCTCTAACGGGGCACTACCTGATCTTGCACTCGGTATTACTTCTTTTTTACCATTTTAGACACTCCGAATGAAATGATCCGTGCACCACATCGAAAACAACCAACCTCAGTCGCTCGACATTGACCTGGATGACGTCGACCACATTGAGGACACTCAGGTCTATTAGGCTGAATACTACCAACACTCACAATCGAAGTGGTTTGAGCTTTTGAATCCATAAATCTTCCACCTCTGCTCCTAGAATACCCAGTGAAAAATTAGATCTCATAGAAAACTCTCTAGGCCTCTTGGATGTAGATCAAATGACTTGCTCATCCGTCTTTTTTTCAGTATCTTGCATCTCAATTTCAGCTTTACCCTTTCTTTTCAACAACTCCTCCGCTTTACAGTGCTCATCAACTAAAGCAACAAACTTTTTATCTCTAGAACACCAACCGATAGTCGATATCATCATTGAGCCCATCCTCAAATCTTTTGCACATGATAGCCTCTGAAACACACACTCTCGAGCATAATTCTCGAGTCGGACAAATTCACGTTCATAGTCGTTCACGGTCATCTTACCTGTTTTAATTCAAGGAACTCTTTTCTTTTCTCGGTCAATAAACCTCGATGATGTACTTCTTTAAACTCCTCCTGAAAAAATTCCGTGTAACTTATTCTTTCGGTACTCTTCGATACAAGTGTCTTCCACCACCGTAAGTCAATCTCTAAGAATTGACACTACACATTTAATACACTCTTCCGTGTGTAGGATAACTCGTCAAAACTCGATAGTATTTTCAAGCCAAAATTTAGCTTTATCTGCATCATCATCTTTGGTAGCTCAAACTCTTCAGCCCTTGTTTTCGATCTTGTCAACAAGTGGCTTCTCTCTTTTCATGTCTGTGGATCGGGAAGCTACATTGGTGGTATCTAGATCATGAGGGGTGGAGGTCTAACTGTCGGGTTCGTATTTAACGAACTCAAAGAAACCATTCATTCATAGCTTGGAAGAAGGCTTCTCAAGCCCCTCCTCCCCGACTAACTCAGAACGGGCCTTTCATGACTATCTTGTGGCACCGCCCCTCAGCGAGAGTGGGTGCACTACTCTCTACATCATCTGCACTAGCTCGCTCGGGATCCATAACTATAAAAGAAAAATATTTTTTAAATCGTCAAGAGTCATCACACTATCAAAATATAAGTATGGCATGTATAGATAGACTTTTACTCATACTAAATATTCGAGAATTGACTAAACCTTGCTCGATACCAATAAATGTAATACCCCTTACCCGAGACCGTTGTCGGAGTCGAGCACGAGGCATTACTAAACTTAACTTATTGATTCGGGGCATAAAAATAGAAACTGTCCATCTGTATCATATTCAGTAAATTGACTATAACTTGAGTTACGAACCTCAAAATTTAGATCCGTAAATTTTCCATGAAACTAGACTCATATATCTTCTTACTATAATTTTTCCAGAATTTTTGGTGTGGCCAATTAGTACAGTTTATTAGTTAAAGTCTCCCCTGTTACACAAACCGACAGTTCTGACCCCTCTGTACTAAAAATCAATTATCTCATAAAAAAAAATTCTTTTGCCTACACCGTTTCTTTCATATAAAAATAGACTCAATAATATTTAATTATATATGTCATGCACAACCTAATTCTATTTCTACTATTTTTGGTGATTTTTCAAAATTACGTCACTGCTGCTGTACAAACTGTTCCCCTGCATATACTTACATAATTTCTTTCTAATAATTACCAACTAGGCATTACATAATATCCAAAACATGCTCTTAATTAGCCATTTTAATAGATAATCATTACCAAACATTTACAAGCCAATCTTAAGCCATATCATAAGGTTATACACACAAGATAGCTAAGTCCCTATACATGCCATAACTTAAAACGTCGAGTTACAAAATACCAGTATAATCCTTTGATAGTGCGTAACGATCTCCGACGCCTTTGAGATTCCCGAGTTGGCTTGTAATACTATAAAAAAATTAAAGAATGGGAGTAAGCATAAAGCTTAGTAAGTTTACATGTAAATAAATAGCAACATTCTTAATGAATTATCTTATGTTTTTCTTATCAAGATCACTTAAACTTTTAACTCAATATACTTAAAACTTGTATACTTGCCTTACCTTTTAACATGAATTTATCTTACCTTACCTTTTTAGCTTGAACTTGTCTTACCTTTACTTTGGAATACTCCTTGAATTTTCCCGTTGAACCACTTGGAATACTAAGGATACGCTGGTACCTTTCCTTATGAAACTTAACCATTGCCATGTCTTGACATGGTCTTACGTGGTATCCTTGCCTTATGAACTCACCAATGCCATGCCTTGGCATGGTCTTACATGGGACCTTTGCCTTATAGTAACATATCAATGCCATGTCTTGACATGGTCTTACATGATTTCCTTAAACCCTAATGTCATGACATTTGTATCCTATACATTCCTAAGGTTCAACCTAACTTTCGAGATAGTTTTTCCATCAATTCATACTTGAGTCTTTAAATAATAAATTTACAGAATAAATATGTAAATACTGGAATTTAACAGTATTAAATATAAAATAATAGAATATTTCATTTATTTACTACAAACTTACCTCAAACAAAATACGATCAACTATATCGATTTAGTCCTCTATCTTTTCTTTCCTCGATCTAACTCAATTTCGTTCTTCTTGATATATAATAGAAAATTTAGCTTATTTAATACTCACATTCATCAAAACAGTCCTTAACTCTTAACTTTTGCAAAATTACAATTTTGCCCCTAAACTTTTACATATTTACACATTTGCCCCAAAGCTTGGAAATTAAACTTTATCCCTTATTCTTATGTTTTATGACACGCTGATCATTTTTCCCTTCTATGGCAACATCAAATTCTCACTCTAACTTGTACTTATGAACATTAGGTATTTTTACCGATTAAGCCGCTTTTACTCGCTTTTCACTTAAAATCACTTAGCAAATGTTGTTTAACATAATTTCAGACTTCATATTCTATCATAAAACATCAAAATAAACACATTTCACCCATGGGTATTTTTCCAAATATGAACCCTAGCATGAATTATTGATAGAATAAGCTAAATCGAGCTACCGGGCTTCAAAATGTAAAGAACATTAAAAGCGGGCTTGGAATCACTTACTATGGAGCTTGGAAGCTTGAAACAAACCCTAGATATGGAGAACCCTTGTAATTTCGTCCTAATGAAGAAGATGAGCATATTTTGCCATCTTTTTCCCTTTTAATTTCTTTTTATTATAAAATGACTAAATTACCCTTCATTAAAAACTTTGGTTCTTTCCACCTATATATGTCCATTTTGTCCATGGAAATATAATAGTCTAATTACCATTTAAAGACTCTTACTTCAAACCCCCATTTCAATCAAGTACTCTATAAATTAGAACCCCTATTTAGCAACTTTTGCAAACAAGTCCTAATAGGCAATTTAAAAATGAAATTAATAAAATTTCTTATCAATACTCTAACACATGTATTTAATCACTCTATAAATCATAATAATTAATCATAATAAACTTTTATAGCTTGGATTCATGGTTTCGCAACCACTGTTCCGTTAGGCCCTATTTCGGGATGTTACATCTATCTATCGTATTCACCCTTTTTGGAGCTTATCTTTAGAGGGTTCCTTTTATTTTGGGGTGACTGATTTTTGGGTTCTTTTAATTTGTTTGAGGAAGTTTTGGGGGTCATGTTTAGATGCAAAGGAATAAATTTCATCCTTTCTATTGAGTATTATCGTTGTAATAGGTCTAATCATATCTTGCAAGTACAATTTTTGCTTAACCAAAGGAAATTGCAGAATTGAAGCACCTGGTAATTGAGTCACTTCTTATTTGAGTGAGTTTGTGTCTGTGTTTCTTAGCATGTATAAGGACGATTGTGATTGGATTTTGTATATACGTGTGTTGTATTGTAGAATGAGAGTAGAGATGCACGAACGTTATGTTATTTGGGAGCATTAGAAAGTAATATAGCATTGTTAATGATGTTTAGTTCCACTTAATTTGATGCTAAAACATTGAAACCGTATGATTCTTTTAGTTACTAGGCCAAGCCTTGGTTCTTACTTAGATTATAAGATGATTTGCAGAGTTCTGTTTTGTCCTTTGATATTTCATTCATAGGGTGCAATTGACTGGAAACTGTACAGCAAATTAGATGAAAAGCGATAAACTTAATAGAGTTGTCGAAGTCCGAAGTGAACTCCATTTAAATTTCAAAATACACTGCTAACCTGCATGCGTTAGATATAACAAACCTTTGCAATATTATCGAAACAAATTACTTTTTTATTCAAATTGTATCAATACATGATCTAGAAGTGCACTTCATTTTCATTTACATATCCATTGTTGAGAAAGATGAGGTTTGTTCTATACAAGAAACAAGGGCATTTTTGTTGTTCATATTTAGGCCATCATTTTCAGGCTTTGTCTGCAGTAATGTGATCTGAAATTGATTGGTTAAGTGGCTTGAAATATAGGCTGCTGATATGATGTATAATCAAAATAAATTATTGCAATAGCATTATTCACCTTTGTTTTTACATCATATAAGTTCTAATTTTTGCTTGCGCTTTATGGATCTTTTAGTGTTCTTTGAAGCGTTCTCGGACAAACTCTTGTCCCGTACCTTTTCCTAAACCTAAATTTTTCATGTGGCTTTTGTTTTGGTGGTGCTATGTCTTTTGATTCATAGAATTGTTTAACATTTCATAAGGTGAATTTCTTGCATGTGTGGTTGATTAAACTTATTGATGATCTGCAGTGAAATACATATTATCTTGATTTTCATTTTATAGATTCCCATACATTGGAGCTGAATTATTAAGGATTTTTTAATAAAAGAAAGAAAATATTTGCTTATTTATTTCGATATTGTTTCATCATTTTTCTAGGTTTGGGGCATTTTCTTTTAAGTGTTGCTCCAACATAAGGAAGCTCATTTTTTTTTCCTCACCAGGTTTCCTTTCTACTACTATGCAAAGTTTGCTTTTCTAGTTTGGCTTCAACTTCCATCTGCCAATGTAAGCTAAAATTTTGCTTCTACTTTCAAAGATAGGATATCTTGTTACTAGATCTTGCATGCATTGTTTTCAAGTGTATCCTTTATCAGGATACATCTTAATTAGTCATCATGATTTGAATATTATTAATTTTGTTCTTTCTATATGCAACTGATAAATTGAAATTATACAATGAGCAAGGTGTATCTCATACCTAATTTCTTTCTAACAGGGAGCTGAACATTTGTATATGAGCCATCTCCGTACATTTCTACTGAAGCACCAATCTAGGCTTGAAAAAATATTGGGGTATATTTACAATGAAATGGTAAGATCTACAATTTTACCATGGAAGGTTATGAATTTCTAGTTTCAGAGTGCTCATCAAAAAGGAACTTGTATACTGTGGCTTAAGTAAAATATTTCCACTCTTGAGCCCCTGGTTCCGCCCTCTTTTCTCTTATTCTTTAATTGCACCGTTCCTGTCAACTTTCATTCTTATTTCTTAAGAGAAATAAGCAATTTGTTAATTCAAGGCTAATTTTGCTATCGAGTGCTGAATAAGATGGTCTCTATTTAGACTTGAATTTAAATGAGTAATTGCAAAATCTTAGAGTTTTGATAGATTAATGGAATTGCAGGTGAAAATCATCAGTGCACACCAAACGGAAATCAAGTTTGCAAGGCTACTTTTTATGAAACTCATGGCATCAGGTACAGACTTGCATTTTAATTAGTTTTATTGAGTAGTACTAAACTTCATCCTAAATACGTTTAAAGTACCATCTTGTAAGTGTTTCTGTCAATTCAACTCGTTATTTTGTTTTTCTCAATCAACTACTAATAATTCCTTCTCGTGATAAATTTGATGGACTCTGAAAAGAGAAATAGATCAATAAGGGTAAAAGCATCCTTTGGGCTCACATTTTCTTTATGATAAGCTTTTAAAATACGTATATTAATGAATTATTCTCCTTTTTTTTCTGAGGTTGAAAGAAAATATGAAGAACTTCGAGCGGATGCAGCAGCGAGGGAGGCAGAGCATAGCAGAAAATACGATAAGCTCCAGCTATAGCTTCAGCAGATGATGCATATGTTTCAACAGTCGCAGAAGCCGCCATCTTAGCCCCTTAGTCCTTTATTTTTAACATTGTTACATTTAACATTAATGTTACATTTAACATTGTACATTTATTAATTTATATCATATATCTTTTATTAAATTTGAAATATCGTTTATATTTAATGCTTTTGGTGAGATTTAAATGTTATATTTGTTGTTTTGGGCTAAAATTATATGCAATTGCTGCTGTTTTTGGTTGGTTTTAATGCAGGAAGGGTAGGATATTGAAGAAAATAAGCATTGCAAATCTGTGCAAATTAGCGGCGTTTGTGTGAAAAGCGCAGCTAAAAGTCCAGGCTTTTAGCGGCGTTTGTGTGAAAAGAGCCGCTAAAAGTCCAGGCTTTTAGCGGCGTTTGTGTGAAAAGCGTCGCTAAAAGTCAGGCTTTTAGCGGCGTTTGTTTGAAAAGCGCCGCTAAAAGTCCAGGCTTTTAGCGGCGTTTTTTCCCATAGACGCCGCTAAATTTTGCGGCGCTTTCATTAGCGGCATTTTTTGCGGCGCTTTCCAAAGCGCTGCAAATACTATTAGAGGTGCTTATAAACGCCGCTAAAAGCAAAAAAAAAAAAAGCCGCTAAAAGTCTATTTTGGTGTAGTGGTCAAGTCGTGTGGACTCAAAATGAGCCTTATACATCAAATTTAACTAGCCCTGCAAACTTAAACCTCAAATAACTCAATAACCAATATTCAACCAATCCAAATCACAATTAAATATATCCAAATCATACCAAGTAATCTACCTAATGATCTAATCAACATATTAACATAGGTATTTTACAAATACTTACAAACTCAATTCATTTAATTTCATTTAAACCAATTCAAATTTTATACCAAATTTCAACCTAAAATTTACATACATTGAATTGATTCATAGTTCAACCAAAATATACCATTTTATAATTCCAAAATAAATCACAAACTTATACATATAGCCAACTAATATCATCTTATATCATCACTTACAACCATTTACTAAAATAACATACATATGACCACCTAAGTACATGCCATTACCAAAAGAAATATACTTCACCATTTTGAGTTCGGGATTGACTTTGGTGCTGATTCGGCAATTTGACTTTAATCTAATCTACGCACAAAATTTATAATATTTATATATATTCAAACACACACAACCAAAAATCATTAAAACAAATAATCTATTTCTTAAACAATCATTTATAATACTTTCAATTCTCATCATTTGCTATTCAAATAACTTTTCTCAATAGGATTCACATATCATCTCATTATGTCGATAACTATATTATAAACCCATTGGTTCATACTTTTCAATTTCATAACTCTGTTCAATATCATAATCAATTCATATTTAAAATCATCCAATATCATTCATATTGTCAATTCATTGATTTACCCCTATTAACAAGACTCGGACATTGGCGGATACACGGATCCAACCAAAACACACCAATTTGGCACCGAGTGCATCATCGGATAATTCAAACTAATAATTTGGCACCTAGTGTTTCATTGGCCTTGTCGAAGTACATTGGTATGCAGTACCTCATCGAATTTATCTGAAGTAATAATATGACACCCAATGTCTCATCGACTCGTAGTCGAAGTATCCCTGAACACTTCCAATCCTATGGCATGCTAACTGTAAGCACTAAATTTTGCCCGGCTTAATTATGGGTTTATTTTTTAAAAAAAATTGAAAAATTAAAAAAAAAATTAATTTTTTTACATTTTAACCCCTAAACTTTCCTAAAATTACATTTTGGCCCCAAAACTTTTCAAAATTACATTTTTACCCTTATCTTTTTAAAATTACACTTCGACCCAACAGCTTTTATCAGATTTATAGCTCAATCCTTCCGTCGAAAATCTTCAAAATTTTATGGATTTCAAGACCCACCTCTCGATTTTTCTACCACCACCTAAGGGATGGCCTCCTTCCCCTAGCCACCTAACACCGCAAAAAACACACTATAAAAGGGGATTTTTCCCCAAAAATCAAGCCCCCAACATCCAAAAGAAAAAACCCACGAAAAAGAGAAAAAAGAAAGAAGAAGAAGAGAGAAGAAGAAGAAGAGAAGAGGGAGTAGGCCTCACACCACCGGGCAGAGGAGACTACGACCACTACGATGGAAGCGACTAGCAGGAGGAGGAGAAGAAGAAGAAGAAGAAAGGAGAAAAAGAAAGAAGAAGAAAGAAAGAAAGAAAGAAAAAGAGAAAAAAAGAAGAAAGAAAGAAAAAAGGAAAAAATAATAAAAATTTTATAATGGCCTGACCGACCGACCCACGACCCGACCCGACCAAGACCAAATTTCATCATAAAAAAAAACAAACAAAGAAAAAAAAAATCAGCCCAAAAGAAGTAGCCCAAGCAAAGAATTTCACTCCCCAAGCAAGAATAGCAGCCAAAGACAAGCCCACCAGCCCAAATTCAACAAAACCAAAGGTAGCAGCCAAAGAGAAAGAGAAAAAAAAAAAGAAAAAAAGAAAGAAGAAAAAGAAAGGAGAAAAAAGAAAAAGAAAGAAAAGGAGCCGAGTCGTAAATCATTCGATCAGCCGTAATTTTGGGCGTTTAATAATTTTCTTTACCCGCTTTTAATTTAATTTTTATTTTAATAATACCTTGTTTTCATATTATTAATATTTTTAGCATTTTTATTATATTTTATTTTATTTTAATTTTAATAATTTTAATAAATAAGGCAATGCATCAATTTTACACTAGTCGTTGATTTCATCGCTATGTTGGGTGAATATCATCGGTTCGTGTTAAATACGATACGCCCTTTTAAAAAATCAAAAAAAATCAAAAAAATAAAAAAAATTCGAGTTTCAAAACTTTTTGTGTTTCAGAAAATTTTCGTATTTTCAAAAAATTCATGTTTCAAAAAAAAAATTTTCTCGTGTTTTCAAAGTTCTCGTATTTTCAAAAAATTCATGTTTTTAAAACAAAAAAAATTATCGTGTTTTTAAAGTTTTCGTGTTTTCAAAATTTTCAGATTTTAAAATTTTCATATTTTCAAAATTTCGTGTTTCAAAAAAGAAATTCTCGTATTTTTAAAGTTGTCGATTTTAAAAAATTCGTGTTTTAAAAAATAATTTTCGCTTCAAAATTTTCGGTTTTCAAAATTTCATTTTTTTAAAAAATTCTTGTGTTTTAAAATTTCCGTGTTTCAAAAATTTCGTGTTTCCAAAAAAAATTGTGTTTCAAAAAAATTCTCGAGCCAGATTTCTAAAATTTTGTGTTTTCAAAATTTTGGGTTTTAAAAAATTTTCGTGTTTTCAAAATTCTCGGTTTTAAAAAATTTCTAGTCTTAAAATTCTCGCTTTTTTAAAAAAGATTTCGTGTCTCAATCGGATCACGATTAAATATTAAATTAAACTTGTATTTTGAAAATTAAGACAACGCGCTTAACGAGATACCAATTTTGGGTGTCGCGAGGGTGCTAATACCTTCCTCACAGAATCGACTCCCTAACTCTATTTTTCTCCGAATTTTGACGCAGACTTAAACCCAAATTTTTTTTAAGAAAATTCAAAAAATGATTTTTCTTTAAAAGAGGATTTATTAGGTGTCCGATCACACCTAGAAAAAGATCGGTGGCGACTCCCTTTGTAAATAAAATTGAAACTCTGCTTTCAAATTTTTAATAATTTCTCAATTAGCGCCAAGCAAATTTTAGGTCGCTATAGTCATGCGACTCCAATCGGGACATTTTTTGAGAGTCGAGTCCTGAATTAAATACGTGTTGTCAAAATTTTCAAAACTCTTGTTTAAATTAATACTTAGTCGTGATCCGTAAATTTCGTTTTTTGAAAAGTCATGCATTTGCATCATGTTGTAAATATTTTTTCTAACTTGTTTTATCTTTTTGTTTTTCAGCTCTAAGTTTTTACGGTTTTAGTTTTTTAGTTTTAAAATAAAAAATGAAAAGGTTTGTGAGTTTCTCCCCACACACTGTGTACTTGCATTTTTTGCATAACATGAGCTCTCTACCCGGGCTCCGTCCGCTTAAGTGGAAGTAAACGCTATGCCTTCGTGAGTTAATTCGCCCCTCCGACAAAGCTAGTGAATACTTCCGGTTACATATGACTTATGCTTTCGAGTTAACTTGTCCTCCGCATAGGCATAAGTAAATGTAATCCTCGAATTGAGCTCATGAGCCTATGATGGGCGATAACCGAGGTCTCAGTGATTAGCCTTAGTAGGCGACAGATGGACAATTCGAGTACCTTTTTAGAACCGAAACCGCATATAGTGAACCGTATGAGCCACCGATTAGAGCCATGTCGAACCTCCGTCTGCTAATAGTTACCAAAATAAGTACATGGGAGAAACACTTCTTACCTTTTATTTCTTTTACATTTATGCAAGCAAATCGGGTCCGCTTAATAATTTAGAGAGGGTAGATTATCCGATGAGCATGTGGGTAAGTTTATTTTGTAAATATGATGGGGTAAAAAAAAGTAGGTCGGGCTTTCACCAAAATGCAAAATTAAATATCTTAATTTGTTAGATTTTCCATAGTTTTTCTCCGCTTATATTTGTTGTAATTACTAACCAATGTTATTTGTCTTCATTTTTATTTTTCATCATGCATCATAGGCATCTTGTTAGGAAGGTGTTGATTAGAGATTGGTTGCCAAAACGGGTTTCGATGGAGGAGTCAATTACACAAGTAACCGAGAAAATGCCGTGGTTCGAGATCGGTCTTTGAAAACCCAGAAAGCAAAAGGAGATAGTTTAAAAGAAGGATGTATCTCCAATCTTCCCGAGCATGTGACCATGAATGTTCATCTGAATAACCTCGAAGACTTGACTAGGATCTGGAAACAGTGGGACTCAGACACTAGGGGCATCTTCACCGAAAAGTACGGGATATAGCTCACTTAATCGCCACAACATAGACGAACAATTGATTCAAGCCATGGTTCAATTCGGGACCCACTTATCAATGTTTTACTATCAACCGTGAAGATATGACTCACCATAGAAGAGTATACCGCCTTGCTTCAAGTTAACAATGCACAATTCAAAGAAGATATATGTGAAAGAGCCCAAACCAATGACCTTCAAGAAAAAGCTAATGAAGTTGACAGAATGGTCGATACATGGGCTGAAAAATGATAAAGAAAAGAACGAAGTCGCTTGTATTCCATGGTTTTCTACGAGACTTAGTTCAAAACCATCCAGATATTGTGAAGAGAGGGATCTGCTTGCTTTAGCCATTTACTTGATTAACTGCCTTCCCAAAAGTTCTTGGGCATATAGAAGTTATGTAGTCGATTTCTTTGAAAAGTTGAGGCAAGGAATCAACCCCATCCCAACTATCTTAGTGAGACTTTAGATCTCTAAATTGTTGTAGGAGAAAAGGGAAGGACGCTTTATCGGATGTGCACAGCTATTTAATGTTTGATTCGAGCCACTTTTGGAAAGTGGAGCGCACACCTCCACATGTTTTCAAAAACATTCGCCCATTGGAAGCTTACATTGAGAAAGATTGGTCAAGGATGTCACCGAACAAAGACTGGTTTCAGCTTTTCGTAACCTCCGCTACCAAGATATAACTTGGAGAGCACCATGGATCCGCCCTTCATTCTACTATACAAATGCGAAGCCAAGATTGAGTACCTTTACTCAAGTTATGGGAGGAGTTGGATATGCACCGTTAATGGTTCAAAGGTAGTTTGCTTCACGCATACGCTCATACCAACTACCAAGGATTAGCACACCGAAGTTTTTTTTACAGAGAAGGTTACATGAAAAAGTCCGAGATATCGCAAAGTCTTGGAAGGAAATCTACCTAATGGAGTTAGCTTTGTATGCCGATACTATCACTCAAGATTATGAAATATGGAGACAAAGACGAGTAAATAGTCAACAAACCTCACCAACGGATTATATTTTCCGTAATCCTTTCTCGTAAGAAATGCCGTCCAACTGAAATAGCAAGACATGAATTTGAACGTGAAAAGGCCACCATTACGGGATATTAGTTCTCTTCAAGAGGAAAATTACCAGCTGAAGATAGATGTTCAAATTGAAAAATCTAGAAACAAGAAAGTCCAGAAAGAAGCTGAGATCATGAGAGATGGTTTAAAGGGTCTTCATTTGGAAAATAAGAAATTAAGAGGCACCATAAAGAATAGCGGGCTGGGCAAATCATCGACGGAATGGAAGGAAGAATTAAGCAACATCAAAGGTGGATGGAATTCGGAGAGGGAAAGCAAAGAAGGAAGAGGAAAAGTTGCTCGTGCTATGATAGAGTTAAAGAAGAAGAATGTTGAATACTAAATGCTGCCTCAGAATTAATGACTAGTCATCCGAAAGGCCAAGAGCTAAGAAGAAAATATGAGATTTAGAAAATACGCCGCAAGCTCATCAAGCAACACTTGGATACTCTCCTAAAAGCCTTAGAAGAAAAGAATGGCCAAGATGATGTAGAGACATTCGTGCTTCACGAAAGAGCTCTCCAAGAAAAGATATGTATCTTGGCGGTTTGATTAATGAAATTGTAAGGCGGCTATGCAAATTGTACAATTATTAGATGAAGCGTAAGATCTTAGTTACCAATTCCCTCCGAGACAAGGATCAAACATGTCAGGATTCCTAGAACGAGTGAAAAAAACAAGGCGATGTGGCTAGAAAATTTGTGTAACTGTTAAATCAGAGACGGCAAAATGTTTTGTAATAGACTCTTTTGATTAATGAAATGCCTAAATATGGGGCTATCTTGAAATCAACACCAAATCCTTGCATATTTATTCATGATTAACATGTATTTTTCATTTATTCATTCATCCATTCATTGCATGTGCATATCACTCTAATCATTCATTGAGGCTAAAACCATACAATCCACAGTTGCAGAAAGAACAAGAAATGAGGTTTACAAGAGCCTCGTGTCGAGTTGGAATGGGAGCCCATAGCGATCCTTCTTTGTCGAAAACATTTACATCTCCGTGAATGATGTACCTGTATGCAGATAATTCACGAAGCCCATTGTTATTAATTGAAAGAGGCCTTCGAACGCCAAGATAAATGTTATTGACAAAGGGATGATGAAATTGAAGATGTTTCAATGATACGCCTTGTCCTCCCGGATTCATTTTAAACAATTAGACCACTGTGGATCTTCTTGTAGTTTCTAAGTCCTCCGAGTAATGCTCAATGTTAACTCTCTTTTGTGTGCCCCTAAGTAATAGTGGGATTCTTTGTAAGAGCTTATATTTGCTCTTTATCATTTAAATGAACATTAATGGAGATGCATTTTGTCATAGCCTTTTCATTCTTGTTAACTTCATAATTATTCCTTCTTCTCACAGCCTGTCCTTACATGTACATCATATCATGCCATAACATTATGTTTGTTTGGTTCTAATACTTTGATGCTCCTCTATAGTTTTTTTTCCATTCACCTTTCAGTGCTCAGATACCAACGACATGAACAATCCTGCTATAAGTCCCAAATCGATTTTGAGAAAGCTATTTGTTTAGGAGAATTCGTCGAGGAAAATGTCAAGATTATGTCTCATCTCCCGACTTACAAAGAATGATAGAACAAGAAGATAAACAGATCCTACCCCATCAAGAATCATGAGACAAGAACTTGGGAAATGAAGAAAGAGGCAAGAAGTGAAGATTGGGACCTTCATTTCGATAACACCAAACATGATTTGATCGCTTTGCTTCATGAGTATAAAGATGTATTTGCATGGTCGATCAAGATATGCCAGGTTGAACGAGGATGTAGTGGTTCATAGACTCCCACCGAAACCGTAATGCAAACCTATTCAATGTGTTTAGACTAATGAGACCGAAATGTCATAAAGATAAAAGAAGAAGTCAAGAAACAATTTGATGTCGGCTTCCTCCAAGTCTCCAAATACCCAGAATGGGTAGCTAACATAGTCCTAGTATTGAAGAAAGACGGCAAGGTACGAATGTGCGTGGATTATCGCGATCTGAATCGAGCAAGTCCTAAAGATAATTTTCTCTTGCCACACATCGATACGTTGGTGGATAACACAGCAAAACATTCATTGTTTTCTTTCATGGATAGATTTTGGGTTATAATCGATAAAGATGGCTCCCGAGGATATGGAGAAAACTACCTTCAGAACGATGTGGGGAACATTTTGCTACAAGGTGATGCCGCTCGGATTAAAGAATGCCGGGCAACATATCGTAGGCAATGGTGATGCTATTTCATGACATGATGCACAAAGAGATAAAAGTTTATGTTGATGATATGATTGCCAAATTTCGGGGAAAGAGAGCATATTGGGAACCTCAAGAAATTGTTCGAAAGACTAAGAAAGTTCCAAATTAAGCTTAATCCACCAAGTGTACGCTCGGGCTACCTCAAGAAAATTACTCGGGTTCATTGTTAGTGAGAGATGTATTGAGGTTGATCCAGATAAGATAAAAGCCATACAAGAATTACCACCTCCGCGATACACAAAAAGAAGTCGAGGATTTTAGGAGGTTGAACTACATCGCCGATTCATTGCTCAACTTACCAACCAAAGGTGACCCAATTTTTCAACTCCTTCAAAACATAATCCGGAGAGTGGAACGATGAGTGCCAAATGGCTTTTGACAAGATAAAACAAGATTTGTCTAACCTCCGGCTAGCACCGCCAACCTCGTAAGACCGTTAATATTATATCTACCGTGTTCAAAACTCAATGGGTTGCGATCGGGCAACATGATGAGTCAGAAAAGAAAACGGGCGATTTACTACCTCAGCAAGAAGTTCATGTAATATGAAGCAAAATACCCGCCAATTGAAAAATTCACAGTGCTTTGGTTTGGGTAGTTCAAGGCTCGCATAATATATGTTATATCACACGACGTGGTTAATTTCAAAGTTGGACCCAATAAAATACATGATGGAATCACCTGCACTTTCAGGAAGAATGGCACGATGGCAGATCCTACTATCAGAGTACGACATTGTATATGTAAGTCAAAAGTCGATAAAAGAGAGCGCGATAGCGGACTTCTTAGCAACTCGAACCACGGAGGAATATGAGCCTTTGAGATTTGATTTCCCAGACGAGGATTTGATGTGCATTGCGTAAAAGAGTGTGAGTCGTCAAAAGAGAAATCATGGAAGATGACCTTGATGGTGCATCGAATGCATTGGGGCATGGATTGGAGCAATTTTAGTGTCACCGAAGGAACCATTATCCACTCACCGCCAGATTAAATTTCTTCTGCATCAATAATGTAGCGTAATATGAGGCTTGCATCATGGGCCTTCGTGCGCTATTGAACTAAACATCAAAATCTTAAAAGTGTACGGGACTCGTGGTTGGTGATTTACCAAACCGTGGAGATTGGGAAGTGAGAGATTCAAATTGGTCAAATATCGCAATCTCGTATGAGCTGGTCAAAGAATTCAAAGAAGTGACTTTAACTACTTCCCACGAGAAGAAAACCAATTGGTTGATGCCTTGGCCACCCCGGCTTCAATGTTCAAAGCAAACAGAGAAACGAAAATAATGCCTCTCTAAATGAGCATATATGAGGTCCCCGCACATTATTTTAGCATTGAAAAGAGATGATGGATGGCCGTGGTTCTATGATATCTTAGAATATGTCAAGAATCAAAGGTATCCCGAGCAAGCAAATGAGAACGACAAAAGAACAATCAAGAATGGCGGTGGATTTGTCCTTGATGGGGATATCCTGCATAAAAGAGGAAAAGATCAAGTGCTTCTCGAGATGCGAGATTCTGTTGAAGCCGTAAAAATACTTGAAGATGTCCATGAAGGAATTTAGGGACGATGCCAATGGTTTCACCATGGCTGTGCAGATTATGAGACTCGGTTATTATCGGTCGACGATGGAAAGCGATCGCATTAGTTACGCATTTAAGGTGCCACAAATGTCAAATTTACTACGATAAAATTCATGCAAATTTCTTTGCCCTTCATGTCATGACTTCTCCATTGCCTTTTTCTATGTGGGCATGGATGTTATAGGCCAATTTTCCCAAAAGCTTCGAATGGACACCGATTTATTTTTGTGGTTATAGATTACTTCACAAAATAGGTAGAAACCGCTTCATTTGCTAATGTAACAAAGATCGCAGCTTGTGTTCTTAAAAAAGAAATCATATGTCGATACGGCTTGTTCGAGAGAATAATTTTAGATAACGCTTAAATCAACAACAAGATGATGAAAGAAGTGTGCGTAAGCAATTTCAAATAAAGCATCATAATTCCTCACCCTATCGCCCAAAGATGAACGGAGTAGTAGAAGCGCTAACAAAAACATTAAGAGGATTATTGGGAAAATGACCGAGACATATAAAGACCGCACGAAAAGCTACCATTCGCTTTGTATGCATATCACACATCTGTAAGGACATCTACGGAGCAACTCCTTTCTCTCTCGTCTATGGAATGGAAGTCGTACGCCCATTGAAGTTGAGATCCCTCTCACGAGTCTTAATGGAGTCGAAACTAGAAGAATCGAATGGGTTCAAGCTCGATATGACCAGCTAAATCTTATCGAAAAAACGCTGAAGGCAATCTGTCATGGATGATGTACCGAAGAGAATGATCACTACTCATGACAAGAAGGTGCGGCCAAGAGAATTTCGCGAGGGGAACTCAGACGAGAAAGATTCTCCCAATACAAAAAGACTTTCGAGGAAAATGGGCACCAAATTGGGAAGGGCCAGACGTCATAAAGAAGGCTTTCTCGGTGGAGCTTTGATTCTCACCGAGATGGATGGGAAGGAGTTACCTAATCCAAAGGAACTCGATGCCGTGAAAAGTACTATGCCTAAAAAAAGAGGAGAGATCAAGATAAAACCCAAAAGGCGCCTTGATAAAAAAAGGAAAAAAGAGAAACAAGATCAAGATAAAATCCTAAAAAGGCGCCTTGATAAAAAAAGGAAGAAAAAGATCAAGATGAAAACCTAAAAGGGCGCCTTGATAAAAAAAGAAGAAAAAAGATCAAGATGAAAACTCGAAGTATGCCTTGATAAACAAAAAGATTAGGATAAAACTCGAAAGGGCGCCCTAATGAAGGAGGGTCGACAAAAGGAGCAAGACGATTTGAACGGGAGTCATGTGGCGAGATTACAATATTTGAAGCATCCTTAAGCTCAAAATCTTCTACACAAGAAGCCGTGCTCAAAGAGATCCAGATGAAGAAATGTGGAGAAGTTCATGCTTGAATATCTAGAGCATTTGTGACAATTGAATCGCTTTCCTTTCTTTATAATGTTTTCTTTATTGAGCTTTTCCTTGTGAATTTTCTTTGCTTATCGCTTTCAAATAAATATGAATGTGAGGTATTTCTTTCGACCTACTTTCCTATTTTCATGCATCTCATGTGGTTCGCCTAAATGATAAATAGTGAAATGACATACTCTAAGCAAAAGGAATGTTGAGTATTACCCGGATGAGAATTTGGTAAGTGCAAGAGCCTCAAAGCAAGGACAAAGTTCAACAATGGGCAACAGGTGATACACAAGAAACACAGATTACTCGAGGATGGGTACAAAACCTGAAAGGGAAGTCAAGAATCAAGCAATGAATGCAAATCATCATGAGAGTCGAACGAAAAGAGATATATGGCAAACAAGCCCAAGGTGTATGGCATAATCATGTAGGCAAAAAGCATTTAAGACCAAACATGTGCATATCATGATAACATCATGCATGACATATACAGTATTCCAAGAAAGCAAAAGGTTTTGATGATAGTCAGATCAACCAAGGACAAGGAAGACATTCGAGTTCCACCAGATGATATGTTTTGAAATTCGATACTTTTAAAATTATTTTTAATTTCTATTTTTCAAAAAATCAACTCATATTATGAGAGGTGAGTTGAGCCTCAGTCACACGCCGAGGTATTTTCAATTTCGCTTTTTCAAAATCAACTCATATTATGAGAGGTGAGTTGAGCCTCAGTCACACGCCGAGGTATTTTTAATTTCGCTTTTTTAAAAAAATCAACTCATATTATGAGAGGTGAGTTGAGCCTCAGTCACACGCCGAGGTATTTTTCAATTTCGCTTTTCAAAATCAACTCATAATGCGAGAGGTGAGTTGAGCCTCAGTCACACGCCGAGGTATTTTCAATTTCTGCTTTTCAAAAATCAACTCATAATGCGAGAGGTGGGTTGAGCCTCAGTCATACCGAGGTATTTTCAATTTCGCTTTTCAAAAATCAACTCATAATGCGAGAGGTGAGTTGAGCCTCGGTCACACGCCGAGGTATTTTTCAATTTCGCTTTTCAAAAAATCAACTCATATTATGAGAGGTGAGTTGAGCCTCGGCCACACGCCGAGGTATTTTTCAATTTCTATTTTCAAAAATCAACTCATATTGCAGAGGTGAGTTGAGCCTCAGTCACACACTAAGGTATTTTCAATTTCGCTTTTCAAAATCAACTCATAATGCGAGAGGTGAGTTGAGCCTCGGTCACACGCCGAGGTATTTTCAATTTCTATTTTCAAAAATCAACTCATATTATGCGAGAGGTGAGTTGAGCCTCGTGTCACACGCCGAGGTGTTTTTCAATTTTCATTTTTCAAAATCAACTCATATCATGAGAGAGTGAGTTGAGCCTCAGTCACACGCCGAGGTATTTTTCAATTTCTGCTTTTCAAAAAATCAACTCATATTGTAGAGGTGAGTTGAGCCTCAGTCACACGCCGAGGTATTTTTTAATTTTCGCTTTTCAAAATCAACTCATATTATAGAGGTGAGTTGAGCCTCAGTCACACGCCGAGGTATTTTTAATTTTCGCTTTTCAAAATCAACTCATATTATGAGAGGTGAGTTGAGCCTCAGTCACACGAGGTATTTCTCAATTTTCGCTTTTTCAAAATCAACTCATATTATGCAGAGGTGAGTTGAGCCTCGTGTCACACGCCGAGGTATTTTTCAATTTCGCTTTTCAAAAAATCAACTCATATTGTAGAGGTGAGTTGAGCCTCAGTCACACGATGAGGTATTTTCAATTTCGCTTTTCAAAGATCAACTCATAATCCGAGAGGTGAGTTGAGCTTCAGTCACATGCCGAGCTATTTTCGATTGCTTTTCAATAAAGAATAAGGATTGGACAATCGAACAAAATTTAGTGTTTTAAGTCTTTGCTTTATCCCTCGCTTCACGTTGATGAGCAAAGAGGGCAACTGAAGCACTAAATTTTGCCCTATTAATTATGGGTTTATTTTTAAAAATTAAAAATTAAAAAAATAATTTTTTACATTTTAACCCCTAAACTCTCCTAAAATTACATTTTGGCCCCAAAACTTTTCAAAATTACATTTTAACCCTTTATCTTTCTTAAAATTACACTTCAACCCCAACAGCTTTTATCAGATTTACGCTTCTGTCCTTCCGTAAAATCTCCAAAATCCGACGAATTTCGTGCACCGACTTCCGATTTTCCACCACCACTTAAGGGATGGCCTCCTTCCCTAGCCACCTAACACCGCAAAAACACACTATAAAAGGGATTTTTCCCAAAAATCAAGCCCCAACATCCAAAAGAAAAACCCACGAAAAGAGAAAAAAAAGAAAGAAGAAGAAGAGAGAAGAAGAAGAGAAGAGGGAGTAGGCGCGACCACCAAGGGAGGAGACGGCGACCACTACGACGACAATGACAAGCAAGAGGAGAGAAGAAGAAGAAGAAGAAAGGAGAAAAAAGAAAGAAGAAGAAAGAAAGAAAGAAAGAAAAAGAGAAAAAAGAAGAAAAAAGAAAGAAAAAAGGAAAAAATAATAATAAAATTTTATAATGGCCTGATCGACCACCCACGACCGACCCGACCCAAGACCAAATTTCATCATAAAAAAAAAAAAAACAAAGAAAAAAAAAAATTTCAAAGAAGCAATTCAAGCAGAATTTCACTCCCCAAGAAGAATAGCAGCCAAGACAAGCCCACTAGGCCCAAATTCAATGTTTCCCAAAGGTAGCAGCCAAAGAGAAAGAGAAAAAGAAAAAGAAAAAAAAGAAAGAAGAAAAAGAAAGGAGAAAAAAGAAAAAGAAAGAAAAAGGAGTCGAGTCGTAAATCATTAGATCAGTCTGTAATTTTGGGCGCTTGTAATTTTTCTTTACCCGCTTTTAATTTAATTTTATTTTAATAATACCTTGTTTTCATATTATTAATATTTTTAGCATTTTTATTAGATTATATTTTATTTTTAATTTTAATAATTTTAATAAATAAGGCAACGATCAATTTTACACTAGTCATTGATTTCATCGCTATGTTGGGTGAATATCATCGGTTCGTGTTAAATACGATACGCCCTTTTAAAAAAAATCAAAAAAATAAAAAAATAAAAAAAATTTCGAGTTTCAAAACTTTTTGTGTTTCAAAAATTTTCAGATTTTCAAAAAATTCATGTTTCAAAAAAATTTTCTCGTTTTCAAAGTTCTCGATTTTCAAAAATTCATGTTTTTAAAACAAAAAAATTCTCGTGTTTTTAAAGTTTTCGTGTTTCAAAAATTTTCATATTTTAAAATTTTCATATTTTCAAAAATTTCGTGTTTCAAAAAAGAAATTCCAGATTTTTAAAGTTGTCGATTTTTAAAAATTCGTGTTTAAAAAAATAATTTTCGCTTTCAAAATTTTTGGTTTTCAAAATTTCATGTTTTTTTTAAAAAATTTTGTGTTTTAAAATTTCCGTGTTTTCAAAAATTTCGTGTTTCCAAAAAAAAATTTTGTTTCAAAAAATTCTCAGAGTTTTCAGATTTCTAAAATTTTGTGTTTTCAAAATTTTTGGTTTTAAAAAATTTTGTGTTTTCAAAATTCTCGGTTTTAAAAAATTTCTAGTATTAAAATTCTCGCTTTTTAAAAAAGATTTCGTGTCTCAATCGGATCACGATTAAATATTAAATTAAACTTGTATTTTGAAAATTAAGACAACGCGCTTAACGAGATACCAATTTTGGGCGTCATGAGGTGCTAATACCTTCCTCACAGAATCGACTCTAACTCTATTTTTTCTCCGAAATTTTGACGCAGACTTAAACTCAAATTTTTTAAGAAAATTCAAAAAATGATTTTTCTTTAAAAGAGGATTTATTAGGTGTCCGATCACACCTAGAAAAAGATCGTATGCGACTCCTTTTGTAAATAAAATTGAAACTCTGCTTTTCAAATTTTAATAATTTTCTCAATTAGCTACAAGCAAATTTTAGGTCGCTACACTAACTATATCCCATTCAAATTTTATACGCTTAATAGGGTTTTCAAATCACTTTTTAATTTCCAATCAATACACATTTCAATAATCACATATGCTCACATTTCAATTCAATTCAATTCAATACTCACCTCTATTTCACTTCCCATATATATATATATAACAAATACAACAATTAAAAATTAGCTTCGATTTTAGAAATACAAACCAGAATTATCGAGCTACTCCTCGTTAACTTTGTCTTTTCCTTTCCTAGCTGAAGTCTCCGGCCCAACGTTAGCTCTGGAATTTAAAATAATTGAAAATCATCAATACAACACAATTTAACATTAAATATTTCAATGTATAAACAACTTTTGTCTAAATTCCAATTTAGTCATTAACCAATACTAACTTTATTTATACAAAACTAATTCCATATCTTTATTAAATTTTTACTTTAAACTAATTTCAATTCTTAATTTCATCATAAAACCCTAATGTTAAAATTCTTTCAATTTAGTCCCTATTACTAAAAACTTATGATTTATTTTACAATTCAATCTTTATTCAATTCTAGCTTGAAATTCTATCAATTTAACTCCTAATTCTTCAATTAATTCAACATAAACTTCATCTAAAAATCAACTAACTTACAAAATTTCTACATAAATCAAGTAGTATTTTATTCTAAAATTCCAAAACATCAAAATTACAAGAAAATAGGCTAAATTGACTTACCAATTAAACTTCAAACCTTAAAACCCTAATTTTTCCCCTTTTTTCTTTCTTTTTCTTTCTTTCTTTCCTTCTCTGCTTTTCGCTTTCTTACTTTATTCTTTTTAATTCTTTTCTATCTTTTATTTCTTTTATTCCTTTTATTTAATTTATGTTTTATTATATTATATTATATTATATTAACTTAATAATTATTTCTTAAATTATAAGTAAATACATGTATTTTTTTGTTGTTGATAAAAATGACTTAACCGGTCACAATCAATTTATTGCATCTTTCAAAATTAACTCATGGATCTCCATAGGATAATCCACATTAAAAACCATATTACAATTTTTATCCTTAGCCAGTTTACAAAGCTGGTCCGCAATTCTACTACAGCATCTAGGAGCCTAGTTAAAAATAAAAGTTTGAAGGAAATAGGTCTGCTTATGCAAAAGTCGCATACAATGGCCACTCAACACTCATATCTTTGTTCAGAATCCCCGTCCTGCCCCTAAGCACAAAACCATCGGCATCCCTAGCCACTAAGCCGAAACACATTTGTTTACTAAAGACAGTGGCGTCGAAGTTGATTTTAACCACCCCCGAAAGTTGGTTTCTTCCAGACTATTCCTGCTCTCGTTCTCGGCAACATCGATTCCTCCACCAGGTTATATATTCGAAAGTCATGGCTTAAAGACACTGCTCTTTCCCAGATGACATTGGCATCTTCTTCAACCCCCTGGAAGATGTGGTTGTTCCTGCTATTCCATATATTCCAAAGGACTGTGATGAAGTCAGAGACAGCAGTTTTGTCCAAGACACGAGCCACTTTTTAATATAGTCGATGTAGCAAGAAAAGTTTTCATTAAGGAGTCTGTTGTTGAACCCCCCGAACTCCAACACTGCCCTTGTCTTTGGACAATCCTTTATCGCATGGATAAGGGTTTCCTTCTCATTCCCACATCTCGGGCAAGTATTGTTGAAACCACTACGGATGCTAGCAATTTTGTCATACTTGGGGAGAATCTCATGACCCAGTCTCCAGCAGAAAATATGAATTTTAGGTAAATTTTTCAATTTCCATATAAATCTCCATAATATCATGTGTGGACCATACCCAACCTGCATAAGGATCAGCCAGGAATAGGCAGACTTAGAGGAGAAGAAACCGTGTGGATTGTGGAACCAAATACGTTTGTTGTCAAGGCCATTATGGAGAATGGGCAATTTGCAAATTTGATCCCTCATGCTTTCACCATAGAGCTCCAAAATCCTTTTCTCCTTTCATCCATCTTTGCGCTCAGTTAAAAGCTCAGCCACCTTTTTTTGGTTTACTAGCCTTCTCTCAATATTAATAGACAAACCTGACAGCCTCTCAAAGCCCCAATTGTCAATCCATATATTAATGCTTCTTCCATTACCCACATTCCATCCAAAGCCCTGATGTAGGATGCTAGCAGCCTTGGCTATACTTTGCCATGTGTATGACGCCTAACAATATTTTTGGGGTGAAAAACATCCCCATCCGAAAAATATTTCAAGCAAAGCACCCTATAACACAGGGTATTCCTATAGTTGATGAGGCGCCAAACTTGCCTACCCAAGAGAGCCACATTAAAGAGCTAAAGATCCCTAAAGCCGAGACCCTCTACGCCTTTAGGGTGATACATCCGATCCCAATCCAACATATGCCAGCCCCTTTTGTTTTCTCCACCCCCACCAACACTGACTCATCATAGATTGAATCTCCTCAAGCACTCCTTTTGGAGCCAAAAACACCGAAAAAGCATAAGTAGGGATCGATTGGAGAATCGATTTTAAGAAAATCTCCTTTCCCTCATTAGACAAAAGCCACTTTGACCAGCTGTTAATTCTACAAGCAATGCGATCCAGAATATTCTTAAAAGCGCTAGATTTCTTCTTGCCAACAGGAATAGGGAGCCCAAGATAGCCGTCCAGGTTATCGACCACCTTCAAATTAAGAAGACCACTCGTAGTTGCCTGCTGGGATATAAGGGTGTTAGGGTTGAAGCACACCATTAATTTTTCCAGATTAATGTTTTGGCCAGACATCTTTTTGAATTTATCCAAGATCTGCGTGAAAGCTTCCACCTCACTCCGTTTACTCCTAACAAACAAAAAAGCATCATCAGCAAAAAAAGATGGTTGATTCTAGGACCACTCCTACTTGCACGAATACTCTTAATCTTATTATTCTCTTGGGCATTTATCAACATGCGAGAGAAGACATCCATACAAAAGAGAAAAAGGTAAGGGGATAAAGGGTCCCCTTGGCGGAGACCCCTCTTTGGGGTAATGACTTCAGTAAGGCGCATTTACATTTGACTCTGTATCTGACTGTACGCACACAGTTCATAATTTTCTTAACCCAATCACTAGAAAAACCAGTTTTTAATAGAACTTTCTCCAAAAAAACACTACTCTACCCAATCATAAACTTTGCTCATATCGAGCTTAATCACACATCCTTTGTTTGGACCATTTTGAGAGTTGCAAAGATAATGCATGAGCTTATGTGCAATTAACTTGTTATCGTGAATCATCTTACCAGGTATAAAGGCACTTTGGTTTGGCTGATGCACATGGGAAGGACCTCTTTAAGGCGGTTCGCTAGGACTTTCGAAATGATCTTATAGACTGCCTTACACAAACTTATTGAACGAAAGTTAGTCATCTCACAAGGGTTCGCAATCTTAAGGATCATAACCAATAAAGTTTCATTAATACTATTAACATCATTGGTTCCCTTCAAGGTGTCATGACATAGCCTTAAGATATCCTCACCCACGGTCTGCCAATGTTCTTTAAAAAAAACTCCCAAAAAGCCTATCAATTCCTGGAGCTTTCTTCTGGTCTATTTGTTTAAAAGCAGTCAGAATCTCAGCGTCAGTGAACTCTCTATTAAGACTCATGTTTATACTATTAATGATGCACTTCGGGACATAATGCAAGTCAACCTCCCCATCAGGCTCGATAGTAGATTTAAAAAGGTCATTGAAATAATTCCATGCAATGGTACATATCTCACTCTTGTCTTCATACCACATCCCATGCAAATCTTTTAATCTCTCTATGCTATTCTTCTTCTTACAGCTCATAGCCCGTATGTAGAAATAACAGATATTTCTATCCCCTTCTCTCAGCCACTGAATACGGGCCTTTTGCGCCTAGTATTTTTCTTCCACTTTATACAAGTGCCCCAATTTTCCACGCACAGACTTGAAGAGCTTCATCGATCTCTCGCTGATAGGCCCATCCATAAGGTTTCCAATCTTTTTTTCCAAACCATTAAGTTTAACCCTCATTCTTTTATACATATGATATTGCCAGGGTCCAAGATTCTTCTGGACATCCTCCATTTTATCCAGAATATTTCTCTCTTTATTAGACCAAATGCTAGTGATAATTTCCTTAATCTCCTACTCCTTAGCCCAACATATATCATATCTAAACCAAGTTATGGGATCACTGCATTTCTCCTCTACCTTTCTACCAATAGTATTCATAAGGATAACATCATGATCAGACTTGGATTGGCGCACAACCTTTGTATCAAGGAAATGCATTTTTTCAATCACATCCTCTGAAATAAGAAACTCAAGTCTTTCCTTAACAAGGTCGGGCCCCTCCCTGTTATTACTCCAAGTGAACCAACCGGTTCTAGTTTTAACATCTACCAAGGACATCTCCTCCAGGATCTCACAAAACTCATTCATTAAATTTTTTGATTTTCACTGACCTCTTTTCTTTTCAGCATTATTGAGAAGCATTGAAATTGCCTCCCACAATCCAACCTTCCCTAACAGTTTTTTTCACCCTTCTAAGCATATCCCACGAATGTTTCCTTAAATTTGGATCAGCTTGACCGTAGAAACCAGTGAACCTAAACACCTCACCATCATCTAATTTAACCAGAGAGTCAACATGATATTTTGAATAATTCTAGATCGTGACCTTAACACCCTTCTTCCACATCAACGCCAGCCCACCACTCCTCCCTTCCGCACTAACAGTCATACATCCCTCCATTCTGCATCTATAGCTGATACGAGATAGGCAGTTAGAGTAAATCTTAGTTTCACATAAAAACACAATATCAGGGGAATTATCAACAAGAAGTTGCTTTAATTCACGAACTATCGCAGGGTTATCAATCCCCCGACAGTTCCAACAGAAGGCCTTTATTGCTTTTGGCCGGGCTGGTCGCCAGCCACCGCCATAAAGGGTAAAGTAATATCCAACAATATTCTCTTAGCGATTTTTGTAGGGTTCTCGTCAATATTGTCTCCGCTCAGTCCCCTTTTGTCTCTTTCTTTTGCTTTTAAAACGTCCCATTCCATTACATGTTGATTTATGAAGTCTTTTTTCCACTAGAGAGGTAGACATAGAGCCCTCATCACATTTCTCCTTTTTGCCTTTTTGAGCTATTTTCCCACTTTCCTCCCTCGTATCTGATTTGCTTTCCTCTTTCTTCAGACTCTATGGGTTTTATCGTCATCACATCTACCCCATTTTGCCCTATTCTCTGACCTTGATTCGGGGGAACAAATGCAGCCCTTATCCAGCTATCGTATTGGAGGCTCGACTCATTTGCTTCATAGCTTACCGTACCATATTGACAATTCTTCATGGTATGTCCGATCAAGCCACATGAGTAACAATAATCTGGTAACCTCTAGTACTTCATGGCACATATTATCTCAAACCTGTCTCTATCCACTAGCTTTACAATCCTCCTCAAAGGTTTCGAGATATTGATTTTCACTTTTATCTTAATAAACTCTGTCCACCCTCCATTTCTATCCTTCCAGTCAATTGCCACCAATTCACCTATTGCCTTTCCCACATCAAGAATAGTTTGGCGATCCATTAGCTCCAATGGTATGTTAAAGACCCTTATCCAGAAAGGAGACATATTAAACTCGTAGGTATCAATGGCTTTTCCTTCAACAAAGGACATCATTAAAATAAATAGTTATCAAAAAGCCAGGGCATAAGGTTGAGGATTCTACTCCTATCCTCTAAGCATCCAAACTTAACGATGACTGCCTCATGGTTCAACGCTACAAAGTTTACGTCTTCTTTGGTAAACCATAGCGATCTAAAGACCCTATACATCGCCTCCCTGTTTGGTTTTTCTATCGCCATTATTTTACCCACAGCCCATGATTCAAAACCTAGAAATTTTTTTCGGTCTTTTGACCGAAAAACCCTGATAGATTCTTTATCCGAGAACTTTAACCTTTCAAGTAACACATTTATATCATCCGCCATCGTAGCTTTATCATTTTCAGGTCTCTCTTCTATTGTGCAACAAATTTACGCAATCCCTACCTCCACACAAAGGCCAAGGCTCCAAACTCGTAGAAACTTAGCGAAACAGAAAGACGTAGAGAAGAAAAACAAACCAATGATAGTATAGAAAAAGAAAGACAAAGTTTACAAGAACCTACTTCAGAGACCAACCCAGATAGAAATGAAATTGAAAAGAAAGCAAAATAGAAAAGCAGAAAACTGACTAAAAAAACAAAAGCTAATGACGGAATAAGAAACAAAGAAACGGGTGTAAAGAAACTAGAAACAGGACAATCACCTTACACCACATACAAAAAGAAAGAAAATAAGAAAGCTAATCGCCAGAAGAATAAGAAACGAGATAGAGCAACAAAAAACGACAAAAGCTAGATAAAGAAGACTACGAAAAGGGTCTTGAGGCAAAAAGCCTAAAGCACCTTCAAGACGTGCATGAGTGCAATAAACCAAAGTAAAAAAATTGAGACCTTAAAACATGCAGAGTTACGTAGAAGAAAGTGATCAAAAAATTGAAATTATTATTAGACCACCAAAAGTCCATTAATAAAGCGGCCGATTTCCAAGAAAAATCATGCAGAAAATCATACGTAAAGAAACCAAAGAAACAATAAAAAAATTCAATAAAATAAAAGGAAAGATTCAAGAAAATTAGGTAAGACACCACCAAACCCGAGGAGCACTTGACGCATGTAACGTTCCAAAAGCTGAGATTGACAAGACCCTTCATGTCAAATCGCCAGCCAGCAAGAAAGAGAGATCCAAAACAAAAGCTAAAGAAAAAAATTACACTACCAACACCACTAATCAAAAAAGACAGAAAACAATCAAAAATTCATAAATCCCAACCACCATTACACCCAAAACACCACCCCGAACTGCCATAAATTCAAAAGAATAAGGCAGACACACAATAGGTGATGGAAGAAAGATAAGAGGATGGAAAAGGATAAAGTTTTAATTGCATACAAACTACTAGTAAATACATGTATTTATTACAAATGTATGTATATTATATTATTTAATACACATGTATTTTATTTTACCACACACGTGGCACCTATGGCTTAATTCAAATTTAGTCCTTCAACTTTTCTTGATTCTATAATTCAACTTTTACCCTATATTCAATCTAGTCCTTACACTAAATTAACCATAATTCAAGCTAATTCACCTATCCAAAATCTAATTAACCACACAATTAACTTCGTAAATATTTTTAATAAATATTTACGAATCTATTTTATGAAAATAGTGACCCAAAATGTACTTTTTCGATACCTGTAAATTTTGGGTCGTAGTTTGTGACTTAGAGTCTACTCTCTAAGCAAACCGAGGGTTCGAGAATAGCAAAGAATATCTGTTAGTTGAAAGTCGAGAAACGACCAGGATTACTAAATCAAAAATACAAATAATAATTTGATAAAATTTATTACTATAAATAACATAAATGTAACACCCCCAAACCCGGCCCATGCGTTTCAACCAGATCTGGTATGCTACGAGTTGTACATTGAAAACTTTTGCTTTGTTCGCTATGGAAATCGCAAGTCAATTGGACATTATTTGGATAAATAAGTGACATTTTAAAATTTAAAATCCCTTGTATTACTATTGTTAAGTATAAATAAACCTTATCATGAATTCATAAGTTGCATAACATTGAAAACTTCTTAGTTGAATAAAACAAGGGGCCTTATTACATAAATAAAATAAAATAAAATTTAAAGAAATCCCAAAAATAATTAGTAGAAATAAAACTTGATGGCCCTCGAGTCCGTCCTCGCCCCATGTCCACGATCTACCGCTCATCCGAAAAGTAGAAAAAGGAAAGCGTGAGTCACCAAGACTCAGTGTATAAATCTCAAAACACACAACGACCCGAGCCCATTAAACACATTATGGGCCCCGCCCATACATGAAGGTAACAATCATAATCACATGGTAAATGATAAATAATGAATAACCCAACCCATCCTAGGTTTCCATCCTCTACACACCAACCCGTACCAACCATCACACCTTGGAAATTTTTACAATCAACCCTCCATCCGCTACACATCAAAACGATAGCTGCACTGCCTATTCCTATTAATTAGGAATCATTGTATGTGGCATAGCCACCGATCACTATGTGACCTAACATTTGTATATGTAGGATTTCCACCACCGATCACTAAATGATCTATCATGCACTTCCCCTTCAATATCATATTCCCACCCCATGCATACACATAAAGAAAATATCATGCGACCATAAATATTTTCCGATACACATAGGAGTTCTACGCCACGCACTGCATCCTTGCCTAACCCTTTTAGGTTCCATTCAACTGCCTATACAAATTTCATTTTGACTTTTAAGTCGATAACATATATATAGTCATACATACAGTTTATTAGTGTGTTAGATATCTACACACCGACATGATAAGATAATGCTTTCTATGTCGACGCTATCCTTAGTCGACACTCATCGCTATCTGCCTAAGGTGTTGTTTAGAAGTTCGGTCCACAACCAAGTGGCCAATCTCGAATGGCGATATTGCTCTTTTCTTAAACTTAGGTATTTTCTCATTTGCCTGATCCATATTTAATTTCATCACAATATTTAATCATTAATTTAATTCTCATTATAACCTTAAGATCTTGCATATAATGATCAAATCTAATAGAAATCTAGGGAAATATTCTTACCTTAAAAATCTCGAAAGTGGAGACTAGCTATTTTCGACTTTTCGATCTAATTGACCAAGCTTCCTTCAAATCCCAAATTGTCGCCCATCATAAAACCATTAAACTATTAGCTTTCGCTTTTGCCTTTCAAAAATCGGGAATAGATCATGAGAACTAATCAAAATTGACACTTACCTTAGCATAAGAGATTCGACTAGCACTAGAAAGAGGATTCGGTAATGCCAATTGAAGATTTAAATGCCGAAAGTATAGAACTAGTTCTCAAATAAGATTAATAAAAGAGAAGACTATGGATGCTTCGGCTTTTTAGAGAAATAGGCACAAGGAGGAAAAAGTGGAGAAGAGTTTTGGCTTTTGAAGAAATTGGAGAAAAGAAATTGGAGAGGGAGAGGCTAAGGAATTTCAAAGACAATGGGAGAAGAAATTAGGGTTTTAATGTCGAATCAAGGAGCTATCCCCTATTTATAGATATTTCAGACCCATCGCTAAAAATCAAAATGCCCTTAAATTCAAGCTAAAAGAGAGGGAAAATTCGGCACCCTCTTTGCCATGCAGTAGCCAAATTCTACATTCCTCTAGGCAGTGGATTTTCGGCCATCACCTCCCTTGTAGATAAGCTCCTAACTTTTCTCATTTTTATCTACTATTTTATCAATTATAAAATCCATCTAAATCTTTCTATTTTTGAGCCTTATAGCCGTCCACCTCATCAAATCTTAATGCCTAAATTTAACTCACTTAAATTAATAGATGTTTTATTAAACTTAAATTTTGGGCCCCTAACTCCTTGTGTGTGGCGTCACTCCTTACTTCATTTGAGGTACCAAAAATAGCCCTAAAAACATGGGCTCCTTGCGACCAAAACTTGGGCCTCTTTTATTGTTAATGACGCCACCTTAAAATAATTCAATCAAGGCTTTTGCCTAATCCTAAACCCAATTTTGAACCCCTATCACTTAAATTAACAAATTAAACATATCCCCACACTAAATGCATAGGCCCATAAATTTAGGATGTTACGCTTCTACCCTTAAAGAAATTTCATCCTCGAAATTTCCAATTAACTAGTAATCAAACTACCTAAGTCTCACTAATATGCTTTCACTGCAATCTTATTCTAAAGCCAAAATAAACACTTAGTATACTATGGTAGGTACGCACGATATTCACATCTAGAACGCCCTCGTCCCCTTGGCGACGTGTCGCATGGACCAAGGTCGGGTCATTTCGCCAAGATAGCTCGCACCACTCACGACCATGTCCTCGTGCCATTGCCACCATTGACTTGACCACGGCCCTTGGTGGTTGTTGACCTTCTCTTCCGACGGTGCATTCTTTTGACCAGGCCCTTTACACCTGCTGTCATGGATAGTTTCTAACTTGGTGATCCGTAGATCCACACCTAAAACACTTCCCAAAGGCTCGCTTAACACTCACCGGTATGGAACTTACCACATCGAGCACACTTTTGTGTCCGGTTAGCGAGTGTGTCTTTCATCCTGCTTCAATTCGCCTAACCTAAGTCTTTTTAAGTTTTCCCAACTGCCCCTGACGATTCAAAATTCCTCTTACTTCCATTCCTATCTCTATCCCGATTCGCTTTCTCATTCCGCTTTACCTCCTCACTATCTTAGCCTTTTCCACAAGCACAAGAATTCTCTCCCACTGGGGCTATCAAAACACGCAAGTCATCCCTCAGGCCATCTTTGAACCTAACACAACGTTCATGCTCTGTGGCTACCATCCCACGAGCATAATGACTAAAGCATAAGAATTCAGCTTCATACGCAGCCACTGACCTACTTCCTTGAACCAGATTCAGAAATGCTCGGTGCTGCGCATCCACATAACTCGATCAAATATACTTATTCTGAAACGCCGTCTTAAAGAAATCCTGTGATACGGTCACCACCTGCACCATCCTTAACCGTAAGCCACCATTGATAGGCTTTATCCTCGTGAGGATACAACCCTTTCAACTTTTCCTCCTCATTGAAATCCAAATCATCCATTATTCGTTCTACCGCCTCAACCAATACTCACCGAACTTGGGGCTACCTTAGAAATTCCCCTAAGCACTTCGCCCCATTGGCCCTAAGTCGCTCCCAAGATGATTTTCGCCCCGTGCAATGCCTACTCCAGCAACCCTCTCTAAAACCCTCAACATCGCTTGAGATACAGCATCATCTCCGGCCGTATGATCCTGACATTCGACCTCTTCAGCTGGCATTTCATTTCTCGACCGTGGCGGATCCTCGCTGGTTCTGACAGAGTCATCCTACCCCTACCACGACCACGTGGCGGACGTCCTCGACCCCTTGTACTCATTCTACCGGTTCGCATTTATCTGATTATAAATTTTATGAATTAGTAGTTTTTGTAACACCCCTTACCCGAGACCGTTGCCGGAGTCGAGCACGAGGCATTACTAAACTTACTGAT
Organism: Gossypium rotundifolium; assembly: GCA_025506655.1. NCBI lineage: Eukaryota > Viridiplantae > Streptophyta > Magnoliopsida > Malvales > Malvaceae > Gossypium > Gossypium rotundifolium. Next base: position 168,545,719 of record CP106733.1, read on the forward strand.
TTGGGGCATAAAAATTGAAACTGTCCATCTGCGTCATGTTAAGTAAATCAATTATAACTTGAGTTACGAAACTCAAAATCTAGATCCGTAAATTTTTCCTGAAACTAGACTCATATATATTCTTACTATAATTTTTCCAGAATTTTTGGTGTGGCCAATTAGTACAGTTTATTAGTTAAAGTCTCTCCTGTTACACAGACCGACAGTTCTCAATTCTCTGTACTAAAAATCAATTATCTCATAATATACAACTACCTACACCTTTTTTTTTTTTTTTATAAAAATAGACTCAATAAGCTTTAATTCTATATCTCATGGCCAACATAATTTCATTTCTACTAGTTTTGGTGATTTTTCAAAATCACGTCACTGCTGTTGTCCAAACTGTTCCCCTGCATATAATTACATAATTTCTTTAAAATAACTATCAACTAGGCATTTCATAGCATCCAAAACATGTTCTTAATTAACCATTTTAATGGCTAATCATTACCAAACATTTACAAGCCAATCTTAAGCCATATCATAAGAACATACACACAAAATGGCTAAGTCCCTATACATGCCATAACTTAAAACATTCGAGTCACAAAATACCAATATAATCCTTTGATAGTGCGTAACGATCTCCGACATCTCTGTGATTCCCGAGTTGGCTTGTAATACTATAAAAAAATTAAAGAATGGGAGTAAGCATAAAGCTTACTAAGTTTACATGTAAATAAATAACAACATTCTTAATCAATTATCTTATTCTTTTCTTATCAAGATCACTTAAGCTTTTAACTCATTATACTTAAACTTGTATTCTTACCGCACTTTTAAACATGAATTTGCCTTATCTTACCTTTTTAGCTTGAACTTGTCTTACCTTTACTTTGGTATACTCTTTAAATTTTCCCGTTGAACCACTTGGAATACTAAGGATACGCTGGTACCTTTCCTTATGAAACTTAACCATTGCCATGTCTTGACATGGTCTTACGTGGTATCCTTGCCTTATGAACTCACCAATGCCATACCTTGGCATGGTCTTACATGGACCTTTGCCTTATAGTAACATATCAATGCCATGTCTTGACATGGTCTTACATGATTTCCTTAAACCCTAATGTCATGACATTTGTATCCTACACATTCTTAAGGTTCAACCTAACTTTCGAGATAACTTTCGAGATAACTTTCCGTTAATTCATACTTGAGTCTTTAAATAATAAATTTATAGAATAAATATGTAAATATTGGAATTTAACAGTATTAAATGTAAAATAATAGAATATTGCATTTATTTATCAGAACTTACTTCAAACAAAATACGATCAACTATATCGATTTAGTCCTCTATCTTTTCTTTCCTTGATCTAACTCGATTTCGTTCTTCTTGATCTATAATAGAAAATTTAGCTTATTTAATACTCACATTCATCAAAACAGTCCTTAACTCTTAACTTTGGCAAAATTATAATTTTACCCTTAAACTTTTACATATTTACACATTTTCCCCAAAGCTCGAAAATTAAAATTTATCCCTTATTCTTATGTTTTATGACATGCTGATCATTTTTCCCTTCTATGGAAACATCAAATTCTCACTCTAACTTGTACTTATGAACATTAGGTATTTTTATCGATTAAGCCGCTTTTACTGCTTTCACTTAAAATCACTTAGCAAAAGTTGTTTAACATAATTTTATACTTCATATTCTATCATAAAACATCAAAATAAACATATTTCACCTATGGGTATTTTTTCAAATATGAACCCTAGCATGAATTATTGATAGAATAAGCTAAATCGAGCTACGGGCTTCAAAATGTAAAGAACATTAAAACGAGGCTTGGAATCACTTACTATGGACCTTGGAAGCTTGAAACAAACCCTAGCTATGGTGACCACTTGAAAATTCGGCCTAATGAAGAAGATGAGCATATTTTGTCATCTTTTTCCCTTTTAATTCCTTTTTATTACCAAATGACTAAATTACCTTTCATTAAAAACTTTGGTTCTTTCTACCTATATATGTCCATTTTGTCCATGAAAATATAATGGTCTAATTACCATTTAAGGACTCCTACTTAAACCCCATTTCAATCAAGTACTCTATAAATTAGAACCCCTATTTAGTAACTTTTGCAAACAAGTCCTAATAGGCAATTTAAGCATGAAATTAATAAAATTTCTTATCAATACTCTAACACATGTATTTAATCACTCAATAAATCATAATAATTAATCATAATAAACTTTTATAGCTTGGATTCATGGTTTCGCAACCACTATTCCGCTTAGGCCCTATTTTGGGATGTTACATTTCTCCCTTTAGGATTTTGTCCCCAAAATCTTACTTGTAAAGAGGTTTGGTATCTGTTTGATAATCTCTTCGGCTCCCATGTAGCCTCTTCTATCTTATGCCTATTCCATAATACTTTCATAAGTGCAATACTTTTGTTCCTTAATTGCTTAACCTCCCGAGCTAGAATTTTACCAATTCCTCACCGTAAGTCATATCTCGCTCAATCTCAACCTCTGTCTCTCGCGAAATTACATGCGATCGATCTGAACGATAATGACGTAGCATAGACACATGAAAGACATTATGAATCTTCTAACTCAATCGACAATGCTAACCGATATGCCAATGGCCCAACTCTCTCGATCACCTCAAACGGTCCAATAAAACGGGACTTAATTTGCCTTTCTTGCCAAATCGAGAACTTTTTCCAAGGGATACTTTCAAGAATACCTCGTCACCAACTTGAAATTCAATTTCTTTTCTTTTCAAATCTACATAAGATTTCGCTCATCCGTCGCTTTCAAGCAATCTCGATGACTTTTACTTTCTCTTCTTTTTTGACTAGATCAACCCAGAATCTGATTTTCCTTAAGCTCTATCCAATACAAAGGCGCGACATTTACGTCCATACAAAGCTTCATAAGGTGCCATCTTCAGGCTCGATTGATAACTATTATTGTAGGCAAACTCTATTAACGGCAAATATTTCTCCCAACTACCTTGAAATTCCAATGCGCAACATCTAAGCATATCTTCAAGTACCTAATAACTCTTTCTGATTGACCATCAGTCTGAGGATGGAAAAGTCTGTAGTAAAACTCAACTTTGTACCTAAAGCTTCCGCAATTTCTTCCAAAATCGTGAAGTAAATCTCGGATCTCTATCTGAGATAATCGATAATGGTACTCCATGTAGTCTCACAATCTCTGAAATATACAACTCGGCCAACTTGTCAAGTGAATAATCTATACGAATTGGGATAAAATGAGTCGACTTCGTTAACTTATCAATCACAACCCATACTGCATCTTTCTTTCTCGGTGTCGAAGGCAATCCTATCACAAAATCCATAGTAACTCGGTCCCATTTCCACTCTGAACTAATACAGTCGCAATAAACCTAAAGGTACCGATGTTTGGCCTTTACCGCCGACAAATCAAACATGTAGAAACAAACTCGATATATCTCTTTTCATTCCGTCCACCAATACATTTTTTCAAATCATTATACATCTTTGTACTACCGGGTGAATAGACCAAGAACCGCTATGTGCTTCCTCAGAAACCTTCCGAATAAGATCATCATTCTTTGGTACACATACCCTCTCTAAACATCAAACAACCGCCGATCTTATCTAAAATCGACTCTACACCGACTCAGACCGAACCTTTTTGGCTTGCAACTCATCATCATCCTTCCGAGCTTCACAAATTTCTTCAAGAAACATCCGCTTAGCTCTCAACTCATCTAAAATAGAACTATCATCTGACAAGGCCAAACTAGTGCGCAAAGCTCTCAATGCAAATAACGATTTTCTACTCAAAGCATCTGCAACAACGCTTGCCTTACCCGTGATAATCGATCACTAGTTCATCATCTTTAATCAACTCTAGCCATCTTCTTTGCCTCAAGTTTAGATCTTTCGAGTCATCAAGTATTTCAAACTTTTATGATCGGTGAATATTCGACATTTCTCACCATACAAATGATGTCTCCAGATTTTCAATGCAAATACAATAGCAGCTAACTCTAAATCATGTGTTGGATAATTTTTCTCATGTGGTTTTAACTGCTCAGAGGCATAAGCAATTACCCTTCCTTCCTGCATAAGTACACAACCTAGTCCATTCAAGGATGCATCATCAGAATTACAAACTCTTTATCCGATTTTGGTTGTACTAAAACAGAGCTTTAGTCAAGAATACCTTTAACTTGTCGAAACTCACGACACTTCTCACCATTCAAACTTGACATCTTTCTCAGTAGCAATCTTGTCAATGGAGTAGCTATCATGGAAAATCCTCTACAAATCGCCTATAATAACCTAAGCAAGACCAAGAAAACTTCTAACCTCCGATACATTCTTGGGAGGCTTCCAATCGACAATGGTGAAATCTTATTCGGATCAACTTTAATACCTTCACCAAATAATGTGTCCAAGAAAACAAACTTCCGTAACGTAACTCACTTTTGCTAAACTTGGCATAAAGTCGATTATCTCTCAAAATTTGTAAACGTTCTCAAATGCTCGCATGCTCGGTCTCATCATGAGAATAAATCAAGATGTCATCAATAAACACAACTACAAACTTGTCCAAGTAAGGTCTAAAATTCGATTCATTAAATCCATGAAGATGGTAGGAGCATTGGTTAAACCAAATGGCATCACAAGAAACTCATAATGACCATACCTAGTTCAAAAGCGCTTTGAACATCGACTCTTTAACTCACAACCGATAGTATCCAGATCTCAAATCTATCTTAGAAAACACAAGTGGCTCTTTCAGCTTGATCAAACAAGTCATCTATTCTAGGCAATGGATATTTGTTCTTTATGGTTACCTTGTTAAGTCGCCGATAGTCTATGCACAATATCATGAAACCGCCCTTCTTTTTCACAAATAACACCGGCGCACCCCATGGTGAATAACTAGGTCTTACAAAGCCTTTATCGCTTAATTCTCAGAATGAGCTTTCAATTCTTTCAATTCTATCAAGCCATTCTATAAGGAGCAATAGAAATAGGTGTGGTACCTAGAATCAATTCAATACCAAACTCAACTTCTCCGATAAGAGGCAAACCCGTAGTTCTTCCGAAACACATCAGAAACTCATTTACCACATGTATTGATTCAATTTTCAACTCGGGTCTTTAGTATTCAACACAAAAGCAAGATAAGCTTCACATCCTTTCCTTAAACATTTCGAGCGCATATAACGTAAATCATGGAAATTGAACTACCGACTCATCCGAATTAACCCAAGGATCTCACCATTTTCACATTTCAACTCAATGAATTTCTTTTCACAATTCACTATCACATCATGTGCGCTTAACCAATCCATACCAAGAATCATATCAAACTCATCAAATGGCAATAGCATGAGATCAACCAAAACAAGAACCTCTAATCATCAAAGGGCATTTTTACATACTTTGTTTACTAACACATGTCGACCAAATGGATTCGATACTTTAATCACAAATTTCAGAAACTCTATGGGCATGTTCATACTAGGCATTAATTTCATGCAAACATAGGAATGGGTTGAACCCGGATCAATCAAAGCAATAACATTAACATCATGAAGAGAAAACATCATCGGGGAGGATGCCTCTTCACGAGTACGGATAGCATAAGTCCTCGGGTGCTCTAACATCCGATCTCGTTGTCAGATTCTCTAAATGCACCTCTACCTACCCCTACTCCTGAATTTTTCTGATGTCCGCCTCTAACGGGGCATTACCGATCTTGCACTCAGATTACTTCTTTTAACCATTTCGGACACTCGAATGAAATGATTCGGTGCACCACATCGGAAACAACCAATCTCAGTTGCTCAACATTGACCTAGATGACATCGACCACATTGAGGACATTCGGGTCTATCAGGTTGAATACTGCCAACACTCGCAATCGAAGTGGTTTGAGCTTTTGAATCCATAAATCTTTCACCCCTGTTCCGGCTAGAATACCCAGTTGAAAAATTAGATCTCGTAGAAAACTCTCTAGGCCTCTTGGATGTAGGCTGAAATGACTTGCTCATCTGTCTTTTCTTCGTATCTTGCATCTCAATTTCAACTTTACCCTTTCTTTTAACAACTCCTCCGCTTTATAGGCTCATCAACTAAAACAACAAACTCTTTTATCTCTAGAACACCAACCGATAGTCGGATATCATCATTGAGCCCATCCTCAAATCTTTTGCACATGATAGCCTTTGTAGACACACACTCGAGCATAATTATTGAGTCGACAAATTCACGTTCATAGTCGGTCACAGTCATCTTACCTCGCTTTTAATTCAAGAAACTCTTTTCTTTTCTCGTCAATAAACCTCGATCGATATACTTCTTACTTAACTCCTCCCGAAAGAAATCCCATGTAACTTTTTCTTTCGGATTATCGATACAAGTGTCTTCCACCACCGGTAGGTGAATCTCTAAGAAGTGACACTACACATTTAATACACTCTTCCGGTGCAGCGTGATAACTCGTCAAAACTCGATAGTATTTTCGAGCCAAAATTTAGCTTTCTCAGATCGTCATCTTTGGTAGCCCAAACTCTTCAAATTTCCTTGTTTTCGATCTTGTCAACATGTGGCTTCTCTCTCCGATCAGATTCGTGACTTGGGAAGCTACATGGGTGGTATTTGGATCATGAGGGGTGGAGGTCTAACGACCGGTTCGCATTTAACGAACTCAAGAAACTATTCATTCATAGCTTGGAAGAAGGCTTCGAGCCCTCCTCCTCGACTAACCAGAACGGGCCTTTCACGAATATCTTGTGGCACCGTCTCTTCAGCGGGAGTGGGTGCACTACTCTCTACATCATCTGCACCACTGCTCAGATCCATAACTATAAAAGAAAAACATTTTTTAAATCGTCAAGAGTCGTCACACTATCAAAATATAAGTATGGCATGTATAGATAGACTCTTACTCATACTAAATATTTGAGAATCGACTAAACCTTGCTCTTATACTAATAAATGTAACACCCTTACTCGAGACCGTTGTCGAGTCGAGCACGAGGCATTACTAAACTTAACTTATCGATTTGGGGCATAAAATTGAAACTGTCCATCTGCATCATGTTAAGTAAATCAATTATAACTTGAGTTACGAAACTCAAAATCTAGATCCGTAAATTTTTCCTAAAACTAGACTCATTTATATTCTTACTATAATTTTTCCAGAATTTTTGGTATGGCCAATTAGTACAGTTTATTAGTTAAAGTCTCCCTATTACACAGAATCGACAGCTCAATTCTCCGTACTAAAAATCAATTATCTCATAATATACAACTATTTTTCCTACACCATTTTTTTATAAAAATAGACTCAATAAGATTTAATTCTATATCTCATGGCCAACATAATTCCATTACTACTAGTTTTGGTGATTTTTCAAAATCACATCACCGTTGTCATTCAAACTGCTCCCCGCATATAATTACATAATTTCTTTAAAATAACTATCAACTAGGCATTTCATAGCATCCAAAACATGTTCTTAATTAACCATTTTAATGGCTAATTATTACCAAACATTTACAAGCCAATCTTAAGCCATATCATAAAGACATACACACAAAATGGCTAAGTCCCTATACATGCCATAACTTAAAACGTTCAAGTCAAAAAATACCAATATAATCCTTTGATAGTGGGTAACGATCTCCGACATCTCTGTGATTCCCGAGTTGGCTTGTAATACTATAAAAAAAATTAAAGAATGGGAGTAAGCATAAAGCTTAGTAAGTTTACATGTAAATAAATAACAACATTCTTAATCAATTATCTTTTTCTTTTCTTATCAAGATCACTTAATTAAGCTTTTAAATCATTATACTTAAACTTGTATTCTTACCTGTACCTTTAAACATGAATTTGCCTTACCTTACCTTTTTAGCTTGAACTTGTCTTACCTTTACTTTGGTATACTCTTTGAATTTTCCGCTGAACCACTTGGAATACTAAGGATACGCTGTACCTTTCCTTATGAAACTTAACCATTGCCATGTCTTGACATGGTCTTCGTGGTATCCTTGCCTTATGAACTCACCAATGCCATACCTTGGCATGGTCTTACATGGGACCTTTGCCTTATAGTAACATATCAATGCCATGTCTTGACATGGTCTTACATGATTTCCTTAAACCCTAATGTCATGACATTTGTATCCTACACATTCCTAAGGTTCAACCTAACTTTCGAGATAACTTTCGAGATAACTTTCCGTCAATTCATACTTGAGTCTTTAAATAATAAATTTACAGAATAAATATGTAAATATTGGAATTTAACAGTATTAAATGTAAAATAATAGAATATTGCATTTATTTACCCTAAACTTACCTCGAAACAAAATATGATTAACTATATCGATTTAGTCCTCTATCTTTTTCTTTCCTTGATCTAACTCTGGATTTTGTTCTTCTTGATCTATAATAGAAAATTTAGCTTATTTAATACTCACATTCATCAAATCAGTCCTTAACTCTTAGCTTTGGAAAAATTACAATTTTACCCCTAAACTTTTACATATTTACACATTTTCGCCAAAGCTCAAAAATTAAAATTTATCCCTTATTCTTATGTTTTATGACATTCTGATCATTTTTCCCTTCTATGGAAACATCAAATTCTTACTCTAACTTGTACTTATGAACATTAGGTATTTTTATCGATTAAGTCGTTTTACTCGTTTTCACTTAAAATCACTTAGCAAAAGTTGTTTAACATAATTTTAGACTGCATATTCTATCATAAAACATCAAAATAAACACATTTCACCTATGGGTATTTTTCCAAATATGAACCCTAGCAAGAATTATTGATAGAATAAGCTAAATCGAGCTATCGGGGCTTCAAAAATGTAAAGAACATTAAAAACGGGGCTTGGAATCACTTACTATGGACCTTGGAAGCTTGAAACAAACCCTAGCTATGGTGACCACTTGAAAATTCGGCCTAATGAAGAAGATGAGCATATTTTGTCATCTTTTTCCCTTTTAATTCCTTTTTATTACCAAATGACTAAATTACCCTTCATTAAAAACTTTGGTTCTTTCTACCTATATATGTCCATTTTTGTTAATGAAAATATAATGGTATAATTACCATTTAAGGACTCCTACTTCAAACCCCCATTTCAATCAAGTGCTCTATAAATTAGAACCCCTATTTAGCAACTTTTGCAAACAAGTCCTAATAGGCAATTTAAGCATGAAATTAATAAAATTTCTTATCAATACTCTAACACATGTATTTAATCACTTGATAAATCATAATAATTAATCATAATAAACTTTTATAGCTTGGATTCATGGTTTCGCAACCACATTCCGTTTAGCCCTATTTCGGGATGTTACAGTTTTCTTCCACTGATTAACCACGAATAGTCTTATGAATAATAGTTTTAAGAGTAGTTCTTTCGAATTTGCATTCACAATTCAGTCTCAAGTTCGTATCCTCTGAGAAATACATACATTCATCACCTAAGGGTGTTTTCGTTGTTTCACTACCCAGGGGTATTTTTGTAATTTTTTCTTATAGGGGTATTTTCATAATTTTCCAAAATAAAGTTCCTTGGTGATTTTGTGAAATAAGGGTATTTTGGTAATTTTGCAATCCAGGGGTATTTCGATAATTTTGAAATTTAGGGGTATTTTGGTAATTTTGAAATTCGGGGGTATTTTGGTCATTTTGCACATCAGGGGTAGTTTGGTAATTTTACAAATTGGGGTTATTTTGATGATGATGTTGTTATTTTTAAAAAAAATAGGGGTACTTTGGAAAATCTAGATTCACAATTCGAGTTGCTCTTGTAAACATGGGTATTTTGGGTAAATTTTCAAAACATAGGTGTTGGTTGGAAATTTTCATAAATCAAGTGTATTTCTTTGAAAGTTTACCAAAACTTGGGGTTCTTGGGTTTTAATTATAGGTTTGGCCCATCAACAAGTCCTCCAGGCTAAGGTGAACAAATACTACGCACTGTAAGATTCCAAAGAAGAGGAAGTGAGTCACTAGGACTGCTTAAATACCAAGCTCTTTCTGGATCTAATCCTAGACATGCATATGCTCATTGCCACACCCTAAACTATTGACTCGCTCACGGGTTTTGTTTAGTGAGGTTAAGTCTTATGAAATTTAAGGAGTTGTTTCAAATAAGCTTAGAGTCCATCAAGTTCTAGATCTAATTAGTCTATGTCCCATAAAGCCCATCAAGCCCACATAGATATATAACACACGAGAGTTCGAATACTTACTCAAGGTGGATCGGGTGTCAGAGACTCAAAGCCATATCCTCAAACCGACATTTTTCTAAAATTTTTTTCCAAAACACCTCTAGCCCATTCACATTTCGAGTTTTGAACTGGCTCGATACAAAAATGTAACACCTCAAACCCTACCCATGTGTTTCACCAGATCCGTATGCTACAAGTTGTACATTGAAAATTTTTGCTTTGTTCATTATGAAAATCGTAAGTCAATTGGACATTATTTGGATAAATAAGTGACATTTTAAAATTTAAAATCCTTGTATTATTATTATTAAGTATAAATAAACCTTATCATGAGTTCATAAGTTGCATAACATTGAAAACTTCTTAGTTTAATAAAACTAGGGGCCTTATTACATAAATAAAATAAAATAAAATTTAAAGAAATCCCAAAAATATTTAGTAGAAATAAAACTTGATGGACCCTCGAGTCCGTCTCGGCTCCTATGTCCACGATCTACTACTCATCTGAAAGAGTAGAGAAAAGGAAAGCGTGAGTCACCAAGACTCAGTGTATAAATCTCAAAACACACAATGACCTGAGTCCACAAACACATTATGGGCTCTGGCCCATACATGAAGGTAACAATCATAATCACATGGTAAACGATAAATAATGAATAACCCAACCCATCCTAGGTTTCCATCCTTACACACCAACCCGCACTAACCATCACACCTTGGGATTTCTACAATCAACCCTTCATCCGCTACACACCAAAATGACAACAGACCGCCTATTCCTATTAATTAGGAATCATTGTATGTGGCATAGCCACCGATCACTATGTGATCTAACATTTGTATATGTGGGATTTCCACCACCGATCACCAAGTGACCTATCATGCACTTCTCCTTCAATATCATATTCCCACCCCATGCATACACATAAAGAAAACATCATGCAGTCATATATATTTTCTGATACACATAGGGAGTTCTACAATTACGTACCTAGCATCCTTGCCTAACCCTTTTAGGGTTCCATTTGACTGTCTATATAGTCTCATTCCGGCTTTTAAGCCCATAACATATATATAGTCAAACATACAGGTTTATTAGTGTGTTAGAGATTTACACACCTGATTACCGATAAGACGATGCTTTCTATGTCGACGCTATCTTTAGTCGACACTATTGCTATCTGCCTAAGGTGTTGTTCAAAATCCGGTCCACATCCAAGTGGCCAATCTCGAATGGCAGATATTGCTCTTTTCTTAAACTTAGGTATTTTCTCCTTTGCCTGATCCATATTTAATTCCATCACAAGTCCTTATCAGAACTACTATCATAATATTTAATCGTTAATTCTCATTATAACCTTAAGATCTTGCATATAATGATCAAATTTAATAGAAATCTAGGGAAATCTTCTTACCTTAAAAATCTCGAAAGTGGAGACTAGCTATTTTCGGCTTTTAGATCTAATTGATTAAGCTTCCTTCAAATCCCGAATTGCCACCCATCATAAAACCATTAAACTATTAGCTTTTGGCTTTTGCCTTTCAAAAACCGGGAATAGATCATGAGAACTAATCAAAAATCGACACTTACCTTAGCATAGGAGATTCGGCTAGCACTAGAAAGAGGATTCGGCAATGCCAATGGAAGATTTAAATGCCGAAAGTATAGAACTAATTCTCAAATAAGATGAATAAAAGAGAAGACTATGGATGCTTGCTTTTAGAGAAATCAAGACAAGGAGGAAAAAGTGAAGAAGAGTTTCGCTTTTGAAGAAATTGGAGAAAAGAAATTGGAGAGGAGAGGCTAAGGAATTTCGGCACAATGGGAGAAGAAATTAGGTTTTAATGTCGAATCAAGGAGCTATCCCCTATTTATAGATATTTCGCACCCATCGCTAAAAATCAAAACGCCCTTAAATTCAAGCTAAAAGAGAGGGGAAATTCAGCACCCTCTTTGCCATGCAATAGCCGAATTTTACACTCCTCTAGGTAGTGGATTTTCGGCCATCACCTCCCTTGTAGATAAGCTCCTAACTTTTCTCCTTTTTATCTACTATTTTATCAATTATAAAATCCATCTAAATCTTCCTATTTTTGAGCCTTGTAGCCGTCCACCTCATCAAATCTTAATGCCTAAATTTCACTCACTTAAATTAATAGATTTGTGCTTTATTGAACTTAAATTTTGGGCCCCTAACTCCTTGTGTGTGGCGTCACTCCTTGCTTCATTTTAGGTGCCGAAAATGGCCCTAAAAATATGGGCTCCTTGCGGCCAAAACTTGGGCCTCTTTTATTGTTAATGACGCCACCTTAAAATAATTCAATCAAGGCCTTTGCCTAATCCTAAACCCAATTTTGAACCCCTATCACTTAAATTAACAAATTAAACATATCCCCACACTAAATGCATAGGCCCATAAATTTAAGATGTTACAATAAAGCTCGAGTTTTATAAAATTTTTAAATTTTTGCTATCTAAGCAAACAAAAATTTTAAACCAAATTTTCCAACATCCATAATCTATAGGCCTTCCTTCATGGAACATGCACACCCTTTTTATGTCCTTCAGAGATAAATGATCAAATTTCAGTTTGATCATTTTATTATAATCATATTTGAGATTTAATTTTCAGATATCAATTTTATTTAATTTGACCTCCACTTTTACATGATATTAGTCAATTTAAATAGTTATTATACTCGATTATTTTGGTTAAAAGGTCTCAACCTTTTGAAATAATTAACAAAACAATAAAAGTAGAGGACTAAATTATGTCAAATTAATGTGTAGATAATCCTAAATTTAAAAATGGTAAAGGGATTATAACTATAACTTGACTTAAAACATCTATACCTATCACAATCACCTTAATTTTATTTTTTAAATTAATATATTTTAATATTTTAAAAATCCAATTATAAAAAAAATATATGTTGGTACTTCTAGAAAATAAACATATTATCAAATATTTTATACTTATTTTTGTTATATGTTACAATTATTTTTAATTTTTGTGCGAAAAGATATTGATAAAATAACTGATCAATATGATTTTCATAGCTAAAGAAGTAAGTTCTTATTAATGAAAAACTTGAGTTAAGTTTTAATATCACGGATATTTTGTTTAATTTAAAAAATATAGTTTTATTTATTTATTTTAATTAGTAAAGAAATAATTTAAGAAATTATAATTATTTTTATAAATATATATTAAAATTCATAAACATCTACTATTAAATTAAAATGTCATTTTAAAAATTAAAATGTAACTAAAATTGTATAAAAAGTTTTAAGCTATTTTAATAAACATTTAAGATTTTTAATAAAAGTTGGAAAAGAACTATAAATAATTTTAAGTATTGTATTAAAAAATAGATATGATCAAAATTTTTAATGAAATTATAAAACAAATGTTTATTGCCCCAAAGGAATTCACACTAATCCATGTAGGGACAGGTAAGAAAAATTAAAACAGTGAAAATAATTTAAAAGTTTTTTAAATAAATTCCGATGAAACCCGCCACTAATTACACATAATTCACTAGTATAGTCGGGATATATATATATCAACAGCGTCGATGGTGCTAAATTAAGCATGAATGGCATAAGTTGGGCTTATTAAGTGTTTTGAGTTAGAGACGAGAACAATCGGCCCCAAGGCCAACACCGTGAGCGGCTGGACATGCTTCATTATTATTAGTTTCTGGACATCCATACCCTATTAATTATACTCAAACTTAGCTCTGAAACTATATAGAATATAAATCTGTAGAACAATAGCTCCTTTCTGTAGCCCTCATTAATGCCGACATCCAATTTAATGATGTTCTTAAAATGACATTTGCAACCTCTTTTATTATGGATATAGCCTGTCAATATTGCAAGGAAAGGAAATTCGTGTTGGTGTGATTGTCTAAGTGTTCATCGTCTCAAATATGATCTGAGTTTGAGTCGCACTAATTGCGTCATTATTAGGACTTTGACTTTCTATTATAATTTATCAAAATGAAAATATTGCAAATAAAAATAATGCGATAAAGTATTTCATTTACTGACTAGGTCGTTTTATTTTAATTTAATTGGTTATAGTTTTGTTCTGTTCATCCAAAAAAATTATTCACATTAACTATCATTTCATTAAACCTTGAATGATGTTGTTGTACCTTGGCTTCAACAAATATAAAATTACTACATGACCACTCACATTTTTGCCCTAAATTCGGCTCCCATATTTTTAAGTCATTTTCTTTCTTCATAAAATATTATTAAAACGACCGACATGTGATAGCCCATCGCATGGGATTTACACTACAACTTAACTCATTCCATGGGTTAATTTAAAAGTCAAGTGTATTTGTCCATATAGATGGTTACTAGTTAAAAAGTTTAATAACAAGATAAGCTATGAGGGCCTCATCATTATCGATGATTTGGAGGATCAGTTATGAAAACAGTGTATTTTGTATATAAGTTAAACAAGCTCTCGCCAAAAAGAATTAGGGTTTATAATCGTGAAGTTTACTTCAACAGCACCAATCATAACAAAAACTTTTAATTTCAGGTTTAAATATTTCTTTTACTATTATTTATCACCTAAATACTTTATATAACAAAATAGAAGCAAAGTAGCATGAATTTCTTCCTATTTTAAGCCATCAAGACTCGTCTTTAAGCAACTTTCTTATTACTATATTAATATTAAGATTAGACCCAAAGATAAAAAAGAGAGAGAGTAGCTTTCATTAGATTTGTCTATTATTGAAAAGGTTTTCTTAATCAACCAAGGAAAATGTTAGGCATGAAGAAACTTCTTGTGATTGACAATCCAAGACATTATTTACATTACATTATATTTTATATATGCATACGTGCAATATAGTATGGAAAAAAGGAGTTCAACCAGTGTGTAAACTATATATATATATATAGGAAACCCAACAAAAATGCATGCATACACACATATTCTCCACTTGAAGACAAATTAATTAAATTAAATAAAACCCCAAATGCATCCTATTTTTTAATTTATTTGTTTTTGTGGTTTTGTCATTTGCATTGACTTAAGTCTTGTCGGTGACTTATTTCGTGTTAGCTAAGGAGAAGATATATATGCTACATATAATTTTGTTTTATTAATTAAATAACTCATAATATCAATTTTAGAAATTTAATCTTGAATCAAAAAAGAATAATTAAATCCATTAGTACCTATAAGGTTGTAGGTTTAGTATATGTTCTCCAACTAAATCATTCTTAGTCCATATACTTTTTAAAATTTTAAATCTATTAACGGGTTTTTTATTTATGAGTAATATCTGAAAATAACAAACCGACATGAATTTAAATACTACCGCTTTGGTTAGGACTAAAATTTTAAAATTCAAAAACAACAAAATTAAAACTTACACAAAGTACAAGGACTAATAACAAAATTTATCCTTTAAATTAGTATGAAAACAGACTTCTTTGTTATGATGATAGTTTCAATACCTTTGAATGTTTCAATTAATATGAAACATTAAAGAGACAATTTATTACAAAATTGTCTCAAGTAAAACTTGACCAATAAACACCCAAAGAAGAATCACCATAGTGGTTGTTGAGATTGAATTACATAAGATTCCAAAAAATTGGGTCGACCTCAAATGGACCCTCCATTTGGAAAAAAATATATGGTCTCACCATTAGAATATATCAAGGCGCCCTCTACCCTTTAATCTCTATCTTATCTCTTCATTAGAATAATAATTTGAATAAAAATATCTTTGGGGTTAGTTGGAGACTTTGAAAATTCAAGCACACATATACATATATGATTATGAATTTCACCATATGTTGGAAGCATTCATACTTGGTTTCTGCAACATATATTCCATTTTATGATTAATACATGATTTTTTTATTTTTTATTTGAAAAGCATAACAAAGTAGAGGTGGGTAGGTAGGTAGCAAAAGAATTAATAATATTAATCCTCGAAAATGATAGTATTTATGATGCCGCTGTGGCTAATAATATTCCTACACAAAATACCCAAAAAATATGAGTATATATGACTCGGATTAAACCATTTTAAAACATTTGTTTTTCTGTATACAAATTTTCTTTAATCTAATTATTTATTTATTTCCATTAATCCGTTGGAAAGCATAAATGTCATCCAAATGCTTGCAAACAGATAATTTGAGAGTCAAACAAATTTTTTTGTGATTGTTTTATCACCAAACAGCTGTTTTATTTTGTAGTATTTGCAATTTGATTGATGTGATGAGTATTAACTTTGCACTTAGTGAGTACAGGATAACAATACTCCTGTGGTTATAATTATGTGGCCGAATCAAACTCTTTGATGTCTTAATCTTCCAAATATGATGATTCTAGTCGCTTTTTTAATTTTATTATTAGGAGAAATGTTAGAACGAAAGTAGTACAAAGGTGAAAGGTGCAATAAACTAAGAGCAAGCCACAAAGAGGGCAGGCCTGTTAACGCCAAGTTTGTTAAGGGAATCAGCTATACCATTAGCTTCCCTTCCAACATGGTTAAAAGAAACACTTCTAATAACACCGATAGAATGATCAATCTCAATAAACAAGGTCGACCTTCTTACTGACAACCCACGAAACCGCAACCATTGAATCAGACTCAATCACCAAAGGCATGCTTTGAGACCATTGTGAAGAAGCAAAGATATCTTAAAATCCAAACCCCTGAAAGCAGGTTCGTCCCAATGAGCGCAAGAGAACTGTTTCCGAAAGTATTCCCAAATTGCATTTTTGACCAAGTTCGGACAAGAAATCCGCCCCCCCTCACAAGCAGACCTTCGAAGCAATTACTCCTAGCTCTAAAATTTGGCTTTGCACTAGAAGAAACTTGTATTACGGTCACCTTCCTGAATCCACCACTTTTTAAACTTAATTAATATATGTCGCTGTCAGTTACTTGGATCATATGTAACTCTAATTACAACTTAGTTAGCACAGGTCAATTAACTTATCAAATATTCTAATGAAGTCAAATCATGGAGAAAATTGAGTCAAGTAGGTATATTTTGAAAACTTTCACATCATATTTTTTTCGAAAAAAATAATTTGTAAGGTAGATTACAACGATACGATCTCTGTTGATTCATTCTGTGTCGAATACTTTTATATAGACAGATTTAAGGAATTAGATATTCACATTGATTGTAATTAAGCAACTCAATTTATGCTTATTTAAAATAAGGCATGTTTTAGTTGCGAGTACGATATTTAGAGAGTACTATTATTTTGTTTGTTCGAGGAACTTTTTATTAATACATAATTGTTTTAAGCGAGTTCTTCTTGTTGTTTAGTTTGCAACTAAATTTTCAATGGAGACCCTTAGTAAAGAAGTGGTATGAATTATATATAAGAGTGAAGTTGCAACTTGACGAATAATTTAAACTTAATTTATATTTTGTACAAGAAGAGTTGTAATTCATTATTATTTAGACAAGTGGTCATAAATGTACGATAACAATATCGCTCTATATCTAGGTTTTATCCAGTTCATTTGGCTTCTAAACATTGGGATAACAACTTTAAATCTTGTATTACCCATTATAAAGTATTAGGTTGGATTGTTTTGGTAAGAATATTGTTTTTCAACACATCTCAATACAATTCACTTGATTTATTTTGAATAAAGGGAATATGAAAGATGGTCTTTCATGTAAATAAAAGATTTTTCTTACAAAATTATTAGCTTAAATGTGAAGAATTTTTATCTAATAAATGGAAAAGTCCTTTTTGGGTAAGTTTTTTTTTTAAATCTAAAACATAGAAAAGATTAATTTTTGGATTGATGTATCAATTCCACCTTTCATTTTCACTTTCATGTTTAGAACAAGTTTTTCTTTTCCCTTTTACATGAACTTGATAAAAACCGTTATGGTTTTGATGGATGACTAGGTTGTTTAGAGGAAACATAAGTAATCAAAGGCTATAGCAATGACATGAAACCACTTTTTCTTTTAAAGTGGTAAAAATTATTCAAAAATGAACTTGAATTAATTTCAGAAATATAAGCTTATAAATTGGACCACCAAAGAACAAATTTTTTTTTTTCACGTGGGTCTATTTGTGCTCTTCTATAAGAACACAGTTGTAGTGACAAATTGGAATTTCTCCCACAAAAGTGGGAATAAAAGATAAAAGGAATAAAGATATTAATTTAGTTTTGAAAGCATGAAAGAGTTCACACATCTCACTCCCAAACTCATAGGGTGTCAAAAATGATATTTCAGGTCATAAATTGACTATACAAATTGATTAAGCAGTAATAACAAAAGAATTATTAAAAATAATTATACGAGATATACTTCTTTTTTATCAATACCCACAAGCTTTAAAAATTAAAATTGTGCAACCAAGTGTGTTTGGTGGAAACGAATTTGTTCCAATCAATACAAACAAATAAAAATAATAATAATATTAGGTTGCCCTAAAATTTTCTTTCCTTCATGAAATATTATTAAATAAGCATTATTTTATTGCATTTGTGGGGACTGTTGGGATCAGATTTCGAAGATGGAGTGGATGACCCTACCATTACAAGGTATTAAATTACTGTACCATTGAGCATTAGCCCATTGCCCAAGTGATCTTTCATGTTACTGCTACAGGATTTGACCATTGTCGGCTTCATATTCCTCTTCCAAGTGAATATGTACTGAAACATTAATATCTTTTTTTTTCGTTTAGAGGGTTAGGACCCTAAACCCTTTAAGCTATATAATTAATTTTAATATATGGAACAATTATTAATAAAAAATCACATCATTATTGATATCAGTTATCAGTCAACAACACATAAATAGCTTCACAAACAGCTCCTATAAGGCCTAGTCTGTTTTTGTTCATAATTCGAATGTTGGGTTTGTCTCCGACCAATTTTATTATTATTATTTCTTTCGAGTGTTTTTATTATGCAAGTTACATAAACCGAATTTTTTGGTCTGAAAACGTAATGTGCTCATAAATTATACCAAGAAAGATTGCAGAATTTAACTTGAAATTTAAAGCATAAAGTTAGCATCGTTTTCAAAGTAGAATATATATCTTTGGTTCCGTCATAAAATTATACCAAGAAAGAATGCAGACTAACACACTTTTCAATTATGAGCATGTTAATGCATGGGGTCGAGGCAAAGGTAGAAGAGCTCGATATGTACTAATGGGAAATAAAGAGAAACCCATATACCCTAAGCACAGTCTTTGTACCAAAAGTACATTCTGTTGATCCAGTGTAAATATAAATCAAACACCATTTCACCTATATAATGACACTGACACCCCCCATACCATTCACCAAACAACTGGCCCCTAACAATAATTAAACCTGCATTGTTATGATTCTCTCCTTTAACAACACTCTCCTTGTTTGATGATTATAGCTAGGTCCAGTTCCAAAGAGTACAACAGAAGAAGAATATAACAGAACAAAAATAATAAATTAATATAAAGTAAAAAACCTTGGGCATGCATGGGATGATATGATCAGACAACCCAGTGTAGGCACAGTGGTCAGGCTGCCAGCCAACCAGCCACTGAAAACCCTATAAAAGTACACACAAACACACACACACACACATATACTGAATTCACATTTAGGTATGGTGTGTAGTAGGCTAGGTAGGATGGTCCAAGATTATTTGTTGGGAAAAGGGTCAAAAGGACCACCCTATAAAGACCTTAGGGTTTTGAACGAGTTTCAAAAAGAAAAGGAACCAGTCTCAAAAGTGTGGTCTGGCTCAGATGTACACACAGGTCTCTCGCAGGTTATCTTTTTTATAAACTCCTTTCTTTTATACTGCCTTTAGGCTATATTCAAACTCTATTCCCCTTCTCCCCCGTCTTTTCTGGGCTCCTACTTCAATCATTCGTACGGATTTTTTAATTTGCTTTGTGCAGTGTAAAAAAATATAATAGTAAAAAAGAAAATCTTGTCATGTAATGTAAATGTTTATTAAAGGGTGAAGATCTAATGAAAGTTACGTAATGCAAAGGAAGATAAAGTTGTTTTTATTACTGTTGGGAAGTAGGAAGTGACAAAGTGTGATGAAGTCAGATAGTGAGTGAGTGAGCGAGTGAGGCTTGGGGTAGTTGCTATCGTGCACTTGGGGGGGGGGGAAGGGGTCACAAGAAAGGATGACGCGGGCATTGGGGTAGGCTGGTGGGGGGGTTTTAGGGTAAGAGTTAAAGTAGGCAAGCGGCGGAGAAAGCTTGTTCGTAGGACCACCTGCTTTTAACGGACAAAAATTAAAGCTCTTTGCTCTCCATCTGTGCTTTGGCCCTTTCCCATTCTCATTCTCCCGCGCGTGCTTTTTCCTTTCCTTTCAGTACTTGGCTAATACCCTCTTAAGCCTTTATTTTTGGCTGTAATAGCTACAGTTTGTTGTCTATTGACTTGCATACTTTAGAAATGGGGAATTGATTTTTAAATGAAGGTGGATTGTCGTTAACCCCTTAATTTTTTTAATTCAATTTTCTTAATTAAACCTCTATTTGATTAATTATTATTTTCCTTAAGTAATTGCATTTAAAACACCGTTTTTCTTCATAAAAATGGACAAATGAAAGTTGATGTAAAAAACGTGATAGGGTGTGTCAATTTCAATACAAATTCTATGTCAAGCAGATATAGCCGATGGCCTTTTTTTTTATTAAATAAGAAAATTATGCCATTTTTTAAATGTTGGTTGTAGGCTTGGAGCTACTTCAAAACTAATTATTAATAGATTAACAACAGAAAATGAAACATTTTGAATATTAAAGCTTGTCAATTAAGAAATTTGCGGTTAATTGAATAAATATATAGTATTGTAGAAAATATTCAAATAATGCAAATATATATATTTTTATCAAGTGATTAGAATAAGTGAAAGTGGAATTTTATTAGAATAAGTTAAGTATTTGGAATAATTTTAAATTCTGAAGTTTACATTATTGACATGCTTTATGTAAATATCACCCTTGATCTAAATAAAATTAAATTTAGACCGTAAAACACGTATAATTATAATTATAAAAATACAAAAACCTAAGAAAAAAACTCCTCTATAACTCTTATTTTTTGTTTAAATAACGACTCTAGAAAAAAATATATATATATATTATTATTAGAACTCACGAGTCATGAGATTAATTTAATTGTCACTTTATTAAAACTCATTATTTTATTAATTTATAAAAAAAGAAATAATAACTCTAGAAAAATATATCTATACTATTATTAACAGTGGTGACACTAATTCAATTGCGACATTACTAAAACCCGTTATTTTATAAAATAATAAGCGTAATTGTACATTTTGGTACTTAAACTTGACTTTAAAATTTAAATCGGCACTTAAGGTTTTTTGGGTCCAATTAGGTACCTAAACTTAACTTCAATGTTCAATTTGATACCTAATCATTTTTTATCCAATTAGGTACTTGAACTTCATTTTTTGTTCAATTTGGTACTTGAAACTTGGATATATAGTACAAATTGGTTCGAATAACTAAAATTAATTTGGACCAAAAAGCTAATTTCAAGTACTTGATCTAGTGGTACATGAACTTGGTTTCATAGTTCAAATTGGTCCAAATAACTGAGTACTAATTTGGACCAAAAAGCCAAGTTCAAGTATTGAGTTGAACCAAGAAGTCAACCTCGAGTACCTAATTGGACCAAAATAAACTTTAGGTACAAAATCGAACCCTAAATCCAAATTTAAGTATCTAATATTGAATAAAAAAACTTAAGTACCAATTTGAACTATAAAATCAAGTTTAAATATCAAAATGTATATTTACTCAAATAACAAATATTAATTCAAGAGTAGTTATTTTTATAAAATATTAAAAAAATAAAGATTGAACATAAAACGCTATTTTTTTATAAATTCAAATAAACAAATTAAATTAAAACCGGTTATTACATAGTTTTGAGATTAAATGGAGTATGAAAAATGGAAATGTTGAAAGGTGCGCGTGGATTGAATTGAAGCATACATATTTTTCATCACAAATAAAATAAACAAGGAAAATAAGGAGAAAAAAATGAAAAAAGATGCGGCCCCATTCCATTGGCAATGGACTGTACATTAATAGAGCCATTAATTAGAATTAGAATTGAATTGGTGCAAACATTTGGACCACACCTCTTCTCTCCCTCTTTTACACTCCAATAGCTACCTTATTTTGGGAACATTTTTCCACATTTCAAGTGCTCCATTTAACACCATCCACTCCAATCCAAAATGGGAACCCAGTTTTTTCAAGGAACAAAATTATTATTTTACATATTAATTTTAAAAATATAATCAAAATGTATGTTGGGTCACAACAGCTGCACCCCACCCTCCCCCATAAAAGGAAGCCTACAAAAACTCTGGATTTAACTCTACTTAAAGGAATTATTAATTTTTTTTCTGGGATCCCTGCCCCTTACGAGGGTCTCCATTTGCATTAAAGTCTTTCCTGCAATTAATTCTTTCATTGGGATTTAGAACTATGGGTATTGTTACAATTAGATGAAAATGAAGAGGTCATGTGATGACTTTAAGGTTAAATATTTTCACCAATAGTACTTTTTAAGTGTATTTCTTTATCCATGATTACAAAGTATATTTTATTTGTTGGTTATGAAATAATTGAGGGGGAGTTTTTTTTTTTTTTATTATTTTCATAGTAGGATGTCTATTTTGGATGTATTTTTTTACATCCATAATGCAGTGACCCACTTGAGCTAGAGAGAGATAAAGCAGAGGAAAGAAAGAGCAAAAGAGAGAGAATTAAGAATATATGAGATAAATGAGAAACTATGATAATGGCTATATGGAAGGGTCATCATCACCTCTATATCTGAGCTTCCATTTCTAAACAATATATATATACACACATATATATTTCTATGATCTTTCTTCCTAGGTTTTGTATTTTCATGGCAGACCATGTTGGCCTTTTAACACAACAAAGTTTGAGATGAGCAGCTCTTTGGCAATTACCTCTTCTCATCACCATCATCATCAGCTCTTTCTTTGTTCTTGTGCTTCATCATCAATCCTTCCACTAAGAAAAAGTCTTTATTCTTGTTGATTCTTTAACAACATATTAGTTTCAACTTGTTCCTATAACTGGTAAGGTCTCCCTTTTATCTCTCTTACATTAAGTTTGGTCTAAAAGAAGAAAAGAAATGAAAAACCAAAGTTTTCTCTTTTTGTTCATCTTCTGTATGATCAAAAGGGTACTTTTTAAAAAAAAGTCTCATAAATTTTTTTATTTTGTTTTACAAACACTGATCTTTGTTTTACCCAGTTAACTCTGAGAGCTTTTAATTGTTGGGTTTTTATGGCTTCCCTTTATTCTTGGAGTGAATCTTGATGGAATTATTAGTTGCAGAATCAGCATCAACTTTTGATCAGTATCTCAGAAGCTGGTGGGCAAGACAAGTATACACAAGGGACCAAAAAGAAGATTAAAAGAAAAAGAAAGAAAAACTGGTTTTCATGGCTAGAGAATCGTGTGAAGATAAATCAAGGAATATTGTGTCATCCACTGGATTTTGCTACTCAGATGTTTCATCTGGTAGCTCAACCATGCAAACCCATCTGGTGAATCAGATCCAAGGCTTTGAATCCAACCCAGAGATCTTCAACTTAACAACAGGCATGGAGATGATAGGGTTTGCCAAGAACCTACAGCAACAACAAGGTGACACCAACAACATGATCATCTGGAAAGGGTTCTTCAACAAACATGGAAACAACCCAGGAGCAGCAGGCCCTTCTTCTTCTTCTTCCAAGCCAATCAATGAGTCAACCACTGATTTCTATCAACATGAATTCCACAAACCTATGTTCACAACTGGGATATCTGAAACCAGTACTGGGAATCTAATAGTTGGACCTGAATCAGCTCCATGGCAAGAAAACAGGTTGCTTGTTGATGATTCTTCTTTTAGGTGTGTGTTCCCTTGTGAAGGGAACGAGAGACCAAGTCAAGGTCTTTCACTCTCTCTTTCATCAAGTAATCCTACTAGTATCGGGTTACAGTCTTTTGAACTAAGACAAACAAGCCATAGTAACCATGATGACCAGCCAGATGATATGAGGTTTATTGGTTCAAGTTCAAGAGATGGGTTCTTTGGAAAGCCGGCAATTGTTCAACAACATCAAGGTCAGTTCCAAATAAGGGGTTCCAGGTACTTGAATGCTGCTCAAGAACTTTTGAATGAATTTTGCAGCTTGGGAACAAAGCAATTGGATACATCAAAGCAAAAGCAAACCCAAAAGACCACCAAACAGTGGGATGATGATGATGGAGGAGCTAGCTCTTCAAGGAAGCAATCACTATATTCCCTCGATTTCACTGAGTTACAGAGAAGAAAAACCAAGATGCTTTCAATGCTGGAAGAGGTATGTTATATGCGTATTACGTTTTCAACTTTCAGATCCTCAAAGAAATTTTTACTTTGTGGTTGATTTGAAGGAGAACTAATTCAGCATCATGGGACCTCCCCATAAATGCCCACATCGTGACAATTCTTGCTTTTCATTTTACTTTCTATTCCTTATCTTTTTTATTTCATGTCAGCGTATGTTTTTCATCTGCCTATATATATTACATGTACGAAACATAAAATTTCAACTCATCATTTTCACTCCTATCCCTTTCCTCTCTTTCTCTTGTTAGGTGGATAGAAGATATAAGATCTACTGTGATCAAATGAAAGCTGTAGTATCATCGTTCGAAGCAGTGGCTGGTACTGGGGCAGCATCAGTGTATTCAGCTTTAGCCTCTAAAGCCATGTCAAGACATTTTAGATGCTTAAGAGATGGGATTGTGAGTCAGATTCAAGCTACAAGGAAAGCCATGGGAGAAAAAGACACGGTTGCACCAGGCACAACGAAAGGCGAAACACCAAGGCTAAGGATACTCGACCAAGCTTTAAGGCAACAAAGGGCATTTCAACAGATGAGCATGATGGAGAGTCATCCGTGGAGACCCCAAAGAGGCTTACCAGAAAGATCTGTTTCAGTTCTTCGAGCTTGGCTGTTTGAACATTTCCTTCACCCGTAAATATCTCTCATCACACACTCTTTTTATACGTAAAATACAAAGTAGATTTTGTGAAAGAACCAACGTTTTCTACAAAGTAAAAAACAAAACAAAAAACTCTTGCAGTCGTTTACAGTACTGAAGGTTTAAATCATTTTTTTTGCTTGCAAAAGCAATGCACAGTCTTTGTTAGTTTCTACCCATCACCATTCAGATTCTCACATGTTCAATCATTTAGCATTTCTTTCGCTTCCCTTATAGATTTGTTTTAGTCAGCTTCTCTATGTTATTTTTATCATATGGATTTGATTCTGTTAGTATATATATATATATATATATATATATATATAGACACATGTAGGACCCATGTTTCCCTCACAAACAAGTTACCCCATAAGTTCCATCCATGGCGGCAAAAGTTTCAAATACGTACTAACTCTGTATTTTCATGAATAAAAAACTTTTGCAGGTACCCTAGCGATGTTGATAAACATATCTTAGCCCGCCAAACCGGCCTCTCAAGAAGCCAGGCATGTCCACATCCCTCTCTATATTTTATTTATATCTGCAATGGACCATATCTTCTTGGGATCTTAAGCTTATTATAATCATATGCAGTTACTGAATCTGTATCGTACCAAAATATTATAGGTATCGAATTGGTTCATCAATGCCAGGGTGAGGCTATGGAAACCAATGGTGGAGGAAATGTACTTGGAAGAAACAAAGGAGCACGAAAACATGGGTTCCTCAGATAATGGAGGTACTGATGGTGGTGATGATAATAACAATAATGGCAGGTTAAATATTCCACTGGCTGATCAGAAACCCACCCCGGACCAGCTCGTTCGAGTTGACTCGGAGTGTCTATCTTCCATTATCACTACTAACCCGGAAAAAAACGATAGGAAAAGTGGTACCAAAACCCTTGAAAACCAGCACTTGCATCATCATCATCATCAACAACAACAAAGTTTCGGAACCTATGGTGCCAATGCCATGGAACTGGACTTCGCTTCCTACGGTGATCACACGGCGGGTGGTGGGGTACCTTATCATAACGCTAATCAAAGCTTCAACGGTGGAGGAGGTGTGTCATTGACATTAGGGTTGCAACAACATGGTGGGAGTGGCGTGAGCTTAGCTTTCTCGCCTGCAACACAAACTTCACTTTTTTACCCTAGAGACCACATAGAAGATTGTCAGCCAGTTCAGTACTCACTTTTAGACAACGAGGGACAACATTTGCCTTACAGGAACTTGATGGGGGCACAATTGCTTCATGATTTGGCCGGATAGCAAAGCAAAAGAAGGAAAAAAAAGGTCAAAATCGATCAGTTTGCTGGTGGGGTTCATTAGAGCTCTCATCAAATGATGAAAATGGCAGTAGATAAAGTAGTTTAGAAGTGGCATATATAAATACTGAAATACATATATATATATATATATATATACATATTGCTACACTTTGTTCAACGGTAAGAACAAGTTTATTTAACCTGCAAAGGCTTAATTTGGGATATGCCAGTTCAATGCAAGGTAACACATATATATTTATTTTCCTCTTTTGAGTGGGAATATTATGTTTTAATTTGCAGAAACTTTTAACCTTATTATTATCTGTTTGGTATCTTTCTTTGTGGCCAAAGCTTAAGTGATTGAATCGTTTGTGGTTCTTGTTTTTAAGTTGAAACTTTCACAAAAAAAAAAAAAAAAAAAAAACTTCATTGGAGGATTATCTAGATATTAATTATTTCCCCCCTTTCTATGAAGACAAAGTGATTTAGGAACACAATTTGGTTGGGGGGCCTTAGTTTTGGAGATTAAGACAATTCCATCCATAAGAATTATCGTTTCAAAGTGAAGTGGTCCCTAATTCATCTTCATGAAGATGATGTTTCATGTCCATAAGAATTGCGTGCTTTATGATTTGTCAACTTTGGCATGGTTTATGCTTACTACTTTTGCCAATGAAAAAGGTGCCTCTACTTACTTCCTTTTTTGATATATAGTGTTGTGTGACTAAAAAAAAGCCATTAGATTTTTCTCCCTTTTTCCAAGTTTTATGCATCGGGTAAAGAATTGGTATTCAGATCTTCATTTTTCAATTCCTCTAGTGTTTCATTTGTTAAATACCATTTATATGCAGTGGTATTAATGTTAAATTTGGGAAACCAACTAATGATTTATGAAATCGAATCAAATATTTTTATTTATTTATTTTATAATTAATTTTAATTTCTTATGATGTAAAAATAAATATATTATATTTAACATGATGAAAATAAGTTAAAATTTTTATTTAAAAATAATTTAAAAACATATAATTAAAAATTATTGAATGTTTTTATTTATTTGAAATTTTGTTTTCTAAAAATATTAATAAAAAAAGTCTTTCAAATCTTTAATTAAATAATGCTCGGTGGTTATATAACAAATCACTTTTTATCAAAATAAATCTAAAAAATCAATATAAAAACCGGAATTATGAAGGAGGTATATTATACCATCCCACAATAACTATTGAAATGAACCCGCCAAATTCCAATATCTATTTTTAGTTATGGTCTACAATTCATAGCTAGATATCTAAAAAAGAGGAAGAAGTTATTGCAAGAAGATTGTGCCCTAATTAGATGTACGACCCATTTATCTTCTTAATGTTGGCTTAGACAAAATAGGCAAATTAATCTTTAACTCTAAAAGAATGAGAAATTAACCCAACAATTAATGGATGCATTAAATCATTTTACACTTGACATAAATGCTCATTTCATTTAATATGCTTGAAATTTAAGTGAGATACAAAAGAAAAATATATAAGGATACATTTAAATTTTATGTGATGAACTACTAATTAAGAGTGTTCACTATCTTAAATGTGATTTGGATTCGAATCATACTAATCGACAAACTAAAAGTGAAATATGTAAACAACATTGCATGCATGCCTAGTTTGCCTTTTCATATGAAGTCGACATACTAAGAAAAGCATTATTCTTGGAGTGCAAAAAAAAGGGCATTTATTGCTTTTCTTCTTTTACGTTCAAATGGTCATAGCTGTTGCTGGGTTTGTAAGTAAGGAATAATGAATAAATATTCTGGATTTTGGCATGCTTTTTTTAACTTTATATGTTTGTCTCTAGAGCTGTAAAATTCTTTCATTTATTAAAAAAATAACAACATACCAGATATATATTATCTTGTCATTTAAGTTTTAGCTCAATTAGCACAGGCATTGCTGCCAATACAGAAATATATGGGTTCGAGTGTGTTGAAACACATTATCCTCCTAATTATGAGTTGGGGAGGAGTTATGGGTAGTTCTAAATGTTGTGTAATGAAATTATTAAAAAGTATATATTATCTTATAGATATGAATGAAAATAGAAATTATTATGTGTTATTATTATTTATTTCTAATTAAATTAAATTAATTAAAGAATATTGATGAGAAGTTGAAGAAAGAGTTCAAAATGTTTCTTTAGATTAATTCAAGAAGGTCATCAAAGATTAAAGTTTAAATTGTTGGTTCGCCTTCGTACATTGATCTTAAGCCTAAAACAATTGAGAGCTAAAAAAATTTTGAGCAAAAATTTCTCAATCAATTCTACAACACTTGTCACATTGTCTGCATAATCGAGCACACATGCTCAAGACAATGGAAAGACGAGCGAATCATCGATTAAATCCATCGTTTGGAGGAATTAAAATCTAAATTCCAAAGAGAAATTGCAAGAATCAACATGTACATACAAGGCATGAATTGGGGCTTGCAATACATTCTCCAATATATCAGGCTAAAGCCATTTGAAGAATTAGCCACTTGAGCTCGTGACATGGAATTAAATATGATAACTAATGCAAATTAAGAACCTCTTAACCAGATAAAAGGGGCAAATTTTTAATTGATAATGAATAAACTGATCCTTTTATGGTTATGAATGTCATGTCAATGGTACAAAAAAGTTCACATTTTAAGGAAAGGCAGGAAAGAAATATTATGTCCTTGATGTGGATGTTCCAAACATGTTTGAGGAATTTTTTGAAGCCTGGAGAAGCCAGTCTTGTTTAGCCATCCTCTCAGGAAATGTTTTTTGTTGAATGAGAAAATCATGTAATTTTATAACAAAGGGAAAATCAAGTTTGAAGAATAGTAACATCAACCACGATGGTTTTGCAATCCAATGTGATGGATGGAACCATAAAATTCAACCCTTTTGATCCTATTAAATTGGCTCCACTTACAAGTAAAATGGTGGATTTTCAAAGTAGTGGAGTAATTATTTGTTTCTAGAATATTAAAATGATAACAATTGATAACTCCAGTTGCTTGTCAAATTAATATACCAACAAGAAAAGTAATGCTCCTATGAACGAGTCCTAAACATAAATTTAAACTGTTCATTCTCCCAAACATGAGATTAAATTAAGCACCAGCTTAAACAGACATATTATTCCTAAACACGAGCTTAAATTGTTCTGCCCAAATTATGATGCACTTAAGCATGAGCTTAAACTATTCATCCAAAAAATGAAACTCCTAAGCATGAGATTAAATTGCACATCAAAGATAAAAAAAAGATGTTCAACTGTGTCGTGACTTATTCTTTTAAAATACGATGGTACATAGGTAGTTTTGTTTTATTGTCAAGTTCAGTCCAAATGAAAAAATAAAATAAAAAATCTTGATGACATCATTTAAAGTTTGTAAATATTGTCTAGATGATTTCATAAATGAATTTTGACATTGAAAGTAAACCAAATTTCAAGATTTGTCTACTTTTTACACCCAACGAAAACTCGTGTACGTGACTTTGAGGAGATCACATTTGTAAATGAAAAAATATTGGACCATTTAAAAGGCCTTTGAAGCATAATCATCCATCCAAGATCAAATCTCAAAAACTCTTGGGTCAAGATAAAATATGATCTTCAAGGTCAAGTCTGAAAGTCCCTTAAAGCAGAATCATTCATTCAACATAGATCAGATTTTGACGACTCTTGAAGTGAATATCATTAATTGAATATCAAGTATCTAAGAACCTTAAATCCAATCAAACCAAATTCACGAACAAATATCTTGCCAAATCTATTTTTAACATTTCTAAGATTTAATCTAAACAATTATTGAATCAAAATTCTATTAAAGAGAAAATCAAAAGGTTTGTATTTAAAAAAAAAAAAAAAAAAACTTTGATGAATGAGAATTCTTTAATTTATTTAAGAATTGTAATCTTATTTTGAAGCGGAATTTCTCCAATGACAGATTGAGAAATGAAAAGCAGAGACTCCAATTTCAAATTTTGGGTGATAGAATCAAAATATTTTGGACGGTCCTTTGGAAAAATCCATGGCTAATCTGTTAATGTCACAATGCAAAAGGCATGCATGTTTGCCAAAACATCCACTTTCATCTCTCTCTCATGAAACAGTGAAAATGAAGATCTCATTAAGCGCAGACGTGGTTGAAGTTGAAGGATTAGTGGCATTGCTAACATGTGTGTGTATTTAAAATTTTAATGCATGCACTACTTTTATTAAATTTATAACTCTCTTAATTAATTATTAATTTCATAAATATATAAATAGATAATGTGAATAAAAATATTTAAAAAACTTCTTTTTAAATTAAATATACAACATTCTTTTGAAGTAATGATTGATGCATGTGTTTTAAAGGTTGAAATATGTAGGTTTTTTTTTTTATGTAAACAATTAAAAGACGTAAATACCTTATATAATATTTGTCGTTTGTTTAAATTTTTTAAAATATTTTTGCAATTAAGTTGATTATCGATTAATTTATAATAACTTAATTAAAGGTATTACATTAGTATAAATAGATATCTCAGGTTTGATATGCTATATAAAATATTTGAAGGTTTAAAGCATTATTTTCCCTTAACCAATATTTTTTCTACTTTAATATCTCAATTCATCTAATTTGGTATTTAAAATTATATTATGCCACTTGGTACAATTCATATGAGCCAATTAGAATTTGTCGTGCAGCACTTTTAGCCAATTAGAATGCAACACATGGCATTCATATTTATTGAAATTAAATATATAATAAATGCTCGAAATTTAAAAAAACAAGTTTTAAAATAATTTATAAATAAAACAATTAAATATTTTATAAAGTTATTGTTGACTTTAATTAGCCATTGATGGATGTTTACCAGCGTTGACCAGTCGTTGGCTGGTGGTAATCAAGTTTACCAAAAATTTAAGAATTTTTTAAATTTTATATATATTTTTATTTTTATAATATATATATATTATTTTCTTAATTTAACTATATTTCAATTTTTTGGATTTTTATTTTCAATTTTTTAAAAATAATTTTAAAATAATTGCAATTTTCTAGAGTTTATGTACATATATTAATTTTTAATTTTTATTGTAATTTTACAAAGTTTAACTACAAATTTTCAATTCTTTAGATTTTTTTTGAATTTATTCTAATTTTTATAATTTCTCTAAAAACCATTTTTCCAGAATTTCTTTATTTTTTATTTTTTAATTTACATATATACATATTAACAAGAAAGTCATGTGTCGCTTTTTCGATGGCCAAAAGTGCTAAATGGCACTTTCTAATTCTACCACATGTCAAACAATTTGTCAAGATCATTAATGCCGTTGGACTGAGCATGTTAACAAAATGCAAATTTGAGTACCAATCTAGGTCAACTTTAAGGGATAAATCATACTTTAAGCCATATTTAAAATCGAAGCTCCTAAAAAAAAATATTATGCAGACAGTCTAATTTTTTGACACGTGAATACCTTAAATTATGTCACGTGCTATTTAATAAATGTAGTCTGTTTTGTTTAATTTATTTTAATTTTAAAATAATAGTAAATCCAAATTAATTATATTTTAGATTTCTTATTATTTATCGGTAGCCTCTGGTATGATGAAAATAGTCACTTTCCTAAAAGTTTAATCAGTTAGAAAGTAATTTCAACTTTTGATATGTCACATTTTATTTTTTTTTAAATTTAACTTTTCTATGGACATGGCAAAGTGACTCTCATGATAAAATGTACGAAAGTTACTTTCCCATGTAGATTAGAGAGTTCAAAAATATTAAGATGAAATAAACCCTATTTTAATTACTACCTTTTAATGAATATCAACCTTATAAAGTAACTTTTCCGACAATCACATTCTAACCACATTTCATTAAAATCATAACATGACCAAATACTACTTATATATTTTAATAAAAATTATTAAAGGCAATAAAATAGTAACTATTTAACTTTTTAAATTACAAATATTCAAATATAAAATTACATTAAATTTAATATTCATTCTCTTAATTTTTATTATTAGCTTTATTTTTATTTGAGGTTTAAATCCATTTATTTTGTAATCTTACATAAAAAAATAAAAGTCAAATATTTCTCAAAAAACAGTAATATTTTATTAACTTTATTTTTTATTTGAGGTTTAAATCCATTTATTTTGTAATCTTACATAAAAAAATAAAAGTCAAATATTTCTCAAAAAACAGTAATATTTATACATGGATAGTCAAATTTATTTTTTTTTTTTGATAGAAAACGACCCAAGAGGTCAGCTCATATTATTGCATCATTCAAAATACACATGTGAATCTCCGATGGATAATCAACATCGAAGCTTTTAATACAATGTTTATCAATGGCCAATTTACAAAGGATATCGGCCGCCTTATTACTAGACCTAGGTACTCAATTAAAAATAAAAAATAAAAAAGAATCAACTAAGGACGATAAACGTCTCATACAAAAGCCTAAGCTGGTCCGATCAATATTTCTATTTTTGAAGCGGTTAACTATATTAGCACAGTCTGTTTCGAATACCACCTTTTTCCATCCCATCAAGCGTGCAAAATTTAAACTTTCTTCAAAGGCTTTCAATTCAAATTTTGTTCTACGACTTAGCATCATCACCTACGCCCATCGTACACCCAATACAAAGCCATCGTGGTCCCTAGCCAACACGCCAAAGCTCGCTTTGTCTTTCTCGAATGAGGCGCAAAATTGATTTTACTTCCCCGCACGGGTTTTTTCCAAATTCTATCAACTTCCTCAATCTAAGAAGAATCGGCCACCAAACATATTAAAAATTCTAAAGAATTGGTATTCAGATCTTCATTTTCAATTCCTCTAGTGTTTCATTTGTTAAATACCATTTATATGCAGTGGTATTAATGTTAAATTTGGGAAACCAACTAATGATTTATGAAATCGAATCAAATATTTTTATTTATTTATTTTATAATTAATTTTAATTTCTTATGATGTAAAAATAAATATATTATATTTAACATGATGAAAATAAGTTAAAATTTTTATTTAAAAATAATTTTAAAAACATATAAAATTATTGAATGTTTTTATTTATTTGAAATTTTGTTTTCTAAAAATATTAATAAAAAAAAGTCTTTCAAATCTTTAATTAAATAATGCTCGGTGGTTACATAACAAATCACTTTTTATCAAAATAAATCTAAAAAATCAATATAAAAACCGGAATTATGAAGGAGGTATATTATACCATCCCACAATAACTATTGAAATGAACCCGCCAAATTCCAATATCTATTTTTAGTTATGGTCTACAATTCATAGCTAGATGTCTAAAAAAGAGGAAGAAGTTATTGCAAGAAGATTGTGCCCTAATTAGATGTACGACCCATTTATCTTCTTAATGTTGGCTTAGACAAAATAGGCAAATTAATCTTTAACTCTAAAAGAATGGGAGATTAACCCAACAATTAATGGATGCATTAAATCATTTTACACCTGACATAAATGCTCATTTCATTTAAGTTGCTTGAAATTTAAGTGAGATACAAAAGAAAAATATATAAAGATACATTTAAATTTTATGTGATGGACTACTAATTAAGAGTATTCACTGTCTTAAGTGTGATTTAAATTCGAATCATACTAATCAACAAACTAAAAGTGAAATATGTAAACAACATTGCATGCATGCCTAGTTTGCCTTTTCATATGAAGTCGACATACTAAGAAAAGCATTATTCTTGGAGTGCAAAAAAAAGGGCATTTATTGCTTTTCTTCTTTTACGTTCAAATGGTCATAGCTGTTGCTGGGTTTGTAAGTAAGGAATAATGAATAAATATTCTGGATTTTGGCATGCTTTTTTTAACTTTATATGTTTGTCTCTAGAGCTGTAAAATTCTTTCGTTTATTAAAAAAAATAACAACATACCAGACATATATTATCTTGTCATTTAAGTTTTAGCACAATTAGCACAAGTATTGCTGCCAATACAGAAATATATGGGTTCGAGTGTGCTGAAACACATTACCCTCCTAATTATGAGTTGGGGAGGAGTTATGGGTAGTTCTAAATGTTGTGTAATGAAATTATTAAAAGTATATATTATCTTATAGATATGAATGAAAATAGAAATTATTATGTGTTATTATTATTTATTTATAATTAAATTAAATTAATTAAAGAATATTGATGAGAAGTTGAAGAAAGAGTTCAAAATGTTTCTTTAGATTAATTCAAGAAGGTCATCAAAGATTAAAGTTTAAATTGTTGGTTCGCCTTCGTACATTGATCTTAAGCCTAAAACAATTGAGAGCTAAAAAATTTTGAGCAAAATTTCTCAATCAATTCTACAACACTTGTCACATTGTCTGCATAATCGAGCACACATGCTCAAGACAATGGAAAGACGAGCGAATCATCGATTAAATCCATCGTTTGGAGGAATTAAAATCTAAATTCCAAAGAGAAATTGCAAGAATCAACATGTGCATACAAGGCATGAATTGGGGCTTGCAATACATTCTCAATATATCAGGCTAAAGCCATTTGAAGAATTAGCCACTTGAGCTCGTGACATGGAATTAAATATGATAACTATTGCAAATTAAGAACCTCTTAACCAAATAAAAGGGGCAAATTTTTAATTGATAATGAATAAACTGATCCTTTTATGGTTATGAATGTCATGTCAATGGTACAAAAAAGTTCACATTTTAAGGAAAGGCAGGAAAGAAATATTATTTCCTTGATGTGGATGTTCCAAACATGTTTGAGGAATTTTTTGAAGCCTGGAGAAGCCAGTCTTGTTCAGCCATCCTCTCAGGAAATGTTTTTTGTTGAATGAGAAAATCATGTAATTTTATAACAAAGGGAAAATCAAGTTTGAAGAATAGTAACATCAACCACGATGGTTTTGCAATCCAATGTGATGGATAGAACCATAAAATTCAACCCTTTTGATCCTATTAAATTGGCTCCACTTACAAGTAAAATGGTGGATTTTCAAAGTAGTGGAGTAATTATTTGTTTCTAGAATATTAAAATGATAACAATTGATAACTCCAGTTGCTTGTCAAATTAATATACCAACAAGAAAAGTCATGCTCCTATGAACGAGTCCAAAACATAAATTTAAACTGTTCATTCTCCCAAACATGAGATTAAATTAAGCACCAGCTTAAACAGACATATTATTCCTAAACACGAGCTTAAATTGTTCTGCCCAAATTATGATGCACCTAAGCATGAGCTTAAACTATTCATCCAAGAAATGAAGCTTCTAATTGTATAAGTTTAAACTGCTCATCCAAAAAATGAAACTCCTGAGCATGAGATTAAATTGCACATCAAAGATAAAAAAAGATTTTCAACTGTGTCGTGACTTATTCTTTTAAAATACGATGGTACATAGGTAGTTTTGTTTTATTGTCAAGTTCAGTCCAAATGAAAAAAAAAAAAAAAAAATCTTGATGACATCATTTAAAGTTTGTAAATATTGTCCAGATGATTTCATAAATGAATTTTGACATTGAAAGTAAACCAAATTTCAAGATTTGTCTACTTTTTACGCCCAACGAAAACCCGTGTACGTGACTTTGAGGAGATCACATTTGTAAATGAAAAAATATTGGACCATTTAAAAGGCCTTTGAAGTATAATCATCCATCCAAGATCAAATCTCAAAAACTCTTGGGTCAAGATAAAATATGATCTTCAATGTCAAGTCTAAAAGTCCCTTAAAGCAGAATCATTCATTCAACATAGATCAGATTTTGACGACTCTTAAAGTGAATATCATTAATTGAAGATCAAGTATCTAAGAACCTGAAATCCAATCAAATTAAATTCACGAACAAATATATTGCCAAATCTATTTTTAACATTTCTCTAAGATTAAATCTAAACAATTATTGAATCAAAATTCTATTAAAGAGAAAAATCAAAAGGTTTGTATTTAAAAAAAGAAAAAAAACTTTGATGAATGAGAATTCTTTAATTTATTTAAGAATTGTAATATTATTTTGAAGCGGAATTTCTCCAACGACAGATTGAGAAATGAAAAGCAGAGACTCAATTTCAAATTTTGGGTGATAGAATCAAAATATTTTGGACGGTCCTTTGGAAAAAATCCATGGCTAATCCGTTAATGTCACAATGCAAAAGGCATGCATGTTTGCCAAAACATCCACTTTCATCTCTCTCTCATGAAACAGTGAAAATGAAGATCTCATTAAGCGCAGACGTGGTTGAAGTTGAAGGATTAGTGGCATTGCTAACATGTGTGTGTATTTAAAATTTTAATGCATGCACTACTTTTATTAAATTTATAACTCTCTTAATTATTAATTTCATAAATATATAAATAGATTATGTGAATAAAAATATTTAAAAAACTTTTTTAAATTAAATATACAACATTCTTTTGAAGTAATGATTGATGCATGTGTTTTAAAGGTTGAAATATGTAGGTTTTTTTTTTTATGTAAACAATTAAAAGACGTAAATTCCTTATATAATATTTGTCGTTTGTTTAAATTTTTTAAAATATTTTTGCAATTAAGTTGATTATCGATTAATTTATAATAACTTAATTAAAGGTATTACATTAGTATAAATAGATATCTCAGGTTTGATATGCTATATAAAATATTTGAAGGTTTAAAGCATTATTTTCCCTTAACCAATATTTTTTCTACTTTAATATCTCAATTCATCTAATTTGGTATTTAAAATTATATTATGCCACTTGGTACAATTCATATGACCCAATTAGAATTTGTCGTGCAGCACTTTTAGTCAATTAGAATGCAACACATGGCATTCATATTTATTGAAATTAAATATATAACA
This sequence comes from Gossypium rotundifolium, assembly GCA_025506655.1. Classification (NCBI taxonomy): domain Eukaryota; kingdom Viridiplantae; phylum Streptophyta; class Magnoliopsida; order Malvales; family Malvaceae; genus Gossypium; species Gossypium rotundifolium. Next base: position 168,583,218 of record CP106733.1, read on the forward strand.
AATGCTCGAAATTAAAAAAAAACAAGTTATAAAATAATTTATAAATAAAACAATTAAATATTTTATAAAGTTATTGTTGACTTTAATTAGCCATTGATGGATGTTTACCAGCGTTGACCAATCGTTGGCTGGTGGTAATCAAGTTTACCAAAAATTTAAGAATTTTTTAAATTTTATATATATTTTTATTTTTATAATATATATATATTATTTTCTTAATTTAACTATATTTCAATTTTTTGGATTTTTATTTTCAATATTTTTTAAAATAATTTTAAAATAATTGCAATTTTCTAGAGTTTATGTACATATATTAATTTTTATATTTTATTGTAATTTTACAAAGTTTAACTACAAATTTTCAATTCTTTAGATTTTTTTGAATTTATTCTAAGTTTTATAATTTCTCTAAAAACCATTTTCCAGAATTTCTTTATTTTTCATTTTTTAATTTACATATATACATATTAACAAGAAAGTCATGTGTCGCTTTTTCGATGGCTAAAAGTGCTAAATGGCACTTTCTAATTCTACCACATGTCAAACAATTTGTCAAGATCATTAATGCCATTGGACTGAGCATGTTAACAAAATGCAAATTTAAGTACCAATCTAGGTCAACTTTAAGGGATAAATCATACTTTAAGCCATAAGCCCTAAAAAAAAAATATTATGCAGACAGTCTAATTTTTTGACACGTGAATACCTTAAATTATGTCACGTGCTATTTAATAAATGTAGTCTGTTTTGTTTAATTTATTTTAATTTTAAAATAATAGTAAATCTAAATTAATTATGTTTTAGATTTCTTATTATTCATCGGTAGCCTCTGGTATGATGAAAATAGTCACTTTTCTAAAAGTTTAATCAGTTAGAAAGTAATTTTAACTTTTGATATGTCACATTTTATTTTTTTTTGAAATCTAACTTTTTTATGGACATGGCAAAGTGACTCTCATGATAAAATGTACAAAAGTTACTTTCGCGTGTAGATTAGAGAGTTCAAAATATTAAGATGAAATAAACCCTATTTTAATTACTACCTTTTAATGAATATCAACCTTATAAAGTAACTTTTTCGACAATCACATTCTAACCACATTTCATTAAAATCATAACATGACCAAATACTACTTATATATTTTAATAAAAAATTATTAAAGGCAATAAAATAGTAACTATTTAACTTTTAAATTACAAATATTCAAATATAAAATTACATTAAATTTAATATTCATTCTCTTAATTTTTTATTATTAGCTTTATTTTTTATTTGAGGTTTAAATCCATTTATTTTGTAATCTTACATAAAAAATAAAAGTCAAATATTTCTCAAAAAACAGTAATATTTTATTAACATTATTTTTTATTTGAGGTTTAAATCCATTTACTTTGTAATCTTACATAAAAAAATAAAAGTCAAATATTTCTCAAAAAACAGTAATATTTATACATGGATAGTCAAATTTATAAGGGCAGGAGAGAGGTTTTTTTTTTTTCCCCTTAGAATTTTTATAGTTTTTAATGATTTTTAAATTAAAAATTATAAATTCTAATTTTTAAATATTTAAAAAATAATATATTTTTATTTTTTATAATTTTATAATTAAAAAATTAAAATAAATTATTAAACTTCGTCATGTGACATAATATTGACGTGTCACGTGGTAAAGTTAATAATATCAAAGGATGAGAATTTAATTAATTGTTTAAATTCAATTTAAGGTTGAATTGATCAATTGAATGTGCTTTCAATTGGGTGTTGTTTTCAATTTAAGACTTATTGAATTATTTTTAAGTTGTTTTTTATATAATAAATTAGAGACTTTCTTTTCCGATTCAATTATAATTGATTAGACTTGAGATGACTTCAAAATTTGTATAGAAATTGCTATCGAATTTCCCACCTATTTTGTTAAATAATTTCCGATTTGATATAATAATAATTTTTTTTTTTTTTGGTTTTGTTTTGATATGTGAAAATGAAAGTTTTACAGTCTTATATTTCATGATTTGCATACATGTAAAATAAAATAAAAATACTAGCAACCATTTTATAATGTTTTTGCAAGGAATTTTATTATTTTTACATGTATGTATTTTATTTTAATTATAAGCCCATAGGTGATCTTATCACGCTATTTTCCCTACAAAAAAAAAAAATAATTAATTAGCATACTTCCCATGCACAAAACATGTTTAAAACTAGTTTTCAATATTCCTAATTAGGGTGAACTGCACATGAATATTATTCTTAGTAATATATTAGTTTTTTGAGCCTGTAATCACATGGTCATTGGGTATCTGCTAAAGCAACACAAGTTTTTCTTTGTCTATATACAAGGAAGGTCGGTCCTATAGACTTTCCTCCCGAACACGTGGTACCAGCGCCGAAATTAGAAAATAAATATTTAGGATTAAAATTAAATTATAATTTTATGGGAGTAAAATATGATTTTAATAATTTATATCTTTATAAATTTTGAAAAATTAAATCAATTTTTTATGTTTTAAGGGAGTTAAAATGTAATTTTACTTTTACAGCCTCCTTTCACTTCATCCCTGCTTGGTACACACCTATCATTTTTTTTATTTTTATATTTTTCTATAAAATAGTTAATTTTATTTTTGATCCTTTTAATATACTTAAAATTGAGATTTAATCTTTATACTTTAATTTACAACATTATTTGCTCTTTATGTTTTCATAATGTTATTAAATAATTCAAATAGTTAAAATTGTTAACTTTTCAATTAAAATATTATGTGGTTATATATATATATTTTGAAAACAAATATTTAAATAAAAAAGTAGAGGACTTAGGGACTTCAAAATAAAATCAGGAAGACTAAATTTCAAATGTATAAAGTGTATAGAGACTTAGAATAATGTTAAATAAAATTTTAAAAGCCTAAATATTAAATCTTATAATGTTTTTTTGTACAAATATTAACTTTTATTCATTATTCATCCATTTTAAATCGGAAGAGAATATGAATTTAATTAGATTTAAATTTATATTTTTTATTGTTACAATAACAATTATACCAATCAATTAAACATCAATTTTATGTTAAATTTTAAAATTAATGATAAGAATTAATTGAAATTTTCCCGAGGTGCTAATTTCATGTAATTATGTTAAATCTCTTAATAATTTCGTATGGGTAAATTACAACAACAAATATATTAGCAGATTAAAAAAAAAAAAAAGAAAGGAAATGTGTTCTTACGATGTGGGTTTAATTATGTACCCAAATGTTATATTTTTTACATTTATTTTAGAAGTTTTATCTCTCTTTATTTGAATTGAAAATTAAAACTCAATTGATAACATTATTAATATATATTTTTATAAAGTATTTGATTAAAATGTTATTAATTAAATTTTAATTTTAAATCAAACAATTGGAGAGAATAAAATGTGTAAAATCAAAATTTGAGAATGAGTATTTTAAGAAATTTATATAAAATGGTTATAAATGATGATGCCATCCATCAAGGCATTGAAAATCAATAAAAGAATAATCGACTATTGAATTTAAATGATCCTTAATAGAATTTAGAACCCAAAAGCAAGGGCTTTAGGCCTTTGGGTTCAAAAAAGTAGGAATGTGATTGATGTCCATTGATAAGTGCACAGACACTACGTCGTTTACCCCTTGTCACATGTTACTAAGGTAGCCTCAATGAGCCTACTGGGTTTCCCAAAGTAAAATATGCCTATAACAATCCCATTCGGGCCTTAAAAGGTTGAGAATGTTGATATTTAAATTCATTATTTATTATTAGACATCATTGTTTAAATCATATGTAAATTTTATCTAGATTTATTTCTTCTAAGAATTGCTTTATTAACATGCATTTGTAATTGTAATTGTGGTTATATACGTTTTGATCTTGTCAATAAGAACATCTAAGTTCAAGATTGATGATGAACATTTATGTGTGTGTTCAAGTTTCAATATGTATAAATTTTAATTTGATTGATCAGTTCTAATATGGATTTTTCAGTGTTGGGTCTGTTTGTTATGATTACTCAGACATACTTGTTTGTAGTGAGTTGCTCGTAATATATATATTATTCACGTGTAGGAAGTTAATCTGAAGAATATATGAAAGAGTAAAAAGGAATTGGACTTTTAATTGTTTTTTAGTCTCAACTTTCCATAGTCAAGTGCATGAATAGGTTGAAGAAGCATGAGGATGATGATTGATGATGCCGAGGCATTAGATTTGATGAGGAGTGGACCCACCGTACTGGGCGACACGATCTACCATATTTTTCTATTCTTGTCCCACCATGGAATTGAAACCAGTAATCTGCAGGCCGACCACTTCCCTAGGGTTGGTTGCCATACTTATTTTCCGGCTTTCATTTCATGTCATCTTCTTATTGGACCAGGGTGCAGGGCTTACACGTTCTTGCCCTTACATTTGCACAGTAGCACTTGCACCGACATTTCTTAAGCCCATTTGCCCTCATTAAATCCACCATTAATATTGAATAAAACTTATATTAAACACAATGGGGGACAACATAAATTATATATTGACCCCAATAGATACCTATACCTATACCTACTGATTCCCTTCGGCCAATCATCATTAAATATACCCATCATCTACCAAAGGGGTAAAAGCAGCCTTTCTTGGATCAAGAAAACTGTATAGAATGTTAACTTAGACATTACTGCATTAGCGTCAATTAATATAGTCAAGCTTCATCATTAATTAATAAATTATTACCATTTTCAGGTGACTGGCTGGGATGCTTCCAACAAGGTCTGCTCTTTAGATATTTTTAACTTATAAACAGGCTAGTATTATAATACTGCAAATTTTTTATACAACATATAATTTGTTGCTTGTTCTCCAAATTACACACTCTCTATTCTTGCATAAAGAAACAATTTTTGGACACTTGAGAGATAAATTAATAAATATAATAGGAAACACAATTAAGGAAAATGATCAAAGCATTAATCACACTATACTTCACTAACCTCACCATCCTTACATACACCCACATTCACCACCATGGTTCCTGGTTCCTTTGATTCCATCACCCTGCAACAGTTCCTTCTAGGCGACTGCCAAAAATAAAAAAAAAATCATGTCAAATTTTTTTTAATAATTCATATTTTGATGTGGAATGTAAATAAAATAATGAAGAATGTGACTTACTCTATCCCATAGATGTGGGTCTGGTTTCTTATTGACGATCACCATTTCAAGTGCACGGGATTAGCCATCTTCCATCTGCAGGGAGGATGAGGCACGGTGCCGCTTCGTCTAAGCTACTGTTTGGTTCAGTTCTGAACCCATTCCCACCTTTGACATGTAAAACACAAAAGGCTTTTGGCATGGGTTTCGGCTAACTGGACGAGTGTTGAAAGCGTATGCTGTGTAATCTGCTCTTCTGTACCAATTCAAGAATGTTCTAGAAGGCATTTCGATCTCCCGTGGTGAAAAGATTCCTCTAAAGATTTGAACAGCGAAACCCCATGAAACTGATATAGTCCAACTCTTGGATTTATCATAGCAGATGGATTGCTGCATGATTCCTGCGGAATCCAGCTTTACAGGCAACATAAGCCGCTGAAGGGCTTCAACCCTGGTTACGTTGGGGAAAATAGGCTCGACAACATCAAGGTGATGCAGTGACACCGATGGTGTTACGGGATGAGCAGCAAGGAGTCCGAACAAGTTCCCATACACGTCATACTGATACAAATCAACCAACAAGGAACACTTGGAATCAGATATCGAGTCATCGCATTAATAATAGTGGCAAAAGTTGTTCTAATGGCCAATGAGTCATCCAGCTTCAGCATTAACAATGAACATCTACGTGAAAACCAAAACTTACTAGGACTGCCACTTTCCTTGTGACATGGACATCCAAACTACAAAAAATTGACTAACATGCTCCACCTATAAATCGGGTAGGTATGCAGGCCTTGCACATAATACTCTATCAAGAAATTCAGTTCACCATACCAACTTAAACAAATTACCTTATGGGGATACACCATTTCGGAACTTGTAATTTAGTTGAAAGACATCGTTGATTCAATGCAGTGATAAGCTAAATATTTTACTTCTTGTTAACAATGTCTTTACCATCTTTCAGTGTAATAGCCATGTACCATAAAGCTTGAGCAAAAGACAACCTAAACCTAACAAACTGAGGTCGAAACCCGACAACCAAATGCATAGAGCTAATCACCCACCCAAGGTTCATACACCTAAATTACCGTTGACAAACAATGATTAAACCGCGATTGCAGTAATGGCCATTTCGGTTTCATCCGATTCCAAGTAATGTAATCCAAAATATTTTGGATTTTTGGTATAAATATCTATTTATAACTCCCTCAGTTTTAATTTGCTATTAATAGTATTTTAATGATTTTTTTTCATTTTTATGTTCCTGGCAGTATTATAATCTTTACCCAAATGAACCATCAAACCTATTTCATGCACCTGAATTAAATTTTCTTGAAATAGAAATGTGAAATGCAATGCTTCATTAACTCACAGAGTATTAAATTCAGTTAGGATTAACTTACCCGATCTCATTACTATTAGAGATACTTATACTAGCATTGAAGTTACTAAAAGTAATAGAAACAATGCATGCTCTTTACCAACTCAACAAACTGAGTCACCGACCTGGTGGAAGCCGAGTTCCTTAGTGAGTGGGACACCGAGTTCAGCCATACAAGCCTGCATTCGGTCATCTGAGCCGTACAATCCTGGGTACCTCTGAATACACCGGTCCTGCATCTTCGCCAAAGCCTTAGCCAATGGGTAGCTAATGGCAAACCCTCCGCCGCCGTATGCCATGCCGTAGGAGAAAAAAATGTTCTGGATATGAGATTCCGACAAGCTCCCGATGTAATAATACTGTGTATGGTCGTATTTCCTCAAAATCCTAATCAGATTGTCCGTGATAAACACGGTGTCGTCGTCACCCATCACGAACCACCGGACATTATCCATCTTAAGCCTCAACGTCTCCGTCACAATCCGCGATATTCGAATCGCCGACCGGTGACCTTGCCGGTTCGTGTAGGCGAAGTTGGAAGTGTCGCTGGAGACACGAACCGGCGGAAGGGTTTGCTTGTCCTCCGGAGAGTACTTCACGCGATCGTCGAGCCAAACCACGCCCCGCATTTTGTTCGGCTTGTACCAAATCTTGATGTACTCTTTCCTCTGCTGCCATAGCTTGGAAGAAGCAGCGATACCGAAAACGATGTCGTGGATCTCTGTCGGCTTCGGTTTATTCGGCATTTGCACCGCCACCACCGGTTTTTCTCGGACATCTCGATGGCGAAGAAGGGGCGACGTTGTCTCAGCCGTCTGATTGAGAATATACGGCGGAGATGTAATGCCTGTTCTGGTGGATAAAGTAAACGAGAAATCATCGGAAGTGTGATGAACTGAGGCCGTTAGCAGCTTGAGAGTGTAGACAACATAGGTAACTGAAACGAAGAGGATTAACCAGACCATGAGCTTGGGAATGGGTCGGGTCGAATGTCCAAGAACAAGCGGATTTCCCGATGGGCTCCTCATCTGAATCTGATCCCATACCATTTCTGAATCTTTCTTGGCGTCTTTCATTTTCTTTTCAAAATTCTGTTAAAAAATTAAAGATTTTCTCTTTACTTTTACATGTAATGTTGGATTCTCTAGGAGAATCTAAAAATGGGGGAAAAAGGACTTTTAAGATCAGATGGCACCCAGAAAACAAAATCAGATGAAAATGGGAGAAATGTGGTGATGGAAGGAAGAAGGCTGTAGTTGCAGATGAGTAAAGGTGAGAGCTTGCATTGTTGCCAGGTTGCAAACCACCGCTAGAAAGGATCTTTCAAAGTCCAAAGTAATTAAATACCAAGTAATTCTTTTTACTTCTTATTTTATTAATTTGGGGTGTAATGCACTGAGATTTCTAGAACCCTGTGAGCAACTTGGATTTGGTACTAGATTTTGGAGGTGACGACTGACCCTACCTTTTTTCTACTTAAAGGCGGGAAATATACGTATTTAGCCGACAATTGGGTTTAAATGAATTACAAGGAAAATTTTATGGTCAAATTTTATTGAAATTTTTATAACTAACTCCCTACATTTGAAAATTACATCATCGTGATTTATATAAGCAATAAAGAAAAATATTTTTATTTTTAAATATGTAGTAATATGAGTTTTATTATTTATATATTTTTAAAGACGTGAATTCAAATATACTTAATTTTTTTTAATTTAAATATTAATAAGAGATTATAATTAGAAATAGGCACTGCATTTAGGAAAAAAATAGAAACAATAAAAGTAATAATAGAAGGATTAAATCTAAAATAATGCATAATACAAGGATCTTCTGCAGAATTTGACCAAGAGTCACGCGTTAAAAAAGAGGGGCAAATTTAGGGTGAGTTGTGTGTGTTGAGTAATTACACCCCGTCAAAGGCATAAAAGATAGAAGTGCAACAACAGAACAAAAGATTTGAAGTTAGACAGCGACAGATGATGAAAGCTTTGGCCTTTTTGAATCGGAGACAGATGTTGAAAGTTACTTATGTAATATGCTTTATTTGAAAGTTAATTTACAAAAACAGTTTTCTTTCAGCTTAAGCCAACCATTTACGCGCGTTTATTATGTTGAAACTTACTTACATTCTATCATTAAAAGAAAAAGGAAATTATTAATATACCAGATTTAGTAACATGTGTGAAAATTTCTCACAAATATATTTATAAAAAAATTATATATAAAAATTGAAAATTTTGATATTTTAAATTAAAATATTCTCTTTTAAATATTTTTTCCTAAAATAATAAGTGTATAATTAAGGTTTTTCTAATTTCATTTTATGATTCATAAAAATTAATCTATATTTGCGTTGTTAAAGAGAAAAAAAAGTATACTTGCGTTGTTGTTAAAGAGAAAATTATAATATATATTATAAAAGTATCAAAAGATATAAATATTTTTAAAATAAAATTATTCTCTTTAAATTTTAAAATTATTTAGTATTTTCTGGTGAATTAATTTGAGAAACTAATTCATCCAATCATTTTATAAGTAGGGTAGATTTTTTTTCACCCACCTTTTGGGCGATACAATTTCTAGTACTCATGTAATTTTTTAATTAAGTTTCGTCTAGTAAATTAACCAAACATTAATTCAGTTTAAATTTTTAAAAATTATTTTCGGAAAAAATAATATGGTAAATGTTATCTAACATAAAATTTTAAAATATATTTTAAAATGTTCAAGATTTAAATTTATTTAAATTATAAAACTATATCATCGATAACTTGTTGTTTTTTTTTTCATATATATGAAATAAAGAAATTATTTAGCAAAATAGATGAGGTTGAAAATTAGTTAACGAAATAGTTGAAGTCCGCCCTAAAGCAGCGGATTCGGCACCTCCTGGTTCAAATGGAAAATGGAAAAATATATAAATAGTCCCCATGTTTATCAAATATTCGCATTAGTTACTTTCAATTGTTTTTTTTTTTGGGGGGTTTAATATAATATTAATGGGTTTCATGTCTAGAAATTGGTTGGAGATAAAATAAATATTTCATTTATTTTATTAATTTATTCTATTTTAAAGAATTTATCTTAAAATTTTGATAAAATGATGAGGGACCATTTGTGATATTTCTCCATTTTAGTCCAAATCATAGAAGCAAGTTGTTCTCTCTCATAATTTTATCAAAATTTCAAGATAAATTCTTAAAAAAGATATTGAAAAAATGAAAGTTAGTTACAATGAAAGTTTGGTAAAATATAGGGACTATTTTTCATAATTTTCCATTTTGCATTTGAACGACGGCAACTTTGAAAGTTGGTTTGCCTTAGGTGCGGATTTCAGCTATTTCGTTAATTCATTTTCAACCTCATTTACTTTGCTAAATAATTTCTTTATTTTCCATTTTAGTTTCTTAATTATAATATTTTATGAAATCATATTTGATATATTGTGGATGCATATGTCTTGAATTTAAAATTTTAAAATTTAGAGTTTTAACATTTATTTATAGTTAATTATATTTAAATAAAATTATTAATATTTATTACATTAAATACTCTACTTTATTTCATATATATTTTAACTTCTTTTAAAATTATTCATCTATCATCCCTCGTATAATTTTTATTTTTATTTCATGCGTAGTTAACGTTAAAAAACTAGAGGGCAAATTTTGGCAGATGGCAAAAGGCCTGAGGGAAAAATGAAAAATAAAAAATAGAAAAGCTGGAAACAGCCGGGTCGGGGCCATTTTGCTTGCATTCAGTCAGTGAGGCACACGTGAACGGGCCTGGGTGCTTATGGGTGTCGGTTCCCACTTTAAGTTTTGTGAATGACCCAATCTGGACCGTCCATCAAAATACTGTTTAATGTTGTGAGTTGACTTTTACTGTTTGTTCCAGGATGATGTTTGTAATTGTACGTTTTGAGCCGTAAGGTTGTTGGGGGGTGGGGTCGGATTGCAACACAATCACACAGCTGCCACGTTGATTATTAGATTAATGCATGCCTTTAAAATCCGATATGATTTTTTTTTCCAATTAATAATTGAAAAAATTAGAGTAGGATCTGCATTATGCCACGAATCTATACAACCATTAAAAAGATTAGGTTGATTCCATCAAAAGTTTTTTACTTTTCTCTAAATTTAAAAAGTATTTGTATTATTATATTAATTAAATAATTAAACCAGTCTAATCATTGATCTAAATGTTAAATATTAATTTAAATTTAATGTGGATAAATTATAAACATATAAATACGTATGACAAAAATAACTTGAATTTATAATTGGGTAAATTACTTAATTAGTTACTTTAACTTTTAAAATATTTTATTTTAATCATTCAAAATAAAATCTTTACAAATTTGTCAATAATTAAAATTTTGATAAATAAATTACAACGTTAGAAGATATGGACAGTCAATTAAAATTTAACAACGCGTGATGGACTTATTCTTACACATATGGGACTCTGCAAATATGCAATGCATGTTTGGGTTAATTTATGGTTAGAATCGGACCAGACCATTGTTGTGCAAAAGCTGGGCTATATGACTATATCCAACATGACAATGCCCAGTTTAGTTACTCATTGAGTCTCTGTCCAAGACCTCCTCTTTTTTTTTTTTTTTTTTTTTTTTCCTTTAAACTTCTAAATTCTCTGACAAACCCCGAAACCTTATATAATGACAGTGGTGAAACTCCTCCATTAATAACCAACATGTATGAAGAAACTAACAGTTACTCTCACCCGCCACGGACCCTCCATCAAGGTCCTCATATCTCAAAATCTCAAAGCTTCTCTCTCTCCACAGTCTCCGTTCCTCACTGACCAAATCTACTCTCATTTCATCAAATCAGGCCATTCTCTGGACCCCTTTCTCTCCACCACTCTCATCTCCCACTTCGCCAAACATGGTGACTTGTCACGCGCCCTTTCCTTCTTTCTCGATACCCGCAACCCCGATACAATCTCTTTCAACTCACTCATCGCTGGTTTCGCTCGTTTTGGCCGAGCCGGGCCGGTGCTTGGGTTGTTTAATGAGTTGAGGCATTTGGGGTTGAAGCCTGACGTGTTCACGTTGAGCAGTTTAGTTAAAGGGTGTGAGAGAATAGAAGAAAACGAGATTGTTCATGGGGTTTGTTTGAGATTGGGGTTTGGAAATGGGGCTTTTGTGGTTAGCGGATTCATTGAGAATTATGCTAAAAGTGGGGACTTGGTTTCAGCTGAGAAGTGTTTTAGAGAGTGTTTCGATGTTGATAATGTTGTTCTAACGGCTATGATTTGTTGTTATTTTTGGAATGGGGAATTCGATAAGGGTAGACAAGTTTTTATGAAACTGAGGGATTTGGGATTTGAATTGAATGAATTTAGCTTGACAGGTTTGATCAGCGGCTTGTTTGATGTAAAGAAGGTCAACTGATCCATGGGGTTGGCTTAAAGATGGGATTTTTATGTGGTGGTTCCTTCATTTTAACAATGCTGTAATGAGCATGTATGCTAGGTGTGGAAGTAAATTGGACGCTGTTAAGTTATTCGATGAAATTACTGAACCAGATATTGTCTCATGGACTGAAAGGATAGGAGCAGCTCTTGATGGATTCGAGGCCTTTGGAATTTTTAATAGCTTACGTCGTAAAGGTTTGGGTGTTAATGAATATACAATGACCAATGTCTTGTCTGCTGTTGCAAGAGAGGGGTTGTCGTGTTTAGGGAGGCAAATCCAAGCAGTTTGTCAGAAGGAAGGGTATTTGAAAGTGGTTTTTGTTGGCAATGCGTTGATTTCTATGTATAATAAGTGTGGGAAAATGGATGATGCGAGGTGCATTTTTCATGATATGGTCTTTCGGGATTCTGTGTCCTGGAATTCACTGATTGCTGGATATTCGGATAATGGATTTGTTAGTCTTGCTCTTAAGATGTTCTCTGATATGCGTGGTCATAATGTTGAAGTGAATTGTTATACCCTCGCTAGCATTCTTGAAGTGGCGTCTGACTCGAACTCTTTGCACCTTGCAGTGCAGATACATTCCTATATGATTAAATGTGGATTCATGTCGGATGACTATGTGGTGTCTTGCTTGATAGCAACGTATGGGAAGTGCGGCAGCTGTAACGAGTCGAGAAGGGTATTTTCTGATGTTGATAAGACAAGTGTCATGCATCTCAATGCAATGTTGAATACTTTGGTTAATGCTGATTGTCATGTTGATAGTCTAGATCTCTTCCGAAACACAGTGGATTCCAAACTTGAAGTAGACAGCAAAACTTTTAGCATCGTTCTTAAAGCTTGCAGTGCTATGACAGATTTGGAACAGGGAAGAGTCATTCACTCCCTTGCTCTTAAATCTGGATTTCATCAAGACTGCTTTGTCGAGACTGCTGTTATTGACCTTTGCTGCAAGTGTGGAAACATAAGTGATGCAGAGAGGGCTTTTAGATATGCATCTGTTGACAACTTGGCTGCATGGAATGCAATGATAACAGGATATGCTCAACATGGTTGCTATAATGAGGCTTTCAGACTTTACGATAGAATGACTGTATGTAGAATTGAACCCGATGAAATAACTTATCTTGGACTCCTTACTTCATGCTGCCATGCAGGACTACTGCAAGAAGCAGAGAGTTACATGAACTCTATGGTTGAGTGTCATGGTCTAATCCTACATTTAGAACATTACGCTTGCATGGTTGATCTGCTTGGCCGAGTAGGTCTCCTGGAAGATGCAAAGAAGACCATAGATGAATTGCCTATCGAACCAGATGCTCGAATATGGCAGATTCTGCTATCTGCATGCAACATCCATGGAAATTTTGATATGGGAAGAGTTGCAGCCACCAAACTTCTTGAACTGCAGCCTGATAATGAATCTGCCTATATTCTTCTTTCAAATCTCTGTGCTTCAGCTGGTATGTGGCATGCTGTCAGAAAATTGAGAAGAGAAATGAAGGAAAAACTAGTTTCCAAGGAACCGGGTTCTAGTTGGATTCAACTAAGAGGATCCATGCATTACTTTTTTGCTGATGATCTGTTGCACCCTGAACATAAGGCAATATTTTTGGAGCTGTCGAAGTTGTATGAACATATGCAAGATTCAAAGATAAATGGTAATTTTTTATTGGACTTATGACTATTGAAAAGGATACGTTGTCGTAGCTTTTGCAACTGAGAATATTTAGGTTCTCCGATGTTCTAAATTCTAATCCATCAACCTTATCAATCATCTAATTTGATGTGATGAACTTTCGGATTTTGGCAAGTTGAATAGAAACTGTCAATTTAACTTGGATTCTAAGAAGTTACTACAATATAGACAAGACAACGAAGAACAGGGATTGCTTCAATAAATTAATCAGTTAAATCGGGTTCATGGCATTTTTTACATTATTTAGACATGGCAATAGCCATGAAAACCAGGGTCAAGGAACCCTTCTGGTTCCTCAAGGCCAAGACGATAAACCATCATGGTCCATGGACAGAACACTATTAACCGTTCCTCCTTTAACCCATGGCAAGCAAAATGCAGCCTAAAGCCCCTAACGGAGATTCCTTGATTCTTTCAGAAGGTAATGGAAGGAAGCCTTTTCTTGGTGTTAAAGGTATAAACTTGTTACTTTATTCCTTGCTCTACCATGTGATAAATGCCATAAACCCTACTTTAAACTACATTTTCTCAATACCTGAAAATCACTTTGCTAATCTCACCTTGTTAGGCCATGGCTATTGCTGTCAATTTCTCAGCCCAAGCCTTGAGGCAGAGGACATTTCCGAGGGCAATGGCAGACCTTGCCCTTAATCCCTTGCCTTCCCAAACATCACACCGACTTGAGCTAAAGAGAACGAAGCAGCAGCCTAATGGGGTGGCCATTAAAAAGCAGGAACAAAATAAACTAACCTACAACCGTGGAGTCTCTTCGGTCATGTCGTCATTGAACAGTGATATTGAGTCAATTTTGGGTCAACCTTCTGCAGCTGATACAATCAAGGATTTCTACATGTGCATCAATGAGAAAAATCTGAAAGGACTTGAGGGTTATATCTCAGAAGACTGCTACATCGAGGACTGCTCTTTCTACAACCCATTTAACGGAAAAAGGGTTACCTCTCCTTGTCTCTGCTTATGTATTTAAGTTACAACATGTATTGTCATATCTGATACGGAAACATAGTTTGCAGGAGGTTATTCATTTCTTCGATCTGCTCATAGGAAGCATGGGTCAAAACGTAAAATTCATCATCGAACACATTTGCGAAGGAGATAGTTTTACTGCAGGAGTAAACTGGCATTTAGGTAACACTATATATATATATGATATATTGACCACCTTTTCTTGAGCTTTTAACTCTTATCGTAACTTGCTTTAACAAGAGGCTGAGGAATTATTTTCTGATAATATTGCAGAATGGAAACAGACGCAGATTCCCTTCACCAGAGGATGCAGCTTTTACGAATGCTCGGAAGAAGGGGAAATATTAGTTATAAAGTAATGTATAGTATATCAGTGCCCGTTTTAGGCCATTTTAATCGACACTAACTTTCGATTCAATGCAGGAAAGCTCGGATCATTATCGAGTCACCTCTGAAATCAGGGGGAGTGGTGCTGGTAATCTCCCCTCGAGAACCATTCAGTTTAACACTACTTTATCAAGGGCTAATTAAGCTTCCTGTTTGTTGGTTCTGAACCATCTTTTTTTTCTCGATACGTCGATCCATTCAGGTCCTGTTGAAGAACGTGACTACAATATTCGACGAGTTCCCGCAGGTTGCTGAATGTAGGCAACACTTTCACCAATATACTAAAAACTTCAAATGACAAACATACACACAAATCTCTTGGCTTTATATTATAACGTCCCATAAAATTTGCTTTTTCTTGTTTGAAACCTTTAGGGTTCTTGAAGAGTCCGCATGTGATATTACAATGGTTACTGAAGATTTACGCAATATTAGTGGCACCTTTGATAAACCCACTATTGGCAGGCTACGTAAGAATTGGGAAATTCGTGGCGGGGTTGTTTGCTTTGGCCATCAAAATCGTGGTCTACATCTCGAGGATTTTCTCCAGGTAGTGGTAAATTAAGGGTTCTTTTCTCACATCAAAGGCAGCTCTATCAGAGCATGATGGCGAGTCCACGTTTCTAAGTATGAGGTGGCTGTTATAGAAGGCTTGCTCAAGGCAACAACATTATGCTACAAACAAATACCTACTATTTCCATTTGGTATCACCAGTAAGGCGACTCCATATATATATATATATAAAGTAAACTTATGCATTGTTTGATTAGGGA
The DNA here is from genome assembly GCA_025506655.1 of Gossypium rotundifolium. Taxonomy (NCBI): domain Eukaryota; kingdom Viridiplantae; phylum Streptophyta; class Magnoliopsida; order Malvales; family Malvaceae; genus Gossypium; species Gossypium rotundifolium. The sequence continues at coordinate 168,599,071 of CP106733.1, forward strand.
TTGGAAATAAAATAAATTTAAACAATTTATTCTTTTAATTCGTTTCATAATGAAAATAAACTTATTTGAATTTTTTAAAAGAAAACTATGAAAAAATATGTAGATACTGTTTGATATATTGAAAAATTCAACCTAACTTAAAGTGCGGTACATAATATTCCCTGGGCATCATCCAATAAGAGATGATTCAAGCAACCGGGAGAAGTAAAACGGACACAAAACAAGTCTTGAAAGTTAACTACATCTTAGAGGGAAGGTTGAAAATTGCTCTTGAGCATTGCCACATTTGTTCCCTCTGTACAAACCCATTTTGCCCCCAAAACTAACCCAATTACAAAAAATAAAAATATATACAAGCCCAATCAAACAAAAAATGGGGCCCATTAACAAAACAAAAATAGGCCCAAATGACCCAACTCAGAAAACAACAAAAAAAAAAAGAGAACAAAAAACCAAAAAAAACCCTAGCCGAGCCTCGCCTCGACTTCGACTTGACCCCCACACGCCTCTGCCCGCACCACCATCCGCCCAGTACCGCCCAAGCGCTCCCATGGCCTGCAAAACACGCAAAGACAACAATATCAGCAGAGAAGGGACGGTTTCTCTTTGTTTTTTCTTTCTCCTACGGTTATAAAAGCAAGGGCAAAAAGCAGTAAAGGATCCCTCTTTTCTTTGTTTTTGAACATCAATAGAAAGCATTTTTTTAGCGCAAAACATCAGATCCAAATACACGCAAGAAAAACAACGCAAAAATCTCAAAAATCGAAAGAAACCAGAGGTGACCCTTTTATTTTGAAAGTTATTTTTTCCTTTTTTATATTTTTTTAGCGATCTACACTAAAAACATAGATATAGTTTTAAAAAGAAAAGAGACAAAATAAAAAAAAAAACAATTTTTTACCTTCCCGGCCACCGTGGAGGTGTTTGAACCGTGAGTACTACTGGCTAAAATGACCATCGACTTCTCGGTATTTATCCTTTGACCCGACATTCTTTCAAACGTACTAAGAATCTTCAAGTACACTTCCACCTCGTTCCGCTTATTCCTGACAAACAAGAGAGTATCATCAGCGAAAAAAAGATGATTTATCCTTGGCCCTCCCATACTAGCCCGAATGCCCTTAATAGAGTTAAAAATTTGAGCTTCCAAGAGCATCCGAGAGAGAGCCTCCATACAGAAAAGAAAAAGATAGGGAGATAAGGGATCCCCTTGACGGAGACCCCTTTCCGGAACGATAACATCTGAAATACTCGAATTGTATTTGACTCTATATTTAACGCTACGGACGCAATTCATGATCTTAACGACCCAATCGGGTGAATAACCAAGCTTAATCATGACTGTTTCAAGGAAATCCCACTCCACCCGATCATAAGCCTTGCTCATATCGAGCTTAATCACACATCCTTTATTGGGACCATTTTTAGCGCTACGAAGATAGTGAACAAGCTCGTGAGCTATTAAAACATTATCGTGGATCATCCGACCGGGAACAAAGGCGCTTTGATTCTCACTTATGCACATTGATAGGGTTTCTTTAAGACGGTTTGCGAGCACTTTCACCACAATTTTATAGATTACCCTACAAAGACTAATAGGGCGAAAATTAGTCATATCACTTGGGTTTTTAATCTTCGGGATCAAAACAATAAGAGTTTCATTAATATGATGAATATTATTAGTGTCCCTTTAACACATATGACAAAAGTCAATGACATCCTTTCCCACAGTCTGCCAGTTCTCTCTAAAGAAGCTCCCAGGGAGACCATCGATGCCAAGGGCCTTCCTAGGGTCAATTTGGTTAAAAGCCGCAAGTATTTCTTCATCAGAAAACTCCTTACACAGCTCCCTGTTCATACTCTCTGTCACGCAACTAGGAATACAATGTAAGTCAACTTCATCCCTAGGGTCAGTCGACTTCTTGAACAGCTCCTTAAAAAAATCCCGAGCCACCTCGCTAATTTCAATACTACCTTCATGCCACATCCCTCTCGAATCATTAATCTTCTCTATACTGTTCTTCTTCATTCGACTGGTAGCTCGCACATAAAAAAACCGTGTGTTACGGTCACCTTCTTTGAGCCACTAGGAACGGGATCTCTGGGCCCAGTATTTCTCCTCAGCATCCAAGATATAACCCAGCTTGCTTCGCTCCCTCTTAAGCAACCTGAAGGTATCCGTATTGTTAGGGCTATCCATAAGTTGACTAATCCTCCTTTCCAAAACATTGATCTTGCGTTTGACATCATTGTATCGTTTATATTGCCAAGGTCCCATCTTCTCTCTAATATCCTCCAGCTTATCGACAAACAGTCTGTCTCTGTCCGACCACACATTCTTAATTATCTCCTTAGCCTCCTGCTCTTTTGCCCAACAAATGTCGTATCTAAATCTGTATTTGGGGTCCATGCATTTTTCCTTCGGTTTTTTCCCCATCGTATCCATAAAGACAGCATCATGGTCAGATTTTGACTGACGTATGACCTTGGTCTCAACAAAAGGCATGCTATCGACCAAAGTCTCAGAGACCACAAATCTATCGAGCCTTTCTTTTACAAGACCCGAACCCTCCCTGTTGTTACTCCAAGTAAACCAGCCGATGCTAGTCTTTATGTCAATCAGGGACAAGTCATCCAAAGAATTTCTAAACTCTTCCATAGAAGACATTGGTTTCCTTCTGCCACCTTCTTTCTCATTAGGGTTAAGAATGGCATTAAAGTCCCCCTCACCACCCATCCCTCTCTAGTACTATCTTTTATGCTTCTCAACATATCCCAGGCTTGATTTCTCTGGCCAGGGTCCGAGGGACCATAAAAACCCGTAAAACGCATATCCTTCCCATCCTCCAGGCCAACTAGCGAGTCTATGTGAAATTTAGAGTAGTTTTGTACCACAACCTTGGCCCCCTCCTTCCACATAAGCATCAACCCGCCGCTTTTACCATCCGAACCAACCACCAGACAACCACTTATCTACACAAAGAGCTAACCCGTGAAGTATTGTTATTATTGATTTTAGTTTCACAAACAAAGACTACATCAGGGGAATTAGCAACAATGAGTTGCTTCAACTCTCGAACTGTCGCAGGGTTCCCCAACCCTCGACAGTTCCAACATAGAAACTTCATTGCTCCTGGCGGGGCTGGTCGCCAACCACCGCCATACTAGGAGATGTGAACTCGAGCATTCTTCTCTTCGCTTGTTTGGCTGGACTCTCTTCTAGGCTCTCTCCGTGTTGTGCCTTCGATCTCCTTCTTTTACTTTTAAACTTACCCATGCCATCTCTCACAAATTTATGAAATCTTTTTTCTGTTGGAGAGGCCGACATGATTTCCTCATCTCCCCTTTTTTCTTTGCCCTTTTGGATGATAGGGCCACTTTCTTCCCTTGATTCGGATTTGCTCCCATCCTTCTCCACATCTGATGAGGATATTGTTGATAGCACCTCAATGCCATTTCGCCAATTACCCTTATTTTGAGTCGGAGGCATGACCGTAGCTCTCAGCCAATTACCATACTGTAAATCCATTTCATTGACCCCCTCTGGTTCACTCTTCTTCAAATAGCTTTCCATCTTATGCCTGATTATACCACATTTGAAGCAAAACTCGGGAAGTCTTTCGTATTTCAATAAACATAAGCTTTCATTCCCGTTCCTATCAACAAACTTCACAATCCGCCTCAAAGGTTTTAAGATATTAATCTTCACTTTAATCCTAATGAACTCCGTCCAACTTCCATCTCTATCTTTCCAATCGATTGCAACCAATTCTCCAATAATGTCTCCCATTTCTAATGCAGTTTGCCGGGCCATTATTTCCAGGGGGATGTTAAGGATTCTAACCCAAAAAGGAGATCTGTGGAACTCATAAACTTCGATCGCTTTTCCCTTTTCAAAGGGTAGCATTGAAAATAAACAGTTATCGAACAACCAGGGCATTAGATTAAGAATTCTATTACTGTCTTCCACGCATCCAAATTTGATGATGATCGCGTCCTCCCTCAAAGCCACAAAGTTCACCATTTTTTTTGTGAACCAAATTGATCTAAACACCCTGTACATAGCCTCCCTATTCGGTTTAACCCTCGCAATAACTCTGCCAACTGCCCACGACTCACCACCCTGGGAATTACTTTTCTCCATTGGACGAAACACCTTTGAAGCTTCTTCCTCAGAAAACTTCAGTTTATCCATCAACACGTTAATGTCATCGACATCCATATCTTTATCCTTGTCCTGCCAATCTTCCTTCAAGACAGCAGCTGGCCACCTGTTCAAGAAAAATAAGAAAACAAAACGAGAAGATGCTCTACACAAACGCAAGGGTAAAAGATACAAGAAAAGCATTCAACAAAACGAAACATAGAAAAACACACACCAACAGGACAAAACTTATAAACACCAAATAATAAAAGGAATTATCGTAAAAGAAAAACCCTATGCATAACAAGAAAAGAAAAGAAACTGACTTACAGAACCTCCCCGACGTGCATGGAAAATTGACGTAGGAACCAAAAAGATACTAAAACCATGCAAGAACGTAAGAGAAAACACGACAAATTACGCACATACCACCGTGGGACCCACCACAAACCTTGGAATTAAGAAAGAGAATAACAAAGAAAAACCATGCAGAAAACTACGTAGAAAGGGTCAAAACAACATCAAACACAGAAAAGATTACCGATAAGAGAAATCGAATGAAAAAGATAACAAAAGTAAAATAAGGGGAGAAACACCACCCGATCACCCGGAGGAAGACGCACGTTGTCAGTCGACAAGACAGGCATGTCAATCCATCATATCAAGAACGTCACCAAAAGATAAGCTCACATACACAATATCCAAAAACCACCGCAACAAGAGGGCAGAAGTCGACAAAAAGCACCGCAATCAGAATGGAAAGAATGAAATCAAAATTCACCGAAACCATAAACCCCCCAAACACCACCGCTAAACTGCCATAAAATTCAAAGGATTTTTAAGCAGACACACGAAACAATCAAGAACGAAAATCGTCCAAATCTTGGAGAGAATTGCAAAACACTTGGATAGTCAAATTTATAAGGGCGGAGAGAGGTTTTTTTTTTTTCCCTTAGAATTTTTATAGTTTTTATTGATTTTTAAATTAAAAATTATAAATTCTAATTTTAAATATTTAAAAATAATATATTTTATTTTTATATTTTAATAATTAAAAATTAAAATAAATTATTAAACTTCGTCATGTGACATAATATTGACGTGTCACGTGGTAAAGTTAATAATATCAAAGGATGAGAATTTAATTAATTGTTTAAATTCAATTTAAGGTTGAATTGATCAATTGAATGTGCTTTCAATTGGTTGTTGTTTTCAATTTAAGACTTATTGAATTATTTTTAAGTTGTTTTTTATATAATAAATTAGAGACTTTCTTTTCCGATCAATTATAATTGATTAGACTTGAGATGACTTCAAAATTTGTATAGAAATTGCTATCGAATTTCCCACCTATTTTGTTAAATAATTTCCGATTTGATATAATAATGTTTTTTTTTTGTTTTGTTTTGATATGTGAAAATGAAAGTTTTATAGTCTTATATTTCATGATTTGCATACATGTAAAATAAAATAAAAATACTAGCAACCATTTTTATAATGTTTTTGCAAGGAATTTTATTATTTTTACATGTATGTATTTTATTTTAATTATAAGCCCATAGGTGATCTTATCATGCTATTTCCCTACAAAAAAAAAAAATTAATGAGCATACTTCCCATGCACAAAACATGTTTAAAACTAGTTTTCAATATTCCTAATTAGGGTGAACTGCACATGAATATTATTCTTAGTAATATATTAGTTTTTTGAGCCTGTAATCACATGGTTATTGGGTATCTGCTAAAGCAACACAAGTTTTTCTTTGTCTATATACAAGGAAGGTCGGTCCTATAGACTTTCCTCCCGAACACGTGGTACCAGCGCCGAAATTAGAAAATAAATATTTAGGATTAAAATTAAATTATAATTTTTATGGGAGTAAAATGTGATTTTAATAGTTTATATCTTTATAAATTTTAAAAATTAAATTAATTTTTTATGTTTTAAGGGAGTTAAAATGTAATTTTACTTCTACAACCTCCTTTCACTTCATCCCTACGTGGTACACACCTATTATTTTTTTTATTTTTATATTTTCTATAAACATAGTAAATTTTATTTTGATCCTTTTAATATACTTAAAATTGAGATTTAATCTTTATACTTTAATTTACAACATTATTTGCTCTTTATGTTTTCAAAATGTTATTAATTAATTCAAATAGTTAAAATTGTTAACTTTTCAATTAAAATATTATATGGTTATATATATTTTGAAAACAAATTTTAAATAAAAAAGTAGAGGGACTTAGGGACTTCAAAATAAAATTAGGATGACTAAATTTCAAATGTATAAAGTGTATAGAGACTTAGAATAATGTTAAATAAAATTTTAAAAGCCTAAATATTAAATCTTATAATGTTTTTTTGTACAAATATTAACTTTTATTCATTATTCATCCATTTTAAATCGGAAGAGAATATGAATTTAATTAGATTTAAATTTATATTTTTTATTGTTACAATAACAATTATACCAATCGAATTAAACATCAATTTTATGTTAAATTTTAAAATTAATGATAAGAATTAATTGAAATTTTCCCAGGTGCTAATTTCATGTAATTATGTTAAATCTCTTAATAATTTCGTATGGGTAAATTACAACAACAAATATATTAGCAGATTAAAAAAAAAAAGAAAGAAAGGAAATGTGTTCTTATGATGTGGGTTTAATTATGTACCCAAATGTTATATTTTTTACATTTATTTTAGAAGTTTAATCTCTCTTTATTTGAAAATTAAAACTCAATTGATAACATTATTAATATATATTTTTATAAAGTATTTGATTAAAATGTTATTAATTAAATTTTAATTTTAAATCAAACAATTGGAGAGAATAAAATGTGTAAAATTAAAATTTGAGAATGAGTATTTTAAGAAATTTATATAAAATGGTTATAAATGATGATGCCATCCATCAAGGCATTGAAAATCAATAAAAAGAATAATCGACTATTGAATTTAAATGATCCTTAATAGAATTTAGAACCCAAAAGCCAGGGCTTTAGGCCTTTGGGTTCAAAAAAAGTAGGAAAGTGATTGATGTCCACACTACGTCGTTTACCCCTTGTCACATGTTACTAAGGTAGCCTCAATGAGCCTACTGGGTTTCCCAAAGTAAAATATGCCTATAACAATCCCATTCGGGCCTTAAAAGGTTGAGAATGTTGATATTTAAATTCATTATTTATTATTAGGCATCATTGTTTAAATCATATGTAAATTTTATCTAGATTTATTTCTTCTAAGAATTGCTTTATTAACATGCATTTGTAATTGTAATTGTGGTTATATACGTTTTGATCTTGTCAATAAGAACATCTAAGTTCAAGATTGATGATGAACATTTATGTGTGTGTTCAAGTTTCAATATGTATAAATTTTGATTTGATTGATCAGTTCTAATATGGATTTTTCAGTGTTGGGTCTGTTTGTTATGATTACTCAGACATACTTGTTTGTAGTGAGTTGCTCGTAATATATATATTATTCACGTGTAGGAAGTTAATCTGAAGAATATATGAAAGAGTAAAAAGGAATTGGACTTTTTCTTGTTTTTTAGTCTCAACTTTCCATCCAATAAAGGAGAGTCAAGTGCATGAATAGGTTGAAGAAGCATGAGGATGATGATTGATGATGCCGAGGCATTAGATTTGATGAGGAGTGGACCCACCGTACTGGGCGACACGATCTACCTTACTTTTCTATTCTTGTCCCACCGTGGAATTGAAACCAGTAATCTGCAGGCCGACCACTTCCCTAGGGTTGGTTGCCATACTTATTTTCCGGCTTTCATTTCATGTCATCTTCTTATTGGACCAGGGTGCAGGGCTTACACGTTCTTGCCCTCACATTTGCACAGTAGCACTTGCACCGACATTTCTTAAGCCCATTTGCCCTCATTAAATCCACCATTAATATTGAATAAAACTTATATTAAACACAATGGGGGACAACATAAATTATATATTGACCCCAATAGATACCTATACCTATACCTACTGATTCCCTTCGGCCAATCATCATTAAATATACCCATCATCTACCAAAGGGGTAAAAGCAGCCTTTCTTGGATCAAGAAAACTGTATAGAATGTTAACTTGGACATTACTGCATTAGCGTCAATTAATATAGTCAAACTTCATCATTAATTAATAAATTATTACCATTTTCAGGTGACTGGCTGGGAGCCTGGGATGCTTCCAACAAGGTCTGCTCTTTAGATATTTTTAACTTATAAACAGGCTAGTATTATAATACTGCAAATTTTTTATACAACATATAATTTGTTGTTTGTTCTCCAAATTACACTCTCTCTATTCTTGCATAAAGAAACAATTTTTGGACACTTGAGAGATAAATTAATAAATATAATAGGAAACACAATTAAGGAAAATGATCAAAGCATTAATCACACTATACTTCACTAACCTCACCATCCTTACATACACCCACATTCACCACCATGGTTCCTGGTTCCTTTGATTCCATCACCCTGCAACAGTTCCTTCTAGGCGACTGCCAAAAATAAAAAAAAAATCATGTCAAATTTTTTTAATAATTCATATTTTGATGTGGAATGTAAATAAAATAATGAAGAATGTGACTTAATCTATCCCATAGATGTGGGTCTGGTTTCTTATTGACGATCACCATTTCAAGTGCACCGGGATTAGCCATCTTCCATCTGCAGGGAGGATGAGGCACACGGTGCCGCTCGTACTCGCTTACTGTTTGGTTCAGTTCTGAATCCATTCCCACCTTTGACATGTAAAACACAAAAGGCTTTTGGCATGGGTTTCGGCTAACTGGACGAGTGTTGAAAGCGTATGCTGTGTAATCTGCTCTTCTGTACCAATTCAAGAATGTTCTAGAAGGCATTTCGATCTCCCGTGGTGAAAAGATTCCTCTAAAGATTTGAACAGCGAAACCCCATGAAACTGATATAGTCCAACTCTTGGATTTATCATAGCAGATGGATTGCTGCATGATTCCTGCGGAATCCAGCTTTACAGGCAACATAAGCCGCTGAAGGGCTTCAACCCTGGTTACGTTGGGGAAAATAGGCTCGACAACATCAAGGTGATGCAGTGACACCAATGGTGTTACGGGATGAGCAGCAAGGAGTCCGAACAAGTTCCCATACACGTCATACTGATACAAATCAACCAACAAAGAACACTTGGAATCAGATATCGAGTCATCGCATTAATAATAGTGGCAAAAGTTGTTCTAATGGCCAATGAGTCATCCAGCTTCAGCATTAACAATGAACATCTACGTGAAAACCAAAACTTACTAGGACTGCCACTTTCCTTGTGACATGGACATCCAAACTACAAAAAATTGACTTACATGCTCCACCTATAAATCGGGTAGGTATGCAGGCCTTGCACATAATACTCTATCAAGAAATTCAGTTCACCATACCAACTTAAACAAATTACCTTATGGGGATACACCATTTCGGAACTTGTAATTTAGTTGAAAGACATCGTTGATTCAATGCAGTGATAAGCTAAATATTTTACTTCTTATTAACAATGTCTTTACCATCTTTCAGTGTAATAGCCATGTACCATAAAGCTTGAGCAAAAGACAACCTAAACCTAACAAACTGAGGTCGAAACCCGACAACCAAATGCATAGAGCTAATCACCCACCCAAGGTTCATACACCTAAATTACCGTTGACAAACAATGATTAAACCGCGATTGCAGTAATGGCCATTTCGGTTTCATCCGATTCCAAGTAATGTAATCCAAAATATTTTGGATTTTGGTATAAATATCTATTTATAACTCCCTCAGTTTTAATTTGCTATTAATAGTATTTTAATGATTTTTTTTCATTTTTATGTTCCTGGCAGTATTATAATCTTTACCCAAATGAACCATGAAACCTATTTCATGCAGCTGAATTAAATTTTCTTGAAATAGAAATGTGAAATGCAACTTCAACACCCCTACAAATGCTTCATTAACTCACACAGTATTAAATTCAGTTAGGATTAACTTACCCGATCTCATTACTATTAGAGATACTTATACTAGCATTGAAGTTACTAAAAGTAATAGAAACAATGCATGCTCTTTACCAACTCAACAAACTGAGTCACCGACCTGGTGGAAGCCGAGTTCCTTAGTGAGTGGGACACCGAGTTCAGCCATACAAGCCTGCATTCGGTCATCTGAGCCGTACAATCCTGGGTACCTCTGAATACACCGGTCCTGCATCTTCGCCAAAGCCTTAGCCAATGGGTAGCTAATGGCAAACCCTCCGCCGCCGTATGCCATGCCGTAGGAGAAAAAAATGTTCTGGATATGAGATTCCGACAAGCTCCCGATGTAATAATACTGTGTATGGTCGTATTTCCTCAAAATCCTAATCAGATTGTCCGTGATAAACACGGTGTCGTCGTCACCCATCACGAACCACCGGACATTATCCATCTTAAGCCTCAACGTCTCCGTCACGATCCGCGATATTCGAATCGCCGACCGGTGACCTTGCCGGTTCGTGTAGGCGAAGTTGGAAGTGTCGCTGGAGACACGAACCGGCGGAAGGGTTTGCTTGTCCTCCGGAGAGTACTTCACGCGATCGTCGAGCCAAACCACGCCCCGCATTTTGTTCGGCTTGTACCAAATCTTGATGTACTCTTTCCTTTGCTGCCATAGCTTGGAAGAAGCCGCGATACCGAAAACGATGTCGTGGATCTCTGTCGGTTTCGGTTTATTCGGCATTTGCACCGCCATCACCGGTTTTTCTCGGACATCTCGATGGCGAAGAAGGGGCGACGTTGTCTCAGCCGTCTGATTGAGAATATACGGCGGAGATGTAATGCCTGTTCTGGTGGATAAAGTAAACGAGAAATCATCGGAAGTGTGATGAACTGAGGCCGTTAGCAGCTTGAGAGTGTAGACAACATAGGTAACTGAAACGAAGAGGATTAACCAGACCATGAGCTTGGGAATGGGTCGGGTCGAATGTCCAAGAACAAGCGGATTTCCCGATGGGCTCCTCATCTGAATCTGATCCCATACCATTTCTGAATCTTTCTTGGCGTCTTTCATTTTCTTTTCAAAATTCTGTTAAAAAAATTAAAGATTTTCTCTTTACTTTTACATGTAATGTTGGATTCTCTAGGAGAATCTAAAAATGGGGGGAAAAGAACATTTAAGATCAGATGGCACCCAGAAAACAAGATCAGATAAAAATGGGAGAAATGTGGTGATGGAAGGAAGAAGGCTGTAGTTGCAGATGAGTAAAGGTGAGAGCTTGCATTGTTGCCAGGTTGCAAACCACCGCTGGAAAGGATCTTTCAAAGTCCAAAGTAATTAAATACCAAGTAATTCTTTTTACTTCTTATTTTATTAATTTGGGGTGTAATGCACTGAGATTTCTAGAACCCTGTGAGCGACTTGGATTTGGTACTAGATTTTGAGGTGACGACTGACCCTACCTTTTTCTACTAAAAGGCGGAAATATACGTATTTAGCCGACAATTGGGTTTAAATGAATTACAAGGAAAATTTTATGGTCAAATTTTATTGAAATTTTTATAACTAACTCCATACATTTGAAAATTACATCATCGAGATTTATATAAGCAATAAAGAAAAATAGTTTTTTATTTTTTAAACATGTAGTAATATGAGTTTTATTATTTAATATATTTTTTAAAAACGTGAGTTTAAATGTATTTAAATATATATTTTTAATTTTAAAGATTAAAAGAGATTATAATTAGAAATAGGCACTGTATTTAGAAAAAATAGAAACAATAAAAGTCATAATAGAAGGATTACATCTAAAAATAATGCATAATACAAGGATCTTCTGCAGAATTTGACCAAGAGTCATGCGTTAAAAAAAGAGGGGTAAGTTTAGGGTGAGTTGTGTGTGTTGAGTAATTACACCTCCGTCAAAGGCATAAAAGATAGAAGTGCAACAACAGAACAAAAGATTTGAAGTTAGACAGCGACAGATGATGAAAGCTTTGGCCTTTTGAATCGGAGACACATGTTGAAAGTTACTTACGTAATATGCTTTATTTGAAAGTTAATTTACAAAAACAGTTTTCTTTCAGCTTAACCCAACCATTACGCGCGTTTATTATGTTGAAACTTACTTACATTCTATCATTAAAAGAAAAAGGAAATTATTAATATACCAGATTTAGTAACAAGTGAAAATTTTCTCACAAATATATTTATAAAAAATTTATATATAAAAATTGAAAATTTTGATATTTTAAATTAAAATATTCTCTTTTAAATATTTTTTCCTAAAATAATAAGTGTATAATTAAGGTTTTTCTAATTTCATTTTATGATTCATAAAATTAATCTATATTTGCGTTGTTAAAGAGAAAATAAAAGTATACTTGCGTTGTTGTTAAAGAGAAAATTATAATATATATTATAAAAGTATCAAAAGATATAAATATTTTTAAAATAAAATTATTCTCTTTAAATTTTTAAAATTATTTAGTATTTTCTGGTGAATTAATTTGAGAAACTAATTCATCCAATCATTTTATAAGTAGGGTAGATTTTTTTCACCCACCTTTTGGGCGATACAATTTCTAGTACTCATATAATTTTTAATTAAGTTTCGTCTAGTAAATTAACCAAACATTAATTCAGTTTAAATTTTTAAAAATTATTTTCGGAAAAAATAATATGGTAAATGTTATCTAACATAAAATTTTAAAATATATTTTAAAATGTTCAAGATTTAAAATTATTTAAATTATAAAACTATATCATCTATAACTTGGTGTTTTTTTTTTTTCATATATATGAAATAAAGAAATTATTTAGCAAAATAGATGAGGTTGAAAATAAGTTAACGAAATAGTTGAAGTCCGCCCTAAAGCAGCGGGTTCGGCACCTCCTGGTTCAAATGGAAAATGGAAAATATCATAAATAGTCCCCATGTTTATCAAATATTCGCATTAGTTACTTTCAATTGTTTTTTTTTTTGGGTTTAATATAATATTAATGGGTTTCATGTCTAGAAATTGGTTGGAGCTAAAATAAATATTTCATTTATTTTATTAATTTATTCTATTTTAAAGAATTTATCTTAAAATTTTGATAAAATGATGAGGGACCATTTGTGATATTTCTCCATTTTAGTCCAAAGCATAGAAGCAAGTTGTTCTCTCTCATAATTTTATCAAAATTTCAAGATAAATTCTTAAAAAAGATATTGAAAGAACGAAACTACGAAAGTTAGTTACAATGAAAGATTGGTAAAATATAGGGACTATTTTTCATAATTTTCCATTTTGCATTTGAACGACGGCAACTTTGAAAGTTGGTTTGCCTTAGGTGCGGGTTTCAGCTATTTCGTTAATTCATTTTCAACCTCATTTACTTTGCTAAATAATTTCTTTATTTTCCATTTTTAGTTTCTTAATTGTAATATTTTATGAAATCATATTTGATATATTGTGGATGCATATGTCTTGAATTTAAAATTTTAAAATTTAGATTTTAACATTTATTTATAATTAATTATATTTAAATAAAATTATTAATATTTATTACATTAAATACTCTACTTTATTTCATATATATTTTAACTTCTTTTAAAAATTATTCATCTATCATCCCTCGTATAATTTTTATTTTTATTTCATGCGTAGTTAACGTTAAAAAACTAGAGGGGCAAATTTTGGCAGATGGCAAAAGGCCTGAGGGAAAAATGAAAAATAAAAAATAGAAAAGCTGGAAACAGCCGGGTCGGGGCCATTTTGCTTGCATTCAGTCAGTGAGGCACACGTGAACGGGCCTGGGTGCTTACGGGTATCGGTTCCCACTTTAAGTTTTGTGAATGACCCAATCTGGACCGTCCATCAAAATAGTGTTTAATGTTGTGAATTGACTTTTACTGTTTGATCCAGGATGATGTTTGTAATTGTACGTTTTGAGCCGTAAGGTTGTTGGGGGTGGGTCGGATTGCAACACAATCACACAGCTGCCACGTTGATTATTAGATTGATGCATGCCTTTAAAATCCGATATGATTTTTTTCCAATTAATAATTGAAAAATTAGAGTAGGATCTGCATTATGCCACGAATCTATACAACCATTAAAAAGATTACGGTTGATTCCATCAAAAGTTTTTTACTTTTCTCTAAATTTAAAAAGTATTTGTATTATTATATTAATTAAATAATTAAACCAGTCTAATCATTGATCTAAATGTTAAATATTAATTTAAAGTTAATGTGGATAAATTATAAACATATAAATACGTATGACAAAAATAACTTGAATTTATAATTGGGTAAATTACTTAATTAGTTACTTTAACTTTTAAAATATTTCTATTTTAATCATTCAAAATAAAATCTTTACAAATTTGTCAATAATTAAAATTTTGATAAATAAATTACAACGTTAGACGATATGGACAGTCAATTAAAATTTAACAACGTGTGATGGACTTATTCTTACACATATGGGACTCTGCAAATATGCAATGCATGTTTGGGTTAATTTATGGTTAGAATCGGACCAGACCATTGTTGTGCAAAAGCTGGGCTATATGACTATATCCAACATGACAATGCCCAGTTTAGTTACTCATTGAGTCTCTGTCCAAGACCTCCTTTTTTTCTTTTTTTTTTTTCTTTTTTTCCTTTAAACTTCTAAATTCTCTCACAAACCCCGAAACCTTATATAATGACAGTGGTGAAACTCCTCCATTAATAACCAACATGTATGAAGAAACTAACAGTTACTCTCACCCGCCATGGACCCTCCATCAAGGTCCTCATATCTCAAAATCTCAAAGCTTCTCTCTCTCCACACTCTCCGTTCCTCACTGACCAAATCTACTCTCATTTCATCAAATCAGGCCATTCTCTGGACCCCTTTCTCTCCACCACTCTCATCTCCCACTTCGCCAAACATGGTGACTTGTCACGCGCCTTTTCCTTCTTTCTCGATACCCGCAACCCCGATACAATCTCTTTCAACTCACTCATCTCTGGTTTCGCTCGTTTTGGCCGAGCCGGGCCGGTGCTTGGGTTGTTTAATGAGTTGAGGCATTTGGGGTTGAAGCCTGACGTGTTCACGTTGAGCAGTTTAGTTAAAGGGTGTGAGAGAATAGAAGAAAACGAGATTGTTCATGGGGTTTGTTTGAGATTGGGGTTTGGAAATGGGGCTTTTGTGGTTAGCGGATTCATTGAGAATTATGCTAAAAGTGGGGACTTGGTTTCAGCTGAGAAGTGTTTTAGAGAGTGTTTCGATGTTGATAATGTTGTTCTAACGGCTATGATTTGTTGTTATTTTTGGAATGGGGAATTCGATAAGGGTAGACAAGTTTTTATGAAACTGAGGGATTTGGGATTTGAATTGAATGAATTTAGCTTGACAGGTTTGATCAGCGGCTTGTTTGATGTAAAAGAAGGTCAACTGATCCATGGGGTTGGCTTAAAGATGGGATTTTTATGTGGTGGTTCCCTTCATTTTAACAATGCTGTAATGAGCATGTATGCTAGGTGTGGAAGTAAATTGGACGCTGTTAAGTTATTCGATGAAATTACTGAACCAGATATTGTCTCATGGACTGAAAGGATAGGAGCAGCTCTTGATGGATTCGAGGCCTTTGGAATTTTTAATAGCTTACGTCGTAAAGGTTTGGGTGTTAATGAATATACAATGACCAATGTCTTGTCTGCTGTTGCAAGAGAGGGGTTGTCGTGTTTAGGGAGGCAAATCCAAGCAGTTTGTCAGAAGGAAGGGTATTTGAAAGTGGTTTTGTTGGCAATGCGTTGATTTCTATGTATAATAAGTGTGGGAAAATGGATGATGCGAGGTGCATTTTCATGATATGGTCTTTCGGGATTCTGTGTCCTGGAATTCACTGATTGCTGGATATTCGGATATTGGATTTGTTAGTCTTGCTCTTAAGATGTTCTCTGATATGCGTGGTCATAATGTTGAAGTGAATTGTTATACCTCGCTAGCATTCTTGAAGTGGCGTCTGACTCGAACTCTTTGCACCTTGCAGTGCAGATACATTCCTATATGATTAAATGTGGATTCATGTCGGATGACTATGTGGTGTCTTGCTTGATAGCAACGTATGGGAAGTGCGGCAGCTGTAACGAGTCGAGAAGGGTATTTTCTGATGTTGATAAGACAAGTGTCATGCATCTTAATGCAATGTTGAATACTTTGGTTAATGCTGATTGTCATGTTGATAGTCTAGATCTCTTCCGAAACACAGTGGATTCCAAACTTGAAGTAGACAGCAAAACTTTTAGCATCGTTCTTAAAGCTTGCAGTGCTATGACAGATTTGGAACAGGGAAGAGTCATTCACTCCCTTGCTCTTAAATCTGGATTTCATCAAGACTGTTTTGTCGAGACTGCTGTTATTGACCTTTGCTGCAAGTGTGGAAACATAAGTGATGCAGAGAGGGCTTTTAGATATGCATCTGTTGACAACTTGGCTGCATGGAATGCAATGATAACAGGATATGCTCAACATGGTTGCTATAATGAGGCTTTCAGACTTTACGATAGAATGACTGTATGTAGAATTGAACCCGATGAAATAACTTATCTTGGACTCCTTACTTCATGCTGCCATGCAGGACTACTGCAAGAAGCACAGAGTTACATGAACTCTATGGTTGAGTGTCATGGTCTAATCCTACATTTAGAACATTACGCTTGCATGGTTGATCTGCTTGGCCGAGTAGGTCTCCTGGAAGATGCAAAGAAGACGATAGATGAATTGCCTATCGAACCAGATGCTCGAATATGGCAGATTCTGCTATCTGCATGCAACATCCATGGAAATTTTGATATGGGAAGAGTTGCAGCCACCAAACTTCTTGAACTGCAGCCTGATAATGAATCTGCCTATATTCTTCTTTCAAATCTCTGTGCTTCAGCTGGTATGTGGCATGCTGTCAGAAAATTGAGAAGAGAAATGAAGGAAAAACTAGTTTCCAAGGAACCGGGTTCTAGTTGGATTCAACTAAGAGGATCCATGCATTACTTTTTTGCTGATGATCTGTTGCACCCTGAACATAAGGCAATATTTTTGGTGCTGTCGAAGTTGTATGAACATATGCAAGATTCAAAGATAAATGGTAATTTTTTATTGGACTTATGACTATTGAAAAGGATACGTTGTCGTAGCTTTTGCAACTGAGAATATTTAGGTTCTCCGATGTTCTAAATTCTAATCCATCAACCTTATCAATCATCTAATTTGATGTGATGAACTTTTGGATTTTGGCAAGTTGAATAGAAACTGTCAATTTAACTTGGATTCTAAGAAGTTACCACAATATAGACAAGACAACGAAGAACAGGGATTGCTTCAATATATTAATAAGTTAAATCGGGTTCATGGCATTTTTTACATTATTTAGACATGGCAATAGCCATGAAAACCAGGGTCAAGGAACCCTTCTGGTTCCTCAAGGCCAAGACGATAAACCATCATGGTCCATGGACAGAACACTATTAACCGTTCCTCCTTTAACCCATGGCAAGCAAAGTGCAGCCTAAAGCCCCTAACGGAGATTCCTTGATTCTTTCAGAAGGTAATGGAAGGAAGCCTTTTCTTGGTGTTAAAGGTATAAACTTTTTACTTTATTCCTTGCTCTACCATGTGATAAATGCCATAAACCCTACTTTAAACTACATTTTCTCAATACCTGAAAATCACTTTGCTAATCTCACCTTGTTAGGCCATGGCTATTGCTGTCAATTTCTCAGCCCAAGCCTTGAGGCAGAGGACATTTCCGAGGGCAATGGCAGACCTTGCCCTTAATCCCTTGCCTTCCCAAACATCACACCGACTTGAGCTAAAGAGAACGAAGCAGCAGCCTAATGGGGTGGCCATTAAAAGCAGGAACAAAATAAACTAACCTACAACCGTGGAGTCTCTTCGGTCATGTCGTCATCGAACAGTGATATTGAGTCAATTTTGGGTCAACCTTCTGCAGCTGATACAATCAAGGATTTCTACATGTGCATCAATGAGAAAAATCTGAAAGGACTTGAGGGTTATATCTCAGAAGACTGCTACATCGAGGACTGCTCTTTCTACAACCCATTTAACGGAAAAAGGGTTACCTCTCCTTGTCTCTGCTTATGTATTTAAGTTACAACATGTATTGTCATATCTGATACGGAAACATAGTTTGCAGGAGGTTATTCATTTCTTCGATCTGCTCATAGGAAGCATGGGTCAAAACGTAAAATTCATCATCGAACACATTTGCGAAGGAGATAGTTTTACTGCAGGAGTAAACTGGCATTTAGGTAACACCATATATATATATATATATATATATTGACCACCTTTTCTTGAGCTTTTAACTCTTATCGTAACTTGGTTTAACAAGAGGCTGAGGAATTATTTTCTGATAATATTGCAGAATGGAAACAGACGCAGATTCCCTTCACCAGAGGATGCAGTTTTTACGAATGCTCGGAAGAAGGGGAAATATTAGTTATAAAGTAATGTATAGTATATCAGTGCCCGTTTTAGGCCATTTTAATCGACACTAACTTTCGATTCAATGCAGGAAAGCTCGGATCATTATCGAGTCACCTCTGAAATCAGGGGGAGTGGTGCTGGTAATCTCCCCTCGAGAACCATTCAGTTTAACACTACTTAATCAAGGGCTAATTAAGCTTCCTGTTTGTTGGTTCTGAACCATCTTTTTTTCTCGATACGTCGATCCATTCAGGTCCTGTTGAAGAACGTGACTACAATATTCGACGAGTTCCCACAGGTTGCTGAATGTAGGCAACACTTTCACCAATATACTAAAAACTTCAAATGACAAACATACTCACAAATCTCTTGGCTTTATATTATAACGTCCCATAAAATTTGCTTTTTCTTGTTTGAAACCTTTAGGGTTCTTGAAGAGTCCGCATGTGATATTACAATGGTTACTGAAGATTTACGCAATATTCGTGGCACCTTTGATAAACCCACTATTGGCAGGCTACGTAAGAATTGGGAAATTCGTGGCGGGGTTGTTTGCTTTGGCCATCAAAATCGTGGTCTACATCTCGAGGATTTTCTCCAGGTAGTGGTAAATTAAGGGTTCTTTTTCTCACATCAAAGGCAGCTCTATCAGAGCATGATGGCGAGTCCACGTTTCCAAGTATGAGGTGGCTGTGATAGAAGGCTTGCTCAAGGCAACAACATTGTGCTACAAACAGATACCTACTATTTCCATTTGGTATCACCAGTAAGGCGACTCCATATATATATATATAAAGTAAACTTATGCATTGTTTGATTAGGGATTGGAAATAAAATAAATTTAAACAATTTATTCTTTTTAATTCGTTTCATAATGAAAATAAACTTATTTGAATTTTTTAAAAAGAAAACTATGAAAAAATATGTAGATACTGTTTGATATATTGAAAAATTCAACCTACTAACTTAAAGTGCGGCACATAATATTCCCCTGGGCATCATCCAATAAGAGATGATTCAAGCAACCGGGAGTAGTAAAACGGACACAAAACAAGTCTTGAAAGTTAACTACATCTTAGAGGGAAGGTTGAAAATTGCTCTTGAGCATTGCCACATTTGTTCCCTCCATTAAAAACATGCTTTGAAGAGCTAGAACTCATATTATGGAGGAGCATTTTAGACTCATAAATCAAGAGAGAGAACATAAGATTAGAATTAGAAGTGTTTTTTCTCGTGAATAATAGTTGTAACATCTACTTCAATCTAATAGATAAGATGTTTAAGTCGCGAATTAACATAAATCTGTCTCCAAGGGTCCAAAACTTCTGTTTCAAAGCTAGTTGCACAATGGCGGAATAAAATTATTTGTTATGTTAGTAAAAATGAGTACCAAATACCATTATTTCATTTGATAATAAATGTTGATTTTTTTTTTAAAAAATTACATATTTATTTCATAGTTTAATTTTATTAATATAACATTTTATATTATTTTGAATAATTTTAGATAAAAAATTAAATATAATAATTGAATATTGTATTTAGTGTTATATTTTAGATTTAAATATTTGTATTTGATGACCTATTGCATTGCATGACCGTTGTGGTCACACCTTTAAGTGGGCGCTGCCTTCGTGAGTTTTCACCTCCATGGGCTAGTGGTGCTTTCGGAATACATCCGTACCTATGTCTTCGTGAAGTTTTCACTTCCATGGCCATAGGAAATGTATTCCAAGCCGATTCGGTCCGCATGAGCCTATAATGGGTGAGGATCGAGGAATCTGCTTGTTGGGTACCTCGAACTTTAGAACTAAGCGCATATAGCAAACCCTAGGAGCCCGACTTAGGTAGAGCTATGGCAAACCTTAGTGGTCACCCGGATAAGTATTTGCTTATTTTAATTGCTTTATATTCAATGGTACTAACATTGTGTTTCATTCTTTTGTGCATAGCATTTCATATTTTAAGAGCATTGATTCATGGTGGTTTACGAGTTAGAAAGCTGGTTATGGAAAACAGATTCCTTGATAAAGTGGAAGATAATGTAGTCGTTCGTATAGTTAGAACCCAGGCAGTTAAAAGGGTATGGATGCATTTGAGCCAAAGGAAATGTGGCAGTTGGAAGAAAAGTGATCGGCAGAAGACAAGAGACCTATGACAATGAATTGGCTGAAAAGGACTTTGCTTACGATGCGGAGAAAAGTTTATTTACTGTTGATGCTCTTCCAAATAACAAACATAAGTTTACAATTGTATTCAAGGATGTTACATCTAACAGAAACAATGATAGTGCAAGACCTGATGACTCAAACGGCGAACAGGAAATCTGAAAACTCTCAAGAAATACTGAAGGTGATGGTTGTCATTTTAAGGTAACATGCTGCGAAGTAGGGATGCCTACTAGTTTGCCAATCTTTCGAGATAGTCGAAATAGCTTCACAGACGTTGGAGGAGATACCCTTGACTATAGGGGTTTCCATTCAAGTTTCATAGCCACTCAAAGAGGCCTTCTTCGGAATATTCGTCCTAGTCAGGTTGTGGATCCTTTGCCAATCAAAATGCCATGGATCTGGACTAGACCATGGCTAAGCAAAGCTTTAGCTAGAACTCATATTATGGAGGAGCATTTTAGACTCATAAATCAAGAGAGATAACATAAGATTAGAATTAGAAGTGTTTTTTCTCGTGAATAATAGTTGTAACATCTACTTCAATCTAATAGATAAGATGTTTAAGTCATGAATTAACATAAATCTGTCTCCAAGGGTCCAAAACTTCTGTTTCAAAGCTAGTTGCACAATGGCGGAATAAAATTATTTGTTATGTTAGTAAAATGAGTACCAAATACCATTATTTCATTTGATAATAAATGTTGATTTTTTTAAAAATTACATATTTATTTCATAGTTTAATTGTATTAATATAACATTTTATATTATTTTGAATAATTTTAGATAAAAATTAAATATAATAATTGAATATTGTATTTAGTGTTATATTTTAGATTTAAATATTTGTATTTGATGACCTATCGGTGTATAGCTTTAAAAATAAATATAATTAAATTTTTGGCAATTAAATATAATGTATGAAACTTTTTAAGGGTACAATTACAATCTCATTTACAATTAATGCATTCGTATAATAAACATTAATGTTTTATATATCTATTAATTAGTATCAAATTATTATAATGCACAAATAAACTAATAACGGGTACATATTTAGGTTTAAACAAAAGAGTAAATCTTGACAAGCCTTTCATGCACACCAAAATAAAATATGAATTAAGAATCCATTAATGATCTTTATGGGTAAGAACATTAAATGCCCGTTATTTACGTGAGCTTATATTTATCAACTTAAATAATTTTAATTAAGGATTCATGTGTTAAATTAAAATCTACAAATATCTAAACAATCGATACTATGTTAATATTTGAATTTACGTATTTTAATTCTGGATAATTATTGGTACATGAGTGGTGGGAATTGTTAACTTCATAAGCAATCGAGATTTTATCACATGGACACATGCATGGCAGTAGGAGCATCAGGTAGGAGCTTGGCCTCGAAAGTGGAAATTTATGGTTTTAATCCTTTTAAAATCTGTAATTTTATATGCTAATATACGATGAAATTGTATTTTGGTTCTTCAAAATACAAAATTTTGATTATTTTTTGAATATAAAATTAAAAGTTAATATAGTAGTAAATTTGTATTTTGAATATCATAAAAATTATAATTCAATCTCGATTCTTTAAAAAATATTCTTTCATCACTCTTAGACACACAACAAAATTTCAACCCACTAATAAAATTAAATCTTGTATAAATATATTTGTTATGTATTTTTGCGTGAATTATAAACATGTCATAATCTAATAATAAAATACACTATGGGTATCTTGGCTTACAATTTTCTTTTAATAATTTCATTATATGTTCTGATTGTATATGTTCTTTGTTGACATGATGCTTAGAACTACCAATAACCGTTCTCAATCTATAATTAGGAGGATAATGAGCTTCAACACACTCAAACCTATGCCTACTCATGTTAATCGAGCTAAAACTCAATTGATATCTTGACTAGCAAATTAAGGGGATGAAATTGGAAGGATTAGTAAGGAAAAGGAAGTTTTTGAGTGTTGGAATGATTTTCATGTGTGAAGCTACACGTCATCTGTACCTGTTCCATCTCCATCACCACCGAGCCATGAAAATTGAAGCTTGGAGGCTTCCCTTTTAATTGTCTTAATCCATTTTGAACAAAATTTAGATATTATGCCAAAGGCTCTTCTTACTCTATTCATACTTTGCTTGCACGCCTTCTTTTCCCTTTATTTTACTTACCATAATTTATGTTATATCAATTGCATTGCAAGTATGCTGATCCTAATATCAAGTTTGATCACTACTAAACTTTTACCTTATTCTTCTAAAATAATTATATTCCAACAATTGCTCAATTTATATTTATATATATTTAAATGGGGTGTCCAAAGAGATTGTTTTGGATGGATTTAGAGTACTTAAATTTTAGAAAGAAAAAAAAAAAGAGAGACATTTTTTAGGGTCAAAATGAAGATGAACTAACATCTGTAGGGAGGAAGGAAGGCGTAAGAAATAAAGAGAGGCTGGTGAGCTGAGTTAGCCAATGAAGAGTTATTTATGTAGGCAGGTGGTAGCAGTGAATTTACACGCGCAAAATAAGTCACCCACGAGCGCTGACGTTGCACTGCTCGTGGTCTACGTCTCCTTTTTCATGCTACCCATGGAAGGGAAACCCACCCCATCAGCTCTCTCCTTTCTTCGGGTTATTTTCATATTTTTGTTGTGATTAAAAAAGTTTTGGTTTTGAAAAATAAAATTAAAAATATGTGAAAAAGAGTGATTCATAATTTCAATTGTTCAGTATTATTGTAAAAATTAAGGTGGAAAAATGTTTATTTTATACATGCGATTGGAAACTGAAAAATTAATTAATTAAAATATATAATTTAAATAATTTTAAGTAAAATGAAAGATACAACAATATTTTAAAATTTTAAATATAATAATATATGAAATATAAATTAGACTAAATAGTTAATAAGGATAAAAATATTTAAAATTATAAAAACACATTGATTATAATGGTGGGGGCTCAACAAAATCATAAAACCAGTGAATCCTCGTTCTCACAACGTCTCTATCTACAAAGGTAGTAAAATGTTAAATTTAGGGGTGTTTAAACGGTTGGATCGATTAATGTTTAAATTAAATTATTTAAAATGTAAAAATATTTAATCACTAATTGAATAGATTTTTTAAAATTATTAGATCGGTTAACGAAATTTATATTTTTATCTTTTGATTAAAATAAATATAAAATATAAAAAAAAGTAAATTGTTAATGTTTTAAAAAACTATATGGAGGTGAAAATAACAAATAAGACATTAAAATACTACATAAATCTTAAAAGTGACCACTAATTAATTAATCAAATTAGATCGATTCTATCGATTAATTCAAGTATAACCAAACTATAAATACCCCTAACTAAGCTGATGATAGGGATGAATTTTTCAAACCCTTTAATTAAGTCAAAATATATGTAAAAAATGGAATATAGAATAATTTGTAATTTAAATAAAACAAATTTAAGGGGAATTTGGATAAGAAGAGTACACCGGAGCTTGAATAAAGCGATGGACACCGGGTAGGCTTCATTCATTAATTAATGTTTTATTCGCTTTCATTGCCTTCAAACGGTCGCTCTTATTATTCAAGGAGGAGATAATAATTATAAAATATCACTATTTTGGGACAACTTTCTTCTTCTTTTGATCTCTTTTTCCAGTTCCTTCAAGCCTCCAACTTCCTCTAATTCCTGGAAAATTAAATAAAATATTATATATGTGTATATTCAATCAATTTGGTCACTTTTTATAATTGGTCATGTTTTAATAATAATAAAAAAGGAATTAAAAGGTTGCCTGAGGTCCTAGAAACAAGCCATATGGCACTCCATCGAATTTCTCTGCATGATGAATCTGCTTGATTGAAACAAAACCCAAATTAAAAACATGTCATGTTGTTATAATAATAATAATAATTTTACCAATAATAATAATAATAATAATATTTTACCAAAAAGATTAATTAATTAATTAATTAAAAAGGAAGTGCTATTATGCAGACAAGTGTTGCATTACTTGGTGGGCGGCAGCTACTTTCCGCAGATAAGGTACATTAGCAATGGGACCCACTGGGAATCGACGGTGGACAAGACCATCGTGTACGAACATGTAGGCCATACCAAAAACCGTGATTCCTAATCCCTGTAAATTGAAAATTACATTAGGAACAAAAACTTCTGTTCAATTCCCATCATGCCCAGCGTTTTGGTGAGATTTGGGTTGAATCAAATGTCCATATAAGT
Organism: Gossypium rotundifolium; assembly: GCA_025506655.1. Lineage (NCBI taxonomy): Eukaryota > Viridiplantae > Streptophyta > Magnoliopsida > Malvales > Malvaceae > Gossypium > Gossypium rotundifolium. The sequence continues at coordinate 168,624,136 of CP106733.1, forward strand.
CAAAGTGTTGTAGTTTTGAAGTGAGATTAAAAAATATTTTTAAATTAATATTTAAAAAATGAAAACAAATAAGGGCCTTTTTAACATCTTATAATAAAAAATAAAATAAAATAAAATTACAGCGCCAAAACAAAGTCCCGGAACAAATCCACCATTGAAGAAACCGTAAGAGAGCAAAGCAATGGCAGGAACTGCATTAACTACTGCAAACACGTCATTGAGTTCAAAGGCTCCCTCTCTTGCTCTATGATGAGACTGCCAAAATGCTTGTCTTTAGCTCAACATGTATCTAATATCTATGTTGTAATTGGAGTGAAAGGAGTTTATATCCCACCTCGTGCATGTGCCACAATGAAGCATGCCATAAAGCTCTATGAGCCCACCTTGCCCAATACTCCATCCCCACCTGAAATTTCAACCTTTTAATTTATACCCCAAAACCGCTAGATTTCAATCAGGGAAGTTTAGACTGGGATTATATGCTTACTGCAGCACCAACAGAGAGAGCAAATGTGCCAAACATCTCCAGCAGTTGAAATTCCCCACCCTGTAATTATTCAAAACCAAAACCACATCAAGACCTGAAAATAACCCAGAAAAATAAATAGTTTTAAGTTGTTATAATTACCTCCATCTGCCATGAAAACCTGCAATAAACAGCCATAATCGCCATTGAAGAGATGCCTAAACTAGACAAGATAGCAGCAAGCAAGTAAGTTGTTCTCTCGAATTTCTTCTTAGCTAATCTCTCCTCCGATTTCGAGAGTTTGATTTGGCTGACGTGATTGAAAGCTTCGTAACTCTTTATGGCATCGCTGTTGTTAATCATGATCTCCTTTTCACTCTCGAGGTTTTTTCTTCTCTGCTGCAACACCATGCATGCGTTCAGTTCATTCCTTTTCCGACCGTTTCCGAAGCAAACCACAGTAGAGTTTGGTATTGCAGTTGAAGCAGTGTTACGACGGAACGGATAGATTACAGTGCTGGTGCTTGTGCGCAAAGTCGCCATGTATTTCAATAATAATATATGTTTAGCTCAAATTTAAGGTAACAGAAATATGTTGCGGCAAAAACGAAGACTTTTTTTTTGTAAACTTAGAAGCAAGGCTAGGGGATATTTATGGGAAGAAAGAAAGAGAAACATTTTTGGGGTAATTGCGGTGCTGATGTTGAATGACAGTAAATAGATACAGCTGTTGACATGTGGCATTGTTGGCTATTCGTTTGCTGCACCGCCCTTATAATGTTTTGGGTCTAACATTCAGTCCAAAGGTAACGTTACTTACGCTATAGTTAATGCTTAATATTCGTCCATGGCCAACCCCAAAATCATATGGGAGTTTTATATATTTTGAATATCGATTTAATTATGTTTTGTATTTATTGATTTTTCTAAAGAGTGTTTATTGATTTTAGATATAATTATTTGGATGTGCTATATATAATTTTGATTCTAATTTATTTTAGGATAATAAAAGTTAAATTAATGTATTTGAATAGTATAATGATAAATTTAATTTTTAATGTTTATATTTTTTAATTTGATTTTTATTTAAATTTAGCCATCAATCTTTTAAAAGGAACTAAATTTGACCAATAATCTTTCAAAAATAGTTGAATTGTTGTTTTTAAGGTAAATATTGACTAAAACATTGAATTTTTAAACATGGTAGCCTGTTTGGTAATTCACATACACTTCGTGCTAGTATTTTTAATTTTTATGAATTATTTTTATTTTTATTTTGAATATTTTATAAAATTTAAATTATATGTTGATCGTCATATATAACGAATGGTGTCATGTCGATAAAGTACACATCAATTGTCACGTAAGTTGTCATGCTAACATCGTTAAAAAATTAATATTTTAGTCAGTATTTTTGTTAAAAAATAATTCAACCTTGTTGAAAGGTTGAAGGTTGAATTTAACTCAAAAAAAAAAACCAAATTGATAAAAGATGCAAATAATGAAGGCCAAATTTATCAGTATGCCATTTCGAATTGATTTGTTTATGATTTTTAAATATTCTCGTAATTATATGTATAAATTATTAAATATATTTTTTATATGTATATAGTATTCCTTCATTAAAAAGAAAATAAAAGAGAGAGAGAAAGAATTAGACATGTTCATGCGCTGAGCTACCCACCCAAATTTGAAGGCTAGTTCGAAATTTGAGAGGATTTAGATAAAAATATTATATTTGAAAAATGAGTTTGGATAAAAATATTAGGTCTGCTTAAAATATGGTCCAGGATCAAGCTTAAAATTGTTAAGGTGATTATAAATAAAATTTTAATAAATAAAAATATATAAATTTATTAAATATTAAACTAAAAATAATATAAATATATATTTTAAAGTTTTTAAAATAATATGAAGCGAACTTAAAATGAGTTTCAATTAATCATTTACAAATATGAATGAATTTAGATAAAATTTAAACCCATATTTTAGATCGAATTAGACTTAAACAAACATAAATTTTCTTAAAATCATGCATAGTGCAACAGAGAGAATACTAAATGTTAAATTGTTTTTCAAAATCAAAATCGCAAACAATATATTATGACTACAGTAGTAGCCCATGGAATTATCCCCGGCTAACATTTCTTGATTACATAGAAAAGTCGACACATGATATAATATGATAGCGACATTCTATTTAATTTTCACTCTGATTATCAAATGATTAAATCTCTGATAATTTTCCAATCATTTAAATTAATTTTCTATGTTTAAGCAAGTGATTGGAATTAAATAATTAAGAATTATAAGGAAAAAAAAAACCAGTACAACAACCATCAACCATGCACATGACAATGACAAAAGCTCAGTCTTGTTCAAAATAGGCATACAAGTGCTTACGTGAAGCCAGCATTAATGGCCTTTGTTGTGTGTTTCTTTTGTTCCAATGGGCCTTCCCAATTGCACACTGAAACATCTTGAGGGTGGCATTGCGTTTGAAACGCTCACTCGAAATTTTGGGAGTTTAGGTAAAATATTGGAATTGAACAGCACCATATTATAACATAAATATTAGAAGTTATGGTTTGGGGAAATGGGGCGAAGAAGGTCGTTATTAAATGTGATAGCTGTTCAATCACCAATTTGTTAAATGAGGAGTGATAGGAAGAAAGTAACTTATCCTTAGTGAGGAGAATCAGATAGCTAAAATAGAAGATACTGACGAGTGAATATTATACATTTATTCTAAGACGCTACTCAATAGTGATAACAACGGGCGGGACGGGGCGGGACAGGTCCCATTTTTGTTCCTTTCCATATTCTAATGCTATACTTTGATCTTGAGTTTAAAAAAAAAATTAACCTATTTCGAATTCGAACCTAAAAATTAATTGTATACTTGATCTCATTCTGATCCAATTTGAGTTAAAACTTTTTTATTTGGAACTATGATAAATTAAATTCAAAAATATTTTTTATAAAAATACTAAACTTGAGATGACCAAGTAAAAATATATATATTCCATCATAGAAAAAAATGTAAAGAACGAAAATGAGAGGGAGGCTTGGAAAAATAAATTAAAATGAAAAGGGGAAAGAAACTAGTGTGAAATGGGAGTAAAGGTAGTAAAATTATGTTGGCAGTGAAAATTTTTTTACCTAATTATTATTAAAAATGTATAAGGGTAATTTTATAAATATTTTTGGGTAATTCCCAGTAAACCCGACTCTTACTTGACCATTCTCTAAAGGTAACCCGACCCGAAACCCAATTTAAAAAAACACCCAACCTTATCTGGTCGTATAGACTCGAAACCCTTTGGTTTCGGATTTTTTTTGCCATCCCTATTAATCAAGTAACTAAATTATGGTGAAACCCACTTTAAATATGGAGTCAGAATTATATGTATTAATCAAGTATAAAAATTATTTAAAATATTTTTATTTTTTAAAAATTCATTAATTACTAGCGTGACATACATATAGATTGTTATGTCAACAAAGTTAATAAAAGTTAATTTTTCTATTCATTTTGGAGTGATTTAAAAATAATATAAATTTAAGAGCTAAAAAACAAAAATTAAATAAACTAAAATAAATTTTTTATAAAGTTGAAGGTCAAATAAATAATTATTAATTCAAATCAGATACTAACGGAAAATAATCTAAATAATTTTTTTTACTAAGCGAAAGAAATTATTAATAATAATTTAATAAACCCAAAAGGGTAGTTATACATTGTAGCCAAATCATGATTAGAAGCACAACTGGGAAAAAGCATACAATCACCTAAATTAAGCAAAACACATTATACAATTATAGCACACCTTAAAATAGCAGCAACCATTATTCATCTTTCAAGGAGGATCATGGAACTCAAGAGAGATAGTTCAAGTTTCTTATCGATTCATTTTTTCTCATCATCTCGAGAAGTATCGATTGACTGTCTCGAATGTCCTTTTGAAGCATATATTGCTAGAGAATGGGTCTTTCTTAATACTCACGTTGCAGTGCAATTGGATTCCGGATACACTGCCGTTGGGGGAGTTGTTCGTGATAAACATGGAGATTGGATCGTTGGTTATCGTCGGTACCTTAGAAAATGTTTGATCTTTGATGCTGAACTTTAGGGCATTTTTAAGGGACTCTAGCTTATTTAATATAGAGGCCATGATTAAGTTATCATCCAACAGTTTGGAAGTCATTAAAGCCATCCTTGAAAGCAATTCCACCGTATTGAACTCAACCTTGATTAGACAAAATCCAAAGTATCTTAGCTCAGGAAAACCAATGATTTTTGTGGTACATCTCAAAAGAACAGAATCAAGTTACGGACTGCTTGACTAAACAAATCTTAACCAGGAAAGACGATTTGCAGGTGTTTGAAGTCTCCTACGGTGGTTCACACTTTTTTTAAGATGGACAAATCTAAAGGTGGTCTTTCTTTTAATGTTGCTATGTAATTAGTTAAGTATTATTTTATTATCATTAAAAAGAAAATAGCAGCAACCACATTCAAATAGGCACAAAATACTGCTGGTCACTAAGCAAATTAAGCAGTTGAGTGCATGAGTATAGTCAGTTATAGAATCAATGAGCACGGTCCAAGTAGCCCGAGTAAGACTCTCTGTAACTTTACCATTTTGAACAAAGTAAGACTCTTTTGTTTCATCTGTTTCATCTTCATTCTTGACTAACTTATATACAGACACTAAACCTACGAACTCAATCAATCAGTGACCTACAAACCTACTCTATAACTAACATCAACAGTAGTAAATATTTTCATTATTTCATCATCGCACGATTTTTTTGTGATACAAAATAAATATAACTCTATGTTCGCTTTACATTTCTTAAATAAGCTGCTCATCAATGTGTGTGTGCCTTTTTGTTTTTTGTTTGTGCGTGGTTCCTACGGTGGATATCCATTGAAATTGTTGGTAGGGTTTTAGGATCTTTTAAGTGTGTCCTACTCTCCATTTATGTCCACTAAATGGGTTACAAATTGAGGTAAGCTAGCTTCATCATCATGTATCTCCACCAGTGCATTACCTTCATGCTTAACTAATCATGTATAAATGCATACATAACATACATATATATGTTTAGCTCTAAATTTAACATAATATATGTAATAAACTTAACAAGTTGGGATTAATTCAAAATATGCTTGAAATGGCGAGTGAGTGATCAGAAAAGCTTAGCTGAAAAAAGGATATACTGAGAGCATATATACTTTTTAGACAGAATAAATGTTGAAGATCACTTCATTTTCAGGTTAAGCCCCACCGGTTGTGCTTTCAATGTCCTCAAGATTCAGTGGCTGCCATTTTACATATCCTTTTTAGGGCCACACAAAGTCATCGATATATTATTTTTCCATCACCAATAGCAAAATATTATATATGCACTCGAAATTCAATCTCTCAGTCAACCAATTTCCAAGGTTTGAAATAGTCTTTATGCAGCTTTGAAGCAGGTTCAATTAGCTTTAGAATTTTTTTGTGACCAATTTACTTTGTTGGTGCAGTTGTGCAGTAATTATGCATTAGCTGAAAGATGCATTATGCTTAGGCCTACAAGCTCCCTTCCCACCGAACCTTACCAGCTTAGTTCCTTTTTCATATTCTTACTTTATTATCCCCTATCAAAGGAATACAAGTCATAAAGGGGACCAACCAACAAGCAAATTATGATTAACTCCCCTTTATATATATAGGCTTCTTTTAAACTCTCCCATTATCTTTGATTTAACTCCATTAACACATTGCTTTAGCTCTTAATTAATGTGCATTATTGATGATAAAATTTACCTAATTAGGCATATCTTAAAATATTTGTACGCTGATTTTGATAGGTTTGATTAGACTGTGTAAGTTGCAAAGATCGGCAAGTCCTGGCTAGATGCCCCTCAACAGTAGTCCAGCCGCTAAATGGACCCCAGGTTAAGCAACCATGCATTAAAGTAATGATATGGGGGTTAAGCAATCCCAAGTCTCGATTACCTGTCAACACTGTTCACCTAAGAAGAACCACTAGATCATCAAAATTATTGTTTATTATAATTTATCTAAATGGCCTGATTTGAACACTTAAACCAATTCATCTCTCTTCTTCTTTTGCAGCGAGACAGTTCTCGAGTCATTTTTGTGCTACCTTTGCATGGTATATGGTTGTTGGGTTATATATGTTTACGCCACATCTTGCAATCCACAAATCCCAGAATATTCTAGTGTAAATAAAATTTCTGCAATGCCGGGTTTTGTAATATATACAAAGGTACTTGAATTTGATATTTTATATTTATTTGGTATATAAATTTTTTTTGGACCTAACTTATGCCTAGACTTGGTACTCTTGTAGGTACTTGACCAAAACTGTTAAAATACGCTAATATGATATTAAAGAAGAATAGCATGATGACACGTGAAGCTATCAATGTAACACCCCTAACCCGTATCCGTCGTCGGATTTGGATTATGAGGCATTACCGAACTAGACTCAGTTCATCACAGTTATTCATCACTATTTATAATACAAGTTATAATTCTCTAACATTTCAATTTCATATGCATTCATGATTCATTTATTCTATTAAACCAAATACACATCTTTGATTCTCAATATCCAACAAATAGCTCATGCATAATCCATACTCTTGTTTTATGCTAATCAAGACCTATAAATACCAATACCAAATTATACATGTTTCATACTTCTAGAATCCGAACCATCTGGCCATTGAGTCTAATACATTCAAACATTTTAAACATAACCATGCATCTATCATTCACTATAAATATATATATATATATATATCAAATACGTGTCAACACACCTAATTCATTAGTCCACTACAGCAAAATAGACTTTTAGCGGCGTTTTTAGTGGCGTTTTAAAGAAAAATGCCGCAAATATTATACATTAGTGGCATTTTAAGGAAAACACCACAAAAAAATGAGCAATAGCGGCGTTTATTTACAAAACGCCGCTAAAAAGGACTTATAACGGCGTTTATTTGTAAAACGCCGCTAAAAGTCTGAGCATTAGCGACGCTTTTGGAAAAACGCTGCTAAATTCTGAGCATTAGCGGCGCTTTTGAAAAATGCCGCTAAAAGTATGAGCATTAGCGGCGCTTTTGAAAAAACGCCGCTAAAAGTATGAGCATTAGCGGCGCTTTTGAAAAAACGCCGGTAAAAGTATGAGCATTAGCGGCGCTTTTGGAAAAACGCCGCTAAAAGTCTAAGCATTAGCGGCGCTTCTGAAAAAAACACCGCAAATAATTTTAAAGTTTTTTTGGATATATATGACTGATTGTTTTAAATTTATATATTAAATAATTTCTTATATAATCGTAAAAGAAATATTAATTTTAAAATATTAAATTAATTATCATTATAGTTTTCGGTTTATGGTTTAGCATATAGAGTTTAGGGTGTAAGGTTTAGGAGTTACTATTTTAATGTTTAGGGATTATGGTTTATGATTTGCGGTTTAAAGTTTAAGGGGGATGTGTTAGGGTTTCATGGGTTAAAAGTTAGGGTTAATGGATTTAAAGGTGAATGGTTAAGAGTTTGTGGTTAATAGGTTAAGGGTTAGGGGTTAGAGTTTTATGGTTTATGATTTAATTTAGGGTTTGTGGGATAGATGATAGGGGTTTAGGGTTTAGATTAATTAAGGTTTATAATAGGGGTTTATGATTTAGGGTTGGTGGGATAGATGATAGGGGTTTAGGGTTTAGACTGGTATGGCCAAGTCTATTCACCATGCCCGCGTCTTGATTAGGCAAAGGCATATAAAAATTCAACTAGTGTTTTCTTTCTTTAATCTTCCTTATTTGGCCTGTTCTAAGTTAGTTTTTAACTCTTTTTCTCTCTTTTTTAGTCAAAAAGAAAAAATAGTTAGAGTAAAATTTAGTCAAATTTATAACCTTTTCGACGCGATGCTGGGCACCTTTTACTCTGCCCTGGAGAAAGCCGGTGGGGGATCACTGGACATTGTTGTTTCGGAAACTGGTTGGCCATCAGACGGTGGAAAGGCCACGAGTGTCGATAACGCAATGACTTACAACACGAAATTGGTTCAACATGTGAACCAGGGTAAGGGGACTCCGAAGAAACCCGAAAAAGCTATAGTAGCTTACCTGTTTGCGATGTTTGATGAGAATGAAAAAGAACCGGCAAATGAGAAACATTGGGGTTGTTTTCCCAAATAAACAGGAGAAATACTCCATTAGTTTCAATTAAAACCGGTAAAGCCATTTCTCTCGGTCTCGGGTAACTAAAGTTTACCATTGTCATCGCCTCTAAAGAAGGCGACATAGGCCATATATAGAGGCAAATAAGCGTGGATGTCTCTTGTAATTTTATATAATTGGATGCGTTACGCTCACTTCTAAGTTAAATAAAATGGTTTGACAATTATCCCACTACTTTACGATTCGAGTTTTAATAGTTTATGTATCATATTATACATTTTTAAAATATGGGTAACATCTTTAAATATTTTATGAAAGTACAGTAAAAACGTAACCTTGACATTATTTTTTTCATAAATTTTATATTTTAAAATATATATTTACAATCACTATAATAATTAAGAGTCAACAATTAAACTAGTTCAACTCGTTCATAGATAATTTACGTGTGGAAAGGACTTTGGTATTGATATATGGTAATTTTGTAAACTTAAGGATTTACGCTAAGGACCGATATAATAAAAATATGCCCTATGACTACTGCTTGCAAGTATTTCTTATCTTAAAAAATATCTTCCTTTCAAACATGGACCGACCTAATTACAAGACTCTAATAAAATGCCATTAACTCGTGACCCAATTTTTCAAGTCATATTATTAATTACGGTATAATAATAAATTTAATTTTCAATATTTATATTTTATGATTTTAATTATTTTATTTAAATTTAATCATTACTTTTTTAAAATATCAAATTGTTATATTTCAAAATTTAACATTTTAATCTATATACTCTTTTTAAATTTGATTATTTTAAAAGATTAAGAGTTAATTTTAATTAAAAATAAGGATTAAATTAATAAATATGTAAATATTAGTAGAAAATGGTTAACTAAAAACGATGTTTGAGTGGAGAATGACTTATATTAAAGTCACAAACAGAGAGCAATACGGTGCTGTTTCATTTTAAATTTTTAGTGGCGTTTTAAAAAAAACGTCGTAAGAAATTATTATATGATTAAACGACACGCTTTTATATGTGTTATTAGTGGCGCTTTGTTCAAAAGCATACAAAAATATATCAAGCATATGTTTTAGTGGCTTTTTTATAAAAGCGCCGCAAATAAGTTGTCATTAGTGGCGTTTTATCATAAGCGCTGCAAATTAAAGGAAAACCTAACTTAAGCTACGTCGTTTTTTTAGCCCCCCAAATTTCAAGTCAGATTAGGTTAATCCCCCGATTTTTTCAGCCTCTTCTTCCCCACTTCCCAATTTCCCCCAAATTTTAGCCTCGCCCAAATTTCCCAATTTCCCCCAACCTCTTCTTCCTCACTTCCCCAATTTCGTGATTGAATCCGTATAGGAATTTTTGCTGCGTACTGTTTTGCTACTGTTTTGTTCTCTCCATCTTCCCTCGAAAGTCCGAGACCTTGAAGGAGAAACCTACAAGTTAAAACTTCTCTTCCGTGATCGTGAGAAGGCAAATCGGTGGTGAAAGGTAAGGTACGCCTTCATGTTTTCTGTTCTTATTCATTCTTTTTAACGCATAAACCTAACACATATTTTTTTCTCCATATTAAGAACTTTTTAATGTTTTAGGGTTGCCTATTTCTGATCCATGCTTTTATGTAAATCCATGCATTCTTGCTGCAATTGAAGCATGCCTATTAGATTATTTGCAATTGCAACTGCAATGAACAAGGTACGTTCCTCTTTCGCTTTGATATTATTTTAAACAATCGAAAAAAACTTCCCTTTACTGAAAACATTTCAAGAAACTGAGTTTTCACGTCTTTCACATATTTAGTAGATTGAAAAACATTTAGGGGTTAAAGTTTTAGGTTTAGGTTTAGTCCGTACATCTAAAATTATTAGCCATTGTTTACTGCGATATTTATTTACTTAAAGATGAAAAACATTTAGGGAGGTTTAGATTGAAAACATTTCTTAATTTACTTAAAGGTTTAGTCCGTACTAGTAATTAGCCATTCTTGAGTTATCAAATCAACGTTTCTTTAAGAAGCTTAGAACATAAAATTGAATAGGATAAACAGTACACAAGTCACCACGTTAATTAAAATTTCTTTACCTTATGTAGAATGTTTTCTTTACCTCATTTGCTACTCAAGAAAATCAAATCATAAGTTATATGATTAAAAAAATAAAACATGCCAACTCAAAAACTTTGACTACACCAATATTGTTGTTTTATCTGCTGTTTCAACATGAGGTGAAACATAAATTTAAAATTAATATTGTTTTATGAATAAGGATGAATTAACTTATAATCATGAGATTGGCATGTCTTTCATATTGAAAGAAGGCTTGACGATGCAATCTATAAGTAGGCATTAGTCCGAGACCGGTGTTTTTACTCGAGATTTATCATTTATATACAAATGGTTGAATAAAAAGAGTTGGTTTGCTTTTGCCTCTGTTAAGAACTGATGGGATGATTGATTAATTTGTTAAAAATTTGGGTTTCTGTTGCTTCGCATTGTTGATTTAGTTTGTTGAATATCGTATGGTTCATTTCTTGATGGTAATTGAAGCTTCATTGCTTGCGTTTGGATAAGGATTTCAGTCAGTGACTACAATCAATGGGTTATTTTAAGGGTTAGATGGGTTTTACATGATTTTCCCGTTTCAATTAGGCTTTATTTGTGTATGTAACTTGTATGTCAAATGAAGAAGCCTTTCTTTTTTAATAAGACATGGATAAAGAATTCGGATGGTTGACCGGTATCTGCAGTTTGGAATCTGAAGTTTTATTCTTTTCATGCTTGCGCTAAAATGAATTAGATGTTGATTACTATTATTCTAAGGTTTTCTGAACCTCCAATAGTCTGATGCCACTAATTTTTGTAATTAAAATATTTGCAATTGTTGCTTTGTTCAAAATTTGTTTCGTTGTGATAGAAATTTGCTAAGGACAGTCAAGCATTTGCTATGTTTTCTTTTGTTTGTTTGATTGATTTTTGATTGATATTGGGTTCACTAAAATTTTAGCAATAATGTTTCCCAATTGACATCCGTTTTTCTCTCTTGTTCACCATTTTCCCATCCGTTTTGCTCTCTTGTTCACCATTTCGTCGTTCTGCCTGCAGGCTCATCTCTTACCTAACGCATCCGCGCCGCGACATCTCTGTCCCAGCTTCTTCCAGTGGCTGATCTAATCCCTCTGTTGGATTCAAGTTGCCGACAGACCCAGCAAATTAAATAAGGTAAATATTTAAACCCTACTCATATTTTGAGGATTGATTTATACTTGAGATTTTGAATTATTTGCTCTCGGTTATATTTTTGTTTTCGATCCTACTTAATGCTACTCCTTCGCATCGATTTTTTTTAAAAGCTACGAGATTAGTTGAAATAGCATACTATTATCGCCATTTTTCTCCTTACAAATACCAAAATATATAACATTTATTAAATACAAATACCAAATTAAATACCAAAATAATATAACAATTATTAAATACATAATTAGCTAATAATATTAATAATTAAATTTCATAAAATTAACCTCTAAAACTTGAATTAAATTGCATTATCATATTTTATTTGACAAATTAAACGTAAAATAACAATAACTTCACAATTTATTATTAATTTATTCTATTAAAAATCATAAAATTTAAACTTAATAATATTAACCATTATTTTAATCAAATGAATTCTAAAATCAATTAAACATTAAAAACTTAATAATATTATTTATAAATACCAAAATATATAACATTTATTAAATACAAATACCAAATTAAAAACCAAAATAATATAACATTTATTAAATACATAATTAGCTAATAATATTAATAATTAAATTTCATAAAATTAACCTTTAAAACTTGAATTAAACTTGAATTAAATTAACCTTAAATCCTAAACCCTAAACCCTAAACCCTAAACTCTAAACCCTAAACCCTAAACTTTAAAACTTTAAAACCATAAAACCTTAAATCCCCAAACCTTAAACTCTTAACCTCTAACCCTTAACCTTAAAACCTTAAACCTTTAACCCTAAACCTTTAAACCCTAAACCCCTAGCCCATAACCCCTAACCCTTAACCACTAACCTATAACGTTTAACCACTAAAATTTTAAGTTAATATCAAACTTCATAACTTTGAAAAAGATTCAAAGTATATAGGCTGGAAACCTGATGGGTTGCCTTATATCTCACTGTTAGATATAACGGATCCTCCCTAGGTGTAACAATGCCACGTACGATGGATCTTAACGAAACACCAAATTAAATATCGAAATAGTATAACATTTATTAAACCCTTAAACCCTACACCATTGAAACCTTAAAATTTTAAAACCCTAAAACCATAAATCCCTAAACCTTAAATCCTTAACCCTTAAACCCTAAACCCTTAAACCCTAAACCTCTAACCTTTAACCCTAAACCACTAAACCCTAAACCTATAACCCTTAACCCTTAAACCTTAAACCCCTAACCTCTAACCCCTAACCCTTAACTACTAACCTATAGCGTTTAAACCCTAAAATTTTAAGTTAATATCAAACTTCATAACTTTGAAAAAGATTCAAAGTATATAAATTTGAAACTTTGACGGGTTGCCTTATATCTCATTTATTAGATATAACGGATCCTCCCTAGGTGTAACAATGCCACGTCACGATGGATCTTAACGAAACACCAAATTAAATATCAAAATAATATAACATTTATTAAACCCTTAAACCTTACACCATTGAAACCCTAAAACTTTAAAACTCTAAAATTATAAATCCCCAAACCTTAAATCCCTAAACCCTAAACCCTTAACCCTTAACCTTAAACCCTAAACCCTTAACCCTTAACCTTAAACCACTAAACTCTAAACCTCTAACCCCAAACCATAAACCATAAACCCCAAACCCCTAACCCCAACCCCTAACCTCTAACCCTTAACAACTAACCTATAAAGTTTAACCACTAAAATTTTAAGTTAATATCAAACTTCATAACTTTGAAAAAGATTCAAAGTATATAAATTTGAAACTTTGACGGGTTGCCTTATATCTCATTTATTAGATATAATGAATCCTCCCTAGGTGTAACAATGCCACGTCGATGGATCTTAACGAAACACCAAATTAAATATCGAAATAATATAACATTTATTAAACCCTTAAACCTTACACCATTGAAACCCTAAAACTTTAAAACCTTAAAATTATAAATCTCTAAACCCTAAATCCCTAACCCCTAAACCTTAAACCCTTAACCCCTAACCCCTAACCCTAAACCCCTAAACCCTAAACCTTTAACCCCTAACCCTAAACCACTAAACTCTAAACCCCTAACCTCTAACCCCTAACCCTAAACCCTAAACCCCTAACCCCTAACCCCTAACCCTTAACAACTAACCTATAAGTTTAACCACTAAAATTTTAAGTTAATATCAAACTTCATAACTTTGAAAAAGATTTAAAGTATATAGGCTGGAAACCTGACGGGTTGCCTTATATCTCACTGTTAGATATAACGGATCCTCCCTAGGTGTAACAATGCCACGTACGATGGATCTTAACGAAACACCAAATTAAATATCAAAATAATATAACATTTATTAAACCCTTAAACCTTACACCAATAAAACCCTAAAACTTTGAAATCTTAAACCCCTAACCCTTAACCCTTAACCCTTAACCTTAAACTACTAAACCCTAAACTTTTGACCCCTAACCTTTAACCCTAAACCTTTAAACCCTTAACCCCTAACCCTTAACCCTTAACAACTAACCTATAAAGTTTAACCACTAAAATTTTAAGTTAATATCAAACTTCATAACTTTGAAAAAGATTCAAAATATATAGGCTAGAAACCTGACGGGTTGTCTTATATCTCACTGTTAGATATAACGGATCCTCCCTAGGTGTAACAATGCCACGTACGATGGATCTTAACGAAACACCAAATTAAATATCAAAATAATATAACATTTATTAAACCCTTAAACCTTACACCATTAAAACCCCTAACCCTAAACCCTAAACCCTAAACTTTAAACCCTAAACCCTAACCCTTAACAACTAACCTATAAAGTTTAACCACTAAAATTTTAAGTTAATATCAAACTTCATAACTTTGAAAAAGATTCAAAGTATAGGCTGGAAACCTGACGGGTTGCCTTATATCTCACTGTTAGATATAACGGATCCTCCCTAGGTGTAACAATGCCACGTACGATGGATCTTAATGAAACACTAAATTAAATATCAAAATAATATAACATTTATTAAACCCTTAAACTTTACACCATTGAAACCCTAAAACTTTAAAATCTTAAACCCCTAACCCTAAACCCCTAACCTTTAACCTTAAATCACTAAACCCTAAACTTTTAACCCTATAACCCCTAACCCTAAACCCCTAAACCCCTAACCCCTAACCCCTAACCCTTAACAACTAACCTATAAAGTTTAACCACTAAAATTTTAAGTTAATATCAAACTTCATAACTTTGAAAAAGATTCAAAGTATATAGGCTAGAAACCTGACGGGTTGCCTTATATCTCACTGTTAGATATAACGGATCCTCCCTAGGTGTAACAATGTCACGTACGATGGATCTTAACGAAACACCAAATTAAATATCAAAATAATATAATATTTATTAAACCCTTAAACCTTACACCATTGAAACCCTAAAACTTTAAAATCTTAAACCCTTAACCCTAAACCCTTAACCCCAACCCTAATCCTAAACCACTAAACCTTAAACCTTTAACCCCTAACCCTAACCCCAACCCTAAACCCCAACCCCAACCCCTAACCCTTAACAACTAACCTATAAAGTTTAACCACTAAAATTTTAAGTTAATATCAAACTTCATAACTTTGAAAAAGATTCAAAGTATATAAATTTGAAACTTGACGGGTTGCCTTATATCTCATCATTAGATATAACGGATCCTCCCTAGGTGTAACAATGCCACGTCGATGGATCTTAATGAAACACCAAATTAAATATCGAAATAATATAATACTTATTAAACCCTTAAACCTTATACCATTAAAACCCTAAAACTTTGAAATTTTAAAACCTTAAAACCTTAAACTCTAAATCCCTAACCCTTAACCCCTAAACCCTTAAACTCTAAACCCATAACCTTTAACCTTAAACTCTTAAACCCTAAACTTCTAAACCCCTAAACCCCTAACCCTTAACCACTAACCTATAACCTTTAACCACTAATTTTTCCTTAAGATCAAACTTCATAATTTACATAAAACTTGTATAATTTTAAGAAAAAGATTCAAAGTATATAGGCTGGAAACTTGACGGGTTGCCTTATATCTCACTTGTCGATATAATGGATCCTCCTAGGTGTAATAATGCCACGTCGATGGATCTTAAAGAATACATAACTTGCCTAATTTTAATATCAAATTTCATAAAATACATAAGTTGACGATTAAATTTCATAACTTACATAATTTTTCCTTAAGATCAAACTTCATAACTTACATAAAACTTGTATTATTTTAAGAAAAAGATTCAAAGTATATAAATTTGGAAACTCGACGGGTTACCTTATATCTCATTTATTAGATATAACGGATCCTTCCTAGGTGTAACAATGCCACGTACGATGGATCTCAAAGAATACATAACTTACCTAATTTTAAGATCAAATTTCATAAATTACTTACATAAATTATTAATTAACAATTTAGCCGTATAATTTATTGTCAACTTTAGACTTCAACAACTACGAAATGGATAGGAGTTGGATGAAATTGTCAAGGGTAAGCAACGGCTATCGAAATGGAGTAGAAACTTTTACGAATTTCGCATTTCAAAATGCAAGCCAAGAGAATATGATTCTTTGCCGTGTAAGAAGTGTTGCAATATTAAGCGGCATTATCGTGAAGTGGTCTACGAACATCTAGTTGTTGATGGCTTTGTCCGGGGGTACAAAATATGGTTTTTTCATGGCGAGTCTACATCTAGGGGAGCATCTTCATCGATGAATCTGGGGTATCCTCATAGTGCTTTCAATCAGAATGTTAGTGACGATAACATGGAAAACATGTTGGGGATGCTTTTAATATCTTGTGATGATGGTTTGGGTCATTTCCACGACTTGGATGCAACCGATGATCATAATTTTGGAGAAAATACTTTCACCGAAGGGAAAGAAGTGTCTCCGGATGAATGACCAAATGAAGAAGCGGCGAGGTTTCGTGTTACTTGGTGAAATGAATGAAGAACGTATGAAGGATCAAAATTTTCCAAACTGTCATTACAGATTCGTCTTTTTCACTTGAAATGTTTGGGGGTGGACCGAAACTCGTTGACAATCTGTTAGAGTTTCGTAAGAAATGTTCCTGTTTGCAAAAATCCTCGATCTTCCAAAGACATGAAGAAATTGATAAAGGATTTGGGCCTTGGATACAATAAAACTCACGCTTGCCCAAATGATCGCATGTTGTATTAGGCGATCGCATAAACCAACAAAGTCTTTGTCATGTATGCGGCCAATCTGTTGGATTCATAGAAATCTGAGAGGATGATAACGAGGACGAACACGGTACACAGTCAAAGAAGCAGCCAGTTAAGATTTTACGATATTTTCCCCTAATACTGAGGCTTCAATGGTTTTTCATGTCGTCGAAGATAGCCGAATCAATGACGTGGCACCGTGATGGGTGAACCGATGATGGGTTGTTAAGGTATCCTGCAGATTCTTTAGCTTGGAAATCTTTTGACTCCAAATTTCCAAGCTTTGCAAGTGATCCTCGGAGTGTGAGGCTTGGGCTAGCATCCGATGGATTTAACCCTTACAAACTTATGAGCACAACGTACAATACTTGGCCTGTGGTGCTTGTTCCCTACAATTTGCCTCCATGGGTTTGCATGAAACAATCTTCTTTTATCTTGTCTATGATTATACCTGGAGAGAAAGGGCCGGGGAATGATATTGATGTCTATTTGCAGCCACTTATTGACGAGTTAAAACAACTATGGGCTGGTGTTCAGACATTCGATGCAATGAGAAAAGAGAACTTTAATTTACGTGCGGCATTAATGTGGACTATTAACGACTTTTCGGCTTATGCTAATTTATCTGGTTGGAGTACGAAGGGACGTTATGCTTGTCCGTGTTGTCTTCTTGAACATGTTCGCAATGGTTATATAATGGGAAGAAGTTTTCTTACATGGGGCATCATCGGTAGTTACCGAAAAATCATACATTTAGATTTGAGTGCTCGGTTTGATGGTCTTCAAGAGTTCGGATCGACTCCTTCGCAGACGATGGATTGAAATATTGTTAATGTTGAAAGATATGAATTTCATTTATGGGAAGATGAATCAACAGCAAACCCGCATAGAAATAGAAGATCTAGGGATGAATCGATGATGAATCGATGAAGAGGATGATCCTAACGAGGCGGACTTGTGGAAAAAAAAAGTATTTTTTGAGTTGCCTTATTGGGAGCATCGATTTTACGCCATAACCTTGATGTCATGCACATAGAGAAAATGTCTGTGAGAACATCATTGGGACTATTTTGAATGTCGATGGAAAATCGAAGATAATCTTGAGTAGACTTGATTTAGTCCACATGGGAATTGGCGTGAGCTTCATCCCGAAGCACTTCGAATATGAAATATCGATTGTCGCTGCTATTTTTCAATGTCGAAGATGGAGAAAGAAGTGTTCGTATGGTGTTGAAGGATATAAAGGTCCGGATGCGTATGCATCAAATATATCGTGATGTGTGAGTCTTAAAGATCGAAGATTATATGGCTTAAAATCGCATGACTATCACATATTGATGCAAGACTTATTGCCATTGCTATGCGGTGTTGTATGTAGAAAAAGGTGGCGGCTCTGTAATTGAACTATCAAATATAATGAAAGTCATTTGTGGTAAAGTTTTGAATGTTCAAGAACTTGAGAGACTACAAGATCGAGCCGCATTAACTTTATGCAATCTGGAGAAGATATTCCGCCTTCCTTCTTCACTATCATGGTGCACTTGTTAATTCATCTCCGCGTGAAGCACTTCTTGGTGGACCTGTTTTCTATCGATGGATGTATCCCATTGAAAGGTCTTACTTTATTTACAAAATATTCCTTCATTCATTAAATGCCTTTATTTCTAACTTTTGATAATGTTGTATATCGTGTTTAGGTTCCTTTTCAAATTGAAGTCATCTTGCCGCAATAAGCGTTATCCGGAAGGATCAATTGCCGAGGATACTTGGCGGAGGAATGTATGACTTTCTGTTCAAGGTATTTGGAAGATGTTGAAACAAGAATGAACAGACCAAGTAGAAATCTTTGGGCTTCAGATCATAATTTGGTGAAACTTATTTATTTCAAAGTTTGGAGAACCGATCGGCAGAGTCGAAATTACGAAATTAGACGATAGATCGTGGGTCCAAGCACATCGATCGTTCTTTTCATCACGATTCAATGGAACCATTTGAATCGTTCTACAATTTGATAAATACTCATCAATTATGATTTGTTTGTCTTCTAACAAAGTAAAACTTTTTTACCGTAGTGAGTACAAACAAATATTGAGAACTCGTTCACGATCTCAAGATTAAATCGACGAGAAATTAATAAGTTGTTCGCAGAATCATTCCATGAATGGTTAAGCCAAATGGTATGCAATTTAAATTTTCATTGACAAGTAATAATATTTTCTCATAATATTCATAATTACTCAATTTACTTTCGACTCAATAGGTTTGGAGTCGGAATGAAGTAAATAACGACGTTAAATGGCTTTCACAAGGTCCAAATGAATAGTTAAAAGATATAGTGGCTTCGTCATCAACGGATCTGATTTCATACAAGGTATCGCGAGAGATTGAGGAGAACCCAAAATTACGAATTGTTGTTAATTCTTGATTACAAGTTATGCTAGTGCTAGGGACGATGAATCGGTCGAGGGAATTTGGAATATTTCGGACTTATTATCGACATCATTGAGTTGGATTATTACGGCAAATGCAAAGTTGTCCTATTTCGAGGTGATTGGGCTGATGTGAATACGGCTCGCGAATTAAAAGCGATCAATATGGTTTTACAATGGTGAATTTCTTTCGATTAATTCACACCGAGAACAAGCGATGGACGAGCCGTATGTGTTTTCTTCTCAAGTTAAACAAGTTTTTACTCGGAAGATCCAAGCGATGAGGGTTGGTACGTTGTACTTGAAACACCCCTAGAGACTTCTTCGACGTTGGCGGTGAGTAGAGATGACATAGTCGAAAGATCGAAACTTTGCCTTTTCGAACAAGACTTAAGCGAAAATATCCCTAGTACTAGTCAACAATTTCAATGGGTTCGTCGGGATGTGGGCGAAGATATTTACGAAATATGATGTAGTAAGATTTAACGATTTATTATTTATATGTAATATTATAATTTTCATGTTGGTCATGTTATATAATTTTCATGTGTCTGCAGGAAAAATGCCTAGAAGACGATTACGAGATTTAAATATTGTCCGCAAACGCCAAATCCGTAAGAAGCTAATAGTAGTGAACAACAAAAGCTTGTTGGATCTTCTACTCTGCGGGACATAGATGACGAGCACGGAGAATTTCAAAGTAATGTTAAGTTTATTTTACATGCATGTTGAATTTTATTATTGATTCATTTTTAATTTTAATATAATAATATATTATTTTTCAGATGAAGGTGGTGGGACACGCAGAGGTCGGGGACGTACATTACTTCAAGATTTATACGACTTAGAGCCTAACGATCGTGTTAAAGTAAGGAGAAACAATGATGGCCACTGTTGGATCTGAAGCTCAAGCTGTTAGGAGGCTATTTGGGCATTTTAGCACGAAATCCCAATATGTTGCCCATTAACTACGAATCATGGCATCACATGCCCGATGCCAACAAAATCGAGCTCTCGAAAATATTAAGGTAACAAAACGTGAATGTAATTTATAATACTTTAATTTAATTTTCATTTATATTAACTTTTATACTTTTTTTCTTGAGGTAGATTTAATTTAGAGGTCTCGATGACTATGTTAAGAAGACATTGGGTAAAAATGGAGAGACAATAAAAGCACGCTCAAAAACAATATTTTAAGAAAGACATAAGCCTCGACGAAAAATTAAGAAATGTTCCACGGGAATGTTGAGGTACCAATGGGAAGATCAAGTTAGATTTTGGAATTCAAAAAAAAGAGATATTACGTACATCTAAAATCGTATAAATTATTTGGTTTATAGTATTTACTATATATATAATTCAAATTGCATTATGTAGGACCGTGAGCGAGTTGGAATAAGCGTGAGATGAAATGTAAATTCACGCACACGGCGGGTTCTAGAAGTTTTGCTTGTGTAGGCGGCCGAGGTATTATAATTTGTTAATTCATCAAATATTAATTACTTTATACTATTAAATTATATTTTTACGCTAAAATGTAGGAAACTTGATTGGTCAAAAAGTTGGACGCGTTGACTTTTTGACATTACTGCTATAGAAAGAAGGATGGATCTCCGATGACATCCAAGTGCAGAAATTTTGGTATATTTACTTAATAAAATTTTATTTTTATAAATATTTCTACCGTTTAATTATAATAGTTTAATTCATCGTTTATAGTTTTAAATTTATAATGTTAAATTTTGTTGCATTCTTTCTTATTTATATATTTTGTTTCTAACTCTTTCATTGATTTATAAGGATAAACTAAAGGAGAAGGCGGAGTATGAAGCGGCTGCTTCGACTGATAGTTCTGTTAATCTTGAGGAGATTGATAACAGAATGATTACAGATGTTTTGGGTCCTGAAAGGTACGACTGCTTCGATGATAGTTCTGCTAACCTTTAGTATATTTTTAATAGAATTATCACCGATGTTTTTGGTCTTGAAAGGTATGGTGGGTGCGATTTAAAGGATCCGGTGTTACCCAGGCCAATATTTTGGATCCGCCTCCCAGATACATGCCTTAGGGGTCAATCTCATCTTTGAAGTTCAGAGGCTACAAAACCAGATAGCTCGGATGCAAGAGAGCACGGTTGAGCAGAGGCGACAAATTGCCGATGTTCAAAGAAAATATGAAGAACTCCAAGAATGACTTAGGCGGATCGCAGGCGGCACAAGCAAGGAGGCAACAAAGAAGAATGAGAGAGGCGTGGCGGTGCGAGGGAAGCGAGGCGACATCGATGCTAGCGAGCGAGCAGAAAATCTAAAAGCTCCAAGACCAACTTGACATATGATCACGAGATGTTTC
The DNA here is from genome assembly GCA_025506655.1 of Gossypium rotundifolium. NCBI lineage: Eukaryota > Viridiplantae > Streptophyta > Magnoliopsida > Malvales > Malvaceae > Gossypium > Gossypium rotundifolium. The sequence goes on from CP106733.1 coordinate 168,646,054, forward strand.
AGATCGCGAAACCGCCATCTTAGACATTTAGTTTTTCGTTGTAAGAAGTTTTGACATTATTACATTTAACATTATTGTTACAATATTTTCGATTATCATTCATTTAATTTATTAAATTTCAAGTATCATTTAGAATTAATGTATTAGTGTGATTTTATGCTAAATTTGTTTGTTTTGCGTTGAAATTATATCTTGTTATTGGTTGGTTTTTAGTGCGGGAGGGTATAATATTGAAAAATTTTATTTTTTTAAATCTGTACAAATTAGCTGCGTTTGTACAAAAGCGTCGCTAAATCTCAAGAAATTTTTGCGACGTTTTTTGGGAAAGCGCCGCTAAAGCCCCTGACTTTTAGCGGCGTTTTTTGGGAAAGCGCCGCTAAAGCCCCTAACTTTTAGCGGCGTTTTTTGGGAATTTTAGCGGCGCTAATACATTTTAATTGTTACCATTGACATTGAAAATAAACATTTCGATATACAAATTCATACAAGGCCAAATACCACAGTTCATTAACCTAAATAATTTCACTTCTTTACCATAAACTTGTATCTTATCAAAATACAAGGTAAATGTATTACATTAATCACATTGCTTCAAATCATATAAATACAACATTCACATCAACTATGTTATCCCACTCAAAATCTTATCACTTTAAACATTTCTATTCATAATCGAATTTACCAAAGTATTACATTCAAACTCAATTTCAATCATATAATTACTCATACACATCGGTCATAAGCTCAATTGCACATAACCCCATTCATATCTTATCATTCAAATCCAAATAGTAGTAAACATAACTTACCTTACTCTTGGTAGATGTAAAAAGGGACTTATGCTTACCCGAGCGTTTTCCCGATGCATTGACTATGTTTCACCTTGAATAATTTAAGGTTTCTCCATTTGAAACGCGTCACGGAATCAAGCACGCTAGGCATCAAAGCCCGATATATAACACCGGCACAAAGCCTACTAGGCACAAAGCACGATATATATATCTGATGACTGACAACGCTCGCTAGGCTCGAGCGAAATAAGTCACCTAAGCACTAGGCACTGAGGCTTAAAGCAGAAATAAGTCATCGGCACTAGGCACTGCTAGGCTTAAAGCCGAAATAAGTCACCTAGCACTAGGCACCTGAGCTTAAAGCTGAAGCATTTATCGAGATCAATTCATCAACTTACATTTCTTAACCCATACATCACTATCAATTCATATTCACAAAACCAATTCACCTGTCATATCAAATATACTAATTCATTTTGCATTTCAAAACATATTCATTCTAAAATGGGACATACACATTCGGCTATCACATATTTCTTACTCAAATTAATCAAATAATCTCATTGCACACATTCATAATTATCTCTTTAATGAATTTTAACTTAATAACTTACCTCATTGTCGATAGACCGTGTAAATCGGCTATTCGAGAACCTTCGTCTTTCCAGATCCAATTCGTTTTCTTTGCTCTTGATCTAAACACATCAAATTCAGCTCATTCAAGTACATTTCACTTCAATTTAGTTCCAAAACACATAAATATGTAAATTAACATTTTACCCTAAAGTTTCACATTTTACCATTTAGTCCTAATTGCACAAAACACAAAATACACATAATTTGCACTTAATTCTTTAGGGCGAATCTTCTATACATCCATACCAAGGCATACATTTCATTTATTTTGCAAATAAGCCCTCTAAAATTTATTTTTGTAATTTAGCCCAAATACTCAAATTTACTAAAATTTCTAATACAAAACATACTAATCCTTAACATATCTTTAATTTAAAATAACAAAACCAAAAACCACATAAACACATCAATGGCGAACCTCATACACATTAATCTCAAAAATTCTAGCATGGGTCGGGTAATATCTGAAACAACGATCTCAAAACGTAAAAATTATCAAAATCGACAAAAAATACATACCCGATTTAAGCTTGAAATATGGCGAATGTAACAAGCTCTCACCCTTTTATTTCTTTCTTATTTTCGGTGATAGGAAGATGATGACCATGGCATATTTTAAGCTTTGTTTTTATTATATATAACTTAATTACTAAAATACAAAAATAACCTTTCGTTATAAAATAATTATCACATAAATATAAGGTTATTTTAGACATATGCCGTCCACTCACTTAAATAATGGGCTAATTGCCCTTTTAATACCTAATATTATAAAGCCGTCATCATTCTAGCACTTTACACTATAGCATGCAACTTTTACACTTTATGCGATTTAGTCCTTTTTGTTAAATTAAGCACACAAATGATTAAATTTTTCTACGAAACTTTCATACACATTAATATACAAATAATAGACACAAAATATAATATTAAAATATTTCTCAAACTCAAATTCGTGGTTCAGAAACCACCGTTTCGATTAGGGTCAAATTCAGTCTGTTACAACTCTCCCCCCTTAGGGATTTTCGTCCCCGAAAATCTTACCGTTAAACAAAGTCGGATGTTGTTGCCTCATTGAATCTTCAGGCTCCCATGTAGCCTCTTCAACTCTGTGCCGATTCCATAAAACTTTCACTAATGGAATTCTCTTGTTTCTCAATTCTTTCATTTCCCGAGCTAGAATACGAATTGGTTCTTCCTCATCGTCATATCGGTCGGTTTCAATCTCGACGGAGTGATTACATGTGGCGATCGATCTGTACTTACGTAGCATTGAAGCGTGAAATCGTCATGTATCTTTTCTAATTTTGCGGGCAACTTCAATCTATAAACAAGGTCCAATTCGTTCGATAATTTCATACGGTCAGATGAATCTCGGACTCGGTTTGCCTTCCGTCCCAATCGAGTACTTTCTTCTCTGAAACTTTCAAAACGCTCGATCTCGACTTGATATTCAACATCTTTACGTTTTAAATCAGCATAAGACTTTTGTCGATCCGTGACTTTCAAACTATCTTTGATTATAACCACTTTACATTACATTTCTTTAACCAGATTAACCCGTGTATTTTATTTTCACTAAGCTCATCGATTACAATGGTGTACGGCACTTACGACCATATAGAGCTTCGTAAGGTGCCATTTTGATACTCGATTGAAAACTGTTATTGTAAGTGAATTCAATCAGAGGTAAGTATCGCTCCCACGTACCTTCAAACCCAAGAACGCAACATCCCAACATGTCCTCAAGTATCTGAATGGTTGGTCGGATGGCCGTCTGCCTACTGGATGGAAGGTCATGCTAAAGTGGAGCTTAGTACCCAAAGCATCCTGTAATTTCTTCCAAAATCGCGATGTGAATCTCGGTCTCGATCGACACAATGGAACTTGGCACACTATGTAATCTCACAACTGAGATACATACAACTCAACAAGTTTATCGGCGAATAATCCGTCTGAGACGGGCACAAAATGAGTGATTTGGTCAATCGATCTACTATAACCCAAACTGTATCTTTCTTGCTCAGTGTCGTAGGCAAATCGGATACAAAATCCATAGTGATTCTATCCCACTTTCACTCCGGTATCATGATAGGTTGAAGTAACCCAGAAGGCACTTGATGTTCTGCTTTTACTTGCTGACAAACTAAACACTTCGAGACAAATTCAGATATATCTCGTTTCATGCCAGGCCACCAATAGAACTGTTTCAAATCATTGTACATTTTCGTGCTACCCGAATGTATCGATAATCGACTATTATGAGCCTCACTCAAAATTATCTCAATCAAATTCACGTTCTTCGGAACACATATTCGACCTTTGAAAATCAAACAATCATTTGTATCAATATGAAACTCTGACTCTGCATCACTTTCACACTGAGCTCGTTTAGCAATCAAATCTCTGTCAATTCTTTGTGGATCACAAATTTGTTGGATAAACATTGGTCTTGCTATTAGCTCGGCTATAATCGAACCATCACTTGACATAACCATATATGCGTTCAGCGCATACGAATAGCAAATAATGATTTTCGACTTAATGCATACGCAACAACATTTGCTTTCCCGGATGGTAGTCAATCATTAGCTCATAGTCTTTCAACAGCTCTAACCATCTACGTTGTCTCAAGTTCAAATCTTTACGAGTCAATAAGTACTTGAGCTTTTGTGATCCGAGTAAACATGACATTTTTCCCGAACAAGTAATGGCGCCATATTTTTAAAGCTAAAACAATGGTCGCAAGCTCTAAATCATGAGTCGGATAATTTCTTTCGTGAGGCTTCAATTGTCTTGAAGTGTAGGTTATGACTTTGCCTTCACGCATCAAACGCAACCCAACCCATTCAACGAAGCATCACTGAAAACAATAAATTATTTACCCGATTCAGGTTGAGCTAACACTAGAGCTTCGGTTAAAAGGGCTTTCAACTGATGAAAACTTTCTGACACTTTTCTGACCATTCAAACTTGACATCTGTAACACCCCTTACCCGAGACCGTTGCCGGAGTCGAGCACGAGGCATTACTAAATTTAACTTACTGATTCGGGGCATAAAAATTGAAACTGTCCATCTGCGTCATGTTAAGTAAATCAATTATAACTTGAGTTACGAAACTCGAAATCTAGATCCGTAAATTTTTCCTGAAACTAGACTCATATATACTCTTACTATAATTTTTCCAGAATTTTTGGTGTGGCCAATTAGTACAGTTTATTAGTTAAAGTCTCCCCTATTACACAGACCGACAGTTCTGACCCCTCAGTACTAAAAATCAATTATCTCATAATATACAACTCTTTTTACTACATCGTTTTTTTTTATAAAAATACACTCAATAAGATTTAATTCTATATCTCATGGCCAACATAATTCTATTTCTACTAGTTTTTGTGATTTTTCAAAATCACGTCACTGCTGCTGTCCAAACTGTTCCCCTGCATATAATTACATAATTTCTTTAAAATAACTATCAACTAGGCATTTCATAGCATCCAAAACATGTTCTTAATTAACCATTTTAATGGCTAATCATTACCAAATATTCTGAGCAAATATTAAGCCATATCATAAGGACATACACACAAAATGTCTAAGTCCCGATACATGCCATAACTTAAAGCGTTAAGTCACAAAATACCAATATAATCCTTTGATAGTGCGTAACGATCTCCGGCGTCTTTGTGATTCCGAGTTGGCTTGTAATACTATAAAAAATTAAAGAATGGGAGTAAGCATAAAGCTTAGTAAGTTTACATGTAAATAAATAACAACATTCTTAATCAATTATCTTATTCTTTTCTTATCAAGATCACTTAAGTTTTTAACTCAATATACTTAAACTTGTATTCTTACTGTACCTTTTAACATGAATTTGCCTTACCTTACCTTTTTAGCTTGAACTTGTCTTACCTTTACTTTGGTATACTCTTTGAATTTTCCGTTGAACCACTTGGAATACTAAGGATACGGGTACCTTTCCTTATGAAACTTAACCATTGCCATGTCTTGACATGGTCTTACGTGTATCCTTGCCTTATGAACTCACCAATGCCATACCTTGGCATGGTCTTACATGGGACCTTTGCCTTATAGTAACATATCAATGCCATGTCTTGACATGGTCTTACATGATTTCCTTAAACCCTAATGCCATGACATTTGTATCCTATACATTCCTAAGGTTCAACCGAAACTTCACAGGATAGCTTTTAGTCAATTCATACTTGAGTCTTTAAATAATACATTTACAGAATAAATATGTAAATGCTGGAATTTAACAGTATTAAATGTAAAATAATAGAATATTGCATTTATTTACAGTAAACTTACCTCGAAACAAAATACGATCAACTATATCGATTTAGTCCTCTATCTTTTCTTTCCTTGATCTAACTCGGATTTCGTTCTTCTTGATCTATAATAGAAAATTTAGCTTATTTAATACTCACATTCATCAAAACAGTCCTTAACTCTTAACTTTGGCAAAATTACAATTTTGCCCCTAAACTTTACATATTTACACATTTGCCCCAAAGCTCAAAATTAAACTTTATCCCTTATTCTTATGTTTTATGACATGCTGATCATTTTTCCTTCTATGGTAACATCAAATTCTCACTCTAACTTGTACTTATGAACATTTGGTATTTTTATCGATTAAGTAGTTTTACTCGTTTTCACTTAAAATCACTTAGCAAAAGTTGTTTAACATAATTTCAGACTTCATATTCTATCATAAAACATCAAAATAAACACATTTCACCTATGGGTATTTTTCCAAATATGAACCCTAGCATGAATTATTGATAGAATAAGCTAAATCGAGCTACCGGGGCTTCAAAAATGTAAAGAACATTAAAAACAGGGCTTGGAATCACTTACTATGGAGCTTGGAAGCTTGAAACAAACCCTAGCTATGGTGACCACTTGAAAATTCGGCCTAATGAAGAAGATGAGCATATTTTGCCATCTTTTCCCTTTTAATTCCTTTTATTACCAAATGACTAAATTACCCTTCATTAAAAACTTTGGTTCTTTCCACCTATATATGTCCCTTTTGTCCATGAAAATATAATGGTCTAATTACCATTTAAGGACTCCTACTTCAAACCCCATTTCAATCAAGTACTCTGTAAATTAGAACCCCTATTTAGCAACTTTTGCAAACAAGTCCTAATATGCAATTTAAGCATGAAATTAATAAATTTTCTTATCAATACTCTAACACATGTATTTAATCACTCGATAAATCATAAAAATTAATCATAATAAACTTTTATAGCTTGGATTCATGGTTTCGCAACCACTATTCCGTTTAGGCCCTATTTCGGGATGTTACATTTCTCCCCCCTTTAGGGATTTTCGTCCCCGAAAATCTTACCTGTAAAGAGGTTTGGGTACTATTTTCGCATAATCTCTTCGGGCTCCCATGTAGCCTCTTCTATCCCATGCCTATTCCATAATACTTTCACAAGTGCAATACTTTTGTTCCTTAATTGCTTAACCTCTCGAGCTAAAATTTTCACCGGTTCCTCACCGTAAGTCATATCTGGCTAAATCTCAACCTCTGTTTGTGAAATTACATGCGATGGATCTGAACGATAACGACGTAGCATAGAAACATGAAACACATTATGAATCTTCTCTAACTCAGTCGGCAAAGCTAACCGATATGCCAATGGCCCAACTCTCTCGATCACCTCAAACGGTCCAATAAAACGGGGACTTAATTTACCTTTCTTGCCAAATCTGAGAACTTTCTTCCAAGGGGATACTTTCAAAAATACCCTATCACCAACTTGAAATTCAATTTCTTTTCTTTCAAATCTGCATAGGATTTACATCTATCTGAAGTCGCTTTCAAGCAATCTCGATGACTTTTACTTTCTCTTGCATTTCTTTGACTAGATCAACTCAGTAATCTGATTTTCCTTAAGCTCTATCCAATACAAAGGCGTGCGACATTTACGTCCATACAAAGCTTCATAAGGTGCCATCTTGACTCGATTGATAACTATTATTGTAAGCAAACTCTATTAAAGGCAAATATTTCTCCCAACTACCTTGAAATTCCAATACACAACATCTAAGCATATCTTCAAGTACTGAATAATTCTCTCGGTGACCATCGATGCGAGGATGGAAAAACATACTAAAACTCAACTTTGTACCTAAAGCTTCTTGCAATTTCTTCTAAAACCGTGAAGTAAATCTCGGATCTCTATCCGAGATAATCGATATGATACTCCATGTAGTCTCACAATCTACGAAATATACAACTCGGCCAACTTGTCAAGTGAATAATCCATTTGAACTGGAATAAAATGAGTGACTTCGTTAACTTATCAATCACAACCCATCTGCATCTTTCTTTCTCGTGTGAAGGCAATCATCACAAAATCTATAGTAACTCGATCCCATTTCCACTCGAGAACTAATACAGGCTACAATAAACATGAAGGTACCTGATGTTCGGCCTTTACCTACTGACAAATCAAACATCTAGAAACAAACTCTGATATATCTCTTTTCATTCCTCTCCACCAATACATTTTCTTCAAATCATTATACATCTTTGTACTACTGGGTGAATAGACCAAGAAGCTGCTATGTGCTTCTGTAAAACATTCCGAATAAGATCATCATTTTTTGGTACACATACCACATCTCTAAATATTAAACAACCGTCGGATCTAATCAAAATCGACTCTACACCGACTCAAGACCGAACCCTTTTGGCTTGCAACTCACATCATCCTTCCGAGCTTCACAAATTTCTTCAAGAAACATCGATTTAGCTCTCAACTCATTTAAAGTAGAACCATCATCGACAAGGCCAAACTAGTGTGCAAAGCTCTCAATGCAAATAATAATTTTCTACTCAAAGCATCAAGCAACAACGTTTGCCTTACCCGGTGATAATCGATCACTAGTTCATAATCTTTAATCAACTCTAGCCATCTTCTTTGCCTCAAGTTTAGATCTTTCTGAGTCATCAAGTATTTCAAACTTTTATGATCAGTGAATATTCTGTATTTCTCACCATACAAATGATGTCTCCAGATTTTCAATGCAAATACAATAGCGATTAACTCTAAATCATGTGTCGGATAATTTTTCTCATGTGGTTTTAACTTTCTAGAGGCATAAGCAATTACCCTTCCTTCCTGCATAAGTACACAGCCTAGTCCATGTAAGGATGCATCACTGTAAATCACAAACTCTTTACCCGGTTCTTGTTGTACTAAGATAGGAGCTTTAGTCAACAATACCTTTAACTTGTCGAAGCTCTGCTGACACTTCTCAGTCCATTCAAACTTGACATCTTTCTGTAGCAATCTTGTCAATGGAGTAGCTATCATGGAAAATCCCTCTACAAATCGTCTATAATAACCGACAAGACCAAGAAAACTTCTGACCTCTGATACATTCTTGGGAGGCTTCCAATCGACAATGGCTGAAATCTTATCGGATCAACTTTAATACCTTCACCTGAGACAATGTGTCCAAGAAAACAAACTTCCGTAACGAACTCACTTTTGCTAAACTTGGCATAAAGTGATTATCTCTCAAAATCAGAAAGCGTTCTCAAATGCTCGCATGCTCGGTCTCATCACGAGAATAAATCAAGTCATCATCAATAAACACAACTACAAACTTGTCCAAGTAAGGTCGAAAATTTGGTTCATTAAATCCATAAAGGTGGCGGGATCATTGGTTAAACCAAATGGTATCACAAGAAACTCATAATGACCATACCTAGTTGAAAAGTAGTTTTGAACATCGACTCTTTAACTCGCATATCGATAGTATCCAGATCTCAAATCTATCTTATAAAATACAATGGCTCCTTTCGGTTGATCAAACAAATCATCTATTCTAGGCGGTGGATATTTATTCTTGATGGTTACCTTGTTAAGTCGCCGATAGTCTATGCACAATCTCATGGAACCGTCATTCTTTTTCACAAATAACAACTGGTGCACCCATGGTGAATAACTAGGTCTTACAAAGCCTTTATCGATTAATTCACAGAATGAGCTTTCAATTCTTTTAATTCTATTGAAGCCATTCTATAAGGAGCAATAGAAATAGGTGTGGTACACGGAATTAATTCAATACCAAACTCAACTTCTCTAATAGGAGGCAAACTGGTAGTTCTTACGGAAACACATCGAAACTCATTTACCACATGCATTGATTCAATTTTCAACTCGGGTCTTTAGTATTCAACACAAAAGCAAGATAAGCTTCACATCCTTTCCTTAAACATTTACGGCGGACATAACAAATCATGGAAATTGAACTACGACTCATTTGAATTAACGAAGGATCTCACCATTTTCACATTTCAACTCAATGAATTTCTTTCCACAATTCACTATCACATCATGTGCGATTAACCAATCCATACCAAGAATCACATCAAACTCATCAAATGGCAATAGCATGAGATCGACTGAAAACAAGAACCTCTAATCATCAAAGGGCATTTTTACATACTTTGTTTACTAACACATGTTGACCAAATGGATTCGATACTTTAATTACAAATTTCATAAACTCTATGGGCATGTTCATACTAGGCATTAATTTCATGCAAACATAGGAATGGGTTGAACCCGGATCAATCAAAGCAATAACATTAACATTATGAAGAGAAAATGTACCCGTAATTACATCGGGGGAGGATGCCTCTTCACGAGTACGGATAGCATAAGTCCTTGTGGGTGCTCTAACATCTGATCTCGTTGCTGTATTTCTAAATGTACCTCTACCCGCCCCTACTCCTGGATTTCTCTAAGGTCCGCCTCTAACGGGGTATTACGATCTTGTACTCGGTATTACTTTTTTACTATCTCGGGACACTCCGAATGAAATGATCCGGTGCACACATCGAAACAACCAACTTCGGTTGCTCGACATTGACACGGATGATGTCGACCACATTGAGACACTCGGTCTATTAGGTGAATACTACCAACACTCGCAATCGAAGTGGTTTGAGCTTTTGAATCCATAAATCTTCCACCTCTGTTTCGGTTAGAATACCCGACTGAAAAATTAGATCTCGTAAAGAACTCTCTAGGCCTCTTGGATGTAGACCGAAATGACTTGCTCATCTGTTTTTCTTCGTATCTTGCATCTCAATTTCACTTTACCCTTTCTTTTCAACAACTCCTCGCCTTTACGTGCTCATCAACTAAAACAACAAACTCTTTTATCTCTAGAACACCAACGATAGTCGAATATCATCATTGAGCCCATCCTCAAATCTTTTGCACATGATAGCCTCTGTAGACACACACTCTCGAGCATAATTACTGAGTCGAACAAATTCACGATTATAGTCGGTCACAGTCATCTTTCCCTGTTTTAATTCAAGGAACTCTTTTCTTTTCTGGTCAATAAACCTCTGACTGATGTACTTCTTACGAAACTCCTCCTGAAAAAAATTCCAGGTAACTCTTTCTTTCGGTACTACTGATACAAGTGTCTTCCACCACTGATAGGCTGAATCTCTAAGAAGTGACACTACACATTTAATACACCCCTCCGGTGTGCAGGATAACTCGTCAAAAACTCTGATAGTATTTTTGAGCCAAAATTCAGCTTTCTCTGCATCACTATCTTGGTAGCCTAAAACTCTTCAGCCCCTTGTTTTCTGATCTTGTCAATAGGTGGCTTCTCTCTTCTGACTGTATCTGTGACTGGGGAAGCTACATGGGTGGTCTGTGGATCATGAGGGGGTGGAGGTCTAACGACCGAGTTTGTACGAACGAACTCAGCAAACCATTCATTCATAGCTTGGAAGAAGGCTTCTCGAGCCCTCCTCCCGACTAAGCTGTGCGGGCCTTTCATGACTATCTTGTGGCACCGTCCCCTCAGCGGGAGTGGGTGCACTACTCTACATCATCTACACCATTTCGTTCGGGATCCATAACTATAAAAGAAAAACATTTTTAAATCGTCAAGAGTCGTCACACTATCAAAATATAAGTATGGCATGTATAGATAGACTCTTACTCATAAGTCTGATCGCTTGACGATAGTTACGCTAATCTTTAGTATATTTTAATAGAATTATCACCGATGTTTTTGGTCTTGAAAGGTATGGTCGGGTTCGATTTAAAGGATCGGTGTTACCCAGGCCAATATTTTGATCCGCCTCCCAGAAGACATGCCTTCCGGGTCAATCTACGTCTTTGAAGTTCGAGGGCTACAAAACCAGATAGCTCGGATGCAAGAAAGCACGGTTGAGCAAAGCGACAAATTGCCGATGTTCAAAGAAAATATGAAGAACTCGAAAGAATACTTAGAGCGGATGCGAGAAGCACAAGCAAGGAGGCGGCGAGAACGAGAGAGGCGTGCGGCAATGTAGGGAGGCAGAGGCAAACATCGATGTTAGCGAGCGAACAAAAAATCTGAAGAGCTCCAAGACCGCTTGACAAGATGATGATGCAGATGTTTGTTGATCGCAGAAACCGCCATCTTAGACATTTAGTTTTTCGTTGTAAGAAGTTTTGACATTATTAAATTTAACATTATTGTTACAATATTTTCATTATCATTCATTTAATTTATTAAATTTCAAGTATCATTTAGAATTAATGTATTCCGTGTGATTTTTATGCTAAATTTTTGTTTTGCGTTGAAATTATATCTTGTTATTGGTTGGTTTTAGTGCGAGGAGGGTATAATATTGAAAAATTTTATTTTTAAATCAGCCTAAATTAGCGGCGTTTGTACAAAAGCGTCGCTAAATCTCAAGAAATTTTTATGCGTTTTTTGAAAGCGCGCTAAAGCTCGACTTTTAGCGGCGTTTTTGGGAAAGCGCTAAAGCCCTCGACTTGAACGCCGTACAAATTTTCAGCGGTAGTATTAGCGGCGTTTTTGTGGCGCTTGAAAACAGCAAATACTTTTTTAGCGCTTATAAACGCTAAATGCCCAAAAAACGCTAAAAGTCCTGTTTCTTTGTAGTGGTCGAATATCGACATATAATTTCATAACTTATTCACATATGCATATCAAAATATATATATACTCATAATCTTGTATTAAATATCCATTCATATATGTGAAATTAGAACATAATAATACAATAGAACATGCTCCTAATGCTATTGTAATATGCGCATGATTACTATACATATATATATTACACATAAATGATCATCTTCATATAACCACATACAATTGAAATGTCTTTAAGCTACGCTCATTTTATCATAGCCACATTGATGATTCACCGCTACAAAGATTATTAATTAACATACCAAATACAAATGCTCTATAACACATACAAAATACATATGTAACTAATTCTTTACCCTGTAATCGGTTCAAATTCCCCCCCTTTCCGATGTTCAACCCAAAATAATCATAAACATTTTTGTTTATTATTCATTGCCGAATCATATAATCATGAAGAACATGCATCTAAGCCATATTTAACCTCCAAGCATAATATGCACGCATATTGTAGCAAAGATTGGATAATTATTATATCAAACATACGAATGATGCTTAACCAAAAGAAATAGCCTTATTCGCAAGGCTATATATATATATAATTACTGTACGAGCCCATTTTTCCCCGGGGCCCGTTACACCTAAAACCAACCCAACAGACAAACCAAACCCAATTTTAAACCCAAACCCAACGAGGCCCAACAGGCCCATTATTTTTTTTCAGCAAGCTAGGGTTTCTGAAAACCCTAGCGCAAATAAGCAGACCCATTTGCCCTCACGCCAGCTGCTCCACCTACCCATCACCTCGATGAGTCGGCCACCGACCCTCACCGGCCCTCCACTTGCACCTGCAAAATAGAAAGGAGAAAAGACAGAAAGAAATAGTGGCATGTTTGGGCTATAAAGCCGATCCAAGCAATGTAATAAGGGGATTTTTTTTCTTTTTTTCATCTTTTTTTTCTGTTTTTTTTCATCTTTTTCTTAATCATCAATAAAAAATCAAAGGACCAAAGTACTAAAAATCGAAATCGAAAGCCCAAGGTATTATCATTTTTATTTATTTTTTTCCTCATTTTACGAATCCATTTCCTCGTGTTTATGTATGTATAAAATATGAAATATTAAAAATGGAAAAGAAAATAAATACCTGAAAAAAAAGGGGCCGAAAGGAGTTTTTTTAAAAGGCTAGCCATGACGACGAGAGGCCATGAGACGGCCGAAATCGCACCACCCCCTACAGAGAGAAAAGATTAAGAGAGAAATTTTTTTTCTGTAACAGGCAAAAATGATTTTTTTTTAGAGATTTTGGGCTTAAATAGACCCAAGAAAACGCATTTTGGGTTGAATACTGAACTCAACACGCTGCTTTAAAGCGACCACGGCGACCCGACCCGTGCGATCTAGGATCCGCGTGCTTTTTGCGAAGGGTCTATTTGCGTTTGACCTTCGTATTTTTAACCCTTCCAATCCGGTTTACATTATTTTCCTATTTGACCCTATAATTTATTTGATTAGCAATTTGGTCCTGGCGCTATGCGTTTTGGTAGGAGGGTTATTTGCCTCTATGGTCCCTCCGCTCGTCGGCATACAAATAGGTCCTTTCTCTTTTATTTTTATAATCCGCCCAAAACTTCCGTTTTTACTAATTTAGCCCATTTTAATTATTTTGCAATTTTCATCATTACTATTGTTATTTAATATTTTATTTGCTACTATTATTATTATTATTATTATTATTATTATTATTATTTACCATTATCATTATTTTATTATTAATACTATTATTATTATATTATTATTTATTTTACTATTATCTATCATTATTACTATTTATTTGGTATTATTAATCAATATTATTTTTGTCACTATTATTTCTTTACCATTATTATTTATTATCTGTTATTATTATTATTTATTTAGTATTGTTAATCTATATTATTTTTGTAACTATTATTTCTCTACCATTCTGTTGTCATTAGTATTATTATTCCTATATTTATATTTATATTTATTCTCTCATTTTAATGCTATTATTATTTAGTTATTTTCATTCATCCGCTTATTCTTATATTAACTCGTATGCATTTCTATTTTCACTCACGTTATATCATATTTTACGCATGTCTACTTACACTTATATAGCAATATTATTTTTGTCATCACCATTATTATTTATTATTTTCATACATCTACATTTTTTGTTATTTATTAGTATTATTATCTTTATTTCACACCATTATCGTATTTATTTACTAGTTTTATTTTATGTTTTGCTTTCTACCATTGTTTTGCTTAATGATGTCTTCATTATTTTTATTATATTTATTATCATCATCATTTCTACTATTGTATTCAGTAACCATACTATTATTATTGTTATCATTGTTCGATATCATTGTTATTAGTTTAATACTACCTTTGTTAAACAAGAACCATCATATTTCATTTAAAAATATTTTTGAAATAAAGGCAATGTTTCGTATTTAGAAACTCAGGGAATGGTGCCCTAACGTGCTGGGTTGTTATTTTCCGTTTGACTAAGGAACCTAACATCATTTTTTAACAAACTTTGTAAACCACGAGATAACTTTGATTACGAGAGATTTAAAATATCATGTCCTAACGTCTTTGGATATGATGTTTGTATCCTCTCGAACAAAGAAATCTCAAAATTATGGCCTAATTATCTAAACATTTTTCAAAGGATCCGTACTTTAAACCCTTTTCAAATTTTCGACATTAAGACACTAAGTAATCATTTTGGTACCAATTTTTTGCGTATCGAGGGTGCTAACTCTTCCTCGTGCGTAACCGACTTTCGAACTCGTTTTCTGGATTTCGTAGACCAAAATCGTTGTTTTGATAAATCAAGCTGCTTATTAAAAACAACTGTTTCTGGTGACCCGATCACACCTCAATAAAAAAGGATTGGTGGCGACTCCCTGTCTTTTTTCGTTTTAAAAACTAAAGTCGAACCCCTTTGTTGTTTTCCAAAAAATGGTTACGACAGCTTGGCGACTCCACTGGGGATATTGAAGAGAGTCAAGCCATAAATTGATTATTTTCTGTCTTTTGTCAGAAATTTAAAAATTTGATTTGAAAAATTATGATCCTTTTATTGCATGTTGTTGCATTGCATGACCGTTGTGGTCGCGCCTTTAAGTGGAAGTGAGAAGCTACTCCTTCGTGAGGTTTTCACCTCCGTGCAGGATAGTGGATCGCTTTCGGGATACATCCGTACCTATGTCTTCGTGAGATTTTCATCTCCGTGCAGCCATAGGGAAATGTATTCCCCTGAACTGAACTCGGTCCATATGAGCCTATAATGGGTGAAGATCGAGGAATCTGCTAGTTCGGGTACCCTTACCTTAGAACTAAACCACACGTAGTGAACCCTAAGAGCCCACCTTGGGTAGAACTATGTTAAACCCCTAGTGGTCACCTGGATAGGTACTCTATTTTGTTTATTTCTCCTGTGCTAACGTGTTTTGTTTGGTTTGTGATTGCATTGCATTGCATCACACCGCATCATCTTAGAAAGGAGGTGTTGATTCATATTCGATTGCTAAATGGAAGAGTTTATCATAAGGAAATGTGTTACTTGATAAAGTGGATTATAATACGATTGTTCGAACATAGTCCGAGGTAAACAACGAGAGGACCTGATAACTCATTTGAAGAATACAAGACTTTGCCCGAGGATTCAAGCCGACAAAGATTATTCGAGAGTCATTATGTCTCTATTTTCTAAAGAAGCTTATAAACATCGCGAAAGATAAGTGAGCGAAGAGGTACTACTGGACCGAGGAACAAGGAGCTAGAGGAGGCATCTATTGTGGAAGTTCACGGGACACGACCATAACATCTCGGATCTGAAGAAGAGGATTTCACACGGACTATGAGGATAAAGCCGCCTATGCAATCCGCTTTATGTAAAGAAACGTATTTTCTAGAAAAGTTCTTCTAATAAATTGAATTCATAATCAACGCCTCTCTTTCTTTTTGCATGCATTTGCATTGCATTTCATGCATTTGCATTGCATCATATCACATGCATTAAAATTTGTAGAAAGACCCTAATTAGGTGAAGTTATTTGATAACCTAAAAGACATGGATCAAAGAATGGAAAGGCTAGAACAAATGCAAAAGGAAATACGGAGCGGATGCAAGAACGATTAATCAAGATACAACAAGACATGATAGAACGGTCTGGGAATCTCGGTAGCATGATGAATTAGTTGGCGCATTGTTGGCCAATGAGCGTGAGAAAGGAAAGAGGCGTTGCTACTAGTTTGGGAAACAATAATGACGACCTGTTTACCCTGGGTTGTACCCTTCCTAATAACCAAGTGCCACCGGAGGTGTATCTCCAAAGGCCATCTATCACAATTAGGCCTCAACAAGGGCAAAATGATATTAGACCACCCACGAACTGCCGCGTTGGCTCAGGATCCAATCCAGGAGATAACCCAGCCAATCCCGATTTGAATATAGCAGAGAGGGACGGGGCAATAGTTGAATCCTCGAAACAATTAGAGGATCGTTGTAGATGGTTGGAGGAAAAGTTTAAGGCTTTGGAAAATACTGATCACCACCATGGTTTTGACGCAAAAAACTTGAGCCTGGTTCCAGATTTATTGCATCCTCATAAGTTTAAGATGCCAGAATTTGAGAAGTACAATGGGACCAGTTGTCTTGAGGCGCACATCACAATGTTCTACCGGCGGATGGCGGGGCACCTTAATAATGACCGATTCTTTGATTTACTATTTTCAAGACGGTTTGGCGGTCCGCCGCCAAATGGTATAACCAGCTTAGTCGTGCCCAAATCAAGACGTGGAAGGACCTGGCATAGGTCTTCATGAAACATTATGGCCATGTAGCTGATATTGCTCCTGATAGAATCACGCTCCAAAATATAGAGAAAAAGTCGGGCGAAAGTTTTAGACAGTATACCCAGCGATGGAGAGAGGTAGTAATACAAGTGCAGCCATCGCTCTTGGAAAAAGAGACCGCCATGCTCTTCATTAACACCCTGAATGCCCCTTTCATAACTCATATGATAGGGAGTACGACTAAAAGCTTTGCCGACATAGTAATGGCGGGAGAGATGATCGAACATGCAATCAGATGCGGTAAGATTGAAGCGGGGGAAACCACTAGAAGGCCTGCTCCTAGAAAAAAGGATGACGAGGTGAATAATATAAACATGGGGGACCCAAAGTCAATTACCGTTAATCAGCCAAAAGCGGTGACTCACGAGTATCAAGGTTCGTCAAGGAAAGAATCTGCACAAGGAAAAACATTGAAAACTCCAATTTACGTCAATCCCATGACGTATAAGGAGTTGTATCAAAGTTTATTTGATGCACACGTTGTGTCCCCAATATCCAAAGCGATGCAACCTCCATACCCAAAATGGTATGACCCAAACATTCGATGTGAGTACCACGAGGGATCACGAGCCATTCGATAGAAAATTGCCTTACTTTTAAGAAATTGGTGGAAAATCTCATCAACATGGGTATTGTGAAATTTGATGACGGAGCAATGGTATACCCGAAAAGAACTGAGGAATAAAAGTTTTCCGAGCATCTACCTTTATGTACTTGCGAGTGTTTTGACAATGAGACTGTGGAAGAAACATGTATTTTTAAAGCTAATCTAGAGTAATGTGTAAAACACACTTGTTGCTTCAAGCCTGGAAGCAATAAGATTTCTTTTGAGAAGTAGGTTTGTGTCCAGAATTTTTATTTTAATAAAATGCATCTTTCTAAGTAAATATTTTCATTCTTTACATTTCATACTGAATATTTTTCATTCATGACCATATCATACGAATAATCATCCTTAGGATCATTTATTCTTTGGATTTTCTGCCTACAATGGGCCCCCAGATATCAATGACATGAGTGACGTTGTTATTGACTCCCTTTTTAGTAAGATATGTATCTAGAGGGATCTAAGGGCTTTGAAGATGACAAAGATTGCAACTTACTTTCCCAATGGTAGATCCTACCTTATAAAGTGTCAGCAGACGCTATGAACTAACAAAGAGATGAAGATGGAAGCGTAGCTCCTCGTAGGAATAAGGCAAGGCATCGTTGAGCTATTTTTAGGAATTCAAGATGTTTTCGCACAATCATATCGAGGCATGCCAAACCACTGAGACATGGGTATGCTGTTAGGGTTGGGGTTTAAGGAACCCATGTTGTACAACAGCCTAGCTAATCAAGAGGCTCGGGCTATTGGTTCACCAAGAAAAGGAAATTGCACCTGTTATGCCATAAAATGCCAAATCGAGGAAGATTGTGCCTTCTCTATTTTCCCTATATGAAGCATGGATGTTAACAGGCCAGTCTCCTCAAAAGCTTTTTCGTTGGTTACCTCACTGAGAGGGTGAAGGTCGCTTCATATGCCAAAATTACAAAGTCGGCAGTCATCAAAAAAAAAAACATTCAAGATTTTTTTTGAAAAAATGGCTGAGAGTTGTGAAGGTTGGCATAGTGAAGTTACCATTTACCCTTTAGGTTCCTTGAACGATGGCCAGGACTTTCGCCGGGGCATCTTTCCCATTGGTTCTTGAAAGGGAAATAATTGTTGGAAGATAAGATTCCTTTTCCCAAGTTTGGTTTGAATTAGATGAAGCAGAATGCCTCTAGTAAGCTTGATTGAAAGTATTCAAATAGGGGGCAAATGTCAGAAAATGGATACGGAGGCTTGACAAAAGGTTCGCTCAAGAGAATTTTAGGAAAAGGACCTAGCATTAAGAGATTCTTCTTATCCAAAAGAACTCCAAAGAAAAGTAAATGCCTCATACAAAGAAAGAAGGCTGTTCTAGGAAACATGAGTGTTAACCAAGATGGATGACAAGGACACGCCTAATCCGGTGAGTTCAAATTCAATAAAAAAGTTTTCTAAAAAACAAAAAACACGAAAAAGGAAAAAAATAAAAAAAGAAAAAGGAGGCCAATGCGAAAACACTCAAAGTGACTTTGAGACCAAAGGGTATTTGAGTTGAAAACCCGAAGAAGGCGGCTCAAAATTTTGATCGAAAGTAGGGCATCTGATGAGTCTTGCCACGCTCGAAGAAGTATGTTACGTCTTGGGGCATCGACAAAGTACTGGATCCCCTAAACACATATTAAGCTCAAAATGGTCCTCAAGAAGTTGGAGCAGAAGAAGTTCAAGTCTGCGATATCTGGGGCACTTAGTTTCCATTTTACCCATTTTGTTACTTGTGGTTATTTTATTCTTTTCAAAAACCATCGATAAATTTCCTTCTTAATTACCTTTGCTAGCTTTGATTAACTTGTTTGTTTCGAGCTATGCTCCCAATCAATTTCCTTTTTGTCCATTGTTACAATCTTTTTTAGGCATTTTGCATTGAAATAACTATTAGTAGACTAATAATACTTTCATAAAAGGAGTTTTGCATATTACTCTGGAAGCTTCTGAGTAATACAATGACCTGAAACAGGACTATTGTTTAGAACTCACTCAGCTCAAGGTTTGGAAATATTGGAGAAAGATGATTATCTCTTTGGACCTTTTATTGGTTGAACAAAAAGACAATACATTTCGCCGGTGATACGACCTTGACAGATAACGAGCAATGTCAACCCAGCAGTACAAAGGGATCATTCTCGAGAAAGAAAAATGATACTCTGCATTCATGCACATATCAGGCCTACACATCTGGTCATTACACGATGAATGGTGTAACAGATCAAATTGATCCTATACCTCGAATTCTGAGAGGATGGATAGAAGAAACCAAATGTTATTCTCCTAAAGTTGCAGTGAGAGATGCAAACTTTATGTCCTAGAAGGTACAGTGGAAGGGACTCTGAAATCACGGCGGGGCAAGCTTGTTGAACATAATATGATCATTTCTTTGGGTTTTCTATCAAAGATACTGGCTGAACAAGAAAGCATGATAACGTATCAGTGATAGAACATTAATGGACTACGAGTAATGATGACCCTAAGCATTTAAAAAAGGATCATTCCATTTTTCATTCAAAGCATATTTAGTTAAGAGCATTCGACTCATTACATCTTAATAATCATAAAAAGACCATTTTTCATGGCATTTTGCATTCATGCAAATATCATCTAGTGCATCCTAATCATTATACATTTAACAAAGGATCATTCTCATGACATTACGCATTCGATGCGAATGTCATCCATTATCATTTAGTTAGGAGCATTCATTCATTACGATCATTGCATCCTAATCATTGTAAAAGACCATTCTCACGACATTCTGCATTTATGAAAGTGTCATCCATAACACATGTAGTTAGGAGGCTTTGAGTCATTTTGATCATAGCATCCTCATCATTTACATAAGCATAAGCACATAAAATTAATTCTACAGGACGGGTTCCTCAAAGAACGGTGTAGCGATATTGAAGTTCAGATTTTGTTCCCTCAAGATGGTAGTGAGGGGATGAAGATTGAAGTCTTCCTTAAGATAGTAAGGAAGCAAATTGGAAAGTTGATTTCGTTCCTCAAGATTGTAGTGAAGGCGATGAAGATTGAAGTCTTCACGAAGATAGTAAGGAAGCAAATTGGAAAGTTCATATTTCGTTCCTCAAGATTGTAGTAGGGCGGGCTAAAGATTGAAGTCTTCACGAAGGCGATGAAGGAAGCAAATTGAAAAGTTACGAATTCTTATTTCCTCGAAGTTCCCGTGGAGTAGGTTGAGATTACAAATCCCGTCTCCCTGAGTTAACAACGAGGTTACATCCTTAATTCTCTGAAGTTTCAGTAGAGAAGATGGAGATTCCAAATCTCTTCTCCCTGAATTCTTATTTCCTCGAAGTTCTCGTGGAGTAGGTTGAGATTATAAATCCCGTCTCCCTGAGTTAACAATGAGGATAAATTCTTATTTCTTTGAAGTTCAGTAGAGAATATGGAGACTACGAATCTCTTCTCCCTGAATTCTTATTTCCTCGAAGTTCCCGTGGAGTAGGTTGAGATTACAAATCCCGTCTCCCTGAGTTAACAACGAGGTTACCTCCTTAATTCTCTGAAGTTTCAGTAGAGAAGATAGAGATTCCAAATCTCTTCTCCTTGAATTCTTATTTCCTCGAAGTTTCCGTGGAGTAGGTTGAAATTACAAATCCCGTCTCCCTGAGTTAACAATGAGGTTGCATCCTTAAGTTTCAGTAAGAGAAGATGGAGATTACAAATCTCTTCTCCACAATTCTTGTTTCCTCGAAGTTCAGTGGAGTAGGTTGAAATTACAAATCCGTCTCCACAGAGTTAACAATGAGGTTGCATCCTTAAGTTTGATGAGAGAAGATGGAATTACAAATCTCTTCTCCCAATTCTTGTTTCCTCGAAGTTCCCGTGGAGTAGGTTGAGATTACAAATCTCGTCTCCCTGAGTTAACAACGAGGTTACATCCTTAATTCTCTGAAGTTTCAGTAAAGAAGATGGAGATTCCAAATCTCTTCTCCCTGAATTCTTATTTCCTCGAAGTTCCCGTGGAGTAGGTTGAGATTACAAATCCGTCTCTACGAAAGTTAACAACGAGGTTACATCCTTAATTCTCTGAAGTTTGATGAGAGAGATGGAGATTCCAAATCTCTTCTCCCTGAATTCTTATTTTCTTGAAGTTCCCGTGGAGTAGGTTGAGATTACAAATCCCGTCTTCCTGAGTTAACAATGAGGATAAATTCTCATTTCTTTGAAGTTTCAGTAAGAGAAGATGGAGATTGCAAATCTCTTCTCCCTGAATTCTTATTTCCTCGAAGTTCCCGTGGAGTAGGTTGAGATTACAAATCCGTCTCCCTGAGTTAACAATGAGGATAAATTCTCATTTCTTTGAAGTTTCAGTAAGAGAAGATGGAGACTACGAATCTCTTCTCCCTGAATTCTTATTTCCTTGAAGTTCTCGTAGAATAGGTTGAGATTACAAATCCCGTCTCCCTGAGTTAACAATGAGGATAAATTCTCATTTCTTTGAAGTTTCAGTAAGAGAAGATGGAGACTACGAATCTCTTCTCCCTGAATTCTTATTTTCTCGAAGTTCCCATGGAGTAAGAAGTAAATCGAATACATCAGTCTGGTGATCCCTGAGTTTGTAGGGATCAGATTGAAGAAAGCAGATTTGACATTCCTGAAGTTGCAGGAAGCAGATCGAGGACATCAGTCTGGTGATCTCCGAGTTTGCAGGGATCAGATTGAGGATAGCAGATTTGACATTCCTGAAGTTGCAGGAGGCAAATCGAAGATAGAAGATCTTATCTTCCGAAGTTGCGATGAGAGCGAGATCACTACAAATCTCATTTTCAAGGTTACGATAAAGTGGATCAAAGTAACAAGATGCGGTGGGCGGGAGTGGCGCTACGAAGAATAAGAACACTTTGAATAAGTCAAGTCTTAGCGAGGCGGGCAAAATGGTCTCTTTGAAAGTTTTGCCCCATTCTCGTTCTACGATAATAAGCAAAGAGGGCGTGAAGACGAGCCCATTTCTCCCGGGGCAGTTACACCTAAAACCAACCCAATGACAAACCAAACCCAATTTTAAACCTAAACCCAACGAGGCCCAACAGCCCATTATTTTTCGACAAGCTAGGGTTTCGAAACCCTAGTCCGTAAGCCGAAGCCATCGCCTCTGCGGCCAGCCTCGCTCCACCGCCTACCACCAGACAGTGGTCGGCCACCGACCCTAACCTGCACTCCACTTGCGCCTGCAAAATAGAAAGGAGAAAAGACAGAAAGAAATAGTGGCATGTTTGGGCTATAAAGCTGATCCAAACAATGTAATAAGGGGATTTTTTTTTCTTTTCTTTTTCATCTTTTTCCTCTTTTTCTTTTATCTTTTCTTAATCATCAATAAAAATCAAAGGACCAAAGTACTAAAAATCAAATCGGAAGCCCAAGGTATTATCATTTTATTTATTTTTTCCTCATTTTACGAATCCGTTTCCTCGTGTTTATGTATGTATAAAATATGAAATATTAAAATGGAAAAGAAAATAAATACACGAAAAAAAAAAGGCCGAAAGGAGGGTTTTTGAACTTAGCACTGATGTCTGTCGATCGTGATGGCGCCAACATGACGGAGGAGGCTATCATGACGGTGAGAAATCGCACCACCCTGCGAGAGAAAAGATTAAGAGAAATTTTTTTTCTCAGTAACGAGCAAAAATGATTTTTTTAGAGATTTTGGGCTTAAATACACCCAAGAAAACGACGCCGTTTTGGGTTGAATACCAGACTTTGAAACGACGCTGTTTAAAATGACCATGGCGACCAGACCGTGCGATCTAGGATCCACAGTGTTTTTCTGAAGGGTCTATTTGCACGTTTGACCCTTCCGCATTTTTAACCCTTCCAATCCGGTTTATTATTTTCCTATTTGACCCTATAATTTATTTCGGTTCGTAATTTGGTCCTCATGGCATCTTGCTGCGTTTTGGCGGAGGGTTATTTGCCTCTATGGTCCCTCCGCTCACATCATACAAATAAGTCCTTTCTTTTTTATTTTTATAATCCGCCCCAAAACTTCCATTTTCATAATTTAGCCCATTTTAATTATTTTGCAATTTTCATCATTACTATTGTTATTTAATATTTTATTTGCTACTACTATTATTATTATTATTATTATTATTTATATTTATCATTATTTTATTATTAATACTATTATTATATTATTATTTATTTTACTATTATCTATCATTATTACTATTTATTTGGTATTATTAATCAATATTATTTTTGTCACTATTATTTCTTTACCATTATTATTTATTATCTCATTATTATTATTATTTATTTAGTATTGTTAATCTATATTATTTTGTAACTATTATTTCTCTACCATTCTTGTTGTTATTAGTATTATTATTACTATATTTATATTTATATTTATTCTCTCATTTTAATGCTATTATTATTTAGTTATTTTCATTCATCTCGCTTATTCTTATATTAACTCGTATGCATTTCTATTTTCACTCACATTATATCATATTTTACATGTCTACTTACACTTATATAGCAATATTATTTTTGTCATCACCATTATTATTTATTATTTTCATACATCTACATTTTTTGTTATTTATTAGTATTATTATCTTTATTTCACACCATTATCGTATTTATTTACTAGTTTTATTTTATGTTTTGCTTTCTACCATTGTTTTGCTTAATGATGTCTTCATTATTTTTATTATATTTATTATCATCATCATTTCTACTATTGTATTAAGTAACCATACTATTATTCTTTGTTATCATTGTTCGATATCATTGTTATTAGTTTAATACTACAATCGTTAAACAAGAACCATCATATTTCATTTAAAAATATTTTTGAAATAAAGGCAATGTTTCGTATTTAGAAACTCAGGGAATGGTGCCCTAACGTCTTTGGGTTGCTATTTTCCGTTTGACTAAGGAACCTAACATCCTTTTTAACAAACTTTGTAAACCACGAGATAACTTTGATTACGAGAGATTTAAAATATCATGTCCTAACGTCTTTGGATATGATGTTTGTATCCTCTCGAACAAAGAAATCTCAAAATTATGGCCCTAATTATCTAAACATTTTCAAAGGATCCGTACTTTAAAACCTTTTCAAATTTCCGACATTAAGACACTAAGTAATCATTTTGGTACCAATTTTGGTGTATCGAGGGTGCTAACCCTTCCTCGTATGTAACCGACTTAGAACTCGTTTTACGGATTTAAGTGACCAAAATCGTTTTTTGATAAATCAAACTGCATTTATTAAAACAACGTTTTATGAGGTGACCGATCACACCTCAATAAAAAAAGGATTGGTGGCGACTCCTGTCTTTTTCGTTTTAAAAACTAAAGTCGAACCCCTTTATTGTTTTCCAAAAAATGGTTACGACAATTACAAAACCGAACATCATTCATTCAAACCATAATTCAACCTATACATGCCTTTGATTCAAAAAGTAAACTTAAGTACCAAAGAGAGTGATAGTGTGGTCAACTTCCTTGACGATCCTTGAGCACAGAATGAATCAACGATCTATAAAACAAGAAGACAAACACATACAGAGTAAGCTCACTAGCTTAGTAAGTCTTAAGCAAATGGTAATACAACATTCAAATACTTATACATTTTAATTGTTACCATTAACATTGAAAATAATCATTTCGATATACAAATTCATACAAGGCCAAATACCACAGTTCATTAACCTAAATAATTTCACTTCTTTACCATAAACTTGTATCTTATCAAAATACAAGGTAAATGTATTACATTAATCACATTGCTTCAAATCATATAAATACAACATTCACATCAACTATGTTATCCCACTCAAAATCTTATCACTTTAAACATTTCTATTCATAATCGAATTTACCAAAGTATTACATTCAAACTCAATTTCAATCATATAATTACTCATACACATCGGTCATAAGCTCAATTGCACATAACCCCATTCATATCTTATCATTCAAATCCAAGTAGTAGTAAACATAACTTACCTTACTCTCGGTAGATGTAAAGGGGACTTATGCTTACGGCGTTTTCCCGATGCATTGACTATGTTTCACCTTGAATAATTTAAGGTTTCTCCATTTGAAGCGCGTCACGGCATCAAGCACGCTAGGCATCAAAGCTAGATATATAACAAGCACAAAGCACGCTGAGCACAAAGCACGATATATATATCTGCAAGACTGGCGCTGCTAGGCTCAGAGCCCGAAATAAGTCACCGGCACTAGGCCTGCTAGGCTTAAAGCCTGAACTATTTATCAGATCAATTCATCAACTTACATTTCTTAACCCATACATCACTATCAATTCATATTCACAAAACCAATTCACCTGTCATATCAAATATACTAATTCATTTTGCATTTCAAAACATATTCATTCCAAAATGGGACATACACATTCGGCTATCACATATTTCTTACTCAAATTAATCAAATAATCTCATTGCACACATTCATAATTATCTCTTTAATGAATTTTAACTTAGAACTTACCTCGACTGTCGATAGACCGTGTAAATCGGCTATTCGAGAACCTTCGTCTTTCCCCGATCCAATTCCGTTTTTCTTTGCTCTTGATCTAAACACATCAAATTCAGCTCATTCAAGTACATTTCACTTCAATTTAGTCCTAAAACACATAAATATGTAAATTAACATTTTACCCCTAAAGTTTCACATTTTTACCATTTAGTCCTAATTGCACAAAACACAAAATACACATAATTTGCACTTAATTCTTTAGGGCCGAATCTTCTATACATCCATACCAAGGCATACATTTCATTTATTTTGCAAATAAGCCCCTCTAAAAATTTATTTTTGTAATTTAGCCCAAATACTCAAATTTACTAAAATTTCTAATACAAAACATACTAATCCTTAACATATCTTTAATTTAAAAATAACAAACACCAAAAACCACATGAACACATCAATGGCCGAACCTCATACACACATTAATCTCAAAAATTCTAGCATGGGTCGGGTAATATACGAAGCAACGATCTCAAAAACGTAAAAATTATCAAAAATCGACTAAAGATACATACCCGATTTAAGCTTGAAATATGGCCGAATGTAACAAGCTCTCACCCTTTTATTTCTTTCTTATTTTCGGTGATAGGAAGATGATGACCATGGCATATTTTAAGCTTTGTTTTTATTATATATAACTTAATTACTAAAATACAAAAATAACCTTTCATTATAAAATAATTATCACATAAATATAAGGTTATTTTAGACATATGCCGTCCACTCACTTAAATAATGGTCTAATTGCCCTTTTAATACCTAATATTATAAAGCCATCATCATTCTAGCACTTTACACTATAGCGTGCAACTTTTACACTTTATGCGATTTAGTCTTTTTTGTTAAATTAAGCACACAAATGATTAAATTTTTCTCTGAAACTTTCACACACATTAATATACAAATAATAGACACAAAATATATTAAAATATTTCTCAAACTTGAATTCGTGGTCCCGAAACCACCGTTTGATTAGGGTCAAATTCGATTACTTACAACTTTCCCCTTAGGGATTTTCGTCCCGAAAATCTTACAGATTAAACAAAGTCGGATGTTGTTGCCTCGTTGAATCTTGAGGCTCCCATGTAGCCTCTTCAACTCGTGCCGATTCCATAAAACTTTCACTAATGGAATTCTCTTGTTTCTCAATTCTTTCATTTCCGAGCTAGAATACGAATTGGTTCTTCCTCATCGTCATATCGAATTGATTTGAATCTCGGATTTCGAGTGATTACATGTGATGATCGATCTATACTTACGTAGCATTGAAACGTGAAATCGTCATGTATCTTTTCTAATTTTATGCGGGCAACTTCAATCTATAAGCAACAGTCCAATTAGCTCGATAATTTCATACTGATCCGATGAATCTCTTGACTCGGTTTGCCTTTCCATCCCAATCGAAGTACTTTCTTCTACGGAAAACTTTCAAAAACGCTCGATCTCTGACTTGATATTCAATATCTTTACGTTTTAAATCAGCATAAGACTTTTGTCGATCCGAGGCGACTTTCAAACTATCTTTGATTATAACCACTTTACATTACATTTCTTTAACCGATCAACCCGTGTATTTTATTTTTACTAAGCTCTGTCCAGTACAATGGTGTATGGCACTTGCGACCATATAGAGCTTCGTAAGGTGCCATTTTGATACTCGATTGAAAACTGTTATTGTAAGCGAATTCAATCAGAGGTAAGTATCGCTTCCACGTACCTTCAAACCCAAGAACGCAACATCCCAACATGTCCTCAAGTATCTGAATGGTTCGCTCGGACGGACCGTCTGTCTACGGATGGAAGGCTGTGCTAAAGTGGAGCTTAGTACCCAAAGCATCCTGTAATTTCTTCCAAAATCGCGATGTGAATCTCGGGTCTCGATCTGACATAATGGAACTTGGCACACCATGTAATCTCACAATCTGAGATACATACAACTCAGCAAGTTTATCGAGCGAATAATCCGTGCAGACGGGCACAAAATGAGTGATTTGGTCAATCGATCTACTATAACCCAAATCGCATCTTTCTTGCTCTTGTCGTTAGGCAAATCGGATACAAAATCCATAGTGATTCCATCCCACTTTCACTCCGGTATCATGATAGGTTGAAGTAACCCGAGGCACTTTCGCTTTTACTTGGCGACAAACTAAACACTTGAGACAAATTCGAGATATATCTCGTTTCATGCCGTACCAATAGAACTGTTTCAAATCATTGTACATTTTCGTGCTACCCGAATGTATCGATAATCGACTATTATGAGCCTCACTCAAAATTATCTCAATCAAATTCACGTTCTTCGGAACACATATTCGACCTTTGAAAATCAAACAATCATTTGTATCAATATGAAACTCTGACTCTGCATCACTTTCACACTGAGCTCGTTTAGCAATCAAATCTCTGTCAATTCTTTGTGTATCACAAATTTGTTGGATAAACATTGGTCTTGCTATTAGCTCGGCTATAATCGAACCATCACTTGACATAACCATATGTACGTTCAACGCACGAATAGCAAATAATGATTTTCGACTTAATGCATCTGCAACAACATTTGCTTTCCCCGGATGGTAGTCAATCTTTAGCTCATAGTCTTTCAATAGCTCTAACCATCTACGTTGTCTCAAGTTCAAATCTTTCTGAGTCATTAAGTACTTCAGGCTTTTGTGATCTGAGTAAACATGACATTTTTCCCCGAACAAGTAATGACGCCATATTTTTAAAGCTAAAACAATGGCTGCAAGCTCTAAATCATGAGTCGGATAATTTCTTTCGTGAGGCTTCAATTGTCTTGAAGCGTAGGTTATGACTTTGCCTTCCTGCATCAAAACGCAACCTAACCCATTCAACGAAGCATCACTGAAAACAATAAATTCTTTACCCGATTCAGGTTGAGCTAACACTGGAGCTTCGGTTAAAAGGGCTTTCAACTGATCAAAACTTTTCTGACACTTTTCTAACCATTCAAACTTGACATCTGTAACACCCCTTACCCGAGACCGTTGCCGGAGTCGAGCACGAGGCATTACTAAATTTAACTTACTGATTCGGGGCATAAAAATTGAAACTGTCCATCTGCGTCATGTTAAGTAAATCAATTATAACTTGAGTTACGAAAATAGAAATCTAGATCCGTAAATTTTTCCTGAAACTAGACTCATATATACTCTTACTATAATTTTTCCAGAATTTTTGGTGTGGCCAATTAGTACAGTTTATTAGTTAAAGTCTCCCCTATTACACAGACCGACAGTTCTGACCCCTCAGTACTAAAAATCAATTATCTCATAATATACAACTCTTTTTACTACACCGTTTTTTTTTATAAAAATAGACTCAATAAGATTTAATTCTATATCTGATGGCCAACATAATTCTATTTCTACTAGTTTTGGTGATTTTTCAAAATCACGTCACTGCTGCTGTCCAAACTGTTCCCCTGCATATAATTACATAATTTCTTTAAAATAACTATCAACTGGGCATTTCATAGCATCCAAAACATGTTCTTAATTAACCATTTTAATGGCTAATCATTACCAAATATTTACAAGCAAATCTTAAGCCATATCATAAGGACATACACACAAAATGTCTAAGTCCCGATACATGCCATAACTTAAAACGTTCGAGTCACAAAATACCAATATAACCCTTTGATAGTGCGTAACGATCTCCAACGTCTTTGTGATCCCGAGTTGGCTTGTAATACTATAAAAAAAATTAAAGAATGGGAGTAAGCATAAAGCTTAATAAGTTTACATGTAAATAAATAACAACATTCTTAATCAATTATCTTATTCTTTTCTTATCAAGATCACTTAAGCTTTTAACTCAATATACTTAAACTTGTATTCTTACCTGCACTTTTAACATGAATTTGCCTTACCTTACCTTTTTAGCTTGAACTTGTCTTACCTTTACTTTGGTATACTCTTTGAATTTTCCCGTTGAACCACTTGGAATACTAAGGATACGCGGGTACCTTTCCTTATGAAACTTAACCATTGTCATGTCTTGACATGGTCTTACGTGGTATCCTTGCCTTATGAACTCACCAATGCCATACCTTGGCATGGTCTTACATGGGACCTTTGCCTTATAGTAACATATCAATGCCATGTCTTGACATGGTCTTACATGATTTCCTTAAACCCTAGTGCCATGACATTTGTATCCTATACATTCCTAAGGTTCAACCGAAACTTCCTGGGATAGCTTTTCCGTCAATTCATACTTGAGTCTTTAAATAATACATTTACAGAATAAATATGTAAATGCTAGAATTTAACAGTATTAAATGTAAAATAATAGAATATTGCATTTATTTACAGTAAACTTACCTCGAAACAAAATACGATCAACTATATCGATTTAGTCCTCTATCTTTTTCTTTCCTTGATCTAACTCTGGATTTCGTTCTTCTTGATCTATAATAGAAAATTTAGCTTATTTAATACTCACATTCTTCAAAACAGTCCTTAACTCTTAACTTTGGCAAAATTACAATTTTGCCCCTAAACTTTTACATATTTACACATTTGCCCCAAAGCTCAGAAATTAAACTTTATCCCTTATTCTTATGTTTTATGACATGCTGATCATTTTTCCCTTCTATGGTAACATCAAATTCTCACTCTAACTTGTACTTATGAACATTAGGTATTTTTACCGATTAAGTAGCTTTTACTCGTTTTCACTTAAAATCACTTAGCAAAAGTTGTTTAACATAATTTCAGACTTCATATTCTATCATAAAACATCAAAATAAACACATTTCACCTATGGGTATTTTTCCAAATATGAACCCTAGCATGAATTATTGATAGAATAAGCTAAATCGAGCTACCGGGGCTTCAAAAATGTAAAGAACATTAAAAACGGGGCTTGGAATCACTTACTATGGAGCTTGGAAGCTTGAAACAAACCCTAGCTATGGTGACCACTTGAAAATTCGGCCTAATGAAGAAGATGAGCATATTTTGCCATCTTTTTCCCTTTTAATTCCTTTTTATTACCAAATGACTAAATTACCATTCATTAAAAACTTTGGTTCTTTCCACCTCTATATGTCCCTTTTTGTCCATGAAAATATAATGGTCTAATTACCATTTAAGGACCCCTACTTCAAACCCCCATTTCAATCAAGTACTCTATAAATTAGAACCCCTATTTAGCAACTTTTGCAAACAAGTCCTAATAGGCAATTTAAACATGAAATTAATAAAATTTCTTATCAATACTCTAACACATGTATTTAATCACTCGATAAATCATAATAATTAATCATAATAAACTTTTATAGCTTGGATTCATGGTTTCGCAACCACTATTCCGTTTAGGCCCTATTTCGGGATGTTACATTTCTCCCTTTTAGGGATTTTCGCCCCAAAAATCTTACTCAGAAAGAGGTTTGGGTACTATTTTCAGATAATCTCTTGGGCTCCCATGTAGCCTCTTCTATCCCATGCCTATTCCATAATACTTTCACAAGTGCAATACTTTTGTTCCTTAATTGCTTAACCTCTCGAGCTAGAATTTTTACTTTCCTCACCGTAAGTCATATCTGGTCAATCTCAACCTATGTTTGTGAAATTACATGCGATGGATCCGAACGATAACGACATAGCATAGAAACATGAAACACATTATGAATCTTCTCTAACTCACCGCAAAGCTAACCGATATGCCAATGGCCCAACTCTCGATCACCTCAAACGGTCCAATAAAACGGGACTTAATTTACCTTTCTTGCCAAATCGAGAACTTTCTTCCAAGGGATACTTTCAAAATACCTGCCACCAACTTGAAATTCAATTTCTTTTCTTTTCAAATCAGATAGGATTTCTTTCTATCTGGTCGCTTTCAAGCAATCTCTGATGACTTTTACTTTCTCTTCTGTTTCTTTGACTAGATCAACCCCGTAAATCTGATTTTCCTTAAGCTCTATCCAATACAAAGGCGTGCGACATTTACGTCCATACAAAGCTTCATAAGGTGCCATCTTCAGACTCGATTGATAACTATTATTGTAAGCAAACTCTATTAAAGGCAAATATTTCTCCCAACTACCTTGAAATTCCAATACACAACATCTAAGCATATCTTCAAGTACCTAAATAATTCTCTCTGACTGACCATCAGTCTGAGGATGGAAAGCTGTACTAAAACTCAACTTTGTACCTAAAGCTTCTTGCAATTTCTTCTAAAATCGTGAAGTAAATCTCGGATCTCTATCTGAGATAATCGATAACGGTACTCCATGTAGTCTCACAATCTCTGAAATATACAACTCGGCCAACTTGTCAAGTGAATAATCCATTAATCGGAATAAAATGAGTGAACTTCGTTAACTTATCAATCACAACCCATACTGCATCTTTCTTTCTCGGTGTCGAAGGCAATCCTGTCACAAAATCTATAGTAACTCGATCCCATTTCCACTCGGGAACTAATACAGGCTACAATAAACCTGAAGGTACCTGATGTTCGGCCTTTACCTGCTGACAAATCAAACATCTAGAAACAAACTCTGATATATCTCTTTTCATTCCTCTCCACCAATACATTTTCTTCAAATCATTATACATCTTTGTACTACCTGGGTGAATAGACCA
This sequence comes from Gossypium rotundifolium, assembly GCA_025506655.1. Taxonomy (NCBI): domain Eukaryota; kingdom Viridiplantae; phylum Streptophyta; class Magnoliopsida; order Malvales; family Malvaceae; genus Gossypium; species Gossypium rotundifolium. The sequence goes on from CP106733.1 coordinate 168,679,136, forward strand.
AGAACTGCTATGTGCTTCCTATAAAACCTTTCGAATAAGATCATCATTTTTTTGGTACACATACCCTGTCTCTAAACATTAAACAACCGTCAGATCTAATCTGAAAATCAGACTCTACACCTGACTCGCACTGAACCCTTTTGGCTTGCAACTCACTGTCATCCTTCTGAGCTTCACAAATTTCTTCAAGAAACATCGATTTAGCACTCAACTCAGCTAAAATAGAACCATCATCTGACAAGGCCAAACTAGTGTGCAAAGCTCTCAATGCAAATAACAATTTTCTACTCAAAGCATCAGCAACAACGTTTGCCTTACCCGGGTGATAATCGATCACTAGTTCATAATCTTTAATCAACTCTAGCCATCTTCTTTGCCTCAAGTTTAGATCTTTCTGAGTCATCAAGTATTTCAAACTTTTATGATCAGTGAATATTCGGCATTTCTCACCATACAAATGATGTCTCCATTTTCAATGCAAATACAATAGCACTAACTCTAAATCATGTGTTGGATAATTTTTCTCATGTGGTTTTAACTTTCTAGAGGCATAAGCAATTACCCTTCCTTCCTGCATAAGTACACGCCTAGTCCATGTAAGGATGCATCATCAGAATCACAAACTCTTTACCCTTCTTGTTGTACTAAGATAGGAGCTTTAGTCAACAATACCTTTAACTTGTCGAACTCACGACACTTCTCATCCATTCAAACTTGACATCTTTCTCAGAATAATCTTGTCAATGGAGTAGCTATCATGGAAAATCCTCTACAAATCGCTATAATAACCGGCAAGACCAAGAAAACTTCTACCTCCGATACATTCTTGGAGGCTTCCAATCGACAATGGCTGAAATCTTATTCGGATCAACTTTAATACCTTCACCGAGACAACGTGTCCAAGAAAACAAACTTCCGTAACGTAACTCACTTTTGCTAAACTTGGCATAAAGTCGATTATCTCTCAAAATCAGAAAACTATTCTCAAATGCTTTGCATGCTCGGCCTCATCATGAGAATAAATCAAGATGTCATCAATAAACACAACTACAAACTTGTCCAAGTAAGGTCTAAAATTCGATTCATTAAATCCATAAAGATGGTAGAGCATTGGTTAAACCAAATGGCATCACAAGAAACTCATAATGACCATACCTAGTTCGAAAAGTAATTTTGGAACATCGACTCTTTAATTCATGAATCGATAGTATCCGGATCTCAAATCTATCTTAGAAAATATAGTGGCTCCTTTCGCTTGATCAAACAAATCATCTATTCTAGGTAGTGGATATTTATTCTTGATGGTTACCTTGTTAAGTCAGCCATGATAGTCTATGCACAATCTCATGGAACCGCCCTTCTTTTTCACAAATAACATCGGTGCACCCATGGTGAATAACTAGGTCTTACAAAGCCTTTATCGCTTAATTCAGAATGAGCTTTCAATTCTTTCAATTCTATCGAAGCCATTCTATAAGGAGCAATAGAAATAGGTGTGGTACCTGGAATTAATTCAATACCAAACTCAACTTCTCTAATAGGAGGCAAACCTGGTAGTTCTTCCGGAAACACATCAGGAAACTCATTTACCACATGCATTGATTCAATTTTCAACTCTGGGTCTTTAGTATTCAACACAAAAGCAAGATAAGCTTCACATCCTTTCCTTAAACATTTCTGAGCAGACATAACAGAAATCATGGAAATTGAACTACCTGACTCATCTGAATTAACCCGAAGGATCTCACCATTTTCACATTTCAACTCAATGAATTTCTTTCCATAATTCACTATCACATCATGTGCAGTTAACCAATTCATACCAAGAATCACATCAAACTCATCAAATGGCAATAGCATGAGATCACCAAAAACAATAACCTCTAATCATCAAAGGGCATTTTTACATACTTTGTTTACTAACACATACCGACCAAATGGATTCGATACTTTAATCACAAATTTCAGAAACTCTATGGGCATGTTCATACTAGGCATTAATTTCATGCAAACATAGGAATGGGTTGAACCCGGATCAATCAAAGCAATAACATTAACATCATGAAGAGAAAATGTACCCGTAATTACATCGGGGGAGGATGCCTCTTCACGAGTACGGATAGCATAAGTCCTTGCGGGTGCTCTAACATCTGATCTCGTTGCTGTATCTCTAAATGTACCTCTACCTGCCCCTACTCCTGGATTTCTCTGAGGTCTGCCTCTAACGGGGGTATTACCTAACTTGCACTCGATATTACTTTTTTACCATCTCAAGACACTCCCGAATGAAATGATCCGGCACCACATCGAAACAACAAACTTCGCGCCGACATTGACTCGGATGACGTCGACCACATTGAGGACACTCAGTGTCTATTAGGTCAATACTACCAACACTGCAATCGAAATGGTTTGAGCTTTGAATCCATAAATCTTCCACCTCTGCTTTTGGTTAGAATACCCATTGAAAAATTAGATCTCGTAGAGAACTCTCTAGGCCTCTTGGATGTAGACTAAAATGACTTGCTCATCTGTTTTTCTTCATATCTTGCATCTCAATTTCAGCTTTACCCTTTCTTTTCAACAACTCCTCCGCCTTTACAGTGCTCATCAACTAAAACAACAAACTCTTTTATCTCTAGAACACCAACCGATAGTCGAATATCATCATTGAGCCCATCCTCAAATCTTTTGCACATGATAGCCTCTCAGAGACACACACTCTCGAGCATAATTACTAAGTCGGACAAATTCACGTTCATAGTCGGTCACACCATCTTTCCTGCTTTTAATTCAAGGAACTCTTTTCTTTTCTCGTCAATAAACCTCGACCGATGTACTTCTTACGAAACTCCTCCTGAAAAAATTTCGTAACTCTTTCTTTCTTTACTCTCGATACAAGTGTCTTCCACCACCGATAGGTCAATCTCTAAGAAGTGACACTACACATTTAATACACTCTTCCGGTGTGCGGGATAACTCGTCAAAAACTCGATAGTATTTTCGAGCCAAAATTTAGCTTTCTGCATCATCATCTTTGGTAGCCTAAAACTCTTCCCTTTGTTTTTTCGATCTTGTCAATAGGTGGCTTCTCTTCCGATCAGATTCGTGATCGGGAAGCTACATGGGTGGTCTGTGGATCATGAGGGGTGGAGGTCTAACGGCCGTGTTTGTTTGAACGAACTCAAGAAACCATTCATTCATAGCTTGGAAGAAGGCTTCTCGAGCCCTCCTCCCTACTAATCAGAACGGCCTTTCATGACTATCTTGTGGCACCGCCCCTCAGTGGGAGTGGGTGCACTACTCTCTACATCATCTACACCACTGCTCGGATCCATAACTATAAAAGAAAAATATTTTTAAATCGTCAAGAGTCGCCACACTATCAAAATATAAGTATGGCATGTATAGATAGACTCTTACTCATACTAAATATTCGAGAATCGACTAAACCTTGCTCGATACTAATAAATGTAACACCCTTACCCGAGACCGCTTTTGAGTCGAAGCACGAGGCATTACTAAACTTAACTTCTCGATTCGAGGGCATAAAATTGAAACTGCCCATCTGCATCATGTTAAGTAAATCAATTATAACTTGAGTTACAAAACTTTAAATCTAGATCCATAAATTTTTCTTGAAACTAGACTCATATATACTCTTACTATAATTTTTCCAGAATTTTGGTGTGGCCAATTAGTACAGTTTATTAGTTAAAGTCTCCCTATTACACGAATCGATAGTTCTAACCCTCTCAAGATCTAAAAATCAATTATCTCATAATATATAACTCTTTTTACTACACCATTTTTTTTATAAAAATAGACTCAATAATATTTAATTATATATCTCATGGCCAACATAATTCTATTTCTACTAGTTTTGGTGATTTTTAAAATCACGCCATCTTCTTTGTCCAAACTGTTCTCCTGCATATAATTACATAATTTCTTTAAAATAACTATCAACTAGGCATTTCATAGCATCCAAAACATGTTCTTAATTAACCATTTTAATGGCTAATCATTACCAAATATTTACAAGCAAATCTTAAGCCATATCATAAGGACATACACACAAAATGTCTAAGTCCCGATACATGCCATAACTTAAAACGCTCGAGTCACAAAATACCAATATAATCCTTTGATAGTGCGTAACGATCTCCGACGCCTTTGTGATTCCTGAGTTGGCTTGTAATACTATAAAAAATTAAAGAATGGGAGTAAGCATAAAGCTTAGTAAGTTTACATGTAAATAAATAACAACATTCTTAATCAATTATCTTATTCTTTTCTTATCAAGATCACTTAAGCTTTTAACTCAAAATACTTAAACTTGTATTCTTACTGCACTTTTAACATGAATTTGCCTTACCTTACCTTTTTAGCTTGAACTTGTCTTACCTTTACTTTGGTATACTCTTTGAATTTTCCCGTTGAACCACTTGGAATATTAAGGATACGCGAGTACCTTTCCTTATGAAACTTAACCATTGCCATGTCTTGACATGGTCTTAAGTGGTATCCTTGCCTTATGAACTCACCAATGCCATACCTTGGCATGGTCTTACATGGGACCTTTGCCTTATAGTAACATATCAATGCCATGTCTTGACATGGTCTTACATGATTTCCTTAAACCCTAATGTCATGACATTTGTATCCTATACATTCCTAAGGTTCAACCGGAACTTCCTGGGATAGCTTTTTCGTCAATTCATACTTGAGTCTTTAAATAATACATTTACAGAATAAATATGTAAATGCTGGAATTTAACAGTATTAAATGTAAAATAATAGAATATTGCATTTATTTACCGTAAACTTACCTCGAAACAAAATACGATCAACTATATCGATTTAGTCATCTATCTTTTTCTTTCCTTGATCTAACTCTAGATTTCATTCTTCTTGATCTATAATAGAAAATTTAGCTTATTTAATACTCACATTCATCAAAATAGTCCTTAACTCTTAACTTTGGCAAAATTACAATTTTGCCCCTAAACTTTTACATATTTACACATTTTCCCCAAAGCTCGAAAATTAAAATTTATCCCTTATTCTTATGTTTTATGACATGCTGATCATTTTTCCCTTCTATGGTAACATCAAATTCTCACTTTAACTTGTACTTATGAACATTAGGTATTTTTACCGATTAAGTCGCTTTTACTGCTTTCACTTAAAATCACTTAGCAAAAGTTGTTTAACATAATTTCAGACTTCATATTCTATCATAAAACATCAAAATAAACACATTTCACCTATGGGTATTTTTCCAAATATGAACCCTAGCATGAATTATTGATAGAATAAGCTAAATCGAGCTATTGGGGCTTCAAAAATGTAAAGAACATTAAAAACGGGGCTTGGAATCACTTACTATGGAGCTTGGAAGCTTGAAACAAACCCTAGCTATGGTGACCACTTGAAAATTCGGCCTAATGAAGAAGATGAGCATATCTTGCCATCTTTTTCCCTTTTAATTCCTTTTTATTACCAAATGACTAAATTACCCTTCATTAAAAACTTTGGTTCTTTCCACCTATATATGTCCCTTTTTGTCCATGAAAATATAATGGTCTAATTATCATTTAAGGACTCCTACTTCAAACCCCCATTTCAATCAAGTACTCTATAAATTAGAACCCCTATTTAGCAACTTTTGCAAACAAGTCCTAATAGGCAATTTAAGCATGAAATTAATAAAATTTCTTATCAATACTCTAACACATGTATTTAATCACTCGATAAATCATAATAATTAATCATAATAAACTTTTATAGCTTGGATTCATGGTTTCGCAACCACTATTCCGTTTAGGCCCTATTTCGGGATGTTACAACATCTTTCTGAAGTAGCTTTGTCAAAGGTGTAGCTATCATGGAAAAACCTTTAACAAATCGTCTGTAGTATCCCGCAAGTCCCAAAAAGCTTCGAATTTCGAAAACATTCCTTGGTGGCTTCCAATCAAGTATAGCCGATATTTTATTCGGATCAACCCAATTCTGAAGTCAAAACAACATAACCCAAAAAGCTTACTTCCTTCATCCAGAACTCACACTTACTGAACTTTGCATACAACTGTTGATCTCGCAAAGTCTGTAACACTAATCTCAAGTGTTCAGCGTGTTCGGTTTCATCTTTGGAGTAGATCAGTATATCATCAATAAACACTATTACAAACTGATCCAAAAACTGTCTGAAAACCCGATTCATTAGATCCATAAATACCGCAGGTGCATTAGTAAGTCCAAAAGGCATGACTAGGAACTCAAAATGTCTGTACCTCGTTCAGAATGCAGTCTTGGGCACATCAGAATCTCTAACTCGCAATTGATAGTAACCCGATCTCAAATCTATCTTCGAAAACACTGAAGCTCCTTTCAACTGATCAAATAAATTATCAACCCGAGGCAAAGGGTATTTATTCTTTATTGTTACCTTATTCAGCTATCGATAATCAATACACATTCGCATAATCCTGTCTTTCTTTTTCACAAACAGAACTGGTGCACCCCAAGGAGAGAAACTTGGTCGTGCAAAGCCCCTATCTGTTAACTCTTGCAACTGTGCTTTCAACTCCTTCAACTCCATAGGTGCCATCCGATACGGAGCTATCGAGATCGGAGTCGTCCCCGGTACTAGTTCAATGCCAAACTCAATTTCTCATACTGGTGGTAAACCCGGTAATTCTTCAGGAAACACATCTGGGTAATCACATTCAATCGGTACAGACTCAATTTGCTTTTCAGACACTTTATTATCCAGCACATAAGCTAAGTAAGCTTCATATCCCTTTCTCACATACTTTCGAGTTAACGTCGAGGATATTACTGTAGGCAACCCTCTCAGATCATTAGATTCAACCCGAATGATTTCACCGTTCTGACATCTCAAATCAATAATCTTTCTTTTGCAGTTCACAACTGCATCATGTAAGGTTAACCAATCCATTCCCAGAATTATGTCGAACTCATCGAAAGGTAACAACATTAAATCAGCCAAAAAGTAAGAGTCTCGAATCATCAATGGGCAACCTTTACACACTTTATCAACAAGTACATATTTACCCAAAGGGTTGGACACACGAATCACAAACTCAGTAGACTCGACAGCAGTCGTCTTTGGGTACCAAAGTTCACACACATATGAATGAGTAGAACCGGGATCAATTAATGCCATCACGGTGGTATCATAAAGTGTGAAAGTACTAGTAATAACATCTGGGAAAAAGCATCCTCTAGCACGTATAGCATAAGCTCTAACCAGGTTTCGAGCCTCTAATCGAACTACGTGATCTTTCGTTCCTATCGACTTTGAATAAGAAGAAAAGAATATGATGATTCTACTTAACAAAAGAGAAGAGAAATAGTGGTTTCAATATGATGGTTTCGGTTTGAGGAAAGAAGAAGAAAGAAAGAGAAGGAAGGAAGAGAAGAAAGAAAGAGAAAAGGAGAAGAAGATGATGATGGTGATTTCTCAAATGAAAAGAAATATGTTTAGGAGTCTTTGCACATTCGGCCAAGGAGGAAGCAATGAAGAAATTGGCTCTTTGAACTTTGTAGTTTTGGTTTCAAAAGAAAGATGGGAGAAAGAAAATTGTATTTGGTTCAAATACAATTGAGGGCTAAATCAAAAGCAAAAGTGTACCAAAGTGCCTAAGGTACATTCTACCAAAGTGGGAGTTTTTGGAGAAATTTGGTCAAAAGAAGAAAGCCAAATCAAAAGAAAGTTTTACCTAAACTCAATGGCAAATTCGGCTGGAGAGAAACTATTGGAGAAATGAGAAAAGATGGACAAACAAAGACTTTTGGCCAACTTTTCCCCCCTAATGGCAAAGCAAAAATTCGGCCAAATCAATGCCAACATTATCCCTTTTTTCCTCCTTGTTTCTTCCCCATCAACTCTTGATTTGCTATCAACAATAAACCACTCCCTTTTGCCCTTCATGCCGTCTAGGTTCATGGTCAATTGACCATGAACACACTCCCAAAACTTTGCCCCATATCATGCCTTTTGTCCCCCTCATCTTATCATCAACTTATGATTCCATGCCTTAAGTTCCTAGCTTCCTTTTTCACATGGTCAAATAGCCAAAAATGAATGAATGCTCATCCACTCTAGAACTTTCTTGGCCGACACTTATAGGGAAGAAAACAAAAAAATTAAAATCCTCCCTAATGCTAGCTAGGAGATTCGAACTTCACACCTCAAGCACACATCCATGTACCTTAACCACCTTGCCAATTACTTAATTCATGCTAAAACTTCTTATCATTAATTCTTAAGGCCTAATTTGCTTAGCTCTCTCTAATTAATAGGAATTAAAAGTTTTACTAAGCATGCTCTTAATTAATGAAGCTCAAATAACTTCTAAAAAATACACTTAATAATAATTAAGCATGCAACATCATTCAATTAAGTAAGATGCATAACCCTAATTATCGTGATGTTACGCTTCTACCCTTAAAATAATTTCGTCCTCGAAATTACACAGGCCGAATAAGTGAGGGTATTGCATCGCGCATCGCTTCCTCCGGCTCCAACGCTTCTTCCCGATCCATGATTACGCCATAATACCTTGACGAGAGGAACTGATTTTCTCCAGAAAACCTTTACATCTCGCTCCGAATTTGAATTGGCTCTCTTCATATGACAAATCGATCTTAATTCCACCTCCTCAACTGCACTACATGAGATGGATCTGACTGTAGCAGCGTAACATTGAAACATGGAACACATCATGCATTTGCTTCAATTCAAGGTAAATCTAATCGATATGCCATAGATCCGACCCGCTTCACAATCCGATAAGGTCCAATGAACACGGACTTAGCTTCCCTTTGCGTCCAAATCTCATCACCTTTTTCCAAGGTGAAACCTTTAGGAAAACTTGGTCTCCCATTGCATACTCTATTTCTTTCCGCTTTAGATCTGCGTCGATTTTTGTTGCATCGGATGCTTCCTTTAATCGAGCTCGGATTATCTTAACCTTTTCTTGATTCACCACTATCTCCTGGACCCAAAATCGGCGTTCTCCTAATTCATCCAACACGAGGAGTGCGACACTTAATCCATATAGTGCTTCATATGGTGCCATCCATATCTTTGGATTGAAGCTGTTGTTGTCATAATTCCGCCAGCAGTAAGAATTCCTCCCAACTTCCTTGAAATCTATCACATCCCCAACATATCTTCTAAGATTTGGATTACTCTTTCGATGGCCGTCGACCGAGGATGAAATACCGCTTCAAGTCCAATCGGTGCCCAAAGCCTAATGCAATGCTTTCAAAATCGCAGCGTAAATCTCGATCTACGTCCTAAATTATCGACAACGGCACTCCATGCAATCTCACAATCTCAATCACATATAACTTCGCCAATTTACGCAAAGAGTAATCAATCCGAATCGATAAAATGTGCGATTTGTCAATCGGTCCACTATCACCCATACAGAGTCTTTCTTAGTAGAGCGAAGAGGAAGCCCACTAAGAAAGTCCATGGTGATTCTCTCCCACTTCCACTGCGAAATCTTTATCGGTTGAAGCAATCCCGATGGTACTTGATGTTCGAAGCCTTGACTTGCGACACGTCAAGCACTTTCCTACAAATTTCGAATCTCGCTTAAGACCGAGGCCACCAAAATCGATCTCGCAAGTCTCGATATAACTTACTTCCTCCGGGATACATAGCATAGGGACTACTATGCAATTCTCAAGTATCTTTTGCCTCAACTCGATCCTTTGGCATACGACTTTACCTTTAAAACACAATACCCTTCATCGTTAATACCAAAATCTTCCAATTTCCCACTGCACCTGTCAAGCTTTTTACTCGGATCTTCATCTACTAACGCCTCTCTTTCACTTGACTTAACCATGTCGACAACTCAAGTTACGCCAATAAGCTTCCATCATCGTAAAGACTAAGGTGTGCAAACATTGCCCTCAACCGACACCACTTTTCGACTTAGATACTCGCCACCACATTCGCCTTGCCCGGGTGGTACTCGATGGAACAGTCGTAGTCTTTCAATAACTCTATCCACCTCCGCGCCTCAAATTCAATTCTTTACGAGTCGGTAGATATTTGGACTTTTGTGGTCCGTGATATATCACCGACTTCTCCCATATAAGTAATGTCTCCAAACCTTAAGAGCAAAGACTACACCGCCAACTCCAAGTCATGCGTCGGTAATTAACCTCGTGGGTCTCAATCACGAGACGATACGTATAACTACCTTTCGCCTTGCGTCAACACATCCTAATCCCGTGTGAGAAGCATCACAATACGCATTTAAATCCTTTCCCGCCTCGGGTTGGATCAAACCGAGCTTCAATAAAACTTTCTTGAGCTTCTCAAAGCTCTCTTGTCATTATCGATCCACACGAAAGGTACTTCCTTTCTCAACAATTTTATTAAAGGTGCGACTATCGATGAAAATCCTTCAACGAATCTTACAGTAGTATCCGCTAAACCAAAGCGAACCTCGATTCGGACTTAGGTGGTTTCAATCTAGCATGACCTCAATCTTCCGAGGATCCACCCTTATCCCTTACGAGATACCACATGGCCTAAAAACGCAACCTCTTTCACCAAAATTCACACTTCTTTGAATTTGGCGTGATTTCTTCTCCCTTAAAACTCAACATAATCTGGAGATGCTCATCATGTTCTACTTGACTTAGAATACACCAGGATGTCGATCATATGAATACCACAACGAATCGATCCAAGTAGGGCTGGAAAATCCGGTTTATCATATCCATAAGCGCAATTGGGCGTTAAATCAATCTGAATGGCATTACCAAAAATTCATAATGCCCATATCTAGTTCAGAAAGCCGTCTTATAGATATCCGCTTCTTTCACTTTAAGCTGATGATACCCCGACCTTAGATCAATCTTTGAGAATACCACGGCTCCCTTAAGGCGATCGAACAAGTCGTCGATTCTTGGCAAAGGATACTTGTTCTTGATGGTCACTTATTCATTCTACAGTAGTCTATACACATTCTCATCGATCCGTCCTTCTTCTTCACGAATAGAATGGTGCTCCCTATGGAGACACACTAGGTCGAATGAATCCACGATCAAGTAACTCCCGAATCTGAGCCTTCAACTCAACCAACTCCTTGTGCCATTCTATATGGAGCAATAGCTAGCGCCGCTCTGAACAATAAGTCTATCCGAATTCTACCTCCGATCCAGAAGGCAAACACGGAAGTTCTTCGGAAAAACATCTACAAATTCCTTCACAGCCCCGACTTCATTAGCGATTTGCTTCCTTAGCCTCCAAAGCACTCACCAACATCAGAAGGCTTCACATCCCTTTCTAACTATCTTTTCTGCCTTAAGAGCGGATACTACATTAGATAAGTAGTTCCGTCTTTCGCCCATCACTACAACTTTCTTGTCATCAAAAGTTCTTAAGGACATTCTCTTAGCAGCACAATCTACATTTGCACGGTACTTCACAAGCCAAACCATGCCTAAGATAAGGTCGAATTCTCCAAATGGCAACTCCATTAAATCACCGAAACTGTATCCTTGGACTTCTGAGAGCACTTCCTTAAAAAGTTTGTCTACAACTCATGTCATCCTAAAGGACTAAATATCATCTTCCTAAATGCAGCTTTAGAAGTCACATGCAAAGTCCCGGATACTTCACTAGCGATATAGGAATGAGTTGACCTATATCTATCAAAGCAATAAAGGACAACCCAAAATTCAAAAGTAAGAGTCTCGAATCATCATGGGCAACCTTTACACCACCTACATTCCCAAACTCAATGAACTGTCCGGGTACCAAAGTGGTCCTAACATCGGACACTCCCGGATAAAATGGTTTGACGATTCACATTTAAAACAAGACCGATCACGAAATCTACAGCTCCCAGAATGCCATTTCCCACAATGTTTGCACTCAGTCCGGTCCTGCTGAACGTTGCCAACACTAGCCATCGAGGTGGCTCGAGAACTCACTGGAGGTCGATCTCATCTAGACAGGTCAGGAGTAGTCTTATGTCGGTTGAAGTCATCTCTGAACTTCTTAGATGTTGAATGGAAAGTTTTACTCAACGATCTTTTACGAGTGTCTCTAGCTTCTGTCTCAATCTTTCTTTTCTCTTTTCCAGCTCTTCAGCTTTGCAAGCTCGCTCTACCAGTACCATAAACTCTTTAATCTCAAAAATGCCCACAAGTAACTTTATGTCTTCATTCAGACCATCTTTAAATCTTCTGCACATAATGGCTTTAGAAGAAACACACTCTCTAGCATATCTGCTGAGTCTGACAAATTTTCGCTCATATTCTGTCAGGTCATTCGCCCCTGTTTCAGTTCAAGAAATTCTTTACGTTTTTGACCAATGAATCTCTGGCTGATATATTTCTTTCGAACTCAATCTGGAAGAAGTCCCAAGTCACTTTTTCTTTCGGAACTACGGATACTAGTGTTTTCCACCAGTGGTAGGCAGAGTCCCAAAGTAAAGATATAGCACACTTTAAGCATTCCTCTGAAGTACAAGATAACTCATCAAGTACCCGAATAGTATTATCAAGCCACATCTCGGCTCGCTCTGCGTCATCGTCATCATTAGCTTTGAATTCTTCGGCCCCATATTTCTTAATTTTATCAACAGGAGGCCTACTAGATCTCATTGGATCTATCATCGGGGGTGCTGAATGTACCGGAGTTAGATTATTCAAGGGTGGAGGTTGTTGTACAGTCGGGTTATTCTGAACAAACTGGGTAAACCATTCATTCATCATCTGGTAGAAGGCTTGTTTAGCCTCCCCCTCGTGGTTACCCGTAACTGGTCGAGAGTCTACTGGCACCGATCCTTGTGTGCGATCAGGTGCTATACTTTCTACATCATCTGCAACGGCTCTATCAGGATCGGAGTCCATTTACTATATAAAACATATTCCAGAATATCAAAAGTCACCACACTATCAAATATATATAAACAAAGGCATGTATAGCTAGACTCTCACGCGCTACGGTAGTCCTAGAATCGACTAAACCGTAGCTCTGATACCAATCAAATGTAACACCCCTAACCCGTATCCGTCGTTGGATTTAGATTATGAGGCATTATCGAACTAGACTCAGTTCATCACAGTTATTCATCACTATTTATAATACAGGTTATAATTCTTTAACATTTCAATTTCATATGCATTCATGATTCATTTATTCTATTAAACTAAATAACATCTTTGATTCTCAATATCCAACAAATAGCTCATGCATAATCCATACTCTTGTTTTATGCTAATCAAGACCTATAAATACCAATACCAAATTATACATGTTTCATACTTCTAGAATCCGAACCATCTGGCAATTGAGTCTAATACATTCAAACATTTTAAACATAACCATGCATCTATCATTCGCTATAAATATATATATCAAATACGTGTCAACACACCTAATTCATTAGTCGAATATCAGCATATAATTTCATAACTTATTCACATATGCATATCAAAAATATATATATACTCATAATATCAGATTAAATATCCATTCACATATGTGAAATTAGAACATAATAATACAACCAAACATGCTCCTAATGCTATTGTAATATGCGCATGATTCCTAGACATATATATATTACACATAAATAATCATCTTCATATAACCACATACAATTGAAATGTCTTTAAGCTACGCTCATTTTATCATAGCCACATTGATGATTCACCACTACAAAGATTATTAATTAACATACCAAATACAAATGCTCTATAACACATACAAAATACATATGTAACTAATTCTTTACCCTGTAATCGGTTCAAATTCCCCCCTTTCCGATGTTCAACCCAAAATAATCATAAACATTTTTGTTTATTATTCATTGCCGAATCATATAATCATGAAGAACATGCATCTAAGCCATATTTAACCTCCAAGCATAATATACACGCATATTGTAGCAAAGATTGGATAATTATTATATCAAACATACGAATGATGCTTAACCAAAAGAAATAGCCTTATTCGCAAGGCTATATATATATATATAATTACAAAACCGAACATCATTCATTCAAACCATAATTCAACCTATACATGCCTTTGATTCAAAAAGTAAACTTAAGTACCAAAGAGAGTGATAGTGTGGTCAACTTCCTTGACGATCCCTTGAGCCTGTAGCTGAATCAACGATCTATAAAACAGTAAGACAAACACATACAGAGTAAGCTCACTAGCTTAGTAAGTCTTAAGCAAATGGTAATACAACGTTCAAATACTTATACATTTTAATTGTTACCATTGACATTGAAAATAAACATTTCGATATACAAATTCATACAAGGCCGAATACCACAGTTCATTAACCTAAATAATTTCACTTCTTTACCATAATCTTGTATCTTATCAAAATACAAGGTAAATGTATTACATTAATCACATTGCTTCAAATCATATAAATACAGCATTCACATCAACTATGTTATCCCACTCAAAATCTTATCACTTTAAACATTTCTATTCATAATCGAATTTACCAAAGTATTACATTCAAACTCAATTTCAATCATCTAATTACTCATACACATCGGTCATAAGCTCAATTGCACATAACCCCATTGATATCTTATCATTCAAATCCAAGTAGTAGTAAACATAACTTACCTTACCCTCGGTAGATGTAAAAAGGGACTTATGCTTACCCGAGCGTTTGCCCGATGCATTGACTATGTTTCACCTTGAATAATTTAAGGTTTCTCCATTTGAAACGCGTCACCGGCATCAAGCCTGCTAGGCATCAAAGCCCGATATATAACACCGGCACAAAGCCTGCTAGGCACAAAGCCTGATATATATATGCACCGGCACAAGGCTCGAGCTCGAAATAAGTCACCAAGACTAGGCTCATAGAGCTGAAATAAGCCACCTAAGACTAGGCACTTAGGCTTAAAGCTAAGTCACTCAAGGCTTAAAAGCCTGAACTGCTTATCGATCAATTCATCAATTTACATTTCTTAACCCATACATCACTATCAATTCATATTCACAAAACCAATTCACCAGTCATATCAAATATACTAATTCATTTTGCATTTCAAAACATATTCATTCCAAAATGGGACATACACATTCGGCTATCACATATTTCTTACTCAAATTAATCAAATAATCTCATTGCACACATTCATAATTATCTCTTTAATGAATTTTAACTTAAGAACTTACCTCGACTGTCGATAGACCGTGTAAATCGGCTATTCGAGAACCTTCGTCTTTCCCCGATCCAATTCCGTTTTTCTTTACTCTTGATCTAAACACATCAAATTTAGCTCATTCAAGTACATTTCACTTCAATTTAGTCCCAAAACACATAAATATGTAAATTAACATTTTACCCCTAAAGTTTCACATTTTTACCATTTAGTCCTAATTGCACAAAACACAAAATACACATAATTTGCACTTAATTCTTTAGGGTCGAATCTTCTATACATCCATACCAAGGCATACATTTCATTTATTTTGCAAATAAGCTCCTCTAAAAATTTATTTTTACAATTTAGCCCAAATACTCAAATTTACTAAAATTTCTAATACAAAACATACTAATCCTTAACATATCTTTAATTTAAAAATAACAAACACCAAAAACCACATGAACACATCAATGGCCGAACCTCATTCACACATTAATCTCAAAAATTCTAGCATGGGTCGGGTAATATACGAAGCAACGATCTCAAAAACGTAAAAATTATCAAAAACCGACTAAAAATAATACCCGATTTAAGCTTGAAACATGGCCGAATGTAACAAGCTCTCACCCTTTTATTTCTTTCTTATTTTCGGTGATAGGAAGATGATGAACATGGCGTATTTTAAGCTTTGTTTTTATTATATATAACTTAATTACTAAAATACAAAAATAACCTTTCATTATAAAATAATTATCACATAAATATAAGGTTATTTTAGACATATTCAATCCACTCACTTAAATAATGGGCTAATTGCCCTTTTAATACCTAATATTATAAAGCCATCATCATTCTAGCACTTTCCACTATAACATGCAACTTTTACACTTTACGCGATTTAGTCCTTTTTGTTAAATTAAGCACACAAATGATTAAATTTTTCTACGAAACTTTCACACACATTAATATATAAATAATAGACACAAAATATAATATTAAAATATTTCTCGAACTCGAATTCGTGGTCTCGAAACTACCGTTCCGATTAGGGTCAAATTCGGTCTGTTACAATCAAAATGTGAAGCTGTCATGTGCCATCATGTTATTGGTCGGCAATGCTAAATTAACATATTTTAATAGTGTTAGTCAGATATCTAAAACAAACACAAAACTAGCTTACAGTTTTCAAGTTTAGGTACTAAAAAAATTTTTAGATATTAAATATAAGTTGTCAAGTTCAAGTAATTTTGTATATATTAACTCTTGATATATATATATATATATATATATATATGTAATTTGAAGTTAAAGCGGAATTTATTAAAGTTTGAATCTAAGCACTCATGTCTAACGACGAATAGTCTAAAAAATCTGGCACCATTATTGTATATATATGTCCATAACTATTATATATGTAAAAGATAATATTCTGGTACTGTAAATTTTTCATGTGCTTCATAAATTTTTTCATGATTCAATCGCTAATTGATGATCGTTGTTTAAAGTTATATCTCTCCTAGAAATTAGTGGCATATATACACACATACGTACATCTATATTGCAAGTTGCAATTAGTTTATTTTTCCTATTTGCCATGGCTTGGTAATTATTGGTCAAGTAGGTATGATGCATACGTCATAACATGCATGCACATATACATGGCCCCATCCATATCTACATTACATACACGGTCCCTAAACCCATTATATATTAGGGTTTCTTTTCCCCCTTGTTTGATATTTCTTTGTTAACTAAAAGCTTGTAGTAGTGGAAGACATGAGTAGAGGTTGGAGCTGCGGTGGCGGCCAAAGTTCCTTGGGCTACCTCTTTTGCGCCGATGAGCAGCCAAGTGCACCCACCGTCACACCACCAATCCAGCCTCCATATGGCATAGATATTACCCCAGAGAACCCTCCCCCTCAATATAAACCAAGTTCAGAGCAACAGACTGAGAAAAACACCACCAACAACTATCAGAGGGCTAAAGGACAGAATGCAGGCAACTTCATAACAGTGAGTTGTTATTATTATTACACACATATGTATGTATAGCTTTTAACCTAATTTATGTAACCGTGTTGTGAAATTTTAGGATCGACCATCAACAAAAGTGAAATCAGTTCCAGGTGGAGATTCCTCCCTGGGTTACCTGTTTGGAGACGAGTGATGCAATGATTAATTCCTTCTTACAAGTTTTTAAGAAGAAAATCGGTGAACTGCTTCGACAAGGAATTGAAGATAAACAGATAAGTGGGTTTTTTTAGTTAAATACATGTGCAGAAGTTGCCAAATAAAGGGGTTGAGTTCCCCATGTCAGTGTCGAATTTGCCAGGGTCTAATGTATGGTGTCTGTTTAACTAAGTATTCAAGTTTGGAGCAATAATTAATGAAGTTTGTATTTTGTATTAAATAGCCGAATTTGGAAAGTGGGAAATTTTCCCATTTTGGATGTTCCGATGAAAATAATTTGTTAAATAAAGGGGCTGTTATTATGTTGTTGTTTAATTGTCCTGCTTTTCTTATTCTTTCTATTATTTGAATTAAAGTGAATTAAAACTTTAAATAGGCTTAATTAAACTGGATTAGAGCTAATTTTTCCTTCTTAAACAATTTTTTCATGTATATTCGAGTATTCATTTTGATGTCTTAAAAGGATTTGAATTCTTCATTAACATGATATTTAACAAATAACACTTTTAATCCCTCCTTTCCCTCAATTTTTTCTTCATTCATGATTTGAGTGATTAATTATAAGTTGGTCTATTTTGTGTTTTGATAAATTAATTAAGCAAAATTAGAAGCATTCAGCAGTGTTATGCTATAATAAACTTCCATTCTCACTATATTACTTGCTTTACCATTGTGTGTTTTTGTTAATATATATTATGCATATGTATATAGATTAAGTAAGTGCTTAGCTAGCTAGCTATATATATATATATATATATATTTTCTTTTACCATTATTTGTTAAAAAATATCTGTATATTCCACGTTCAAAATATTTATACAATTTAGGCTCAACTAATTTATAACAGAAAAACTAATTATTCTAACTGCTTCAACAGCCTACAACTCTTTCTACATTATTAGTTCTTTTGACTTGATGAACTGCCTTTTATAGCTAAATTGAATTAGGAGCATGCCTTTCTTGATAATATTGTTGTGCCAATATTGATATTCTTTAATAAGATAGATTTTTATTTATTTATTTATAACTATATATTGAGCATTCAATTAATTGTATTGTTCATATAGGTAAGATTATTCATTCAAATCTAAATTTGTAAGGTTTGAACAAAATAGTAAGTTTGGAAAATGAGCATAGACAAAATAAATTAGGCTCATTTAAAATATGAGTTGAGTTTGGATTCTAATAATCAAAGCTCAAGCGCAATCTAGTTTAACTCGTTTTCAAGTTTATAATATATTATGTTTTATTATTTTATTTTATATTTTATACTATTCTATAATATAAATACTAAAAATATATATCAAGTTGATAAACAAGATTAAGATGTGTTATATGTCTAATTTATTTTTTATAATTTTAAATATATTTCAAGACACATGGTGATCGTCTTAACATTATTTATGATTATTTTCCACTAGTAGTCTAATTATAGTCTAATTTAATAAATTGCTAGAATTTGATATATTATTAGTAGAAAATTTTTATTCGCTTAAATATCGACACATGTCTTCTTTTAAAAAATATTTTTATTATTTGTAGGTATTGCACATTTGTCATAGAGTTTTTAAATACTAGTAATAATCTATGGAATAATTTTTTCATTAATGTATTATATATACTAGATTTTGCCTTATACGATGTGAGTTAAAAAAATTTATGTTAAAAATATATATAGGTAAAGTGGTAATGATTTTATATTTTATACTAATAAAAGTTCTTATCACATATGTTCTTTTTGATACAATATATGGAATTACCCATAGCCCCTCTCGAACCTATGAATAGGAGGAGAATATGCTTCAGCGCACTCGAACCCATGATCTCCTTTAACCCATGACCTCCTGCACTAGCAACAATGCCAATGCCAATCAAACTAAATACTCAATCGATAACTCAGTAAAATACTTAAATATAAGTATTAGACAAATATATTATCATAATTTTATGTGCATGAGAATTGGATTTTCCAAGATATAGTGGAGTGCCCACTCATGTAATCCATCCATGCTAGTTAGTTTGTTTAACATTTAAATAAGAGGATGAATGCATTTAAATGCGTTCAAATTCACATTTTGTATTGATAATAATATCAATACCGATTATATTAAGACTCAATCAATTACAACTCAAATAAAGCAACACATGACATACATTTTCTAATGTCACATAGACTAGTGCTATCGAAAACCCACACTAGTGCAACAGAATGAGGGTGATTCTTAGGGAAGCAAATAACACTTGGGCAATCTGAAAGAAATTGGGGTTTAGTGTTCATATGGTGATGAAGAAGATGTAATCGAAGAAATTATGAGAGCGGAGATGTAGTAACTAAATGTCGAAGTCTTGTGAGAGAGGTGATCATGTTTCAAAGGTAAATTTCGGGAGATGAAGATTTCGACCAGTATTTGGTATAGGTGAAGGAAGGCGATTCAGGAGATGTTTGGAATTTGGTGCAACAAAGGAGATTCAAGACTGCAAACTCCTAAGAAATGTCGATAGTTTTGGAGAGAATTATTGGAAAATGTTACGGATGATTGATCAGCTTTATGGCATGGTCCAGAGCTTTCGAGACTGGTTTGGGAAATTTCATGGTATGGTTATCTTCTTTTAATTTTTTGTTGTTGGTTCCACATGACTTTTTTGATTGGCAATAATTGAATTAGGAAGTGTGTGTTTGAATACAAGAAATGGGGGTGGTTGTGAAGTAAAGCGGGATTCTTTATAAGTAAACTGTTTGTTATGGTGTTGTTTTGTTTGTTGGAGATTTTTTTGATGAATATATTTGAACAGGAGTAGGATTGTTCCTATTTTTTCAATCTTGATGCTTCGTTTTTGTTGGACTCCTACTAATGTTTGTTTTATGTTTTTGTGAGGGTGTGTGTACGTGGTTTGAGTTGGTTTGGTTGGTGGAGTTAGTCGGTGAAATGTTGTGTGGGTGGAGGAGAGATTGGTTTTATTTTGGGAGCCTTCTCCTATGGGTTGGATACAATTCAATGTTGTAGGGGTTGCTTTGAATGTGATTATGGTTTGAGGTGGAGGGTTCTGGGACGATAAAGGATTGATTTCGGCTTTATTTTCTGGCTGATTTACAATGGAGGAGTTGGAAAGGGCTGTTCTATTGGCAATTAAGAGGCTGCTGTGTTGGTTTTGTGTTGTTTCGGAAGGAGCTGGTATTTTTAATTTGGGTATGCAATTCAACTACTGTTTTGGATTGGTTGAAATATTGTCGCCTTCGGTCATGGTCGTTTAGGTAGTTGTTCGTGGTTTTGGAAGGATGTTTACGGCAAATGGCTGAGGTTCGATTTGAAGTTACATGTCGTGGTAAGAATGGAATGGCGGGTGTCTTGGTTTTAGCAGGTTTTGTTGAGGTTTGCCTCGTTTTGAGAATATAGGTAACCTTTTTTTGGGGTTTGTTGTTGTGCTCTATTTTGGCATTTTTTTGGCTGCTGTTGGTTCCTTGTTGATTTGGTATGAGTTGGATGCTCCCATCGTCTTTTCTTGTATTCAATTGACTGAGAAAAAAAAAAAAAAAAAAAAGAAAACCCACACTACCATATATAGGCTTTCAATGTTATACTACCAAAGGATGAAAGTCCAAATAAAATACGATATATATGCTATTTGTAAATATCTCGTAAATTTCAGTTGATAAGGTCGATTGCTTATTTCACAAGTAAAAAGGTTTAACATGTATTAATTGGTTTTTTTTAATAAAAATTCGCTAATTCATCGTCTTGGCAATACAATGACTAATGGAACCAAAACAAAACATGGGTCCATGATCAATACAACATCCATTCACTAAGCAGTATTACTAAGGAATAAAAGATCTTTGTCTGTTTTTTTGTTCATATAGGAACCTAAACTAACATCTGGTTGGGCTTATGCCAAACCACTTTGGGTACCAAATCTCACAAACAAGTAAATATTTAAGCTCCTTGTAGATTAGTTACGGTTCATATGACAATGAAGCAAAGTTGAATGATGTTCCTAGTTTCTATCAACTTCATTGAATGGTGAAGTACAACATCACATATATATATATATATATATATAGGGAATTCGGGGGAACAAACCATGATTCCCACTATATATTTTACATAAAATATCTAGGACAGATTCTCTTAATGGACTGGATCTGGATTGAATTGCAAGGATTCCCTCCATATAAGCTCCTTGATGTGATCCTCGGTGCACGATGATTGCTCGAAATCGAAACTGAATGGTCTGGGACAGACAGGCTCGTCGTTGATGTCGTGAAGAGATGCCAAGTATGGGTGACAAAGTGCCTCTTCAGCTGCAAAAAAAAAAAAGAAAAAAAAAAGAGAGAGATGCAAGAAAAATAAATCATAGATATGTACATGGAGAGACCAAACAGAAATGATGTGCTTGAAAATCTAGTTTACCTGTGATTCGTTTGTTGGGGTCAAAGACAAGCATTTTCTCTAGCAGATCAACAGCACCAGGAGACATGTTTGGGAACCTAGCTGAAAATTGTTGCTTCCTACACTGTGGAAGTTGTCTGAAATACCTTCGGGCATTGTTGCTTCGGAGAAATCCGAGGCTAGCGTCATCGGGTGAACCTATCAGCTTTTGGAACAAAAAAGAACGAACAATGTTAGAAGTGAACCTATGTTTTAGGACCATGGCTAGAATACTTCAACAGAAGTTGAGTACCTCAGTGATGAGTCTCAGCTGATGAACGTAATCTTTGCCTGGAAACAGAGGCTCTCTTGTCATAATTTCTCCGAATATGCAGCCGACAGACCACATATCGATGGCAGCAGTGTATTCGGAACAGTTGAGAAGCAGCTCTGGTGCTCGGTACCAACGAGTGACGACGTACTCGGTCATGAAATCTGTTTCGGAGGTGGTTCTAGCCAATCCAAAGTCCCCGATTTTAAGGTCGCACTTTGCATTCAAAAGCAGACTGCTTGGCTTAAGGTCACGGTGCAAAACATTGGCAGAATGCACGTACTTCAGTCCTCGTAACAACTGATACAGAAAGTACTGGAAAAAAGATTCCCATTCAGTATCAGATTCATGCTAAATCAAACAAGGTTTTGGTTGTAGTAGGAGTAGTATGATGATGATGATGATGTTAGGAAAACGCAACGTAAAGTATATCAGCAACATCTATAAATGTCGCCCACAAGGACTGTTTATCCAAACCTGACAATGATCATCTGTCAATGGCTGGTCGGAGCGGATTATGTGATGAAGATCGGTGTCCATCAATTCATAAACGATGTAAACATCGTTGAAGGTCTCCTTCTTCGGTGGTCGAATGATGTCCTTGATGGCTATCACCTGCAAAAAAAAGAGAATTGAGTGGGGGATTTCCAGGCAAGATTAGATTACACCGTAGAAGAATGAAATCCTGAGGGAGCTTACATTTTCATGGTCCATGTGACGAAGAAGCTTGATTTCCCTCAGTGTCCTTCTGGCATCTATGATGTTATCAAATGCATTACCGATCTTCTTAATAGCAACCTCCTGACGCGTCTCCGAATTGACAGCAGCACTGAAAATAGAACAACGAAGAGGTCAAAGTAATTCAGTTTCACATCATCAATGCATCCAAATGTGAAATGACAATTGGTATTTAAATAAAAAAGAAATGTCAAGCGATATAAGATGTGAGGAAGGACGTTGTTCGAGAACTTTACTACAGGCATAAGCAGTGCTTCTATTTCATTTTTACAATATCACGAAATCTTTTTGTCAAAATATGCTGTTGCTCCCTGTATTTTAGCGAAGTTTGAGTTTTTTAATCCATATACTTAAAAAAAAGTTATTTTTTGGTTATAACTATGCTGTCACTCCCTGTATTTTAGCAAAGTTTACAGATTTAATCCATCTTAAAAAGTTAAGTTTTAATTTCTCAAAATTTTAGGGGAAAATTGAAATTCTATTAGTTTTTTCAATGACTACTTTCTGTCACATATATGCTTACTGCTTCATAGCAATTTGTTTTTTAAGTTGGTACGACTATATGCATATGTATTGACAGAAAATTTAAGGAAAAAAACACCGTCAATAATTGAATGGAAAATTGAAGAATTTTTATTTTTTAACTTTTTCTAAGCAAATCTCAAACTTGAGCACATATTTTTATAATATTTGTTTTGAAAACCTATAAGTTACATCTAACATACACCTACCAATAAGAGAAATAGTGAATGATATATTTATATGCTACCTATTTATCCATAAACTGAAAATATTAAGAAGCAAACAATAAAAAAGGAAGCCCCCTAATCATAATCATAAACATAAAGGACAAAAATTCTGTTCTCACTCAATTAAATTCAACAAATTACGAGGAAAATGTTCACTTGACTAGGATACACATAATAATATCAACCCACCACGTAAAAGATCACAATCATCAGGGACAAACTTATCTTAAAAAAACTTCGATGGCCTAGATCTAATAAAATTATTTAATTTGTGAGTTTGAGTTAAACATGAAAAAGAAAAACTTACCAAACAATGCCATTAGCACCACGACCGATAGGACGAATAGGAGGTACGTACTTACTGGACACCTCAAACAAGTTACCATACACGTTGTAATGAACATATTTTCCTCCATGTGTCGGCACTCCTTTGATACTGCTTCCCTCTGAGCTTGAATGTTTTGTACTCCCCATTTCCTTTTTCATTTTTTCTGCTTCACCTGCTAACCAGCACAAAATATGTATATAAATCTTTAAACAAAGAACTCAGACTGGGTTTGTTTCCTTTCAGCGCTATATCTGGAGATTCATTCTTGGCAATTTTGCTTTGTATAATTTTCTTTTCTTTTCTTTTCTTTGTGAAACTTTTTGGAAGAGAGTTTTTTTTTTTTTTTTTTTCTCCTTTTGGCTTTGATATGATCAAAAGGTTTATGGTTCTAAAATCCGTGAAATGTTAGGAGACTTTTGTAGTTTTCTTAAGATTTTTTTTTAATTAAAAATAAAATTAGTCCTTCACGCAGCTTAACATGTGGTTCCTTTTAACATCACCCAAGTGAGATGAGTAGATGGGTGCCAAGTATTTGTTCAGCCAACTGCTTTCGGATATGGTGGTTGTGCTGATCACGGGACGCTTGCAGTCTTAACCCCTGCCCTCTTTTTGCTTGGGAGGCAGCACAGTGCATGATGGCAGGTGGCAACTCACCTGCACCTTTTTTATCACACTTCTTTTTTTGGACCATAAACCCATAATTGGAATGGGACTTGATTAAGGCATAGATTTCTGGGTATACTGTGTGGCTTCATTGGACTATCATGGCTTGCCTTTTGCAGCTGTGCTGGATTGAGGCCCATCTTGTTGAATTATATTGTATGATGGCAATGTGATTCTTTGAACAATAAAGCGATTTTCTTGGTTCCTCCAAATTCTAATTGCCATCAGAAGGTTGATCAAATTGCTTTGCCCAGTGCAGCACTTGGATTTATTTAATAAATCAACTTAATGCTTCCTTGAGTAGATACGGTAATAAACAAAAGGTTTGGAAAGATAATTTTACTGGTATACTAATATATTTGGACATAAATTTATTGTAAATTAAAGTAGTTGAATATAGAAATAACATTGAAGAGAATGAGATTTGTTAGGCGGGTCCATAATTAAGGGATGAAACTTAAGGCTCACACGGTCCAAAGGGTCCAATACACACCTATAAATGATAACCGGCAGCCAGCCAAGCTTCATGCTATAACTTTTCACCACATAAGCCATACAACAGGTAAGCACTGACACTGTTACAAATCTACTAACTAGGTTCATAAGTTGGATTGAGTTTTTTAGGTTTTTCATATTAATTTTTTGTTTTAAATATTTAAACTTATTTTAACAAAATAAAATTTATGACTTTTGAAATATATAAAAACTTTTAAATTATTTTCACTATTTTAAATATAATTTTTTATTTTTATATAATAAAAAAATTAAAATTTATTACAAAAAATTCAATTTAATATCGAATTTTAAACTTATATTCCAAAAATTTTTTTTTTTTTACTTTAACCCTACTACCAAACTCGCACCCAACAACCACTACTAAAGTTGTCAGCCAAGCATAAAAACACGAGCCAAATCCATGCATTATTTCCTTTGGACCCTTCATTGGTTTAAGATCGGTGAGGGTTTGGAAGTGCAAACTCCTATGCCTAGTTAACCCTCCTGCAGATCCATTAGAGACCAAGCAATTGAGTACCCCCCCAAAAAAAAAATTCAAGATATTAGAGTTTATACAAATATAATTTACACAAAAGAAATGATAAGCATGACGCAGGATAAATTTTGGACATATTTTTAAGATTCCATCAGAAAAATCAGATTTCCAAACCGACCATGGTGTATTTTTGTCAAGTCCTGGAGTGGTGATTTACCAAAAACCGACAAGACAACTTAATTTAAGCCGCTAAAGGCTCTTTCCTTGGGAAAAATAATAATATTATTATAGAAATGAGTGAGTTGACAGTTATCGCGCTTTTGTAACGGTAACGGGTAACTAACATAATTTTCTTTTGAGGTGCAGATGCAAGATGTTGACGGTTCATAATCAATTCCCCTATTCTTTTTTTTTCTTTCTTTTCCATTATTTTCAACTAAAGAACAGTGAAAAGTTACTTTTGAGTAATATTCATAATTTTTGCATTGAAGTTTTAAATGACCAGTGGACCGACCGGAGATTAAAATTAGTAGTTTTACTTTCAAATTACTCATCTGTCGGAATGATTCGTGTAAAAAAGAAGTTATTATTTCGGTCTCTTCTGGTTATTTCAACACAGTAAAATTAATTTACATTATTTATTTTTTCACATGTCCATTGAATATTCTATCACAAAACATTTTTTTCTACCATCTTTTCCCTTGAATCAAAATACTTCACACCAAAAAAAAAAAAAAGTTGAATCAAAATAAAGAAACATTCCGATTAATTCATCACAAAGTCAAGAAGTAAATTGCAACTTTGACATTGGATTTCAGGGATTAATTCATTACATTAACACAACCGTGATTCGTTTGAGCTGGATCCGAATCTTTTTATTAAAGACATGTGACTGTTTCGAGATTTTTTTGAAACTAACAAGGAACTTAGATGGTGAAATGGTGTCATGTATCCTAAATATACGATCTCCCTCTTTTAGTATTGTGTCAAATATTTATGGGTGGCGTTGGTCAGCTTCAGGGCTTGTTATTGTCTAAGATAACCGTCGATCACTTGTTAGCAACTCGTGGTCAAGAAAGAACGGGATTTGAAGGGTCATTTGGATGCATAAAGAGTCCTCAGCGAGTCAAACAATTTCTTTGGCTGGTTTTGAAAGGGAAACTTTTGACTAATGAAGAGCTTGTAAAAAGAAACATTACTTGGGATCCTCGTTGTCCGATTTGTGGTAGGGAGGTACAAACGATTCTGCATGTTTTACGGGATTGTGAATTTGCTTAGGATGTTTGGTTTCGTGTTTTGCCTGCTCATAGTGTGACCGGATTTTTTACAATGAAGTGCAACTAGTGGGTAATTGGTAATATTCAAAATTGTCTTAATATTGTTGTGTTGAACCTGGAATGGGATTTATTTTTTGCTTTGCTGATTTCGCGTTTAAGGCACGCCCATAATAAATCGATTTTCATTGAAGATGGCGTGTTGCTGGTGGAAATGGTGTCTTATTGTTATGTTATGCTTTGTCCAAGCATATTTTGAATGCAGATCAACACATGACGTTCGTTGCTGGTAGTTTGGAATTGAATACACATTGGCAAGCTTTTGCATTGGGATGGATTAAAGTCAACTGTGACACAACGATGCACTCGAATTCAAACGAGGCATCGATTGGGGGGCTTATACGAGATCATTATGGTAATTGGATGGCGGGGTTTAGCGGATACTTGGGACTGAGTTCGATGTTACGGGCAGAATCTCATGCTATTTGGGAGGGATTGTTGGTTGCATGGTTTCGACAAGTTATTGTTGAGAGTGATTGTGCTGATGCTGGAACTTTGATCAACTCTTCTTCCCAAGCCTCAAGTGTGTTGGCGGTGGTTAATAGCATAAAGGAACTGTGCAATCGACAATGGACTGTGTAAGTTAGTTAGGTGCGACGAGAGGCAAACCAGACTACAAATTCTATGGCAAAATTGGCTGTTGTGGGCTGGTATAAAGTGATTTATTTCAACTTACCTTCAAGAATGGTTATTTCAGGCATTAAAAATGACCTTACCCCATCCTCTTGATAGGCTTGCTTTTATTTCTAAGTTCGATTAGGGTGCAACCATTTACCAAAAAAGTATTGGGTTTTGTTGCTTAATTTATTCAGTTTTCCATCTTGCTTTTTAAGCTACTCTTGATTTTCCTAAATAAATATCATTTTTTCCCTTGTAGAGATTTCACATACTTGGATTTTTACTTCCTCAAGAGAAGTAAAGCATGTTGAAGAATGAGATTTCTTACTCGTAGTTTAGTGCTAACCTTGAGACTGTTGCAAATTATGAATTAGTTTCCCACATGGCTTCGAATAATGGTTGCTCCTTCAAACCACTCCATTTCATTACTTTTGACGATACAAAGACAGTCTCCAATTAGAACCTATGTCCCCACTTGGTACAAAATGTACAAGTAGACTAAACACAGTAATAATTTTTTTTACCTCTCACTAGACTAGTGCCTCAGTCGGTTCTTAGTCCAACTAGTTTCATTGATCGATCTAGTCCGGTTCAGACAACATTGTTTGTGACACAAACTCAATCAAACATTTTATTTATAGTATAAATTTTAAAAAATAAAAACTAGTGAAAAGAATGCATATAATGTAACACCCTTCACCCGATCCGAGTAAGAGATGTTACATTTGAACACTAAACTGTCCGCTTAAACATATTCTTGTTTCATTATAATCGAGGTAACTTATAAACTCACACATAATTCACTTTATTTTTTTTTACTAATAAACCTAAATAGATGCCTTGAACTTGAAGTTTGTGGAGTGATATGATCCAAACTGAAGTAGCCATCTCCAATTCTTTTCAAAACTTTTCTATCACTGATGGACCACATCATGACGTATGAACGTCGAGCAGAGAATCAACATAAAATTACCAAAAATTAAAGCGGCTTAACTACAAGTGGGACTTCATTAAAATATTTTATTTCACTATTTTAGCACACTTAGTAATTTCTGATCATTTTACAATTCAATCTCTAAATTCATGAAAATTAAATATTTACTTTTATAACACTTTAATTGTAACACCTTCAACCCGATTGAATTCGCCAGATTCGGATCTCGGGTGTTACCACATGGATACAAACATAAATTTGAACTATTATTACAAAGCATGAATTATTACAAATTTGATTGATCACATAAACAACATTGACATATACCAAGATAAGTGGAGTAATTTAATTACTGAAGTTATCATCTATTATTATAATTTATTACATTAACCAAGTATAGAAACCTATTTAGTATGACTGATCAATAAAACGCCATCAAGCTTGCTCTGTATGCATAATAATTCGATACGCCACTCCATTGGCGTAATCTTAGCATCGTCCCTCCTGGCGCAAATTTACATCAACCAACCAGAAACATAATGCACACAAATAAGTTCACAAGAACTTAATGAGAAAAACACAATTTACCTTAGTTGAAACATGCATAATGTAGTTGATGATTCATTACGTCTATCTTACAATTCTTTAACATCTGACTTTTCTCGCGAATACTTTCCACATTCTGATATTTTATACACGCTAGTTACCACACCTTACTCTGGATTCATTTCCTTTTCCCATCAATAACTTTGATTCTTCACTTATATCCTTCAATCTTAACCTTCACATATCTATACCAATTTCCTTTTTAGAGATCAATGCAACCAAAATGTCATTTCATGCACATACATAACTTAGAACTAACGTACAATCTCAATTCGTGGATGAGTACATATACAGATAACAGATATCTGCTTTGAACATACAAATTCAAACCTTTATTTAGAGTAAACTTTGCTTCTCTGCATTTCTTCAATTCATTGTTTTCCATTAAATCTTAGCATTATGCAGTACTTTATTGTATAACCAATAGATACCTTATACCATACTGACTTTACTGAATATACTTAAGAGCCATACTAAATACGCCACTTACCTTAATATAGAACCCACCACAAAGGACATCCATTAAAGTACGCTAAAAGACCTTTCCTTCAGATTTGCCACGAATGCAGCTCATTCATAATGCGCCACAAAGTCTGTTCATCCAGAGTACACCATAAAGGCTATTTTTTCAAAGTTCGCCACAAAGGCTATTCTTAGCTGTTGTGTTTACGATATGGATTTGCCTAAACTGACATTTTGTGAGGTTTTCCCATCATCTTCCCGGAAACATAGAGAACCCCATTAGGTAATCACCATTCCTTAGTTCATTTTCAGAGGATGCCATGGTCATGGGCTTTTTCTTCAGAATTTCATATCAGAGTTCGTGGTTTCTGTCCCGACGGACACCATCGGATACCACTGCGGTGAACAGACAAAGACCCACTTCACAGACTTCATGCACTAATTCAATCTAAACCCAACACTGTATTTCTCCAACGTACACCCTAATGAACACACATTTCATAGCATACATTCCGAAAAACATATACAACCTTACTTCAACATCACAGTACTCATCACATACTTATCATATTCATACTATACATTCCATGGTTTCAGATTCATAGATCGACCGATTTCCTACAGACATACTTCGGTATGAACAATATACATGCAAGAGTCAGAGTAAAGACTCACTTGATTTTCACCTACTGCAGTTCAAAGCTCCAGATCCAAATATCCATCACGAATCAGCAACAACCACAATTTAGAAACATAATTTCACCATTAATACTCTTGTACATACAAATTACTTATCATTTCAATCGTTGACAATCCCATGTAGAAACCTTATACTTACAATCTCACTGTTTAGTTACCAAATACAGATTTACTCATTCAAAACTTAACATGCAGAGTTGAAATACTTATCTTGATACGAAGTAACTACTGATAATAAAATAACCTTAGCCTCTAGATCATCAAGGTACGATACATTTAGATTTAATGAATGTTTTAGTAGATACCACTTAAGGAAAAGGAAGAAGGAATATGATTCATCTTACTTAGTGGAATTCGACTATGTCATCTCTACTTCCACCGCCAACGTCAAGAAGTCTCTAGGGGTGTTTCAAGTACAACGTACCAACCCTTATCGCTTGGATCTTCCGAGTAAAAACTTGTTTAACTTGAGAAGAAAACACATACTACTCGTCCATCGCTTGTTCTCCGTGAATTAATCGAGAGAAATTTACCATTGTAAAACCATATTGATCGCTTTTAATTCCATGAGTTATTCACATCACCCAATCACCTCGAAATAGGACAACTTTGCATTTACCGTAATAATCCAACTCAATGATGTCATAATAAGTCCAAATATTCCAAATTCCTCGATCGGATTATCGTCCCTAGCACTAGCATAACTTGTAATCAAGAATTAACAACAATTCCATTTTGAGTTCTCCTCAATCTCTCGCGATACCTTGTATGAAATCAGATCCGCTGATGAGGAAGCCACTATATCTTTTAACTATTCTGTTTGGACCTTGTGAAAGCCATTTAACGTCATCATTTACTTCATCCGACTCAAACCTATTCAATGAAAGTAAATCGAGTAATTATGAATATTATTAGAAAATATTGTTACTTGTCAATGAAAATTTAAATTGCATACCATTTGGCTTAACCATTCATGGAATGATTCTGCGAACAACTTATTAATTTCGTCGATTTAATCTTCGAGATCGTGAACGAGCTCTCAATATTTGTTTGTACCGACTACGGAAAAAAGGTTTGACTTTGTTAGAAGACAAACAAATCATAATTGATGAGTATTTATAAAATTGTAGAACATACTTCAAATTGAGCCATTGAATCGTGATGAAAAGAACGTATCGATGTGCTTGGACCCACGATCTATCGCCTAATTTCAATTTCGATCACGACGGTTCAAACTTTGAAATAAATAAGTTTCAGCCAAATTATGATCTCGTGAGCCCAAAGATTTCTACTTGGTCGTTTCATTCTCGTTTCAACATCTTCCAAATACCTCAACGAAAGTCATACATTCCTCCGCCAAGTATCCCTAAGAATTGATCCTTCCGGATAACGCTTATTGCGGCAAGATGACTTCAATTTGGAAAGGAACCTAAACACGATATACAACATTATCAAAAGTTGGAAATAAAGGCATTTAGTGAATGAAGGAATATTTTGCAAATAAAGTAAGACCTTTCAATGGGATACATCCATCGATAGAAAACGGTCCACCAAGAATTGCTTCACGGAGATGAATTAACAAGTGCACCATGATAGTGAAGAAGGAAGGCGGGAATATCTTCTCCGATTGCATAAAGTTAATGCGGCTCGATCTTGCGATCTCTCAAGTTCTTCAACATTCAAAACTTTACCACAAATGACTTTCATTATATTTGACGCTTCAATTATAGAGCCGTCACCTTTTTCGACATACAACACCGCAAAGCAACCGGCAAGAAGTCTTGCATCAATATGTGATAGTCATGCGATTTTAAGCCATATAATCTTCGATCCTTAAGACTCACACATCGCGATATATTTGATGCATACGCATCCGGACCTTTATATCCTTCAACACCGCATGTAATACTTCTTCTCCGCCTTCGACATTGAAAAATAATAGCGGTGACAATCGATATTTCATATTCGGAAGTGCTCGGGATGAAGCTCACGCCGAATTCCCATGTGGACTAAATCAAGTCTACTCAAGATTATCTTCGATTTTCCATCGACATTCAAAATAGTCCCAATGATGTTCTCGCACATTTTTCTCTATATGCATGACATCAAGGTTATGGCGTAAAGTTGATGCTCCCAATAAGGCAACTCAAAAAATACTTTTTTCCACAAGTCACCTCATTAGGATCATCCTCTTCATCGATTCATCATCGATTCATCATTAGATCCTCTTTTCTATGCGGGTTTGCTTGTTGATTCATCTTCCCATAAATGAAATTCATATCTTTCAACATTAACAATATTTTGGATCCACCGTCCGTGAAGGAGTGATCTAAACTCTTCAAGACCATCAAATTGAGCACTCAAATCTAAATGTATGATTTTCCGGAACCACCGAGCGATGCCCCATGTAAGAAAACTTCTTCCCATTATATAACCATTATAACATGTTCCAAGCAAAGACAACACGGACAAGCATAACGCCCTTGGCGCATACATGATAAAGATCATTGTTGGTTTATGCTATCGCCCCAATACAACATGCGTCATTTGGGCAACTGTGAATTTTATTGTATCCAAGGCCCAAATCCTTTATCAATTTCTTCATGTCTTTGGAAGATCGAGGATTTTTGCAACGGAACATTTCTTGCAAAGAATTCTAACAAAGATTGTGAACGAGTTTCCCGTCCACCCACCCAAACATTTCAAGTGAAAAAGACGAATACAGAATGACGGTTTGGAAAATTTTGATCCTTCATACGCTTCTTCATTCATTTCATCAAGTAACGCGAGAACCTCGCAGCTTCTTCATTTGGTCGTTCATCCGACACTTCTTTCCCTTCTTGAAAGTATTTCTTTAACAAGTGTCATACGATGTCGAACTTACCTTCTTATTGGCCTACGCCGAGAAAAATATAAATAAGTTCCCTTCATTAAACTTATCAGGCTAAACTATACATTTGGTTTCTAACCAAATTACTTAAAGTCTAACTAGCACAATATTCCATACAAACCGGACGTTCTATACCTTTAGAGAATACTCATCTCATATTTCTCTTTTATCCCTTAACACGAATGTCTCCTTAATACATGGTAGTATATTATAAAATCAAATTCTTACTTACTCTTCTAGCAGTTAGTACAAGCCCACACGTATACGCCAAAAATAATCTTTTGGGCGGATAACATTACGACAGACAAATTGTTTACTGCTATACGTCGAAATTTTGGACTCGCCAGATGGGGTGTTACATTAATATCACTATTCACTTCATTTAAACATTTACTCACAATATTTATTTCAATATCAAATTTTAATATCTTTACAATTTAATCCTTTCTATAGTAATTTTACTATTCTACATCTATTCACTTATCAATCAATGACAAATAAATAACTTTTCACTCATTATAATTTAATCCTTATTTTCATAAAATTCACTAATTACTAAATTATCACTTTATCATTACTTACATTACTAACATATCTTTAATTACATATCCACTACTACATTTAATAATCTTAATCATATCTTATTTAATTATTTCATATGAAAATTTAAATACTCAAATATTCAAATTAAAATAAACTAACTTGATTTAAATTAAGTATTTACCTATTTCTTTACTTGAACTCAACTTATTCTTGCTACCGTTTCACTCCCCAAAGAGTTTAGAAAATTTTCCACCTTTTTTATTCTAATTTCATCGTTTTATTTTTAATTTCTAATCAAATTTCAACACTTTTCAACCTTAATTTTCATAAAATTCCACCAAACTTTCCACCTCATTAGCTATGAGATTTTAATCTCATCATTTTGTTCCTAAATATCAATTAAATATAGAACAATTACATTTAAGTCCCTCCTCCATAAAATGGAAAAATTACACATTAGTCCTTGTACTTTTCCACTTTATTCAATTTAATCCATATCCCAATTTTCCAACTCCATATACTAATACATATCCTTATCACATTCATAAAAAATATTTATTCAATTTCACCTCCTTTCCAAAAATGGTCAATTTGCACTTTTAGTTCTTCAACTTTAAGTTTTGCAAATTAGTCCATACTAAATTTCATTATTCATACTTTGTCTCTCAATACTTAATTCACCTTTTAAATACTTATCCTTTCTCAAAGACTAAAATTTTGGATAGTACATGTAATTTCTTAAACATAATTGTGAAGTATATTTAAAATTTAAGTATACTAAAGACTACTTTTTTTTTTATGTAATGCTTATTTTTACCCTAATTTTCAAATTCCTAAATCAAAAGAAAATGCATTTAATCATGTTTTGAACCCACATCTTGTACTAAATAACAATTCTTAAAAGAAAATAGAAGTTTTATTTTTTAAAATAAGGGATAAGTCTCAAAATTATACATGGACTTTAATTTAATGTGCAATTTGATATATGAATTTGAAGTTTGTGCAATTATACACATGAAACTTTAATTATGGTTCAAATGTGTATGAAATTTTAATTTTGATTCAATCATACATATTTAAAGAAATAAATACATCAATTTATTTTATATTATATAAATGTAATTATATTTAATGTAATATATAAATATAAAATGATGTTATATCAATAATTGTGTTAATAATTTGTGAGAATTGAATCAAATCAAAAAATATAAAATTACACAAAATTAAAATACATATATAAATTTGAAATTTATACCTAAAAAATTCATGTATAGTTGCATATTTAAAGAGGAATTTTGGGGAAAAAAATATTAATAATAAAAGAACACTGAGTGCCAAGTCAGGGCTCCAAAGAAGGAAGGAAGAACGGGTCGTCGTCCCCGACAATTCCACCTCCATAAATTTCGCTCCCGTTATTTAACTCCCTAACCCCTCCTCCTTTTTAACCTTAAACACCGTCCCTTTTCCCCATCCCACTCCCTGTTTCTTCTTCCCCTCTTTTCATTGGCTTTCAATTTATCCAAAAATCTTCCAACTAAGATGACGGGAACAGACCAAAGCTCCTTCTTGGGACGAATCAGCATCAGGCGGAACCAAGTCAACGCCATGGAAGGGTGCCACGAGCAAGAGATTGAAGACCTAGAGCTTTTCCAAAAGCAGCTCTCCGATCGCTTTGCCGAGCTCTTATCTGCCCCAGATGACGCCCCCACTGAAGCCTTTCTCTCTATTTCCTGGATACGCAAGCTGCTCGACGTGTTCCTTTGTTGCGAAACCGAATGCAAGGCAATTCTCTTGATGGAACGAGACGCGGCTCAGATCTCCAAACCCCCTCTCGATCGCTTGATTCCCGAACTTCTCGAACGCGTCGTTAAAGCTATGGACATTTGTAATGCGGTAACCAACGGGGTGGAGTTGGTCAGGCATTGCCAAAAGCTGGCGGAGATTGCCGTTTCGGCTTTGGAACAAAAACCCTTCGGTGAAGGACAAGCGAGGAGGGCCAAAAAAGCGTTGGTTTCACTAATGTCGGCAATGCACGTCGACGACAAAGAGAGCTCCGTTCAGAAAACGGCGGAGCGGAGCTGGTCGTTCGGCCGCCGAAGTGGTAATAAAGATCGACACCATGGACATTACAGGTCACTTTCTTGGCAGGTAGCCAAGCATTGGTCAGCATCCAAACAGATTCACGCCATGACCATGAACCTCGCTGCTCCACGTGGACCGGAGGCCTCCTGTTTGCCCGCCCCGGTTTACATACTGAGCTTGATTATAGTTTTTGTTATGTGGGTATTGATTGCTGCGATACCTTGTCAAGAGAGGAGCGGTTTGACGACTCATCTTCCGATTAGTAAGCACGTGAACTGGACCCATAGTCTGGCCGGTATGCATGATAAAATCGGTGAGGAGTGGAAGAAGAAGGAGAAGAAAGGGATGGCTGGGTTGTTATACGAGATGCAGAAGATGGAGAAACTCGGCCAGAGTTTGATTGAATTCACTGACTCGTACCAGTTCCCCGGAGAGAAAGAGAAATTGGACGAAGTGGCTGCACAAGTGGCGGAGCTGGCGGAGGTTTGTCGGAGAATGGATGAAGGGTTGGTGCCTTTGCAGATGCTGATTAGGGAAGCGTTTCATAGGTTGGTAAGAAACAGAACTGAGTTTCTCGATGTGTTGGAACAAGGTGCCCCGGTCGTGTAACTATGTCGGCCATTTTTTCGGTCAATCTTTTGGTCCGAACAAGGCCTTGAAGGTTGTCCCCCCTTGTTTTATTTTTTAATTTAACACCGGCTTCAGGCTCCAGAGTCCAGGCTTCAGCCACTATGGTTGTGGTGAAGCAAGCATTTTCTTTGTGAAATGTAGGCTTTTTTTTTTTTTTTGGTTAGCTTTGGCCGTTTGTTTAATATGTTGACTATGATTTGAGTACAGAAGCTTTGAGGGAAATGTAAATACGCAAACTACCATATAACATTTTTGTATTCAAGTGAGAGTTTCTCACTTTGCAGAAAGTACATGTATGTTGGATTGACATTTTCATATGTTCTTGTTGGTCAATTTGGAAATATGAAACATGCTTGATCTTCTTTAAGGCAATCAGTTTGTTATGGTGTTGGTTCCATTTAAACAGACCTGAGACAACGGGTAGAATCTGTGTTTGCTTTTTAACTTTATATTCAGCAGGTTCAACCCTTGTTAAATTTCCTAAAGAACAACCATAAAGATTTGTTCTTGATATGAAACATTGGATAGTTTGTACCCAATTTTAGGACAAATGGTAAACGTATAGGGGTTTGAATCTATCTATGATTCCCGAACTTTGTTCCGTGCAAGTAAATGGAATTAGTGTTAACAAATTCTTTGGGTTGATTTTAGACAAAACTGCGATTTCAATTAATTAAACAGTAAGTTTCCTCAAATTTTTAATCAAAGTAAAAGATGTTCAGACCTGTGTCTTATGCCCATTTCACACAGTGATTTATTTCTTAATAGAAGTTTTGAGAGATTGAATGTCGTTTATGCTTGGTTTAATCTTCCATTATACATGAATATGTGTTTTCCTGGCTTTAGAAAAACACTAAGCAGCGTGGGAAATTTTAAAAGCTTGAGAAAGTATTGCAGACTAAAATAGGCAGAGTGCCACGACGACCACTCTTCTCTGATCATTGGGCACCCCGTTTGTCAAAGATCACTGGCACGGTGTTGAACCATCCTTAAAAAGGCCTAAACTGCTTTCCAATCGTCAATCTTATGCCCTTTGGCTATCTTCTAGAGCCGAAGTCGCCTCAATAATTAATAAACTATTCATTATTTAAGCGTTTTCTCTCACTACAAAAATCACCTTCAAATAACATGTACCCAGGTCCACCCTCCACTCAAATCTGCTGTTGCTACTGCAATTCCTGATCCTTTTTGTCAAATATTTTCATATCTTCTAAGTATTTCTTCCTTTTCCATTCCTTTTTTACAGCTCGAAAAGCAATGGCGTGTTTATCGAACTCGCTTCAACTCAAGCACGGACTCACTTCCTGGTGCCCGGGCTCTTCTTCTTTGACTCGTCGTCTCCCTTCCTCTTCCATCCGATTCAGAAGCTTCGTCGTTGCCGCCTCTTCTTTTTCTAATGACAACCGAGAGTCAGTTTCTCTCAATCAAAATTTTTATTCTTTTCAATTTGGTTTACAATTTCATGTTTATATAACTTGATTCACTTTGGGTTTATTCATTTTGTTCCTTATCTGATAGATTTGTGATCGTTGGAGGAGGCAATGCAGCTGGTTATGCAGCCAGGACTTTCGTCGAACACGGGATGGCCGATGGCAAGCTGTGTATTGTGTCCAAGGAGGTGATTTCTATATCCTAATTTTGCTACTTCTTTTTATGATTCTTTTACTATTTAGTGGTTTTGAATGTTGGGTCTTTGGTTTGATGCTTACAATGTTTTTTTGCAGGCATATGCACCGTATGAGAGACCGGCTTTGACAAAAGGCTACTTGTTTCCACTAGATAAGAAACCAGCTCGATTACCTGTAAGTATAATCTTCTGCTTTATATAGCTACATTTAACTTGAATTAGGTCCTTCTTTGTACATTGGGTCATTGTTGAGTGTAATTTGGTGAAAACATTTTGCAACTTCATGTTCTCAAAGATTAGAATTTCAAACCTGTTCAGGTCTAGTTTTCTGTAGGGTTTAATGGTTTTATGCTTGTAATATGTCATATATTGTTTTAATTGCTTTAAATTGAATCATCATAGGGTTTTCATACTTGTGTTGGATCTGGTGGTGAAAGGCAAACTCCTGAATGGTACAAAGAGAAAGGGATTGAGGTATCTTTAACTTCATTAGCTACTTGTTATGCCCCCCTGCCTTTCTTCCTCTTTTTTCTGGTCCTTATTTTAGAACTTCACTGGAAATTCATTTTCGATAAGCTGAGAAACTAAAGTTGGCTTGTTCTAACCTTTTCCCCTGCTTCTCTTGTATGCTTAGATGATTTACGAGGATCCAGTAAAAGGTATTGATACAGAAAAGCAAACCCTAACTACAAATTCAGGCAAATTGCTGAAGTATGGATCTCTTATAATTGCCACAGGATGTACAGCCTCAAGGTATGCTCATCGTTTTGCATTCTTCTCCCATTTAATTCCTAGGTTATACACATGAACTGGTGAAACAATTAAGAAGAAAAAGGGACATTGATTTCTTGAGGTGTTTATTTCAGATTTCCAGATAAAATAGGTGGAAACCTTCCTGGTGTACACTATATTCGGGATGTTGCTGATGCTGACTCACTAATCTCTTCTTTGGTACTTCAAAAGTTTCTTCTAATCATATATATATTTTCTATATCTATGTTTATATATTCCATTTTTTATTGTTCTTAAGTTGGGTCTTCCAATAGGTTGATAAAACTTTTTATTTAATTGTTTAGGAGAAGGCACAGAAAGTGGTGATTGTTGGTGGTGGTTATATTGGGATGGAGGTTGCTGCCGCTGCTGTTGCCTGGAAACTTGATACTTCGGTATGAATTCATTTCATTTGGTAAATTTAATTTGCTCAGTTCTTAATGAAACGAAAACAAACGGTTCCATTTCTGCTGTAGTTTTCTTTTAGATGGTCCAAGCCGAGGTGTCACTTTTGATATCTTGAAAGCTCAAAGAGTAAAAAGTTTCTATATGTTTCAAGAAATGATTGTATTCAGACACACACATGTGCATTTCTGTGTCAGCCTGTGCATAAGACTACATTATCTTCTCTTTTTTTTTAAGGTTATCTGATTTCATGTAACAACTTGCTGAGCTTTAATTCAATTTCCTTTTGCTCCTAATGTAGATCATTTTCCCAGAGAATCAGCTTTTGCAAAGATTATTCACTCCTTCTCTAGCTCAAAGGTATGAAGAATTATACAAAGAGTACGGTGTCAAATTTTTAAAGGTACTCTCTCTCTTTCTCCTACACACATCCTGCAATCTGAGTTTGTGTGCTGCAATGTTCATTAGTTTGAAATTGATATTGAGTTAGCCAGTGAACACCTGAATTTGTTTAGTCCTTGTAACTGAGTATTTTGATCTTATTAAACCGTTGACCAGGGTGCTTCTATCAAAAACTTAGAAGCTGGTCCTTATGGACGGGTAGCTGCCGTTAAACTGGGAGATGGATCTACCGTAGAAGCTGACATGGTAACCATTTTGTTATAAGTAGAAACATTTTTTTTGTTAGTGGTGGGAGAGCTGATCAAGTTGTCCTTTTACTCAATATTTTTGACATTCTGCAGGTAGTTATTGGTATTGGAGCAAAACCTGCAGTTAGTCCCTTTGAAGTGGTAGGATTGAATATTACTGTTGGTGGCATACAGGTGAGCATTGTCTTTAACCTTTTCTGATTTTCATTTATACGATCTGTTGCTATTAACTTTTAATGCATTGTTACTTGTATCGTATCTATTAGTAAACAGGCAACCAACTAGTCATGCTATAGCATATATTATATGCCTTGATGAAATTTTTTCAGTTTTTTTTTTGTCACATGTTCCATTCCTTATTGTTAAAAAGTCCAGTACAACACCATCATTTTATTTTCATGCCTTCTTGTGACCATAGTTGATATTCTGATTGTTCTAGTGGAGTATGTGGATATGATGATTGATGTCTGAACATGAACCAGGTTGATGGTCTGTTCCGGACAAGCGTACCTGGAATATTTGCAGTGGGAGATGTTGCAGCATTCCCCCTTAAGGTACAATATTTTTTAAATTAATTGCCATTTTTCCTTTCAAGATCTATAAGTAAACATTTTATCATGACAGATGTATGACCGTGTAGCACGAGTTGAACATGTTGATCATGCTCGTCGATCCGCACAGCATTGTGTTAAGTCATTACTTAGTGCACAAACTCACACGTATGTGACCATCTATCTCTTTTCTTCCTCAAGCTGAATCTCTATAATGTTAGTTACATTCAGTGCTGCTCTTTCATTCTGAAACGTTGATGGTTTGCATCATTTACCTATTTATGTTTTCCAGGTATGATTATCTGCCCTACTTTTACTCGAGGGTTTTTGAGTATGAAGGGAGCCCCAGGAAAGTTTGGTGGCAGTTTTTCGGGGACAATGGTGAGAATATATTTTACTTTGCATCTGTAACAGTGCATGTATATGTTATCTCACTTTTCAATTGTAATATATTGCGCAGTTGGAGAGACGGTTGAGATTGGAAATTTTGATCCAAAAATTGCTACTTTCTGGATAGATTCTGGTAATGGAACTTCTGAGAGTCCTCTCTTTTCACTCTCTCCATTTTCTATTACAGTTTTGACCAAGAAATATTAAACTTCTCCTTCATGACTTTACAGGTAAACTGAAAGGAGTTCTTCTTGAAAGTGGAAATGCTGAGGTAGTTACAAGATTTCAATGCCACTTAACATTCTTGGTTGAATGGTTGAGATTTTCTACTTATGTTGAATTTGGGTTATCTCTAAGAGAAGTCAAAAATCGTGATGGAATGACGAAACCATTAAGATATAACTAGACACAGTGTTTATACAAAACCAAGATTCCTCATAAAGTACATTAAACAGTATACGTTTTATCTAAGTCGGTCTTTTCAGCACAAAAACAATAATATATGGCAGAAGGAAGATAACTATAGATTTCGGTTTTTAGTTCACATGTATGCAACTAAAATATAGTTGTGTCAATATAATATCCCTCCTGGCATTTTATGGAGCAGAAAGTTTAGGCTTGCAATGAGGTTTTCAGTATGTAATTATGGATTTTGTGGGGTTGACCAAATACATGTTAGTTATTTATCCTATACTGCTTTTTGGATTAAATGGTTGCTAAACTCAAAAAGCATTAAAAAAAACATGAAACCCCCTTGTTTCATCTTTTCTCCTGCATCTTTTGTGCTATGTTATTACAAGACTTTGCTTTCCAAGGCGCTCAAGGTTGCACAATTTTGTCATGTTGTAGGAATTTAAGCTACTTCCGGAATTTGCAAGGAAGCAGCCTTCCATTGACAAAGCCAAGCTCGAAAAGGCATCTTCGGTTGAGGAGGCACTTGATATTGCTAAAGCCTCCCTGCAAGTTGTGTAGAAAGCTTAGTTGCACCGCTGAACCTCTCATCGAAAAGTAGTGGTCTTTGCACAAGAACACCACCATGCAGTTAGCTTTTCGTAATAAAATCTTGAAACCTTACCATGAAATAATTGTTTGAAACCTAGAGTATACAGCCTACTTTGATATGCAGTGAGAGAGAGAGAGAGAGAGAGAGAGAGAGAGATCACCTTGAAATTTTGGTAGGGTGTTTGTGGATCCAATAATAACTGATTCAGTCATTTGTGTAGTATGTAACATTTTTTGTTTGGCTTTTCATGATATAAAAATGATTATACTGATTCCTAGTTTGAATTATTAGGAATAAAATGGTTAGATGATGTAAAACTAACCAAGTAATATTATAGCAATGGAAAATTAATAAAAATCTGAAACTTGGCAGAAGACTAGATAGCAATAAAATTGTTAAATACTCATTTCCTGTACCAACCAAGACCCTCTTAATACTTGAGTATGTATTAACAAAGAAAGATATAACATGAATTTGGTCTCTTTATTATATTTAAATTTGAAATCTAGTCCATAGTTGAAATACTTAACCTTATTAATTATAAAAGTTTAAAATGTTGATGAAAGAAAATCAGGGAAAAACTCACATTAATATCTTAATTGGTATAGTTAACTAATAATATTAGAGCATAGACCAAAAGTATAGGCTAATCTAACAAAAACTAGTTCAAATAGGAATGGAAGATAAATGTTGCTAAATTTAATATTCGCTTCGCACTTAGCATTTTATGTTCCATCAGTTTTACCGTTGGGTGCATGATATTGAAAACCCTATCTTCCTATTCTCTTGTTTCAATTTAATTTTTATTAGTTATTTATAATCTTTTAATGACAAATAAATATTTAAACATAAAACATATAAATTTTTATAACACATTTTTTATATGTTTATTATTTTAATAGTTATAAAGATAAAATGATAAAATTTATATAATAAAATAAATATTTACCATAATTATTCCGTTTCTAATATAATAGAAAAATAAGATAATTGGGATTTTACTTTCCTTAAATCAAAATTCTGGAAGAAAAGCCCAAATTATTAGGACAGGTAAGTCAGACAGACCCAGAGCAGTCCAAGTGGCCTACGTCTTGCCATATGTTAATTTGACGGGATTAAAAATTTAGGCAACATGGATAACATCATTTAACAAGGTATAGGTAGAGATGTCTATTATTCGGATTGGATTTAGGTTTCATTTAACAAGTGTGTTTCTAATCTCCAGAAACAAAAATTCATATTTGCTTTACAAGTGACTCAAACCAAAACTCATGCCATTACCCTTTCCCTCATGTTCATCACGGGTCGGCTCGGTTGCTCGACTCAAATTTTAAAATATTTTTATTTAAATTTAAATATTTAATTATTAATATAAATTTATATATTTTATTATTTTAAAAATCATAATATGAGATTTTAAAACTGATGAAGTTTGGATTGGTTTATATATATATATATATATATATAAATGGAATGTCAACCCAGCTTGAAGTGCGGAAAACACTATACAATGAGCTCTAATGCTTTATCAAACTCATGTCAACTAATTAAAAAAAATGGAACAAAAATATATTAAAAGGAATCAGAATGAGACGTGGTTTGATGTTTGATTTGGGCAGCCTCAAATAGATTGTGTTGAGCTGTTTAAAGACCATTTCAACGTCCTCGGTGTCACTTATGGGATATAGCCTCGCTTGCCCTGCAAATTTTACTACTACCAACACCACAATCTCTTTTTTATGTCATTTTGGTGCCTTATTTTATTTGCTTATGATAGTCGATATCTTATCGGTTAGTACGTATCATTTCGATCTTAAATCCACATCAATTAATTTATGTTTCGTTCTAATTAAAGTTTTGGTACATTTCAATCATTTAGATATATTTTGATCCGTTTCTATTAATATCGACTTGTATCGGTGCGTATCCACCTATACTTGTACAAATTCTTTTATCTTACCCAATTTAAATTTTTCTATAACTATATTTAAAATTAAAAGCTAATAAATTAAATTATTGACCCTAATTAATAATTTTAAAATTTATATTTACATACAAATATATTTGGACGTAATTGACATATATTTGCATGCATATACAATATATAATTTATTAAGAAACTAAAAATAAGATTATAAATATATATAATATTTAAATGTATATATAATTTATAAAAAATTAAAAATGAGATCATAAATATATATATATATATAAAATATTTAAAATATCAATAAATTTAAAATGATATATCAAAACATGTGTATATCTATACGTATCAATACCAAAACAAAGATAATATGCCTACTACTTGCAATCAACACTGACCTATATATATATATATATATATAGTTTGTTGATATCGTTCAGTAAGCATTAGCACATCAATTTCTAGTGAATCTTTGGTTGTTTAAGCAAAACGTGCTCATCCCAACCCGTTTATCATCAAATCATGGATATCATTTTCATAGCATGCAATTCATGACAATGACTAATTATTAATTTGCAAAAGATTTAAAAAAACCATAAAATCTTTTAATATTGAGAGTTACATTGAATTTTAACTAAATTTACGAAAAATAAAAGTATCTCCATGCATATTAATTTTTCCGTCACACTTCATATAATTTCTTCTTTCTTCCTTGGCGAAGAAGAGATTTCCTGAGATTTCTTCACAATATATAAACACCGACATCTTTTTTCTTACATTGTTCTAAATAACAACAATATATAAACACTTGCTGGGAAAAATGAAAATTCTAAGAAATAATAATAATAATCCTTTATTGAATGGGTCAGCCTTACAAATTCACAAACATCTTTTTTCCCGCGTACATTGTTGTAAATAAATAAATAAATAAAAGGAAAAAAAACCAACAATAGTATATATGTGCACGAGCTGTGCTCGCCAATGTTGAGCTTTCCTCACAGTATTTCACTT
Source organism: Gossypium rotundifolium (assembly GCA_025506655.1). Taxonomy (NCBI): domain Eukaryota; kingdom Viridiplantae; phylum Streptophyta; class Magnoliopsida; order Malvales; family Malvaceae; genus Gossypium; species Gossypium rotundifolium. The sequence goes on from CP106733.1 coordinate 168,723,824, forward strand.
TTACATGTGAGGAAACACCCAAAAAACTTACAATTGTTGAACAAATAGGGGTTTCATCTAGAATGTAGCAGAAAAAGTTTTGAAGACTGTATAATGTGGTCAAAAGTCTTAGTTGATCAGCTTAAGTCCTGGCACGGACAAGGGGTGATTGAGGTATGGGAGAGTGAGGAGACGTCATGTTTTGGGACATGAAATCGTCCCTTCTTCGAGATAAGCTGAGTTTAAGGCTGGCTCGTCTGCATAGTTTACGAGGAACCATGGCTTCGTTGTGCTTATGCATAAAGGTCGTTATTCTCAACAAAGCAACTTCCATGGTATTGTCATCCATGTTAGCAAAGCAAACCCTGAACCAACCCGGCTCGTCACAATGGAAAGAAGAACCAGGGGAAACATTGAGCTTAACTTCATTGATAATCACTCGCCACAAGTCCATTTCAGCATCGAACGTCTTCGCTTTTAGGAGCTTACGAAGATCCATCCATATGAACAATCCAGCATTGCTCTTCAACGAACAGATACCGACTTGAGAAAGACTCAAAGTGAAATACTTGTGCCTTTTGAGCAACTGCTCTTTGCTCTCCACAATGAAACTATCCACAAAATCATCATCAGACAACATTGTCGCGATTAAATGCTGAGTTTGTGATGACACGAGTCCAAAGCTAGACATTTTCCGAGCACAGCTCACCACTGCATCGTTGTACGAGTATACTATGCCGACTCTGAAACCAGGGAACCCCATGTCCTTGGAAAGGCTATACACAATGTGGATGAGATCACGATTACACTCCACTTTCTCAATAATCTCCGATATACTAACGAACTCGGGTTCCATGAAAACTGTGGCAGCATATATCTCATCACCGATTAAGTGTATGTTCTTTTCGTTTATGAACTTTACAATACCCTTCAATGTGTCGTGATCCAAGATAGTACCTAAGGGATTTGATGGATTGGTTATGAGCAAACCCTTGACTCTCAAGTTAGCTTCTTTTGCCTTTTCATATGCAGCTTCCAAGGCAGCTCTAGTGATCTTGAAATTATTGGAACTTTCACAAACGACAGGAACAAGCTCAACCCCTGTTCTCCACCTCAAGTCACGATCAAATCTGCAAATCAATGGCGACTATTTGAGTAATCTAAAGTTGGCAAGAACTGTTCAAATTATTGTCCACCTTCCTTGAAGGTTCTAAAGTTTTCTATAACTATTGAAGAGTAACTCTGTACTTGATAATTATACAGGTCCTTTCAATGAATAAATACACACATATGAGCCAATAGCTATAAAGTCTATGATATTAAAACGAAGAGACAACGTCGCTTTCAATGAATCCCATCCGTGGAATATGAATAGAAAATTAGAAAATAAAAACTTGGATGTCAAGATTTTTTCTTCTTTAGTTGCATCGTCACATCTGACGTTATTGCTATGTTGACTGTGATTTTTTTCCTATCAATGATCTTAGTCATAATTTAATTATTTATTAGTAGTTCCTCCAGCTTCTTCCTTACTTTCCGTGTGTGTCGGGGTTAGGGACAAAGGTGAAAAAAATTCAAAACCCAAATTAAGCGATCCAAAGGAAAACCCCAAAATGAAAATGTGAAAAAATGATGCATTACCCTGGATAATAAGGAGTGGGAACCAGAAAAGCTTCACCAGGATCAGCCAAGCAAAAAGCAACCATCTCATGAGCTCCGGTGGCTCCACCGCTCATAACAATGCGGTCTGGGTCAAAATTCACTCGACCACCCCTCACTTTCCCCATAAATTTTGCAACAGCCTCTCTGAACTCAGGCATCCCATGATAGTCTTGGAACAGAGCCGTCTCCTTGAATTTGTTCACACCTTCTGCACTGCACAGAGACGCTACTGGGTGTTCCATGACCCACTTTTTTATAAAGTTAAAGCAAAGCTGCAGAGTTTAATAGCAAAGAGACCATCAGTATCTCCATAGATAAGATAAGCAGTCAAGTTACTGTAAAATTCATGGAAGGGTGGGGAGGGGGGTCTTTAACTCTTTATAGTTACCTGATTTTCAGCTAGGCCCATCTGAATGACACCATCAGGTCTATCAATGGGATGAAAAGGGTTGGTCTCATATGCCTTCCATCCATCGAAATAAGGTGAGTCTTCACCATGACCATTACCAGTTGCAATCTTAGATATGGCCACCATTTTTTTTTCTATAAAGAAAATAAATTAGCTTTGGTGGTTTACAGAGAAAGAATAGATTTAGCTTTGGTGATGTAAACAAGAAATTAAAATAAATGAAGAGAAAAAAAAAGAAAGAATTGATTAGCTTTGGTGAGTGTTTTGAAATGGTTGAGCTATGGTGGATCTGGCCTCAAGGTATTTATAAGTGTTGAATGATATTTGATATCTACCTGTACTGAACAAAGTCTTTACGATGCCTTGGGTATATCTAAGAAAGTTCCATGGTGGAACAAAGAAAACTATACCTTAATGTCACTTTTGGATTTTTAGTTACCATTTTTAATATTTTTTTGCTAATGGAATTCTAGAAAATTAAATAAAAAAATTGGAAAAGAATATATAGATTTTATGTTAATTATTAAATTTAAGAAATAATATTTAATGTACCCGACTTATAAATAAATATTAATAATTGTATTTTGAAGTAACTTTACATTAATCGTACCAATTATGCTAAATATTAATAACTCTTGAATTTAAGTTTTAGAGTTGTAGTATCTATTTATAATTAATTATTATTTAATTATATTTAAATAAAATAAATAATATTTATTTTAAGCCCATAATTATGTTTTTTATTTAATGATAAAATACCATGTTATTATTTTTTTAAATTTAAATGTAATTTCTTGTAATTAGATATTTAATATATTTATTTAGATGATTATTATAATAAATGAGGGCAATTTACAAAAAAGCCCTAAAATTTTCAAAATTACTAAATGGGCCAGTTGTAGAAAATTTATGAAAGGTTATTTCCCAAAACGCGTCGCGTCAGCGCTTTTTGGGGAAATCAAAAAGCGCTACCGGGGACGCGTTTTTTGTCCACCTCAAAGAAAAGCGAGTCCACGAGGCGCGCTTTTTGCCGAGGTGGACAAAATGCGCCCCTGTATGCGCGCTTAGTTAGTTTCCCAAAACGCCTCGATGTGGACGCTTTGGTTTAATGTCCTTGAAATTATTTTAAAGTTTCGGGCCAATAGTCTCCGTAAAATAATTTTGATAAGATATTTTGAACAAATAGTGGCCAAAACGCTTCTAGCAGGCTAATCGTCAAGATGCGTCAAAAGCGCTCCCACGTGGACACGCTTTTGCTACATGAGTCTCCGTAAAATAATTTTAAGGAGACATTTCAACAAACAAGCATGGCAAAAAATGCTTCCAGCAGGTGCATCGTCAAGATAAGTCTTCAAAAGCGCTCCCACGTGGACGCGCTTTTGCTACTGTAGTCTCCGACAAAATAATTTTGAGGAGACATTTCTGAACAAATAGTGGCCAAAAACGCTTCCGGCAGGTGCACTGTCAAGATATGCATCAAAAGCGCTCCACGTGGACACGCTTTTGCTACATGAGTCTCCGCAAAATTAGGCTATAAATCACCAAATTTCATTCTCGAGAATGCATAAGGAAATTGAGGCAAAAGGAAAAAAAATTAAAAATGAGTGAACATATTAATGTTGTTATTTACTACGACGGTGAAGTTCATGACACCGAAAATGGCATTGTTTTCTTATCGAAAAACACAGCACGACTGAGTTTTAATCAGAACATCGATTTAGTAGAACTTCGCAAAAGAATTAGGCGTAAAATATTCTGAACAACGCCAATGAAAGGTCAGTGTATTAACTATAGATTTTGCGCCTCGGTTGATCCGGTGAGATATGAGTCGTTCGACATCAAAGGTGCTCGAAGCTTTGAGGCAATGGTGGAGACTCATCTTGCCAGTGGATCACCCTATATCGAGGTACATGTAGAATTTTCATCTTCAAGTGATCTTTGCGCGACCTCGACATCTACTACCATTCAAGGAGAATACACGACCCCAAGCCGACACTCTGTAAGTGGGAGGCAAAACACAGAAGTGCCCATGTGCGGAGTAGTATGGAAAACATAACCCCTGCACGGCACTCGATTGGTGGATGGGACATGCATATCCGTCATTCGATGTCCGATGATAGAAATACGTATTGGGGGACGTCGTCAACTTCTAGTGGTTGGCAATCCACATACGATTGGAATCTTTACGAAAGATGTTTAAGGAGGGATGATGTACTCCCGACGACATCCATCGGCGAGGGGCCCTCGTTTATTGTAGGTTATAGAGGGTCGAACGATGAATCTGATGTGAATCCACCTTGGGAGGCAGGGCCCGACGGTGCAGAAGTTAGATTATTTTCTAAACCGGAGCCCGTTCTAATTGTACCTGAAGACGTTGAGGGCGGTTCAGATGAAAAAGAAGAAGATTCGTTATTCAGTATGCATCGCCTCCAAATTTCACATGCATAATGTCGATCTATCTCAAGATGATGCATTGGAGTTTCCTGAACTACCACACCGGACGCGTGACCGTACAGATTCTTCGTTGGATTCGGACTAATTAGAAGTGGGTAACCATTTTTCCAACAAGAATACTTTTCTTACTATATTGAAACAGTACAGCATTAAGAACGGGGTTAACTACAAGGTGGTTAAATCAAAGCTCGATAAGTTTGAGGCGAAGTGTAATTTGCAAGATGGCACATGTTCATGGAAAATCATGACGTCGTTGAGGAAAAGGATGGGTTGTGGGAGATAAAAAGTACAAAGGTCCACATACATGTCTTGTCGGACAAGACCACTATGTGTTCAAGTGATTTCAATAACAAGAATAATATGTAATGTTGCATTGTTTAATGTACTTCGCTGATGTGTAACACAAGATCATCCAAAGATGGATTCGCATATGTTGGCTGAACTAATAATGCCGACGGAAAGGTCGATCCCAAGACTACGGTGCGGCCTTAATTGGCGATTCGTAGCCAATTGGGGTACACGCCTCTCTACGTAAAGGCTTGGATAGCCAAGCGAAGCGTTAGAAAAGTTACACGGTGGGTGGGACACTTCATATAATGAAGTGTGGCAAGGTGTCGTGTCTTTGGAGAGATATGTCCCAGCAAGACGACAGCACCTTGAAACGGAACTCACGTACTACAACGATCGTCGTGGATGCGCAGTGTTCAAGCATTTGTTCGACATTTAAGCAATGTCGAGATGCCTTTAAATATTTGGTACAAATAGACGGTACATTTATGTATGGTAGATATACATTGCTAGTTGTGGCACAAGACTGCCCTTCCGATTATGCTCGCAATAACACCGGGAGTCACCGATGACCGGACTTCTTCCTACTAGGTTAAGGAGGCATGTTTGCCCCAACCCGACATATGCGTTATATCGATCGGGCCTGGAATACTTGCGGCAATAGAACGCCAGGAAGCATGTAGCATCGCACATACCATCGATATTGCTCGAGGCATGTTTCATCCAACTACTATACGCAACATCGATCTAAAAGATGTAAAGCAAGTGTGACCGATATGGGTATGAAATGTCTATTGATATAATTTCGTTTGTAATATTCAATTTATTCTCAATTGAAGAGTGGTATGTAATATTCGCTATCAACGATATTGGCGTGGTATGAGATCAATAAAGACCGTTTTCACGAGATGCTAGATGTTTACGCCGATAACGCCGGCGTAAACTACTCGTGCAATATTCCTTTCGAATCGTGGACACAAGCATATGACGGCGGCTACGATATGGGCATATGACTACAAACCCGCCGAATGCATAAATTACGCTCGAAGGAACCCGTCATCCGCTTATTATATCGGTTAGCGAGACATATTTTTGACTAGCGGTACTATTTTTGAAGAGAGCATGAGTTATAGAGGCGATGCAAGGAGGCCATGTATGGAGCCCAAGGTATTGCAAGAAATAAACCGTGGGAAGGCACGGTCGAACACCATGTACACAAGTGTGTCACGATTGCGACAACCTATGGTTTCGTGTCACGGAGTTTGACAGACCGAACCAAGGTATTGTTGGCGGCCATTATCGTGTACATTTGACAAATAGGACCTGCGACTGTGGGATATTTGATACACTTCGTTACCCATGCGCCCATGCAATTGCGGCTTGTCAGAATCTCCATCTTGATCCAATGAATTATGTCGACGAAGTGTATAAATTGGAAAACATGTACAACGTGTGGAGACACGTATTCCCATCAGTCCCAGATGAACGTAAGTGGCCATCGGTATCGCTTGCACCGTATAAGCTATTGCCGGATAGACAATTGAGGCGCAAAGCAAAAGGTCGACCTTGCTCGACTAGAATACGCAACAATATGGATATTCGAGAAACAAGCAACCAAAGTCGACTGTGCGGATGGTGTAGGAACCCGGGCCATACATCTCGCTCGTGTCCAAATCAGAATAGTTGACCGTGTTCTTAGATCTTTTGTCTCATGGCGGTTATGTAATATCTATTTTTTGGAGGAAAACGGTGAACTTAATTACAAAAAAAAAAAACCAATTCTATTTGTCAAAGTTATTAAAATTAAATAAATTAAAAAATTAAATTACAAAAAAAGCAAACTCAAATTTTATTAAATATATTACAACTTAATTACAAAAAAATAAACCAAACCTATTTTGTCAAAGTTATTAAAATTAAATAAATTAAAAAATTAAATTACAATAAAAAGCAAACTCAAATTTTATTAAATATATTACAACTTAATTACAAAAAAACCAATTCTATTTTGTCAAAGTTATTAAAATTAAATAAATTAAAAAATTAAATTACAATAAAAAACAAACTCAAATTTTATTAAATATATTACAACTTAATTACAAAAAAAATAAACCAATTCTATTTTGTCAAAGTTATTAAAATTAAATAAACTAAAAAATTAAATTACAATAAAAAACAAACTCAAATTTTATTAAATATATTACAACTTAATTACAAAAATTAAACCTTAATTACAAAAAAATTAAACTTAAATTATAAATTAATTTACAATTACTCAAATTAGCGGGTTTAGGGTTTAGTGCGGATGCCGGTGGGAACCAAGTGCCACGGGGTCGACGGTTACGCTGCTGGATTCCTCCTTCTTCCGGCTTTCTACGGGGTCGTGGAACCTCTGCAAGGAATCGGGTTCACGGCGTGGGTCCGTTCTCGATGTTGCGATAGTGACCCACTCGATAAAATAATGACCGGAGGTGTTTGCATAAACCACTACGGGTGATCAGATCCCGAATCGGAGAAGGAGCTGGCAAAAGAAGTGTTCCCGACGGCGCCTCCTCCGAACCCACATGCGACGTCGGTGTCATCATCGGCCGGCAGTGAAGTAGTCGAACGGACTCGACCCGGCCATGCACTCCAACCTGGCTAGACTAGAAACCAAACATATATGGGTTAGGAGGATACATATAAGGGAAGGGTACGCACGGCATGAACGGTAGATCTTTGCGATATCGGTATTGTCAATTTGAACCGATGGGCTCGGTGGATCGTAGGCGCTATTCTTTGGCCGGTGATCGTTTCGGGCTGATGATGGCCCCGCCTCATCACCCTTCTCCTTAGATTTAAAGGGCCCGACGCCCTTCGCCGCAAAAGTTACCGCTGCCTCTTCTTCCGACAACAGATACGGCTTGCCATGGATCCTAAACCATGGCATGTACTCCAAGACGCATGCTAACTCCGGAATGACTATCGGTTCCGGTCCGTATATAGTCATACTGGTTCTCCCACATCTCGATATAACCCACCAAAATCTTGGCCAATTAGGTAATGCGGTCGCCAGAAGTCCACTTTGTGCTCATCATCGAGCACCTCCGGTGGCACGGGATCGTTGTCAAATCCAAATTGCCATAGAACCCGATCGGCTGGTGTATCTCCACGGTCGCAGTAGGTGATCAATGGGACCTTTAAGTGCCAACCTTCGGATTTTGGAGGAACTCCTAATTATTGCCGAATTTTCGGATCGTCAGAAGGTGTCCATTGAAACTATATTAACATTACCAAAATATTAGTTATATACCTAATATTAGACACTACATACTGAAATACTAAATTATAATAACAAAATTCAAACTTACATGTGATTCCACCTTTGGTCCAATAGGAGTCAGATATCCTCAAGCGAGTTAGGTATTCCAACATGACTCACCGAATGGTTCCACCTAATTAAATAAACTTTTAGCATGCAATTATACTATAAATCTACGAAATAATTGTAAAATATGATATTAAATTTATCTCGTTATCGTTGGAATGAATATGGGTGGTCGAGTCGATAGCGTAAAAATGGAAATCGAAACTATGCCCATGACTGCAATAATGATAGGCAACCTCCGATTTTTGCTTTACTCGTCGCGTCACCCCACATCTCCTAAGACAACCTCGACAAAGACGGTAGACCCCAACTCAATTCACCGGCTTCTAAAATCAACAAGTTTCGAGAGCCATCTCGTGGACGAGGTTTCTAGAGACGTCGGCATCGATAGCCTCCGATTATTTGAAGAATGTATGCCCGAGCATACCGTATTCTTTCTACTTGGCCGAACCTCGTTCGCTCCGGATTGCGATCGTAACCGTGCCATATCGATCCGAGCTCCTCGAATTCTATTCTAATGGCACCCGTAAGCTCAGAGCATACGGCCATCCAATCGATAGATGTTACGGACCGGTGACTACCGACCGGCCCACCCAGAATCCCAACCAGTAATTGCACATCTTCTAGAGTGATGGTACACTCTCGCATGGCGATTGAAAGTGTGGGTCTCGGTCTCCACCTCTCAATCAACGCTACCGATCAAAGGCGGCTCCAACTTGAACCCCTACCTATCGTGGCCACGTGCCAAAAACCGGCTTCCGCAGTAATTTCGATCAAGGCGATGGGGACCATGCATGTTGTGAATATAACATTCCAACACCGATCTACGTACTATTTAAAAATTATAAAATTAACAATTAATTAAAATTGCATAATTGAAAAAAGTAAATTATATTGAAAATTAAAATTAAAACTTACCATTTTCAATTGCTCGACGGAATGTGCTTGTCGCCTAGGCGACGTAATTCCCTACCATTGTAATTGATAAAAATTTTAAAATTTTCCAAAAAAATATATTAAAAAATAAAAGGGCTTTTTCAGAAATAGTAATGGACTATTTTTGAAATTTGAGAGTAAATATTTCAAGGACCTTGAGAGAAAATTGAGAGAAAATTGAGAGAAAATTGAGAAAGGATTAAAATGTGAAAAATAAAGGGTGGGGGTTTTATACTTTTTTTCTCTACTGTTGGGTCAATATGATTGACTAAAGCGTTAAGAAGGGACGTTTTTGTCCACCTCAAAAAACGCCTATGTGGACGCTTTTGCCGAGGTGGATAAAACGCGCCCCTGGGGCGCTTTTAGTTTGTTTCTCCAAAACGCTACCGACGTGACGCTTTTTGGGGAAATGGCCCTTTCCGTAAATTTTCTACAACCTGCCCATTTCGTAATTTTAAATTTTAGGGCTTTTTTGGTAAATTGCCCAATAAATGAGTCTCATTATACTAAGGTAAAAAAAAAAAAATCACTTGACTAATTAATTAACCATTATTTTTTGCTTATTATATATTCGTTTTATGGATAATATTTGAGTTTATGTAAAAAATACTTTAATATATTTTAAAAATGTAAAATACTTAGCGGTAATTATGTTTAATCGAATTTAAGCTTCACCCAAAATTCAATTTTATTAACTACACAAAGTTCATTTATCTAATAAAATAAATTCCATTCTTATACTTTCATTTGTGTTGGAATTAAATTTTAATTAATTAATTTTTTGAACAAAATATTCTGTGGTACTGTTTTTCCTCAATCAACACGCTACTTCTGTTTAAGGAAATTTGGTTTTTTTTTTTTTTTTTTCTGGCCAAGAAAATATTTAACAGCATTTATTTATAGGATCAAACCATTTTCCACAACAATTATTTCAGTCTGGCAATGCAATAATTATAGAAGCCCAAAAGAGATCACACGGTGTGGTGTGGTCACCGTGTATTATTATTACATACGTGTATTAAATGAGGTTAGCCTAATCCAAAAATGGTCCCATTACTAAATATTTCATCTATTACATGACTACCATGTGATACTATGTTCCATTTTTAGTGTGATAACCGACTTGTGTATGAAATTGTTGTTTTAATTCATTTTCACATTTTTAATAACACATTACATGATATGCATAAAGTGGATGTTAGATCTACCGACACATTACACTTATTTCAGATCAATACCAGTAATAGCCATAAGTTTTTTAATATGAATTTTATATGTCACTTACCAATCTTTGTCAAATTAGAGAACGTCTTACGGATTTGAGTACATCATTTTTTTTATGCCATAGTCCAACTATGGTCTTATACGAATATTGTCATTGCCCTGCCATGGTCTTACACTCATGATGCCGTAACCCTGTTATGGTCTTATACATGTACACTTACTGCCATGGTCCAACCATGGTCTTACGTTCACTGTGCCATAACCCAGTTATGGTCTTATACATGTACACTTCATCGCCACCCTTACGTTCACTGTGCCATAACCCAGTTATGGTCTTATATATGTACACTTACTGTCATGGTCCAACTATAGTCTTACGTTCACTGTGTCATAACCTAGTTATGGTCTTTTCACTGAAATGCCATAGCCCAGCTATGGTCTTACATTTACACTTTGCCATGGTTTTACCATGATTTTGTTTGTCAATTCATCACTTTTGTCACTGAACGATCGTACTCAATCCAACGTTCTACTCAATTTGAACATTCAATCCGAATTTCACGTTTTTACAATGATCATAATTCAATATCAAACATATAAAATTATACATTATATCAATGCTACATTAGCAATTAATCATGAAAATTCAACAATATGAACTTACCTGACTAAATTGTAAAAATACCAAGATTTAATGGCATTTTAGTAATTTTTTTCCTCGATTTTTCACCCAATCTTGGTCTAAATTAACAATTTCATTCAATTTATTAATTTAGACAATTAAACAATTCATTTCCTTCAATTTGGTCATTTTGATATTTTTACAAAATTGCCCCTAAAATTTTACTTTTTCAATTTAGTCCCTAAGTCTAAAACATGCAAATTAGCCATTTTTAAGTAAACCCATACTAGCTGAATATTCATATATTTTCCTCCTCCTCTCTATTTCACATCCTTAATGTATATATAATTCCACTATTTACTTATATGTTTATATCTAGCTGTCCACTTGAGTCATAGTCACTAAATTATTTTTATCTTGAGCTACAGAATTCTAAATTAAGATCTGTTTGATGTTTTAGAAACTATACTCAAATATATTTCTACCATTAAATTTCAAAATTTATATTTTAGCCAATAAGTACAGTAAAATCTTCAAATTTGTCCCTGTTTTGCTGTTTGACAACTTCAACCTTTCTTCACTAAAAATTAATTATCTCTTAGTATGGGGTTTGGATGATGTTTACATTTGTTTCTCTTGAAAATAGGCTCATTAAGAATTTAACCATATAAATTTAAACCCCTAATTATTTTTTTAAAATTTTGATGATTTTCCAAAGTCAGAACAGAGGAACCCGAAATCATTCTGACATTGTCTCATAAAAATTATTATATCTCATAATTTACAATACTATGGCTTATACCATTTCTTCTATGAGAAACTAGACTCAATAAAATTTAATTTCATATTTTATTCAACCTCTAATTAGATTTCCACAATTTTTTGTGATTTTTCAAAGTTAGACCACTGCTGCTGTCCAAAACTATTTTAGTGCAAAATGTTGATTACCAAGTTTATAACACCTTTATTTCCTTTCTCTACAATATTTCCCATCACTTTCTCTTATTTCCCTTCACTGACATATCAAGAACATAGATCCTTATATAAGAAAACTCTACATTAACATCATTTCCATACTTTTTCAATAATATCAAACTTAAAAATATATTGAAATCTTGATGTTCTTACCTTGTCCTATTGATTTCAATCTTTAACTTGATTTTCTCTCCCCTCCAGCTTCTATTTCTTAAATCTAACTTGATATTCTAGAAACTCGTAGTCTCCTTGTTATCTTTCTCTCTTGATGGCTATGAAAATTCTTTTGATTTTTAAGTGAAAATGGTGGATTTTTGGTGAAAAGGACTAAATTGTAAAGAAAAGAAAATTTTCTTTCTTTCTTCTTCTTCTCACGTTAGTGCATGGGAAATCTCTCCTTATATATTAAATAAAATAATAATAAAATATAATTAAAAATCAAATCAAAATATGAATAAACTAATATTTATTTATTTAATTAATATAAAGTATCTCCAACATTATCATTACTTTCTAGAGTTCTCTCTCTTCTAATTGACCATTTTGCCCTTCATGATCTTTTAAAATTCCATCATTGAGTCATCACTTAATTTGGTAAAATTACTATTTAGTCCCTCATAATTCTTCACCTATTCAATTTAGTCCTAATTAATCCATTTTTCTTAGTTTTTAGATCATTCCACCCTTAAAATATTTACACTATTGTTCCTTCAAATTTTTCATATTTACACTTTAATTTTTCAAGTTTTGAGTATTTACTCTTGAGCAACCAAAACTTTTCTCACTTTTGTAATTTAGTCCTTTCTTGAATTAATATATCATAATATACTTTCCAATGTTGTCATAACTCAAAATTTACCTTTTGTCACTTTATTTCTTTATTTTACTATATCAAGGATAATATATTGTTGTAAAAATTTTCGAGGTATTACAATATTAACGTGTAATTTTTAAAATTTTGAAGGGACTACAAAATAATTTTACTATTTTAAGGGGCCAAGATCATTGCGAGCTCCTATATCTACGCCCCTACATAGTACATGTTTACTCCCTTAATTGTACTATGCATGTTTGATAGTTTTAGTTTTTCTATTATAAGTCATTTATAATTATTCTCTTTTTTGAAATATGTAATTTTGTATCTTATATATTTCTTTTACGATTTATATTTGAAATTTGTGATTATTTTTTCAACAATGTCGAGTGTTTGAACTTACATTCCTTCATTAAAAATATAATCTATATTACCATTGCATTTAATACTTATTCCAAATGCATATTTTAATCAACTCAACTAATGCCAAGTGAGGGCAACCACCTTGGCAAAAAACATGTTATGACATGGCACATGTAAAATTTTATAAAATTGGATTTTTTTTTTTTGCATTTAAAGAAAAAAAAAGAGAAAAGGAAAGAAATATACTATTAATCTAACTATATAAAAATGCCAGAATATACATCACATTTAAATAAAATAAGTCATATGAATTTATTTTAATGAAATTAAAAAAAATTGGTCTAAAAAAAACGAAACGACTAAAAATAATAAAATTATAGTAGTGAATCCACCCAAAAAATGCGTGGTAAAAGCACCTTCCATAGCTTATTACTAAAAGTATTTTAATGGAAATCCATTATGATGGGACAACTAATTAATTGGATAACTATATGAAGCCACCTTCAGTTTTGACAGGTTCAGGAGTCTCACCTGTAACGAGTCTTATGTGCCTAACACATTAAAATATTTATATATAAATATTCTGCAAGCACTTCTTTAATTAGGAAGTCAAAGCATTTGGTTGCTGCAAATGTGGCTTTGAAAATTCTTATGTGCTTCAATAACACTAAAGCTATTGTGTTTGAAATGGTCGAACTATAAGTTTAGAAGAGTTTTATTAAATTAAATAACAAAAATAATTGGACTTAATTGCCTTTGGTTAGGAAAAAAAACATTATCTTCAATACTCATATGAAATTCATGAAGCTCATGTATGTTGATGTTTCAATGGTGAAAAAAAAAAAACTTGAGAGAATGGTTCAAAGACTCAAAACAAATGTTGGAACACGTGACGGCAGCCATGGTCACTTTTTGATGTAGCAGAAAAGTAAGATTTTTAAGAATACAAGGAATTGAACATGGGAAGTTGACTGACAAGATGTAACATAACATAAATATGCTAGCATTTTGACAAAATTATGTTTAAGACTTATTGGCCATGTGTTGGAAACTGTTGTACCGTCAAAATTCACCATTATTCTTCAAGTTTTGAGAATTCAACATTTTGGTCCAACCATAACTAGGATGATGTTCAGGGTATATACATATACTCTCGCATCAGCAGCATCACTTTTCGGGTCGGGGTTACCCTGCAAGCACATTGCAGGGTGGTTGATGTGGGAAGTTTGAAGTCATCACTAAACAAAAGGATATCAATTTTTGCAGAATCCCGCCAATACAGAGCTCTTTACTTTTTTTTAAGTCATGTTTACAACGTGGACTTGCATGCACAATCACTAGCTAGATAGAATATAAGAATACGTTAGGTTTTCTTATGTATATGCATATGCCATATTAGTTATTACAATCCAATATAAAACTTAAATAAACAAATTAACCTGTTAGATTCATTGTATCAGATAAAGCATATAAAGTTCAGTGCATTGTGATTGAAGAAGTCACTATCAGATTCTAAAGCATCACGGTATTGGTCCACCCAAGTAGTGTGATATGCACCACTCCACTCCTCAACACAGCAGACATACCTCTATTTATTTGCTTTTGCTAACGATGTAAGATAAACCACTTATTTTCTTTGAACTAGAAGACTCGGTTTTCGATTCTGAGAATATACTATAAATTTAACAGGAACCCGAACCCTGCTCTTGGACTAAAACCCATGTTATGGGTTTGAATAACACTTCTTGTTATAGTGATAAACCAACTATAAGTTTGATTTGTACATACAAAATGTACAGGTACGGCATCCTGGTTTTACTTTTACAACAATGAATAAGCAACTTTGCCTTGATAGTTTCTATGATAGACATTTGATATGAGAGGATACAATTTACATGAGCACAAAAGGAGCAAAAGAAAATCACATTATGTAGTTGAAGCCCTAGCTTGCTTGCATCCATGATCTGGGATTAGATGTTCAGTGGCAGCTCTCTTCGGTCTCAACTGCAATGGAAATGCAGTAAGAAACTGCATTAAATACCCCACACCTACTCTCATATTGTATGCATGCGTCCATGAATTTCTATATGTGACTAGGAAGTTATTTAGATGCAGTCTTATAACATAAAAGAATCATAAAAAAAAAAAGCTACCAACCTTCTCCTCGCCATGCTGATAGAAATTTCTAGTAAGTAAATTTTGTCTCAGTAGTTGTAACTGTTAGAAGTGTTTGAGATGTCAATCACGGATAAACAAAATGTTCCTAGAAGGATTAAAAAAAAAAAAACTATTCATGCTAAAATTCTAGACTTCACAGTCAATGAGCTGTGGCACTCTGAATCAGGATGCAATTTGAATTAGTTCGTTTATATTTGTAGCTCAGACAGTTCACACGGAGAAATAAGATTGTCAACATTTTCATTCCAATTGACAGACTTCAGAGAACAATTTAAATGATTTACGTGATACAATTGTTGTATTCTGATTACAAATCTCCATTCTCTGTTGATTTCAAAACAAAACTGTCTGACAGAACGTGAACAAGGCTAAATCAGTTCCACCTTTTCAGAGGAAGATAAGAAAAAGCAGTTGCAAATTGCAATGCCATGTACCAAGTGCTGCATAAATTTTAGTTTCTCAACTGTATCCATCTATTTGAAGCCCAATTGTCACGACAGTACCTTTGTCGAACTAACCAAATCTAAATATCAAATTCCAGTTCAGACTAATCAAATCAAATATCAAGTTCCAGTTCAGACATAACAAGATACTTTTCCAGCAATCATGGTCTCAAACACAAGACAACATTCAACATCCAAGAAAGAAAGTATCCTAGCCAAATAATTATTATGGTATATGGCATGGACTGTTAAATATATATTATGACCAAGTCAATAAAGCTTGAACGATTTCACCAACCAAAGGTTAGAACATTGTCACCACAGACAGTTTAAAGTGCCAAGAATATCTCACTTCCACTTAGAAAGAGATATTGTTTGACAAGTAAAAACAAGGAGGAAGAAATAAATGTTCAATACCTTGATCAGGTGGTGGAGGAGTCCGGCTATGACTAGAGTGGTAGGTGACAGGCATCAATTTCTAGCCAGAAGGAGATTGTTAGACTATAAAAGATAAGTGCAATCAATTCTTAATTTCTTATGAAAATGAGAGGAGCTCAATATGAAATCTGTTCAACAGTATAGCATTTCACATGTTGCAACAGATCAAAAGGATTGAATGGCAAGTGAAATTTGTTCTATACCATTTCGACCTTTCAAGTACTTTGAGCTTAATCGGAACGCTATAACTGTTAGGCAAGGAACCAATCTAAACTATATAGCCACAGAGAAACAAGCTCTCAACTACCGTGTTAGCTAAAACATAGTACTTTGTGAATAAGAACCAGTACTACGAACTAAAAATACCAAGTACACAACCAGAAAGCATTTTTCTTAATCATTTTAGCAAACAGGTAATAACAAGCATTAGCATTACTTAGATGCTTCGTTTTCATCACCATATTATACTCCATTGAATCAGATTGGATCAACATCCTAAAAATAAGTGTATCTTGCAATGCAAGAGACAAAATCAGTAAGCTGATATATTCATTTGTAACCAGAAACAACTTTATCCAAATTAAGTTCCAAATTCAATAATTTGATAATGATTAAAACGAAATCAACTAATCGTATATCAAGGTAAACCCAAAAACCTAAGCATAAGAATGTAATAATATTGCAGCAAAGGAACAGCTGAAAGAAACAACTTATTCAGATCAAACACGGAGATAAGAATCGATACTTTTACGTAATTTGGAAAAATGGGGGCGGCTACTTACACAAGGATTAGAAGGATCTGAGGGACGAAGTTGGTTGAAGTTGAGAGGGTCAAACGACGGCAAGACACCGAGCAGAGACCCCATTGCTGGTTTCTGGTCAGCAACCAAAGAATCAATGGAGACTAATAGAGAGATGGGAACAAGAGACAAAATTGATAGAGAAACCACGAGAGTGGATGAGCTGGCTCTAGAAACAGCCTTGAGTTTTGTGTTAGTGCTGGACGTATATATAATTTAGGAATAGCTTAACCATCCATTTTAGGCAGTGTCCAGTTTTACATGTCCCACCCCCATCCTGTAGCCAACACAAACTACGTATCGGCTAGCAGTAAATATATATTATTAATTATAAATGTCAAATAAAATATTTAATATTCCAATTCTAAATTATTGAGATTCAAATTAACAAAAATATAATCTTAATTACACTTCGTAGGTTCATAATTACATGTTCTAAAACAAAGCCCAAATTACCATCTATGAACATGTAGGCAACTAGTATTATAGAGTAGAAGCTTACAATAAGGTATTTAGGAATGTCTTGAGAATATTTTAAGTGGTGTATATAATTTTTTATTTATAATCAATAAATCAAATGAAATTATTTTTTTTAAATAATATTGTTGAGAGAATGAAATCCCACTAAAAGGAGTTAAACTATGATAATGGTAGCAAATGCATAAGTATGACAATCTCCTGGTAAAAATATTATGAATGCTTTTATATCAGAATTTAAATTATATTTTATTTTATCCACTTAAAATAAATAAATTAGTTTTTATACATTAAATCAAAGAATAAATTAATCTTTATATTAAAAATTCTATTTATTTTTATTGTTAAAAATTAATCTTTATAAATTAGATTGAAATACACCTAATATACTACGTATAACTTTTTAATTATTTTATTATTAACGCTATCGTATGTTTACCGGTCTCCCCAATCCACACAGCAGCCACTACTAAACAAATAATGTTGTTTCTCTAAACCCCATGTTGGTTCAGTAAACCGTTTGGAAGCGAATGACAAAGTGGGGCTTTTTTTATAAAAATAATATTTAAAAATTATTTAATTACAAAATTGGGGTGGAAAGCAAATTAATTAAAAAATAGGATATTTGTTACAATATTTTTCGGTGCCACTTGATATATTGGTAATACTGTCCTATTTTTCAACAAATGCAACAATCATTAAGATTTTTTTTAAAAAAATAATTTTTTATGCCACCACTGTATTAGAAAGCACCAATATATATTTCTAAAATATCCATGAAAATATGGATATACATAATAGGAGAAAAATGAAAAATTATTTTTTATTAGTGTCAGGCAGCACCGCTTTAATTTAATTAAAAATTGTCAAAAATAAAAAGCTACAAAAGAAAATTTTAATAGTAGAACGGAGGTTAAGCCTTGGAGAATAAAAAAACGGTTAACGTTGAGCCTAACCTCCCTTCTATTGTGTCTAGTAGGGGTGAGTATTCGATCGATTCGAGTCAAATCGAGTCAAAAAAATTTGAGTTAGTCAAATTGATAAATCCTAGTTTAGCAACTAAACTCAATTTGAATTGTTTTCAAATCAAATCGAATCGAGTCAAAGAATTTCAAGTCAAGTTGAGTCGAATTAACAAATCCTACTATTTATACTCAATGTTGCGTTTACATGGGCTGATTATTTAACTAGTAGATGAAGTAAAAGATTATTTAACTACATAAACAATATAATAGTTTTGCCTTTTAACTTAATGAGTAAAAATTTGTCAAAATGCTTTTAACTTAATGATTTTGATTTTTAACTTTAGAAAGGTAAACATTTATCAAAATGACGTAGTTTTGCATTTTCTTATTCGGATTTTCGGATAACTCGAATTGTGTAATTCATATTCGAGTTAAACAAAAAAACTTAATTTTTTATTTGAGCTGATCCAAATAACTTGATTAACTCAAATAACTCAAACTATTTAATTCAAATTTTGAATTTTTTTAGAGTTTTTTAAATCGAATTGGATTTTGCTCACCCCTAATGTCCAACTTTCTTTCTTTTTTTTTTTGATAATTTTTTAAAATTAAAGTGATATCACTTGACATGCTAGCGATATTAATAAAGAAATTCTTTTCGCATTTTTCTTCCACAATGTATATTCATATTTTCACGAGTTCTTTTAAAAATACATATCAATACCAAAAAGAATTATTATTTTTAAAAACTTTGATGATTGCTGCATGATTGATGTAAAGCAAGATGATGCTGCTGGTCTATAAAGCGACATCGAGTAGCATTATAACAAATGTTCTATTTTCGTAATTAATGAATATCTAAAAAAATCACAGTGGAAATAGCATAAGCGGCATAGTATAGGTTTTTTACCAAAATAGTCCAAAATAAAAAAAATAACCAGAATAATACATCAAAAAAATTATGTACCAAAATGGTACATGTAGGGTGGTGCCGCCTATGGCAGAGGCGTGACCACCTTACTCTCTATCCTTTCTACAATTTAAAAAAAAACACGGTTAAAAAAAAGCTGTTTAAAAAAAATAAGGAAAATGGGGTGCTAGAGGTGGAATCGAACAATGGGATGTCAGAGGTGGCACCAGTTGCGACGGGACAACTCCCTACAGCAAATTTGTCCCTTTGCTCATATTTGGGGACCTTAAATGGTCCCCAAATTCATTTTCATGGCACCATGCGAGAAAAGAAGAGAAAATGAGAAGAAGATAAGAAGAAGAAAGAGGAGGAGAAGGAGGACGATGCCAAAAAAAAAAAAAAAGAAAGAGAAAAGAAAATAGAGAAGAGAAATGAGAAAGAAATAGAAGAAAAAAAAGAAAGAAAAAAATAGAGAAGAGAAAGGAGGCAAATATCCCAAAAATACCAAAAAATCAAAATTAGGAAAGGACGGTTTCAAAATATTGATAGGAAGGGCAATTTCCCCAAAAATCGCGTCCACGTCGGTGCGTTTTTAGAAAGCGGCTAAAGCGCGTCCTGGCGGAGCGCTTTAGGCCATTTTCCCCAAAACGCGCTTACGTGGACGCGTTCAAAATCTTTCCGTCCACTTGCAAAGTGAAAATGAAATAAGTTTTGGCGGTAGTCTCGGGCAAAATAATTTTGAGGAGTTTGAGAACAAACCGGTGGCAAAACGCTTCACGTGGGCGCTTTTGCTACAGATGGTCTCCGCAAAATTATTTTGAGGAGACGTTTACGAACAAATAGTGGCCAAAAACGCTTCAAATAGGTGCACTATTACCGAGAGCACCAAAAGCGCCCCACGTGGGACGCTTTTTGCTACGATGCTATCCGCAAAATTAGGCTATAATCACCAAATTACATTCTCGGTTGGCGGTAAAGCAAATTCAAGCAAAAGGAAAAAAGTTGAAAATGAGTGAACGTATTAATCTTGTTATTTACTAGGATGGTGAAGTGCGTGACACCGAAGATGGTGTTGTTTTCTTATCGGAGAACACAGCGCGATTGAGTTTTAATAGGAACGTCGATTTGGTAGAACTTCGCAAAAGAATTAGGCGTAAAATATTTGGAACAACGCTAATGAAAGTTCAGTCTATTTAAGTATAGATTTTACGCTTCGGTTGATCCGGTGAGATATGATGCATTCGACATCAAAGGTCCTCGGAGCCTTGAGGCAATGGTGGAGTTTCATCTTGCCAGTGGTTCACCCTATATCGAGGTATATGTAGAATTTTCATCTCCAAGTGATCTCGTTGCGACCTCAACATCTAGTATCGTTGGAGGGAATACACGACCCCAAGTCGACACTGTAAGTGGGAGGCAAAACATAGAAGTGCCGGTACGGTGGTAGTATGGAAAACATAACCCCGCACAACACTTTCGGTTGGTGGATGGGACATGCATATTCGTCATTCGACGTCGGATGGCGTAAATACGTGATTGGGGGCGTCATCAACTTCTAGTGGATGGCAATTCACATACGATTGGAATCTTCTGAAAGATGTTTAAGGAGGGATGATGTATTATCGATGACATCCACCAAAGGGCCCTCGTTTGTTGCGAGTTATGGAGGATCGACGATGAATCCGATGTGGATCCACCTCGGGAGCCGGGCACGACGGTGCGAAGTTGGATTATTTTACAACCGGAGCCCGTTCCAATTGTACTGAAGATGTTGAGGACGGTTCGACGAAGAAGAAGAAGATCCGCTATTGGGGCATACTCACCTCCGTAAGCACATGCATAATGTCGATCTATCTCAAGATGATGCATTGGAGTTTCTGAACTACCACACGGACGCGTGGACCGTACAAATTCTTCGTTGGATTCGGACCAATTAGAAGTTGGTAACCGTTTTCCAACAAGAATACTTTTCTTGGTGCATTGAAACAATCTGACATCGAGAACGGGTTAACTACACTATCGATAGGTACGAGGCGAAGTGTGCGGTGCAAGGCGGCACATGTGCATCGAAAATCATGGCGTCGTTGAGGAAAAGGGCGGGGGCGTGGGAGGTGAAGAAGTACAAAGGTCGCGTACATGTCTTACCGATGCAGTACCACTATATGTTCAATGATTTGAATAACACTAATATTATGTAATGTTGCATTATTTAACGTGCCGTTGTGGGTGTAACACAAGATCATCCGAGGATGGATTCGGACATGTTGGTGATTTAATAATCCGACGGTAAAGGCCGATCCCAAAACTACAGTGTCGGCCTTAATTGGCAATATTCGTAGCCAAATGGGGTACACGCCCTTTTACAGAAAGGCTTGGATAGCCAAGTAGAAGGCGTTGGAAAAGTTGCACGGTCGGTGGGACGCTTCATATAATGAAGTGTGGCGGTGGTGTCAGTGTTGAGACGTATGTCCCGTGCGGACAATGAGACATTGAAATGCGAATCCGCATACTACAACGATCGTCGCTCCGTGGATGCGCGATCTTCAAGCGCTGCTCGGACATTTAAGCAATCTTTGAGATGCTTTTACATCTGCAAGCCATTGGTACAAATTGACGGTACCTTCATGTATAGTAGATATACGCATCGGCTATTGCTAATGTGGCACAAGACGGTTATGGGAGAATCCTTCCGATGCGTTCGCAATAACACCGAAGTCGGTGATGGTATCGGACTTCTTCCTATCTAGGTTAAGGAGGCATGTCGCCTCAACGACATATCGTTATATCGGATCGGGGCCTGGAATACTTGCGGCAATAGAGCGACGAGGAAGCATGTGGCATCGCACATACCATCGATATTGCACGAGGCATGTTTCATCCAACTACTATGGGCAACACCGATCTAAAAGACAGAAACTGCAAGTGACCGATATGGGTATGAAATATCTATTAATATAATTTCTTTTGAAATTTTCAATTTATTCGCAATTGAATAGTGGTATGTAATATTCGCTATCAACGTATATTGGCAGGGTACGAGATCAATAAAGACCGTTTTCACGAGATGTTGGCCAGTTTGCGCGCAGATAACGCCGAAGGCGCAGAGTACCTATGCAATATTCCTTTTGAACAGTGGACACAAGCATATGACGGTGGCCTACGATATGGTCATATCACCACAAACCTGGCCGAATGCATAAATTCTGTGCTAAAAGGAACCCGTCATCCATCGATTCTGATGATTTTGTGGGAGACATATTTTAGTTTAGTGACACTATTTCAAGAGAGCGTGAGTTATCGAGGCGGATGCAAGGAGGCCATGTATGGAGCCCGAAGGTCTTGCAAGAAATTAACCGTGGGAAGGCAGGGCGAACACCATGCACACGGTGTGTCACGGCCATGACGACCTATGGTTTCGTGTCACGAGTTTGACAGACCGAACCAAGGTATTGTTGGCGGGCATTATCGTGTACACTTGACAAATAGGACATGCGATGTGGGATATTTGATGCACCGTTACCCATGTGCTCATGTACTTGCGGCATGTCATAATCTTCGTCTTGACCCCATGAGCTATGTCGACGAAGTCTACAAATTAGAAAACATGTACAACGTGTGGAGACACGTATTCCCACCGATCCCAGATGAGCGTAAGTGGCCATCGGTATCGCTTGCACTAGTATAAGTTGCTTGGGATAGAGAATTGAGGCGAAACCAAAAGGTCGACCTTCCTCGACTAGAATACGCAACAATATGGATATCCGAGAACCACCAACCAAAGTCGATGTAGTGCGGGTGGTGTAGGAACCCGGCCATACATCTCGCTCGTGTCCAAATCGGACTAGTTGACCGTGTTCTTAGCTTGTTTGTCTCTTGTCGGCTTTGTAATTTCTATTTTTTGGAGGAAAACGGTGAACTTTTGTGCAATAACTCAAATTTATTAAATATAAGATAATTAAAATTAAATTACAAACACAAATAAAAAACAACTTTTATTAAATAAAAAATTAAATTACAAAAAAGAAATTAAACCATTTCTATCTTATCAAAGATATTAAAATTAAAATAAAAATTAAATTACAAAAGAAATAAAATTAAACTCAAATTTTATTATATAAAAATTTTAAATTAAAAGAAATTAAACCATTTCTATCTTATCAAAGATATTAAAATTAAAATAAAAATTAAATTACAAAAGAAATAAAATTAAACTCAAATTTTATTACATATAAAAAAATTAAATTACAAAAAAAATTAAACCATTTCTATCTTATCAAATATATTAAAATTAAAATAAAAAATTAAATTACAAAAGAAATAAAATTAAACTCAAATTTTATTACATATAAAAAATTAAATTACAAAAAAAATTAAACCATTTCTATCTTATCAAAGATATTAAAATTAAATTAAAAATTTAAATTACGAAATTAAAAAATTAAACTCAAATTTTATTAAATACATTAAAACTAAATTACAAAAAAGAAAATAACAAAACTAAATTAGGGTTTAGAGGCGATGGGGTGGGAACTAGTGCCACATAGGGCGTTCGGCGGTTACGTTAGATTCCTCCTTCTTTTAGCTTCCATGGGGTCGTGGAACCTCGAAGTGGGAATCGGGTTCCTCCGTGGTGGAGTGCAGTTCACAGGTGTTGCGATGATGACCCACCTTGATAAAATAATGACCGGAGGTATTTGCATAAACCACGGCGGGGTGATCAGCATCCGTCACGGTGAAGGAGCTCGGTAGAAAGAACTGCTCCCGGCGCCTCCTCAAATCCCACACCGATGTCGGCCTCACGATCGGTGGCTAACGGAGTTGTCGAAACGGACTCGAACCCGCCATGCATTCTAACCAGGGTGGGACTAGGAAAAGGAAACATATATGGGTTAGGAGGATACATATAAAGGCGTGGTACGACTGGCATAAATCGTGGATTTGTGATGTCGGTGTTATCACCGAACCGATGGGCCGGTGATTGTGTAGGCGTTGATGGGCCCGGTGATTGTAGTAGGCCGTTGTTTGGGCCCGCCTCATCACCCCTTCTCATTGAATGTAAAGGGCCCGACGTTCCTTCGCTCGAATTTGTCGTCTCCTCTCTTCATCCGACAACGATCTGACTTGCCATAGATTCTAAACCATGGCATGTACTCAAGACGCACGCTTCTCTCAGAACTATGATCGGTTCCGGTTAGGTAAAAGTCAAATCGGTTCTCCCACGCCTCGATATGTTCGACCAAAATGTTGGCCAATCCGTGTCTTTGCCAGAAGTCCACATTGTGCTCATCATCGAGCACCTCGGGAGGCACGGGAATCGATTCTTCAAGCATCCAAATTGCCGCAGAACCCGATCTCGATGGTGCATCTCCACGGTCGCGTAGGTGATTAGCGGGACCTTAACGTGCCAACTGTTTGGATTTTGGAGGAACTCCTCTGAATTCTCGCCTCAATTTTGGGATCCTCGACGGTGTCCATTGAAACTATATTAACATTACCAAAATATTAGTTATATACATAATTACTAAATTATAATAACGAAATTGACACTTACTTGTGATTCCGACCGTTGTTCCAATAGGAGCCGTATATCCTCAGCGATTTAGGTATTCCAACATGACTCGTCAGACGGTTCCACCTAATTAAATAAACTTTTAGCATGCAATTATACTATAAATCTCGACATAATTGTAAAATATAATATTAAATTTACCTCGTTATCGGTGGGAATGAATATGGTCGGGTCGAGTCGAGGACGTAAAAATGGAAATCGAAACCATGCCCATGATTGCAGTAGTGATAGGCAACCTCAATTTTACTTTACTCGGCAGCTCGCTTCGACATCTCTGGTACAACCTCGATAGCACGGCAGACCCCAACTCAATTCACCCACGCTCTCAAATCAACAAGTTTGAGGAGCCATCTCGGTGGACGAGGTTTCTAGAGAGGTCCCATCGATAGCCTCCAATTATCTCGAAGCATGTATGCCGCGCATACCATATTCTTTCTTCTTGGTCGAACCTTCATTCGGTACATGGGAATGCGTCTCGTAACCAAGCCATATCGATTCGACCTCCTTGCAATTTATCCGGAATGGCACCCAGAGCTCGTAGCATACGGCCATCCAATCGAGAGATGTTACGGACCCGATGACTACCGACCCGTCCACCGGTAATCCCAACTGTAACTACACATCTTCTAAGGTGATGGTACACTCTCCGCATGGCAGATGGAAAGTGTGCGTCTCGAGTCTCCACCTCTCTATCAACGCGCTGATCAAAGGCGGGTCTAACTTGAACCCCACCTTATCGTGGCCGCGTGCCAAAAACCCGCTTCCGCAGTAATTCTCGATCAATGGCGATGGGGACCGGGCATGTTGCGAATATAACATTGCAACACCGATCTGTTATTGCTTAAAAATTACAAAATTCAAAATTAATTAAAATTGCATAATTAAAAAAATTTAATAATATTGAAAAATTAACATTCAAACTTACCATTTTCATTTGCTCGACAGCAATGTGCTTGTTGTCTAGGCGACGTAATTCCCCGGCCATTGTACTCCGATAAAGAATTTTTAAATTTTCCAAAAAATAGATATATTAAAAAAATTATAAAGGGCTTTTTCGTAAATAGTAAATGACTATTTTGAAATTTGAGCGTAAATTTCAAGGACTTTGAGAGAAACTTGAGAGAAAATTGAGAGCAAATATAGAAAATTGAGAGAAAATGAGAAAGGATTGAAGTGTGAAAAAATGAAGGGTTGGGGGTATTTATATTTTTTTTACCGTTGGGGGACCGTTGGGGCCAGCGGTCAAAAAAAATTGATGACAGACGGCCTAAGCGCGTCCACAGGGGCGTTTTAGGCCACCTCAAGAAAGCGCCACCCTGGAGGCGTTTTTCTTTGAGGTAAAAACGCCCCAGAGAACGCTTAGTTCTTTCCCTAAAAACGCTACCGACGTGGACGCGATTTTTGGGAAATTGCCCTTCCGGTAAATATTTTTGAAACCCGTCCTTTTCGGTAATTTTGATTTTTTGGTATTTTGGGATATTTATCCGGAGAAAGGAGAAAGAAAGAGAAGAAAAAAAAGAAAGAAAAAAGAAAGAAAATAGAGAGAGAAATGAGAAAGAAATAGAAGAAAAAAAAGAAAGAAAAAAGAAAGAAAATAGAGAAGAAAAAGGAGAAAGAAATAGAAGAAAAAACAAAAGAAGGTATAATTTTTTTAAAATAATGTTTTTTTTTTTTGTTAGTTGAGTTATTAAATAAATTGTTAGTTATCATTAGGGTTTTTGTTATTTTATTATTATTATTTTGTTATTTTGTTATTATTAAACAAATTGCTATTTTGTTATTATTTTGTTAGTTTATATATCATCTCAAAATAATATTGTAATTATATAGAAATTAAATTAAGAAATTTTACTTCCATAATATAGGTCTTTTGGCATGCATCATTTAAGTTTTAATTTTTAGTAAAAAGTAATTATTGTTAGTTTAGTTAGTGTTATTGTTAGTAAAAAACTAATATTATTATTGTTAAAAACCCTAATTATTAATATTGTTAGTTAGTATTATTGTTAGTAAAAATACTAATTATTATTTTAATTAGTATTATTGTTGATAAAAACTATTATCATTATTATTATTATTATTATTATTATTATTGTTGTTGTTGTTGTTGTTGTTGTTGTTGTTGTTGTTGTTGTTAGTCATTATTATTGTTAGTAACTATTATTATTGTTAGTTAAAATCCTAATTATTATTTTAATCAAGATTAATATTGTTAGTGAAAATCCTAATTATTATTTTAGTTAGTATTATTATTAATATTGTTATTAAAACCCTAAATATTATTATTGTTAGTTATTAATATTGTTAGTAAAAACCTTAATTATTATTTTAGTTAGTATTATTATTAATATTGTTATTAAGAAACCCTAATTATTATTATTATTATTATTATTATTATTATTATTGTTATTAATATTGTTAGTAAAAACCCTAATTATTATAAGTATTATTATTGTTAGTAAAAATCCTAATTATTATTTCAGGTCACTATTATTATTATTATTGTTAGTAAAAACCCTAATTATTATTTTATTAAGAAACCCTAAATATTATTATTATTATTATTGTTAGTTATTAATATTGCTAGTAAAAAACCCTAATTATTATTTTAGTCGATTATTATTATTAATATTGTTATTAAGAAACCTTTATTCTTATTCTTATTCTTATTATTGTTAGTTATTAATATTATTAGTAAAAACCCTAATTATTATTTTTATTATGTGTCGTTTATGTTTGTATAAATAATAAAAATTTGTATTTATTATGTAATAGTTGATGTTATGTTTTTGTTATATTATTTTATTGGCATATTATTTTTAGTAATTTAATATAAATTTCTTGTTTTTTATGTAGGTAAAAATTAAATATTTAAGACGGCAATAGCTCTATTGATTAGTAAAGATCCTCACATATCTGATGCAGCTAATAATATGGTAATGTATTGTTATTTATTAATCGCGATTATATTAAAAAAATAGCAACATAATTTAGGGAAATAAATTATGTTATTATAATTATTTTTTATGATTTAACACTGTCAGGGCTCATACCGTGTATAAAGGGGCCGGGTGAATGGCTTAGGAAATCCCCCGGATGAACGAATGATGCCCTACTTAGAGCAAGCTGGATTTGGGTCAGCAGCATTAATCCGGACGTTTGATCTGCGGTATGATTTAATATCCGCACTAGTCGAGCGTTGGAGCCCGGAGACCCACACTTTTCATTTCCCCTGTGGAGAGTGCACAGTCACTCTAGAGGATGTTGTAGTGTAACTTGGGCTCCTAATCGACGGGAGTCCCGTAACGGGCGTCAGTGCGATAGCTGACCCATTTGCACTTTGTCAGAGCCTATTAGGAGTCTCGTACGGCAATGATAGGGAAAATATTTCGAGCTTGAAATTTACATGACTGAAAGCGAGGTATGAACACTTATCAGCTAATGCCACTGAATTCGAGTTGATATGCGCTGCTCGAGCATGCATTATGCACATCATAGGGGGTGTACTGATGCTCGATGCAAACAATAACAGGGTTCATATCATATACTTACCTCTATTAGGCTGATTTGAGTAATGCTCGATCTTATAGTTGGGGCTCTGCAGTTCTTGCAATGTTGTACCGTGAGCTTTGTCGGACGAAAAAGCCAGCTGCCGTAGACATAGGCGGATGCCTTTCATTATTGCAGTCGTGGGCTCTTTATCGGATGCCATTCTTGACATCAGTTAGTCACCAACCATACGTATATCTACTAGTTAACAGGTGATAAAATATAACTTGTTATTAATTAACAATTTCTTCATATTGATACTATTGTAACGATATTATATTGACTTGAAATTTATTTTTGTAGATTGAGTATTTATCCGGGTATCGAGAGGTCGTACACTATCCCGATATATCGACTTATGATTGAACAACATGCTAGGGAAGGGGTAAGCAATTCCAATATTCGTGACATGTTACTCTGTATATCTTACTCACACCGTGTTAAATTTTAACAATGTTATTAATCGTGCAGTTTATATGGATGACATATCGTAGACCAGAAATTGGAGCCATTGTGTAACACCCCTTACCCGAGACCGCTGCCGGAGTCGAGCACGAGGAATTACTAAACTTAACTTACTGATTCGGTGCATAAAAATTGAAGCGTCCATGTAACACCCCAAACCCGGTCTATGCATTAAGACTAGATTTGGTTTGTTACATGAATCGTGCTATCTTAAAATCTTCAATAAGTTGAAAACTACAATATTATTTTTGTTTACGGGTATAATAAAAATCGGAAGAGTATTTTAATTTGATGAATATTAGAAAAACATTAGTTGAAAAAAACATTATTAACATTGTATTATCAAAACCCTTAGGTAATTTATTTAAGAGTTAACAATAATAAAATATTTATAAAAGAATTTCATATATTTGAAAACCCAAATTTATTTTAATAAAAACATCATATAATCATAGCCCATATTTAAAAGTCCAAAATATAGTTTAAAACCAAACACACATAAAATCCATAAAATTATTAATAGAGGCCCTTATTACATTAACCCAAAATAGTAAAATACTTATTAAAAGTTCGAGTTTAATAAACCCATGTTTTGCAAGATGGCCTCCACGAAGTCATCCCCTACCAAGTCCACATCAATTTCCATTACGAGATGGAAAAATTTAAGGGGTGAGTTACTTAGAACTTCGATGTATAACTCACTTACTTGTCCACTGGGCCAGATTTTCAATTTATGGATTTGGGCCTTGAGCCCTTAAGCAGAATTAACACATAATTAATAACAGCATAATGAATACATAATTAATAACATGCATGTAAAAATGAATTTTCCCTCCCAAACCTAATTCCATCCGCTACACACCCCCGTACCAACCATCACACCTGTGGGGATCAAGTCAACCCACCCCGCCATCACACCAATCATAGGCATTAAGCCAATTTATATTTTGTGGCAAAGCCATAGAACTAGATTGTGACAAAGTCATCTGAACTAGAGCATTGAGCCAATTATTATTTTGTGGCGAGCCACCGAACTAGAGGCAAATAGCCATTTATAACTTTTGTGGCGAGTCACCGAACTAGAGGCAAAAGCCATAATTTTGTGGCGAGCCACCGAACTAGATTTTGGCAACAGCCTTCTTCTCTTCATCATTTCCCACCCATGCAATATGTATGCAATAGTAAACTATGGTCATACAATAATTTTATTAAAAGGCCCATTAACAAGAGTTAATATTTCCAAATCTTTATTAAGGCCCATAAATAACACTTTGGCCTAATTAACTATTTATCAACTAGGGCCCAAATTTACGATCTAGCAAGAGTTCGGCCCATTTATCGATCTAGCAAGTATTTTAGTCCGTTTAACAATTTAATAGAGTTTACGGCCCATTTATCGATCTAGCAGAGATTTCGCCCAATTCATAATCAAGCAGATTTGACCCGATTATCAATCTAGCAGAGTTTTCGGCCCATTTATCGATCTAGCAGAGGTTTCGGCCCAATTTACAATCTAGCAGGCTTTTAGGCCCATTTAGCGATCTAGCATATTTTACGGCCCATTTTTACGAAACATACAACTTACATATTAACAAGTAATTTCTCGAGGGTGTTTTCGTAATTTTCACGATTTTAGTCGTTTTCATGTATTTTCGTCAAAATATCAGTTGTTACGTTTTATACCGATCTAGTCGTTTTTACGATTTTACTTCAATACCGAAATTGATATCCAACCCGAGAAAAAGTGTGAAGTTACACACCTCGATACCGAGAGTACTAATCCTTCTCGCTCCTCGACACCTAAAACATATTTCGATCCGTTAGAACACTATTTTGTATAAATATACTTTATCGATAATAGATCCAAAACCTTACCCTCTTGATTTTGAATCACTTCGATTTTCGGTTTCTCCTCGTTTATTGGTTCGTTAGTCACCGAGAATCCACTAACGTACAAAGGCTCGGTAGTTCTTACTACTTCAAATAGTTGACTTCCTTCGGAAGATGGTCCGCAACCCGGTGGAAAATCCGGATGCAAAACCGCTCTTCGTTTAAATGGGGGATTTACGGATCCGCCCCTCTTAATATGACTAAACACCGCCCTTTTCTTCCCTATTTTGAAAGTCTTCAAGATCAAAAGAACATTAATCCAATCTAAAATAATATCTAATAATACTAAAGGTTTTAAGGATGTGATTTCCTTACCACAATAAATCGATTCCAACGTTTCTACGATTATCTCGAACACTTGAGTTCCAATCTTCCGTTATTGCACTATATCATAACGAATAAAACGTTAATAGAACGAACGTTTATTTCGATCCAAATGGTCCTTCATGACACCATCAATATTGACCATATCACTATTAACTAATCGAAAGCGAAAAAAGAATCCTTTACCTATTTTCCACGCGATCGAAAAGAAAGGATTGAGAATGGTGTTTGTGTTTGATGAAGATTTCGCTATGAAGAATCAAAGAAAAGAGAAAATGAATTGACTATAGGCACATTAGCATTCGCCATGAGAGTGTAAATGGAGAAAATTTCGATTGAAAAGAAATAAAAATAAGAGAAAAGATGGTGATGATGTTATTTTGGTTTTCAAAAAGAAAAGAAGAAAAGATGGTTTTAGGAGCTAGGTACATTCGGCAATGGTAAAAAGAAAAGAAAAAGAATGGCTTTTGGTATAGGTGATTTCGGCATTCAAAGAAAAGGCACAAAACAAATGCTAAAGCAATAAGCAAAAATGACCAAATGGTCAAAAGATTAGAGCTTTACCAAAGTTCAATTTCGGCCAAAGGAAAAAGTTGAGAAGAGGAATGCAAAATTTTGCACAAAGTTGCTAGGAATGACCAAAAAGAAACTTCAATTCTTAGCCAAACTATCACCAAAAATTCGGCTCCCCCTATAGTCCAAATTGCCGTCCCTATGCATGGTCAAATGGCCATGATATTGTTTCCATAACTTTTCCTTGATATGTGCCCCATATCTTCATATCCTTCCTTAATTTCTTGATTCCCTTCCTTAAGTTAACAATTTCCTTAATTCTTTGATATTCTAACCAAAAATAACATGGTCAACACTTACCATATATGCTCTTGGCCGACACTTGCTATACATGTGCAGAAAAATTAAAATAAAATTTACCTAGATGCTAAACAAGGATTGAACCTCTCCCCTCATGCTACCACTCATGCGCCAACACCACCATGCCATGTACTCAACTTATGTCACTTATTAACACTTAATTTAACTTAAGTATTAATGACACTTGCTTCTCTTCAATAAATTCTCAAATATTAAATTTATTCCTTACCCAAATTATGCTATACTCTTCTTTAGGACTTCAATAAACACGAAAATAAAAGTAAGAAATTTTCCTTTAAAATCTAAACACCAAATCATGCAATATATAAATACTCGATTTTTAGGGTGTTACAGTCCATCTGTGTCATGTTAAGTAAATCAATTATAACTTGAGTTACGAAACTCAAAATCTAGATCCGTAAATTTTTCCTGAAACTAGACTCATATATATTCTTACTATAATTTTTCCAGAATTTTTGGTGTGGCCAATTAGTACAGTTTATTAGTTAAAGTCTCCCCTGTTACACAGACCGACAGTTCTGACCCCTCTGTACTAAAAATCAATTATCTCATAATATACAACTCTTTTTCCTACACCGTTTTTTTTATAAAAATAGACTCAATAAGATTTAATTCTATATCTCATGGCCAACATAATTCCATTTCTACTAGTTTTGGTGATTTTTCAAAATCACGTCACTGCTGCTGTCCAAACTGTTCCCCTGCATATAATTACATAATTTCTTTAAAATAACTATCAACTAGGCATTTCATAGCATCCAAAACATGTTCTTAATTAACCATTTTAATGGCTAATTATTACCAAACATTTACAAGCCAATCTTAAGCCATATCACAAGGACATACACACAAAATGGCTAAGTCCCTATACATGCCATAACTTAAAACGTTCGAGTCACTAAATACCAATATAATCCTTTGATAGTGCGTAACGATCTCCGACGTCTTTGTGATTCCCGAGTTGGCTTGTAATATTATAAAAAAAAATTAAAGAATGGGAGTAAGCATAAAGCTTAGTAAGTTTACATGTAAATAAATAACAACATTCTTAATCAATTATCTTATTCTTTTCTTATCAAGATCACTTAAGCTTTTAACTCAATATACTTAAACTTGTATTCTTACCTGTACCTTTTAACATGAATTTGCCTTACCTTACGTTTTTAGCTTGAACTTGCCTTACCTTTACTTTGGTATACTCTTTGAATTTTCCCGTTGAACCACTTGGAATACTAAGGATACGCGGGTACCTTTCCTTATGAAACTTAACTATTGCCATGTCTTGACATGGTCTTACGTGGTATCCTTGCCTTATGAACTCACCAATGCCATGCCTTGGCATGGTCTTACATGGGACCTTTGCCTTATAGTAACATATCAATGCCATGTCTTGACATGGTCTTACATGATTTCCTTAAACCCTAATGTCATGACATTTGTATCCTACACATTCCTAAGGTTCAACCGGAACTTTCTGAGATAACTTTCTGAGATAACTTTTCCGTCAATTCATACTTGAGTCTTTAAATAATAAATTTACAGAATAAACATGTAAATACTGGAATTTAACAGTATTAAATGTAAAATAATAGAATATTGCATTTATTTACCGTAAACTTACCTTGAAACAAAATACGATCAACTATATCGATTTAATCCTCTATCTTTTTCTTTCCTTGATCTAACTCTGGATTTCGTTCTTCTTGATCTATAATAGCAAATTTAGCTTATTTAATACTCACATTCATCAAAACAGTCCTTAACTCTTAACTTTGGAAAAATTACAATTTTCCCTAAACTTTTACATATTTACACATTTGCCCCAAAGCTCGGAAATTAAACATTATCCCTTATTCTTATGTTTTATGACATGCTGATCATTTTCCCTTCTATGGAAACATCAAATTCTCACTCTAACTTGTACTTATGAACATTAGGTATTTTCTGGATTAAGCTAGTTTTACTCGTTTTCACTTAAAATCACTTAGCAAAAGTTGTTTAACATAATTTCAGACTTCATATTCTATCATAAAACATCAAAATAAATACATTTCACCTATGGGTATTTTTCCAAATATGAACCCTAGCATGAATTATTGATAGAATAAGCTAAATCGAACTCTAGGGGCTTCAAAATGTAAAGAACATTAAAAACGGGGCTTGGAGGCACTTTGTAACACCCCAAACTCGGCCCATTCGCTATGACCGAATTTGAAATGCCACTGCAGAAAACGTTTGAAAAACTTTTGACTTAGAGTTAAAAACATAAAAATTTAGTGCCTTTTGTAAAATATTGTGTATTTAAAAGACTATAAAAATTTAGTTGTTATAAATTCTTGATTTAAAACTTTAACATGTATCTTTTAGATAAGATTTGCTAAAATTAAAACATTTCCAAATAATAATAATCGTCAATCCACTTTTAATATAATAATAAACCTCAAATCCCTTAAAAGGCCCTTATTACAATAAACCTTACTTAAAAATACTGAAAATATAAAAATATGTAAATAATTAAAAAAAACATCTTCTGCATGGGCCACCTCGTATCCACTCCAACCCGGTCCAAGCTTTATGCATCACCTGCAATGTTGGTAAAAATTTGGGTGAGTCACACAGACTCAGTGCATAGTTATTTCACATGTCTCCACATATGGGCTTGGCCCACATCCACACAGTCCACATACATAATCATGCAACATGAAGCCCAACCCAACCTAATGTCCATCTGTCACACCTACCTTGGCAGACCCGCTGCCCAAGGCCGTGGCTAATCCACCGATCAACCAAGTGATCTACATATCTTACCTTGGCAGACCTGCTGCACAAGGCCGTGGCTGAGTCACCGATCACATAAGTGATCCCACATATCAATCAGTCCACGGTGATGCACACAGCTATCAACCGCCGAGATGTGGCACCTAGCCAACACCTCCCTTGATGAGGCACATAGCCAACATCAAGCGCCAATGTAGCACAAGGCTAACATTAGACCACGTACATAAAGTACACCCTTTCCTTCGATGGTCACATCCCAAGTCCCATGCATACATATATATCATGGCAACATATCACTTGAACAATTATGCATCACATGCCATCACATTTCATACATATATCAAATGTAAATCGACGTCATAAAATACTGACCTGGTTGAACGATTACCCATAATGGGTATCCTCCATTTTAGCCCTTACTTCGGCTACCATTCACATCATATCACATATACATGAATATAACACATACACACAACAAGAGAACGGTCGATAACTACGCACTTTGTTAAGCCTGATTACTCAATCCCGAACTACTTGTATCTAACACGATGAGCGGGGTTTTTCTCCTCCTTAATGCCGATTTGGTCTCCTACCAAATCCAAGGCTTTGCTTATTCTGACGATTAGCCCCTTATGGATCTAAATCCAAGACCAATCTACCACACTAGATTTCCTTGCGCAAAATCGATTGTTTCCAAAATCCAAAGAGCTTATCTTCCAAAACTCATTTAAGAAAACCAATATGAACTCTTGATGATATTCACCAAGACAATAAAGAAATAAAGAAGATTCTTATGGTGGATACAAGACAATCAAATGAATTCGGCTAGAGTGGAGAAAGAGAAAGGAAAAGAGGAAATGAAAATAGGAGAAGGAGGATTCAGCTTGAGCAAATAATGGAAGAAAAATCAAGAAGAGAATTGGGGAAGAAAGGTTCGGCCAAAAAGAAAGTAAAAGAAGAATTGTAAGTTTTTAACAAATATGAGAAGAAAAGAAAAAGAAAGATGAGAACAAAAGAGGTTCTTTTTGGCTACAAAGAATTAAAAGATAAAAGGGAGGTTCCAAATGAGTTTCGGCCAAATGCCTAAGAAGAGAAACAACAAACACCTAAGGGCATTCAGTTTTTGTTCATTTTGGTGCACTTGAGAAGAATTGGTAAGGTTCAAAAGGGTTTTCGATTTTGACACAAAGCAAAGATTGAAGCCTTCCAAGCTAACCGAAAATGACTACCTAATCAAAAGAATTTCAGCACTTTTTCCCCTTACACAAAGCAAAATTCGGCAACCAAACCAAAATTCTTCTAGCCATCAATTCAAATAAATTTTGAATTAAACACACTCCTAAATTTCTCCTTATCTATTTCTAATCACATCAAAATTAAGTCAACTCCCCCTAGCCCCTTAAACCGTCCAAATACATGGACTAATGGCTATAGAAGAGTTTCCAAAACAACTATCCCTCTTTCAAGCCCCTTGTCCCTCCATCCTTCCATAAATCTTAAGATTCTTATCCCAAAATACAAGCTTTCCTAATCTAATATTCAACTTGCCTTAAAAATTGAAAGTCCAACCTACCATAAGATTAGCTTGGCCGATACTTAATGCAAAGGTGCATAAAAAAATGCAACCCATGCTACTCGAACCTCTTCCCTCAAGCAACCCTTCATGCATCATAACTACCTTGCCACTAACTCCTCATGTGCTAGAATTTAACACTTAAATTAACTTAAGTGTCAAGATCACCTAGTCTACTTCATTAAATTCACCATACTAAAAATTATTCTAAACCAATTAATTCCAAGCCTTCTCAAGACTATATTTGGCATACAATAAAATCATATCCGAGCTAACACAATAAACAAGATGATACTCAAATTTTTTTCTAAAGCCCAAGGCCCAATCGGCCCAATCCTACTAGGCCCAATTTCAGGATATTACAATTCTACCCTCCTTAAAAATAATTTCGTCCTCAAAATTACTTACTAATTAACAGTCGTACATCCTATCTCACCACACTACGCTCTTGCTGCGCACTCTGATCTTAATAAAACCAATATACTTTCTAGGTACATTCTCTAAGTTCACAATCAAGGTTCCATACACTTCACTAGCAACATAAGAACAAGCTGATTCTACAACGAACAGGCAATAGGTATTCCAGAAACAAGAAACTTACCCATTGTCACATCTGGCACATCACTCTCCTCGCGACAGTCGACTGCATAAACCAACCTTGGCTACCTTGTATCTGAACCTTCAGCACCTCCGCTTGGTGTTCCATGACCTCGGCTGGAATCGTTTTCTCCATGGTTCGGACCACGACCCCTCGTCGTTTGCTGACCATTCCTACCCTGCTGCTCATAACCCTGGCCTACTGTCCGAGCCCTACTCAGATCCTGTGGACAATCTTTAATCAAATGAGACTTAGACTTACACCTAAAACATTCTCGTTCTTGATTCCAGCACTCGCCAATATGATAGCTTCCACACCGAGCACACGGACGGTCCGGATTTCCAGTAGCTGATTTAATAACACGAGCAGAATTCTCAACCCTCGGTCTTTTCTAAAACTCTCTAGATGACTCTAACGGTCCATAACTCCTCTTATCCCGGTTCCTATCCTTATCTCTGTTCTGTCTCATAGAGTCCTTAATCCCTTCAGCTACCTTAGCCTTCTCTACTAATACGGTGAACTCTCACTCTTGTTGCGGAGCTATTAACAACCTCAAGTCATCCCTTAGTCCGTCCTCGAACCGGACATATCGCTCATGCTCCGTAGCCACTACTCCTTGAGCATACCGGCTCAACCTTAGGAATTCAGCCTCGTACTCCGCTACGGACTTGTTCCCTTGAACCAGCCCTAAAAACGCCTTCCTTTGCGCATCAATATAACGAGTACCAATATACTTTTTTTGGTACGCCGCCTTAACATAATCCCAAGTAAGATCCTCAGCTGTGGCACCATCCCGAACTGTGAGCCACCATTGATACGCTTCATCGCGTAGCAGCGCCACCATTCCTTTCACTTTCTCCTCAGTGGTCAGATCCAGCTCATCCATAATCCGTTCGGTCGCCTCCAACCAATACTCAGCAGTACTGGGTGCCACACCAGATACGCCACGAAACACCTCAGCTCCATTGGCTCGGAGCCGCTCGGGTACAGACTTCCTAGCTCTCATATTTCCACCTGCTCCAGCCACCATCTCAAGAACTCGCAGCACCGCCTGCGATACCGCATCATCCCCCATCTGATCTTGCTACTCAACACCAAAAGGTGGTGGTGGTGGCGGTGGTACCTCATTCTCAGACCCTTGTCCCGATCTAACGGGTTCCGATACAACCATTCTTCCTCTACCGCGTCCACGACGACCTCGTCCTCTAGAACTCATATCTAATGTCGCGATTTAATCTGATTAAAAAGTTTTATGCATTAGAAATTTTGTTTCACTGTTTATCCACGAGCAAATTTTATGATAAGAAGTTTCCAGAAGTAGTTCTTTCGATTAATCAAAGTTTCAGTTCAAGTTCACTATTCTAATTCAGAGAATCACATTCACATTCACATTCATCCACAACATTCAACACATCATTATGGGCATTTCTGACCATTCCCGACCCAGGGGTAATTTTGTTATTTTTCTTACAGGGGTATTTTCGTAATTAATCGGGGTCAACTTGAAAATAATCTTTACAAATCAAGGCATTTTGAAATCTCAAAGTCTCGAGGGTATTTTGGAAAATATTCTTCGAATCAAGGGTATTGCAGAAATTTTGGAAATCGGGGTTATTCCAGTAATTTTGGAAGTCGAGGGCATTTTCGTAAATTCTCTAAATCGGTATCTTGATCTTTGTAAAATGCGAAGTTTCGGTATTTTGTAAAGTAGAAACATTTTAGCAAAAGTCGAGGTATTTTTGAAAATCTTAAAACTAAGGGTATTTTAGTGATTTACAACAGGGGGCATTTTAGTAATTTTCTCAAATCAAAGTACCTTGAATTTTCGCAAAATATATTTTTTGGGCACTTTTGTAAAATAGAGAAATTTTATTAAAATCGAGGGTAATATGGAAATTTTAGAAACCAAAGGCATTTTCGTAATTTTATAGCTCGGGGGTATTTTAGTAATTTTGTAAATCGGGGGTATTTTACAGCTCTGATACCAAAATGTAACACCCCAAACTCGGCCCATTCGCTATGACCGAAATTGAAATGCCACTTCGAAAAACGTTTGAAAAACTTTTGACTTAGAGTTAAAAACATAAAATTTATTGTCCTTTGTAAAACATTATTTGTTTAAAATTCTAAGTAAAACTTTATTATTACAAATCGTCCAATTTAAAAGCGTAATGCATATTTTAAGGTATAAATTACCAAGAATAAAAATATTTTCAAATAATACTTTAATCGTCAATCCACTTTAAACATAATAATAAACCTCAAATCCATAAAAGGCCCTTATTACAATAAACCTTACTTAATAATCTTGAAAATATAAAATATGTAAATAATTAAAACATCTTACGCATGGGCCACCTCGTATCCACTCCAACACGGTCCAAGCTTACGCATCACTGCAATGTTGGTAAAATTTGGGTGAGTCACAGGACTCGGTGCATAGTTATTTCACATGCCTCCACACATGGGCTTGCCCACATCCACACATCATTACATATCGGATGATAAGGCAATATATCCACATAATTCCACATATTGGGCTTGGCCCTTATCCACATTGATCCACATAATCGGTCATGCAAAATGCATAAATATGCAACATGAAGCCCAACCCAACCTAATGTCCATCCAGTAACACCTACCTTGGCGGACCCACGCCCAGGTAATATTAATCCACCGATCGCCCAAGTGATCCACATAACTTACCTTGGCGGACTTCTTTGCTGAAGGTCGTGCTGAGCCATGATCACATAAGTGATCCCACATATGCACACGACTATCAAGCTGCCGAGATGTGGCACCTAGCTAACACCTCCTTGATGAGGCACATAGCCAACATCAAGCGCCAATGTAGCACAAGGCTAACATTAGACCACGTACATAAAGTACACCATTTCCTTCGATTGTCACATCCCAAGCCCCATGCATACATGTATATCATGATGATTAACATTTAGAGTATGCTCATCACAAATATCACACATATACCATAGGCAAAATAATGTCATAGAAAGCACGACACGATTATTCGATTACCCACTACGGGTATCCACCATCTTAGCCATTATTTTATTAACATACACATCATAACATACGTATATAACAACATACAAATAACGGAGAATAGTGCGATAACTACTTTTGTAAGCCTGATTTACTCAATCCCGAACTACTTGTATCTAACACGATGAATGGGGTTTTCCTCCTCCTTAATGCCGATTTGGTCTCCTACCAAATCCAAGAAGCTTCTTATTCTGACGATTAGCCCTTACGGATCTAAATCCAAGACCCAGATCTACCACACTAGATTTCCTTTCTCTACATTCGGTCAATACTTAGATCATTACCATAGACCATTGACCAACAACAAGCCTTATTCACCATAGCCTTGACTTTACATCCATTTAAAGAATAAAGAACCAACATAAACCTTACCACTTGACTTACCAAAATCGATTGTTTCCAAAATCCGAAGAGCCTAAAAGAAATAAGTTCTTATGGTTAGAATCTTACTATCACATACCCAAAATTTGGCTTTTGCCCTCATAAGGATCAATAGAAAAAATAGAAAAGAGATTCGGCCAAGACACTTACCTATCTTTCAAAACCGATTTAAGAAAATCAATATGAACTCTTGATGATATTCGCCAAGACAATCAAAAAGAAATAAAGAAGATTGGCTATGGTGGATACAATACAATCAAATGAATTGGCTAGAATGGAGAAAGAGAAAGGAAAGAGGAAATGAAAATAGGAGAAGGAGGATTAGACTTGAGCAAATAATGGAAGAAAAATCAAGAAGAGAATTGGGGAAGAAAGGTTCTGCCAAAAGAAAGTAAAAGAAGAATTGTAAGTTTTAACAAATATGAGAAGAAAAGAAAAAAAAGATGAGAACAAAAGAGGTTCTTTTTGGCTACAAAGAATTAAAAGATAAAAGGGAGGTTCCAAATGAGTTTCGGCCAAATGCTTAAGAAGAGAAACAACAAACACCTAAGGGCATTCGGTTTTTGTTCATTTTGGTGCACTTGAGAAGAATTGGTAAGGTTCAAAAGGGTTTTCGGTTTTGACACAAAGCAAAGATTGAAGGCCTTCAAGCTAACAAAAATGACTACCTAATCAAAAGAATTTCAGACTTTTTCCCCTTACACAAAGCAAAATTTGGCAACCACACCAAAATTCTTCTAGCCATCAATTCAAATAAATTTTGAATTAAACACACTCTAAATTTCTCCTTATCTCTTCCTAATCTCATTAAAATTAAGTCAACTCCCCTAGCCCATTAAACCGGTCCAAATACATGGACTAATGGCTATAGAAGAGTTTCAAAACAACTCTCCCTCTTTCAAGCCCCTTGTCCCTCCATCCTTCCATAAATCTTAAGATTCTTATCCCAAAATACAAGCTTTCCTAATCTAATATTCAACTTACCTTAAAAATTGAAAGTCTAACCTACCATAAGATTAGCTTGGCCGACACTTAATGCAAAGGTGCATAAAAAAATGCAACCCATGCTACTCGAACCTCTTCCCTCAAGCAACCCTTCATGCATCATAACCACCTTGCCACTAACTCCTCATGTGCTAGAATTTAACACTTAAATTAACTTAAGTGTCAAGATCACCTAGTCCACTTCATTAAATTCACCATACTAAAAATTATTCTAAACCAATTAATTCCAAGCCTTCTCAAGACTATATTTGGCATACAATAAAATCATATCCGAGCTAACACAATAAACAAGATGATACTCAATTTTTTTTCTAAAGCCCATGGCCCAATCGGCCCAATCCTACTAGGCCTAATTTCAGGATATTACAATTCTACCCTCCTTAAAAATAATTTCGTCCTCGAAATTACTTACTAACTAACAGTCGTACATCCTATCTCATTACACTACGCTCTTGCTGCGCACTCTGATCTTAATAAAACCAATGTACTTTCTAGGTACATTCTCTAAGTTCACAATCAAGGTTCCATACACTTCACTAGCAACATAAGAACAAGATGATTCTACAACGAACAGGCAATAGGTATTCCAAAAACAAGAAACTTACCCGTTGTCACATCTGGCACATCACTCTCCTCGCGAGGGCTGACTGCATAAAGCAACCTTGGCTGCCTTGCATCTGAACCTTCAGCACCTCCGCTTGGTGTTCCATGACCTCAATCGGAACCATTTCCTCCATGGTTCGGACCACGACCCTAAATAAACTTTCGACCATTCCTACCCTTTGCTCATAACCACGGCCTCTTGCCGGAGGCCTACTCGAGATCTGAGGGCGGTCTTTAATCAAATGAGAGTTGGACTTACACCTAAAATATTCCCGTTCTCGATTCCAACACTCGCCAATATGATACCTTCTACACCGAGTACACGGACGGTGCGGATTTTCGATGGTGACTTAATAACACGAGCGAAATTCTCAACCCTCGGTCTTTTCGAAACTCTCCGATGACTCGACGGTCCATAACTCCTCTTATCCGGTTCCTATCCTTATCTACATTGCATCTCACGAGTCCTTAATCTCTTCACTACCTTAGCCTTCTCTACTAATACAAATAACTCTCGCTCTTGTTGCGAAGCTATTAACAACCTCAAGTCATCCCTTAGTCCGTCCTCGAACCGGACACATCGCTCATGCTCCGTAGCCACTACTCCTCGAGCATACTGGCTCAACCTTAGGAATTCAGCCTCGTACTCCGCTACGGACTTGTTCCCTTGAACCAGCCCCAGAAACGCCTTCCTTTGCGCATCAATATAACGAGTACCAATATACTTCTTTTGGTACGCCGCCTTAACATAATCCCAAGTAAGATCCTCAGCTGTGGCACCATCCCGAACTGTGTTCCTTTTACTTTCTCCTCAGCGGTCAGATCCAGCTCATCCATAATCCGTTCGGTCGCCTCCAACCAATACTCAGTAGTACTGGGTGCCACACGAGATCGCCACGGAACACCTCGGCTCTATTGGCTCGGGCCGCTCGGCATGCACTTCCTAGCTCTCATATTTCCACTGCTCCAGCCACCATCTCAAGAACTTCGCAAGACCACTGCGATACCGCATCATCCCGTCGATCTTGCTACTCAACACCAAAAGTGGTGGGGTGGTGGCGATGGTACCTCATTCTCGGACCCTTGTCCCGATCTAACGGGTTCCGTCTGACCATTCTTCCTCTCTCGCGTCCCACGGCGACCTCGTCCTCTAGAACTCATATCTAACGTCGTGATTTAATCGATTAAAAGTTTTATGCATTAGAAATTTTGTTTCACTGTTTATCCACGAGCAAATTTTATGATAAGAAGTTTCGAAGTAATTCTTCGATTAATCAAAGTTTCAGTTCAAGTTCACTATTCTAATTGAGAGAATCACATTCACATTCACATTCATCCACAACATTCAACACATCATTATGGACATTTTTGACCATTCCCGACCCAGGGTAATTTCGTCATTTTCCTTACAGGGGTATTTTTATAATTAATCGGGGTCAACTTGAAAATAATCTTTACAAATCAAGGCATTTTGAAATCTCAAAGTCTCGAGGGTATTTTGGAAAATATTCCTTGAATCAAGGGTATTGCAGAAATTTTGGAAATCGGGGTTATTCCGGTAATTTTGGAAGTTAGGGGCATTTCAGTAA
This sequence comes from Gossypium rotundifolium, assembly GCA_025506655.1. Classification (NCBI taxonomy): domain Eukaryota; kingdom Viridiplantae; phylum Streptophyta; class Magnoliopsida; order Malvales; family Malvaceae; genus Gossypium; species Gossypium rotundifolium. The sequence continues at coordinate 168,767,409 of CP106733.1, forward strand.
ATTCTCCAAATCGAGGTATCTTGATATTTGTAAAATGAAGTTTCGGTATTTTTGTAAAGTAGAATCATTTTAGCAAAAGTCGAGGTATTTTGAAAATCTTAAAACTAAGGGTATTTTAGTGATTTACAACACGTGGTATTTTAGTAATTTTCTCAAATCAAAGTACCTTGAATTTTCGTAAAATATAGTTTTGGACACTTTTGTAAAATAGAAATTTTATTAAAATCGAGGGTAATATGGAAATTTTAGAAACCAAGGGCATTTTCGTAATTTTATAGCTCGGGGGTATTTTAGTAATTTTGTAAATCGGGTGTATTTCGAAAAATTTTCAAGTCTAAAAGGATTTTATAAATCATAGGGGTAATTTGGTAAATTTAAAAACTAAGATATTTATGAAACAGTATGGCTAGTCCCTTTCGGGTTTTAGTTATCGGGTTTAGCCCGTGAATAGGTCCTCTTGGTTAGGGTGAACCGTAGCTACACACCAGGTAGGATTCGAGTAAAGAGGAGGTGAGTCGCTAGGACTGCTTAAATACCAAGCTCTTACTGAATCCACTCCTAGACATGAGTACAATGGTTGCCACACCCTAACTAGGCGACTTAGTCACAGGTTTGTTTAGTTGTTCTTAAGTCTTATGCATGTGTTTGAGTGTACTAGCCCTAGGGTTCAATAGCCCTAATCTTCTAATCTGAGAGCCCAATTATGCCCATAACATTCACATATACAAATCACTTCAATAGTCGAGGTACTTACAGGCGGACTTGGTCGGAGATCTGGTGCCATGCGAATAAACTGAAAAATTTATGAAAGCCCAAATCTTTGAAAAGCCCATCTTAAAAAAATGTTTTGGGCCCAAAACCCTCAAAGCCGAGTTTTGAACCTCTCGATACAAATTGTAACACCCCAAACCCGACCCATTCGCTACGATAGAGTTTGAAATGCCATCAGGAAAACGTTTGAAAAACTTTTGACTTAGAGTTAAAAACATAAAAATTTAGTGTCTTTTGTAAAATATTGTGTATTTAAAAGACTATAAAAATTTAGTTGTTATAAATTCTTGATTTAAAACTTTAACATGTATCTTTTAGATAAGAGTTGCTAAAATTAAAACATTTCCAAATAATAATAATCGTCAATCCACTTTAAATATAATAATAAACCTCAAATCCTTAAAAGGCCCTTATTACAATAAACCTTACTTAAAAATCTGAAAATATAAAAATATGTAAATAATTAAAAAACATCTTCTCATATGGGCCACCTCGTATCGACTCAACCCGGTCCAAGCTTTATGCATCACCGCAATGTTGGTAAAATTTGGGTGAGTCACATGCAGGACTCGATGCATAGTTATTTCACATGTCTCCACATATGGGCTTGGCCCACATCCACACAGTCCACATACATAATCATGCAACATGAAGCCCAACCCAACCTAATGTCTATCCGTCACACCTACCTTGGCAGACCCGCTGCCCAAGGCCGTGGCTAATCCACCGATCAACCAAGGGATCCACATATCTTACCTTGGCAGACCTGCTGCACAAGGCCGTGGCTGAGCCACCGATCACATAAGTGATCCCACATATCAATCGATCCCACGGTGATGCACACAGCTATCAACCGCCGAGATGTGGCACCTAGCCAACACCTCCCTTGATGAGGCACATAGCCAACATCAAGCGCCAATGTAGCACAAGGCTAACATTAGACCACGTACATAAAGTACACCCTTTCCTTCGATAGTCACATCCCAAGTCCCATGCATACATATATATCATGGCAACATATCACTTGAACAATTATGCATCACATGCCATCACATTTCATACATATATCAAATGTAAATCGGCGTCATAAAATCTCGACTGGTTGAACGATTACCCATAATGGGTATCCTCCATTTTAGCCCTTACTTGGCTACCATTCACATCATATCACATATACATAAATATAACACATACACACAACAAGAGAAAAAGGTCACGATAACTACGCTTTTATTAAGCACTGATTCTCAATCCGAACTACTTGTATCTAACACGATGAGCGGGTTTTTCCTCCTCCCTTAATGCCTATTTGGTCTCCTACCAAATCTCAAGGCTTTGCTTATTCTGACGATTAGCCCCTTACGGATCTAAATCCAAGACCCGATCTACCACACTAGATTTCCTTGCCCAAAATCGATTGTTTCCAAAATCCGAAGAGCCTATCTTCGAAAACCGATTTAAGAAAACCAATATGAACTCTTGATGATATTCGACCAAGACAATAAAGAAATAAAGAAGATTCGGCTATGGTGGATACAAGACAATCAAATGAATTCAGCTAGAGTGGAGAAAGAGAAAGGAAAAGAGGAAATGAAAATAGGAGAAGGAGGATTCGGCTTGGGCAAATAATGGAAGAAAAATCAAGAAGAGAATTGGGGAAGAAAGGTTCGGCCAAAAAGAAAGTAAAAGAAGAATTGTAAGTTTTAACAAATATGAGAAGAAAAGAAAAGAAAGATGAGAACAAAGAGGTTCTTTTTTGCTACAAAGAATTAAAAGATAAAAGGGAGGTTCCAAATGAGTTTCGGCCAAATGCCTAAGAAGAGAAACAACAAACACCTAAGGGTATTCAGTTTTTGTTCATTTTGGTGCACTTGAGAAGAATTGGTAAGGTTCAAAAGGGTTTTCGGTTTTGACACAAAACAAAGATTGAAGCCTTCCAAGCTAACCGAAAATGACTACCTAATCAAAAGAATTTCAGCACTTTTTCCCCTTACACAAAGCAAAATTCGACAACCACACCAAATTTCTTCTAGCCATCAATTCAAATAAATTTTGAATTAAACACACTCCTAAATTTCTCCTTATCTCTTTCTAATCACATCAAAATTAAGTCAACTCCCCCCTAGCCCCTTAAACCATCCAAATACATGGACTAATGGCTATAGAAGAGTTTCCAAGACAACTCTCCCTCTTTCAAGCCCCTTGTCCCTCCATCCTTCCATAAATCTTAAGATTCTTATCCCAAAATACAAGCTTTCCTAATCTAATATTCAACTTGCCTTAAAAATTGAAAGTCCAACCTACCATAAGATTAGCTTGGCCGACACTTAATGCAAAGGTGCATAAAAAAATGCAACCCATTCTACTCGAACCTCTTCCCTCAAGCAACCCTTCATGCATCATAACCACCTTGCCACTAACTCCTCATGTGCTAGAATTTAACACTTAAATTAACTTAAGTGTCAAGATCACCTAGTCCACTTCATTAAATTCACCATACTAAAAATTATTCTAAACCAATTAATTCCAAGCCTTCTCAAGACTATATTTAGCATACAATAAAATCATATCCGAGCTAACACAATAAACAAGATGATACTCAAATTTTTTTCTAAAGCCCAAGGCCCAATCCTACTAGGCCCAATTTCAGGATATTACACACTTACTATGGAGCTTGGAAGCTTGAAACAAACCCTAGCTATGGTAACCACTTGAAAATTCGGCCTAATGAAGAAGATGAGCATATTTTACCATCTTTTTCCCTTTTAATTCCTTTTTATTACCAAATGACTAAATTACCCTTCATTAAAAACTTTGGTTCTTTCCACCTATATATGTTCATTTTGTCCATTAAAATATAATGGTCTAATTACCATTTAAGGACTCCTACTTCAAACCCCATTTCAATCAAGTACTCTATAAATTAGAACCCTATTTAGCAACTTTTGCAAACAAGTCCTAATAGGCAATTTAAGCATGAAATTAATAAAATTTCTTATCAATACTCTAACACATGTATTTAATCACTCGATAAATCATAATAATTAATCATAATAAACTTTTATAGCTTGGATTCATGGTTTTGCAACCACTATTCCGTTTAGGCCCTATTTGGGATGTTACATTTCTCCCTTTAGGGATTTTCGTCCCAAAATCTTACAATTAAGAGGTTTGGGCACTTGTTTTGATAATCTCTTTGGGCTCCCATGTAGCCTCTTCTATCCCATGCCTATTCCATAATACTTTCACAAGTGCAATACTTTTGTTCCTTAATTGCTTAACCTCTCGAGCTAGAATTTTTACCGGTTTCTCACCGTAAGTCATATATGGCTGAATCTCAACCTCTGTTTGTGAAATCACATGCGATGGATCTGAACGATAACGATGTAGCATAGAAACATGAAACACATTATGAATCTTCTCTAACTCAGTCGGCAAAGCTAATCGATATGCCAATGGCCCAACTCTCTCGATCACCTCAAACGGTCCAATAAAAATGGTGTAACACCCCTACCCGTATTCGTTGTCGGAATAGAATGCGAGGCATTACTAGGAGTTTACTGATTTTTTTTACTCAATATAACCCATTTATAAATATCTAGCATTTCCGCAAGTTCTAAACCGAGACCATTCCAATTCAACATATTTTCAAAATAAATTCATCCATATTTATAAGATAACATCATCACATACAAAATTAAAATTTGTTAGCCATACTAATGGTGACCTTACATTCATATCATATTAACATTTACTTTATTAGCTTATACATGCCATTTATTTCCAAAATAAAGTTTCTTTAAATACCAAAATCTTGGTGTTGATGTGATGTGTCTCGATCGAATCCGACCTCCGAGCTCTTAAAACTACAAAACAGGAAAAAGGAAATAGGTAAGCACTTTGTGCTTAGTAAGCTCATGTAACAAGAATTATACTTAGCCAATATTTTCAATACAAGCAATAAACATTCATATACCCATTCAATGCATTATTACCCTAACATTCACAAACTCAACATTCAAGTCAGTCCAATAATTTCCATATATCAATAATATAAATACTATGATTGATGAGCTCATCAATATCATGATTTCCATTTCCTTGTTATTTTTTCATATTTATCCCATTGAATTACCCACAATTTTGATGGATTTTCAGAGGTACACTTTAGTGTACAAATCCGAGTCCGTCAATTCATATTCATGTGCGCACATTTTCATTTCAGAGAGCACACTCCCGCGAACCTCATCCTTACAGCGGGATTACCACTCCAAGCTAAATCCCCTATAATATAAACTCATAGAGTATTGTCGGGATTACGGTCCAGGCTAAATCCCAACGACAATTACTCTAATGAGCTTGATCTGAATTACCAGTCCGAGCTAAATTCGCACCCTAATTGAATCACCGTCCGGCTAAATCCATTTTCCACATATTCTTCTAGGGCTATATCGAGATAGGATCACACGTCCGAGCTAGATCCTTTTTACCGTCAATTCCTTTTCGAGATCCATCGAATTTTCCATTCATTCAACCGATATTTCTTCCCCTTTTTATCAAATATATCAATGTTTCATCAATCTTCATACAATGAACATTCAAATTATATTCACATCAATAACATACATTTCAAGCATTTAAGAAGATAATTCAAGTTACATGAACTTACCTCGATACTAGTTCATATACAAAATCTACTAATCCGGGACTTTTTCCTTTCCTCTATCTAACTTCACATTTGTGTTTTCCGGATCTAAATAAATAAATTCAATCATCAATTCAACATATTTCATGTTCACATGTAGCATTCACTATAATTCTATTATTGTTTGTAATTCATTCAAAGTTGTCTACTTGAGTCACAGTCACTAAATTATTTATTTCTCGAGCTACAGAACTCCAAATGAAGAACCGTTAATTTTCTCTGAAACTAGACTCACATGTATTCATATCATAAAATTTTCAGAATTTTTGGTTTAGCCAATAAGTATATTTTATTATTTAAAGTCACCCCTGTTATGCTGTTTGACAGTTCTGATCCTTCTTCACTAAAAATTAATTATCTCTTCATACAGGATTCGGATGATGTTCTAGTCTATTTCTATTAAAATAGACTCATTCATGATTCTAAACATATAGATTTAAGCCCTTAATTATTTTTATCCAATTTTTATGATTTTATAAATTAAAAACAGAGGAACCCGAATTCATTCTGAACTAGTCTTATAAAATTCATTATATCTCATGATTTACATATCTATTGCTTACATCATTTCTTCTATGAGAAACTAGACTCAATAATCTTTAATTTTATATCTCACTCAACTTCTAATTCCACTTGTACGATTTTTGGTGAATTTTCAAACTTACTCTACTGCTGCTGTCCCAAAACTATTTTCTTATAACTCATTTTACAATTTAATCCTAATTAAGTTTACTTATTTTCTTAACTTAATTCATACTTTGTTTCTACTTAAATTCCTTCCATCTTCAACTTGACTATCTAATATTCATATTAAAACCCTAATTTATAATTTCTTCCAAATTAATCGCTATAGTAGGAAACTTATAGTTTACTTTACAATTTAATCCTTTTCTAATTCTAACTTAGATTTCATTTAATTTAATCCATAACTCATCTTTTCTTCAACCTCAACTATACTTAAAAACCTAAAACTCTCAAAATATCAACTTAGTTTCATCAAAATCTTGCTTTAAAGCTTCTAAAACAACAAAAATTAAGAGAATAGGACTTGATTGACTTACCTTTTAAAGCTTAAAACCTTGAATCTTTAGTTTTTTCCTTTTCCTTCTTTTCTTCTTTCTTTCCTGCTTGTGTCGAATGCTCTGTTTCTTTTTCTGCTTTGTTTTGTTTCTTTTCTTATTTCTTTTATTCTATTTACTTTATTATATAATATAATATTATATTAATAAAGTTAACTAATAATAATATATTTTAACACATAAAATCTTAAGATTTTTATGATTATGCCACTCAACATTTAAAAATGGCATAATTGCCTTTTTAGTCCTTTTATTTTTTAATCTTTAATTAAACTTTCACACCTATTTCAATTTAGTCTTTTCATTTAATTATCTACCCAAACGTTAAAATTTTCTAACGAATTTTAATACCACATTATTAACATTTTATAAATATTTATAAAAATACTTCCTATCATATAAATATTCATGCAAATATATTAAATTAAATTTCTTTTTAAATCGGATTTATGGTTGCGAAACCATTGTTCCGATAACCTTGAATTTAGGCCATTACAACTCTCCCCCTTTTTAAGGATTTTCGTCCTCGAAAATCTTACCAGTAAAGAGGTTTGGATATTGTTTCCTCATTGCCTCCTCTGGTTCCCATGTCGTTTCTTCAATCCCGTGCTTTTGCCACAATACTTTTACCAAGCTTATTTTTTTATTTCCAAGTTCCTTTGTTTCCCGTGCCAATATCTTGACCTGTTCTTCACTGTAAGTCATATCCGGTTGAATCTCCACTTCTATCGGAGAAATAACATGCGAAGGATCTGACCGATAACGTCGTAACATAGACACATGAAAGACATTATGGATTCTATCAAGTTCTGGTGGTAATGCCAATCGATAAGCGACCGGTCCAATTCTTTCTATGATCTCATATGGCCCGATAAACCTTGGACTCAATTTACCCTTTCGACCGAACCGGAGAACTTTCTTCCAAGGAGACACTTTCAGGAATACCTTATCACCACCTGAAATTCAATCTCTTTTCGTTTAAGATATGATTTTTGACGATTAGATGCTGCTTTCAAACTATTCCGAATGACCTTTACTTTTTCTTCTGTTTCACTAAGCTTTGTCCAATATAACGATGTTCTACACTTTCTACCATACAAAACTTCATAGGAGCCATTTTAATCTTGAATCGATAATCATTATTGTAAGCAAATTCAATCAAAGGTAGATATCTCTCCCAATTACCTTCAAACTCTAGTATACAACATTGGAGCATATCTTCCAATACTTGAATTACACGCCCAGATTGGCCATCTGTCTGAGGATGAAATGCATTACTGATATACAACTGAGTACCCAAAGCTTCGTGCAATTTATCCAAAAAATGAGACGTAAATCGGGGATCTCTATCCGATATAATGGAGACAGGCACTCCATGTAGCCTGACAATCTCAAATATGTACAATTGACGGTTTATCTAAATAATAATCCACACGCACACGAATAAAGTGCTACCGACTTTGTCAATCGGTCAACAATCACCCAAATAGCATCCTTTTTCCTCGAGACAACGGTAATCCCGATAAAAATCCATAGTGATTCTTTCCCATTTTCATTCCGGTATAGTAATTCATTTGAAGTAACCACAAGGTACGATGTTCACTTTAACTTGCGACATATTAAACATCTTGATACAAACTCGAGATATCCTGTTTCATTCACGCCACCAATACATTTTTTCAGATCATTATACATTTTATTACTCCCTAATGTACAAACATAGTAATCGCTATGAGCCTCGTGTAGAATCTTACGCATGAGCTCAAATTCTTAGGTACACATACCCTATCTCCGAATAATAAACAACCATCAATCCCAACTTGAAATTGAAATCGATGCACTGACTCACATTGTGCCCGCTTTAACTCAGAACTTCTTATCATTCTTCTGAGCTTCACATATTTGCTGTAGAAATGTTGGTTTAGCTCTCAATTCAGCTATGATTGAACCATCATCAACCAAAGACAATTGAGCATTCATAGATCGCAAAGCAAATAGAGATTTTCGACTCAAAGCATCAGCCACAATATTAGCCTTACCCGGATGGTAATCAATAATCAAATCATAGTCCTTTATCAATTCAAGCCACTGCCGCTGTCTCAAATTCAAATCTTTCTGTGTCATCAAATATTTCAAGCTTTTATGATCAGTATAAATATGAAATTTCTCACCGTATAGGTAATGCCGCCATATCTTGGTATAAATACAATAGCACTAATTCAAGATCATGTACCGTAATTTCTTTCATGTGGTTTAAGTTGTCTTGAAGCATAGGCTATTACTTTACCTTCTTGCATCAAGACACAACCTAAACCATTTAATGAGGCATCACTGTAAATAACAATTTCCTTACCCGGTTCAGGCTGCACTAATACTGGTGTTTTAGTTAGTAGATCTTTCAATCGGTTGAAACTCTGCTGACATTCATCAATCCACTCGAACGTTACATCTTTATGTAGTAATTGAGTCATCGGAGAAGCTATCATAGAGAATCCTATACAAATCTCAGATAATAACCAGCTAAACTCAAGAAACTTCTAACTTCGGATACAATCTTGGTGGACTCAATTGACAATAGTGAGATTTTACTTGGATCTACCACGATGCCTTGGCGGATACAATATGTCCAAGAAAACCCACTTCTCGAAGCCAAAATTCACATTTACTGAATTTAGCATATAACTGCTTCTCTCGCAGAATTTGCAACACAATTCTCAAATGTTCTGCATGTTCTTCTTCATCTCGAGAATAAACCAAAATATCATCAATGAATACTACCACAAATCTGTCTAAATCTTTATCGAATACCCGATTCATCAGATCCATAAATACTACAGGTGCATTAGTCAGCCCAAACGGCATAACCAGAAACTCATAATGCCCATACCTGGTTCTGAAAGTTGTCTTCGGTACATCTGACTCCTTTACCCGTAACTGGTAGTAGCCCGATCGGAGATCATTCTTTGAAAATACATTAGCACCTTTTAGCTGATCAAATAAATCATCAATCCGGGGCAACGGGTAATTATTCTTTATAGTTACCTTATTGAGCTGCCGATCGTCAATACACAATATCAAAGACCCGTCTTTATTTTTCACAAACAGAACTGGAGCACCCCAAGGTGAATGACTCGGTCGGACAAAACCCACATCAACAAGTTCTTGCAACTGTGTCTTTAATTCCTTTAATTACGAAGGAGCCATCCGATGCAGCTATGGAAATCGAGTAGTTCCTTAATCAAATCTATAGAAATTCCACTTCTTTTTCTGGTGGCAACCTTGGTAATTCTTCTGGAAACACATCAAAAAATTCAGATACCACTGGCACTACCTGAATCTTCGACTCAGATACCTTGGTGTCTAGTACATATGCAAGAAAAGCATCATACCCCTTTTTGACATACCTACGAAAGGTAATAATCAAATCACATCAGATAATTCCTCTGTCTGATCAGATTTAACCATTCTTCGAATCGTTTACACATTTCAGCTTCTGATTGTACCTATTCTCGAGCATATTTACTCAACTGAACAAATTCTCTTTCATACTCAAATACCAATCTATTGCCCTGTTTCAAGTCAAGAAATTCTTTTTTTTTTATCAAGGAATCTCTGACCGATACATTTCTTTTGAACTTCGGCCGGAAGAATTTCCATGTAATTTCTTCTCCGGACAATGAAGCATTAGTATTCCACCAATAATAAGTCGTGTCTTTTAGCAATGAGACGGCACATTTAAACATTCTTACGGTGTGCAAGATAATTCTTCCAAAACCCGAATAGTATTCTCTAACAAAATTCAGCCGTTCGGGATCATCATCAACTGCTGCTTGAAATTCTTCGGCCTCATATTTTTAGGTTTTATCGACCGGAGCTTTTTCTTTTCTGACAGATTCAATACCTGTACCCTGTGGAATCTCGGGAATCGGTGGAGGAACAGGAGGGGGAGCTTGAGTTTGCTACACTATAGGGTTAGTTCTTATGTACTGAGTAAACCATTTATTCATCATTTGAAAGAAGGCTATTTTTGCCTCCTCCCCTTGACCCTCTATCTTTGGGCCTGCTCTTCGCTAGTTTCTTCTCTTTGTCTTTGAAGTCAAGCATGACTCCGACTTCTTGATTGAGCTCGGTCGGATGACATTACTATAAGGAAAACACAATTTAAATGGTCGGAGATATCACACTATCAAAAATAATTTAAATGGCATGTATAGCTAATATGTATTCGCTATGTTGATCCTAGAACCGGCTAAACCGTAGCTCTGATACCAATAAATGTAACATCCCCTACCCGTATTCGTTGTCGGAATAGGGTACGAGGCATTACCGGAGTTTACGATTTTTTTTACTCAATATAACCCATTTATAAATATCTAGCATTTCCTGCAAGTTCTAAACCGAGACCATTCCAATTCAACATATTTTCAAAATAAATTCATGCATATTTATAAGATAACATCATCACATACAAAAATTAAAATTTGTTAGCCATACTAATGGCTGACCTTACATTCATATCATATTAACATTTACTTTATTAGCTTATACATGCCATTTATTTCCAAAATAAAGTTTCTTTAAATACCAAAATCTTGGTGTTGATAGTGTGATGTGTCTCTGACCGAATCCGACCTCCGAGCTCTTAAAACTACAAAACAGGGAAAAAGGAAATAGGGTAAGCACTTTGTGCTTAGTAAGCTCATGTAACAAGAATTATACTTAACCAATATTTTCAATACAAGCAATAAACTTTCATATACCCATTCAATGCATTATTACCCTAACATTCACAAACTCAACATTCAAGTCAGTCCAATAATTTTCATATATCAATAATATAAATACTATGATTGATGAGCTCATCAATATCATGATTTCCATTTCCTTGTTATTTTTCCGTATTTATCCTGTTGAATTATCCGGAATTTCGATGGATTTTCAGAGGTACACTTTAGTGTACAAATCCGAGTCCGTCAATTCATATTCATGTGCGACATTTTCATTTCAGAGAGCACACTCATGAACCTCATCCTTACAATGGGATTACCACCCGAGCTAAATCCTCATAATATAAACTCATAGAGTATTGTCGGGATTACCACCCGAGGCTAAATCCTGCAACGACAATTACTCTAATGAGCTTGAGTCCAATTACATCCGAGCTAAATTGAGACCCTAATTCAATTACCGTCTAGGCTAAATCCATTTTCCACATATTCTTCGAGAGGGCTATATCGGGATAGGATCACCCGTCCGAAGCTAGATCCTTTTACCGTCAATTCCTTTTCGAGATCCATCAATTTTCCTTTCATCCAACCGGATTTCTTCCCTTTTATCAAATATATCAATGTTTCATCAATCTTCATACAATGAACATTCAAATTATATTCACATCAATAACATACATTTCAAGCATTTAAGAAGATAATTCAAGTTACATGAACTTACCTCGATACTAGTTCGTATACAAAATCTACTAATCCGGGACTTTTTCCTTTCCTCCATATAACTTCATATTTGTGTTTTTCGGATCTAAATAAATAAATTCAATCATCAATTCAACATATTTCATGTTCACATGTAGCATTCACTATAATTCTATTATTGTTCGTAATTCATTCAAAGTCGTCTACTTGAGTCACAAATACTAAATTATTTATTTCTCGAGCTAAAGAACTCCAAATGAAGAACCGTTAATTTTCTCTGAAACTAGACTCACTCGTATCATAAAATTTTCAGAATTTTGGCTTAGCCAATAAGTACAGATTTATTCTTTAAAGTCACCCCTGTTACTGCTTGCTTGTGCTTCGACCCTTCTTCACTAAAATTAATTATCTCTTCATACAGGATTTGGATGATGTTCTAGTCTATTTCTATTAAAAAGACTCATTCATGATTCTAAACATATAAATTTAAGCCCTTAATTATTTTTATCCAATTTTTATGATTTTATAAATTAAAAATAGAGGAACCTGAATTCATTCTAAACTAGTCTTACAAAATTCATTATATCTCATGATTTACATATCTATTGCTTACATCATTTCTTCTATGAGAAACTAGACTCAATAAGCTTTAATTTCATATCTCACTCAACTTCTAATTCCACTTCTACGATTTTTGGTGAATTTTCAAACTTACTCTACTGCTGCTGTCCCAAAACTGTTTTCTTATAACTCATTTTACAATTTAATCCTAATTAAGTTTACTTATTTTCTTAACTTAATTCATACTTTGTTTCTACTTAAATTCCTTCCATCTTCAACTTGACTATCTAATATTCATATTAAAACCCTAATTTATAATTTCTTCCAAATTAATCCCTATAGTAGGAAACTTATAGTTTACTTTACAATTTAATCCTTTTCTAATTCTAACTTAGATTTCATTTAATTTAATCCATAACTCATCTTTTTCTTCAACATCAACTATAATTAAAACCTAAAACTCTCAAAATATCAACTTATTTTCATCAAAATCTTGCTTTAAAGCTTCTAAAACAACAAAATTAAGAGAATAGGACTTGATTAACTTACCTTTTAAAGCTTAAAACCTTGAATCTTTAGTTTTTCCTTTTCCTTCTTTTCTTCTTTCTTTCCTCGCTTGTGTCGAATGCTCTCTGCTTTCTTTTTCTGTTTTTGTTTTGTTTCTTTTCTTATTTCTTTTATTCTATTTACTTTATTATATAATATAATATTATATTAATAAAGTTAACTAATAATAATATATTTTAACACATAAAAATCTTAAGATTTTTATGTTTATGTTACTCTCAACATTTAAAAATGGCATAATTGCCTTTTAGTCCTTTTATTTTCTTTAATCTTTAATTAAACTTTCACACCTATTTCAATTTAGTCTTTTCATTTAATTATCTACCCAAACGTTAAAATTTTCTAACGAAATTTTAATACCACATTACTAACATTTTATAAATATTTATAAAAATATTTCCTATCATATAAATATTCATGCAAATATATTAAATTAAATTTCTCTTTAAATCGGATTTATGGTTGCGAAACCATTGTTCCGATAACCTTGAATTTAGGCAATTACAACGGGACTTAATTTACCTTTCTTGCCAAATCGAGAACTTTCTTCCAAGGGATACTTTCAAAATACCTCGTCACCAACTTGAAATTTAATTTCTTTTCTTTTCAAATCTGCATAGGATTTACATCTCCTCAAGTCGCTTTCAAGCAATCTCTAATGACTTTTACTTTATCTTCTGCTTTGACTAGATCAACCCAGTAGAACTGATTTTCCTTAAGCTCTATCCAATACAAAGGCGTGCGACATTTACGTCCATACAAAGCTTCATAAGGTGCCATCTTCATACTCGAATTAACGGCAAATATTTCTCCCAACTACCTTGAAATTCCAATACGCAACATCTAAGCATATCTTCAAGTACCTGAATAACTCTTTCTGATTGACCATCAGTCTGAGGTTGGAAAGCTGTACTAAAACTCAACTTTGTACCTAAAGCTTCCTGCAATTTCTTCCAAAACCATGAAGTAAATCTCGGATCTCTATCCGAGATAATCGATATGATGCTCCATGTAGTCTCACAATCTCTTAAATATACAACTCGGCCAACTTGTCAAGTGAATAATCCATACGAACTGGGATAAAATGAGCCGACTTCGTTAACTTATCAATCACAACCCATACTGCATCTTTCTTTCTCGGTGCCTAAGGCAATCCTGTCACAAAATCCATAGTAACTCGGTCCCATTTCCACTTGGGAACTAATACAGGCTGCAATAAACCTGAAGGTACCTGATGTTTGGCCTTTACCTGCTGACAAATCAAACATTTAGAAACAAACTCTGATATATCACTTTTCATTCCTCTCCACCAATACATTTTCTTCAAATCATTATACATCTTTGTACTACCTGGGTGAATAGACCAAGAATTGCTATGTGCTTCCTATAAAACCTTCCGAATAAGATCATCATTCTTTGGTACACATACCCTGTCTTTAAACATCAAACAACCATCAGATCTGATCTGAAAATCAGACTCTACACATGACTCTTTGAACCCTTTTGGCTTGCAACTCACTGTCATCCTTCTGAGCTTCACAAATTTCTTCAAGAAACATCGGTTTAGCTCTCAACTCAGCTAAAATAGAACCATCATCTGATAAGGCCAAACCGCGCAAAGCTCTCAATGCAAATAACGATTTTCTACTCAAAGCATCAAGAACAACGTTTGCCTTACCCGGTGATAATCGATCACTAGTTCATAATCTTTAATCAACTCTAGCCATCTTCTTTGCCTTAAGTTTAGATCTTTCTAAGTCATCAAGTATTTCAAACTTTTATGATCGGTGAATATTCGGCATTTCTCACCATACAAATGATGTCTCCAGATTTTCAATGCAAATACAATAGCATTAACTCTAAATCATGTGTAGGATAATTTTTCTCATGTGGTTTTAACTGCCAGAGGCATAAGCAATTACCCTTCCTTCCTGCATAAGTACACGACCTAGTCCATGTAAGGATGCATCACTAAATCACAAACTCTTTACCCTTTACGGTTGTACTATGACAGAGCTTTAGTCAAAAATACCTATAACTTGTCGAAACTCTGCTGACACTTCTCAGTCCATTCAAACTTGACATCTGTCTGTAACAATCTTGTCAATGGAGTAGCTATCATGGAAAATCCCTCTACAAATCGTCTATAATAACCGACAAGACCAAGAAAACTTCTGACCTCTGATACATTCTTGGGAGGCTTCCAATCAACAATGGCTGAAATCTTATTCGGATCAACTTTAATACCTTCACCTGAAACAATGTGTCCAAGAAAATAAACTTTCCGTAACTAGAACTCACTTTTGCTAAACTTGGCATAAAGCTGATTATCTCTCAAAATCAGAAAGCGTTCTCAAATGCTCTGCATGCTCAGTCTCATCACGAGAATAAATCAAGATGTCATCAATAAACACAACTACAAACTTGTCCAAGTAAGGTCTAAAAATTCGATTCATTAAATCCATGAAGATGGCAGGAGCATTGGTTAAACCAAATGGCATCACAAGAAACTCATAATGACCATACCTAGTTCGAAAAGTAGTTTTCGGAACATCTGACTCTTTAACTCGCAACTGATAGTATCCAGATCTCAAATCTATCTTAGAAAACACAGTGGCTCCTTTTAGTTGATCAAACAAGTCATCTATTCTAGGCAATGGATATTTGTTCTTTATGGTTACCTTGTTAAACTACCGATAGTCTATGCACAATCTCATGGAACCGTCCTTCTTTTTCACAAATAACACTGGCGCGCCCCATGGTGAATAACTAGGTCTTACAAAGCCTTTATCGGTTAATTCTCAGAATGAGCTTTTAATTCTTTCAATTCTATCGAAGCCATTCTATAAGGAGCAATAGAAATAGGTGTGGTACCTGGAATCAATTCAATACCAAACTCAACTTCTCTGATAGGAGGCAAACCTGGTAGTTCTTCTGGAAACACATCAAGAAACTCATTTATCACAGGCACTGATTTAATTTTCAACTCTGGGTCTTTAGTATTCAACACAAAAGCAAGGTAAGCTTCATATCCTTTCCTTAAACATTTCTGAGCAGACATAACAGAAATCATGGAAATTGAACTACCTGACTCATCTGAATTAACCCGAAAGATCTCACCATTTTCACATTTCAACTCAATAAATTTCTTTCCACAATTCACTATCACATCATGTGTAGTTAACCAATCCATACCAAGAATCACATCAAACTCATCAAATGCAATAGCATGAGATCAGCCGAAAAACAGTAACCTCTAATCATCAAAGGGCATTTTTTACATACTTTGTTTACTAACACATGCTGGCCAAATGGATTTGATACTTTAATCACAAATTTCAGAAACTCTATGGGCATGTTCATACTAGGCATTAATTTCATGCAAACATAGGAATGGGTTGAACCGGATCAATCAAAGCAATAACATTAACATCATGAAGAAAATGTACCGTAATTACATCGGAGAGGATGCCTCTTCACGAGTACGGATAGCATAAGTCCTTGCGGGTGCTCTAACATCCGATCTCGTTCTTTGTATCTCTAAATGTACTCTACCGCCTTACTCTTAGATTTCTCTGAGGTCTGCCTCTAACGGGGGCATTACCGATCTTGCACTCGGTATTACTTCTTTTTTTACCATCTCAGGACACTCCCGAATGAAATGATCCGGTACACCACATCGAAACAACCAACCTCGATCGCTTGACATTGACTGGATGACGTCGACCACATTGAGGACACTCGGTCTATTAGGTGAATACTACCAACACTGCAATCGAAGTGGTTTGAGCTTTTGAATCCATAAATCTTCCACCTCTGTTTCGGTTAGGATACCCGCTAAAAAATTAGATCTCGTAGAGAACTCTCTAGGCCTCTTGGATGTAGACTGAAATGACTTGCTCATCTGTCTTTTCTTCGTATCTTGCATCTCAATTTCAGCTTTACCCTTTCTTTTCAACAACTCCTCTGCCTTACAGGCTCTGTCAACTAAAACATCAAACACTTTTATCTCTAGAACACCAACTGATAGTCGGATATCATCATTGAGCCCATCCTCAAATCTTTTGCACATGATAGCCTCTGTAGACACACACTCTCGAGCATAATTACTGAGTCGAAAAAATTCACGTTCATAGTTGGTCACAGTCATTTTACCCTGTTTTCATTCAAGGAACTCTTTTCTTTTACGGTCAATAAACCTCTGACTGATGTTCTTCTTACGAAACTCCTCCTGAAAAAAATTCCAGGCAACTCTTTCTTTCGGTACTCTTGATACAAGTGTCTTCCACCACCGGTAGGTGAATCTCTAAGTGACACTACACATTTAATACACTCTTCCGGCAGCGAGGATAACTCGTCAAAACTCGATAGTATTTTTGAGCCAAAATTCACTTTCTGCATCATCATCTTTAGCAGCCCAAAACTCTTCAGCCCCTTGTTTTCTGATTTTGTCAACGGGTGGCTTCTCTCTTCTGACTGTATCTGTGACTGGGGAAGCTACATGGGTGGTATTTGGATCATGAGGGGGTGGAGGTCTAACGGCCGGGTTCGTACGAACGAACTCAGCAAACCATTCATTCATAGCTTGGAAGAAGGCTTCTCGAGCCCTCCTCCCCGACTAACTCATAATTGGGCCTTTCATGACTATCTTGTGGCACCATCCCTCAGTGAAAGTGGGTGCACTACTCTCTACATCATCTGCACCACTGTTGGGATCCATAACGTAAAAGAAAAACATTTTTAAATCGTCAAGAGTCGTCACACTATCAAAATATAAGTATGGCATGTATAGATAGACTCTTACTCATACTAAATATTCAGAATCGACTAAACCTTGCATCGATACCAATAAATGTAACACCCTTACCCGAGACCGCTCACGAGTCGAGCACGAGGCATTACTAAACTTAACTTCTCGATTCGGGCATAAAATTGAAACTATCCATCTGCATCATGTTAAGTAAATCAATTATAACTTGAGTTACTGAAACTCGAAATCTAGATTCGTAAATTTTTCCTGAAACTAGACTCATATATATTCTTACTATAATTTTTCCAGAATTTTTGGTGTGGCCAATTAGTACAGTTTATTAGTTAAAGTCTCCCTGTTACCGAATCGACAATTCCCGACCCTCCGTACTAAAAATCAATTATCTCATAATATACAACTCTTTTTCCTACACCGTTTTTTATAAAATAGACTCAATAAGCTTTAATTATATATCTCATGGCCAACATAATTCCATTTCTACTAGTTTTGGTGATTTTTCAAAATCACGCCATCTTCTTCTTGTCCAAACTGTTCCCTGCATATAATTACATAATTTCTTTAAAATAACTATCAACTAGGCATTTCATAGCATCCAAAACATGTTCTTAATTAACTATTTTAATGGCTAATGATTACCAAACATTTACAAGCCAATCTTATGCCATATCATAAGGACATACACACAAAATGGCTAAGTCCCTATACATGCCATAACTTAAAACGTTCGAGTCACAAAATACCAATATAATCCTTTGATAGTGCGTAACGATCTCCGACGTTTTTGTGATTCCTGAGTTGTCTTGTAATACTATAAAAAAATTAAAGAATGGGAGTAAGCATAAAGCTTAGTAAGTTTACATGTAAATAAATAACAACATTCTTAATCAATTATCTTATTCTTTTCTTATCAAGATCACTTAAGCTTTTAACTCAATATACTTAAACTTGTATTCTTACCTGTACCTTTTAACATGAATTTGCCTTACCTTACCTTTTTAGCTTGAACTTGTCTTACCTTTACTTTGGTATACTCTTTGAATTTTCCCGTTGAACCACTTGGAATACTAAGGATACGCGGCTACCTTTCCTTATGAAACTTAACCATTGCCATGTCTTGACATGGTCTTACGTGGTATCCTTGCCTTATGAACTCACTAATGCCATGCCTTGGCATGGTCTTACATGGGACCTTTACCTTATAGTAACATATCAATGCCATGTCTTGACATGGTCTTACATGATTTCCTTAAACCCTAATGTCATGACATTTATATCCTACACATTCCTAAGGTTCAACCGGAACTTTCTGAGATAACTTTTTCGTCAATTCATACTTAAGTATTTAAATAATAAATTTACAGAATAAATATGTAAATACTGGAATTTAACAGTATTAAATGTAAAATAATAGAATATTGCATTTATTTACCGTAAACTTACCTCAAAACAAAATACGATCAACTATACCGATTTAGTCCTCTATCTTTTCTTTCCTTGATTAACTCGGATTTCATTCTTCTTGATCTATAATAGCAAATTTAGCTTATTTAATACTCACATTCATCAAAACAGTCCTTAACTCTTAACTTTGGCAAAATTACAATTTTTCCCTAAACTTTTACATATTTACACATTTGCCCCAAAGCTCGAAATTAAACTTTATCCCTTATTCTTATGTTTTATGACATGCTGATCATTTTTTCCTTCTATGGTAACATCAAATTCTCACTCTAACTTGTACTTATGAACATTAGGTATTTTTACCGATTAAGTAGCTTTTACTCGTTTTCACTTAAAATCACTTAGCAAAAGTTGTTTAACATAATTTCAGACTTCATATTCTATCATAAAACATCAAAATAAACACATTTCACCTATGGGTATTTTTCCAAATATGAACCCTAGCATGAATTATTGATAGAATAAGCTAAATCGAGCTACTAGGGCTTCAAAAATGTAAAGAACATTAAAAAGAGGGCTTGGAGTCACTTACTATGGAGCTTGGAAGCTTGAAACAAACCCTAGCTATGGTAACCACTTGAAAATTCGGCCTAATGAAGAAGATGAGCATATTTTGCCATCTTTTCCCTTTTAATTCCTTTTGTTACCAAATGACTAAATTACCCTTCATTAAAAACTTTGGTTCTTTCCACCTATATATGTCCATTTTGTCCATGAAAATATAATGGCCTAATTACCGCTTAAGGACTCCTACTTCAAACCCCATTTCAATCAAGTACTCTATAAATTAGAACCCCTATTTAGCATCTTTTGCAAACAAGTCCTAATAGGCAATTTAAGCATGAAATTAATAAAATTTCTTATCAATACTCTAACAGATGTATTTAATCACTCGATAAATCATAATAATTAATCAAAATAAACTTTTATAGCTTGGATTCATGGTTTCGCAACCACTATTCCGTTTAGGCCCTATTTTGGGATGTTACACATTATACCCTCGTCTGCCTACATTCATTCCCGTATGTGGTGCAGTAACGCACAAATTATCAATTTCAATGTACTAGAGTGGTACCATGGGGATCGAATGTTGCGACAGTTTGGTTGCATCCAATATATCCCGGATTCGCCATGCGAGGTGGGAGAGGTTCACTGCATGAACAAGAGAGGAAAACAGGGATTGCATTAGGGGGTTAAACACCGGAGATTTATTGCGGTGTGGAATGATCGGATGTCTCGAATACCTCAGATGCATATGTCTTTCGATTTGCAACCTCCATTAGAGTACATATAATGGTACTCTAGTATGGGAAAGCCATATATACTTGGAGGGCAGTCGACTGTAGTCCCCCACACATGTAGCGACATGGGGCATACGAGCCAGTGGCCGATATGGAGGCCAAGCCAGTGGCAGATCCTGATCCCGAGCCGGAGCCTGAGCAATCACATTCACATTACGAGCTCATCAGATGTGCTGGGCAATAACTACTTCCCGAGCTCATCAGAGGGTGGATACCATTACGAGTTTGATATATTTGGATCGTACCCACCACAGTACAGCACTCCCGACTCGTATCCACTGCAGTACATCAGACCTCCGGTCGTATCCACTGCATAATGGCACTTCTTTCGCTCAAATTCATCGATGCCATTCGAGCCACATGATTTTTCTGCCATGTTTAGCACACCCTACCTGGGCTTGAAGAGGATTTTGGTTGTCACGAGCACCCACAACGTGAACGTCGATCTCTGAAGTATACCCCTAAGACCACACCATCGAACCATCAATTTTAGGTGTTTCTTGAGGTTTTGATTTTGCTCTAGTTTGTATTTTTTTATATTACAATGTTTGTACTTTTTTTGTATAAATTTAATTCGATTAATTGGAACTTTAAAATTTGTAACAAAATTTGACCATAACGCATAGTAGATTAATTTGGAGATTATAACATTAAAATAGTAATACATATTACAATTGAAATGTAGCTTTTAAAAGGTTTTTGAAATAATAAATTATGTTTTACAAAGATTTATTTGGTCAAGAAATTGAGAAAGAGAAGTATCAAAATTTCGGTGTTATAAACCGAGCCATAAATATTATTGAAAAAGCATGTAAATGATGTAATTTTTTTATATAAATTAAATACATTACAACATAAGCTGAATTCCAACTCAATCGTGATGATTATCCAGCATGATAGTTTCATTGCGGACATTTACTTCGATTATGACCACCTAACCTGCGTAATCCACAATGCTTACCGTCGGATTTCTCCTTAATGTCCATTTCATTATGGATTCTGGATGATTGCGGACGACCTCTCGAATTCCTGCGTAGCGCTCTGTTTGGGACAAGCTTGAAAGTCGTCCGAGGCACCTCCCACGTAGACAGGTCAGGCAGGACGGAGAACTCATTTTCCCAGACAAGCAACGTGCGCTCGAGTGTGTACACATCATCGACAAATTGTTCAACATTGAGATTTGCTTTGGCACACGCTGCCACGATATGTGCACACGGATAATGAATTGTTTGGAACCTCTTACATTCGCACCATCTGTTCTGAAGATCAACTCCATAGGACTTAGGTGGTATACCGGGTCGACAACCGATGGACTCCGTAACTCGAAAAGTTTTCAGGTTTCGTGAATATATTTCTACAATCATCGACCTCGCAAACTGACGGTTTGCAATCAATGCATCCCTGACATCTTCGACAAACACGTGTCTCGCCTCCATCCGGTTGACTTGTTGTTCACCCATTTTTAGTATTAAGGTTGCCAACATGTAGAATGTAGCCGAGAAGACAGATGAAATCGAAAGATGTCATATTTTCAACAACACAGCTTTGACCCCCTCCACTAAGTTTGTGGTCATTTGACCATAACGAAAGCCCTCGTCAAAACTTTGAGCCCATTGCCACGGCTCCATTGTACCCAGCCACTGTCGAACAGATTTGTTCATTTAACCTTTGATGTCACTCTCAAGTCGAGTCATTCTTTGGCGAAAAATATGTGGCTCTAACTTGTACGTTGTATATGTATTAAGAAAAGATAAGTTACAGTAACTAGATAACATAAAACATTAAAACTTATATTGAAAAGATAAGGTTATCCTTTACCCATTTTCACCACTTGTCTCTTCCAGTCTGCATTCTTATAATCTCGAAGGAAGTTAGCCGTAATGTGACGGATACAGTAAACGGATCTCCATGGCACATCGGAACGCCTAATTGTGGCAATTAATCCTTTCCTTCTATCGGAGATGATGCAAATATTATCATTGCTAATAACATACCTCCGTAGGTAGGTAAAGAATAATTTCTAAGATTCCAAGTTCTCCTTATCTGCGATGGCAAATGCTATTGGGAACATGTTCCTATTGCTGTCTTGAGCAACCGCAATAAGTAAGATCTGTTATAGCCATGTCCCATCCACCTGCACAAACAACTTGCAGTATGGAAATGCCCGCACACATGGATCAAACGTCCGAAACATCCGATGAAATTTTTTTCCCCGGCTGTAATTGGTCATCCGGGCCATAATAAGGTCGTGTATGTAACTCAATCACAGTCCCCAGTATGTAGTCCCGCGTAGCAGCTATCCATCCCTGTAGCTCGTTATACGATGAATCGTAATCCCCATACAATTACTCCAATGCCATCTGTTTAGCTATCCACGCCTTTCGATATGATACTCGATATTGGAATCGTACTTGTATTTCGGCAATCAATACCGAAACTTTAATGGTCGACATGTCTTTCACCATTGGCATGATACACGTACAGATAGTTTTGGAATCAAGTTTTCGACGATCTTCTGCCATACGTGTTGATGTGCATGTGTGAGGTCCAACCAAATTTTGTATCTCCCACATCTGCGAATTTTGAATGAATGTAGCTCGTACCCGCTAATTGCAGCCTTCTGCTGCCTTTTGCTGCCTTTCAACACTCTCCAATATATATCATCGGTTTGGACACTACGACTTTGTAATCCACTGATATATTTATGCTATACAGTTTAATAGCAAATACGCACTCTTTTTTACTTTGGAATCTCTGGCCTGCGAATAACTCCTCATGATCAGAATTTACGGCCAGCTGGTGAGCAGGAAGTATTTCAGGGTGCTCCAGGAACTACATGCACTGCGTCAGGGTCTATGAGCGACATTGTTGTAACACCCCCAATCCGTATCCGTCGCCGAAACAGGGTTGCGAGGCATTACCAAAGAATGCAAAACACTTTCAGATAATTTGAAATCATTATCTTTACACAAATAATGCACTTGAGATGTACAGTTCTATAATTATGAATAAACACATTTATCAAACATATTCCATGTTTTTTTATATATATCACAACCTCATATTTCCATGTATCAAGTACCATCATTTCCTCGTATTTCATACAAAAACATGTAACAATTCATAGACATACAACCCACTAACTCTTCCTGCCAATCACTATTTAAATTGACAACTCACTTATTGAGTCCAATTTCAATGTTCACTAAAATCTATCATATAAATTTGGATGTACTAGCCACCAATGGATTCCATATACCGATATCATCATCTCAAATTTCCACATACATTTACTTTCTACATTTTGAACTTAAATAACATATACAAGATATACCAATGTATTTCAAGTACAGTTTCATAATATGTCATTTCAAATTTCAGATTATTTCATATTAGAATTTTTCCCATTAATTCATTTAGAATACCAATTCATACGGATAATACACTCAATGGTGTACAAATATATAATCACAAATGAACTCATTCATCAACCAAGTTCTATGTTCATGTCTCATCAACTCGTATTTTATTATATCATATAATTCCATGTAACACTTACCAAACTTTGTCAAATTAGTGAACGCCTTACAGAATTGGTCTGCTCACACAAGCTATCGGTCATGACAAGCTACACGGTGTTGCTCAGTGCCACATTTCATAACTCAGTATGGTTTTCCTCATTGAAATACCATACCTTCATTTCACAACTCAGTATGAGAAATGTCATACCTACGTTTCTTAACTCAGTATGGTTACTACCATACCTACATTTCTCAACTCAGTATGGTTAATACCATACCTACATTTCGCAACTCAGTATGGATGATACCATACCTACGTTTCACAACTTAGTATGGATGATACCATACCTACGTTTCACACCTTGCCATGGATCACCCATGATCTTATTCGTCAATTCATCACTTTTCACTAGAATGCCATAGCCTAGCTATGGTCTTACATCTTAAACACGTATCACATCGATGTCATAACCCAAATATGGTTTTACACGGAAATCACTTGTCACTTGTAGCCAAAGCTACCACTATTCACTGAACAGGTAGCCGGAGCTACCTTTTTTCACTTTCACTTGTCCTTGATCAGATAAGTGTAGCCGAAGCTATCACTTATCACGTGTTGTCATGGTTCATCCATGGTTTTTGCCGTCAATTCATCTTGTTACTGAACTGAAGTGCTCAATTTGATCATTTATTCAATTTTCATGCTTTTACGTTATTCACGATTTTATCATCAATACATATGAAATAACACATCATGAAGTTCATAAAATTAACAAATGATCACTAGAATTTAGCCGTATAAACTCACAAATTCAATTTTATATTATAACGATAATCATAATTTCATAATAAATATTCCAAATAAAACATTATATCATTTCTAATTCAACATTTATCAATTATAATCGAGCATGTGATCCATTTATACACAAGTCGTTCATATATTATTTTCCTCCTCCTCCTCTCCATCCACATCCTTAGTATAAACAACACACTTGTAAGTAACATTATCTATAATTTTCACTATTTACTTATGTGAATATTCAAGCTATCCATCTGTGTCATAGTCACTAAATTATTTTTTTCTTGAGCTAAAAAACTCCAAATTAATATCCGTTAATTTTATTTGAAACTAGACTCACATATCTTCTTATTATAATTTTTCCAGAATTTTTTGTGAGGCCAATTAGTACATTTTATTAGTTAAGTTCTCCCCTATTACACAGTCAAGCGGTCAAGCAGCTCGACCTCTCTTCACTAAAAACCAATTATCTCATAGTACGATTTTCATATAGTGTTTCTGATTATTTTTAATAAAAATAGGCTCACTAAAGAATACAAAAATATAAATTATAACTCATAATTCTTTTTGTACAATTATTAGCAAATTTCTAAAGTAAGAACAGGGGATCACAAAGTTATTCTAAACCAGTCTTACAAAAATTTAAATATCTCAATATGTAGACTTTCTTTGCTTGCTCTGTTTCTTTTATATGAAAATAGACTCAACAATATTTAATTATATATCTCACTCAACTTCTAATTAAATTTCTATCATTTTTGGTGATTTTTCAAAGTTAGACAACTGCTGCTGTTCAAAACTGCTTTAGTGTAACATGATTTCTATTTTGTCCCAAATTCCACAATTCATACAATTCAGTCCTTGCTCAATTAACCCCTTAATTGAGCTAATTTTCTCATTTAATACTTTTCTCTATCATTTTAAACTACTTCATAACCTTTGAAAATCAGAATTTTAACACTAGGCCTTAATTTTAACTCTTTCACAATTAGGACCTAAAACCAATTTTCATCAATTCCACTTGATAAAATCATCACATAAAAAAATTAAAGCTTCAATTCAATATTTATTCATCATATTCTTCCAGAAGTAATCCACATAAAATTTTAAAAATTAGCCATAGAATCAAAAACTAATGAATTAATAAGTTGGACCCAATTGTAAAAGTCTTAAAACATAAAATTTTAAGGAGAAAGTAAGAATTAAACTTACATGAAGCTTGAGTATGAAAACCAGCTTGAACTCTCTCCCATGGCTGTTTTTCAGCTGAAGAAAATGAAGAGAAATAAAGAGAATTCTAGATATTCCAATTTGGTCCCCTTTTTATTTAGCTAATTTTAGAAATTTTCCAATTTTGCCCCTATTTCACCCATTTCCTGATTTTTCTCAGCTATTGCAGCCCAAAATATCTCTTTTGGGATTATTTTTACTTTAGGTCCTTCCTCATTTGAAAATTAAGCTATTTAATCCTTCTAGCAACTTTTACATTTTTTCAATTTAGTACTTTTTATTTAATTAACCACTCAAACGTCAAAATTTTCTAACGAAATTTTAATACTACTTTTTTGACATTCCGTAAATATTTATAAAAATATTTATGACTCAGTTTATAACACCGAGATCTCGATACCTTTTTTTCTCAATTTCTTTACCAAATAAATCTTTAAAACATACAATTTACTATATCAAAAATATTCTAAAAGCTACATTTGGCTCGTAAATATTAAATAATATAAGCTACGAGTTCATTTGTCGAATTTGGTGGTCTCGAACCACTATTTTCGACATCGCTGAAATTTGGGCTATTACAACTTTCCCCCCTTTAAGAATATTCGTCCTCGAAAATTCCTTCAATGGAGAGGTTTAGATATTTTTCACTGACTAATAGTATCATAATAGAGTCGGCATTTCAACTGTATAAATAGAATAATACCTCAATATTAATGGCATTCTCCAATTAGGAAAAAAAAAAAATTGAAAATAGTTTCAATAACTATCAGTGCAGTAATATAATATGTACAAAATCTAATAGGTATATCTCGGTATCATACTCTCTAGAATATCAATCCTTCATTCAGACTGTCCATCGATATACCCATGAATGCACAAAATTAATTACCATAACTGAGGATACTTTAACTACATGTAACTCAAATCACATTTCAACTGACCAGCTCACTCTAATAAAAACAACCGAGTTGATTTCGACTACCAAATAATAACATAACAAAATGCTCCTTTCTTCATGTTATTAAAACAACTCAAGCACACAATCTTTCAAAATTCTCTTATCATACCATCAAAGGCCTTTACAATCATATTAGGTCTAAGAAACAAAGATATCCCGATTGAATGCATTGACTTTAATTAACTTACCTGAGAAAATAAGTCCATCATAAATTTTTACCATCGATTTTATTCCAACATAATAAAATAGATTTCAAAAGAGATAAAGAAATACTGATCATAAGTCGATCTGACCAACAGGGCTTTCGTTTAACATCATACTTAGCTAGCATTCTCATAACATAAAAACTCTATCAGAACTGAACAATCACACACACATCTCTGAAGATAAAAATATATATATATATATAATACCCAGAAAAATCATCATATTCATTTCAACTATAACTATCACACACATACATCTTTACTATTCAATTATTATTTCTCTAACTAATTTTGTCATCATGTATCCCGCATCATTCCATTCACTAACGAAAACCAATTCGGGAAGAATCTCAGCAAACACATACTTTAGATTTCATATTCAATTGAGGCGAATAGTCGAGACTAGCTTCTTCTTTATCTGTGATATTGCATAATCTATGTAATCTTTAAAATAATCTGATATTTCTTCTAAAACTGAGTTCATTTGTCACATTATACTCAACTCTTTTTGCATTACTAATTATTTCACCACTGAACTCTTTAGTTTTCCATTTATGAACTTATTCAACATAATTCTCGTGAACTTTCATCATAAAGCAACACTGGTAAGGGGGTGAGGTCGTAAAGCCTCTAGCTTGACTCTCATAAATACACACATATGACTTAGCATTCATCATCAACGTAATGTCATTATAATCACATAATTCACTTTAAGCAAATTTTCATACTTAGTTATGTTACACGAGCTTTTTGATTATTTCATTCAAACAAGTGTACTTAAACATACATTCCATGAATTTTGAGTAAATTTACTCATAACACTCACTTAATCAATCACGTTAGGGACATAACATTATATGAATACCAACATACATGGATGAGCTTATCACAACATAGACTTCCGTTTCATTTCACTTTTCCACTTTTCCCAACTTATGGTTATCTCATTAAGCACATTAACACATGCATATCATGAACTTCTATTCATACCTTTCCATGTTTCAACACATCGTAAGCACATTTCAATGATCTTAATATCATTTTTAGCATTATCGACAATAGCTCGGTTAGAAGTTATCTCTGTCTTAACAAAACAATTTCGTTAGAGCCGAGATATATCACGCTATCACAGTTCACATATGGCATGTATAGCTAGACTCTTGCACACATTATGTTAGTCCGAGAATCGACTAAACCATAGCTCTGATACCACTAAATGTAACACCCCCAACCCGTATCTGTCACCCAAATAGGGTTTCGAGGCATTACCCAAGAATACAGAACACTTTCAGATAATTTGAAATCATTATCTTTACACAAATAATACACTTGAGATGTATAGTTCTATAATTATGAATAAACACATTTATCAAACATATTCCATGTTTTTTTATATATATCACAATCTCATATTTCCATGTATCAAGTACCATCATTTCCTCGTATTTCAGACAAAAACATGTAGCAATTCATAGACATACAACTCACTAACTCTTCCTGCCAATCACTATTTAAATTGACAACTCACTTATTGAATCGAATTTCACTGTTCACTAAAATCTATCATATAAATTTGGATGTACTAGCCACCAATGGATTCCATATATTGATATCATCATCTCAAATTTCCACATACATTTACTTTCCACATTTTGAACTCAAATAACATATACAAGATATACCAATGTATTTCAAGTACAGTTTCATAATATGTCATTTCAAATTTTAGATTATTTCATAGTAGAATTTTTCTCATTAATTCATTTAGAATATCAATTTATACGGATAATACACTCAAGGGTGTACAAATATATAATCACAAATGAACTCATTCATCAACCAAGTTCTATGTTCATGTCTCATCAACTCGTATTTCATTATATCACATAATTCCATGTAACACTTACCAAACTTTGTCAAATTAGTGAACGTCTTACAGAATTGATCTGCTCACACAAGCTATCGGTCATGACAAGCTCCACGGTGTTGCTCAGTGCCACATTTCATAACTCAGTATGGTTTTCCTCATTGAAATACCATACCTACATTTCACAACTTAGTATGGGAAATGCCATACCTACGTTTCTTAACTCAGTATGGTTAATACCATACCTACGTTTCTCAACTCAGTATGGTTAATACCATACTTACGTTTCACAACTCAGTATGGATGATACCATACCTACATTTCACAATTCAGTATGGATGATACCATACCTACGTTTCACACCTTGCCATGGATCACCCATCAATTCATCACTTTTCACTAGAATGCCATAGCCTAGCTATGGTCTTACATCTTAAACACATATCACACCGATGCCATAACCCAGATATGGTTTTACACGGAAATCACTTGTCACTTGTAGCCAAAGCTACCACTATTCACTGAACAGGTAGCCGGAGCTACCATTTTTCACTTTCACTTGTCCTTGATCAGATAAGTGTATGCGAAGCTATCACTTATCACGTGTTGTCATGGTTCATCCATGGTTTTTGCCGTCAATTCATCTTGTTACTGAACTGAAGTGCTCAATTTGATCATTTATTCAATATTCATGCTTTTACGTTATTCACGATTTTATCATCAATACATATGAAATAACACATCATGAAGTTCATAAAATTAACAAATGATCACTAAAATTTAGCCGTATAAACTCACAAATTCAATTTTTGTATTATAACGATAATCATAATTTCATAATAAATATTCCAAATAAAACATTATATCATTTCTAATTCAACATTTATCAATTATAATCGAGCATGTGATCCATTTATACACAAGTCGTTCATATTTTATTTTTCCTCCTCCTCCTCTCCATCCACATCCTTAGTATAAACAACACACTTGTTAGTAACATTATCTATAATTTTCACTATTTACTTTTGTAAATATTCAAGTTGTCTATCTGTGTCATAGTCACTAAATTATTTTTGTCTTGAGCTACAAAACTCCAAATTAATATCCGTTAATTTTATTTGAAACTAGACTCACATATCTTCTTACTATAATTTTTCCAGAATTTTTGGTGTGGCAAATTAGTACATTTTATTAGTTAAGTTCTCCCCTATTACACAGTTTGACAACTCTGACCTCTATTCACTAAAAATTAATTATCTCATAGTACGATTTTCATATAGTGTTTCTGATTATTTCTAATGAAAATAGGCTCACTAAAGAATACAAAAATATAAATTATAACTCATAATTCTTTTTGTACAATTTTTAGCGAAATTATAAAGTAAGAATAGGGGATCACGAAGTTATTCTAAACCGGTCTTACAAAAATTTAAATATCTCAATATGTAGACTTCTTTTGCTTGCTCTGTTTCTTTTATATGAAAATAAACTCAACAAGATTTAATTATATATCTCACTCAACTTCTAATTAAATTTCTATCATTTTTGGTGATTTTTCAAAGTTAGACAACTATTGCTGTCCAAAACTGCTTTAGTGTAACATGATTTCTATTTTGTCCCAAATTTCACAATTTATACAATTCAGTCCTTGCTCAATTAACCCCTCAATTGAGCTAATTTTCTCATTTAATACTTTTCTCTATCATTTTAAACTACTTCATAACCTTTGAAAATTAGAATTTTAACACTAGGCCTTAATTTTAACTTTTTCACAATTAGGTCCTAAAACCAATTTCTATCAATTTCACTTGATAAAATCATCATATAACAAAATTAAAGCTTCAATTCAATATTTATTCATCATATTCTTCCAGCACTAATCCACATAAAATTTTAAAAATTAGCCATAGAATCCAAAACTAATGAATTAATAAGTTGGACCCAATTGTAAAAGTCCAAAAACATAGAAATTTCAAGGAGAAAGCAATAATTAAACTTACATGAAGCTTGAGTATGAAAACCAGCTTGAACTCTCTCCCATGGCTGTTTTTAAGCTGAAGAAAATGAAGAGAAATGAAGAGAATTCTAGATATTCCAATTTGGTCCCCTTTTTATTTAGCTAATTTTAGAAAATTTCCAATTTTGCCCCTATTTCACCCATTTCCTTATTTTTCTCAGCTATTGCAGCCCAAAATATCTTCTTTGGGATTATTTTCACTTTAGGTCCTTCCTCATTTGAAAATTAAGCTATTTATCCTTCTAACAACTAACCACCTAAACGTCAAAATTTTCTAACGAAATTTTAATACTACTTTTTTGACATTCCGTAAATATTTATAAAAATATTTATGACTTGGTTTATAACACCGAGATCTCGATACCTTTTTTTTCTCAATTTCTTTACCAAATAAATCTTTATAACGTACAATTTACTACTTCAAAATTCTTTTAAAAGCTACATTTGGCTCGTAAATATTAAATAATATAAGCTACGAGTTCATTTGTCAAATTTGGTGGTCTCGAACCACTATTTTCGACATCGCTAAAATTTGGGCTATTACATGTGTGGCCCAGGATTATTGTGTATCATAATACATCGCATACCGAAGACACGTTAATGTTTCCATCGTCATTCACATCTTCATCGTCAATATCATCAGGTATATCGTCCACATCGGGATCACTGTCACTATTGACCTCTTACTCACAATGATCACTACTATCGTATCCATCATCGCCAACCACATCAATATCGGGTGTAATATTAAGATCGATATCGATCCCATATATAGTCGATTCACTATCAAAGTACGATATTGGAGGCACCATGCACGGTTCTTGAGCTCTATGTTCTTCACCATATGCATTGATGTCTTCATTTTGTTCAATACCGGCTAACTCAGCAAATAAGTGAATCGGTATATTTTTGTTACTCCCATTCCCACAGTAAAGAGCGATCATTGTCTCCACATCTTCGTCGTCTACAAGTTCCATTTCGGTGAATTTGATCGGATCTGTCAAAATTGAAAACTTGTAGAAAATTCTCTAAATCCTTCTCCCACAACGTCTAACAATTTTTGCGTTAATCCCTCCCTTCATATCATCCAATGAGACATTTCTATTAAATCTCATTGCAATTTGTTGCTGACATTCAAATATGCATCCAACGGTTGTTGTCAAGATGATTCCATCGAAATAAACGCATCTGGCCCGATCATCCACCTTCAATATTCATCATTAAAAATAAACAAAATTTCTCAAAATAATTTCAATCAAGAATAAATTACTTAAATAAAAAATTAATGTTTCAATATGCAATTTTTTCATTCTTAAGCCCATACTATTTCACATTTTGTACATGAACAACATTTATCTTTACATTTAACCACTTAAATTCGGTTCTCGTTTTCTTCCATCTCTGATCTTGTATCTTCCTCTGGGAAATACTACACAATCCAATTTAGAAATTCTTGATTCTCTTCATATTCATTTTCTACAATCCAATTTGGAAATTTCTCGGGATCTTCTTGCTCTTCAATCTTTATAACAGGTATTGAATTTTGAAATTCTCTTGGTAATTTCCTAACATCTAGTTTATCCATCCATGGTATGTCAAACACACTTTGGTTCCCAGTCAACTTCCATGAGCCTATACTTTGCCGCACTGTTTTCCTAGCTCCATAAGAGATTATAAACTTCACAAAGCATATAACTAGATTCCAATAGGTTCGTGGTACCAATGTTTTCCAAAGTTTGTCTAAAATGATTTGATGGTCCCGTTCTATTAATGTCCCTCTAAGGGTTAAGTATTGCACTTTATTCTTCCTAATCATTTCATGACCATTCCACAACACTTCTTGCATCTTTTTACTTACGGTAATAAGGTGTTGAACAAAGTCTTCTTCTAGTTTCATTCTATAATCTTGCACTTCTCTCATCATCTTATTAACTTTCTCCATTTGTGCTGAAATTATCTCATCATGCAATACCAAATATGTTGTCATTTCTAACAATATCTATAGCGAAATATTTTCAATTTTATCATTAATTAACAATTACTTTATAATAGTTTTACTAATATAAAAACTTTCAATCTATTAAAAAATTTAAAACATAACATTCACAATAAACAAATAATTAATAGAAACACAAAACTTACTAACATATCAAAATAAATAAACAAAATAACTTTAAAACAAAATATAAAAATAACAAAACAATAATTAGGGTTTTACTAACAATATTAATAATACTAACTAAAATAATAATTACGATTTTTTACCAACAATATTAATAATACTAACTAAAATAATAATTAAGGTTTTTACTAACAATAATAGTTAACAACAACAACAACAACAACAACAACAACAACAACAACAACAACAATAATAATAATAGTTTCTTTTATTAACAATAATACTAACTAAAATAATAATTACGGTTTTACTAACAATAATAGTTAACAATAATAATAATAATAGTTTTTTACTAACAATAATAATAATAATAATTAGGTTTTACTAATCCTAATAACTAATAAATAGGGTTTTTACTAACAATACTAATAATACTAACTAAAATAATAGTTAGGGTTTTACTAACAATAATAGTTAACAATAATAATAATAATAGTTTCTTTTACTAATAATAATACTAACTAAAATAATAATTACAATTTTACTAACAATAATAGTTAATGATAATAATAATAATAGTATTTTTACTAACAATATTAATAACTAACAATAATAATAATAATTAGGGTTTTACTAATCCTAATAACGAACACAATAATAATAATAATAATAATAATAATAATAATAATAATAATAATAATAATAGTTTTTTACTAAAATAATACTAACTAACAATAATAATTAGGGTTATACTAAAAATAATAACTAACAATAATATAGTGCAAAAACTAACAATAATACTAACTAAAATAATAATTAGGGTTTTAACTAATCCTAATAACTATAAATAAGAATAACCAAACCCTAAAAACTAGCAATAATAATACTAACTAAAATAATAATTAGGGTTTTACTAATCTTAATAACTAACAATAATAATTAAACTAACAACAAAAAAAATGAAAAACATACAAAAAAAAAAAAAACATGATAATCTATTATTTATAAAATAAATACCTTATTTTTCTATTTTTTATTCTCCTCTATCTTTCTCCTTTCTCTTCTCTATTTTCTTTCCTCCTTCTTTTTTTCCCGACTTCGTCCTCTTTCTTCTTTCTTCTTCTTCTCTCGCAGGTGGCAATGAAAATAAAATTAGAGACCTTAAATGGTTCCCAAAGTTGAGCAAACGGACAAATTTTTGCTGTATGGATGTGTCCCGTCGACTGGTACAGCCTCTGGCACAACCTCCATTGGTGTCGCCTTTGGCACCCCATTGTCCTTATTTTTTTAAACAATTTTTTAATAGTGTTTTTAACAGAAAATGACAAAAATAATAGAGAGTAGAGTGGTCACGCCTCTACCATAGGCGACATCACCTTACATGTACCATTTTGATACATATTTTTTTTGATGTACTATTTTGGTTATTTTTTTTATTTTAGACTATTTAGGTAAAAAAACCCGGCATAGTACCTTTTTTAATTTATTGTCGTGAAATCACGACGCGTCAAACTCATGATCGGAAGGGACCCACCTTCCATCCCCGACAGTCCTACACCTACAATGTTATTTTTAATTTAATACCCACCGCTTGATTACAGGGTCTCCACCGAACCCCACAAAACATTGAAGCACCAGATATTTCCTCGCTTCCGCCTAGGTTTTCCTTCTCAGAATTCTCTCTCTAACCTTCTTTTCTGCTTCTCGAGTCTCGACCTTCCGAAACACGGCTCTGCATCGTCGGCGGCGTAGCAGAAAGGAAGAGAAAGAAGAAGCTATGATGGCCGCACCTGAAGCTCCTCTCCGCTATGTTGGCATCCCTCGCCAATCTGCTGCTTTTCGCCTCATGAAGCAAATGGTACGTATTCTTATGAGCTATGTACGTTCTTTTGTTAATTGTAAATTGTATTTATTCGTTGTTTGGATGGCCCGGTTAGGGATGGGAAGAAGGAGAAGGGCTTGGGAAAGATAAACAAGGGATCAAAAGTTACGTTAGAGTTAAAAACAAACAGGACACAATTGGTTCGTCTCTCTTTGCTTTTTTTCTTTAATCTGTTCGCGTATTTGTTTGTTTTAAGTTAAATTCTGTTCATGTAGAATGTAGATGTTGAATTTACTTTTTGGAGAACTAGAATAGTATGAAATGATGAAAAAGAATATGAAATATATGGAACAGGGGTTGGATTGGAAAAGCCGAATCCGTGGGCTTTCGATACAGCTCAGTTTGATAGTATTCTCAAGAGATTGAAAGTGGTGAGTATTTCGTGCTTACTTTTACTGTCTTTAATTTGGCTAATACAGTGCTTAATTTGATGTGAAGCTCATGTCAATTTA
Source organism: Gossypium rotundifolium (assembly GCA_025506655.1). Classification (NCBI taxonomy): domain Eukaryota; kingdom Viridiplantae; phylum Streptophyta; class Magnoliopsida; order Malvales; family Malvaceae; genus Gossypium; species Gossypium rotundifolium. Next base: position 168,803,108 of record CP106733.1, read on the forward strand.
CATTTCTTTGGTATTTTTTGTTTTTTTATGCAGCAAGCAGCACAAAACAATGATGAAGGTACGATTGATGCCAAAACAAAACTACATCTGATTTTATACCTGATAGAAGATTATTGATTTTGAACTACTTAAATTTAACTGGACAGCCGAAAAGAATGAAAACCAAGTATTAACCGAGACCAATGTGTCTAATGACAGTGAAGGGCAAGTTGTCAAGGCTACCCGACCACAGGGAAGGTTTGTGCACTTGTTTTGTCCGAGTTTGGTACTGTATTTTAGTGGTATGAGATTATTTCCAATTATTTAGTTAACGATCGGTGATATTTGCTCTTGTTTTTACTTTGCCATGTTCTTAGATATAAGAAAAGAGAGAGAGGGAAACTTGTGAAGGCATATTCTTCAGAGGATCTTGAAGGAATTCTGGTAAGTTCTAAAATTTCTTCATGTCTTGTATTGTTTAGGCCTTTAGGAATTAGGGTTTAGGCAATCGTTAACGCATGTTTTCAGCATGTGATATATTGTTATGCTCTTCCTTGTGTTCTTTTCAAGATACAAAATAATTCTATATTACATCAGATCTAACTGTAAGGGTCCTGTGTTTATTTTGAAATGTTTCACTTGTTACTGAGTATTCGAAATCTGTTAATAACATACCACTTGCTTTCAATATTTTCCTTGTGTAGAAATACATGAGAACAAGGAAAAAGTAAATGTCAAATATTAGTGCCTTCTTGGCTGTGGTTGCCAGTGAAGTTGTCAGTATAACTGTTTATCCTTGATTGATCAGTTCAGTGTTTCATATTAGCATGAGAGGGATAAGCCATGTTACCCACCTTAATTATTGAGTCCATCTTCTGAACAGATTATTGCCTGTAATGGAGTTAGAGAGGCAGAACCTTCAGCACTTTCAAAACTTACAATTCCGTAATAAATAGTTCTCTTCTGGTTATGCTAAAAAATCTTACAGTTCCATATGCAAATTAAAATAGGAATTACAGTGTAGTGTTTATGTTTTGTTTGAATTGTCATATCCATTTTTCCTGACAGATCTTTTTTCCTTGTAATTAGTAAACCTTTACTAGCATTTTGATTTTTATTTTTTTAAATCACTGTGTATTTACTTATGCATGCTTTGCAATAGGCCAAAAGGGTTGAGGAGTCATCACCAGCAAATCCTGATGTGGGTGGTGAAATGGAGTTGATAGAGACAACCGAAAGTCAGGATTTTCCTACTGGAGGTAATAACTACAAGTAGATTGATGAAACTCTTGATAGAATTTTGCTGTCTGCTATTGATCATTTCTGAGATAACTTGGTTCCTCGTGACAGGAGACACAACTGAAAGCGTTCCTCCAGAATGGTGGGGCCATAAGTATGGATTTATTTCTGGAGGTTTTCTAGGAGAATCTACGGGGGAAACATCTAACAGAACTGGAGAGTGTAAAATTTTGAACGGGAGAACTGTTTTTTTCGAAGATGACCAAGAGAATCTCTACAAACTTGTGCAAGTTTGTCTCTTTACCTTTCAAAATATTTTTGCATGAAAACTGTGCTACAGTTATTTGTATGATGAAGGAGAACAATTATAGTTTTCCATTTAATTTAACCTTATTTAAATTGATGGTTCTGCAAGATTTTTCTCTATATGGTTATGAACATAGTAGCGTATGTTTTGGACTGTCAGATTAAAGGAGCTTATCAGCATGTTAGACAAATAATATATACACATTTTACTCCAAAATTTCAGGATAATGCCACAACCGGAAAGCAAGGTCTGGGTATTAAAGATCGACCAAAGAAAATAGCTGGAGTTCGCTTTCAGGGGAAAAAGACATCATTCAGTAACAGTGATGATGAGAATTCGGATGATTTTGGTCCTCTGGTAAAACGGATGCGAGACAATGCCTTTGAAACCGAGAAAGCCCGTGAAACAAACTTGAAGTTGAAAAAGCTATGCAAACAGCTTCTTCGTAAGGTACTTGATCTAAATAAGGAAAGCTCTTTAAAATCGCGATGCAATCACTAATTATTAGTTATCTGCCTACTTCAGGTACCTGGAGAGACATTAAAACTAAAGCAGTTAAAAGTTCTCATCGATGAACAGTCGTCCTCTGTTTTTTGCAACTGTTCTTCAAAGAAAGAAGCTCTTGCCTACTTGAAACAAAAGGTCTGTGTTTGTTCTCTTCTTATTCGATGCCTTTGGCTTATATTCCTTTATTTGCTAGAAGAAAATGTTCTCATGTCCTCACTGTTTTCTGGTTCTGAATTTCAATATTTCTTTGCTCTGTGACACAGCTTGAAAGCAGTAGCACGTTCTCCGTAGAGGGAAAGCGAGTGAGTCTTACATCGAGAAGCAGCTAATAATACTTCGGTGATAGTACTGATAATCTTTTAGCGGCCTGTAGATTTTGAGACTAAATTAGAACATTTATATGCGTCTTCTATTCATTTTGTTTCTGTTATAGTAATTCAGTCTTGTTTACATTTTGTATTTATGCGTCATTTGTGTTGTTTGATCAACTTAATATTCAATAGCATTTAGAAATGATATATAAGAGTTGTTGGGGGGTGAAAACAAAGCATATATGTGGAGATGTTATGATGATATTGTAATCTGTGATTGGATTTCAATGATGAAACTACCTTCTATACCATGATAATTTTCCCCTTAAGATCAAGGTGCCAAAAACATTATGGTATGCTTGCTCGACTTGATATGATCAAATAAGGTGTTTTGATTGATATAAATGCTGAACAATAGACTTCAACCTGTAAATAGGTTGTTTTCTCAACATAAGCTCCGAATTTCTTTTTCCATCCGCTCGTGCGATCATTATCTTTTAAAAAAATCCAAAATAAATATAAATTAATAAAAGTTTTCAAATTAATAAAATAAAATAAACCTAAAATTCTAAATTTAAAACACGAAAATCAATTCTTATCTTTCTTTCTAAGATTAAATATGATACTCATCCATTCCTAATAATTCTATCAAAAAGAAAAAAAATCCCTTTATGAAAATCCCATTCTCTTTATTTTCATTTGACTTGCTTTTGATTTGATGCATGTATATGAATGGCTCTTACCCTCTGCTTGAAGACTTGGAAAACCTAAAATTTTTCGTTTAAAGATTGATTTTGAAGATGGACTATAGTTTAAAGATTAAAAATATATATTAAAACTATAGTTTAATGTATAATTGTGTATATGAACTTTGATTTTATGTAATTTTATATATAAAATTTTAATTTGATCTAATTCTTGTAAATTATTAACACAATTATTGATATAACATCATTTTATGTTTATATATTGCATACATAAATACTTATATTTATCTAATATAAATTTATATATATTTCTTTAAATGTGTATGATTAAATCAAAATTAAAGTTTTAAGTTTACATTTGAATCACAATTAGAGTTCTACATGTATAATTGCATAAAGTTCATGTATAATTATACATTAAATCAAAATATAATAATTTTAAAATTTACTCCTAAAATTATTATAAGTACCGACTTTTGTGTCATATTCAAATATTAAATGAATATTTAAGCCTAAAAGGAAAATAGTTCTTTTTTTCCACAATAAATTTTTAGTGGTTATCTTTTTTAAAATATAATTAATGGTTCCACTATTTGGGAAAAAATAATTTAAGTACTTGTAATCAAAGAATATTTAGGTACCACAATAAGAAAACAAATATAATTTAGGTATCAATTTGCATGTTAATTTTTTCTAAATAGACTTGATGTTGGTGTAATAGAGATACTAATTTAAGAAAAAAATAGTTCAGGTACTATTTGTGATAAAAAATTTAAATACCAAAAAAAAAAATTCAAATACCAATTTGTCAATTAAACCTTTAAAAGATTAGACAACAATCCTACCTTTGATAAAGACACTACTATTTTCATCATGTTTTAGTATATAAATTAACAATAAACTAATTTCAATTGGTAATAATACTTAACCATTAATATGACTTCTTTTAGTAAATAAAAGAAAAAATTTCACTTATTTTTTATTTTTTGGAAGAGTCTTATTTTTTTTATTTCAAAGAAACATAACATATCGCATATGTTGGGCCCTTTGGAGATGGAGTTGGGCTTTGAAGGTTGGTTTGAGCTAATTATAAGGTATTAAGAGTTAGCATTTTTTGATACACTTCGTTATTTAAGTCAATAAGAAATTAAAAGAAATCTCAAGAAAAATGGAGGACAACTCATGGATGAAAATGTGTAGACCAGCTAAGATTATGGGAAAAGAAAAAAAAAATGATGGAATAGTGAAAAATACTTGCATATACCTCACTTGAGGAGTTGGATCATTTTCATTCTCCTGGATGGGCCATGAAGAATTCATCCTGGTCGAGTTTGAATTGAGTCGATTTAAAATTTTATATTTATCTTTAAATTTTAGATTCAACTTGAAAAATGGGTTTAAATCCTACTTGAATTTAATTCAGATTAAAAATGTTAAACTCAAGTCCGACCCGACCTACTCATATTAAATTTTTTTCTAAATTATTTTTATATAAAAATAAATTTAAAAATATAATACATCAAATACACTAGAAAAATTAAAATAAATATTTCTCAATAAATTGAAATACACTAAAACAAACTTTTTATACTTAAATAACATTATAACTTAACAAACAAATGCCTCTAAAATAGTAGTAAAATTAACCATAAAACAAAAGTTATATAACAATTGTAAGGCCCAATTTCAAAACTGGGGCCCAATCAAAATATACAGCCCACAGAGCCCAAACTAAACAGAAAATAAGCAAAAAAAAAAAAAAAAAGAGAAAACCCTAGCATTGACTCAGGTGCGTCAGCAGCATTCCAAAGTTGCACGTCTCACGTCCCCGAGTCTATCGCCGATCCACTACTCCAAGTCACCTCGGTAGTCCACCTACAAAACAGAAAAGAAACAGAGGAGAAAAGTGGGTAGAAAATCAGGATAGGATTTTATTGTATTGTGGGGATTTTAGGCTATAAAGAGCCAAAATTAAATCTATAAAGGGGATTTTTTCTTTTTTTTTTTTACGAGATACGAGCAATATACACTGTAAAAGAGAGAATCTATACAGAATCAAAACAAATCGGAAGGTTTTTTTTTCCTCTTATGTTTTCCCTTTGAATCTATTTATTGATTTTTTTTCCCTCTTGATTTTTAAAAAACCCATATATAATATATATAGGTTAGATTTAAAAAAAAGAAAAGAAAAGCTTACCTTTTTCCACGGTGGCCGGCGATGACGGCACCGGTGATGGAGCTTGGCCGGAATCTAGGTCGGATAGAGGGGGTTGAGAGAGCTTCTAAAAGTTTTTTCTTTTGTGTTTGGGAAGAATGAAGAGAAATGTGGGTTTCTGATTTTTTTTTTCAGCTTTTATACCCCATAATACGGCGCCGTTTTGATAAGTGGGTTTAGAGGTCAAAACGACGTCGTTTTAGACCTCTGACCCACAATCCGACCCGCTCCAGCAAGAGGATCCTCGCGTTTTTGTGAGGGAGGAGCTAATTGTGAATTTAGCCCATCCGCTTTTTCATAGTTTTGCAAGCAAGTTTTTTTCTTCCTAATTTCGCCCTAAAATATTTTCTCTGTTTCAATTTAGTCCACTTTCAAACGGCGCCGTTTCAGTGAGTGGAGTTATTTTCGATTGTAGTCCCTCTAAGTTGCGCGCACCTTACAATTTAGCCCTTTTTATCCTCTTTTATTTTAAATTCAACCCAACGCTTTTATTTTTGATCCAATTTAGCCCCTTTTGATTATTTTTGCTATTTTTATCATTAAATCAATTATTTTTAACATTTTTGGTTACCACTATTTTTATATGTATATTATTATTATTATAACTATGTTCTTCCTAGTATCTTTACTATTATTATATATTATTTTGTTTATTTTTTATGTTGTTATTATATTTATATTTTATCAATAAAGCCTCTATTTTACATGTGTTATTATTAGTATTATTAAGATCGTTTTCATTATATTCTATTATATATGTATTACATCTTTTTTTCTCCTCATTATTATTTTGCATATACATATTATTATTACTATACTATACTTATTATTATTATATTTATCGTTAGACTATCTTATTACTAATACTTTTATTTATTACTTTTATTATCAATATTATATATCTCTTTATTTTAAACTTTATTTCCATTATTATTATTACTATTTTTCATAACTGTTTTTTATTAATACTATTTTATTTTTACTAGTACTATTATTATTATTTTAATTATTAATATATATATTTTAAAAAACCTATTATTATTATTATTATTATTCTTTTATTATTATTTGTTTTTAGTATATTTCATAGTTATTATTATCATTTCCTTTTCGTTACTATTTTCTTTTAGTTCATTACAGTTTCCGTTTCAAAATAAGCAAACCATCCGTGTTCTAAGGTTCGAAAAGAGTCGTACCCTAACTTACTGGGTTTCGATTTCTCTTTTCGAGTCCAACGAAACCTATTACTTTCTTTTAAAAAAAAAGTTGAATAAAAAATTATTCTCGAGAATTTAAAATCGTCGTGTCCTAACTTACTGGATGAGACATTTTGTTTTCTCGAGATAAGGATTTCAAAAAAAACAAAGGCAATATTACTTATTTGGTATTTTGGGAAATCGAGCCTTAACTTACTGGATTTTGATTTTTCATGAGACCCCAAATAACCGAGTATCCTTCCTAGAGTTAAACACATTAATTTTGAAAGTCAAAGGACAAGCTCAATTTCGGGGATTTGAAATGTTGTACTCTAACTCACTGGGCGTGACATTTTACTTCCTCAAGATAAGAGGGTCCGATTGCTCATATTTTATTCAAGCTCTTTTCTTTAAAAAAAAAGAATCGTATTTTAAATTTTTCAATTTTCAATATTAGGACATTAATCAATCAATAAGGTACCAATTTTGGGCATTGCGAGGGTGCTAATCCTTCCTCGTATGCGTAACTGACTCCCGGACCCGTTTTTTTAAAGTTCGTAGACCAAAATGTTTTATAAGTGACCCAATCACACTTCAAAAAAGTTTGGTGGCGACTCCATTTTCATATCTTAAAGTCGGCCCGTTTTCAAACAAAAAAATGGTTTCGACAGCTTGGCAATCTCTGCCGAGGAACAATAAGAGAGTCAAGCCGTAGATTTGATTGATTAATGTCCTTTTATTGAAAATTAAAATTTGATTTTGACTTTTTTCCCATCACCTATGTTTTTTTTTCGTTTTAAGTGTCTAGGATACATTTGCATCATATTGGATGACCGTAGTGGTCACACCTTTAAGTAAGAGTGAGAAACTACTCCTTCGTGAGGTTTTCGCCTCCGTGCAGGATAGTGAATCGCTTTCAGGATACATTCGTACCTATGTCTTCGTGAGATTTTCATCTTCGTACAGCCATAGGGAAATGTATTCCTCTGAACTGAACTCGGTCCATATGAGCCTATAATGGGTGAAGATCGAGGAATCTGCTGGTTCATGTACCTTTGCTTTAGAGCCAAACCGCATATAGCATCCCTAGGAGCCTACTCTAGATAGAGCCACGCCAAACTCGAGTGGTCACCCGGACAAGTGTTCTGTGTTATCTATTTTCCTGTGCTAACGTGTTTTCCTTTGTTTTGATTGCATTGCATTCACATCATAGAAATGAGGTGTTGATTTCAAATTCGATTGCTAAATGGAAAAGTTGGTCATAAGAAAATGGATTTTTTGATAAAGTGGATTATAATATGGTCGTCCGAATATAGTCCAAGTGAACACAACGAGCGAAGATTGATAGTCAATGAAGGAATACAAGACTTTATACCCAAAGATTCAAGCTGATAAAGACTACTCGAGAATCACGACGTCTCGACTTTTTGAAAGAGCATCATGGAGGATAGGTGAGTGAAGAGTCACAACCTGGATCAAGCAACAAAGAGCTAGAGGAAGTATCTATCAGAGGATTGCAAGATTTGACTTTTGCAAAGAAGGGGATTGATGTTCTCACTTGGACTATGAAGACAAAGCCGTGTATGCGATCCGTTTTGTGTAAAGGAATTTATTTTCTAGTAAAGTTTTTCTAATGTAACTGAGTTCAGAGTCAATACCTCTTTTCTTTGTATTCATGGATTTGCATTACATCACATCATTTCCATTAGAATTTTACAAAAGAACCCTATTAACTAGAGGTCATATTATAGCTACCCTGGAACATCATTACTACACTCGAAGAAAAACCAAAGCTATGGATCAAAGGTTAGAGAGGTTAGAGTAGATGTAGAAAGAGATGCAAGACCAGCTGCAGGCTCAGATGCAAGAACAGTTGGCTAAAATCCTACATGACATGAGGGATCAAATGCTGGAGTTCCAGAGGAGCATGATGAGCCAGTTGACACATTTGCTAACTGGGGGCATGGTAAGAAGAAGGGCCCTATGGTTGATACTGGAGATGATAATGAATATTCTACTTATCCTCCAGGCTCGGCCCCGGTAAATTCCCAGATTCAACCACCAAGAGTGTCAGTCAACATCAAACCTCAGTATCAATCCGGTACCCTAGCACTAGTAAACTTTCATGTAGGCTCGAGCTCCAACCCAGGAGATAATTTGGAAAAGCAATGGTCCCTGACTTTGATGATGTAGCGAAGAGGAAAAAATAAAGAAGGAGCTCTGAAGGGGTTTGAGGATCGATGTAAATGGTTGGAGGAGAAGTTTAGGACATTGGAAAGTGCTGATTACCAATGCGAGGTAGATGCTAAAAAGTTGAGTTTGGTACCTGATCTGGTACTCCCACCAAAGTTCAAGATGCCAGAATTTGAAAAATATAATGGGATCAACTGCCCTGAGGCCCACATTACAATATTTTGTCGAGAATGATGGGATATGTCAGTAATGACCAGTTGTTGATCCATTGTTTCTAGGATAGTTTGACTGGGGCTGCAGCAAAATGGTACAATCACCTGAGTTGTACTAAAATCAAATCATGGAAGGATTTAGCACAAGCCTTCATGAAATATTATGGCCACGTAACTAATATAGCGCCTGACAGGATCATGCTACAAAACATGGAGAAGAAACTAAATGAAAGCTTCAGGAAGTATGCACAAAGATGGAGAGAGGTCGCCATGCAAGTTCAACCACCACTCTTGGAAAATAAGACTACAATGCTCTTCATCAATACCTTGAAGGCTCCATTCATCACTCATATGATAGGAAATACTACTAAGAGCTTTGCAGATATAGTGATGGCAGGAGAGATGATTGAAAATGCCATAAGGGGTGGTAAGATTGAAGTAGGGAAAACTACTAAAAGATCTATTCCTAGAAAAAGGGATGACGAATTGAATAATATGAGTACATACAACAAAGAGTACTCAAAAAAAATTACTGTTGACCAGCCAAAGGTGATCGCTGCTGGACAACAAAGGTCGATGAGACAAGAGTTGGACACAAGGTAAAACTCTAAAAAGTTCCAATTTACGCTAATCCCAATGACGTATAAGGAGATATATCAAAGTTTGTTGAACACACATGTGGTGTCCCCATTTTATTCGAAATCGTTGCAACCTCCATTTCCAAAATGGTATAACGAGAATGCCCAATGCGAGTACCACGCGGGAATAAAGGGTCATTCAATTGAAAACTGCACTACGTTCAAAAAGCTGGTTGAAAAGTTCATTAAAATGGGAGTTGTGAAGATCGACGATTCATCAAAACCTGGTCACTTTGATGAGGCAGTAAATGTGATAATTGAAGGAGGAGAGAAGAAAGTTGCGACTCCTTAAAAAGAATGAATTTTCCTAGCCCTTGTATACTTGGAAGTGTTTTGAATAATGGGACTGTGGAAGGAGTCCCTGTATTTTTTAGAACTGATCTATAGTAATGTCCAAAACATGTTTGTTGCCTTAGGCCTAAAGGCAATAAGAACTCTTTTGTGAAATAGGCTTATGTCCAGAATTATCATGTCAAAAAATGCATCTTTTTGAATACATATTCTTTTATTCTTTACATTTCATATTGTACATTCTTTTGTTCTTTCATGACCATACCAATAATCATCTTTAAAATTATTCATTCTTTGGATTTTTTACCTTCGTACCTAGGTACCCAGATATCAAGGGCATGAGCGACGTTGTTACTGACTCCCTTTTTGAACGAGATACTGGTCTAGGGGATCTAATGACTTTGAAGATGAAAGAAATTATAACATATCTTCTGGTTTGTTAAGAATGGTAAAACAAGATGAAAAACAGACCTTACTAACAAAGGATCAGCAGATGTTATGAACCTAGAAAAGGGGTAAAGGTTGAAACCCACTTTACCATAGAAATAATGCAAGACATTATTGGATTATTCAAAGATGTTTTTGCACAATAATATCAGAACATACCTGGGCTACTAAGACTCGAGCTTAACATAAAGATCGGGTACTGTTGATCTACACAAAAAGGGATGGTATCAGCTATGCCGTATTCAAGGAGACGAGATTCATGTACTTTTTTCAATTCTTCATAAATTTTCCATATATGGGGCATAGTTGTGATGGGGCCAATCTTGTCAAACACTTCTAGTTGACATCGATTCACCGTCATGGTAATCGTCTACTTTGCTAAGAGGGTAGTTTCATATGCCAATATTACAAGCTTGAAGTCATCAAATTCGCCAAAAAAAAAGGGATCAAGATATTAGCAGAATGCCATAAAAGATCGTGTTTAAATAACTGTACAAAGACAAAATCTATAGTTTGTCTAAGGATCAGACAATGTATCAAGTATAGCAAAAGTTGTAAAAAAAAAAAAAGGGTTGACTTAGACTTGTAAGGACTGGCATAGGAAGCTACCGTTGCTTTCTGAACGTCGGTTAGGACCTTTGCTGGGGCAACTTATTTCTTATCGGAATAGAAATGATTTTGCCAATTGAACCCAATTGAAGAAGGGGTTAGAAGTCATTTGTCACGCCAGATGATATGAGCTTAGAAAAGTTCATCTTAGGGAATCCTACGAAGGAACCTGATGTTGAAAATGATTTTTCTTCTACAAAAGGATTTCGGAGGAAAGAATATTCCGAACTGGGAAATACTTTATGTTGAAAAAGCCTATTCTAGAGGAGCATTGATATTGGCCGAGACAAATAGCAAAAACTTGCCTAATCCGGCGAATTCAGGTTTAGTCAAGAGATATTTTACTTGAAAGAGGAAAGACCAAGGTCAAAACTCGTAAAGGGCACCTCGAAAAATCAAAGGTACTAGTTGAATAAGAAAGCATGGTAGTACATCAGAGATAGAGCCTTAATGAATTATGAACAATGACAACCCATAGGGATCATTTTCACATTTCCAATTAGGAGCATTTGATTCATTTCGATCATGGTGTCCTAATCATTTTTTAAACCAAAAAGAGAAGAGGAGGAAATCATCCTCATAACATTCTGCATTCATGTAAATGTCATTCTTAAAATCATTTAGTTAGGAGCATCAGATTCATTTTGATCATGCATCCTCATCATCATTCTCATGACACTCTGCATTCATGCAAATGTCATTCTTAAAATCATTTAGTTAGGAGCATCAGATTCATTTTGATTATGCATCCTAATCATCATTCTCATGACACTCTGCATTCATGCAAAAAGTCATCCATAATGCATTCAAATATACAGGTCAGGTCCTCCAGAGGATGGTGTATCAAATTAGAAATTTCAAATTTTGTTCCCTAATGGAGTAAACTGAAGAATTGAAAATTTCAGATCTTATTCCCTAGAAATGCTAGTGGAGCAAACTAAAGAATTGAAAATTTCAGATCTTGTTCCCTAGAAATGCTAGTGGAGCAAACTGAAGAATTGAAAATTTTAGATTTTGTTCTCTAGTGGAGCAAACTGAAGAATTGGAAATTTCAGATTTTGTTCCCTAATGGAGCAAACTGAAGAATTGAAAATTTCAAATTTTGTTCCCAAGAGGATCAAACTAAAGAATGAAGTCTTCCTAAAGATAGTAAGGAAGCAAATTGAAAATTTTAGATGTCGTTCCCTAGTGGAGCAAACTGAAGAATTGAAAATTTCATATTTTGTTCCCCAGAGGATCAAACTGAAGAATGAAGTCTTCCTGAAGATAGTAAGGAAACAATTTGGAAATTCTAGATTTTGTTCCCTAGTGGAGCAAACTGAAGAATTGAAAATTTCAGATTTTGTTCTGTTCCAATGAGGTTCAAACTGAAGAATGAAGTCTTCTTGAAGATAGTAAGGAAACAAATTGAAAATTTTAGATGTCGTTCCATAGTGGAGCAAATTGAAGAATTGAAAATTTCAAATTTTGTTCCCCAGAGGAGCAAATTGAAGAATTGAAAATTTTAGATTTTGTTCCCAAGAGGATCAAACTAAAGAATGAAGTCTTCCTGAAGATAGTAAGGAAGCAAATTGAAAATTTCAAATGTCGTTCCCTAGTGGAGCAAACTGAAGAATTGAAAATTTCAGATTTTATTTCCCAGAGGATCAAATTGAAGAATGAAGTCTTCTTAAAGATAGTAAGGAAGCAATTTGAAAATTTTAGGTTTTATTCCCCAGTGGATCAATTTGAAGAATGAAGTCTTCCTGAGGATAACAAGAAAGCAAATTGAAAATTTCAGATTTTGTTCCCTAGAAATGGTAGTGGAGCAAACTGAAGAATGAAGTCTTCCTGAAGATAGCAAGAAGTAGACTGAAGACATCAGATCCTGTCTCCCCGAGTTCGCAGTGGAGCAGATCAAAAGATAGTGGATACTGCCTTCATGAAGTTGAAGCTATCAAGATGAAGTTCCAATACCGTTCAAGTTGAGTGGAGTTGGAGTCATTTGAGGAAGAAGAGGATCAAGAAGTCGGAGTTCGGCCAAAACCGGGTAAAATTGGTCCTTTTATAGTATTTGCTTTATTCTTGTTACACGACAATGAGCAAAGAGGGGCAGCTGTAAGGCCCAATTTCAAAATCGGGGCCCAATCAAAATATACAGCCCACAGAGCCCAAACTAAATAGAAAATAAGCAAAAAAAAAAGAGAGAAAACCCTAACATTGACTTTGGCGCCGTCAGTAGCATTCCAAAGTTGCACGTCTCACGTCCCTGAGTCTAGCGCCGATCTACTCCTACAAGTCACCCCGGTAGTCCACCTACAAAACAGGAAAGAAACAGAGGAGAAAAGTGGGCAGAAAACCCGGATAGGATTTTATTGTATTGTGGGGATTTTAGGCTATAAAGAGCCAAAATCAAATCTGTAAATGGGGGATTTTTTCTATTTTTTTTACGAGATACGAGCAATATACACTATAAAAGAGAGAATCTATACAGAATCAAAACAAATCGGAAGTTTTTTTTTCCTCTTATGTTTTCCCTTTGAATCTGTTTATTGATTTTTTTCCCTCTTGGTTTTTAAAAAACCCATATATAAAATATATAGGTTAGATTTTTAAAAAAAAAGAAAGAAAATCTTACATTTTTCAGATTCCTACCACTGTAGTATGTGGTGGCATGCGATGACGGCGCCGGTGATGGAGCTTGGTCGGAATCCAGGCCGAATAGAGGGAGTTGAGAGAGCTTCTAAAAGTTTTTTCTTTTGTGTTTGGGAAGAATGAAGAGAAATGTGGGTTTCTGATTTTTTTTCAGCTTTTATACCCCATAATACGGCGCTGTTTTGATAAGTGAGTTCAGAGGCCAAAACGACGTCGTTTTGGGCCTCCGACCCACAACCCGACCCGCTCCAGCAAGAGGATCCGCGCGTTTTTGTGAGGGAGGGGCTAATTGTGCATTTAGCCCCTCCGCTTTTTCATAGTTTTGCAAGCAGGTTTTTTTTTCCTTCCCGATTTCGCCTTAAAATTTTTTCTCCGTTTCAATTTAGTCCGCTTTCGAATAGCATCGTTTCAGTGAGTGGAGTTATTTTCGATTGTTGTCCCTCTAAGTTGCGCGCATTACAATTTAGCCCCTTTTTATCCTCTTTTATTTTAAATTCGGCCCAACGCTTTTATTTTTGATCCAATTTAGCCCCTTTTGATTATTTTTGCTGTTTTTATCATTAAATCAATTATTTTTAACATTTTTGGTTACCACTATTTTTATATGTATATTATTATTATTATAACTATGTTCTTTCTAGTATCTATACTATTATTATATATTATTTTGTTTATTTTTTATGTTGTTATTATATTTATATTTTATCAATGATTATTCTATTTTACATGTGTTATTATTAGTATTATTAAGATCGTTTTCATTATATTCTATTATATATGTATTACATCTTTTTTCCCCTCATTATTATTTTACATATACATATTATTACTATACTATACTTATTATTATTATATTTATCGTTGGACTATCTTATTACTAATACTTTTTATTTATTACTTTTATTATCAATATTATATATCTTTTATTTTAAACTTTTTTCCATTATTATTATTACTATTTTTCATAACTGCTTTTTTATTAATACTATTTTATTTTTACTAGTACTATTATTATTTTTTAATTATTAATATATATTTTTTAAAAAACCTATTATTATTATTCTTATTATTCTTTTATTATTATCTGCTTTTTAGTATATTTCATAGTAATTATTATCATTTCCTTTTCGTTACTATTTTCTTTTAGTTCATTACAATTTCCGTTTCAAAATAAGCAAATCCTCCGTGTTCTAAGGTTCGAAAAGAGTCGTACCCTAACTTATTGGGTTTCGATTTCTCTTTTCGAGTCTAACGAACTTATTACTTTCTTTTAGAAAAAGTTGAATAAAAACTTATTCTCGAGAATTCAAAATCGTCGTGTCCTAACTTACTGGATGAGACGTTTTGTTTTCTCGAGATAAGAATTTAAAAAAAAAAAAACAAAGGCAATATTCCGTGTTTGGTATTTTGGAAAATCGAGCCCTAACTTACTGAATTTCAATTTTTCATTAGACTCCAAATAACCGAGTATCCTTCCTAGAGTTAAACACATTAATTTTGAAAGTCAAAGGACAAGCCCAATTTCGGGGATTTGAAATGTTGTACCCTAACTCACTGGGTGTGACATTTTACTTCCTCGAGATAAGAGGGTCTGATTGCTCATATTTTATTCAAGTTTTTTTCTTTAAAATAAAAGAATCGTATTTTAAATTTTTAATTTTCAATATTAGGACATTAATCAATCAATAATGTAATAGCCCAAATTTCGCTTATATTAGAAATAATGGTTCGATACTATCAAATCTGACAAATGAACTCATAGATTGTATTATTTAATATTTACTGAGCCAAATGTAGCTTTTAAAAGATTTTTGAAATAGTAAATTGTGTTTTATAAAGATTTATTTGGTCAATAAATCGAGAAAAAGAGGTATCAAGATCTCGGTGTTATAAACTGAGTCAAAAATATTTTTATGAATATTCACAGAATGTGAATAAAGTGGTATAAAAATTTTGTTAGGAAATTTTGACGTTTGGGTGGTTAATAAAATAAAAAGGACTAAATTAAAAAAGGTGTAAAAGTTGCTAGAAGGATTAAATAGCTTAATTGTCAAATGTGGAAGGACCTAAAGTGAAAATAAGCCCAAATGAGATATTTTGGGCGGCAATAGCTGAGAAAAATCAGGAAATGGCTGAAATAAAGGTAAAATTGGAAAATTGTCAAAATTAGTTAAATAAATATGGGACCAAATTGGAATATCTAGAATTCTCTTCATTTCTCTTCATTTTCATCAGCTGAAAAATAGTCATGGAAGAGGGTTCAAGCTGGTTTTCATACTCTGGCTTCATGTAAGTTTAATTCTTGCTTTCTCCTTGAAATTTCTATGTTTTTGAACTTTTACAATTGGGTCCAACTTAGTATGTCATTAGTTTTGATTCTATGGTAAATTTTAAAGTTTCTATGGATGAGTGCTGGAATAATATGATGAATAAATATAGAATTGAAGCTTTAATTTTGATATATGGTGATTTTATCAAGTAAAATTGATGGAAATTGGTTTTAGGACCTAATTGTGAAAGAGTTGAAATGAAGGCCTAATGTTAAAATTCTGATTTTCAAAGGTTATGAAGTAGTTTAAAATGATAGAGAAAAGTATTAAATGAGAAAATTAGCTCAATTGAGGGGTTAATTGAGCAAGGACTGAATTGTATGAATTGTGGAATTTGGGACAAAATAGAAATCAACATGTTACACTAAAGCAATTTTGGACAGCAGCAGTTGTCTAACTTTGAAAAACCACCAAAAATGGTAGAAATTGAATTAGAAGTTGAATGAGATATAGAATTAAATATTGTTGAGTCTATTTTCATATAAAAGAAACAGAGCAAGCAAATGAAGTCTACATTTTAAGATATTTAAATTTTAGTAAGACTGGTTTAGGATAACTTCGTGAGTCTCTGTTCTTATTTTAGAAATTCACTAAAATTGTACAAAATAATTATGCATTATAATTTATATGTCTGTATTCCTTAGTGAGCCTATTTTCATTAGAAATAATCGGAAACACTATATAAAAATTGAACTATGAGATAATTGATTTTTAGTGAAGAGAGGTTAGAGCAGTAGGACTGTGTAACAGGGGAGAACTTTACTAATAAACTGTACTAATTGGCCATACCAAAAATTTTGGAAATATTATGGTAAGAAGATATGTGAGTCTAGTTTCAAATAAAATTTACGGATCTTCATTTGGAGTTCTGTAGCTCAAGATAAAAATAATTTAGTGACTATGACACGGATAGACAGCTTGAATATTCACATAAGTAAATAGTGAAAATAATAAATAATGTTACTTACAAGTGTGTTGCTTATACTAAGGATGTGGATGGAGAGGAGGAGGAGGAAAAATAATAAATGAATGACTTGTGTATAAATTGATCACATGCTCGATTATAATTGATAAACGTTAAGGTAGAAATGATATAATGTTTTATTTCAAATATTTATTATGAAACTAAGATTATCGTTATGGTATAAAAATCGAATTGTAAGTTCATGTAACTTGAATTATATTCTTAAATGCTTGAAATGTATGTTATTGATATGAATATAATTTGAATGTTCATTGTATGAAAGTTGACTAAACATTGATATATTTGATAAAAGTGGAAGAAATCCGGTTGAATGAAAGGGAAATTGATGGATCTCTAAAAGGAATTGACGGTAAAAGGATCTAGCCGGACGAGTGATCCTATCCCGATATAGCCTCCCAAGAATATGTGTGAAAAGGATCTAGCCCGGACGGGTGATCCTGATATAGCCCTCCCGAAGAATATGTGGAAAATGGATTTAGCCCGGACGGGTAATCCAATTAGGGTCTGAATTTAGCCTGGACTGGTAATTCAGATCCAAGCTCATTAGAGTAATTGTCGCTGGGATTTAGCCTTGACCGTAATCCCGACAATACTCTATGAGTTTATATTACAGATTTAGCTCGACTGTAATCCCGCTGTAAGGATGAGGTTCATGGAGTGTGCTCTCTTGTGGATTTAGCCTGACCGGTAATCCCACCGTAAGGATGAGGTTCATGAGTGTGCTCTCTGAAATGAAAATGTGCCCACATGAACATGAATTGACGGACTGGACTTGTACACTAAAGTGTACCTCTAAAATCCATCGAAAATTTCAAGAAATTCAACGGATAAATATGGAAAAATATTAAGGAATGGAAATCATGATATATATATATTATGTGATATAAGGAAATACGAGTTGATGAGACATGAACGTAGAACTTGGTTGACGAATGAGTTCATTTGTGATTATATATTTGTACATCCTTGAGTCTATTATCTCTATGAATTGGTATTCCAAATGAGTTAATGAGAAGAGTTCTAATATGAAATAATCTTAATTCTAAATGAAATATTATGAAAACGTATTTGAAATACATTGGTATGTCTTGTATATGTTATTTGAGTTCATAATGTAAAGTAATGTATGTGGAAATATGAGATGATGATACTGTACATGGAATTTATTGGTGGATACGTACATCCAAATTTATATGATAGATTGTAGTGAACATTGAAATTGGGCTCAATAAGTGATTTGTCACTTTAAATTGTGATTAGCGGAAGGGTTAGTGAATTATATGTTTATGAATTGTTACATGTATTTGTCAAAATACGAGGAAATGATGGTAATTGATACATGGAAATATGAGACTATACATATAAAAACATGGAATATGTTTGATAAATGTGTTCATTCATAATTATAGAATTGTGCACTATATGTGTAAAGATGATGTTTCAAATGATTTGATAAGTAAAACTCAAATATGAAGTAGTTTGAAACCAAGATAATTTATTATAAAATATATATGAAATACAAGAGGTGTGATTGTTATATGTTATATGAATACATAGTGTGAAAAGTATAAGTACAAGAGAAATTTAATGAGAATTGAGCCCATATACATTTCTTGTTATTTATATGAAGTGTACGACTAACAAATGGTATTAAGTATAAGGCTCAGTTGAATATCTTAAATTGGTTTTTGTATGTATTAAATGTGGGTGAAGAATAAGAATCAAATGAGTGAGAAATATGGCTTGGAAAATAGCCTAATTTGTGAAAATTAACTTTACCCCACGGCCTAGCAACACGGGCGTGTACTAAGGCCGTGTGACTCAAGTTCCTTCATAGTCTCAAGTCAAAGAGTTATACGGCCCAGAGGCACGGTCATGTGAGCCACACGGGCGCGTGAGCTTTGTAAATGAGATAAACTTAGGGATTTCGCGAAAAATTTCATACGATTCTGATTCAATCCCGACCTTATCCCAATGCATGATTTGGACTCCAAGGGTCTGTTAAAGGAAACTTCTATAATCAATTTTGATATTTGAGCGATAAATGGTTTAAATCATCCGTAAGTGTTCCGACTCCTCGGTAATGCCTCGCACTGCTCCCAAGGCATCGAATACGGGTAAGGGTGTTACAAATAAGGTACCAATTTTGAGCGTATGAGGTGCTAATCCTTCCTCGTGCGTAACCGACTCCCGGACCCGTTTTCTTAAAATTCGTAGACCAAAATATTTTATAAGTGACCCAATCACACTTCAAAAAAGATTGGTGGCGACTCCATTTTCATATCTTAAGGTCGGCCCATTTTCAAACAAAAAAATGGTTTCGACAACAATAACAACAAAATAGTAGCAATATAATAGGAAAATGGAAGCAAAACAACAACAAAATGACAATAAAACAACTACGAATTTGCAACAAAACAGTTAGATTCAGGTCGAACTGAACCCGAACAAAAAATTCCTAACGAAGCCCGGCCTATTTAGAAAACGAGTCTTATTTTTTATCCAAGCCCATTTTTAAACTTATATTTTAACTCAAAGCCTCCTATTTTCTGAACTAACTTTCAATCCTAAACAGATTATCCGATCTATGATCAAATTTAATACAAGCTTAACAAGACTAACAATATCAATATTTACTTGCAATACGGTTTAAGTTCTGAGAAGCTAATTTTAAGGTTTAGATATTATTTGTTAATGTGTTGGGTTGTTTTAATTACATCAATTTTGGGTTTTAATCTATAATCATGAGTTGATATAACAAATTTAACTGTTATTTTGTTACAATGAAAGCGAAGAAGGAGAATAATGTTAAATAGGCAGCGGGAAATGTTGAACAAGACTTGGAGAATCAATCATATCCTTTTATTTGGCCAAAGTTTTCGCTTATCGTGTGTGTTCAGTTTTGAGTTTTTGCCCAATTGCAAGAATTTTCCTCCTCGTTTCCGTGTGGGACATATATCAGTCCACCAATGACCAAAACAACCTACTTTCCCCACTTCTTTATCAATATATTTTTTTCTAACGTTTCTGTGGATAACTAGGAAAATGGTGGAGCGTCAACTTGTTAAAAATTGTTTTATTATGGAGATATTTATATCAAAGAGTGAATTGATCCTTAATGTTAGAATTTTCATTTAGTTTTATAGTTAATTACTGACGTGATTGATGTAATAATCAAATTGTTACACGTGAGGTGTTATATGTACTTTGTGTTAACAATCAAGGACTAATTTTAGCAGTAAAAATGAATTGACTTTTTTTAGAGGAGCTTGTTCTTTGATCTGACATACAAGGACGAATTTATCCTCTTTTTTTTAGTAGAGAGGACAAAATGTAATCTAAATCTTAATACAAGAGCCTTTATGATACTTTTAACTTTATTTTACAATCTAAGTTTGGAGTTCATGGTCGCTTTTCTTAATAATATTGTTATTAATGTTTAGATCTATTTTCTCTCATTGGAAATGCAATATGACTTACCATTACAATTTCATAATCTAACCATTAAAATTTATTTTAAAAATACTATAAATAAATAATAACATAAAATTTAAAAGAAATAGGGAAAAAACAGTAATTATGAAACTCATATTTCCCAGCCAGGTTTCTTCTTATAGAAATATCATAATAAACACAGGTTATGCCTTGATCAGTTGATTGTATCTGTTTCTGGGTTCATAGCCAAAGACCCATAACCCCTATGTGTATACATAATTCTTTTGCAGGCTGAAATTGGAGTAATAACATTTGACAGACCTTGTAATATTCAGTTGGCAAGTTGCAGAAACGTACACAGCAATTGATCATATAATAATATATTAATCCATAGTTTGTTCGTCAACGTTATGATGCATTTCAGATCTGACCATCAAACAGATCCTCTCCGTAAAGAAAGGAATGTTATACTTTAAATTTAAAAATATGCCAATGGTTTGATTTGCATATGAGATTAGGGAACCAACCCTAACAATGCCCCTATAGCCTATATATGCAATTTGGCCATATGGGGTCTATGATTTTACCCATACTTTATTGCTTGTTTCGAATCTCTCAGCCTGTATTTATTTTTTAAAATTCTAAGTTTTTTCCATGTTTAGATATTGCATGTTTGCTTTGCTTTTGGAGAAATTTCTGGAAAAAGTTTTGCAGCCCCATTTCAAATAATAATATTTCTGCATGCCTAAAAATATGAATTTCCAATCATCTTATACTATTACATAATTCATAAGTTCGTGAAGTTGCTCTAGAAGAAAATGAGTGGATGCATTTATATGATACATGCATAATCTCCGAATGATTACTTATTAGATATGTATTCCTTGATTACTGCTTTGGCAGTTAGCAATATGACGAAGCTTATTCCTACAACTATTGGTATTGGGTAAAAAAAAAAAAACTATGATCAGAATGCTTATTTTATAATTTGTATTTAGAACTCGTTATTATTCCATACAAAAATGTCGTCTTCGTAGTCTATTACACCAATATTTAGAAGGATGAAATCTTACTTAAAAAGAAACAAAAGGGTGAGCTAAAAATTCCTTTCTCACCGACAACGTCCATGGAGGGACGATTAAACGTATTTCCAAAAGCTAAAAATAATCCTTTTGACTTTCAAAACGTCAACTTGGTGGTTGAGAAGCAGCAAAAACCAGACTCACACAAATTGCTGCTTAATTTCAATTCAAGTAGCAAAATTAAATAAATCATTTCTCTTTTGTTTCCAATATATAAACAATGCCCTTACTTTTTAAAAATTTCCTCTCATACATCCATCTCCTTCATCTCACAATTCTCTGACACACATCTCAAAGTCAGCGCCACCCTTCCTTCTCTCTTATTATTATAATTAATCGATTTTTTATGACGAGTAACTTCAACATGGAGCACTGGGATTGGCAAGCAGGAACTGGTGAAACTTGCAGCAACAATGATGCTTTTATCTCTTATATGGAAAACTCAGAATTCAGTTTTGGTCCTTTGAGTTTTCAACATGGAGATGAAGATCATCTTATGAGTTTCCCAGAAGTTTTTGAACCAAACCCTAATGTTTTAGATGAGTTAATGGAGGAACTTTACAAGCCTTTCTGTCCTGAGTTGAACCCATATACAATACCAGTTCTTGAAGATCACGTGGAGGAACCAGAGTGCCAAAAACAGAAGCCACTTGTTGTTTCTGGTACAAACAAGGATTCGACCAAGCCTAAAAGACCCAGGTTTGTAATTAAATTCATGGTTATTACAAAAAGTTTTACATGTTTATAACTTCACATGTTTCAGCAGGAAGAAACAGCAACATAGAGTGGTGAAGCATGTAACAGGTGATGATGGTCTTCAACCGGATATATGGTCATGGAGAAAATATGGGCAGAAACCCATCAAAGGATCACCATATCCAAGGTAAATATTAATTTATCATCTTTGTTTTGATATATATATATATTTGAAGGGGTCATTGAGTATTTTTGAATGGAAAAAAACACAGGAGCTATTACAGGTGCAGTAGCTCAAAAGGATGTTTAGCAAGGAAGCAAGTAGAGCGTAGCTGCTCGGATCCTCGAGTCTTTATTATAACCTACACAGCCGAGCACAACCATGGCCACCCGACTCGACGGAACTCGCTTGCGGGAAGCACTCGCAACAAATCATCAACAGTGGCTAAGCCTAAAAACCTTGCCGATAAAAATGAACCCCATGAGGTTGCAGAATCAACGGTTCTTTCTCCGGCGGTCATTAAAGATGAGCCGGTGAAGCAAGAGAGCATAACAATGGAGGGGGACAAGATTCTAACGCCGGACATAATGTTGAGCGACGAATTAGTTGAAAGCTTTGAGGGTTTTGGGGATTTATTTGTAGACCAGTTTCCAGATTTGTCTCACGAATTATGGTTCATGAACGAATCTGCAACCTTAACTGGCGGTTTGCTGAATTAGTTTTAGAGCAGACATAATAAGCCAGCCATGTAATAACAACCAAATTGCAGACTTGTACCAGCTGAAGAGTGTCTCTTTTGCAGTTTCAGTTTTTGTAATTCATTTGTTACAAGGAGTTGAATATATCATAGTTTTTTTCTAATTTATTTAAGATAAATAACCAAAATTCATTAAAAAAATTATATAATAAACAATTAAAAGTTAATCAAAGGAGGACTGGCCTGTTATTCATTGTTAATTTTGAGGTAATATCGGCTTCTTCGTTAAGATGGAGCAATGTTGACAAAAAGATCAAAGGAGGTAGCAAAGTATAAATGACAGTTCATTTGCATATAATAAATGTTGAAAGTCAATAAAGTCAGAATTGACCACTTCTTTCAAATGATTAATTTGTATTTTATTGTCAATATATCCCAACTTGCATTTCTTATAAATTTTTGGCTATTGGTAATTACTAATTACAAACAACTAAGCTTGCTTACACTCTTTAAACTTGTTGCTTAAGATTAGGTTTCAACTAGTCAAAACAGCAAGATGTATATTTTATATATATATATATATATATATATATATTTATTTAAATATTGTTTGAGCTAGTGTTACGGGTCAATTGAGTACTAATTTGATTATATTATTCAAAGATTTTTAATCTTTTTATTTTTTAAAATTAATAAAAATTTTGCATGTGGTAAAATCTATATGTTTCAATTTCATTTTAATCACAATTTATTTATTTTTTCATTTTATTATTATACATATTTAATGTATTATTATTAATTAGTTTCAAAACATATGTTTCATTATTTATTATATATATGTTATTTTTAAACTCACATAATTTGTATTTTAAGTATATAATTTCTACACGCATATGCGTGTGATAATATTTCTAGTTTTATATTAAGCACTTGATTGAGTTAGCGTTAGAAGTCAACAAGGTTGTTGAGCAATGTGAAAAGTAGCTTATTTTACAAAATATTATTTTGAGAGTATTTTTACCATTTTCTATATTTTATATAGAAAAAATATACACACAAAATAAGATTTGAACCTAAGCTTTTATAGTTTTCAATAGGCATAATTGCAAAAAAAGCCCTCAACTTTTGGGGGCATCTGGATATATGCCCCTAACCTTTTATTTTTGAAACCGCCCTTCACGTAATGAATTTTTCAAACATCAACCCAATTGAAATAGTAACCGTCAGCTGACCGTTAGTCAACAACCAGTCAATAAAATTGGTTTACGTGGCGTTCCAGTTGACTGATGATGTGGCAGATATTAATATGTCTATTAATGGGTTTTAAATTCATCAATCTCTATCTCATCCATGAAAACTGCTCCATTGTCTTCGTCTCATTTGCAGAAACATAATTTTCAAGTTTGAGATCAATATTGTCTGGAAAACCCAACAAGCAATGGTTTGCAATGGCTATAATGTGGGTTGCATCGAGTGTATTTTAGATGTCCCTTTACTGGTGATTTATTATTATACTTGAAAAAAATACATCTCAAATCAGAAGGCCCCTTTAAACAAACCTAGAAAAAAGTGGTTGGTAAGGTAAGATTAGCAATGGGTTTACTAATATCATCTGCAAATCTAAAGTAAAGCCAGCCCCAAGGTCGTTATTCTTGTCTTCAATCTCTAACCAGTGTAAGAAAACAAGAAAAAATAAAAGTATGATTGTGGGTACTGATGGATGAAAAGAAAATTTTATGAGAGTTGGAGAGCTGAGAATGACCTTTGCAAGGGGAAATCAAAGAGTGAAAGGATTTAGGTAAACAAGGTGACAGAATGATAAAACTAGATCTGAATCTTTCTTTCTTTAATTTCTGAATTTGATCTAAAAAGCTCTTCTCATACATTTGTTAAACGCTCCTTATATAGAGCTAGTACAACCATACTTTTAACCACCTGATAACAACTCACTAACACTAGTTGTTAACCTAACAGACTCTCCTCTAACTAACTAACAGCTAACAGTATTTGCTAATCATACATGATACTCTATCATGCACCCAACTGCCCGACCTGTGAAACACACAGAAGAGTTCGAAATCGCGCAAAATGTGTCATTGGCAAGGGCTTCGTAAAAATATCTGCCACTTGATCACAAGCAGGAACTTCCCCTACAATGAGAGAACCTTCCGCAATCTTTTCACGAACAAAAAACAAATCGAGTTCGACATGTTTGAATTTTGAGTGTAACACAGGATTAGCCGCAACAGCTACTGCACTCGAACTATCACACCAGATCGCTGGAGTATCATCAGCCACAACTCGCAACTCTTGTAATAATGAAATCAACCAAGTCATCTCACTTGTTGCTAGAGCAAGACCTCTATATTCCGCTTCAACAGTGGAGCGAGAAACGACATGTTGCTTTTTAGAGCCCCATGAAATAGGAGTCTGTCCAAAATATATGCAATACCCAGAGGTGGATCGTCGGTCATCAAAGTCAAGTCCCCAGTTTTCATCTGCATAGCCAACTAAAGAAAGCCTAGTGGATGGGCGAAAAACTATGCCAAAATCAATTGTGCCACTCAAATACCGTAAGATGCGCTTTAACGCTATCATATGAACAGTAGTGGGATTATGCATGAATTGACAAATTTTATTTACAGCATACGCAATGTCCGGCCTGGTCAGAACAATATACTGGAGAGCACCAGCAAGACTTCTGTACTCAGTTGGATCCTTCAACGGCTCACCGTCTGACTTAGACAAAATAGACGAGCTAATCATCGGAGTATGAACGCCTTTTGCCGTGAGCATCGAACATCGTTCAAGAACATCACGTACATATTTTCGCTGACATAAGTGAAGAAAATCAGATGTGCGAGTGACCTCAAGCCCAAGGAAATAGTGTAAATCACCCATATCTTTAAGTGAAAATTCACTATTCAGCAACTCAACAAACCATTCTATAGACATGACCCTGTTACCTGTGACGATAATGTCATCAACATATACCAAAACATACAACGTACACTCATCTATCACGCAGACAAATAACGAAGAATCAGACTTGGAAACACCAAACCCCATCGATTGAAGAAACCGTTTGAGTTTCTCAAACCAAGCACGAGGTGCCTGTCTAAGACCGCATAACGCCTCTTCGTGATTGACGATACAAGGGTTGACCATCAGACCCAAACTTTTCATACCTAGGGGGTTGATGCATGAAAATCTCTGTGTCAATATCCCCATTTAAGAACGCATTATTAACATCAACTTGCCTCAATTGCCATCCTCTTGAAACCGCAATGGACAAAACCACACGTACAGTCGCAGGCTTTACCACAGGGCTAAATGTCTCCTTGAAATCGCACCCAGGAATTTGGGAACAGCCTTTCACTATTAGACGAGCTTTCCAACGAGCTATAGTACCATCCGGATGTTTCTTGAGTTTGAAAAGCCATTTGCACCCGATAATCTTGCGGTTTTGCGGTCGTGGAACCAGTTCCCAAGTGGAATTTCGAACGAGCGCATCATACTCGTCCTGAGTAGCAGCTCGCCAGTCGGAAGATGCAAAGGCTTCTTCGATTGTAGAAGGCTCAATAGTCTCAACAGACATGACTTTAGGTTTGAACACACCAGCCTTTGACCTAGTCACCATCGGGTGATTATTAACCACAGGTAAAACTAAAGCTGGAACGTCAGAAGACAAATCAGCACCTCCTTCACATGACATAGAATCACCAGAACCAAACGATGAAACAACAGGAGGTTCATGAACAGAATCGTCATCAGGTTGTGTAAAATCAGAAAATCGAGTAGGAGAAGACTGTTCAATAGGAGTTGGTGAAAAAGATGGACACTCATCAGAAGTTGTAATAGACCTCGATGCAGCAGGCCGAACAATTGGTAAATTTGTTGAGACACAATGATGTTTTACTCGTGCGTCAGACCCTAAGGACGACGAAGATGACAAGAATCTGGTCTCATCAAACACCACATGGTAAGACACAATTATCTTGCCATTTGGTAAAAGGCACAGATACCCTTTGTGTTGAGTACTATATCCCAGAAATGTAGAGGGTTGAGACCGAAAATCTAACTTGTGTATCATAAAGGGACGAAGATACGGATAGCAAGAACAACCGAATACCCGCAGACGATCATAGGAGGGCTCAATTCCATATAAGACTTTAAACGGAGATTGTCCTTCTAAAACCAGAGTTGGTAGTCGATTAATAAGATGTACAGCACAACAAAATGCATAGCCCCAAAATTCTATAGATAAATTCGCCTGAGCCAACAGTGTAAGACCCATCTCAACAATATGACGATGTTTCCGTTCCGCAACTCCATTCTGTTCAGACGTATGTGGACAGGTAAGACGATGAATGATCCCTTGCGAGTTCAAAACAGACGTAAAAGCTCTAAATTCACCACCCCAGTCACTTTGGAATTGTTTGATATTCTTCCCAAACTGAGTTTGAACTAACTTTTGAAACTGAATAAAGCATTGTACCGCCTGAGACTTCTGACGAAGAAGATACACCCACGTAAAACGAGTACACATATCAACGAACGAAATATAATACAAATGATTTCCACATAAAATAGATGCCAGGCCCCACAAATCAGAAACCACCAAATCAAATGGATTCATGTATTTAGTAACGGAATTAGAAAATGGTAGTTTATGAGCCTTCCTTTCGGCAAAAAGACATATACTATCAAAAGAAACATTAGACGGAAGAACAATTTTGCACTTATTTAAAACACTCTTGACAACAGAAGTAGACGGGTGTCCAAGATGATTATGCCACAGAAAAAAACTATCGCAGCCAGCAGTTTTATTATGAAGTATAGTAGAAGCAAGAACCTCAACAGTCTGAGCAGACCAAGTCGGCATCGAGAACTTGTAGAGACCATCATGTATGTGGCCCTTCAGCAGCATTTCTCGGGTCATTATATCCTTAATAACACAATACGTTGGGTGAAACTCAAAAAACACACCATTCTCGTTAGCAAATTGAGATACCGACAACAAATTTTTCCAAATGCTTGGCACACACAAAACATCAGATAAGTGAAGCAATTTAGAACGAGTAGGTAAGACACCATTACTAATAGAAGAAATCCGGGCAGACGAACCATCACCCATCAATAAAAAAGACTTACCTAGGTACGGAGTGATAGCCTGCAGAGCTGACGCATCACGGTAAACATGATTACTTGCTCCAGTCGATACCATGAAGTCGTTCGACCACACGTGTATGTAAGAACCCGTGGGATCACCATTCGAGCCAACCCGAGCAGAATTAGCATTTGGGTCCGATGAAGTCGAATAATCGAAGCATTTAAATCACCCACTCTAGGAAGTCCAATACAAGGATCAGAACCCGAATACACACGGGCCCAAGGTTTGGTACGTTAAGGAATTAGAGAGTCCGATTCTTGAGCAACTTGAACACAGTTGTTGTTTGGTCGAACAGCCTTTGGGGGGCTTGAATTACGGTCAAAACAAGAGTCAACAAAATAAATTGAAATACACCATTCAAATTTATTCACATTGTCCACTAAAGGACGCCGCACCTCATGTGGTCTGTTGTGTTGAAGACCAAAAACACCACATGGCCCACCATCATAATTAGCATACCTACCATCACATGGCCCCCCACTTTCATAATGATTCATGTAGCCATTAGGAGCAAGTGGCCCACCATAACCATCACTAGGCCGAAAATGTTGTCCAGCTGTAGGCCAATAGAAATTTTTATTTTGACTATTACTTAGCCAATTTTGACTATTTGGATGAGACCATTTCATCCTTTGTGAAGGCCAATCGGACCTTGCTTGAAACTGCTCCTGCGACGAACCATAAAATGCAGGGAGAGGAGCGCGACAGTCATCATCAGTCGGTGGAGGACGAAAGCCATCATAATCGCGATTAAACCGTTAAAAGCACCTCTGAGCTAGATGCCCATACCTATTGCAGATCTGACACTGGATCATTGGACGAAAACCATGTCCACGACCGCCAGACGGAGGTCGACCCCCACGAACACCTTCACTCCGAGCAGGTTGCGACGACTCCACCAGATTGGCGTGAAAAGAAAGTTCCTGAACATCACTCATCTGACGTTGTTCATAATCAAGAAGTGTCACCACCCACCGGCGAAACGGAATCTTCTCTGACGACAACGAAGCCATCGAAACCAGGGCATGATATTCAGAAGGTAAGCCCGCAAGCAAAATTTCGGTCTTCTCATCCTCAAAGAACACACGCACTGACGCAAAAAGTAGATCACATAGATGCTTAATTTTATCAACATAATCTTTTATGATGCAGTACCTTTTTAACGAATGAAGTGCATGCCTTATTTTGGACCGTTTGGCGAGAATCGGCAGCAAATAAACTGGTTGCAGTAAGCCAAATATCTACCGAAGTACGCACCTCAGTGAATGAAGAAAGGAGAGATGTATCGATCGTGGAGAGCAGCCACGAGACAAGAAGCAGATCTTGTCTAGTATACACAACTGCAGAGGGATTCGAAGCAATAGTACCATCGGCCGACTGGAGAAATCGTGCCGGTGGCGGAAGTGTTCCATCAAGAAAACCTAATAGATCATAAGCACCAAGAATAGTACGCACCTGTTGTTGCCAAAGAATGAAAGTGCCTTCAACCAATTTCACCACATCATGGCGAGGGAAAGACGTGACTACTTTGTCACCAGTGAATGAAGCAGATCCACCTTCAACAAATACTTAATTCGGAAAGGAGTTGATAGAATGATAAAACTAGATCTGAATCTTTCTTTCTTTAATTTCTAAATTTGATCCAAAAAGCTCTTCTCATACATTTGTTAAACGCTCCTTATATAGAGCTAGTACAACCATACTTTTAACCACCTGATAACAACTCACTAACACTAGTTGTTAACCTAATGACTCTCCTCTAACTAACTAACAGCCTAACAAGATTTGCTAATTATACATGATACTCTATCAAAGAGCTAGGGTAGAAGGGGATAGAAACCCAAAAAATTCTTTGATTTTTGGGTTTTCTTTTACTCATTTTTTTCTTTGTAACTCAAAAGGAAAAGATCAAATTTTGGAGATGGAATCATGGACGTCATTAAACACTTCTTGGTCGGAGAAGATGCCGGTGAGCAATGGATCAACAGTGGGAAAAGGCGACTAGGGCTTTTTTGTTTTAGAGAAGAAGATTGAAGAGGATGAAGATATTTGTCTATTTCATGGCCTTTGCAAGGGGAAATCAAAAAACTAGGGTAGAAGAAGAGGATAAAAACCCAAAAAATTCTTTGATTTTTATTTTTTGGGTTTTTCTTTCACTCATTTTTTCTTTGTAACTCAAAAGGAAAAGATTAAATTTCGGAGATGGAATCATGGACGTCATTGAACGCTTCTTGGTCGGAGAAGATGCCGGTGTGCAATGGCATCAACAGTGAGAAAAGGCAACTAGGGTTTTTTTGTTTGAGAGAAGAAGATTGAAGAGGACGAAGATATTTGTCTATTTCTTTAGTAATTATTAATTTTTTATATTTTAATTAATAATAACTATGGCGTAAATTAGCGTATTTATTTTAATGTCGGTGATGTCATCAGTCAACTGGAATGCCACGTAGGTCAATTTTTTTGACCGGCTATTGACTAACGGTCAGCTGACTGTTACCATTTCAACTGGGTTGATATCTGAAAAGCCCGTTATGTGAAGGGCAGATTTCAAAAATAAAAAGGTTAAGGGCATATATCCAAATGCCCCCAAAGGTTG
The DNA here is from genome assembly GCA_025506655.1 of Gossypium rotundifolium. NCBI lineage: Eukaryota > Viridiplantae > Streptophyta > Magnoliopsida > Malvales > Malvaceae > Gossypium > Gossypium rotundifolium. Next base: position 168,833,588 of record CP106733.1, read on the forward strand.
AGGGTCTTTTTTGCAATTATGCATTTTCAATATTTATACTTTTAACATCTCAACCAAAGCTTAATTTATTATTTTTATTAATTTTTTATAAAGATATTTGATACATAATTCCATTTTTTATAAATATATTTGACACGGATGTGTCATAATTTAATATATAAATATTTCTTAAATAAGCAATAAATTCTGCAATTGTTTTAAAAAATAAAAGGGTTTCTATGCACAAAGGTTGGAACCCTGAAAATTTACTACTATTTAAATTACTTAATTGATTCGATGAATATAGGAAATTCATGGGTTTCGGTTGCCTGATGCAACTCTGGTAAATTACATGTAGTCGACCATATTTATAGTTGTATTAATCTGCAGCAGTTGCAGAGGCTCCTGTTTGGTTCCATCAAGCAAAGCAGCCACTGCACCTAGAAAAGCTGCATTAATATAAGTTGTGGGTTCGGAATGCGAGTAATCCGATCTCTGATCATTGAAATGGTCACTTGAATCAGGACCTCCTACGATTGCTCCGACATGTTGATTTGGATTCGGGTTGTTGGAAGAGTAATAACTCGAGTAGCCATCGTTACACCCCACCCTGCTCGGGTGACTGTGGATAGAAGGGATGGATGAGCCTCTATGGTGAAGCTGCATGGGATATTTACTCCCAAACCCCACCATGTATGACATTTTCATGGGGTTGTTCCCCAATATGTAATTCACCTGCAATAATATCAGTATATAAATGAAACCTTATTCTTGGTTTTTTATATCAATATCAGTATATATGTAAATATACCTGTGACTTTACGAAAGATTTGATTTGGGAGGCTGAGAAATGTGCAGAGCCACATTGGATGCCATCAATATTAGATGTCATTAAGGTTTTGGAGTAGACAGATAGCACCATGCAAGAGCTTGTAACGTATTGCAAATTAGAGCTATCTCTTGTATACAAAAGGCCACCTGAAAACAAACCAGAAAATTTATTAGCTTAGTAAGGATCATTTAGAAATCTAAGTTATTCATTAGTGACTTTAAGAGGTATATGTATGTACCAGCAGTTGTTTGAATCTGTAAAGAGCTGCTCCCTGGCATTAGTGCACATATAAATGATTCAACATCAGTCTTATATTTAGACAAATCCTTCTTCCCACCATAGAATTCCTGAACAAGAACTGTTAATACCTTTCTTTTAATTTGTTACTTATAAAGAAGGGTCATATGATTTTACCTTTGCTAGTAATGCTTGAGCTCCAGCAAATTTGTTGTCCCAACTAAACTCTGATACTGCTTGACTCCATCCTTGGTTGCTCAAAACATAGTTTAAGTATTTTTCATCTCTACTTGCCTTGTATAGCCAAGCTGCAGACCATAATAACTCGTCCTATATATATAAATCAGATGCAAAGCTCAAATGATTATATGGTTATCAACATTGCTAAAGGTTTATGATTTACCTGATATCCTGAGAAAGAGCAGTAGAAAGGGCAAGAGTCTTTGTATGATCCCCTATACTTGTCTGCGAATTTGAATAACTGTGCAGCCAATATGATTGAGATTGAAATGCATACAAAGCATGAAGGTACAAATTTAAACGAGCTACTTACTGATTTGGATTTGCTTAACAGCTTTGTAGAGTAATTGGAATCAACTCGTTTGAAGACTAGTGAAGCAGCTGAAAGAGCGGCGGAAGCCTCAGCCGAGGCTTCGGTGCCTGGTGAATCGGAAGTGATTTTATAGAGTGTTCGAGGGGTGTCCATGTCTTCAGGACGCTCCCAGCACTGGTGATCAGCGTTTCCATCCCCAACCTGAGTATAAAGTGTGGTGGGTGAAGTATGGGCTCGCAATATAAAATCAGTGCCCCAACGGATAGCAGTGCGGAGGTGGCTAAGCTGATGGGCCGAAGAGATTTCATGCCGGTACTCAACGGCTGCCCAACTCAACAATGTCACTGTAAACGCCATTGGCCATCCGAACTTCACATTATCCCCAGCATCATAGTAACCTCCCACCAGATTGACCTGCACACAAAACCAAATTCAAACTTCAAAATTAGTCTACTATTTGCCGAAGCTCAATTTTATCATCATCATCATCATCAAAGTACCAAGTAATTTGGTAGCCATACATACATTATCAGGTTTGCCATCAGTGAGTGCAGAGTCTCCCCTCCATTTCATTCTCTGGTTAGCCGGCAACTTCCCCGAACGTTGTCCTTCAAAGAACATGATTGCTTTGCCTAGTGCATCCTTATAGTCATAAGACAAATGTTCTACATCCTCCAAGGCTAGTCCATTAATGTGACTACTACTAGCCAATGCCATGGCTAAGTTGCAGCACAAGACCAGACCCCATATTATTTCACCACACGCCATTTTTTTCATGACTTACAATTTGCATTAACTAACCTGCATGGTCTTTAATGGTTGGCCATGCTGGTTATTTATAGACCTTTTTTCACCACAACTGATGCTGTAGCTGGTTATTTAACAAAAATCAAACAAGCGTTGATGACATGGGAAGAATGGAGATGGCGTGAAGTGAATAAATTAAGAATGTGTTGCAAAGTCAGTAAGAATTGAGTCACAAGACTGTATAATAATGTGAGTGAGAGCACAATGAGATATGGTTTCACCCACTCCTTCACGTCATGTATCTTCTTTCGTGTGATTTTTTCCATACGAGAAAACCATAAATTTCAATGGTTCATTGAACCTTTTAGTTATGGGCCTAAATATAATGATTGTTCTCATACGGCTTCGCTCATGTATACGTCTATGTTAGTGGTTTGGCTATTAATAAACATATGACTGTTGATACTACAGGAAGATCACTACGATCAACTTGTGGCCCACTTTCAGTTTTTGAATGTCCAAATAGCCAATCATCTACCAAAAGCCCAAATCAATCTTAACCTTATCCGTTGCCCGTAAGTTAAACCCTGTTAGAAGCAACAATCTCCCTTTTCCATATCCTAACATGGAACTCGTTTCCCTGCTAAGAGAATATTCAAATAAATATTTATCAAATGGAATGAATTTTTAATCTAAATTTAACTGATTTGTCAATAAGTCATCACAATTATATTATAATATTATTAAAATCAATTGTGAAATATTACTAACCTAACTCGATACAACGTGAGATCACTTTACAAACCAATCAATAAAAGAATAACTTTAAGGCCACAATAAAAATTTTAATTATTATCCCTAATTAGATCTAACTCTTTTCTTCATCTTATTTTTATTACTCAAATTGACTTTTAAGTATAAAAAAAACATCTTAAAATATAAATATTGATACTCTCTTAACTTATTTTCTTTTAGTAAAAATTTAAAATGTCCGAATTCATTTTCAAACCCGACACCTTATCGGATATATATATATAAAAATTCTAGAAACTGAAACTTTTATTTTGTGGCCAAAAATTCTTAAGACCAACCTCACTAATATTTTTTTCTCTAAATTCATTTCTTTAGCACGTTTAATAATTTCTTATAAAGCAAAGTAGTAGCATTCAATCAATCCTATCAACGATTATCTTACACTCTTTTCCAATTGATTAAGCGTAGGTTGAATTATAGTCTCCTTTTCACACATTAAGATTTAGCTAAACCAGAAAACAATAATCATTTAAGCATTCTTTTTCAGTGGATTAGCCCTCCCCCTTTTTTCTCTTTTTTCTGTTTTAATGTTCATAAGCTGTCTGCCATGGAGTTTTCATGAGGCCAATACATGAAACACTTGTCTGTGTTCCCAACAATTTCGCCGTATTAAGAAAGAAAAAGGAAAAACCCTTTAAATACGCGCAAATAATCTAACCTTCTATTCCCATTTATGAACTTGTTTACCCCCCTTTTAATGCATTTTCTAGAAAAATGAGTTAGTGCTTCTTAGTTGCTGCCTTAGATAACATTTTTTTTTTTGCAAAATAACTTAGTGGGAGATTTCCTGCTTTTTGTTCTCTTTTTTAAGCAACAATTAAAGGATCTCTAGTTGACTTTCAATTATTGAAATCCAAGCAATGATGATTCGTCTCATTCATACTATTCACATTTTGCATTAAGTTAATTATTTATTTGTATCAAATTATGAAGTTAAAATTTAAATATTAAATATATTCTAAGTAAAATTTTTAAAATTGGACTGGTGGTTGAATTGTTCATGCCATTAATTTGCACGATTCGATTAAATAAATTATTAAAAATTATAAAAAAAACTCGACTCAATTTTTTTTAACCTAGTTCAATCAGTTCGTACCAATTCACAGCTCAACTGATCTAATGTCTCTCATTGGATCGATATCCCTACCAATCTGATCTGGTTCAAACAACCATGACTCTAAGTCTTTAGACTTTGTACAGTTAGAATTTAGTCATTCTGCTTTTATTTCAAGAATTTAATTTCTCTACTTTTTAAATTTAACAATCCGCTTTCAAATTGTATTTAACCACTTAACATTTTAATGGAAAAGTTAACTATATTAACTATTTGAATTAGTCAATAAAATTATAAAAATGTAAAGACCAAATTATGTTAAAAAGTAAAATGTAAGGATTAATTCTCAATTTTAAACATAGTAGAAGGACCAAAACTAAAAAGTAACCGTTGTTATAAAATAAAATAAAAAGAAAAGAGGCATGTGGGTGTGCCACGTGTCAACATGAGGTATATAGATAGATATGTATATTTAAATTTTAGCATATTTTTAGGACTAAAACTGAAACTATACCACCATTTGAAAATCTAAAAAAAATAAATAAATAAATAGAACTTTTTTTTTTTTAGCCAGGTTTAAAAAAGAAGCATGGTTTGGACACTACTTTATGAAACTCAAGAAAAAATCTAGATATCTAGAACTGAAAATGAAAATGATGAAAATAAAAAGATCTTGATAAATTTTATCAATATGAGAAAATATGGAACCGAGATGAAAAAGTTGTTGACAACATTCTTACTTATAATGCTGCTATTGAAATAGCAAAAAAAAAAAAAAAATGAGGATCTTGAGCTTATATCTGTTAAGGAATGTAGAAATAGAAAAATTGGTCAGGTTAGAAAAATACAATGCAAGCATAATTGAAGTCACTCACTAAATGGATATTTGTGCCAAAATAAAATGAGAAAAATGAAATCGTAAGATATAAAGCACGACTTGTAGCACAAGAATTTTTGCAAAGAGCTGACATTGATCATGAAGAGACATACTTTCTTGTGGTGAATGCAATCACATTTAGATATCTTGTTAGTATAGCAATACGTGAAAAAATTGACATGCATCTAATGAATATCGTTACAATCTATTTGTATGGTTCACTTGATAGTGAAATTTATATGAAAATCTTTGAAGGATTTAAAATCTCAGAAGGATATAGAATTCCCTAAGAAAATTGCTCGGTCAAATTAAAGAAATCCTTATATGGGTTAAAACAATCTGGATGTGACACAATCTTCTTGGTGAATATTTGTTAAAAGAAGGTTATAAAAATGATTCAGTTTGTCCATACATTTTTATAAAAAGGTATGGATCAAAATTTTGTGATAATTGTTATTTATGTTGACGTTTTAAATATTATTGGAACTCACAAAGAGCTTCAAAATATAGTAAATTATTTAAAGAAAGATTTTGAGAGGAAATATCCTAGAAAAACAAAGTTTTGTCTTAGCCTACGGATCGAGCATTTAAAGGATGGAATCAGGAGCGAAGCCAGAAGAATTTTTTAGGGGGGCCGGATAAAATTTTAATTTTTTATAGTTTATATTTTTATAATTTGTAAAGGATTAAATCAAATTTTTATAATTTTAGGGGGGCCAAAGTGCAATTTTTACCTTTACTAATGTAAAATTTTTAAAAAATTCTAAGGGCCAAAATTATAATTTTACATTTTAGGGGGGGCCGAGGCCCATGCCAGCCCCCTTAGCTATGCCCCTGGATGGAATTCATGTCCATCAATCATGTTATACAGAATAAATCTTAAAGAAACTTTATATGAATAAATCACATCCATTGAGTAGCCCATAGTTGTAAGATCACTAGATGTGAATAAAGATCCATTTTGTTTTTGCAAAAATGATGAAGGGTTTCTTGGTTTTGAAGTACCATCTCTAAGTGACATAAAGGCATTTATGTATCTTGCAAACAACACACGACCCGGTATAACATTCGTTATGAACTTGTTAACATGATTTAGTTCTTCTCCAAACATAGACACAGGGGCATTGGAATGGAATTTAAACATGTATTTAGATATCTTAAAAGAATAGTTGGAATGAGGTTATTTAATTCAAGTAAATCAAGATCTCTATTAATTGACATTAGTTGTTACCTCTTCAAATCATATACAAATAATTGCAATGCATGAGGCAAGCTAAGAATGTTTTTAGCTAAGGTTGTTAATTTAACATATCTAGAAGATATGTGATTTGTCTTTGCAAGAAAATATGTCAACTATCATATACAAAAATAATATGGCATGTATAACTCAATTGAAAGGTGGTTGCATCAAATGTGATAGAAGAAAACATATTTCACCAAAATTATTCTCCACTCGTGATCTTGAGAAAAATGTGATATAAAAGTTTAACAAATTCGTTCTAGTGATAATTTGACTAGTCTTTTATCAGGGCATTGCCAACCACAACATTTGAAAAACTAGTATACAATATTGGAATACATTGACTCAAAGATCTAATGTGATGTTGGCATTAGGGAGAGTCTAAAACACGATATATTTTTTTCCTTCAACCAAAGTTTTGTTTCATTGGGTTTTCATAATAAATGTTTTTAACGAGGTAGCTTGTAATAGGAGATTGTGTATTTTTTTCCCTTCATTATATTTTCATCCCACAGAGTTTTTCCTAATAAGATTTTAATGAGGCGCATTTTCATTAATGAACATTAAATGGGAAGTGTTGTAAATCCATTGATAAATGGATGTCCATACATATAACTCTCCAAACCCCCCAAATTCATTCTCTTGTAACCCCTAAAAAAATTATAGGGCATCTTAATTATCTTTATTATATGTTTGTAACCTAGACTGGTTGAGGCCCTATAAATAGAGGGCATGTATAAGTTTTTTGGTATCCAAGTGAAAGTTGAATTATCGTTTCATTTTTCTATTATTCTCTCTTGTTTATTCTATAATTCTCTTAGTGTATAATATAAACTCATTTTTTAATTATTCTCTAAATTAATAATAAATAAAATATAAATATAATTAATATAATTAAGAACATAAATAACATAATTTAAAGCGAGAAACATCACAAATAATTAATAAATTATGCACTTATCACCTAATATATAGGATTAACACATTTTATGTTATCCAAGCTTTGTCGACACGGAATATAAATTTAAAATTTTATTCAATTCACGGTTGTAAATAAATAATTTAAGTTGATTTTTATATGATATAATTTATCAAATATATAAAAATAATATAATATAATGCATAATAAAAATATATATAGGTTGGATGGAATCCGACCTTAAACGTTGAAATCCAAACTTAATTTATACTTTAAAACAAACTTTTTTTTTATTTTCATTTTAGGCTTAAATTTTTGTTCAAAATTTCTTAAATATCCAAATAAATTTGAAACTTGTACGGATAATGAGATGGTTAAACAAGTGTATTGTTTTATTGTTATCTAAAGTTTGTTATATTATTATATCAGTCCATAAACGGAGATAAATAAATGACATAAGCTAAGATATTAATTTATGTGGTATTGAAACAGACTGTTCAGTTAAAGTCCTTACCTACTCAAAATGTCCATTTCATGCATAAAATGCTTTTCATTTTTACAAGAAAAGTGATGGGTGGACTTTCGTGCCTTCTTTTAACTTAGCTAATGCCATTATCATTGACGACCAAGCAAAAGTCCTAGTCAATTGTTACCAACAATTTTGTTTAAATTATATCCCAACTCTAACTCCACCAAACATTTTCAATCAAATCAGCTAAATATATATATAATATGTAATTAAATGTAGCGCTTCCGTAGAGTTATGATTTATATTGATAGTTTAGAGATAGTTTAAGTCTGAAAGGATAATTTATTAGGGGAATCGAGTATTATAGCACTTAAGAGAGTTCAACGGATCATGAGAACAGAAAGACGCTGGCTGATTCGACATGTTCTTGAAAAAAATAACGAATTCTCTCATAATATCTTAAAAGTTGTAAATCAAAATAAAATTAAAGGTACTTTTGATCAATTTTTTTTCATCAAAAAGAAATTTCTGTATCACATATTAATAATTTATAAGTTGTATTAACAATTTTATTTGATTAACTTTAATATTTGAAGTTTAATTTCCTTCTTCAGTTTTTTCGCCTTTAAAATTAATGACATTTTGTTATTGACCTATCAAAACCTGCCGCGACTTACTTTTTTCATGTAAGTAATTTAGGTGGAATTAGTGATTGAATAAACAATAATATGAAATAAAAACAAAATTAATAAAAATTTGAACACAAAAAATAATAGAATTAAATGAGTTTAATTGAAAATTTTGTTGTTTAAGCTCTCGTATGTCTCAGCTAAATCCAGATTTCTGGGTCAGCTACCGCTTAAGGTGCCATTTATGGGAGGTCGGTGTGAGATTAAGTAACTCATCTATGTTCATGGAAAAGTCCAATTTGTTTGGTAATGAAAAGAAAGATGTTAATTCTCTCCTGTATATTGATTGATTTGGAAACACCAATTATTATAAAAATAAAAAAAATAAAAAAAGAATATATATTCTTTATTTTTAAAATTTATATGTTTTAAAATTTTTAGTCAATATAAATTCCACATCATCATTTGCGTGGACCAAAATGTCATATCACAATTTTAATAGTTTCCTTGGTGATTTGTTTTTTAACTTAGTTAATTCATTTTTTAAAATTTTTAATTAAATCGATTAATTAATAATCTAATCAATACGATCACCGATCGACTTAAAAATACATTTTTTTAATTAAAGATTTGAATTGCATAAAAAATTTTGAAACCTTTTACTTATTATTTCCTCAGTGTGCGATTGCTTTTTAGATATAAAATAACTCATTTTTTATTTTCTTACTTCCAATATTTTCAATCTAACCCCAACATGTAGGGGCCAAATTGCTAATAAAACTTGATTTATATTATATAGTTTTTCTTAATATATCTAAGCCATTTTTTTATATATCAAATCGTGTTTTGACTATCTTTTGATTTGTTTATATTTGGCCATTGCTAAGGGTAGTTATAAATAATAGGGTGACATTCGAAATCCTTAACCTAAATACCATGGCGTTATACTTAATAGGATGTCCTAGAAGATGATCTTTTCATTACCCTTACTAGGGGTGAAACTAGAAAAATTTTAGTGGTCGAAATTAAATTTTAATTTTTATGATAGTAAAAATATAATTTCGTCATTTTAAAAATCTATATCTTTATAAATTTTAAAGGATTAAATTAATTTTTATTATTTTTAAGAGGGTTAAAATGTAATTTTATCTTTTTAATTTAAACTTTTAAAACACTTAAGAAAAATTTTCATTTTAGGAAGTACAGATAAGCCCTACCCTACTCAAAAATATATATTTATTTTTAATATACATATTAAAAGAAAAAAAAAGAAGAAGGAGGAGGAGGAGAAGAAACAAGCTTGTTTGTTGTTATTTGTTTAGCGTAATGGAGATGATTTTAGGACATTTGGATTCTTTCATTTATCATTTTGAGGAGAGCCACAAAATTTAATCCAAAGCTTTCAAAGTTTTAATTTATAGAATTTTATATATTTTGGGTTTTCTTTAATTCCTATTGTTTGTTTGGTAGTGTGGATAAATGATGAAAATCTATGTGCTTACGTATGTTTTTAATAGTATAAGCTCAACTTATTTGATTTTAAAATAATATTTGTAAATTTATGCTTGCTAGTAGAAAATTCTTCTTCTTTCTTTCTTTCTGTTTTTTTTTAAATTTTGTATGTAAATTAGTTTTTATCGTCATCAACTAAATTTATAATTCATCATCAACAACAAACATCAAGTAACAAAATGTTACTAAAACTATAAAACAAAAGAGTTGTAATTCCAAAGGTTATGCTTCTTTTAAAGAATTTATAATTCACCCTTCAGAATCGAAAAATTATATTTTGTCTTTTACAATATATAAAATTTTAAATTAATAATAATACTCTTAAAATGATAAAAAATTTTAAATACAATATTAAAATTACATTTTAACTTTTATCAAAATTTATAATTTAATTTTAATCTCAAAAAAAAATTTCTAACTTCTAAACATCACATTTTCTCATTAAATAAAATTGACTGGAAGTTAACATTATTAAATGGTAATTAAGTTTGGCATTTTCCCCCCTTTTTAGTGGACTCTAATATTTCTGAAGTGGTTGGTGGATGTTGATTCAGAGTGGAATAGTCACTGCTAAGAACAAAATTGGCATCAGCTCCAAAAATGATTTTGTTGACATCAATCAAGGAGGAACTGTGTATGAATAACATGAGATGAAGTTGAACCAAAATTGGGTTTATCTGTAATTCTACAATTAGTGATATGGTTAGGTTGGTTTTCTTTAAAAAATTATTATTTACTTTATGTCACACAAGTTTTAAATGTTGTTTATATATATATATATAAACTATTACAGGATTGCTTACAGTTGGGAAATCATTTTCCTTCTAGAAACCCCAAACAGACAGAAAAATAAGTAGATAGTATAAAGCACAAATCATATATATAAAAAATGTGATAGTTCCATGAAACTGAATAAGGGTTGTTTGAACAGGTCAATCATTTCCTTTGTCAGGATTTGAAATTTTGGGTCCATAAGTATCTCACATTTGCCAAACATGAGAAGAGATTAGTTTCAAATGTTTCATAAATTAAAACCAATTTGTGCTTACATGAAGGATTAATATGTACTTGAGTTTGAAGCACTAAACTTACTCTCTCTTTTTTGGCTTCAATCTGCTTTTGTAATATTAAATTTTCAATTCCCACTCTCTCTTTTAATTTAATGCTTAAAAAATATTAATTATTACTTTCCATGAAAAATATATTTAATTAAGCCTTTAGACAATTAAAAGAAGTTAATTCAGTTCGTTGTTAATTGTTATTTTGTGAACGTGACCATTAATAGTTGTTGATTTTCCACTATAATGCTTGTTAGAATTTAGTGACCCGAATCTTTACTTAAATAAAATACAACGGTAAAATAAAATAAAATAAAAGAAGAATCCCCATAGAGAATACCCATAGAACTACACTTTTATTTTATTTTATTCTAAATAAGGTTTTTTAAACCTTATTAAACTCCATATATTTGATATTGATTAGAATAAGGTGTTTCAATCTTACTACACTCCTATTAGAATATAGTTTTACAAGCCTATAAATAGACATAGTCTATTCCTCTTGTAATTATTCGAATTTGACATAGTGAATTTTCTTTTTCTCTGCCAGTGTTTTTTTCCCGAAAGGGTTTTCCACGTAAAATGTGTGGTGTTTAATTTTTTTTTCTCTTTTTTTGCGATATATTGTCATTACCGACGTTATATTTTTCACAATTTGGTATCAGAGTTTCCTGATTTTTCATCTCGATCACGGTAATGGCGTCTTTGAAGTATGAAATTTCGCTGTTGGATCGCAATACCAGATTCGCGTTGTGGCAGATAAAGATGCAAGTAGTTCTTGCACAGATGGATTTAGAGGAAGCCCTGCTAGGGGTAGATAAGATGCCTTCGACATTCACGGAGGAAGAGAAGGAGCGCAAGGATCGAAAAGTGTTAACACAGTTACATCTGCATTTGTCTAACGAAATTTTGCAGGATGTGATAAAGGAGAAGACCGCCGCTGCATTATGGAAGAGGCTAGAACAAATTTGTATGTCGAAAACTTTAACCAGCAAGTTGCATATGAAGCAACGTCTTTATGCTCATCGTTTGGAGGAATGTGCGTCTGTGCACGAACACTTAACAGTGTTAAAAGAAATTCTCTCAAACTTGGAGGTCATGGAGGTTCAGTATGATAAGGAAGATCTAGGGTTGATTCTACTTTGTTCGTTGCCCCCGTCTTATTCAACCTTTAGAGACACGATTTTATATAGACGCGAGTTTCTCACAGTTGATGAGGTTTATGATTATTTGACCTTGTATGATAAGATGAAGCATCTTGTGGTTAAACCCGACTCTCAGTGAGAGGGTCTCATTGTTCGTGGGAGACAAGACCGGAACTCTGATGATGATCGTGGAAAGACAAGGAATGGAATCTTCGCGGTAAATCTAAGGGTAGATTGAAGTCTTTAAATAGAGGTAAAACTTGTAACTTCTGTAAAAAGAAAAGGCACATTAAATCTGAGTGTTAAAAGCTATAAAATAATATCAAAAAGGAGGCTACGAATCAAAAGGGAAAACAACCAGAAAATTTCGATGAAACTAATGTTGTAGAAGACTACAGCGATGGTGAATTTCTAGTTGCTTCTGTCAACAATTTTAAAGTAAGCAACGAGTGGGTCCTTTATTCGAGTTGCTCCTTCCATATGAGTCCTAAGCGAGATTGGTTTACAAATTACGAAACAATGTCTAAAGGTGTTGTTTTGATGGAAAACAATGCTTCGTGTAAAATCACAGGTGTTGGAACAATTAAAGTTAAGATGTTTGATGGAGTGGTCAGAATACTTAGCGACGTACGTCATGTTCCAGAATTGAAAAGAAATTTAATTTTGTTAAGTACTCTTGATTCAAAAGTGTACAAATACACAGCTGAAAATGGGATTTTGAATATTTCCAAAGGTTCCCTCGTTGTGATGAAAGGGCAGAGAAAAGCTGCCAAGTTATATGTCTTGCAGGGTTCTATTATTATTGGTGATGCAGCTGCCGCTTCCTCTTCTTTGTCAGATTATAATATTACTAAACTTTGGCATATGCGCCTAGGGCATATGAGTGAGAATGGTATGGCAGAATTGAGCAAAAGAGGACTTCTTGATGGACAAGGAATTTGCAAACTGAAGTTCTGTAAGCACTGCGTTTTTGGGAAGCAAAAGAAAGTTCGATTCACCAGAGGAATCCATAACATGAAGGGAACGTTGGAATATTTTCATTCTGATCTGTGGGGGCCATCAAGAGTGCCTTCGAGAGGTGGAGCTAATTATATGCTAACTTTTATTGATGATTTTTTCAGAAAAATTTGGGCATTCTTCCTAAAGCAGAAAAACGATGTGTTTTCCGTATTTAAGTCTTGAAAAACTGAGGGGAAAACAAATAAAATACCTCTGCACAGACAATGGCTTAGAGTTTTGTTCTGATGAGTTTAATAAATTGTGCAAGTTAGAAGGGATCGTGAGACACTTGACAGTTCGTCATACTCTACAGAAAAACAGCGTTGCAGAACGATCATGGAGAAGGTTCGATTTATGTTGTCAAATGGCAACTTACCGAAGTCGTTTTGGGCCGAAGTAGCCTCTACTGCATGTTTTTTTATCAACCGGTCTCCATCTGTTGCCATGGAGAAAAAGACTCCACAAGAGATATGGTCTGGTAATCCTACTAATTATTCTGATTTAAAGATCTTTGGGTGTCCTGCGTATGATCATGTTGATAATGGAAAATTGGAACCGAGATCCATTAAATGTGTTTTTCTTGGTTATAAAGCTGGTGTAAAAGGGTTTAAGTTATGGTGTCCTAAAAATAAAAAAGTTGTGATTAGCAGAGATGTTGTTTTTTGATGAAACTGCTATGTTGCCTAACTTATCTCTTAAAGACTATTCCAATAAAGAAAATCAAAAGCAAGTGGAGCATTAGATTAATACAGAGTCGACTCTTCAAGCCAGTATAAAAATTAAAAATAGAGTTGCTTCTTCACCAAAATAATCTATCACCAAAAACAGAACTAGAAGAGAAATTAAACCTCCAAAGAAGTATGCCGAGGCTGATCTAGTTGCTTATGCTTTAAATGTGGCTGAAAATATAGATGCAAACCAATAGCCATCTAATTATTCTGAGGCGGTTAGCTGTGAAAACTCAGAAAAGTGGATGTTTGCTATGCAAGAGGAGATGGAATCACTCCACAAAAACAGAACATGGGATCTTGTGAAACTTACTAAAGGTAAAAAGATTGTTCACTGTAAATGGGTGTTTAAAAAGAAAGAAGGGACTCTAGGAGTTGAAGAACCCGGATATAAAGTAAGGCTTGTTGCAAAGGGTTGTAGTCAAATTCTAGGAATGGACTTCACAGATGTGTTCTCCCTAGTTGTAATGACCCAAAAATCAAGGGCACCGGAAAAGCGAGTTATAGGGCCTCCGTCTTAGTAAACCGAGTCCGTAAATAATTAATAGAAATATTTATGAGTTTAGTAGTGTGTCTAGTTAGATTTTTATTTAGTCAATTTAGCTTAATTAAGAGAAATTAGTGAAAATGATTAAATTGAATAAAGGGTAGAAGTTAAATTATAGATTAATAGAAAGTAAAAAAGACCGAATTGGCAATTATGCTAATTAACATAAATGGGGCGACAATTGATGACAAAATCTAAGATTTTTATTGTTTTATTATATTAAATTATAATGTATATCATTATTTTATGGTTTTATATTAGATATATATATTATTATTAAATGATATTATATTAAAAATAAAAATAGATGACAAGTGTAATAGTAATAATTATATAGGTACACTTGTAATAAAAATATTGGTACATTTTTTATAAAATAATTTGTTTACTTGATATTAAAGTAATATAAAATAACTAAAAGAAATAAATAAATAGAATAAAAAAGAAAGTAAAAGAAAGAAGAACAGAAAAGAAACAGAGAACAAAACGAAAACAAGGGAAGAAAAAGGGCGGGAAAGAAAAGAAAAGGGAAAATTTGGGATTTTAAAGCTTCAAGTTTAATTGGTGTAACACCCCCTACCCGTATTCGTTGTCGGAATAGGATTCGAGGCATTACCGGAGTTTACAATTTTTTTTTTTTTTTTACTCAATATAGCCCCCTTTATAAATATTTAGCCTTCTTGTAATTTTAAACCGAGACCAATCCACATCAACCAATCCAATTCAACATATTTTCATAATAGATTCATGCATTTTTTTATAAGATAACATCAACACATACCAAACCAAGGTTTGCTAGCCATACCAATGGTGGACCTTACATTCATTTCTTATTAACATTTATTTTATTAGCTTATACATGCTGTTCATTTCCAAACTAAAGTTTCTTTAAATACCGAAATATTGGGGTTGATAGTGTGATGAGTCTCCCACCGATCCGATCTCCGAGCTCTTAACACTACAAAATAGGGAAAAAGGAAATAGGGTAAGCACTTTGTGCTTAGTAAGTCCATGTAACAAGAATTATACTTACCTAATATTTACAATACAAGCAATAAACATTCAGATACCCATTCAATGCATTATTACCCTAACATTCACAAACTCAACATTCAAGTCACCCAATAATTTCCATATATCAATAATATAAATACTATGATTGATGAGCTCATCAACATCATGATTTCCATTTCCTTGTTATTTTTCCATATTTATCCCGTTGAATTACTCGAATTTGATGGATTTTCAGCAAGACACTTTTAGTGTACAATCCGGTCCGTCGGTTCATGTTCATGTGCGACATTTCCATTTCAGAGAGCACACTCACGAACCTCATCCTTACAGAGGATTACCACCAAAGCTAAATCCTCAGAATATAAACTCATAGAGTATTGTCGGGATTACTACCAAAGCTAAATCCTCGCAACGACAATTACTCTAATGAGCTTGGATCCAATTACCACCCGAGCTAAATTGCACCCTAATTCAGATTACCCGTCTGGCTAAATCCATTTTCCACATATTCTTCGGAGGGCTATATTAGGATAGGATCACCCGTCCGGCTAGATCCTTTTACCGTCAATTCCTTTTCGAGATCCATCGAATTTTCCTTTCATTCAACCGATTTCTTCCCTTTTATCAAATATATCAATATTTCATCAACTTTCATACAATGAACATTTAAATTATATTCACATCAATAACATACATTTCAAGCATTTAAGAAGATAATTCAAGTTACATGAACTTACCTCGATACTTGTTCGTACACAAAATCTACTAATCCGGGACTTTTTCTTTTCCTCGATCTAGCTTCGTATTTAAGTTTTCCGAATCTAAATAAATAAATTCAATCATCAATTCAATATATTTCATGTTCACATGTAACATTTTCTATAATTCTATTATTATTTTTAGTTCATTCAAAACTGTCTACTTGAGTCATAGTCACTAAATTATTTATTTCTTGAACTACAGAACTCCAAATGAAGAACCGTTAATTTTTCCTGAAACTAGACTCACATATCTTCTTCTCATAAAATTTTCAGAATTTTTTATTTAGCCAATAAGTACAGTTTATTCTTTAAAGTCACCCTTGTTCTGCTGTTTGACAGTTCTGACCCTTCTTCACTAAAAATTAATTATCTCTTCATACAGGATTCGGATGATGTTCCCGTTTATTTCTATTGAAAATAAACTCATTAATAATTCTATACATATAAATTTAAGCCCATAATTATTTTTATCCAATTTTTGATGATTTTCTAAAGTTAAAACAGGGGAACCCGAATTCATTCTGAACCAGTCCTACAAAAATCTAAATATCTCAAAATACAGAACTTCTTTTCTTTCCTTGTTTCTTTCATATGAAAATAGACTCAATAAGCTTTAATTTTATATCTCATTCAACTTCTAATTCCACTTCTGCGATTTTTGGTGAATTTTCAAACTTACTCTACTGCTGCTGTCCCAAAACTATTTCCTTATAGCTTGTTTTACAATTAAGTCCTTTATCCAATTCTAACTTCAAATTCTTTCAATTAAACCACTAATTCCTCATTTTATTCATCATATGCTATATTCAAAAACTCTAAAACTTCAAAAATTCAACTTAAATTCATCAAAACTTTGTTCTAAAACTTATAAAGCATCAAAATTAAAAGAAAATGACTAAATTAACTTACCAAATTAAACTCCAAGCTTCAAACTTTCTATTTTTCCTTTTCTTCTTTCTTTCTTTCTTTCTTTCCCTGCTCTCTGTTTCGTTTTCTTCTCTGTTTCTTCTCTTTTATTCTTTACCTTATTTTATAATATAATATTATATTAACATAATTATCTAATAATAATATATTTTATCACATAAAATCTTAAGATTTTTATGCTTATGCCGCCTCAACATTTAAAAATGACATAATTGCCATTTTGGTCCTTCATAATTTCTTTTAATCTATAATTTAACTTTTACTTTCATTTCAATCTAGTCCTTTTCATTTAATTTCCTACCCAAACGATAAAATTTTCTAACGAAAATTTAATACCACATTACTAACATTTTATAAATATTTATAAAAATATTTCCTATCATATAAATATTCATGCAAATATATTGAAATAAATTTCTATTTAAATCGGATTTATGGTTGAAACCATTATTCCGATAATATTGAATTTAGGCCATTACAATTGGTAAGCTAAATTTAGCCCTTTTCTCTTAATTTTGATATTTTAGAAGTCTTAAAACAAGGTTTTGATGAAATTAATTTGATAGTTTGAAAGTTTATAAGCTTTTAAACAAAGTTCATGTTGAAGAAAAAGATGAATTAGGGATGAAATTAAATAAATTTTAAGTTAGAATTAGTAAAAGGATTAAATTGTAAAGTAAGTTATAAGTTTTGTATTAGAGGGATAAAATTAAAAAAATTTAAATTAGGATTATATTATGAAACTTGATAGTTAGGATGAATATGGAAGAAAAATGAATAAAATTGAAATACAAAATAAGTGAAACAAGTAAAAGAGTCAATTAGGATTAAATTGGAATTAGGCATAAATTGAGTAGAAATTTAATTAATTATTTAAATTAATGTTGTAATTAATAATGTAAATTATTATTATTTTCGTAGCTAACAAGGACAATGAGGCATCGGCATCCAAAGGAAAACAAAAGATCGTTGAGGAGTAAACTCGTATTTCGAGTTTATATTACTATTATTAAATGTATATTGAATTTATAGTATATGTTATGGAGTAATTAAGATAAGGTAAGTAATAATATTTGAAATTAAGTAAGAAATATGTGTGAATATTGAATTATATGTGAATTGATATAATAGATGTTTTGAATTGATCAAGTATTTGAAATTGTTGTGGAAATGAATTCGAATTTGGAAAGTTAAAATAATACCCTATTAACTTGTAGGACTAGTTTTGATACAAATGGCATGCCATTGAATTTGTGATGTGATGAGGAGATTTGTAGCTCGGCCGAGAAGATGATTCTGTTATATATGCTTCGGTTTATCCGAAGAGGCATTCAATGCCTTACTGGTGTGTTTGGGAGGTTATATTATACTGGTGTGTTTGGGAGGATTTCATTATTCTAGTGTGTTGAGGTTGGATATTCTGGTGTGTTTGGGTGGAATCCGCGTATCTGTCAGAGTCCGAGCCTTGTTAATAGGGTAAATAATTGAAATGAAAATTTGAAAATGAGATTGATTGATTTGGCACTATTGAAAAGTACGAGAAAGAATGTAAGAATTAAATTATGTATTGAATTAGTATGTAAAATATATATATATGAATTTACGATTTATGAAGTGATATATAA
Organism: Gossypium rotundifolium; assembly: GCA_025506655.1. Classification (NCBI taxonomy): domain Eukaryota; kingdom Viridiplantae; phylum Streptophyta; class Magnoliopsida; order Malvales; family Malvaceae; genus Gossypium; species Gossypium rotundifolium. The sequence goes on from CP106733.1 coordinate 168,852,253, forward strand.
TTATGTATAATTAGTTTAAATGATTTACAAAGCTTATGGTTGATGTTGTAATTTATTAATGTTAAATAGTTTGGTTTATAGAAATATCACTTGAGTATGAAATACTCAACAGTCTGTCATTGCTTCGCTTGCAGTCATTAGAGTTCAAGATTCAGTTCAGCATCCAAAAAGATCCCGACTCCAACAAGAAAATTTTGGTGATGTACTTCTTCTTTTTGTTTAAGTGGCATGTATATATAGGTCAAATGATCTTGTTGTAATTAAATAGTTATGAAATTTTGGATGATAAACAAGTTTAAAGTTATAAATTAGTAAATTTGGTATTAAATTTTGAAATGAAATGAAAGATATGAATTAGTTCCTTATATATTAACACTTTAAAATTTAAGTAATAAATCAACGGTTTAAGCATGATCTAGTAGTGTTTAAGATGTAAATTCTTTGGTTGAGACATTGGTATTGGTTGTTTTGGTTTGAATTTGCAAGGGGTTTTAGGTAAAAATAAGCAGAAATACTGTTGAAATTTTTGTAAAAAAAAAAAATTTACGAAATTTTTTTTGGAATATTCGAACAAGTCCCGTTCTACTTTTAATACATGTTTTGGGCTTCGAGAGTCCAATATAGGGACTTAATTATTAAATTATACTATGAATATTATATTAATTGTGAATTATTTGTAAGTTGTCTAATATGTTTGGTAATGCCTCGTAACTCTATTCTGGCGACGGTTTGGGGTTAAGGGGTGTTACATTAGTTGTGAAGCATAGTTCGATTCGAGCTTTACTTGATATTGTGGCCATGCTTGATTTGGAGCTTGAGCAGTTAGATGTAAAAACTGCATTTTTGCACGGAGAACTTAAGGAAGATATTTACATGCAACAACTAGAGGGTTTTACAGTCTCAAAAAAGAGGACTATGTTTACTTGCTGAAAAAGTCCTTTTACGGTTTGAAACAGTCACCAAGACAGTGGTAAAAGAGGTTTGATTCCTTTATGACTTCTCATGATTTTAAAAGAAGTAGTTTTGACAGCTATGTTTACTTTAAGAAAAACAGTGATGGTTCTTTTCTGTATCTACTTCTTTATGATGATGACATGTTGATAGTAGCAAAAGATAAATGAGAAATAAGAAAGGTCAAAGCCCAACTAAGTGAAGAATTTGAGATGAAATATTTTGGACCAGCAAAGAAGATACTTGGTATGAAGATTCTCAGAGATAGAAAAGTAAGTAAATTATACCCAATGTAGGTTCAACATGCAGAGTGCTAAGCTTGTTAGTACTCCTTTAGCAGCCCATTTCAGACTTTCATCGGCTTTTTCTCCACAATCAGATGATGAGATTGAGTACATGTTACATGTTCCATACTCTAGTGCAGTGGGATCTCTCATGTATGCTATGGATTGTTCACGTCCAGGTTTATCATATGAAGTCAGTGCAGTTAGCAGATACATGACAAATCCTGATAAAGAACATTGGAAAGTAGTTCAGTGGATTTTAAGATAATTACGAGGTACTACTGATGTTTGTTTACAGTTTGGAAGGACTAGAAATGGAGTCATTGGGTATGTTGATGTTGATTTTGCTAGAGACCTTGATAGAAGAAGATCTCTCACTGGTTATGTCTTTACAATCGGAGGTTGTGCAATCAGTTGGAAAGCTACTTTGCAAATTATAGACGCTTTGTCTACCACTGAAGCTGAGTACATGGCGATTACTGAGGCTTGTAAAGAAGCTATTTGGTTAAAAGGACTCTTTAGTGAGCTCACTGAAGACCTTCAAATCAGCACAGTATTTTGTGACAATCAGATTGCCATCTTCCTTACAAAAGATCAAATGTTTCATGAGAGAACAAAACACATTGATGTTCGGTATCATTTTGTTCGTGATATTATTGCTCGTGGTGATATTGTTGTGAGCAAAATTAGTACTCATGAAAATCCTGCAGATATGATGACTAAGTCACTTCCTATAACCAAGTTTGAGCATTGCTTAGACTTGGTTGGTATTCATTGTTGAAGTTAAACCCTTAAGGGGTTTTATGGAAAAGGTGGGAAACTTGTTCATTGAGAGTTTGCGATGAAGAACTTGTTCATTGAGAATTCGTGTCAAGGTGGAGATTATTAGAATTAAGTGATCCGAATCCTTATTTAAATAAAAAAAGATGGTAAAATAAAATAAAATAAGAATCCCTATAGAACTACACTTCTTTTATTTTATTTTAAATAAGGTTTTTTAAACCTTATTAAATTCCATCTATTTGATATTGATTAGAATAAGGTGTTTCAATCTTACTACACTCCTATTAGAATATGGTTTTACAAGCCTATAAATAGACTATGTCTATTCCTCTTGTAATTATTCGAATTCGACATAGTGAATTTTCTTCTCCTCTGCCAGTGGTTTTTTTCCCTAAAAGGTTTTCCACGTAAAATTTGTGTGTTCTTTAATTTTATTTCTCTTTTCTTTGCGATATATTGTCATTACCGACGTTATATTTTTCACAATGCTAATGGTTGTTGCGTGACTAGACCTTATTATGGGCCGGGTTGGGTCAATGTAAAATTTTAGGTCCGTTTTCTAGGCCCAGGCCTAGCTTGAAAAGTGGGCCTAAAATTTTGCCCAAGTCTGATCCAAATAAAAAATGCTAAACCCGAGCTCGATTCAACCCACCTGTCGTAACCATTTTTTGGAAGACGACAAAGGGGTTCGACGTTGAAAATAAAAAAAGAACGGGAGTCGCCACCGACCTTTATTTGGTGAGATCGGATCACCTTTATTTTAATAAAACGTTTTGTTTTACTAAAACAGTGTTTTGGTCTGCGTAGTTTTGAAAATCGGGTCCGGGAGTCGGTTACGCACGAGGAAGGGTTAGCACCCTCGATACGCCCAAGAATTGGTACCAAAATGATTAATTAGTGTCTTAATGTCGGAAGTTTTAAAAGGTTTTGAAATACAGATCCTCTAAAAATGTTTGGATAATTAGGGCGAATTTTGAGATTTCTTTGCTCGAGAGGATACTGAACATCACATCCAACAACGTTAGGACATGATGCTCTAAACCTTCGTAATCAAAGCTATCTCAAGGTTTCACGAAGTTTATCAAAAGGATGTTTAGTTATTTAGTCAAACGGAAAATCGCAACCCAGCACGTTAGGGCACTATTTCCCGAATTCCTAAATACAAAGCATTGCCTTTACTTTAAAAATCTTTGAACAGAGTGTAGCGACTTTTCAAAATGCATCGTAGGGGATTAAATTTTAGAAAAGTCTTGAATCAAAATTTGAAATTTCTTTGTCCCGAAAAGATGTAAACATCACATCCAGCACGTTAGGACACGATGTTTTAAAAGTCATCTCGTGATTCGTAAAACTTCGTAAAAAGGATGTTAAGTTATTTAGTCAAACGAAAAATCGCAACCCAGCACGTTAGGGTACTATTTCTCGAATTTCCAAATACCAAAACATTGCCTCATTTTGAAATCTTTTAGATGAAATGTGATGATCTTATGAAAATGTTTTGTTCAAAATATAACACAAAACAAGGATAATAAATATGGATGTGAATATAATAAATAAAAATACAAATAATAGTAATAATAATAATGATAATACCAAGTAGTAAAAATGAATAAACAACTAAATAAATAAAGTAAGAAATAACAATGACAAAAAATAATGATGATTCTTGAAATAAAATAATGATGATAATATGTAAAAGAATAATATGAAATAATATATATAAAAATATATGTACATAAAAAAAAAATAGTAGAATGGGAGTAACAATATGGACAAGGTAATAGCAAAAATAGATAGTAACAATAATAATACAATGATCGTCTCAATCATAATATTAGTAAATAAATAATATAGTAACATGTACAATTGTTATAATAGATAATATTAACATGAACAAATAATAGTGGAAGTACACCAAAATAACAAATAATAACATGTTATAATAAATAAAAGTAATAGAATCAAATAATAATGAAAATACAATCAAAATAAATAATAAAAATAATAAAAATAAAGTTAGTGAGATGTATTAATAATAAAATGTCAAAATATAATAATGATAATAACAATATTAGTGTAATTAACAAAAAAGACTAAAAATTTGCACAATAATTAAATTAGGATTGATTTGCATTAAAGATAAAAATTTTGGGGTTAATTTGAAATAAAACAAAGGAAAGGGACTTATTTGAACGCAGCGTGAAAGAAAGGGGATCAAAACAGCAATTAATCTCTTTTATCAAAACGCATAGCGACAAATAGGGACCCAATCGCAACTGGGAAAAGTATTGAGCTAAATTTAAATTACAAAGACTTGATTGCAAAATTATAAAATGCGGAGGGACAGCAGCAAAATAGACCATCTTTTCGGCAAAACACGCGGATCCTAGGCGGGTCGGATCGGTCGGGTCGCTTCTAGGGTGAAACGACGTCGTTTTGGGCTTTTGACGGCCAAAACGACGTCGTTTGATTCGGCTATAAAAGCAATTTTTTACAAAATTTCATTTCTCCAATTCTCAAAAAAAACTGATTTTTGCTCTCTTCCTCTCTGCAGTGAGGAATTCGTGAGGGGGCAGCCATGATCCGGTCTTGGCGTCGAGTTCGACCACCGCCCACGGTGGCCGGAAAAGGTAAATTTTAGTTTTTTTTGTTTTTTTCGTTTTTAGGTTTTATATGTATTATTTTTTTTACCTTTACACGAAATAAAAATTTAAAAAAAATAAAAAAAGAAATCACCTTTCGTACTTTTTTTGCTGTTTTTTTTTAGATCTACTTTTGTTTTTGCTTTCTCCTTTTTTTTTGAAGCCCTGTATGTTGATGATTCGAAGCCTCGGCTTTTGATTGAAGAAAAAGAAAAGAAAGAGAAAAAAAGAAAACTTTCCTTTTGTTTTATCTATTGATCCGAAAAAAACTTCTTTGCTCAAATCTCTCTCTTTTTTTTGTTTTCGAAAAGAAAAAAAAACCTTGTTTGCTTGGATCTTTTCTGTTTCTTTTTTTTGATTTTCAAAGAAAGAAAAAACCCCACATAAAGATTTTTAGAATCGGCTTTTATAGCCATTGAAATATTACAAAATACTAATATTTCTCTCGCTCTTGTTTGCCTCTTGTTCATCACTTCATTTTGCGTGTTGCAGTGACCGGTATGGTAGAAGCAGATGGCGGTGGTGTCGGGTCGCGAAAAGTCGGGGTAGGTGAGGGTTGGTGGTCATGGCTAGAGAGGGTTCTTGGCGCTAGGGTTCTCTGAAACCCTAGCTTGCTGAAAAGAAGAGAGTGGGCCTGTTGGGCCCCGTCGGTTTGGGTTCAAATTGGGCTTGGTTTATTCATTTTGAAATTGGGTTTTAATTTTGGATTTTGTGTTTGTAATTTTTTTTTTTTTGTAATTGGGCCCGGGCAAATGGGCTCATACAGCTGCCCCTCTTTGCTCATTATCGTGTAACGAGAATGGAGCAAAGATTTTCAAAAGGCCCATTTTGCCCGGGCCTGCTAAGCCCCGACTTCTCTTGTAGCCTCATTTCGTCCATCGCATCTTGTTGTTTTGATCCACCCCATCGCCGCAACTTCAGAGGTATGGGATTTTTTGGTTTTTAATCCGCTCACTGCGATTTGCTCCTGCAACATCAGGAATCGCCAAGTCTGCTATCCTCAATCTGATCCCTACAAACTCAAAGGTCACCAGACTGAATCTTTGATCTGCTTCCTGCAACTTCAAGAACGTCAAATCTGCTTCTTTCAATCTGATCCTTGCAAACTCAAGGATCACCAGACTGAATCTTTGATCTGCTTCCTGCAACTTCAGGAATGTCAAATCTGCTATCTTCAATCTGATCCTTGCAAACTCAAGGATCACCAGACTGATATCTTCGATCTGCTTCCTGCAACTTTAGGAACTTTAAATCTACTTTCTTCAATCTGATCCTTGCAAACTCAAGGATCACCAGACTGATATCTTCGATCTGCTTCCTGCAACTTCAAGAAGGTCAAATCTGCTTTCTTCAATCTGATCCCAGCAAACTCGGGGATCACCAGACTGATATCTTTGATCTGCTTCCTGCAACTTCAGGAAGGTCAAATCTGCTTTCTTCAATCGATCCCAAAGAACTCGGGATCACCAGACTGAATCTTCGATCTTCCTCCTGCAACTTCAGGAAGGTCAAATTTGCTTTCTTCAATTTGATCCCAGCAAACTCGGGGATCACCAGACTGATATCTTCGATCTGCTTCCTGCAACTTCAGGAAGGTCAAATCTGCTTTCTTCAATCTGATCCCAGCAAACTCGGGGATCACCAGACTGAATCTTCGATCTTCCTCCTACAACTTCAGGAAGGTCAAATTTGCTTTCTTCAATCTGATCCTTGCAAACTCAAGGATCACCAGACTGAATCTTCGACCTTCTTCCTGCAACTTCAGGAAGGTCAAATTTGCTTTCATCAATCTGATCCCAGCAAACTCGGGGATCACCAGACTGATTTCTTTGATTTACTTCTTACTTCATGGAACTTCAAGAAATAGGAATTGTGGAGAAGAGATTTGTAATCTCCGTCTTCTCTTACTGAAACTCCAAAGAAATAAGGATATAACCTCATTGTTAATGCAGGGAGACGGGATTTGTAATCTCAACCTACTCCACCGGAACGTCGAGGAAACGGGAATTCAGAATTTTTCAATTTGCTTCCTTACTATCTTCAGGAAGACTTCAATCTTCAGCCTGCTCCACTACCATCTCGAAGGAGCGAAATCTGAACTTTCCAATTTGCTTCCTTATTATTTTTAGGAAGACTTCAATCTTCAGTCTGCTCCACTACCATCTCGAAGGAGCGAAATCTGAACTTTTCAATGTGCTTCCTTACTATCTTCAGGAAGACTTCAATCTTCAATCTGCCCCACTATCATCTTGAGGAACGAAATCTGAACTTTGATATTGCTACACTGTTCTTTGAGGACCCCTGCTCGTAGAATTAATTTTATGTGCTTATGTTTATGCAAATGGTGAGGACGCTCTGATTAGAATGACTCAAAGCCTCCTAACTACATGTGTTATGAACGACACTTACATGAATGCAGAATGTCATGAGAATGATGATTTTCCATTAAGGTGCAATGATTGTAATAAATCGAATGCTCCTAACTAAATGATATTATGGAGGACATTTGCATGAATGCAGGATGTCATGAGAATGATTCTTTGTTAAAAATGTATAAGGATCACGATGCGATGATTGCACGCTCCTAATGATGATGAATGGATGTAACATGAAATGTCCCCTTTTTATGCTTAGGGTTGTCACTGCTCGTGATCCACCAGAGTCGTACAACCCTGATGTCTCGCTATTGCTGATACCTTTGCCAGAAACTCAAAGAAACAATCATATTTTGCTCAAATAGTTTGCCCCAATGTGACTTCAAGGCGCACTCCACGCACATACAGGACTTTAAGGCCTATACTATCTTCAGATCAACCCATTGTGCCTTAAGGGTATAGAAATTATATCATCTTCAATCGATCCCCCTACAACTCAGGGGTGTAGAATCTATGTCATCTTCAGTCAATCCCAGTATGACTCAGTTGATTTGGTCTGTTGCACCTTTTCATTCCTGTGGATCGTGACCAGGTGTGCACTCATGATAGTTGTGTGGATACAAAATCGTTCTTTGCGCGAATGATTCCCCATTTATATATCGCCTTTTATCGAGATGATACTTTTTTCGTCATTTGTTCAATCACCGCTTTCAATTCAACAGGTAGCCTCGCCGTAATTTTCCTCCACTATTATTCTCGTCCTCAAAACTCGAGGAGTTTTAAGCAATGGTCCTGTTTCAGGTTCCTATACTACTTAAAAGTTTCCTAGAGTAATATGTGAAGCTCTTCTTTGTGGAAGTGTCGTTAGTCCATTAATCGTTATTTCAATGCGAAATGTCTGAAAGAGATCATAACTATGGATAAGAACGGAGTTAGTTAGGAGTATAGCTCAAACCAATGGGTTAAGCAAAAATAGCGAGTGTAGTCGGAAAGAAATTTATTGGCGAGTATCCGCAAGGTAAAATAGAAATTAGGTGCCCAGATATCGCACTGAGCTTCTCTGCTCAAACTTCTTGAGGACCATTTTAGGCTCAACATGTGTTTGGGGATCCGAGTACTTTGTCGATGCTCCAAAACGCAACATACTTCTTCATTGTTAACTCAAGCGTGGTAAGACTACCGCACGCCTTACTTTTGATCAAAATTTAAGTCGCCTTCTTCGGATTTTCAACTCAAATCTCCTTTGATCCCAAGCGCCCCTTTGCGGGTTTTCGCCTCGACCTCTCTTTTCCTTTTTTTTTTTTTTCGTTTTTTGTTCTTTTCACTTTTTTCACCTTTTTTTTGCAAAACTCTTCTTTTTTTTTTGCAACTCCTTTTTATTTTTTGTTTTTTTTTTGAATTTGAACTCACCGGGTTGGACCGGTCCTCGCCATCCATCCATGTTTCCCGAACAAACCTTTTTCAGATTTACTTTTCCTTTTAGAGTCCTCTTGAATCGAAGGACCCTTCTTAATGCCGGTCTTTCTCCGAAATTCTTTTGAGCGAACATTTTGTCATAAACCAATGGTAAAGATGCCCGGTGAAAGTCCCGCCAACCTTTAAAAACCTAGAGGGTAAATGGTAACTTCTCTATGCCAACGCTTACAAGTCTCACCATTTTCCAAAAATTTTGAATGGTTTTGGCTATCTTCTCAGACCGACGTGGTGTCTAATCTTTGGACAGACTATAAATTAGTGCTACCGCGTTTCTTTCTGGCATTCTTTATCGCCATTCTCTCTTTATTCTTCCTTTTCTTCTTCTTCTTTTTCTTTTGTTGTGTTTCTTTTTGTTGTTTTTTTGTTTTTTTTTTTGCCTTTTTCTGAATTTGAAGTTGAAGTTGAAGTCACCGATCACGACTTTGTAATTTTGACATGTGAAGCGACCTTTACCCTCTTAGTAAGGTAACCAAAGGCTATGAATATGAACCGATGTTAGCTCAAAGCTCTTGAGTAGACTGGCTTGATAGCGTCCATGCCTCACATGTAGGAATCCACGTTTCAGTGGCCTTAATGTGTCTAACTGTGATCATGCGATAATTTCTTGCCTTATTCTTGCAGTGAGCTAAGCTTCCATGTTCATCTCCTTCATTGGCTTGCAGTGTTGGCTAATATCTCGCAAGGTAGGTTCGCCATTTTAACAAATTAGGAAGTAAGTTGCAATCTCGTCATCTTCTAAGTCCTTAGATTCTTCTAGACACATATCTTACTAGAAAGGGAGTTCGTAACAACGTCGTTCAGGTCATTGATATCTGGGACCCATATCCGGTATGAAGGCAATTTCCAGAGAACGAATGATTATTTATGAATGAAGAATAAAAGAATGTTCAATAGAATGTATAGCATGGAAAAATAAAAAATATTGGTCCAAAAGATGCATTTTATTGAAGTAGTAATTCAGAACATGAGCCTATTTCACAAAAGAGATCTTATTGCTTCTAGGCTTAAAGCAACAAGTATACTTCACACATTATTCTAGGTAAGCTTCTAAATACTATAGGAATTTCTTCCGTAGTCTCATTGCTTAAAATGCTCTTAGGTTCATGCTTCTGCTTTTGGTGCGTCGCCTATCTCCACAACACCCATTTTGACAAATTTTTCCACCAACTTCTTGAAAGCTATGCAATTTTCTATCGAATGTCTCAGAACTCCGCGTGATACTCACACTGGCATTTTGGTTATACCATCTTTGGTATGGAGGTCGCAGTGGTTTTATAAAATAAGGAGCTACAATATGCATATCAAATAAGTTCGTATAACTCCCACATGACGTCATGGGAATAGGAGTGAACGAGGTTTTTCCGAATCGCGCTCTGGATTGGGTTCTTGCTTTGGTGGGACCGGTGACTGTAATCGCTTTCTTTGGTCGGCTTGTCAGAAGCGGCTTCAATAACCCTTAGTATACACACTCGTCTGGCCCCATCTTTACCCTTCCTCTTTGGGGTGTTTGAAGCCCTTCTCCTTTTTCTTTGTCTTTGGTAGGCCAAAACAACGCGATTGGCTTGCTCATTACTGGGCCCATTGGAGAATTCAAGAGACCAAGTATTAGTCCTATATTGGGATCCGGGCATCACGCGAGAATGTGCATCCGGTTGAGTTGGGACATTTATTGGGGAATAAACGATGTCTTCATCATTATCCACATTGTCGATCCACCGGGTCACTCTTTTTCAAGTCTTTCACTAGTAATCGAGTTAGTGGCCCATCGTGTTCTTTTGAAAGTCCAAGATTTGCTCTCGCATTTCTTGTTGAATTTGGATCAATTGTTCTTGCATCTGTATTTGCCTTTGCTCTATCCTCACCAACCTTTGTTCCATGTTTTCCGAGTTAATCAAATAACTTCACCTTATTAGGGTTTTTCCACAAATTTTAATGCACGTGATATGATGCAATGTAAATGCATGAAATGCAATGCAAATACATGAAATGCAAAAAGAAAGAGAGGCGTTGGTTATGAATTCAATTTCATTAGAAGAACTTTTCTAGAAAATACATTTCTTTACATAAAATGGATTGCATATACGGCCTTATCCTCATAGTCCAGGTGAAAACACCAATCCTCTTCTTCAGATCCGGATGTTATGGTCGTGCCCGTGAACTTTCTCAATGGATACCTCTTCTAGCTCCTTGTTGTTTGGTCCAGTTGTACCTCCTCGCTCACTTATCTTTCGCGATGTTTATGGGCCTCTTTTAGAAAATGATGACTCTCGAATAATCTTTGTCGGCTTGAATCCTCAAGGCGAGTCCTGTATTCTTCTGTGGGTTATCAGTCCCCTCTCGTTGTTTACCTGGACTATGTTCGAACGACCGTACTATAATCCACTTTATCAAGTAAGACATTTCCTTATGATAAACTCTTCTATTTAGCAATCGAATATGAATCAACACCTTCTTTCTAAGATGATGCAGTGTGATGCAATGCAATCACAAACAAAACAAAACACGTTAGCACAAGAGAAATAAACAAAATAGAGTACCTATCCGGGTGACCACTAAGGGTTTAACATAGTTGTACCTAAGGTGGGCTCTTAGGGTTCACTACACGTGGTTTGGTTCTAAAGTAAGGGTATCTGAACTAGCAGATTCCTCGATCCTTACCCATCATAGGCTCATTTAGACCGAGTTCAGTTCAGGGGAATACATTTCCCTATGGCTACACGAAGATGAAAATCTCACGAAGACATAGGTACGGATGTATCCCGAAAGCGATCCACTATCCTACACGGAGGTGAAAACCTCACGAAGGAGTAGTTTCTCACTCTCACTTAAAGGTGTGACCACAACGGTCATGCAATGCAATGCCGAAATTGAAACAACATGCAATAAAGATCGTGATTTTAAAAATAATCTTTCAAACTTCCGACAAAAGACAGAAAATAATCAATTTATGGCTTGACTCTCTTTAAGGTTGTCCCCAGTGGAGTCGCCAAGCTGTCGTAACCATTTTTTGGAAGACGACAAAGGGGTTCGACGTTGAAAATAAAAAAAGAACGGGAGTCGCCACCGACCTTTATTTGGTGAGATCGGATCACCTTTATTTTAATAAAACGTTTTGTTTTACTAAAACAGTGTTTTGGTCTGCGTAGTTTTGAAAATCGGGTCCGGAGTCGATTACATGACGAGGAAGGGTTAGCACCTCGATCGCCCAAGAATTGGTACCAAAATGATTAATTAGTGTCTTAATGTCGGAAGTTTTAAAAGGTTTTGAAATACGATCCTCTAAAAATGTTTGGATAATTAGGGCGAATTTTGAGATTTCTTTGCTCGAGAGGATACGAACATCACATCCAAAGACGTTAGGACATGATGCTCTAAACCTTCATAATCAAAGCTATCTCAAGGTTTCACGAAGTTTATCAAAGGATGTTTAGTTATTTAGTCAAACGAAAAATCGCAACCCAAAGACGTTAGGGCACTATTTCCAAATTCCTAAATACAAAGCATTGCCTTTACTTTAAAAATCTTTGAATAGTGTAGCGACTTTTCAAAATGCATCGTAGGGATTAAATTTTAGAAAAGTCTTGAATCAAAATTTGAAATTTCTTTGTCCCGAAAAGATGTAAACATCACATCCAGCACGTTAGGACACGATGTTTTAAAAGTCATCTCGTGATTCGCAAAACTTCGTAAAAAGGATGTTAAGTTATTTAGTCAAACGAAAAATCGCAACCCAAAGACGTTAGGGTACTATTTCTAATTTCCAAATACCAAAACATTGCCTCATTTTGAAATCTTTTAGATGAAATGTGATGATCTTATGAAAATGTTTTGTTCAAAAATATAACACAAAACAAGGATAATAAATATGGATGTGAATATAATAAATAAAAATACAAATAATAGTAATAATAATAATGATAATACCAAGTAGTAAAAATGAATAAACAACTAAATAAATAAAGTAAGAAATAACAATGACAAAAAATAATGATGATTCTTGAAATAAAATAATGATGATAATATGTAAAAGAATAATATGAAATAATATATATAAAAATATATGTACATAAAAAAAAAATAGTAGAATGGGAGTAACAATATGGACAAGGTAATAGCAAAAATAGATAGTAACAATAATAATACAATGATCGTCTCAATCATAATATTAGTAAATAAATAATATAGTAACATGTACAATTGTTATAATAGATAATATTAACATGAACAAATAATAGTGGAAGTACAGCCAAAATAACAAATAATAACATGTTATAATAAATAAAAGTAATAGAATCAAATAATAATGAAAATACAATCAAAATAAATAATAAAATAATAAAAATAAAGTTAGTGAGATGTATTAATAATAAAATGTCAAAATATAATAATGATAATAACAATATTAGTGTAATTAACAAAAAAAGACTAAAAATTTGCACAATAATTAAATTAGGATTGATTTGCATTAAAGATAAAAATTTTGGGGTTAATTTGAAATAAAACAAAGGAAAGGGGACTTATTTGAACGCGCGTGAAAGAAAGGGGGATCAAAACAGCAATTAATCTCTTTTATCAAAACGCATAGCAGCAAATAGGGACCCAATCGCAAATCTGGGAAAAGTATTGAGCTAAATTTAAATTACAAAGACTTGATTGCAAAATTATAAAAATGCGGAGGGACCGCGCGCGCAAATAGACCATCTTTTCGGCAAAACACGCGGATCCTAGGCGGGTCGGATCGGGTCGGGTCGCTCCAGGGTGAAACGACATCGTTTTGGGGCTTTTGGACGCCGGCCAAAACGACGTCGTTTTGATTCGGCTATAAAAGCAATTTTTTTTACAAAAATTTCATTTCTCCAATTCTCAAAAAAAAAACTGATTTTTGCTCTCTTCTTCCTCTGCAGTGAGGAATTCCGTGAGGGGGCCATGTGTCCCAAGTCTTGGCGTCAGAGTCAGCCACCGCCCACGGTGGCCGGAAAAGGTAAATTTTAGTTTTTTGTTTTTTCGTTTTTAGGTTTTATATGTATTATTTTTTTTACCTTTACACGAAATAAAAATTTAAAAAAAATAAAAAAAGAAATCACCTTTCGTACTTTTTTTGCTGTTTTTTTTTAGATCTACTTTTGTTTTTGCTTTCTCCTTTTTTTTTGAAGCCCTGTATGTTGATGATTCGAAGCCTCGGCTTTTGATTGAAGAAAAAGAAAAGAAAGAGAAAAAAAGAAAACTTTCCTTTTGTTTTATCTATTGATCCGAAAAAAACTTCTTTGCTCAAATCTCTCTCTTTTTTTTGTTTTCGAAAAGAAAAAAAAACCTTGTTTGCTTGGATCTTTTCTGTTTCTTTTTTTTGATTTTCAAAGAAAGAAAAAAACCCCCGTTACAGTACTTAGAATCGGCTTTTATAGCCATTGAAATATTACAAAATACTAATATTTCTACTGCTCTTGTTTGCCTCTTGTTCTGTCACTTCATTTTGCGTGTTGCAGTGGCCGGTATGGTGGAGCAGATGGCGGTGGTGTCGGGTCGAAAAGTCTGGGTAGGTGAGGGGTTGGTGGTCATGGCCTTGAGAGTTTCTTGGCTAGGTTCTCTGAAACCCTAGCTTGTTTGAAAAGAAGAGAGTGGGCTGTTGGGCCCCGTCGGTTTGGGTTCAAATTGGGCTTGGTTTATTCATTTTGAAATTGGGTTTTAATTTTGGATTTTGTGTTTGTAATTTTTTTTTTTTTTTTTTGTAATTGGGCCCGGGCAAATGGGCTCATACACCACCCATATTAAAAATTTTATATAAAAATAAATTTATAAAATATAATACATCAAATACACAAAAAACATTAAAATATTTTTTCCTAACAAATTAAAAATATATTAAAAATTCTTTATACTTAAATAACACTAAGATAGTTATAACTTAACAAGTAAATACCTCTAAAATAGTAGAAAAATAATAATAAAATAAGAGTTATATAAGATCTAAATAATAACCACGAAATAGTAGCAATATAATAACAAAATGACAGCAAATTAACACCAAAATGGCAGCAAAATAGCAATGAAAAAAGTAGGCAAATTCGGATTAGGCCAGGCTCAGCCTAAAAATTTTACTTCATGCTAAACGAGTCTTATTGTTTATCCAAATTCATTTTTTGGGCTAATATTTTTATTTAAACCCTCTCACTTTTCAAGCAGGTGGTCTAACCCATAGTTAAGTATATGCGTGACACTACTATGTCAATAAAAAATTTAAAATAATATAGAAAATCATAAAAAAATTAAAATAAAATCTAAAATAAATCTAGATAAATGTACATCCAAATTCATTTTATTCTAGACATCTATTTGACTAGGTTAAGTCTAGACGTAGTTTTTTAAATTATAAAAAATGTTTTTGTAAAATATTTATATAAAATTGTTTTAAAATTATTTAAAATATTATTTGAAAAAAAAAGAAAGAGAAAAGATGTTATTGCTTTTCTTGCTATCTCACAACAGGTAAATTATTTCATTGATTCTTTTCATCTAATTTAATTACCAATTGTAGCATTGGTGTTTGATATATTTTAACAGTTATTTTTCTATCAGTTGTTAATTTTAATGTAAGATGTAAAACTATAATGTCGAAAAATAAAATTATTATTATGTGCATAAAATAGAAAAACGAGACTTATAATAATAAATTTATTTAGAATAGTTGGCAAAGCATAATTTTTAAAATTATTGAAAATATTATTCACTTCAATTACCCTAAATTCAAAATAATATTAAAATGATAATTTTTTTGTTGAATATAATAAAAATTGAGATTAATTATTAAAATATGTATTTCAAAAATTATTTTTCATAATATATATGTTTTTTTAGGGCTTTTCGACACTTATGTGTATCGAGTTCAGAGCATAGCTTAATCACCGCATAATACCTTGTATTTTAGGAAAAAAGAAATTGCAAAGTACAATACGTAGGACCTCAATACCCATGGGTATTGAATTTAAGGAAATCTACTTTGATTCGAGTATTTTTTTTTTTTCGTTGGCCAACCAATTTATTTAATAAAAGGCACACGACACTTATGTGTGTTGTCGTGTCAAGGTCCTCACCTATAAATATCTCATCTTTTCTCTTTTATTTCGCTTAATATCAAACTCTTCAACTTTGTCAAAAAAATTGTTAGTTTTTTTTACCTTTTACCGGAGAAATGGTTGATTTAAGGTTTCAAGAAGAACACATAGCAAACCATGACATTAATATAGTAAATTTTTAACTCAAAAATTTTAATTTTTTATATTTACAAAAATATTTTTAAGATTTTGTAAAATTAAATATTTTTGTGATGTTTCAAAGAGTAAAGAAATCAAGTTGTTTGTGCTCGAAATAATTTAAAACTTTTTGGAGTTAGATGGATGTATCAAAGATTGCTTGAAGAGAGTTGGTTTGTATGTGGTATCTATAATAGTAACATTTGAATCGATTACTTCCATCTTGTTAAAAAAATGGAGGTTGAAAACGCATACATTTCCTTTTTTATTCCTGAAAACAATTATATTATTGGAAAATATCACTTTTATAACCGACCTTTCAATCGATAGGTAAGTGATAACCAGAACTAGTGACATCAACGTGGAGCACGATGTTATTAGTTGTTAAGGGTCACATTGACTGTAGATGTTATTAGTGGCATCAACAAAAATTGAGTGAAATGCACCTGGGTGAAGCAACTTCTTGCTCTTGCCCCTTCATCACATTCAACTATGGAAGAAATGGAGCAAAATTATTCTCATATTACGACAACATAGAGCCAGTAGAGAATACTTTATTGTTGCTGCATTTTGAGCAACATATCCTTCTTTCAATATCAATAAGGGGACAATCATTATGATATGCTTCAAAATTCGAATTTAGAAAATCTTAAATGTGTAGGATATGAAAGAATGTAGAAGAAAAATGTTGAGTTTCCAGTGAAAAACTAACTATTACTACGAGTTATTTATAAGTTCAAGGGTTAGGGTTCTTTTATGGTTATTAAGAGGACCATACATGCGTAGGTAACAAGGTTAATTTAAAATTTTCTTTCCCCTTTAAATTAATTACAATTTATGTTTTTAAAATTTTTACAAATAAATCAACACCTATTGGTGTCAAGGTGATTTAATCATTCTATAATAATTACTTTGATTTCAATGGGACGTGAAAATTTTAATGCATGCCACAATATATTTAACTAAACTCGATATATAGATGTCAAGATAACCCTAAATAAAATCATTTTTTGATAAATAACTTTTAATATCACTTATTTTAATATAAAAATCAATGTTATTTAAACGGGACCAGATCGATCAATTGAACCTAGAATCGATTAGTATATAAATCAAGACATAGGGCTTGAACCCACCTATGAACAAACCACTTAAAATTGGTAAAATACCAAAAATCGGGACAAAAAATAATGATTGAAGTGATTTTATAATTTTTATGAATTTTAAATTATTGTTAGACATCGATCAAACTAAAATTGATGATTTGACTTATTAGATCACCCATCCAGTTATTAAAACAATAAAAATAATACTATATAAAAAAAAACCACTATCATGATATTACGATTCACCAAATAATCATATGTACTTTGATAAAAGAAAATGAGATTTAGTATCTATATTTAAAAGTTAAAATGAAATCATTTTAATTTTTTAATTTAAAACTTTCAATTTAGAATTATGATTAGGTTATTTTTATACGAGTTAATATATGATTGACAAAAATAAACATAATAAATTACCAAATTTTGACAGTACTAGTAATAATTGAACTAAGATTTTAAATTAAAAATTAGGAAGATTGAGTCACTTTTAAAGTTAAGAACTAAATCTCAAATTATATACAAGTACAAGGACTAAAAGTATATTTTGACCTAATTCCTTCGTATGAAATCCAACATATTTTCTTCCCTTTAGTCCCGCGATATTGATCTTTTTATTTTTTTTATTTAGTTTTTCTTGTGGAGCTGCTCTCCGCGTTCTCTTGTCTTTTCCTTCAGATTCCATCCGCGTTTCCTTTGCCTACCTTTATATTCAGCTTTTCTCTTTCTTTCTTTCTAATCCACTTTCTTAAATAAACTAAACATTAATTCAACTTCTCTTTCCTATAAATTTAACTGTAACCATGTATAACTAGGAGTTGTTGGCTCAATGGGAGACGGCTCATTGCCGACGCACGAGAGGCGGTGGGCCTCAGACACCATCCCCGCCAATACCATTCTCAGTGCAACAACTTCGCCGGGGACTGAGTACAACTCCGCCGAGGAGTTCGTCGAGGTCACTCTCGATCTCCAAGACGATGATACCATCATCCTCCGAAGCGTCGAGCCGGCCACCGTTATCAACGTCGATGAAGGCTCCGATACTCCGGTATCCGCTTCACGGTCACCGACGACGAGGAGCTCATCCAATAGATTGAGGCAGTTTTCACAAGAACTGAAAGCCGAAGCAGTGGCCAAAGCCAGGCAGTTCTCACAAGAGTTGAAAGCCGAATTACGCAAGTTCTCATGGGGCAACGGACACGCATCTCAGACTGTAAATGGATTCGACTCGGCTTTAGCAGCTCGAGCTCTAAGAAAGCAGCGAGCTCAACTCGACCGGACTCGTTCTGGCGCTCACAAAGCACTTCGTGGATTAAGGTTTATAAGTAACAATAAAGCCAATGCATGGGAAGAAGTTGAAAACAAATTCAACAAACTCGCCAAAGACGGATATCTCTTTCGCTCCGATTTCGCACAATGCATAGGTTATCCATTTCATCATCACATTTTCCTCCCAAATCCATTCTTTTAAACGCTTCGGTTTGAATCTATCTTCTAACTGTTTTTCTTATCGTGTACTGTTCTTTAAGGAATGAAGGATTCGAAGGAATTTGCGCTGGAGATGTTCGATGCATTGAGTAGACGAAGGAGATTAAAAGTTGAAAAAATCAGCAAAGATGAACTTTATGAATATTGGTCTCAAATCACCGATCAAAGTTTTGATTCTCGCCTCCAGATCTTCTTCGACATGTACGCATTATTAAACTATTCTATAACAACTAGAAATTAATTAATTACGATTTTTTTTTCAGTTATTTCATTTTAAAATTAATGAATCTTAAATTTCACTCTCTGGAATCTTGTAATTAATGATGCAAATAAAATTTAGATAAAATCGTCCTTTTTTTTGCAATTATATGTGAATTTCCTTTCTAATCTTAAATTATATGATGTTTGCCCCATTTTTCAGGGTGGACAAGAACGAAGATGGTAGAATCACTGAGGCCGAAGTAAAAGAGGTAATT
The DNA here is from genome assembly GCA_025506655.1 of Gossypium rotundifolium. Lineage (NCBI taxonomy): Eukaryota > Viridiplantae > Streptophyta > Magnoliopsida > Malvales > Malvaceae > Gossypium > Gossypium rotundifolium. The sequence continues at coordinate 168,871,078 of CP106733.1, forward strand.
ATTGTTTGTCATTATTCCAATTTTTAATAAAACTGGATTAGGCATCCACTTAAAACTAATTTTTAATAACACTGCCCCTTCTGATAATTTTTTTCTTCAAAAAGAAAATTGGAAGGCCGCCCTTTCATCATCAGAAGGAAATAGGTTTAATGTTTAAAGTGATTGATTATGAGCACTTGTTTACAGGGTGTCATTTTGGTTTATTATAATCAACGTAAGGCAGGTATAATATGACCTTGAATCACAAGAAACTCTTACACTAACTACTCCGATAATAAATAATCAAATTAAAGAAATAAAGAAATAACAATAATTTCAATCTTTTTTTGGTGTATGACGTAAATCACTTTACAAGCATCTTGTCTTTAATTAGATTGGTTTATTCGATATTCATTGTTCAGGGGTTTGGCCTTTTTTCCGAATTTTCTTTTCATATCATTTTACTTTTTTTGTTTTTGGGGGTGGGGGGTTGGTGGGGGCATTTTGGTCAATATATAATTACCTTTAATTCGTAATTACAAAATTTATTTTCCTTTTGGTTTATACAGATTATCATGCTAAGTGCTTCAGCAAACAAGCTGTCAAGATTGAAAGAGCAAGCGGAAGAATATGCAGCTTTGATCATGGAAGAATTGGACCCTGAAAGACTTGGATATATTGAGGTCGGTCCATTATTTATATGAAACTTCCATAATCAAATCCTTTTTTGCTTTGTTTTGCATGAATTTCTTATTCTCTTAATTTTATTTAATATTAAAGGGTAAACAAATCAAGACAAGGGGTGTTTTAGAATTTAATAAATCTAATCGAGGAAATTATTATTTGCAGTAAGATTTCATTTTCACCAAGCTTATAAATTAGTTTTAGTAAGATGACCAATGGAGTAGAATTGACTTGAATATTATAAAGAAATAAATGAAAATATTAAATTGGGCTTCTTTCTTCCAAAGTCTATTGTTCGGCGAAAAATGATCATTCCAACAAATCCGGTTCTGGTTATGTGCCACCGTGACGAAAGAAGAATGATCAAAGCAAGAATAACGAGCTTTTACTATAGACAGCTCAAATTATCTCTATGTTGGTAAACAGTAATTACATTTGAGGTAGTTGAACCAGTTTTTAGTGCTTCCTTATATGTAGCTTGAACTCGATGAGAAGAAAAAAAAATGGCTGAATAGGTCCCTTCCTGTAATGAATAGAGTACTATTCTAGCTTTGTATATTAATTTTCCATTTTAATCTACTAGCAAATTATATTTGCATGATTATCTACTGAATAGTTCCCTCATTTAATTGGTGTGCTTGTTTATATTTTTCTTTAATTGCTTTATCTCTATATAGTAATTAAGGCTGTATGGTAAGACCAAAATCAACTTGGCAGGTCACTATCCGGGCAATAGCATCTGTTTTGAATTTGATTATCTTTTCCCTTATTTCTTATCTTTGCAAATCGGTCTTTCTTTTGTTTTACTTGCCAAAGTTGTGGTTTAAAGTATGGAGCAAGGGTATCTGGTCATAGATTGAAGGGGTCCTGACCAACTCCAACCCATGATTGACCGTTTTGAACTCGATGGTCCTGCTAAATGGCGGACCTGACATAGTTGGGTTCCCATGTGAACTTTGCTTTCTAGTTATTCCCCTCTCCAAAACGCGTTCTCTTCACTCATTCACGCATGCACGCGTCATCCATTCTGCATCACTGATAGTGCGACGAGTTGACTGGGTCAAGATAACATTGTCCTCTTTCAGGACTAAATATTTTCCTCATCAGTTAATTTTTTTTTTTATTTGCCGTAACTTTCATGAGTTGGTGGATGATGATGAACGATGAAAATGGTGCAGCTATGGCAACTGGAGACACTTCTCTTGCAAAAGGACACGTATCTAAGCTACAGTCAAGCCCTAAGCTACACAAGCCAAGCTCTTAGCCAAAACTTACAAGGATTAAGAAAAAAGGGCAGAATCAGAAGAATGAGCACTAAGCTTGTGTACTATTTAGAAGAAAATTGGAAGAGGATATGGGTCGTGTCACTCTGGATTATGGTTATGATAGGACTCTTTACTTGGAAGTTCTTTCAATACAAACAGAAGAGTGCTTTTAATGTTATGGGTTATTGCCTCCTCACAGCCAAGGGAGCAGCTGAGACCCTGAAGTTTAACATGGCTCTTATCCTCATGCCCGTGTGCAGAAACACCATTACTTGGCTCAGGTCCACAAAGCTGGGTGTCTTCGTGCCTTTTGACGATAATATCAACTTTCACAAGGTATGTAAACTGAATACCAATTCCTTTCTTTCTCTCTAGTAATACAATCTTTAGCTTCTCTTTCACGTTTATCGTCTGGGTCCCAGGTAACTTTGATGATAGAAGTCAATATGATGGGTTGATTTAAGCCATCAAAGGCAATAATAGGTGTTCGATATTGTCGCTTGTGAAATGTGAACTTAAGACCGTGACGTTAGGGAAAAGTGGGGAGGGGTCACGCAGCAAAAGTTGACATATAAACAGGTTTTTTTTTTTAAAAAAAATTGAAGACACTAGAACGTATACTTAGGCCAACTAGAACGTATAGTTTTAACTGAAGTCTAAAGCAAGTAACACTAAATTCTATCAAGATTATAATGGTCTAATGGTGGACAGTCAAGATTTTAATGGTATTGGTTTGCAAAGGCATTAACCATGCTCTTGAGTTCACAATTCAAACATTTGCAAATTAGCCCACAATGAAAAACAAATCTGATGCGTTGCATAATAACATTGAAGTTTGAAAGTTGTCGATTCCCATCCAATTAGATCATTGTTTACGCTCTCCTCATCTCATTGAATTTATGCAGACAATAGCTGCAGCGATTTCAATTGGAGTCATTCTCCATGTTGGTAACCATCTTGCCTGTGATTTCCCGAGGCTTATCAGCTCTTCTAATGATAACTATAGAAAGTTTCTAAAGAACGATTTTGGAAGTCCTAAACCAACATACATAGACCTGGTAAAAGGAACTGAAGGAGTGACTGGAGTTCTAATGGTTATCTTCATGGCAATTGCATTTACACTAGCAACAAGATGGTTTCGGCGGAACCTGATTAAGCTACCCAAGCCTTTTGATAGAATCACTGGCTTCAATGCCTTCTGGTACTCACATCACCTGTTTGTCATTGTCTACGTCTTGCTCATCATCCATGGAGAATTCCTTTATCTCGTGCACATATGGTATCGGAGGACGGTATATATTTAAACCTTCTTTTCTCAAGTTATTGCAGAAATTCTAACATCAGGATTTTATTTTATTTTAATTAACTGTAACTGTAGTTTTAGCCTTAAGGCAATCGAATTCCTTGTTGCAGACTTGGATGTACCTAGCTGTTCCCGTTTTGCTTTATGCTGGAGAAAGGATCCTAAGATTTTTCCGTTCCGGTTTCTCTACTGTACGGCTTTTGAAGGTACGCATACTCTGTCAAGTATGATTTAGTGTAAACAAGTTCCATAATTAATTAGAATCTGCTCAAAGAAAAAGGGTATTGAATAAAATGAAGAAACATTTATGAGACCAATTAACTTGGAAGCACAATCTCAAGGATTTGAGGCTGTTCAATTTACTAAATTAGCTTCTCTGTGATCCTTTTTCCATGAACCCTGAATTTAGGTCCGAATCAGGCTACTGTATATTTTGATTGATGATCGTCTTGTAACTTTGCATTCTCAATATATAGGTTGCAATTTATCCAGGAGATGTTCTTACATTACAAATGTCTAAGCCGCCACAATTTCGGTACAAGAGTGGACAGTACATGTTTGTCCAGTGCCCTGCTGTCTCTCCATTTGAATGGTAGGTAAAAAATTTGAAGCATATATAATGTTTTAGGATGGTTTCGGCTGGCAGGGGTGTACATTTTGCATTTTCCCTGAACTCATGAGCGTTTCTTTTTGGGAACCAGGCATCCATTTTCAATCACCTCCGCTCCTGGTGATGACTACCTCAGTGTACATATTCGTCAGCTAGGTGACTGGACCCAAGCACTCAAACGACTATTCTCTGAGGTTTGTGAACCTCCTGTAGCGGGGAAAAGTGGGCTTCTCAGGGCAGATGAGGCAACTAAAATAAGGTGTATCTATTTGGCTTCTATTAATATATTCAACATTATCCTTTTTAGAATCATTAGGAATACTGAGTAAGTTTATGATCGATGATGTTGTTGTCCGAAGAACAGTTTGCCAAAGCTCTTAATTGATGGACCGTATGGTGCACCTGCACAAGACTATAGTAAGTATGATGTTCTGTTGCTTGTGGGTCTTGGAATCGGTGCAACACCATTCATCAGCATTTTAAAAGATCTGCTGAACAACATTGTCAAAATGGAGGAGCAGGCAGTAAGTAACTCGTGCTGAGCTAATGAGTCGGTTTTTCTTGTTCTTTGGTTATAACATTTACAAAGATTATTTTTCTCATTTTCAGGATTCAGTCTCAGATACCAGTAAGGCATCAGACGTAAGTGTTGCGAGCAGCAATGAATCAACCAATCCAAACAGAGTTCCATCGAAACGAAAGAAAACTCTTAAGACCACGAATGCTTACTTTTATTGGGTAACCAGAGAGCAAGGTTCTTTTGATTGGTTCAAAGGGGTCATGGATGAAGTTGCAGAACTTGATCAAAGGGTAAAAGAACTAATCTTTCATTTGTAATTTCTTAAAATACATTGTTAAGATGACAGTCGGAAAGAATACCTTGGCTTGTTACAAACTTGGCCCTTTGAACAATGTAGGGTGTGATTGAAATGCACAACTATTTGACAAGCGTGTACGAGGAAGGCGATGCACGCTCAGCTCTCATTACAATGGTCCAAGCACTAAATCATGCCAAGAATGGAGTTGACATCGTTTCGGGCACCAGGGTAGGATCATTTTTTTCTTTCATTTTCATTCTCTCAGCATATGATCATCTTTAAAACTCAATTCATTGTGAAGAGACAACAATTCCCTATGCAGAATTGTAGATCATGGGTAGCATCCATCCCATGCATTAACAACAGCCCGGCTAAAATTTTCTTTTGAACCGCAATCACAGTTCCTCTTTTGACATTATCAGGTGCGGACCCATTTTGCAAGGCCCAAATGGAAGAACGTTCTGTCTAAACTAAGTTCCAAGCATTGCAACGCAAGGATAGGTAAGTGACCCCCTCTACCCCCAATGTAAGCAAACGAAAATGGCAATCTTCTGTGTATTTCTAATACTGTTGTATTGTGGTTTGGGGAGCAGGGGTCTTTTATTGCGGGGCACCGATTTTGGCTAAAGAGCTCAGCAAACTCTGCTACGAGTTAAACCAAAAAGGTTCGACTAAATTTGAATTCCACAAAGAGCATTTCTAATTCTGAGAGGAGTATACAGGGGGAGGAAATAGCATTCCTACCATTCAGGGCCCTAACTCCTTTCTTTACCTAGAGAAATAAGAATTTCGCAATAATAGGCCCAGAAGACAGGAGCCATCGTACAGCCTTAGAATAGAAAAAGGAGATATGAAAGGAAAAATGGCATTTAGGTCCCTATCCCTATCGTTGAATACCCACAAAAGTGACGGAAGAGGCCATCATGGTTTTTGGGAAATTAAATTCAATGGTCCGGCGAGCAAGAGAAATGAGAGTTGAGAGGTAGGGCAGGCCTAGCCCATTCATGGGTAGGTGGACTAGAAAGAAGACCAACTTTGAAAAGCATAAACTGGATGGGTTTTTTGCCTCTTTTTTCCTATATTTTCAAATTTTCATGTAAAGAAACCTTCTAGCATCTCGATGCTGCTGAATGCGGATTGAAGATTTGAAGCTGCTGTTCCTTATGATTATTCATTACCTTTACTTTCAATAATGATCAGAGATTGTGTGTAAATTATGTTCACAACAAACTGTTTTGTAAGTTAATTAACTTGTTTCTAGTTTTATGATGTTCATCTTTATCTTAAATAATATAATCAAAGAGAGGATTTTATATTAAGGCCGGTTAATTACTTATTTCACGCCCGTGTTATATTACTTCATCCATTTTATACTTATCATAAATTAGGTTCTTCACTTATCAGTTTGAATAAATAAACCAAAAAAAAAAAAAAAAGTTTAGGGTTCTTGATTTATAATTTTAACAAAGGGTATTTTATATATATATATATATATTTGATATTTGATAATAAAATTTTAAATAATGTCTATAAGGTTAAAAATAATTAATATTTCGTGCATATTATTTATATCATGCTTACATAGTTATATTATTGTTGTTTGAAAAATGTAACCCTTGTAATAAATTGATGATTAAATGCCCAAGACTTTTTTATTTTATGTGACAGTGCACTGCAAACATGAAATCAGTTCGCGTGTGGGTTAATTTGGGCGTGCAACAATATTCCCTTAATGCCAAAAACTTGCAACAATAAAGATTCAATTAGATTCTTAAATGTAAATTACACATGACTCGTAAAAAGGTGCTTTCAAAGGTTGCAAAGTGTTATGGGTACTCTTCCCTGTTAGATTAATCAAAACTACAATAATATATATCTATTTAATTTATACCCAATTTTATTTCTATATTAAATAACTTTGTAAAATAAAACATAATCTCCTTAAAATTTTGTTATCTACGTCTAGGAAACTTAAAATGTATGCCATAAAGGAGGCTTTTCAATAGCAACGGACACGTTTTGACAATACAATAAAGTTTTCAACAAACAAACTTACCAAAAATGCAGTCCTTTTTCTTGTTTATTTTAAGTTTTGGTACAAATATTCAACAAATGGTTGCTTGAGATCTCAAGAAACTTCCCTCTGTCCTCCAGTCCCTTAGTAGATTATCATGACTGCTGATACGACTAAGTAAAACATTTACTCCGCCTTAAAAACAATGTAGGAAAAACATAAGGTTTAATTTTACCTCAACTCCCTAACCTCATTTCCACTTTTGAATTTTAGTCATTCTACTTTTAGTCCATGAATTTAATTCCCGGGATTGAAAATTAAAATTTTAATCTTTGTACTTTTATTTCACCGAATTTAGTCTCTTTATTTTTCATATTTCAGATTTCTTAATTTTTTTATTAAATTCAAGCTAATTACAAATTTTTTTAATTACATGATTACCATAAGAGTATTTTTTAAAAAAATTTGAATTACTTTGAATTTGGGTCATTTTACGTTATTGTCTGAGAGTTGAATTTTTCTAGGTTCATTTTAGTCATTCAAGTTAAATTTAATACATAAATTATTTTGAATTAGATCATTTTAGATTCAAGATATTTGTATATTTTACTCATGATTTCCAGTTTGATTGTTAAAAATGATAATGTTCAATTTCTTAATTTTAGTATAAAATTAGATCAAAGTCAAATAAACCGATTTAAGTTTGTTATAAATTTATTATTTACTATAAATAATACTTTAAAATAAATATAATAAATTATTGTAAATCTAAATTAATTAACAATAATTAAAAGCAAAACAATTATTTTATTTTTTAAAACTATACTTAATTTAATTTTGGTTATTTTGGATATGAAACCAACTCATTCCAAATAATTTTTATAAAAAAGAAATTACAATCTATTCAGTCGAAAACTACTCTTAGCTTTTCTCAAGAAAAAGGTTTAATTACCAATACTTAACCACATCTTTATGAGATGTTAAGGGCATATAACCCTGAAAATGAAACTAAAGGAATGCTTGTAATATAGGATTAAATAGTAATCGTGTAAAATTTATATGAGTGGGGCATTAGGAGAGGGACCACGTGGGGCGGTAGAAATCTATCCCATTCAGGTTTTTTTTATTTGGTTTAATCTATTTGTATCGATTTTTAGTCTAATTAATTCAAAATCACTTTCCAAAATATTATATTAGTTGGTTCTCGATCCAATTAATCCGACCGACTATTTTAGTCCAATTCAAATATCCTGATCCAATCGATTTTTTAGCTGATTTAACTAGTTTATATCGATTTTTGAGCTAATTGATTCAAAGCCACTCTCCAAACTGATATCCTATCGGTTTTCGATTCAATCGGTCTGATCAGATAGTCCAATCCGATTCAAACATTCTTGGAGAAACTTATTAAACAAATATTTATTTTTTTTTTATGGATGCCATTTGTGAAAAAAATAAAGTTAAAATATGCCTAAGTCCTCGTACTTTTCGAAAATTAGGAATTTAATTTTTATACTTCTATTTCATAAATACTTTTTAAATTTTAAAATTTCAGTCCAACTGTTAACACTATTTTTTTTTTTGTTATATTTATTAATGTCACATTTTCAAAATTAAAAAAACTCACTTTATAATCATATAATTAAAAAAAAACTTTGTAATTAGCTTAAATTAAAAAATATTTTAACCCTAAATTTCATTAAAAAAGTGAATCTTAAAAAATTGGCACATTTTAATCAAAAATTAAATAATTCTATTAAAAAAATTGTGCTATTCTCCAAGTTAATCGTATAAAACAGCAAAAATAATTAACATAAATGGGGTTTAATGAGGTTAAGTGGAACACGTGTTATACAATTATAGGTGAGACAGAGTTAGGGGCAGAAGAATTTTGCCGGCCGGCGTTAATTCTGACCCAGTAAGTAAAAAGGTTAATACACAATACACTTGAATACTCATTCAACGAGGGTCGTTCGAGAAACCCTAAACCTGGATTTCATATATAAAGACATTGTTCCCATGTTTATAACTCGTACCAAAACTTACAAAAAGCAAAAATCCAAGCCTATATCTTCCATTCTTGATTCTTTTTTAAAAGAAAACTTTAACGACCTAAAGATTCTCACCCCTTTTTCTTTCTTCTAGAAAAACAATATGCAACAACAAGAAGATCCCCAGGCCAAGCCACTGGCACCTGTTCAAGATTATCCAAGAAGCGACATGGAGTTCGGGGGAATTAAACCCAAATCTTTACGCAGAGAAGAAAAAAGCAGTAAATGTCTCGTTTACATTCTCACCATCACGGTCGTCCTAGGAACCATTCTTTTGACATTCGGAAGTATCTTTTTACGTCCTAGAACACCTGGTTTCAAGTTCCAATCGGTTCAGGTTAGAAATCTCAAGTACGTAACTAATTCAAGGTCTCCGTCCTTCAACTTCACACTTATAACGCAGATCGCTGTTGAGAACACCAATTTTGGAGACTTCCGGTTCGACAACACGACCGGGAGTGTTTCGTGTGGTTTGGTAGTCGTCGGAGAGTTCAAGATACCTACCGGGAGAGCTCACGCTAGGAAAACCGAGAGGTTGAATGTTTCGGTTGATGTGAGCTCGGTTCGGGTACCGAACACCACGAGCTTAAGCGGTAATATAAGTTCTGGGATTTTAGAGCTAAGCAGCCATGTGAAATTGAGTGGGAAATTGAATATTATGAACATAATGAAGAGAAGAAGGCACCCTGAGATGACTTGCTTCATGAAACTTAATTTGACGGGGAGTTCCGTACATGATTTAACATGCGACTGATCATATGATTTTACGGGGGTTGATTTGATCTTAATTTTGGCAGAGTTTTATACTACGTACCCCATGAAGGGATAAAGCTTATAAGATCAATATGTTTAATTAGAGATTCCAATGTACATGGAAGACGAATTGAGAACCTTTTTTATTAATAGTTTGTGTAAATTTCACTTCATTCTTTTGATGATATTAGTAAGGTTTAATTATGTTCCCGGTCCCTATACTTGTCTATTTTGTGAAAATTGAAGTTCAATTCTTAAGTCTGTTAATAGGTTTCCTATAAATTTATTCAAAGGTTTGGTCTAAAATTGAAATCTAATTGAACACATATTCATCGAAATTAAAAGCAAAGAGAAGTCCAAAAAGTACAGGGACTAGATACAGAATTAGACCTATTAGTAGTTTGATTAACAGTGTTAATTACTGGTTCTGGTTGGCAAGGCGTGGGAGTCCTTGTGGCTTAAGAAGTCAGTCAGCTTGCTACAACTTCATCGGCCAATGACTTTGCAACTAAATGCTTGGGCCACAGCCCTTAGCCCCGCCCGGTCGCTGTTGAATGAAACGAGTTGAGCCCCACGACCCCATTTTTTTCTATTATTTTGTGAATCAATCTGCTTCTTCTTCCATTTAGGCTGCTTTCAGCATTCAATTTGATGTAGAGTGCCTGTTGGAAATAATTAAATCCCAAATTGAAGTTTGTTTATGTTTTTAATTTATTCAAGACAAGTTGTGCGAAGTGAGCTAAGCTTAAGCGTGTATACGTTAACTTCATCTTTTGATACGAGAGTTGGATTCTTTAATTATTGTTAATAAACTCAACAACAGTAATTTAGATTTATCCATTTTTATAATCAAATTATTGAGGAAACTGGAATGTTGTGTGATTAGTTTGTTTTTTTTTTTTTCGCTTTACTCATCAATCGGCCAATAGTATGTGTAGCCCATGTTCTCTCGATGAGAATATAATTTATTTTTGTTTAAATGATCTAAATATTATTCACTGATCGAATTCTGTTGAATAATGCTTTAGTTTGATTTTTTTTTTCATCTTTACTTTTATATATTTATGAAGTTGCAATTAATTTATACTAAACCCTTTCAATTTGCGAGAAAAAGCCAAAACAGACTAAATAACAAAGATAAGGTCAATTTCTATTATAGTATGTGCTTATTGTGTGAGTTCAACTAGCCTTGTTGGCGTGCAATAGTGGCCAATTTATTTGCCGTGCAACTTCAGTTGCTCAAACTATCTTCTAAGTTTAATCCTTGATAGCGGCTTCTTGTGTTACCTACATTGTTCTCCTTGTAGGTATAGTTGATTTTTGGCCTTTTTTGGACTTAGGGATAGAAGTGTGGATTTAGAGAGAAAAGTTGGGTTTAAAATTTCAGTATTCAAAATTAAAATAAAGACATTGATAGTAGTTTATCTATAATTTTTTATATGACAGATATTTGAAGAGGCACGTACAAATCTTGATAAGAAATAATCTCTATATTTGAAAACATATTTAGAGATCTCGTCACACACGTAAATGACATAAGTTCAAATTTTATTATCTGTATGATCATCCATATTATTGTTTGGATAAAACGAATAAAACAAGATAGAAGTTGTATTGGGTAAACTATTAAAATAGTCACTTTTGTTTACCTCAGGTTATATCTTAGTCATTTATGTTTGAAAAGTTACATTTTAGTCACTTATGTTAACGTGTCGTAACATTTTAGTCACTGAACTGTTAATTGCAATGTGGCACGCTAAATCATCATTTCAAACAAAAAATTTACGTTAAATTATACAATTGATCCCCATATTTTTTTCGTTTTGAGCAATTTAATTTTTTCTTTTATGTTCTTTTAACTTTCTTTTTCTTTTTTTTTTTCCATTCTCTTCTTTTTTCCCTTTGTTTTCCTCCATTCTCCATCTCTTTTAACTTAGTTTTTTTTTTTATGTTTTCCATTTGTTAAAATTAGTCCCTACACTTTTATTTTTTTTGACCAATTTAATTTCTTTTTCTTTTTCTTTTCCTTTTCTTCTTACCCTTTAGTTTTAACAAATGAAAATATAGAAAAACTATATTAAAAGAGATGGAGAAGGAAGGAAAACAGAGGAAGAAGCAGAAGAGAATGAAAAATAAAGAAAAATGTAACATCCCCAAACCCGGCCCACAAGCCCCGACCGGATCTGGTATGTCATCATGGAAAACGGTTGGAAAATCTTTGACTTTTAGAATAAACTTGAAAATTTTGTTAACTTTTGGAAAATGTGTCCATTAAAAATTATTTAATAATCTAAGCTTGATTTGAATTAAAACTTTATTATAAGTTGGTATGATATTAATCATTTGTAAAAATATTTCTAAGTATAGTATAAACTTCAATAATAAATAAAGTACTTTAAATCAAAAGGGCCCTTATTACATCAAATCAATACCCAAACTCATCGATGATATAAAATAATTAAATCAAATAAAACATCTATCGCATAAAATCTGCTTTTGCATGGCCACCTTTGTCTCCACTCCAACCCGGTCCATTAATCACAAATCACTGCGATGTTGGATAAATAATTGGGTGAGTCACACTGACCATGTGTAATTAAACCACCGATATCCACCCACATGTTAGCCACAAATCAACCCAATTATCAAATGCAACATGTAAACATAATCACATAGACATTAGCACGATCTGGGCTTGGCCCACAATCAAATCATATTCAAGCACTGGGCTAGGCCCTTTTCTCATCAGTCCACTGATCACTGGGCTTGGCCCATTTCCACGTATGTTCTCAAAACATACCTATCCACATGTCATACTGGGCTTGGCCCATTTCCATATCATTTCATAACGGAACAATGCAACATGAAACCCAACCCAATCCTAAGGTCCATCCGCTACACACCCCTTAACCAAATTTACCACACACCGGGGACTATCGAGTCGCCTCTCCTTTTCCCTCCAAAAAGGCAACCAATGCCATCCACGATGTAGCACGTAGCTAACATCAAACCACGATGGGGCACATAGCAACCCATCAAGCCACGATATGACATAAAGCCGATATCAGTCAAGGTAACCATGCGAACTAAATCGTAAAGATCCACAACGCGACCTCAGTCAGCGCCAATCCACGATGTAGCACAAAGTCGACATCAACCACGCACTCAAGTACACCGTGCCTTCTTTCAAAACCCACCCATGCACATGTAACATAAAATGATGACAAGATGGTGCATGTACATATTAAACACAATCATAGACATACTTACATAATAACATCAGTGATCACATATTTACAACTTTGCTACTAACTCGATCATCTTCATACCCCTCAAGGGTACCATTTTCACATTTAATCGCCTTTGGATAGCATACATATAAAATGTACATATATCACGCAAATCCGAAAACAATGGTTAACTACACACCTTATAACCTGAACCTCTAATCCTCGATCCCGACGCTATCGTTTAGCGAGACTACCATTATCTCGCTTATAGTTTTCATGGCACGTCCACACCCCGGCCAATCTCGTCAGCAAGAAACCGATCTCTTTTGAACTTCGGATGGGAGCTTTTCCTTTCTCCTCTTGACGGGTACTCGCATCCATAACGATATCTAATCAACACACGATTAATCAGATCTCAAATGAATATCCATAATCTACTCATCCTTACCAAATAAACCGAGATCCCGAAGGCTTTCCTTTACTCTTGTTGGTATGCCCTATAAACCATAGCCACCACTTGGTCAATACATAAACACATACAATGGCCTAAGGCCGATTACCAATGAATCACTTACCCCTTTTTCTCGGATCCCGAAACACCACTGATCTTCTGAAGTTACCAAAAATCCCTGTTACACGATATTAGAATCGGCTAATACCAAAATTAAGGCCAACCATTCGGTTTTGGCCACTAAAAGAGAAAATCCAAATCGATTGCTTAAGATGTAACACTTACCTACTTTAACCGATTGAGAAATAGCCCAAAGAGATCAACACCAAATATTCACCAAGATGAAGACAAAAGAAAAGGAAGATTTTGACAATAAAAGGAGAGATTGACTTTACTAGAAAAGGAGAACAAAAGAACTTCCTTGGCTTTAAAATTTCGGCAATGGAAGGATCAAGGAAAGAACAAAATATGAACTTCCTCCTATAAAATTCGCACACATGGAAGAAAGAAAACCCAAATTTTCGGCAGCTCTCTCCTTAAAAGCTTCAAGGCCGAATGACACACCCCCAAGAGTCCTACAATTTGCCACCATTTAATCCCTATTAAAATTCTTATTTTATCCTATACGTTATCTCCTTATCACAATCAAAATAAACCAATAACATCTCCTATTTACTAATTTAAAAGAAATAAAAAATCTTACAATTATCCTACCACTATCTAAAATAATTAAAATAACCCAACCCTTATCACTTACCTTCCAAATTTGAATTCTAAAAGGACTAAACAACAAAGCTTAATCCTTATCCATTGAAGCTCCCATGTGCCATCCACCTTCACGCCAATCAGCAGCAAAAAGAAGAAAAACCCCACCTGCAGCCTCCAAGGTTCGAACACGGACACAGGGAACCAACGACCAAGTAAGCGCCCAGCCATTCGGCTAGGCTTTGTTTTGTGACATAAACGCTAATATATTCTTTTAAGCCCTTTCCATCTCCAACGCCACTTGCAAAATATATATCAAAATTCGCCTCCTCGAGCCTCGAACTTGCGACTGCACCTAGCGCTTTCAATTAGCGCCTCACCACTACGCCCACCGCCTTTCATGTCCATAAAGCCCCAACATTTATTTTTAACTCCTTTCTACTTCACCCATCACCACATAACAAAATAAAATGCCAAAATGCCACTCCACCCTCGAACTCGCGCCTTTTTCTCTCCTCCAGCCTAAGTGGCGCATGAAAGCCACTTTGCTAACTGGACTTTCATGTCCACCATCCTGCCATTAATTTTAAGGCCTACTTAGCTCAAATCCTTTGGTCGACGTAAAATAAAACAAAATTGCTGCCTTAGCAGCTCAACCTGCTCCCTCAAAGGCCACCTTCCTGTGCTCCAAGCAGCTCCTCCATGCCACTCCACCCAACCTGTTTCTTGTGTCCTAAATTCCACCAATTTATTTTAAGGCCTTCTTGCCCTATTTCCCCTTTTACACTAAAAATCTAAAATTTTCCAAAGCCTTCTCCTTCATCCAAGCATTCTTAAATCCTCTAAACACATCCAAGCACACCCAAAACCTTCCAACACCTAAATTATACTCAACTGCATAGCCCCTAAACCATGGATGTTACAATTCTACCCCCTTAAAAATAATTTCGTCCTCAAAATTACTTATTACCGGATAGTCATGACTCGCTATTCTACGCCTCTGCTGCGCACTCTGATCATAATCTATCATACTTCCCGACACAGTCTCTAAGTTCGCACTCAAAATTTCAAACACCTCTCTTAGCAACACAGAAAAGGGCTAACTCATAAGCAAGCAAAGTAATTAAAGCATGTACCAAAGCAAAGGAGCTTACCTGATATCACATCCTTGGTTGACTTTGACTGGAACCATTCCCTCCATGGCTTGAACCACGACCCCTCGTCGCTCGAGGACAATTCTTAACCAGATGTGCCTTAGATCCGCACCGAAAGCCTTCTTTACTATTTCTCCAACACTCTCCTAAATGGGTTCTCCCACACTAAACACATGAATGATTCCGATCACCGGTACAAGTGCACGACAAGGTTCTCGGCCCTTGGTCTTTCTGGACATTACCAAACGATACTAATGGTCCAATGAAAGCATGGTGGGCCCATAACCCATGTGTCCTGTGGATCGAAACTTGGCTCGATACCAATCAGTAACATCTCCAAACCCGCCCACAAGCCCCGACCGGATCCGGTATGTCATCATAGAAAACGGTTGGAAAATCTTTGACTTTTAGAATAAACTTGAAAATTTTGTTAACTTTTGGAAAATGTGTCCATTAAAAATTATTTAATAATCTAAGCTTGATTTGAATTAAAACTTTATTATAAGTTGGTATGATATTAATCATTTGTAAAAATATTTCTAAGTATAGTATAAACTTCAATAATAAATAAAGTACTTTAAATCAAAAGGGCCCTTATTACATCAAATCAATACCCAAACTATCGATGATATAAAATAATTAAATCAAATAAAACATCTATCGCATAAAATCTGCTTTTGCATGGCCACCTTTGTCTCCACTCTAACCCGGTCCATTAATCACAAATCACCGCGATGTTGGATAAATAATTGGGTGAGTCACACTGACTCAAGGTGTAATTAAACCATCGATATCCACCCACATGTTAGCCACAAATCAACCCAATTATCAAATGCAACATGTAACATAATCACATAGACAATACCACGATCCGGCTTGGCCCACAATCAAATCATATTCAAGCACCGGCTAGCCCTTTTCTCATCGATCCATCGATCACCTGGCTTGCCCATTTCCACGTATGTTCTCAAAACATACCTATCCACATGTCATACTTGGCTTGGCCCATTTCCATATCATTTCATAACGGAACAATGCAACATGAAACCCAACCTAATCCTAAGGTCCATCCGCTACACACCCCTTAACCAAATTTACCACACACCGGGGACTATCGAGTCGCCTCTCCTTTTCCCTCCAAAAGGCAACCAATGCCATCCACGATGTAGCACGTAGCTAACATCAAACCACGATGGGGCACATAGCAACCCATCAAGCCACGATATGACATAAAGCCGATATCACCAAGGTAACCATGCGAACTAAATCGTAAAGATCCACAACGCGACCTCGGCCATCGCCAATCCACGATGTAGCACAAAGTCGACATCAACCACGCATCAAGTACACCCGTATTCTTCTTTCAAAACCCACCCATGTACATGTAACATAAAATGATGACAAGATGGTGCATGTACATATTAAACACAATCATAGGCATACTCACATAATAACATCAGTGATCACATATTTACAACTTTGCTACTAACCTGATCATCTTCATACCCCTCAAGGGTACCATTTTCACATTTAACTGCACTGGATAGCATACATATAAAACAGACATATATCACGCAAATCCCGAAAACAATGGTTAACTACACACCTTATAACCTGAACCTCTAATCCCTCGATCCCGACGCTATCGTTTAGCGAGACTACCGCTATCTGCCTATAGTTTTCTGCGGCACGTCCACACCCCGGTGGCCAATCTCGTACAGCAGAAACCGATCTCTTTTTGAACTTCGGGATGGGAGCTTTCCCTTTCTCCTCTTGACTGGTACTCGCATCCATAACGATATCTAATCAACACACGATTAATACAGATCTCAAATGAATATCCATAATCTACTCATCCTTACCGAAATAAACTGAGATCCCGAAGGCTTTCCTTTACTCTTGTTGGTATGCCCTATAAACCATAGCCACCACTTGGTCAATACATAAACACATATAATGGCCTAAGGCCGATTACCAATGAATCACTTACCCTTTTCTCGGATCCCAAACACCACCGATCTTCCGGTTGCCAAAATCCCTATTACACGATATTAGAATCGGTTAATACCAAAACTAAGGCCAACTATTCGGTTTTAGCCACTAAAAGAGAAAATCCAAATCGATTGCTTAAGACAGAACACTTACCTACTTTAACCGATTAAGAAATAGCCCAAAGAGATCAACACCAAATATTCGGCCAAGATGAAGACAAAAAGAAAAGGAAGATTTTGACAATAAAAGGGAGAGATTCGGCTTTACTAGAAAAGAAGAACAAAAGAACTTCCTTGGCTTTAAAATTTTGGCAATGGAAGGATCAAGGAAAGAACAAAAATATGAACTTCCTCCTATAAAAATTCGCACACATGGAAGAAAGAAAACCCAAATTTTCGCGACTCTCTCCTTAAAAGCTTCAAGGCCGAATGACACACCCCAAGAGTCCTACAATTTGCCACCATTTAATCCCTATTAAAATTCTTATTTTATCCTATCGTTATCTCCTTATCACAATCAAAATAAACCAATAACATCTCCTATTTACTAATTTAAAAGAAATAAAAAATCTTACAATTATCCTACCACTATCTAAAATAACTAAAATAACCCAACCCTTATCACTTATCTTCCAAATTGAATTCTAAAAGGACTAAACAACAATGCCTTAATCCTTATCCATTGAAGCTCCCATGTGCCATCCACCTTCACGCCAATCAGCAAAGAAAAGAAGAAAACCCCACCGCAGCCTCCAAGGTTCGAACACGGACACAGGGAACCAATGACCAAGTAGCACCCTGCACCATTCGCCTAGGCGTTGTTTTGTGACATAAACGCGCAATATATTCTTTTAAGCCCTTTCCATCTCCAACGCCACTTGCAAAATATATATCAAAATTCCGCCTCCCTTGAGCCTCGAACTTATGACCTGCACTCTAAGCGCTTTCAAGTAGCGCCTCACCACTACGCCCACCGCCTTTCATGTCCATAAAGCCCCAACATTTATTTTTAACTCCTTTCTACTTCACCCATCACTACATAACAAAATAAAATGCCAAAATGCCACTCCAAATTTCTCGAACTCGCCCTTTCTCTCCTCCAGCGCCTAAGTGGCGCATGAGAGCCACTTTGCCAACTGGACTTTCATGTCCACCATCCTGGCCATTAATTTTTAAGGCCTACTTAGCCCAGTCCTTTGGCTGACGCAAAAATAAAACAAAATTGCTGCCTTAGCAAATCGAACCCTTGCTCCTCAAAGGCCACCTTCCTGTGCTCTAAGCAGCCTCCATGCCACTCCACCCAACTGCTTTTGTGTCCTAAATTCCACCAATTTATTTTAAGGCCTTCTTGCCCTATTTCCCTTTTTACACTAAAATCTAAAATTTTCCAAAGCCTTCTCCTTTCATCCAAGCATTCTTAAATCCTCTAAACACATCCAAGAACACCCAAAACCTTCCAACACCTAAATTATACTCAATCAGATAGCCCCTAAACCATGGATGTTACAATTCTACCCCTTAAAAATAATTTCGTCCTCAAAATTACTTATTACCGGATAGTCATGACTCATTATTCTACGCCTCTCTGCTGCAAGACTCGATCATAATCTATCATACTTCCCACACGCCTCTAAGTTCGACTCAAAATTTCAAACACCTCTCTAGCAACACGTAAAAGGGCTAACTCATAAGCAAGCAAAGTAATTAAAGCATGGACCAAAGCAAAGGAGCTTACCGATATCACATCCTTGGTTGACTTTGATCGAACCATTCCTCCATGGCTTGAACCACGACCCTCGTCGCCGAGGACAATTCTTAACCGGATGTGCCTTAGATCCGCACCGAAAGCCTTCTTTACTATTTCTCCAACACTCTCCTAAATGGGTTCTCCCACACTAAACACATGAATGATTCCGATCACCGGTACAAGTGCACGTACAAGGTTCTCGGTCCTTGGTCTTTTCTGGACATTACCAAACGATACTAATGGTCCAATGAAAGCATGGTGGGCCCATAACCCACAGGTCCCAGGATCGAAACTTGGCTCTGATACCAATCTGTAACATCTCCAAACCCTGCCCACAAGCCCTGACCGGATCTGGTATGTCACTGTAGAAAAACGGTTGGAAAATCTTTGACTTTTAGAATAAACTTGAAAATTTTGTTAACTTTTGGAAAATGTGTCCATTAAAATTATTTAATAATCTAAGCTTGATTTGAATTAAAACTTTATTATAAGTTGGTATGATATTAATCATTTGTAAAAATATTTCTAAGTATAGTATAAACTTCAATAATAAATAAAGTACTTTAAATCAAAAGGGCCCTTATTACATCAAATCAATACCCAAACCATCGATGATATAAAATAATTAAATCAAATAAAACATCTATCGCATAAAATCGCTTTTGCATGGCCACCTTTGTCTCCACTCCAACCCGGTCCATTAATCACAAATCACCGCGATGTTGGATAAATAATTGGGTGAGTCACACGGACTCAGTGTGTAATTAAACCACGATATCCACCCACATGTTAGCCACAAATCAACCCAATTATCAAATGCAACATGTAACATAATCACATAGACAATACCACGATCTGGGCTTGGCCCACAATCAAATCATATTCAAGCACCGGCTAGGCCCTTTTCTCATCGATCCATCGATCACGGGCTTGGCCCATTTCCACGTATGTTCTCAAACATACCTATCCACATGTCATACGGCTTGGCCCATTTCCATATCATTTCATAACGGAACAATGCAACATGAAACCCAACCTAATCCTAAGGTCCATCCGCTACACACCCCTTAACCAAATTTACCACACACCGGGGACTATCGAGTCGCCTCTCCTTTTCCCTCCAAAAGGCAACTAATGCCATCCACGATGTAGCACGTAGCTAACATCAAACCACGATGGGGCACATAGCAACCCATCAAGCCACGATATGACATAAAGCCGATATCAACAAGGTAACCATGCGAACTAAATCGCAAAGATCCACAACGCGACCTCGGCCAACAATCCACGATGTAGCACAAAGTCGACATCAACCACGCATCAAGTACACCCGCATCTTCTTTCAAAACCCACCCATGTACATGTAACATAAAATGATGACAAGATGGTGCATGTACATATTAAACACAATCATAGGCATACTCACATAATAACATCGGTGATCACATATTTACAACTTTGCTACTAACTCGATCATCTTCATACCCTTAAGGGTACCATTTTCACATTTAATCGCACCGGATAGCATACATATAAAATGTACATATATCACGCAAATCCGAAAACAATGGTTAACTACACACCTTATAACTCAAGCTCTAATCCTCGATCCCGACGCTATCGTTTAGCGAGACTACCGCTTATCGCCTATAGTTTTCACAGACGTCCACACCGGTGGCCAATCTCGCATGCAGTAAACCGATCTCTTTTGAACTTCGGGATGGGAGCTTTCCTTTCTCCTCTTGACCGCACTCGCATCCATAACGATATCTAATCAACACACGATTAATACTGATCTCAAATGAATATCCATAATCTACTCATCCTTACCAAATAAACCGAGATCCCGGGCTTTCCTTTACTCTTGTTGGTATGCCCTATAAACCATAGCCACCACTTGGTCAACACATAAACACATATAATGGCCTAAGGCCGATTACCAATGAATCACTTACCCCTTTTTCTCGGATCCCGAAACACCACTGATCTTCTGAAGTTGCCAAAAATCCCTATTACACGATATTAGAATCGGTTAATACCAAAACTAAGGCCAACTATTCGGTTTTAGCCACTAAAAGAGAAAATCCAAATCGATTGCTTAAGACGTAACACTTACCTACTTTAACCGATTAAGAAATAGCCCAAAGAGATCAACACCAAATATTCGCCAAGATGAAGACAAAAGAAAAGGAAGATTTTGACAATAAAAGGAGAGATTCGGCTTTACTAGAAAAGAAGAACAAAAGAACTTCCTTGGCTTTAAAATTTTGGCAATGGAAGGATCAAGGAAAGAACAAAATATGAACTTCCTCCTATAAAATTAAGCACACATGGAAGAAAGAAACCCAAATTTTCGCACTCTCTCCTTAAAAGCTTCAAGGCAATGACACACCCCAAGAGTCCTACAATTTGCCACCATTTAATCCCTATTAAAATTCTTATTTTATCCTATACGTTATCTCCTTATCACAATCAAAATAAACCAATAACATCTCCTATTTACTAATTTAAAAGAAATAAAAAAATCCTACAATTATCCTACCACTATCTAAAATAACTAAAATAACCCAACCCTTATCACTTATCTTCCAAATTGAATTCTAAAAGGACTAAACAACAGCAGCTTAATCCTTATCCATTGAAGCTCCCATGTGCCGTCCACCTTCACGCCAATCAGCATTAAAAAGAAGAAAAACCCCACCTGCAGCCTCCAAGGTTCGAACACAAGACACTGGGAACCAATGACCAAGTAGCACCCTGCACCATTCTACCTAGGCGTTGTTTTGTGACATAAACGCTAATATATTCTTTTAAGCCCTTTCCATCTCCAACGCCACTTGCAAAATATATATCAAAATTCGCCTCCTGCGCCTCGAACTCGCGACCAGCACTAGCGCTTTCAAGTAGCGCCTCACCACTACGCCCACCGCTTTCATGTCCATAAAGCCCCAACATTTATTTTAACTCCTTTCTACTTCACCCATCACTACATAACAAAATAAAACGCCAAAATGCCACTCCACTCGAACTCGCGCCTTTCTCTCCTCCAGCGCCTAAGTGGCGCATGAGAGCCACTTTGCTAATCGGACTTTCATGTCCACCATCCCGCCATTAATTTTAAGGCCTACTTAGCCAAATCCTTTGGTGACGTAAAAATAAAACAAAATTGCTGCTTTAGCAACTCTAACCCTTGCTCCCTTAGGCGTCACCTTCCTGTGCTCTAAGCAGGCGCCTCCATGCCACTCCACCCAACTGCTTTTGTGTCCTAAATTCCACCAATTTATTTTAAGGCCTTCTTGCCCTATTTCCCTTTTTACACTAAAAATCTAAAATTTTCCAAAGCCTTCTCCTTTCATCCAAGCATTCTTAAATCCTCTAAACACATCTAAGAACACCCAAAACCTTCCAACACCTAAATTATACTCAATCGCATAGCCCTAAACCTTGGATGTTACAATTCTACCCTTAAAAATAATTTCGTCCTCTAAATTACTTATTACCGGATAGTCATGACTCGCTATTCTACGTCATCTGCAAGACTCGATCTTAATCTATCATACTTAGGACACACTCTAAGTTCAGACTCAAAATTTCAAACACCTCTCTTAGCAACACGTAAAAGGGCTAACTCATAAGCAAGCAAAGTAATTAAAGCATGGACCAAAGCAAAGGAGCTTACCGATATCACATCCTTGGTTGACTTTAATCGAACCATTCCTCCATGGCTTGAACCACGACCCCTCGCCGCCGAGGACAATTCTTAACCAGATGTGCCTTTAGATCCGCACCGAAAGCCTTCTTTACTATTTCCCCAACACTCTCCTAAATGGGTTCTCCCACACTTAACACATGAATGATTCCGATCACCGGTACAAGTGCACGTACAAGGTTCTCGGTCCTTGGTCTTTTCTCGACATTACCAAACGACATCGATGGTCCAATGGAAGCGTGGGGGCCCATAACCCACGTGTCCCGTGATCGAAACCTGCTCGATATCAATCAGAACATCCCCAAACCCGCCCACAAGCCTCGACCGGATCCGGTATGTCACCGCAGAAAAACGGTTGGAAAATCTTTGACTTTTAGAATAAACTTGAAAATTTTGTTAACTTTTGGAAAATGTGTCCATTAAAAATTATTTAATAATCTAAGCTTGATTTGAATTAAAACTTTATTATAAGTTGGTATGATATTAATCATTTGTAAAAATATTTCTAAGTATAGTATAAACTTCAATAATAAATAAAGTACTTTAAATCAAAAGGGCCCTTATTACATTAAATCAATACCCAAACTATCGATGATATAAAATAATTAAATCAAATAAAACATCTATCGCATAAAATCGCTTTTGCATGGCCACCTTTGTCTCCACTCCAACCCGTCCATTAATCACAAATCACTGCGATGTTGGATAAATAATTGGTGAGTCACACCTGACTCAAGTGTAATTAAACCACCGATATCCACCCACATGTTAGCCACAAATCAACCCAATTATCAAATGCAACATGTAAACATAATCACATAGACATTACCACGATCTAGGCTTGGCCCACAATCAAATCATATTCAAGCACTGGCTAGCCCTTTTCTCATCGATCCATCGATCACGGGCTTGGCCCATTTCCACGTATGTTCTCAAAACATACCTATCCACATGTCATAATGGCTTGGCCCATTTCCATATCATTTCATAACGAACAATGCAACATGAAACCCAACCCAATCCTAAGGTCCATCCGCTACACACCCCCTTAACCAAACTTACCACACACCGGGGGACTATCGAGTCGCCTCTCCTTTTCCCTCCAAAAGGCAACTAATGCCATCCACGATGTAGCACGAGCTAACATCAAACCACGATGGGCACATAGCAACCCATCAAGCCAATGATATGACATAAAGCCGATATCGGTCAAGGTAACCATGCGAACTAAATCGCAAAGATCCACAACGCGACCTCGGGCCAACGCCAATCCACGATGTAGCACAAAGTCGACATCAACCACGCATCAAGTACACCCGTATCTTCTTTCAAAACCCACCAATGCACATGTAACATAAAATGATGACAAGATGGTGCATGTACATATTAAACACAATCATAGGCATACTCACATAATAACATCGGTGATCACATATTTACAACTTTGCTACTAACTCGATCATCTTCATACCCTTAAGGGTACCATTTTCACATTTAATCGACCGGATAGCATACATATAAAATGTATATATATCACGCAAATCCGTAAACAATGGTTAACTACACACCTTATAACTCAAGCTCTAATCCTCGATCCCGACGCTATCGCTTAGCGAGACTACCGCTATCTCGCTTATAATTTTCTGCAGACGTCCACACCCTGGGCCAATCTCGCATGCAGTAAATCGATCTCTTTTGAACTTCGGATGGGAGCTTTCCTTTCTCCTCTTGATCGGCACTCGCATCCATAACGATATCTAATCAACACACGATTAATACAGATCTCAAATGAATATCCATAATCTACTCATCCTTACCGAAATAAACTGAGATCCCGAAGGCTTTCCTTTACTCTTGTTGGTATGCCCTATAAACCATAGCCACCACTTGGTCAACACATAAACACATACAATGGCCTAAGGCCGATTACCAATGAATCACTTACCCCTTTTTCTCGGATCCCAAACACCACCGATCTTCCAAGTTGCCAAAATCCTCATACACGATATTAGAATCGGCTAATACCAAAACTAAGGCCAACCATTCGGTTTTGGCCACTAAAAGAGAAAATCCAAATCGATTGCTTAAGATGTAACACTTACCTACTTTAACCGATTGAGAAATAGCCCAAAGAGATCAACACCAAATATTCGCCAAGATGAAGACAAAAGAAAAGGAAGATTTTGACAATAAAGGGAGAGATTCGGCTTTACTAGAAAAGGAAAACAAAAGAACTTCCTTGGCTTTAAAATTTCAAAGAATGGAAGGATCAAGGAAAGAACAAAATATGAACTTCCTCCTATAAAAATTCTAAGACACATGGAAGAAAGAAAACCCAAATTTTCTAGACTTCTCTTCTTAAAAGCTTCAAGGTCAATGACACACCCCAAGAGTCCTACAATTTGCCACCATTTAATCCCTATTAAAATTTTATTTTATCCTATACGCTATCTCCTTATCACAATCAAAATAAACCAATAACATCTCCTATTTACTAATTTAAAAGAAATAAAAAATCCTACAATTATCTTACCACTATCTAAAATAATTAAAATAACCCAACCCTTATCACTTACCTTCCAAATGAATTCTAAAAGGACTAAACAACAAAGACTTAATCCTTATCCATTGAAGCTCCCATGTGTCATTCCACCTTCACGCCAATCAAGATTAAAAAGAAGAAAACCCCACCCACACCTCCGAGGTTTGAACACAAGACTGGGAACCAATGATCAGTAATACCCCAGTGCCATTCTGCCTAGGCGTTGTTTTGTGACATAAACGCTAATATATTCTTTTAAGCCCTTTCCATCTCCAACGCCACTTGCAAAATATATATCAAAATTCTCCTCCTCATACCGAACTCGCGACCGCACCTAGCGCTTTCAAGTAGCGCCTCACCACCACGCCCACCGCCTTTCATGTCCATAAAGCCCCAACATTTATTTTAACTCCTTTCTACTTCACCCATCACCACATAACAAAATAAAAAGCCAAAATGCCGCTCCAAATCGAACTCAGCTCTTTCTCTCCTCCAATACTAAGTGGCGCATGAGACCACTTTGCTAATCGGACTTTCATGTCCACCATCCTCGCCATTAATTTTAAGGCCTATTTAGCCTGATCCTTTGGTCGACGTAAAATAAAACAAAATTGTCAGCTTAGCAACTCTAACCTTGCTCCCTTAGGCGCCACCTTCCTGTGCTCCAAGCAAATACTCCATGCCACTCCACCCAACTGCTTTTTGTGTCCTAAATTCCACCAATTTATTTTAAGGCCTTCTTGCCCTATTTCCTTTTTACACTAAAATCTAAAATTTTCCAAAGCCTTCTCCTTTCATCCAAGCATTCTTAAATCCTCTAAACACATCCAAGCACACCCAAAACCTTCCAACACCTAAATTATACTCAACTGCATAGCCCTAAACCTTGGATGTTACAAAAAAGAAAAGAAAAGTTAAAAGAACATAAAAGAAAAAATTAAATTGTTTAAAACGAAAAAAATATGAGGACCAATTGTATAATTTAACCTAAATTTTTGTTTGAAATGATGATTTAAAGTAATTTTGTTTGAAATGAAGGTTAACTCCTTTTTATGTTTATGTTAAACCAATTTTGTATTATTAATATAATCTAGTTTCTTTTTATAATATCTATTTGTTTCTAATAAATATTTATATAATAGATTGAGTTTATCTAATTTATTTCTATATAGAATAGAGTGGCGATTAAAATGAACGATTTACTGAGTATAAATCGTGAATCAAAAATGAAAAATCATAAAAAATGAAAAAAAGCTTTCGGCTTTAGTCATTCCATTATATTGACAATTTTAAAAAAAAACTGCTCATACTATAAGCATAGTATGGTCACGGTCAGGCAAGTATGCCCCCATCGTCTAGTGTTTCAGGACACTTCTCTTTCAAGGAGGCATTGGGGATTCAACTTCCCCTGGGGGTAAGGTACTACGAAAGGAAGTTGATCATGGATTATCAATAAACCTAGAATTGATTCTTCCTGGGTCGATGCCCGAGCGGTTAATGGGGACGAACTGTAAATTCGTTAGCAATATGTCTATGCTAGTTCAAATCCAGCTTGGCCCAATAATTCGTTGATCCGCCATACCTAAAATACCCATTTTTTTGTATTTTGTTTTCCCGAAAAGCCGAACAAAAAAATCTCATCATTAACAGAAATTAACGGTTCTTAGTGGTTAAAATGTTACAACACGCTAATATAAGTGACTAAAACATAACATTTCAAATATAAATAACTAAAAAGTAAATAAAAATAATTATTTTAATAGTTTACATTGTTGTAATATATGAAGTTTCTGTCAAAGGGCTTTATATTTTGCTTCATGGTCTCTTTAGACTAGGTATACACACGAAACTTCCTCGAACTTAGCAACGGCCCATTTGGGGTCGTTGTTGCCCCTTTTTCAAGCTAAGAATACATAATTCCTTGGTGCCCCATTAGTTGGGATATAAAGAAAATTCCATAGACTTGGCTTCTTCTATAATGTTAAGTCAGTGCGTTTAGACCCACCCACCAATTCCTTTCCCTTAACATTTGAAAGGTTGCACCATAGTTTTTAGATTGTGATTTGGGGTCGTTTGGGGTCGTTGTTTTCTTTTTCTTGTCTAACCAATATTTTAGCCAACACTATTTTAGAGTTTATTCTGTAAAGAAGGTCAATTAAAAATTGATTCTATTTTTTTTTTTGTATCAGTATTGTTATTTTTAATAAAAGATTATAATTTTAAAATTCTTATGACTTTTTGTTATAATTTTTGTTATAATTATTATGATATTTTAATAAATTTAAAAGGGTTTAATTGATATCTTTTTAAATTTTATTACTAAAGCTTTTTGACCCTTTAGTCATTTTAGTTACAAAATTTATAATCTACATCCAATTAATAAAAAAATACGAATCAAATTGAATAAATGTATAAGGTTGAAGGCTAAATTTATTATTATACGTCATGTATAAACACTAAATTTTATCGAAATAATTGTTTTACTCATTAATTTAATGTACAGAAATTAATTTATCAATTTATTCAATAGAGAACATTGCTATGGTTCATTCACATCTAAAATGATAAATTTTATAAATATCCCTATATATATACAATATAAATTATAAAGTATCGCTCCTTTCCTATTACCCCAAAACCGTTGGACTCAAAATTCAATGGATTATATTCTTTTGACGCATGTCATGCATATGGTTAATCTTGGAAGACAAAACAACTAATATGAAATAAAAAGAGAGATTTTTAAAAAAATGAAGAAGAAGAAGAAGGAGGAGGAGGAAATTTCCTAATTTTTTACTCAAAGGAACTTCTTAAATTGACTGATTTTATTCCATATATTGTTTGAAGGAAGAAGAAAAACAAAGGTCATTGTATTTGATGCGTTATTCAGGGTAGAATTTCTTAAACACTACAGTAGTCAAAACTCGAGACGTTAGAAGCTTGCTAACGCGCGCGTTTCAGCAATCTCAATCATGCTTATTTTCCTCACAAATGCTGTAGACCATGTATAAGAATCTAACCCCATTTCCCAAGTATTTATATACATGCTAATTGCCATTGCCAAGCATCGAAGTCACAAATTCTAAATCCTAGGCAATGGCTGAGCGAGAGCAGGTCAAGCCCTTTGCCTCCGCCACCTTAGGAGGAGTTCGCAGCAGCAGCAGCAGCAGCGACGACGATGAAGCTTTGTCTATGGAAATGCACCTGAGAAAGAGGAGATATATCCAGTGCTGTGGCTGCATCGCCGCTCTTTTTTTAATCCTAGCCGTCGTAGTTTTAGTCCTGTCTTTCACCGTGTTTCGAATCGGGGACCCATTGATCAGGTTGAATTCTCTAACGATACAGAGCCTGGATATTTCAACGAACGAAAGTTTAAAGCCTCGTGTGAACTTGACACTTTTAGTTGATGTATCGGTGAAGAACCCCAACGCGGCAACCTTCAAATTCGATAACGGCTCGACGACGATTTACTACGGTGGCAGGGTGGTGGGCGAGGGCGTCCATTTCCAAGAGAAGATTAAGCCCAGGCGTACGCTGCGGAGGAATGTGACGGTGGAAATAGATCCTGTGAAATTCGTGGATGTTCCCGGCCTTATCACTGATTTAATGGTTGCTAAGAGATTGAATGTAAGCAGTCATACCAGAATTTCAGGCCGGGTTAATATTATGAACCTTGTTAAAACGCACGTTGTGGTGAAATTCAGTTGTTCCATGACAGTTAGATTCCCCAGCAATGGCTTTCATGGAGAGAAGTGCAAGCCAGAACTCGATTTCTAAAGTTCATGTATGATGATGATAGTTATTTGTTGAAGTTGTGGTTAGGTATGCAGAGAGCAGTTGGATTAGTTTGTTGTTTTTAATATGAAATTAACTACAAGTAAAGAGTTAGAAGTGGTGTAAGAAAAATTTCCCAGTTTTTGTTGTTTAATTCTTACTCCTTCAACAATCTCTTTACTGATCGATTTCTGTCAGAATAGGAACTACAAGGTTATTGGTCCTATTCCACGTATGCGTGAATCCGGTGATGCTAAATATCCAGCAAGTTTAGTGTAATCAAAACTTTAGGCTACGCTTAAATTGAATGAAGGCCTTGCCATATACTAAAAATGTGTGGGGGGAAATCATTCATTGCTACACTTAGAAATGGAATGAGGCCAAGGAAAAGGTATAATTTGGGCTCAATCTTCCTTCAAATTTATCTCATTTTTTATTTTTAATTCCTCAAAATTTTCGACTTTGAGATCTATTTTTAAAACTATATCTTATAAATTAGTTTTTTACACAATTCAATAAACTAGTTTTTAAATATATTTTTATAAATTATAATTAATTAATTGAGGTGTTTGATAAATATTTTTGTGTTAATTGCAACTTGAGGTATAACTAGAAATTAGATAAAACTTGTATTATTTGGATTGATATATATTTTTATTCAAACTTAATCAACATTTATTTTATGGATCATGGTGAGTGATTATGACTCAATTGTGAAGTTATAACGTGCTGGAAGTAAATCAAGTAAGAGTCTCTGAGGGTGTTTATGGAAAATATCTTGATTGTAACAAATGCCCTTTATGTAGACTTGTGGAAATTTGATTGTATTGTATGTACTCTTTATAAACATGAATTTGAGAGGTGGATCCTTATGGGGGCCTTGCCTCTCCCCACCCCCAATTTTGGAATTTTTTTTTATTTTTTTCTTTAAATTTTAAAATGTTTTAATTAGGCTTCTAAATTTTTTAAAATCCCTCAAGGTTTTTAAAAAACGTTAATTAAGCATTCTCAAGTTTTTAAAAATTTTAATTAGACCTTCGTTTTATTAAAAATTTTACTAACCCTAAAATCCGTCATTGATGATTTATATAACTCATTGAAAAAAGCTGGACATATGAAGAAAAAAATTCAAACCCTTTGATGTGTCTATCTGTATATTCTTTTTCCTAAAATAGTTAACTACCCAAGTTGCAAACTCACATTATATTTGAATTTATATCTATTAATATTAAAAATCAAATAGCTTAAAATTTCAGAGATTGACAACAAGTTGACTTAATGATGGGTGAAATTTGTGTTTCTAAGATCTGTTCATGAATTCCAAAAACCAAAGATGAATTGCCTATTCGTTCATGAATCACAGCCTGCATGTTTTTTTAGAGCATCTGTCCCCTCTTTGTGGTCACGTTATAACCTAAAATCTGTTCCCTACTATTTTTTTAATAATTTTTTAAAATGTAAGCTCATTAAAATATATATTTTGAGGGGGGAATCAACTGTATTTTATTAAAAGTCAAGGAAAATAAGTTTACTACAAAGAGACAACATTGCAGGACATTAATAATAATTTAATGTCATGTCTAGAATCAATGCTCATCATTTTTACATCAAATATTTAATCATAATTTTTTCAAGATCTAACATTATTTTTATTCAATTATTTACACATGAATTTTCTGGATTTTTTTTATATTAGCCAAGTAACAGGTTGAATAAAGCCTCCTTTTCTGGCTATATATGCTATTAGGGATAAACAATAAATTTTCAGTTAAAGGAATGTTTTAATATTAAAAGTGTGAAATTAATAAATTTTATAGATTTATATTTAATGGATTAATTCTCTCAAAAAAAATCAATGGTTTATTAATGCACATTGGTGGGTAAAAAATTAATTTAATTAAAAATAAATATGATTTTAGTTGAAATGGTAAATTTTGAGATAGCGAAGACATGTGTTCAAAATATAAACAAATAAATTTACCTTACAATTTGTATTTATTTATTTGTAAAATGATTGAACTTTTGACAATTTCATAAGTGAGTTGGAACACAATTAGTGAGTAACATCAACTTAAGAATACATGTAATATTTACGATATTAAAATAAAAAATTAGATTAAATTGTGACTAGAACAAAATTTAAACACATAAATATATCAGTTAAGAATATTAAATAAATACATCAATTTAAGTTGCTGATGAAGTGTGCATAATAAAATTTAAATGTATAAAAAATCATTATAGAGTTTTGATTAAGTGGTAAGTTTAAGGCATTACTAATGAAGTTGATGTAAATTCAAATATTATTATATACATTTTTTCATAAATAAAAATATTAAAAATCCTCAAATTTTAAATACAAAAGAATATTTTGTTAATATTCTTAAACGATTTGGTGCTCAATTTAATTGAAGTCAACTCAGTCAAAATTTAAATATATAAATATGCATTTGTAAATCAAATAATGATATATATATTGTTAAAATTCGTTATATTTTATCGATTTAACCTAATTTAATTTATTAATCATACATATTTATATATTATTAGTGCATAGTGTAATTTGGTAGAATTATGCCTAAAAAGTGTTGCCAGAATGTGATAAACTCAGTATTCTTTGTTTCCTTTTTCTTTCAGAAAAATAAAAAAGGAGAAAGAAACAGAGAGACAGATTAATAAAAACAACGCAACAGCGTGCTTCCAAGACGCAAGCTTTACTTTGATTAGAAAGGCACATTTCCACTTTGTAATATAACTGTTAATACCGGTCAAAGTATTGCTTCTTATTATTATTATTATTATTTTAGTGTTCATATTTAGGTTTTTGATTGTTACTTTCTATAGAAGAATGTAGCTTACTGTTACGTTACCAAGTTCCGGTATGCAAAAGTTTCAGACACTAAAACCCAAAAGACTGTGGAAACCACATCCTTCGGTTATGTTTAGCTTCGTTTTCTATTATGCGGTTCTTACCAATGAATCACAAATTCGTATATAAAATAATAGCAGCTTTGAGCAGGGAAAAGTCGTGGGTATGTATAAATTATACATAAACACACAAAAGCTTTCATCTTTTTTCAAAATCCTGTAGTTAAAGATTCTGATTACTGGCCAAAACGACAAAAGGGGTATGCCATTAACAATCATAGCACTCAGCTGAGTGGCAATGGCAGGGGCACTAAGGGGCTCCTCACTTAACACATAGCAATCTAGCAGCGCTTTTGTAGGCCCCAAGTCCCGCCGCAAGGAAACAAAATAAATCTCATTGGCTACTTCACAACAACGTAGAAAATTTTAAAGGATGCATCGGCATCCTCACCCTCCATGACTTCTCGAGTTCCAATACCTGGTTAGACCAAAAGCCAAAGAACATATAATATTGTTCATTAAAGAGTCTCCTCCATGGTTAAAAAAGATGGATATAATATGATGGGATCTTTGCCATTGTTCCTTCCTGTGAGAAAAGCAAAGCAAATCTCTTTTTTCACTGTTTTAGTCTCCACTTTCCCACTTCTCTGACCACTAAAGACACCATTTAGACCTGACTTTGGGTCCCATAATTGGCAAATGCAAATAAAAAAGGTACCCACATTATAAAAAACTGAGTTCCAAATTGTTCAACTTCAAGGAGATAAAAAAAGAAACATGGAAAATTTTGGTGATAATGATGGTGCCTTGATATCATACAAAGATCTGATTCTTACTTTCACTTTGACAGAAAGAGGAGCTTCACATACGGTAGGGGATAATAGACTAGAGAACAACGATGACTAGCTTATGCCTATGGCTAATTAGGAAAAGGATAAAAAAAAAACAAATATTTACAGAGATAATTGATCCATTCATTGATGAAGGACAAATTTTTCCCGCTTTTTTCTCTCTTCCCAGTGTTCATGCTTTGGCTTCATCTGGTGATGAGTTTCTTGACAAATTAATTGATTTTTCATGGGATGGGTCACTTACAGACCTTGGCAAAACAGAAGACTCTGAAGAATCTATGGCTGAAAAAATGAAAAATATAAATATATATATATATATATATATTAAAATTCATTATCAAATAGAACTAACATCGATGAGGTTTTAAATGAAATTATATACCTTGACAGCCATTGAAGGATCTCTTGCAATGTAGGATGGCACTTTGGATTCCATCTTGCTGTTGCAATAGAGAATCATCTCTCCTCTTAGACAAAGTTGGCGCCGGAGGGGAAGCCGCCACGGCGGAGGAAGCCGATCTACTCTTTCCCAAATGCTTGCAAACCACCCTAAGTCCAGCCGGAATGTTCACCTGCTTGAGGTTCTTCCCACCCTCGGCCTCCACCTGTCCCTTCTCCACCGTCGTTGCCTTACCGGAAACCGGTTTCTGAGAAGCCGTGGACGGCGGCGTTGCAGCAGGTTTCAAAGAACCCAAGCTCAACTGCCCTGAAAACTTCAACTTCTCGCCGTACCTTCGTGAAACCCGAACGTAAAGCGGCTTAACTTTCTTCAAGTACTTTTGCATGACGTCTTTGGTGAATTTCTTTTCATCGGAAACAGAGTCTTCAGAACTCTGCTGTTTCTGCGACTTGCTGCTGTCTCTGGAGAACAAAGACATTATAGGAACCTCTTCAACCTTAAATTTCACTGTGAAAAGCTTGTTCTTGTTGTTGTTTTCTTCTTGGGTTGTTTCTTGTTTTTTTTTAGTCGTGGGGACTGAAACAGGTCCATTAGCTGAACCCGACTCTGTTTTTTCAGTTGAGTTGAGCTTCGATTTCTTAAACCTTAACAAGAAAACTCGAAACTTGGTGGCCGATTTCAACAATGAAACTGGAAATTGAGGAGGCTTTGATTCCAAACAAGAGTTTGCTTCAATGGGTACCAGCCTTCCTTTAAAGAACAAATCATCTGAAGGAGATAGAGTTAAGTTTGGATCACAAGGGTCGCTGCTTGAACCAGAGGAGAGTGTAAAATTGAACTCTCTATCATCACCATCAGAGCTTCCATCATCAGATTTTGCATCGTCACCATCACTTTGTTCCTCACTTTCATCACCTTCAATATTACCATCTTCATCTTCTTCCTTTTTCTCTTCATTCCCATCTGTTTCGTCCTCATCAGGAACCGCAAACTCCAAGTCAAAGAAGGGCCCATCATCGCCATCATCATCATCCGTATCCACCACCTGACGAGTACTCACCGCCGTCACAATCGTAGTCGTGCCGCCGGCTGTGGCTGCAGAACGTGCACTAACACAACCACTACTACCACCACCACCCCCTCTCCAATACTTAAGCAAGCTAAAAGCTTCCATTGTTGGGAGAGCCAGAATAGAGAAAAACACACAAAGTTTGAATCTTTGATAACAAAAGAAAGAAAAAAAAAAAAAAAAAAGGGGGTTGTCTCTGGAGTGAGAGAAAAGTAAACAGGAAGCTTTAGTGTTAACGGGGAAGTACTGAAAATGGTGTTAAAGCTTGAGAAAGAGAGAAAAAATAAAAGAGGGAGAGCATTGCCTTTATTTTGTAATGTATTGTATACGTGGTTGCAGCAACCAACAGGTCAGTCATGTGAGAAAGCAGAGCAGTCTGAAATTTAGACAGAAACAGAGGGCAGAGTTAAAAGACAAAAAAGGTAAGGGAAGTGTGTGTGTGTGTACGATTGTATACACACACTGTTCGTACTAGTATTAATACAGGGTAAGTGTATAATTATTATTTTTCACCTTGATGTTTTTACTGTATTTTTGCAGGCAATTAGTTGAGGAAGGTAAGTTCACGTCAGTATTAATATTCATTTGTTACCATCATAATTTTCAAACCTGGAATCATTATGGTAATCATGTGGTTTATGATGTTATTATATCTCGAAAATATATGAACGCATCTTTAATGAGAAATCACTTTTATTAGTTTTTGTGGACTTCTTTTTGTTGATAAAGCATATTTAATGTTATAATTGCATATTATCTCTATTTGGTACCGTCTGATCCTATGTTAATTAGGGCACCGACAAAGTAGCTTATTGGGTTCTAATTTAGCAGGCTAATTACTATACACCATAATTATTGATCTTGTTTCATGAAATTTTACTTAAAAAAAAAAAAAGTGAGTAATTGAACGGGGAGAAAAAGTGAAAGACCAAGGAGCATCGAGGCACAGTTTTAAGGGGAAAATTAAAAAGGGATAAAGTAATATTTAGTACTCTCTTTTCATATTAATCTTTGAATATTTTTTTTGTTAGTTTTAGAATTTGGTAAATTTTCTTATTTTTATAATTAAATTTAGATTCGTTAAGATATAATAACATAACACTTTGAGATTGCATCATATCATTATCTAAAATTTTAACTTTTTTTACTAATTTTCAATATATATTTTTAATATTTTCAAGTATCACGGTGTCACGTTACCATAATCCAAGTTTAGAGATCAAATTTTAAAAGGTTGCTAAGTTTCAAGATTAATGTGACCTAAAAAATTTAAGAACCATGTCGTAACCATTTTTAGAAGACGACAAAAGGGGTTTGACTTTGGTTTTGAAAATAGGGATAAAACGGGAGTCGCCACCGACCTTTAATTGGTGTGGTCGGATCACCTTTATTTTAATAAAACATTTTGTTTTACTAAAATGTATTTTTGGTCTGCGAAGTTTTGAAAATCGGGTTCGAGAGTCGGTTACACGAGGAAGGATTAGCACCCTCGACGCCCAAAATTGGTACCAAAATGATTAATTAGTGTCTTAATGTCGGAAGTTTGAAAGGGTTTTAAAATACGGGTCTTTTAAAAGGTATTTGGATTTTGAGATATCTATGTTCAGAAGAGGGTACGAACATCACATCCAAAGACGTTAGGACATGATATTCAAGCCTTCGTAATCCAAGTTATCTCGAGTTCGTAAAATTTATTAAAAAGATGTTTAGTGTTTTAGTCAAACGAAAAATCGCAACTCAACGTTAGGGCACTATTCTCAATTTCTAAACACATCAACATTGCCCTATTTAAAAATTTTTGAACGAAATAAAGTGGTTTTTGTAAGATGTCCTTTGATCTTATAATGTTCAAGCTAAAAATAAGTGTAGGTATTCAGTTAAAAATCGAGATTTCTTTGTTCAAAAGATCTAAACATCACATCCAAGACGTTAGGACACGATGTTTTAATCTTTCGTAATCAAAGTCGCCTCGTTTCATGGAATAGGATAGAAGGATGTTGGATTATTTAGTGAAACAAAGAATCGCATGACAAAGACGTTAGGGCACAATTCCACTAATCTCTAAATACAAAACATTGCCTTGCTTTAAGAATCTTTGGATAGAATAGGACGATTTCATAAATTGTATTTCTATTTAGCGAGATTGTTGAAAAATTGCAATAGCAATAATAATGCAAATAAAGGATGATTGATAACAATAATGATGACAATGATGAAGGATAACAATACTTAAACAAATGATAATAAAGATGTTATATAATGGAAATAATAATAATGATAAGATTAACGAGAATAGAACAATGATAACGATAATAGTAACATTCATATATAGTGATAGTGTCGATAAAATACGTTTGTGTGTATAAATATCATGACAAGAAGAAGCGTAATAAACAAATAGTAAAACGCATATGCGATAATATAGTAGTAGTAAACTAACAATATATATATCTATACATATAACTATGATGGTAGCAATGGTTAAAGTGGACGAGAAAGCAATGATAGTATCGAAATGAAATGGTCACGTGGATAACGATATATGGATTTGATATGTGAAAATAATGACAAATAATAGAAATAACAAATAATAATGATAATAATAATAATAATGATAATAATAATAATAAAACAAATTAAATACGTAAATATATATAAAAAATGAATAATGATAATAATAGTATTTATACATAATAATATAATGGAAATAATAATATATATATACATGTATATAAATAAAATAAATAAGTAACTAAGATAAAATAAAATAATAATAATTGAATAAAATAATAGATATAATAATAATCGTGATATTAATATAAATAATGGTAAATGCAATATAGTATCAATAATAATAATAATAATAATAATAATAATAATAATAATAATAATAAGAGGTTAATTGAATTAACAAAAGGATGCAAATAATAAAAAAAAGGGACTAGATTGAAAAGGGAATAAAACTACAGACCTAAATTTCAAAAAAAAAGTAATGGATTAAGGGCCCAGAGTGAAGCGCGCAAAGAGAAGGGGGCCGTTTGGGAAATTATCCCCTAATTCTTATGCATTACGCTTTATGTAGGACTAAATTGGAACAAAAAGAAACACCTTGGGGCAGATTTAAAAAAATAAGGAAACTGGATTGAAAAGGCTAAAATAGCGGAAGGGCGAAGCAAAATAGCCCTTCCGCTTAAGAAACACGCGATCCTAGATCGCACGGTCGGTCGCCCACCGTCGCATTAAACGGCGTGTTTGAGCCGACATTCAACCCAAAAGCAGCGGCTTTTATTGGGTCTATTTAAGCCCAAAATCTTAAAAAAAATCATTTGTTATCTTGAGTTTAAAAAACCTTTTTTCTCTTCTTATTTTCTCTGCAAAGGGGGCTTGGCCGATTCGGCCGCTGCACCACCGCCTCCTGTCGCTCCGGCCATCAAGACGCAGGTCTTAAAAGGTAAAAAGCACCCTTTTGTGTATTTTATTTATTTTTTTTGCGTGTTGTGTTTGAACAGGAAGGAAAGAAAAAAAACTTGAAAATGTCGAGAGGAAAGAAAAAGAGGAAAGAAAGAAAAAAACCTTGTCGATCTGCTTTTGTTTTGATTTTTGATTCTCTTCGCGTTCTCTCGATTTTTTTGCCCTTTTCGCTTAAATCTCGTATTATATTGATGTTTCAAAAACAGGAGGAAAAAAAAACCCTTATTACATTGCTTGGATCGGCTTTATAGCCCAAACATGCCACTATTTCTTCTGTTTTTCTCCTTTTACATCTTGCAGAGCAAGTGGAGGAGTTAGTGGTGCAGTGGCATGGGCGGTGGCCGGTGGAGCAATGGTCGAGGTCGTCAGGCGCTGGAGGCGGTGAAGGGTCGGTCAAAAGAGAGAGGCTAGAGGCGATAGAGGAGATTAGGTTCCCGAACCCTAATTTTGGGTTTTAGGCCTATTAGGCCACCGGTGTAAAGGGCTGAGGATTATTTTTTTATTGTTGTAAATGTTGTAAATGGGCGTGGGCAATTTGGGCCCTCTACAAACCAAATTGAAAAAAGTTACTAAATTAAGGAGTAAATGTTAATTTATCCTAAATTTGAGAGAGAGAGAGACAGAACCCTAAAAGGGAAAGGTGATTTTGATTCTCGAAGCTATCACCGACTATTGCCTCCACTGAGCTTATCACCTAGAATCCTCAATAAGGAAGTACCTATTTTCGACGTCAAGTATAAATATCGTAAATATTAATTATTTTGAATTAAGTATGGAGTTGTCGAAAGTTAATGCGATCACCAGATGTTAGAAGAAGACAATGAATATGATAATACAAATTTAAACATGTTGTTTAAAAAGATATATATGGGACATGCAAGTACTGTGATCGATCGAATAATGGACTGAATCCGAGGGGTCCAAACCCCTGCAAGCAGCAGAAGCAAAAAAACCCTAACTGTCATTTTACTCGAGTAGTAAAAAAAATTCACGTGGGCGGTGGGTGACTAACATGCATGTAGGGGACCTTCCCATACTCCACTTCCGTTTATTCTAAAGAAGCATTGACCTCCACAGACCCTTTATTTTCTTTTATTAACAAAATACAGCCATGTTTGCTTACATGAACCGATAAAGACTGGTTCAACGATGGATGATGCATAAACTAATATCTGGAGACGTTTGAGCTGTAATATACAAGTGACATGCATTAAGAGAGTTTTGACCGTATGAGAGAATATGAAAGACAAAGACAGATGATCTGATAGCAACCGTCTGATGTGTTGACAACCCCATGCATCAATGAGTTACTTGGAGAAGAAAGGGTCCCATTAAAGTGACTGGGCAACACCCCCTTTAATTTTAAATGCAACGAACTGCCATCTGCCTCCTCCTAGCTAATTATTATTATTTATTGATTTTTTAATTAGTAACCGGTTAAATGTAAGCTTAATTTATAATTTTACTGTTAAAGTATATTTATTTTTCTATTTTGATATTTAAATTATTTTGTCTTAATTTGACATTTAAAGTATGTTAGTTTGTTTTTTACAGATATTTTTAAAAATATAGTCAATCACAAAGTGGTCATGTGATGTTTTTATGTAAAAGATATTATTTTTGTTAAATGTATATACACATTAAAAATATAAAAAATGAAAAAAATATATAAACTATAAAATCTATAAAACTAAAATTTTAAAAATACGATAATTAAAAAGAAATTATATGAAATTTAAATATTTTTTTAATTTTTATATATTATTTTGATTTTTAAAATTTAAAATTATATGTTTTAGAATTTAGAATTTAGAATTTTTATTTTAATATTTTTTCAAAAAATTTTATATATTATATATGATTTATTTACCTTTTAATCATACAATATATAATACAAAAAAAAAGACGTGTAACATGTCATAATAGCGCCATGTGGATAGTCAATACCGATCAATGGTCGGTTAAAGTCAAAAATATTTTTAATATTTAAACATTTAATATTATAATTTTTTAAATTTAAATTTAAATAAACTTAAAAGATATTTTTTATTGGCCAAAACATATCAAATTGATGACGCTTTTTATTAGCCAATATTGTCTAATAGTTATTTTTAACGTGAGTTACAAGATGAATAAAATATAGAAGTTAATACTTTATATACCTAATTGAAAAAAGAAAAATAAAGTATAAAAAGTTTGATTACTGTTGTTTGATAGAAAAAGGAAAATTAAACCGTAAAAGGATTTTATGATTAAAAAGGCAAGATGTGTATTTAATATTTAAATCTAATTTAGAAGGGAAGTGGCCAAGACTGCAAGCAATCCTTTGGGACTTTTCTAAAGGGCCGCATTCCAACAATTCAAGTAAATTAAAGACAGAACTAGTCAGCACCAATTAATACAATCTTTAAATGTTACAATATTAATACATTTTTTTTTAATTATAATAACAAATGCGACTAGCACAAGTTCAAACTCAAGTTATATATGGGCGGTGAACACTCTTAATCTTTAGGCCATCACTTGAAATTTTAGACATTATTTTTAAAATCTTACTTGGATAAATGTTATAACAATTAAAGGCGTTAATTATTAGGTTTGCAATGCATGAGAACTCTTTTTATTTTTATTGATTATTATTTTTGAAGTTATAATAATAATAAATTAATCATGATTTTAATTTAAATTAAGTTGACCACACGCTATTTCTATGAATGGAACTCAGAATTTAAAATTTCAAAAATTTCAATGGAGTGTTTAGAAATCTGATTGTATAGCCTTATATATGGTACATATATAGGCT
Source organism: Gossypium rotundifolium (assembly GCA_025506655.1). Taxonomy (NCBI): domain Eukaryota; kingdom Viridiplantae; phylum Streptophyta; class Magnoliopsida; order Malvales; family Malvaceae; genus Gossypium; species Gossypium rotundifolium. The sequence continues at coordinate 168,911,320 of CP106733.1, forward strand.
TTAAATTAATTTGTTGCATTATAGGTTCTAGAGGAGTAGAGTCACCTTTTACTTTAGTTTAGAAAAGGGATGTTATCCACTAAAAATCCCATAATTTCCTAACTATCTGTCTTGTTTATTGGAGGCAAATGTCCAATAGCTTCATACCCCACCCCCCACTTTCATTTATATTTGCATTAATAATAGATCAATCCAAACTTTAGGAATACAATGGTTTCTTCAAACTATTTATTTTATGTTGGTAATGAATCAAAGCTTTGGCATTTTTTAGTGCCATTGCTTTGCTTCTATGATCCAAAGAAAAAGTAACATGTTTAACGTTAATAGATTTGGTATTAAAAATTGATAATGATTCACGTAACGGTTTTGAGGATCGTTTAAATTTATTTCGATGAAGGTACTAAAAATATGAGTCTATCTTAGAGGAACAATTTGTAAAGGAATTATGTTTAATGTGAGTCCTTACAGGTTTCAAACATATATTGTCCTTCTGGCCATGACTGGGAAGCTTTTAAGAATGAATTGACAAACTCAAGCAGCTTCTATCTTCCTCCTCAAACTTCCCAATTTGCTAATGAGTGTGCTGAAGAAGTGAATGTTGTAGGTACTTTTGATGATGGTACGGTGCACTTGAGATTTTTCAAGAGGGTGTTACCGCTGCTGCCACTGTTGTTATGCTGTTGAAGGGAATATAATTATGAACTATCCTCCTAAAAATGTGGCACCTATAGAAAACGGGATCTCCCAAGGAATAGGGGCCAAACACTTAGTAATAATTTTTTATATTGACGAGACTTTTTGCATCTTTCGTTGTTTTGTTCTTATAAACGACACTAATTGTTGATACAAGATTTGATGTTAGAGGTTAATGACGGTTCACATGAGGGTGTTGAACTATGTTAATGAATTTAAAACTGAATATAAGATTAAGAAGGTTTGGCAAGGTTTTCATTATGTGAAATGGTGTTTTGGAGTTGTTTGTGCAATGAATAAAACTTATACAGTCAATAGGCTTGATGTGGGTCTCCCAACAAATGTCTTACGAGTTAGCAATTAAGTCATTGTAGACTTTCTTTTATGCGTATTTAAATGTGATTGTAGTATTTTTATTGTCTAGCTATGAAATTCTAAGTGAATCTTAATATAATTTGGTGATGATTAACGTGCGAGATAACCGTTACTATTCCTCAAATTCATACAAGTGAAATAGCTCTTTCATTCTGAGTTGCACCAACTCTTCCTTGTATTTTTCTCTGATCAATTGACTTAACAACACTTGAAATCCAAATTTTAAGCACTTGTATTGAATTGAATGCTCCTACGTCACTCCTATAGTTGCAGAATCTTTTTTTTCCTTTGGCCCAAACCACGCCATTTTCTAAGCCGCAGCCCAATATTCTGACTTTTATATGGCCCAGAAGAATGGCCCAAAATGCAAGTTTTTCTCCATTTTTCATTTACAAAACTAAAATTAACTATTCTTGCACCATCGTCTCTGCATTATTGCCAGCAACTTTCTTGTGTCACAATCCTTTACATGTATATTAGCTGAAGTTTTTTCTTTTAATTTTTATCTGGAACCGTGTCTAAGTACAAGCGGCTATTATGAAGCCAGTTAAAGAAGGAGCTATTTATGTTCTTTGCATTGCTTTTTTCTTTACAGCATCAAATGAGGTAAATTTTAATGCTACCCTACTAGACTTTTTCCTCTACCAGTTTGGCTTTTTGCTGTACCTATTTTAGTTTGTTTGGTATTGTAGGGCCATCCAATACTTTATCTTCTTTTTCTTTGTACTATACAACCATAAATTGAATAAAACGAAGTTTATGAGTGAAGAATTGAACTTTTGGAATCTAAGGAATTTTATCATGCATTAAACAACTTTAAAAAAGGATTATAATATGGTCTACTAGCCACCAAAAAGCTTTGGAAATATGGTCAATCTGTTATAATGCACTTTCTTTCAGGTCTATGAAAGTAATAAATATATATATGTAGATCGTACAATGGTAATTAACTGGCACCTTGAGAGTGGGATTATTCTGTTGATTATCATAAAGGTTATTATTACGGCTATGGAGAAAAAAAAAGAGAATTTGGATGGAATGATTTGAGTTGAGTGACAGGTGAAATCCTACTTACTGGTTAGTTTCATGTATGCTTAGCCTATGTTTGAAGTTATGTTCAGCCTACATAGCAACTAATGACTAAAGTGATATAGGAAACAAATGTTTTTCTAGGAGATCATCATGATGCTGATGATTATTGACTAATGACATGCCTGCATACTAAAAGTGGACGAATGAATACCCAAATTACAAATTTTGGGTTCTCTTCACTCAATCATTGTGAAAATGAAAATGAAAATGTGGGTGATGCAAGATCAGGGCTTACCATCTATACACCATATTATGTTAATGTATATATGTGTGCAGAAATTCATCAGCTTTACTTTCTGTTTCTTCCACCTTGACGTTGTTTAGCAAGCTTGAAAAGTTATTACGCACTGACTGGGAGGGCTTCTTCCCCGTGCATTTGGACTAGGTTCATATCTTAGAATTATCACACTATTAAGAGGGCTTTACCTGAATACTATCCCAACCTAAATAGGATTAGTCTCAGACTGTACAACAGATGAGGACACCTATGATTAACAAAAAAATACTGGTACAAATGGTTTCTAACATTTTAGTTCTAAGGAGGCACATGACCTGCCAGTTCCAGGGCGACCTTTTGTGCTTGTGTCTCATGTTTGTTAAATTGATGGACTCACTGATATCGGTACTGTTAGTCTTTTACATTTCAAATTCAACTTAAGTTTACAAATTACAAAAACCCCATATGTATGTATGTATGTATGAATGTAAGGCTTCTTTCTGCATATTCATATTTTGATTGGTTAGCAGGCACCAGAAATAGGAGTATCATGAGTTTATAACATTACTTTTTTTCATTTTCATCCCCCCATGAGAGGGTCATCATTTGGGTTGAAAAGCACAGATATGGTAGCCCTTGGGCTGAACCTACTGCCTTTTACTACAAGTTATGAACTATGATATTAATCCTGTTAGTTGGGAGCTGGAAATGAAAACCATGTGTCACTTCTTTCTTGCTTGGGGTACAGTACTCATGAACTGTGTGCACCTTTTATCAAGGCTTTGTCATATAGAAGCTGGATCAATATCATGTCAAAGATGATTAATGATTTCCTAATCCTAAATCAATTTAAAAAAAAAAAAAATTAGAACTTTAAACATTGCAATCTTGTAAAGAGTTTTGACAGTTAGATGTTGGTGTTTTACAAGTTTTGATGCTTTTTTTATCATCACATCTTTGTCTCCTGTTTAAGCTTTTGTTAGCTTCCATTTGGAGAAAGTATATTTGTTCTTCATCTAGCCCCATAAGGAAAACTCCTTTTATATAGCTATTTGGATGATGGTGTAAGCCTGTAAGGACAATGATGCATATATGTTTCATACATCATAATACGGCTAAGTTTCTCTATGTACAAACTAAACTGCTGGGATATAGCTTTACCTTCAATTTTTTAATTTAAAATGGCTAAATATTTATGGAAGTCCATACTCCATATATACAGTGGATGCATCTAAAATGGTTAGCAGCAGAAGAACCTGTTGTCACCTTGAATTTTGTTTGTGGAATATGTGCCAACCAACCAATTCATACTTTTTGCTATAAAATTTATCTTTTCTTTTGTTTCTTATCTAACATATGCTCAACATAGTAGAATTTATCCCACCTCCGTTTTTGACAATTTTTAATCTATGAATGCATGAGGAATTTTTTTTAAGAGGTAGGACTGAGGTTACATAGATAAGAGTACTTTATCATTTTACTTGTAATATTTAAGAAATTATCAATTTTTAAGAGGTAGTGTTAATGCACTTTTAGAGAATAGGTTCGAATTTTAGAGAGAAGGAGTAATTATCATAAATCCTAAGAACTTGAAAAATATTAGAAGTTTTTTTTTTTTTTCAAAAAAGATATGTAGTAGTATTAACTTGTGAAATTAAAAATTTCAATTGGCATTGCTTTACAATGATGAGTTTAATTATTGAATTTTAAAATATTTTGAATCATTTATAATCGGTTTGATTCTTGGTTTTTTTTTTATGTTAATTTTAGGTTTTAATTTTTTCTTTTACTTATTTTACAAAATGGGCTTTTTTATGACTTTTGAACATTATTTGATGAAGTTTCAAAATTTTTTCATAAATAATTTTTTAAAATTAAGTAAATAAAATAATCGATAAATCTCATATAATTTTTTGAAAAATAAATTATATAGAATTTTAAGTTATTTTCATTATTTTTGATATAAAATTTTATTTTACCTCATAAAAAGGTTACAATTAATTCTAAATTAAATAAAAATAACATTTTTTTTACTTATATTTCATAAATCATCTAAACCAAAGTTTTCAAAATTAAATATGTGGTCTTCTTGATCAAACCATCTATTCACCAGCCCATTTGGTTCGATTAAATACATTAAAAAGTTCATAAAAATAAAAAATATATATTAAATACTCGATTCAATCGATTTTGTGCTTAGTCTACGTAAGTTTTCAAATCAATCAATTTTAATATCTCTCTCCAATCCAATATTTCAATTACTTCTCACTCCGATTAATCGATCCGATCCCATATCCTCTATGCTTCTCTTTTTCTTTTATGTGCTACTACTATTATTTAAAGTTATTATATACTAATCCAACCAAAAACAAAACTTCAAACTTCAAATACCAACAAGCTTATATTAGGTACAGGGCGAAGCTAGGGGTTGGCATGGCCCCAGCCTTCCCTTAAAATGTAAAATTATTATTCAGGCCTTAAAATTTTTTAAAAATTTGAAATTAGTAAAAGTAAAATTACACTTTAGTCCTCTCTAAAATTATTAAAATTCAATTTAATTTTTTATAAATTATAAAGATATAAACTATAAAAAGTTAAAATTTCATCCAGCCTCTAAAAATTGTTCTGACTTCACCCCTGATTAGGTACTATTACTAGTCTGCATTTTTATAGGCAGCCATGTACAAGTCAATTTCATTAATAATATTTTGTTGAAACATCTAGATATCGTTTTATTTATTTTTGGTGGAGGCACATCACACCAAATTTTAATCATAAAAACATATAATAACATTTTTCAATGTACCTTAAACGAAAAATTAAAACTAATTAATATTTTTTTAAAATACAATGTTATCAACTGATTTTGAATTTAAAAATTTAATTTAAATTGAGTTGGGTTTGGATAAATTTTTAATTTTTAATTTATTTTTAATTTAAGTATAAATAAATAATTTAAAAATATTTAAATTTTAATTATCAAAATATAAATATTGATATAAAAGAATTTTGAAAATTTTCAAAGGTTATGGATTAAAATAATAAAAATTCTCCCCATTTTGCTTAACAATTAAGGATTTTTCTTAGCTGCCCATGCAAACCCACAATATTAATATGACTTATAGGTATATCATCACAAATCAACAAGACTGACGAAACTCCACGTGTCGTAATAATAACAATTTGGCTGCGTCATTCTCTAAGGTCTTCGTCAATATTAAACGGCCTAATCCTCGAACCTATAAAAACATATGAAAACGTAAATTCCTTATTCATTTTATTATCATTTTTTCACCTGCTCCACTTCGCTCCGGTTTCTTCCGAGCCTCCACGTTCGGGTTCCAAACCTATAAACGGTCCAGATCAAAACCTTCCATTTAGTGGTCCAGATTAAATCGAACGTGTACGCTCTGTATTTAGCCGCAAAAAAGGTCTCGAGCTTAAGAAAGAGCGCTACAAAAATCTTTCATTTCTCGAGTTTTTTCGGGGTTTTCTTTTTTTTTTTCGTCGGATCTTCAACACTTTTTTCAAAAATGGCTGAGCACGAAGAGAAGAAGCACGAGGAATCGTTGATGGAAAGGATAGCAGAGAAGATTCAAGGTCATGATTCGTCGTCATCGGATTCCGACGATGACAAGCCATCGGAATCGTCGATCAAGGCCAAGGTCTTCCGTCTTTTTGGAAGAGAAAAGCCCGTTCACCACGTTTTCGGTGGAGGCAAACGTATGTAACAATAACCCTTCATTTTTTTCCAAGAAAATTGTTTTATTGATGCAAATATCATCTATATATTGATGGTACAAAAGATCTGCTAGGACTCTGCCATGAAGCGCTTACCCTCTCTCCAAAGCGTGAGCTAGAGCTTGGCATCGCACTTTTGTTTAGAGGGAAAAAAAATCATATGAAGTATGAACCTTGTTTATGAAGTTAGAATCGTTTAAGCATGAGCCTTTTAGTGAGCACCAGTGTCTGTTAAGGGCAATACACAGATCACCGATGCCATTGTTGGTGAATTAACATTATTGATGCAAGTCTGTTGTGATTTGGGAATGCGTCGTTCTTCACTCTCTTTTTTTTTCTAATATAATACCGGAGATGAATTAATGTTGTTTGAGCTTAATTTTGATTTGATCTGTTAATTGTTTGTTTTGGCATTGAAATAAAAATTAGGGTATTTCTAGATCTTCCATTGAATTGATGCAATTGGTTCTAGTAAAGTTTACTCTTTTGATTTATAACAGCGAAAAAAATTCTGGGATTATATTAAAAGTTTGAGAACATAGTAGTATTCATTATCAATAACCTTCCCATATGATAATATTTTGATATTTTTAAGTTATTACCATCAGTACTTCTTACCTTTTTAGTGTAATTTGTTAATGATGCCTATGTATGTGTAACAGCGGCTGACATTTTCCTTTGGAGGAACAAAAAGATATCGGCAGGAGCGCTCGGTGTTGCAACTATGATATGGATTTTGTTTGAAATGCTCGAATACCACCTTCTCACACTAGTGTGTCATTTGTTGATACTTGCTCTTGCACTACTCTTCTTGTGGTCAAATGCTGCTACCTTCATTAACAAGTAAGTGGTTGAATTTTGTTGTTTGCTCTCGGCTGTTGGGTTTAACTTTGGATCCAGTTTTCTTTTTACTCACAGTAATGTTACTTTTGATTAGGTCTCCACCACGCATCCCTGAAGTTCAAATTCCTAAGGACCCAATTATGGAGTTTGCTCAGGCACTTCGGTTTGAGATCAACCGGCCTTTGCTGTCCTACGGGATATTGCATCAGGAAGAGATCTCAAGAAGTTCCTATCTGTATGTGGTTTAATTGTACCGAGTGGTTATCTTTTCTGTTTGATAACTTGCAGATTATTCATCTGATTTGCAATTAAGATAGTGATACAATAGTTACTTAGTTTGCTTTGTTCTGATCATTTTATTCATATGAAGACTTTTTTTGAGCTATGCTATCATGCATTTGACAATCATATTGGAACCGGATTCTGATCGTTTAGGTGATCGCCGGCTTATGGGTCTTGTCTGTTGTCGGAAGTTGGTGCAACTTCTTAACACTGTTTTACATAGGTATTGAAGTTTCCTTCATTTGCTTGGTCTTTTTTCCCCCTATATACATGTTGGTTTCCTGATTTTGTTTTAATGGTTTTGCAATAGTCTTCGTCCTTCTTCACACAGTACCCGTGCTATACGAGAAATACGAGGATAAGGTGGACCCATTTGCTGAGAAAGCAATGCGTGAGATTAAGAAGCAGTATGCAGTGTTTGATGCAAAGGTTCTAAGTAAGATTCCAAGGGGACCATTAAAGGAGAAAAAGAAAGATTAGATTTACCGGCCAAGATGTGCTATTGCTAGGTTTCTGACATACATTTGGTAGCTGCCTTCCGTGAAAATGTGTTATTTACTAAATATCCTGTATCAGTTAGAACCCTGTTTTAATCTTGTTTCGGTTTTAGTACACAATGGGTTCAAAAAGTTTGATGAATTTGGCATCTTTTTTTCTAAATCTTGTTTAGTTGTTTTTTTATATGGATCCATATGCGATGTGACGATATGTTTATCATATTGCATGTTGGTTGGAATACATTGATTTGAAAGTTTTTTCAACTTGCGTTGTATATCTTTTCAGAATGATCGAGTTTGCCTTGTGATTGTGACTTCTAATAGTTCTTAAATTTCTGCTCCATAGTTTCATTAGCAGGTTTAATCGATGACCTATACTAAAACCATTGTTTTGTTTATCTTAGTAGAGTTACTTTAAAAGCAAAGTATGCATATGGGCCGAGAAAGCAATGCATGAGATTAAGAAGCAGTATGCGGTGTTTGATGCGAAGGTTCTATGATTCCAAGGGGACCCATTAAAGGAAAAAAGGAGGAAGATTTACTGGCCAAGTTGTTCTTTCTGACGTAAAAGGGGTTCGATTTTGGGTTTAAAAATGAAAAAAAATGAGGAGTCGCCACCGATCTTTATTTGATGTGATCGGATCACCTTTGTTTTAATAAAACGTTTGGGTTTACTAAAACAACGTTGATGGTTTGCGAAATTTCGAAAATCGGGTTCGGGAGTCGGTTACGCACGAGGAAGGGTTAGCACCCTCGATACGCCCAAAATTGGTATCAAAATGATTAATTAGTGTCTTAATGTTGGAAGTTTGAAAATGTTTTAAAATACGAATCCTTTAAAAGGTATTAGGATATTTGAAATTTCTTTATTCCGAGAGGGTACAAACATCACATCCAGCACGTTAGGACATGATATTTTAAACTTTCGTAATCAAAACTATCTCATGATTTTACGGAGTTTATCAAAAGGGTGTTTAGTTATTTAGTCAAACGGAAAATCGCAACCCAGCACGTTAGGGCACTATTCCCCGAATTCGTAAATATAAAACAATGCCTTTATTTTAAAACCTTTAAATGGAGTGTAGCAATTTTATGAAATGCATCGTATCGTATTAAATTAAAGAAAATGCTCGAGTCAAAACTTGAGATTCCTTTGTCCCGAAAAGATATAAACATCACATCCAAAGACGTTAGGATACAATGTTTTAATCTCTAGTAATCAAAGTCGTCTAGTGATTCATGAAACTTCGTAAAAGGGATGCTAAGTTATTTAGTTAAGCGGAAAATAGCAACCCAAAGACGTTAGGGCACTATTTCCCAATTCCTAAATACAAAACATCACCTTTATTCTAAAACCTTTAAATGAAATATGATGATTTTCAAAATACATTTTGTGTAGTAATAATATGAAGTTAAGAAAAATAAACATAGATATAAATATGGCAAATATAAGAGTACTAATAATAATAATAATAATAATATGATAATGATATAAAACAATGATAATATTATACCAATATGAATAATACACATATATAATATTAGTGGTAAAATAGAATAATAAAATTATAGCGATGAAAATTAAATAATAAAACAATAAAATATAAAATAACAGTAATAATGTGAAAATAATAATATAAATGATAATCGAGTGAAAATAAAGATAATGCATGAATACTAACAAATAATAATAAAACAATAATAATAATGAAACTGGTAATAATATTAGTGATAGTAAAAGGATATATAATAGTAAATATAATAAACATATAAATAACAATAATAATAGCAAAACGCGATAATAATAATAATAATAATAATAATAATAATAATAATAATAATAATATCAATAATGGTAATAAATTTTAGCTAGGTTAAAAAAAATAGTGAAAACAATAAAAAAAAGGACTAAATTAAATTAAAACACAAAATTTCTGGGCAAATTTAAAATAAAAGAAAGATTAGGGGGCCTATTTACACGCGAAAAGGATGGAGGGACCAAAGAGGCAATAAACCCTTCGACCAAAACGCAGCAAAGAGAGAGGATTAAATTGCGAACCGGAATAAATCATAGGGTCAAATTTAAAAACCAAACAAGATCTGATTGCAAAGGTGCGGAAGGGCCAAAATGGAAAATAACCCATTGATTTATAAACGCGCGGATCCTGAGGCGGGTCGGGTCAACACGCGGATCCTAGGGGTCAAACGACGTCATTTTGGGCATTAAAGGCCAGCCCCAAAACGACGTCGTTTTGAGGGGCTATTTAAGGCCCTAAAGTCAGAAAAAAATCATTTTGAGCTGAGAGTAAAAAAAATTTCTTTCTCCTTTTTTTTTCTCTGCAAAGGGGGGAGTCCGGTGGGATTCAAGGCCGTCATCGTCGTCGCCCGTCGTCGTGACCACCGCATTGACCAGAAATTTGTATATTTTTTCTCTTTTTTATTTTTATGTTTTACCGGTTTATATGTATTTTTTTTGTATTTTGCGAATGGATGGTTTGTAGCAATAAAAAAGAATTTAAAAGTAAAAAGAAATCACCTTTTGGTCATTCGAGATTTGCAGATCTACCCTTTTTTTGTGTTTTGAATCTCTGTATATTTTTTATTTTTTGAAAAAAAAAAGAACCCCTTTTTACAATATTTGAATCGGCTTTTATAGCCTTTTACAATTTGTTTGATGTCATTTTTGTTTCATTTGCCATTGCTGTTGTTGCGTGTTCTCTTGTTCTTGTAGGGTATGGGCGAGGCGCGTGATGTGACGGTGGCCGGTGGTGCAGGGAGCAGATGGCTGACAGGGGCAGGTGGGGGTTGGTTCGGCGCCTAGGGTTTCTTTCTGTTTTCTTTTCTAATTAGGGTTGGTCTAAATTGGGCTGGTATTTGGGTCTTAGGGTTAATTGGAGTGCAGGGTTTAGGTTTTGGGTTTTGGGTTTAATTTATTGTAAAATGGGTCAGGCGAATTGGGCTTGTACAATGCCCTCTTTGCTCATTGTCGTGCAACGGAATGGAGCAAAGACTTTCAAAAGGCCAATTTTGCCGGTCTCATGAAGTCTTTGACTTCTTTGGTGCCATTCTTCTTGGTAGCTTCATTCTAGTCCATCGCATCTTGTCGCTTTGATCCATTCCACCGCTTCTTGGAGAGATAGGACCCAGCTTTAATTTGCTCCTCTGCGACTTCAAGGGATGAGACTTGTTTGTTTTGAATTGCTCCACCGCAACTTCATGGAGATAGATTTGTATCTTCACCCGACTCCATTGCAACTTCGGAAATAAGGTTTGGAATCTTGACTTGTTCCATTGCTAGTCAAGAAGACAGGACGATTATGTTTCACTGCTGTTTAGGGCAACAAGATCGACGATCTTGACCTATTCCACTGCTGGTCAGAGCAATAGGGTGGTGGCTTAAATCGTGTTCCCCACTGTTTAGGGAGACAGGATTTTCCTTCGATCTTGCCCCACTATTGGTTAGGGCGACAAGATCTACAATTTTTGACCTATTCCACTGCTGGTCAGTGGCAATAGGACGGTGGTTTAAATCGTGTTCCCTACTGGTTAGGGAGCCATGATTTGCCTTCGATCTTGCCCCACTCATCGGTCGTATGGCGACAAGATCTACAATTTTGACCTATTCCACCGGTCGGTGGCAATAGGATGGTGGCTTAAATCGTGTTCCCTCTTGGTTGGGAGCCATGGTTTGCCTTCGATCTTGCCCCACTTGGTCGTATGACAAGATCTACAATTTTTTGACCTATTCCACTGCTGGTCAGTGGCAATAAGACAATGGCCTAAATCATGTTCCCTGCTAGTTAGGGAGCCAAGATTTACCTTCGATCTTGCCCCACTACTGGTCGGCGACAAGATCTACAATTTTTGACCTATTCCACTGCTGGTCAGTGGCAATAGGATGGCTTCAACCTATTCCACTGCTGGTTAGTGGCAATAGGACAATCTTCCACCTATTCCACTGCTGGTCAGTGGTGATACGACAATCTTCAACCTATTCTACTGCTGGTCAGTGGCAATAGGGCAATCTTCAACCTATTCCCCTGCTGGTCAGTGGCAATAGGGCAATCTTCAACCTATTCTACTATTGGTCAGTAGCAATAGGATAATCTTCAACTTATTCCACTGTTGGTCAACAGCAATAGGATAATCTTCAACCTATTCCACTGCTGGTCAGTGGCAATAGGACAATCTTCAACCTATTCCACCGCTGGTCGATGGCAATAGGACAATCTTCAACCTATTCCACCGCTGGTCGATGGCAATAGGACAATGGCTTCACCAGTGTTGCTACACCGTCCTCTGGGGACATATCCTGTAGACTTGATTTTATATGCTTGTGTTTATGCCACGTGATGCGGATGCTATGGTCGGGATGACTCAAATGCTCCTGACTACGTGTGATATGGATGACACTTACATGAATGCGGAATGTCATGAGAATGATGATTTTTCATAATAATTAAGATGCAATGATATTATGAAGGACATTTGCATGAATGCGGGATGTCATGGGAATGATATCTTTTTACAAGCTTAGGGCCGTAATTGCTCGCTCGCTCGTCAAGGTCACGGCACAGACGCAACATCTTGTCTGATATCTATGACGGCGAATCTGAAGAAATAGTCATAATTTTGGACTCCTCTTCCTCGAATGTTTCCAACCTCTAAGTGTGGTGGTTCCTAAACAACAGTCTTGTTTTAGGTTCCTACGCTGTTTAGAGGCTTCCAGAGTAATAGGCGGGACTCCTTTTATGGAAGCATTATGGGTCCATGGGTCGTTATTTCAATTGCAAACAACTTAAAGATTTAAAATAACAATGGAATTTATGAAGAATGGAATTGGATTAAATCAACAAAAGTAAACATTATTGGAGTACAAAAATGAGTAAAAGAAAAAGTAGGTGCCCAGATATTGCGACTTGAGCTTCACCAATCGAATCCTTCCAAGATCATTTTGAAATTTGAATAGACGTTGAGAGATCTGCGAGTTTTGTAGATGTTACGAGGTGTAACATTCCTCCTTTTGCTCATTCGGGGAACAAAAATTTTCACATACCTCTTCTTTCGTGCAAATTTGAGTCGCCATTATCGTGTTTTCGACTCAAAGCCCTTTGGTCTCAAAGCGCCTTTTACGGGTTTTCACTTGACCTCTCGATATTTTTTTAGGTCTTAAAGCGCCCTTTATGGGTTTTCACTTTAGCCTTTCCTTCTTCAAGCATAATACTTCTAACTAAATCAATTTATGGGATTGGGTAGATTTTTCCCATCCATCTCGGCCAAAATTAGTGCCCTCCGAGAAAGCCTTTTTCACCACATAAGGTCCTTCCCAATTTGGCATCCATTTCCTCTGAAATCCTTTTGTATGGGGAGGATCTTTTCAAAACTAAGTCTCCTCGTGGAATTCTCTTGGGCGACTTTTTTGTTGTATGCTCGCATCATTCGCTTTTGGTACATCCGACCATGACGGATAGCTTTCGGTCTCTTTTCTTCGATCGATTCAATCGATCATATCGAACTTGGATCCATTCGCTTCATCCAATTTCGGTTCGAGACAATACTCGAAAGGATAAAATTTCAACTTCGATGGGTAAAATCGCCTCTATTCCGTAAACCAATGAAAAAAGAGTTGCCCCGGTGGAGGTTCTAATCGACGTTCGATAGGCGAAAAGGGCAAATGGTAACTTCTCGTGCCAATCTTTGTAAGTCTCAGTCATCTTCCCTACTATCCTCTTGATGTTCTTATTAGCTGCTTCTACTGCACCGTTCATCTTTGGGCGATACGGTGACGAATTGTGATGTCTGATCTTGAATTGCCTACAGACTTCTGCGATCATGCTGTTGTTCAAGTTTAACGCATTATCAGATATGATCCTCTCAGGCATTCCATATCGACATATGATTTCCTTTTTTAGGAACTTGCTGACTGCTGATTTTGTCACATTAGCATATGAAGTGGCCTCCACCCATTTAGTGAAGTAATCAATTACCACGAAGATGAACCGATGTCCATTGGAAGCTTTTGGAGAGATTAGTCCAATGACGTCCATGCCCCGCATAGAAAAAGGCCATGGGGAGGTCATAACATGTAAAGGTGAGGGTGGTACATGAATCTTGTCCCCATAAATTTGGCACTTATGACATTTTTTAGCATAATCAATGCAATCTCTTTCCATGGTAGACCAATAATACCCGAATCTCATGATTTGTCTGGCCATTGCGAACCCATTGGCATGTGTTCCACAGACACCCTCATGGACTTCTTCTAGGATCTGCTTAGCCTCGGCGCCATCCACACATCTCAATAGTACTTGATCCTTTCTCCTTTTGTATAGGATCTCTCCGTCTAAGATATAGTCACAAGCTAGTCTTCTCAACGTCCTTTTGTCATTTTCGGTTGCTTGATCGGGGTATTTATAATCTTTCACGTATTGTAGTATATCGTGATACTACGGGTGATCATTTTGCTCATCTTCTTCCATGTTGTAGTAATGGGCTGGGGCCTCATAAATGCTCATTTGTATAGGCCTCATATCCTCCTTGTTGTTTGCTCGTACCATAGAAGCCAATGTGGCTAGAGCATCAGCCATCTGATTTTCGTCTCTTGGTAGATAACTGAAAGTGATGTCATCGAACTCTTTGATCAGTTCTTGGACCAATCTTTTGTATTCGACCAATTTGGGATCTCTCGTCTCCCATTCTCCTTTAAGTTGATAAATCACCAATGCGGAGTCTCCGTATACTTCAAGCGCCTTAATTTTGCGTTCTATAGCGGCACGGATACCCATGATGCAAGCTTCATACTCTTCCATGTTGTTTGTACAATCAAAATCCAATTTACAAGTGAATGGGTAATGATCTCCATTTGGGGACACCAGAACTGCCCCAATTCCATTGCCCATAGCATTCGATGCCCCGTCGAAGTTCAGTTTCCAAGGATGACTTTTCGGGGTACCTTCTTTAGTGGTTACTACATACATTAGGTCTTCATTAGGGAAATCAAAGTCCAAAGGCTCATAACCTGCCAGAGCTCTACTGGCCAGAAAATCCGCTATTGCACTTCCTTTTACCACCTTCTGGTTTACATAAACTATATCAAACTCAGAAAGTAAAATTTGCCATCGGGCCATCCGTCCATTCAAAGTAGTCGACTCCATTAGGTATTTCAGTGGGTCTAACTTCGAGATGAGCCAAGTCGTATGATACAACATGTACTGCCTCAATCTCCGGGTTGTCCAGATCAAGGCACAACATAGTTTCTCAATTGGTGAGTACCTTGTTTCACACTCAGTGAATTTTTTACTAAGGTAGTATATTGCCTTTTCTTTCTTTCTTGACTCATCGTGTTGACCGAGCACACATCCCATTGAATTACCCAGTACCGTTAAGTAGAGGATTAAAGGCTTATCTGGATTAGGCGGTGTCAATACTGGAGGATTGGACAGGTATTACTTTACTTTGTCGAAGGTCTTCTGACATTCCTCGTCCCTTTTGGATTGTGTTTTTAAGAAGGCGAAATATGGGGTCACATTTCTCGATCGGTTGTGAAATGAACCGAGCAATGTAATTTAATCTTCCTAAGAAACCTCGAACTTCTTTTTTGTTGGTGGAGGCAATTCTTATATAGCCTTGACTTTGTGCAGGTCAACCTCAATCCCTTTTCACGATTATAAATCCTAGCGGTTTCCTTAACTGGCTCCAAAGGTACACTTTGCGGTTAAGCTTTAGCCGGAATTTCCTCAACCTCAAAAATAATTTCCTTAAGACTTGGACATGCTCCTTTTCGATTCGAGACTTGGCGATCATATCGTCGACATAAACCTCAATTTTTTGTGCATCATGTCATGGAATAGGGTTACCATGGCTCTATGATATGTTGCTCCCGCATTCTTCATTAAATGGCATTACCTTATAGCAAAAGGTTCCCACATGGTTATGAACGTGGTTTTATTCATGTCTTGAGAAGCATCTTTATCTGGTTGTATCACGAGAAGCCATCCATGAATGAGAACAATGAATAACCCGCCAGATATCCACTAAGGTGTCGATATGAGGTAACAAAAATTGTCCTTGAACTAGCCTTGTTTAGATCCTCGTAGTCTACACATATCCGTACTTTCCCATCTTTCTTAGGGACGGGGATGATATTGGCTACCCATTCAAGTACTTAACCACTTGCAAGAAACTGCGTCAAATTGCTTCTTGACCTCTTCTTTTATTTTAGTAAAACGTCGGCCTCATCCTCCAAGTTTCATTGGTGGCTTGTATTCTTCTTTTATGGGCAAGCGGTGTACCACAATATCAGTGCTTAACCCGGCATGTCTTGATATGACCATGCGAAGACATCTTTGAATTCTTGGAGTAACTCGATGAGGTCTCGCCTTGTCTCTACTGGTGATCTGGCTCTAATCTTCACTTCTTTCTTTTCTTGTCCATCTCCTAGGTTCACTATTTCCATGACTCTTTGTGAGTACGATTTGTTTCTCCTCTTGTTCTACCATCCTTAATGATTCGGAGATAAGTCACACCTTGGTCATCTCCAAAATCCGAAAATCTTCCGCACCCATATCTTGCTCAAAAGGACATTCTGAGTCATCGGTAGCGTTACTCAAATCATTGATATTTGGGGACCTGTTATGGAGATGAATAAAGGCTTCATAGAATCACAAAATCTAGGCATGCTTATTGGTATCATAAATGAAGAATAGAAATGTTTAGAAGAATATCTAAAGAAAGAATAATGATAATGAATGAAATGAATATAAAAGAAAATTTGCTCAAAAGATGGCGGAGATGTATTTCATTGAAAATAACGATGCCTTATACAAAATCATACTTCACAAAAGGGACTCTTATTGCTTCTAGACTTAAAGCAACAAGTGTGTTCCAAGTATTACTCGAATGAGTTCTAAAAGTTACAGAATCTCCTCCATGATCCGATTGTTTAGAACGCTTTGCTTTTTGGCTCATAAGGCGGATGCCATTCGATTTTCTTCTTCAATCTTCCCTCGATATAGCATTGGCGTGCGATTTCTTCATTTTATGTTCCTCGTCCGGATGGATAACCCTCGATATAAAGGTCTCACGAATATGAGGAATTATAATCGATTCCCATTTAATCTCATCTCCACCCAAACACGCCTTCCTTCTTTCTTGCTTCTTTTCTAACTCTTTCTTCTTTTACTTTGCGTTCGGCTTGAATCCTAAGCCAAAGAGGTCTCTTTTTTTTTAATCTCGGGACTTCGATTCCTCCTTGAAGATATCTTCCCAGTCCCTTTTCGGGTACGGCTCCATTTTTTACCATTAATTGCAAACCCATTTTTTTGGTTTTGGATAATTAAGGCACTGGGATCTTGTTTCCCTCGATGACGAATATTGCATTGACGAATTCCAAAGAGCAAAAGGAACATTCAGTCGCTTCTTCATTTGCTTCTAAATATGGTGCACCACTGGTTACGGTTGCGATGATGTCTTCTTCAGTATTTATTGTTACCAAACGGCCTTCGTGACTAATTTCAATTTTGGTGCAAGGATGAGGGATCGCTCATTGAAAGTGTATCCAAGGTTTCCCCAACAAACGATTATCTGACGGCGATATCCATTACTATGAAATCCACTTCATATGTACTTAGGCCGATTAAAAGAGGTACTTGATCCTCCCATGACTTTCCTTTCGGTTCCATCGAATGCCCTTACTACATTGTAGCGAGCCTTCATGTGAGAGCTATCAATAGGTAACCGATTCAATGTCGATAATGGCGGGACATTGGCGCCGATCCATTATCGACTAGTACCCCGATGAGTGTGTATCCTTTGCACCGTGTAGTAATGTGGAGGCCTTGATGGAACCCATACCTCCTAGCAGAATCTCGTCATCATTAAAGAAAATGAAGTTATCAGCACTTATATTGCTAATTAGACGATCCATCTTGTTAACGGTGATATCATTAGCAACATAAGTTTCATTCAATACTTTCATCAGTGCGTTGCGGTGCGCTTCTGAGCTTAATAGCAAGTCAAGCACAAATATACGAGCCGACTATTTATCAATTGCTCACGACATTTGTATTCACTATGTTTTAAAAATTTCAAGAATTCCCTAGCCTCGTCTTCTTTCACTGGGTCATTTATAGGTGCTTTCTATTTGGTCGCACTTTCTCTCTTTTGTTCGTCCACCAAGGTTTTCTCTTTTGCAAGCTCGATCCGTGGGTTTGTCGTGTTGTAATGCTTTCCACGCGTGTATAGTAGCCTACTTCTTGGTTTTCCTTTGCGATCTTGGACAAGTCTCCTTTCCCAGGAATCGTCACATTACAGTTGTAGTTCTAGGGAACCTTTTTGTTATCTTCATATGAAAAGGTCGCAGGTCTTCGGATCACAATCTTCGGAGGCTCTCGATTTTCTTTCGTAGTGCGGGATGAGTCCTCTATTTTAGGAATCGTCAGGTTGCAGTTAGAATTCTGGGAAACCTCTTTGTTGTCTTCATACGAAAGGACCGTCGATTTACGAATCACGATCTTCGGAGTTGTCTTTATCCCAATTTCATCGTTCTTTGGCCGCGAGATGATGACTAAAGGATAACTAGTTTTCGAGGCTTTTATTGTTGATTCATCTTCCAACACGCAAATGCTTCTTTCTTTTCGGCCTTCATTAATTTCAAAAAACTCTAACTCTTTATTGTTCATCAGCCTTTGTACCAGAATTCTGAACTCAATACAGTCCTGGATTTCGTGCCCCTCTATGTTATGAAACTCACAGCCTCTTCTTGTTCTTTCATGCTTTCCTACCGGACTTGATACAGCTAATCCCCTCTTCATCATTTCTTTCCAAACTCGTTTCATCGAAGTCTTTACCTCGTCAACATCCCTTTTAACTCTCCTTTCCATGTTCTCACCTACCATATTGACCTCATGATTAGGCAGTGGGTGCCCCGTGCTGGGGGTATCGTCTACTTTTATAACGCCCATCTGGATGAGTCTTTCTACCAGTTTTTTGAAAGTAAGACAGTGCTCTATTGAATGCCCCACAATCCCTGCGTGGTACTCGCACTGTGCGTTCGCGTCATACCACTTAGGGTATGGGGGTTGCAGGGGTTTTAGGTAATGTGGGGAAACAATATGTGCATCGAATAAGTTCTGGTACATTTCCTTGTACGTGACTGAGATTGGCGTGAATTGGATTTTCTCCGTGTTCTGCTTTGTACTGGATTCCTGCCTAGAGGAGCCCTGATGATCAGCGATTACGGCCTTGGGCTGATTTACAGTAATAGGCTTCGGATAACCTTTACTTAGGTTATTTACATCGTTCTCTCTTTTCTTTGGGATTGTCTTTCTGGCACTTTCTCCCACTTCTATCTTGCCACATCTGATTGTATTTTCTATCATCTCCCCCGACATCACGATGTCTAAAAAGCTTTTAGTGGCGCTTCCCAGCATATGATTGATGAAAGGACCTTTCAACGTATTAATAAAGAGCATGGTTGTCTCTTTTTCCAAAAGCGGTGGCTGAACTTGTATTGCTACCTCTCTCCATCATTTGGGCATCTTGCCTAAAACTTTCGTCCGACTTTTCTCCATATTTTGGGCGTGATTCTATCAGAGCAATATCACCACATGGCCATAATGTTTCATAAAGGCTGTGCGGGTCCTTCCACGTCTTGATTTGGGCACAACTAAGTTTGGTTATACCATTTGGCGGCAGACCAATAAACTGTCTTGAAAATAGTGAATCGATGGCTGGTCATTATTAAGGTGCCCCGCCATCCGCCGGCAGAACATTGTGATGTGCGCCTCAGGACAACTAGTCCCGTTATATTTCTCGAACTCTGGTGTTTTAAACTTTGGCGAAAGGACTAAGTCCGGACTAGACTTAAGTCTTTAGCGTCCATCCGTAACGATGGTCGGTAGTTTCTATTTCTTTAAACTTTTCTTCTAGCCACTTGCAACGGTTCTCAAGTTGCTTTGAAAAATCTATTTTTGCCTTGTCCATTTCTACCAGTTCATCGAGATCAGGGACCACAGGTTAGCGGACTTTCCACAGGTTAGTACGAACCGATCGGAAGGTGAAATGGTATCGCAGTACCAACTCGATATTGTGGTCTAATAGTAACAGGCGTCCTTTGGGGATGCACATCCGATGGCGCTTGGGTATTAGGTGGGGTAAAACCCAGAGGGTAAACAGGGTCGTCATTATCATTTCCCAAACTAGTAGCAACACCCTTTCCTTTCTCACGTTCATTGGCCAACAATTGGGCCAACTGGTTCATCATGTTATTCTGAGATTCTTGCATTTGTTCTATCATGTCTTGTTACATCTTGATCAATCGTTCTTGCATCTGCTCCTGTATTTCCTTTTGCATTTGCTCTAATCTTTCCATCCTTTGATCCATGATTTTTGTTTTACCTCGTGTATTGTAGCGATGTTCCAGGGTAATTGTCATAATTTAAGGTTCCTTTGTGAGATTTAATGTACATGATGCAATGTAATGCTAATGCATAAAATGTATGCAAAAAGGCATTAATTCTGATTCAATTTCCATTAGAATAACTTTTCTAGAAAATAAGTTTCTTTACATAAAATGGATTACATATAAGGCCTCGCCCTAATACTTAAGGCCTTGACTTCCTCAAGAAGCCTAGCTAACTCTTGATCTTGCTCTGACTTCGACTCGTAAAATAAACTTAGTACATCAGCTCGGACTGCTAAGGTTTGTAAGTGATCCGCCACCTCTCGCACTTGAGCCACGGCTTCCTCCATAATGTAATCCCTATCTCTGACTTGGTTCTGAGAATGATAAAGTTGTTGCTTCCAACGCTCCTCATTGACTTCAAGCTCCACCGTAGCTCACAACCATGTAAAGCGATTCTAGCTCTTGATTCTTGCTTTCATTTCTTCAATTTTACTCAGACTAGCCTTTAATTCATTTGCGAGTTGCGGCTACGATCTTGATATAAGAATCTTTCCAATTCATCACCCGAGCCTTTAACTCCTCTTTCTCGTTACGAGTTTTACCAAACTTCTTTTCGAGTAGCTTCCGAACTTGAGTATCTCGGAGTTCCCTTCCCATTGACTAGCTCTATCTTTTCCTCTCTAAGTTCTTGACACCATTGCTCGACGTTTTCCTAATCCAGCAATTTTCATTGACCTTCGCAGCTTCTTATAGTCTGTTTTCAAACTGTCCAAATCTTCCTCCGCCTTATTTTTCCCTTTTCTCAGCTTTTTAGCTTCCAGCTTCTGAATGTCAACATCCAATCCTAGCTGCATTTTCTCTTCTTCTAATTGTTCTATCCTTTTTCCTAATTTCGCATTCTTTTTCTCAAAATCCTATTTGATGATTTCGAGCTCTGATGGGATTACCTGCAGGTGCTCTTCCAATGATCGGGCATTTTCTTGGCCTGATGTGGGAATGTTGTCGTTGATTCTCTGACTCCACCATCGGTCATATTCGGGGGTTGTCATCGGGTTAGTGGCAAACTTTTTCATTCTGTGAGTCTGGTTCCAAGCACTCGATATTTCACGAACTCTCTTCTTATAATTATCTCCTTTATATTCAAACTCGCACTGAATTAGACCTTGTGTTGCAGGTATAAACTGTCTCGATCTGTACTGTCTCAACACGAGGAGAGGAGCATACCCGACAGCTCCCCATATTCTCAGTAGAGGAACCCAGTCAAAATCTCTACACAGATATAAGATCTCATCAGGAATCATTAAAGGAGCTTTCCATTCTATATCTTCTTCTTACAGGTTTTGCAGAATCATCATCCACTTTTCTTCTGTAAGATCGTCTCACCTTGGCGTGGCTGCTAATTCTTTTAACGGGGAATAGTCCTCAGAGAAGATTCGACACGATGCCTTTTCCGCTTTCCAAAAATGACTGTAGAACCATGCTAGTAAGAGTTGTGCACAACCGGTGAATCTTCCTTCGCATTCTTACGACTCTCGGGGACACGAAAGTTTCGGCCAGTTGCGAGGCGGTGTGACTCTTCTATCCAATCATCGAATAAGTCCGAGACCGCATCGTCCACATGCCCTAGAGCTTTAGGGAAAATAATCACCCATAAATGCTCAAGGCAAAATGTCAACCCTTTTCTTCACGTCGGGATGTGCTATGATCAAATCCTTAAATTTCTCCAAGGGATGCACTTACAATCTCCCTTTTGTTTTATCCGAGTCAGTAACCTTTGCTCGCTCATCCCCGTAATATTCATCGACTTTTTTAAGAATGTGAGGACATTAATAGGTCTTGCATAAACTTTGTCGGTTTGAATTTTTGGGCAGCGAGTAAAGGCGTGTATTCTTCTATAGTAGGCACCAGTCCGCTTTCCGAAAATAAAACAACTATAAGCGAGGATTCCAAAATTGGGCTATAGCTCGAAATAAGTCTTTGGTCTACCTTGATGTCGGCGAGATAAGGCAAATCATTGTAATGACAAGATAGAATAGTTGTTTGATCTTGTCGTCCCATTGACTCCATATCTCTTTCATCTCTTGAAGATTATTTTGGGTGACATTGATCGTGTGAAGTCCCATAATTCTGACATGTGCCCTTCAGAAGACTATCACCTTTTTCTTGTTGCCTTTCTCGGCCCCTGATTCGGACGGTCACATTGTCCTCCACTTTATCAAGAAACCCTTTTCCATGACAAACTATCTATTTGGCAATTGAATGTGAATCAACACCTTTTGATGAATATGCCATGTAAAAATAAAAATAAAGCAAATCAAGATTCCATACACAAGAGCAAAGAATAAAATACCTAATCATTAACCAATAGGGTTTGGCATGGCTCTACCTAGGGTGGGTTCTTAGGGCTTACTTTATGAGGTTCGGCTCTAAAGAGGGGTACCTGAACCAGTAGATTCCTCGATCCTCACCCATTATAGGCTCATATGGATCGAGTTCAGTTTAGGGAATACATTTTCCTATGGTGCACGGAGATGAAAATCTCACGAAGACATAGGTACGGATGTATCCGGCGATCCACTATCTGCACGGAGGTGAAAACCTCACGAAGGTAGCTTCTCACTCCCACTTAAAGGTGTGACCACAACGGTCATGCAATGCAATGCAAAATTAAAACAACATGCAATAAAAAGATCGTAATTTTCAAATCGAACTTTCAAACTTCCAACAAAAGACAGAAAATAATCAATTTATGGCTTGACTTTCTAAATCGATCCCCAGTGGAGTCGCCAAGCTGTCGTAACAATTTTTTGAAAAAAACAAAAAGGGGTTCGACTTTGGGTTTTAAAAATGAAAAAACGGGGAGTCACCACCGATCTTTATTTGGTGTGATCGGATCACCTTTGTTTTAATAAAACGTTTGGGTTTACTAAAACAACATCGATGGTCTGCGAAATTTGAAAATCGGGTTCGGAGTCGATTCACATACGAGGAAGGGTTAGCACCCTCGTCGCCCAAAATTGGTACCAAAATGATTAATTAGTGTCTTAATGTCGGAAGTTTGAAAAGGTTTTAAAATACGGATCCTTTAAAAGGTATTAGGATATTTGAGATTTCTTTGTTCCGAGAGGGTACAAACATCACATCCAGCATGTTAGGACATGATATTCTAAACCTTCGTAATCAAAGCTATCTCATGATTTTCCAGAGTTTATCAAAAGTGTGTTTAGTTATTTAGTCAAACGGAAAATCGCAACCCAGCACTTTAGGGCACTATTCCCCGAATTCCTAAATACAAAACATTGCCTTTATTTTAAAACCTTTAAATGGAGTGTAGCAATTTTATGAAATGCATCGTATCGTATTAAATTAAAGAAAAGGCTCGAGTCAAAACTTGAGATTCCTTTGTCTCGAAAAGATATAAACATCACATCCAGCACGTTAGGATACGATGTTTTAATCTCTCGTAATCAAAGTCGTCTCGTGATTCGCGAAACTTCGTAAAAGGGATGCTAAGTTATTTAGTTAAACGGAAGATCGCAACCCAGCACGTTAGGGCACTATTTCCCGAATTCCTAAATACAAAACATCACCTTTATTCTAAAACCTTTAAATGAAATATGATGATTTTCAAAATACATTTTTGTGTAGTAATAATATGAAGTTAAGAAAAATAAACGTAGATATAAATATGGCAAATATAAGAGTATTAATAATAATAATAATATGATAATGATATAAAACAATGATAATATTATACCAATATGAATAATACATATATAATATTAGTGGTAAAATAGAATAATAAAATTATAGCGATGAAAATTAAATAATAAAACAATAAAATATAAAATAACAGTAATAATGTGAAAATAATAATATAAATGATAATCGAGTGAAAATAAAGATAATGCATGAATACTAACAAATAATAATAAAACAATAATAATAATGAAACCGGTAATAATATTAGTGATAGTAAAAGGATATATAATAGTAAATATAATAAACATATAAATAACAATAATAATAGCAAAACGATAATAATAATAATAATAATAATAATAATATCAATAATGGTAATAAATTTTAGCTAGGTTAAAAAAAATAGTGAAAACAATAAAAAAATGACTAAATTAAATTAAAACACAAAATTTCTGGGCAAATTTAAAATAAAAGAAAGATTAGGGGGCCTATCTACACGCGCGAAAGGACTGGAGGGACCAAAGAGGCAATAAACCATTTCGGCCAAAACGCGCAGCAGTAGGGGGGATTAAATTGTGAACCGGAATAAATCATAGGGTCAAATTTGAAAACCAAACAAGATCTGATTGCAAAGGTTTGAAAAAGCGGAAGGGCCAAAATGGCAAATAACCCATTGATTTAAAAACGCGCGGATCCTGAGGCGGGTCGGGTCAACACGCGGATCCTAGGGGCCAAACGACGTCGTTTTGGGCATTAAAGGCCAGCCCCAAAACGACGTCGTTTTGAGGGGCTATTTAAGGCCCTAAAGTCGAAAAAAAAATCATTTTGAGCTGAGAGTAAAAAAAATCCTTTCTCCTTTTTTTCTCTGCAAAGGGGGGAGTCCGGTGGGATTCCGGCCGGTGCCGTCGTCGGCCACCGTACACATGGCCAAAATTTGTAACAGGTATATTTTTTCTCCCTTTTTTATTTTTTATGTTTTACCAGTTTATATGTATTTTTGGTGTATTTGCGCGAATGGAAGGTTTGTAGCAGCGAAAAAAAAGAATTTAAAAGTAAAAAAGAAATCACCTTTTCGGTCTCCGTTTCGAGGTTTGCAGATCTACCCTTTTTTGCGTTTTGAATCTTTGTATATTTTTTATTTTTTGAAAAAAAAAAGGAACCCTTTTACAATATTTGAATCGGCTTTTATAGCCTTTTACAATTTGTTTCTTGTCATTTTGTTTCTTACGCCATTCTTTGTTGTTGCGTGTTCTCTTGTTCTTGCGGGTATGGGCGAGGCGCTGATGGGATGATGGCCGGTGGTGCGAGGAGCAGATGGTGGACAGGCGGATGGGGGTTAGTTCGATTGCCTAGGGTTTCTTTCTGCTTTCTTTTTCGATTAGGGTTGGTCTAAATTGGGCACAGTATTTGGGTCTTAGGGTTAATTGATGCAGGGTTTAGGTTTTGGGTTTTGGGTTTAATTTATTGTAAAATGGGCAGGCGAGTAATTGGGCTTGTACAACGTGCATTTGGTAGCTGACTTTAAGCTTCGGTTAGATTGATTTTTGTTTGTGTTAAAATATTGAGTACAATTTTAATCTAATTTTCTACTTTTATTTTAAATAATTTATATTCCTATTTTTTTAATTTAAAAGTTCGAGTCCAGTTGTTATCTCCATTAAAATTTTCTATTAAAATAATCTTAAAAAATACTTATTAGGATTTTTCTTAAAATATTCATTTAAAATCATCATGAAAAAATATTTTTTCATGTTGGAATGTTGTAATTGAGAAAATTTAATGTTAGCATTTTGATTGAAATAGTTAATAATATAACTATTTAGATTAACTAATGACATCATAAAAATAGATAGTCTAAATTATGTCAACAATGAAAGTATATGGATTAAATCTCAAGATTCATTAAAATTTAGTGGTCAAAATTTAAATTTGACCATTATCTTATAATGTTAAAAAGGCGTCGAAAATATAAAAAAAAAAAGCTACGTATCGCCTCTAAAACTTAGTGTATTTAATTTATATACAATCACGTAATGTTTTTACTAAAATTATATACAACTACATAATATTTTACCGAAAAGTTAACAATATTAATGATTTAGACTAATTAATAGCATTATAAAAATACGTGACAAATTTGTGGTAAAAATTAATGCATATAAATTTAGGCATATTAGGAGTAAAACTAAAATTAATAAAATGCGAAAAAGAAAAACGAGCATTGTGAGTGGTGTATACGTGTCAGCAGAAGTTTGGATCTTTCTTATTTATATTATTTGTTTTTCTGAATTTGTATCATCCTCAATCAGATCACCAACTCGGTTATGAAAATTATAGAAATATCCTTATAACGAAACTCAAAATCTAGATCCGTAAATTTTCCTGAAACTAGACTCATAT
This sequence comes from Gossypium rotundifolium, assembly GCA_025506655.1. Classification (NCBI taxonomy): domain Eukaryota; kingdom Viridiplantae; phylum Streptophyta; class Magnoliopsida; order Malvales; family Malvaceae; genus Gossypium; species Gossypium rotundifolium. The sequence goes on from CP106733.1 coordinate 168,937,565, forward strand.
ATCTTCTTACTATAATTTTTCCAGAATTTTTGGTGTGGCCAATTAGTACAGTTTATTAGTTAAAGTCTCCCTGTTACACAGTTTGACAGTTCTGACCTCTCTTAATTAAAATCAATTATATTATTTATACAGTATTTTAATCTTTTATTTTAATAAAATCAATAAAATTATACATTACAAGCCAATCTTAAGCCATATCATAAGGACATACACACAAAATTGCTAAGTCCCTATACATGCCATAACTTAAAACGTTCAAGTCACAAAATACCAATATAATCCTTTGATAGTGTGTAACGATCTCTGACATCCTTTCGATCCCCGAGTTGGCTTGTAATACTATAAAAAAAAATAAAGAATGGGTGTAAGCATAAAGCTTAGTAAGTTTACATGTAAATAGATAACAACATTCTTAATGAATTATCTTATGTTTTTCTTATCAAGATCACTTAAGCTTTTAACTCAATATATTTAAAACTTGTATACTTGCCTTACCTTTTAACATGAATTTATCTTACCTTACCTTTTTAGCTTGAACTTGTCTTACCTTTACTTTGGAATACTCCTTGAATTTTCCCGTTGAACCACTTGGAATACTAAGGATACGCGGGTACCTTTCCTTATGAAACTTAACCATTGCCATGTCTTGACATGGTCTTACGCGGTATCCTTGCCTTATGAACTCACCAATGCCATGCCTTAGCATGGTCTTACATGAGACATTTACCTTATAGTAACATATCAATGCCATGTCTTGACATGGTCTTACATGATTTCCTTAAACCCTAATGTCATGACATTTGTATCCTACACATTCCTAAGGTTCAACCTAACTTATGCTAACCGATATGCCAATGGCCCAACTCTCTCGATCACCTCAAACGGTCCAATAAAACGGGGACTTAATTTGCCTTTCTTGCCAAATCTGAGAACTTTCTTCCATGGCGATACTTTCAAGAATACCTGTCACCAACTTGAAATTCAATTTCTTTTCTTTTCAAATCTGATAGGATTTCATCTATCTGGTCGCTTTCAAGCAATCTCGATGACTTTTACTTTCTCTTCTTTCTTTGACTAGATCAACCTCAGTAATCTAATTTTCCTTAAGCTCATCAATACAAAGGTGTGCGACATTTACGTCCATACAAAGCTTCATAAGGTGCCATCTTCGACTCGATTGATAACTATTATTGTAGGCAAACTCTATTAACGGCAAATATTTCTCCCAACTACCTTGAAATTCCAATACGCAACATCTAAGCATATCTTCAAGTACACGAATAACTCTTTCGATTGACCATCATCCGAGGATGGAAAGTCGTACTAAAACTCAACTTATGGTAGAATTTGAACCCACATCATTTGCATCAATATAACCTTAAATTTATCACTCAATCCAAACTTCGTTTTGATATATTTATACATTTTATTTAATATGCACAAATTAATATTTGCATCAGGTTGTATATATTAATGATGTTGTTAATTGAGTTAGTGACTAATTCACAATTGATGACAAAACTATGATAAATAATTGTAGTGCATTTAGTATTGTTTATCTTATTATTAATGTGTGTAAATTTAGTTTTACTCATAATTTAATTTATTATTTAATTTTAATATCGTATTTTTCATATGTTATTATGACTAATTAGTTTTAAACTGTATAAGTATACGCTTGTGATAAGATTTCTAGTATATATATAAATTAGTTTACATACCCACGAAGCATGGATTGATTATGTATATTCATTTAAAATTTATTTATATCTATTTATGAAAAAATAGCTTAAATAAAAATAACAAATGAATGATAATTCTAGGTTTTCAAATGTTAAAATTAAGGAATCTATTTTTAGATAATTAAAATATATTTTAAAAATTAAAAATAAATTTGGATACATATATATTTAATTTTTTAAGAAATATATATTTGATAAGTTAATAGATAAGTTTTATTAAGATAAATCTTGTTTTTGAAAAAAAATTCAAAATTTTAGATTTTTATAATGAAAATTGGAATGGAAAAATTTATTTTATTTTCTTAAAAGTAATATATTTTAAATCATATAATCAACAAATAAAAAATCAAATTTTTGTTTTGAAAATATCGATTAATAAAATATTTATGAAAAACAAGATCATATGTCGATCTGAACTTTGCTGTGTATGAAGGAGATAGTTTTATTTAAATTATTATTTTAAACAATAAAATTAAATAAAAAGAGAGAACCGCCACCTGTCGAAATATCATACTTCTATACCTTGTTATATTAAATATATATAATATATAAATTTTGGTACTCGAATGGGGTTCATAAAGTTGATGAATAATCTCTTTTCCTAAATCCTGTTTACTATGGATCTAATGTAATGATAAAGTAGAATCGCAAAATGGACACGGATTATAAAAAAAAAAAAAAAAGTGATGTGTCACAATTGTTATCAAATTGCATGTTGGTTAGAATATATTGGGCTGAAATTTCTTTCAACCTAGCTGGATATCCTTTCCGAATGGACTGGATTGATAGACCTCATGATCGTTATTAAACTGTTATTGCTTTTACAATAATTTCATTAGAAAGCTGCCAAATGTTTGCACAATTTGCCAAAACGTGCAATCTAACATTCTAAATTTTTAGGTCTATGCGTTTAATGGGTGAATATGTGGAATGAGTTAATTTAAGTGTTAGAGCCCAAATTTTAAGTTTTAAGGAGCCCAAATCTTCTAATTTAAGTTAGTTAAATTTGGCATTAGGGATTAGGGAAGTGGACGGCACAAAGGCTATTTTTTTTGAGAATTTTATTATATTTATTCTATGTGGATAATAAGCAAATAAAGGCTATTATTTAGGAATTTAGTCTTTAAGGATAATAAGCAGATAAAGACTATTTTGAGGAGATAATAGATTAAGATAAGGAAAAGGGATAAGAGCTATCATGTGTGGCGGTGTTGGTGAAAATCAATCTCTAAAAGGAGGAATCGGTTTTTATATAAAGAGGGGTGTGCTGAAATTTTATAAGCCTTTCTTTTATTTTCTTTTCTCATCTTCTTCCTCTCAAAAGCCAAAACCACTATTTTCTTCACCCTTTCTTCCTCTCTAAAATTTCCTGGTTGGCTTAATCTTTTAACCTCTATTGTTATTTTTCTTCTAATCCCTAAAAGCGAAATCACATCTCTATTATTCTATTCTTCTCCTTAATATTCATTGGCAAAATCTCTCCATCTCTTCAATTCTTAAATCTTCTAAAACCGAAATTCTTAGATCTCACCTCCTGAAGTTGCCAAATTTTCTTGAGAAAGTGCCTTGTGCGAATCAAGAAAACAATAGAGGAGTCCAACGCTTAGATCTTTAAGTCAAAGATCGATAACACTCAAGTCGTGTTATTTTCGGGATTTCAAGGAGAGGCCCTATTTTCACATCTTTCCGGCTTTTTAAGCAAAGTTGTAGATCGGGATAACAAGGATATCGACTAAGAATATTGGATTTCGTGATATCAGGTGTGTAACTTTCCACACCATCTAGATCATTTGTTAAATACATGATTATAAGACTTGTATGTTCGATAAATGCCAAAATCCGGCATAACGTTTGAAACCCAAAGAGGGTAAAGCAAATCACCGTGTTAGTGATCCTGTCATTCTAAGTGAATGTTACGATTAAATGATATGTGTATGCCGATTTTCGTGATTGCATGGGTTGGGTTTGATGAAAGGAGGAAGTTATATGTTGTAGCGATTTTACCGTGATCTGTTGTAGCGGTTTTACCGTGATCTGTTGTAGTTTTACTACGATCATGATCGATGATGAGAGTGGCGACCATGATCGATGATGAGCAAGACATTAAGGCGTGTAATGGTGTGGGTTGATTGTAGAAATCTCCAATGGTGTGAATAATTGATGCAGGCGTGTAGCGGATGGAAACCTAAGATTTGGATTGGGCTTGCATATTATTTTATTATGTATATTAATTCTAATTATTTTAGTTGTATGGGGCTAAGGCCCAAATCTAATGATGCATGAGGGTTGTACACCGAGTCTCATGACTCAACCAATTAATTAACATTTCGGTAGCATTTAGTGCATCGGACCAATTTGGAGAGGAGCGCAAGGTGGTCATGTAAAAGAACATTTGGATCCACAAAAAGACTCTAGTTATTATTTTATATTCTTATTTAATGGATTTTAAATCTAGTTGTAATAAGGCCATGGGCCACCGGTTTATATTTTGTTTTATTATGGGCTTTTATTACTTTTAGTTATTTAAATTTTTATTTTTAATTGAACTAGGACATGTATTTAAATTTGAGTTTTAATTCATAAAGGTATATTTTATTTAAAACTATAAATTATAAATTTTTCCGAATAAAAGGTTAAACTTTACCAAAATATTTTTCCGAAAATGCGACATGTTTTACAAAATTTCCTTAGTGACATACCGAGATCCGGTTGTAGTGTTTGGGTCGGTTTAGGGTGTTACAAATTAGTATCGAGCCGGTTCAAAACTTCGACTTTGGGGTTTTGGGCTCAAAACGTTTTCTAAAGGTGGGCTTTTGAAACTTGCATGTTGTTTTTTTTAAAATGATAACAGTTTGTTAGCTCGGCATGGCACCTCGTCTCCGCCCAAGTCCGCTGTAAGTACTCTAAACCATTATGTGATATATATATATATATATATATATATATGCTTGATGGGCTTTATGGAACGTAAGCTAGTTTAATTAGACTTTGATGGACTATAAACTTAAACAACTTCTTAAATTCTATAAGACTTAATTTATCAAACAAATCCGTGAACTAGTCGCGAGTTAGAGTGTGGCAACAGCATACGCATGTCTAGGAGAGGATACAAGAGAGAGCTTGGTATTTAAGCAGTCCTAGTGACTCACCTCCTCTTCACTGAATCCTACCAGTGCGTAGTATTGTTCACCCTAACCATGAGGGCGTGTTGACAAGCCAAAACTTATAATTAAAACCCGAAAGGACCAAACCACTGCTTTTTCTCACAAATTTGCTAAAATATCCTTATTTTGAAAAAAAATAACCATGATTTGCAAATATACCCCGATTTACAAAGTCAACAGAATTTTTCCATAGAAAACAAAAACAACAACAACAACATCAAAATATCCCTGATTTGTAAAATTACCAAATTACCCTTGATTTGTAAATGACCAAAATACCTCTGATTGGAAAAATTACTGAAATATCCCTAAATTTCAAAATTACCGAAATACCCCCGAATTTTAAAATTGCCAAAATACCCCAGATTTTAAAATTACCGAAATACCCCAAATTTATAAATTATCGAAATACCCCTAAATTTCAAAATTATCAAAATATCCCCAAGTTGAAAAATTACCAAAATACCCTTATTTTGCCAAATCACCCGAACCTTATTTTGGAAAATTACAAAAATACCCCTGTAGGTTAAAATTATGAAAATACCCCTGGGTAATAAAATGACGAAAATACCCCTAACGTTGAATGTAGGTTCATGAACGTTGTTTGTTTGATGAATGTTGAATGTATGTGGTTTCTAGGAGGTAAGTTTGAAACTGAAACTGTAGATAAGCTCGAATTCGAAAGAATCACTCTTAAAATTATTCTTCATAAGATTGTTCGTGGATAATCAGTGGAAAGAAGTAATAACTCATAAAATTTTTAATCAGATAAATGCAAATCGAAAGAATGAGTACAAGAGGTCGTGGACGTCCACCACATGGTCGTGGTAGGGGTAGAATGACCGTGTCCGAACCAGCAGGGTCTGGCCACGGGTCAGGAAATGAGATACTGGGTCTGTCAGCTGTGGATGGAGAATTTCAGGACCAAACGGGTGGAGATGAGGCAGTGTCTCAGCGATCTTGCAGTCCTTGAAAGAGTGGTTGGAGTAGGCGCGGGTTCGAGAGCTCGAAAGTCTGTGTCGAACGACTCAACCAACGCAGCAGAGATGTTTAAGGAGTTTACGGCGTAGCCCTAACATAGCCGAGTATTGGTTAGAGGCAATCGAGCGCATAATGGATGACCTTGACTTCACGGTGGAGGAGAAGTTGAAGGGGTCGTGTCTCTTCTTGAGACGAGGCCTATCGGTGGTGGCTCACGGTGAAGGAGGGTACTTCCATGACCGCATTGTTTGGGACTTCTTTAAGGAGTCATTTCAGGGAAAGTATGTTGGGACAGCTATATGGATACACAAAGGAAGACATTTCTGAATTTGGTGCAGGGAAGTAAGTCTATGGTCGAATATGAAGCAGAGTTTCTGCGCTTGAGCCGCTACGCTAGAGGAATGGTAGCGACTGAATATGAACGTTGTGTGCGGTTCGAGGATGGACTGAGGAATGAGTTAAGGGTATTGATAGCACCGCAGCGAGAGAGGGACTTTGTTGTGTTGGTTGAGAAAGTTAAGATAGCTGAGGAGGTGAAGCGGACTGAATGACAAGAGAGAGATAAAAATCGGGATAGAGATAGGAATAAGAGGAATGTTGGATCGTCAGAGTCAACAGAGTGTTTTCAGAAAAGGCCTAGGTCTGATGGGCCAACTCGTGCTCCGACGAGTCAGAATCGTTCATGTCCCGCGTGTGGGAAGATGCACTATGGGGAGTGCAGATAGAGAACCGGTGGATGCTTTGGTGTGGATCCACGGAGCATATGATCAAGGACTGTCCACAGGTGGATCAGGCACAGCCATCTGGACGAGGTTCTGATCAGGATAGGAGAGGTGGTCAGCAGCCTCAGAGAGGTCGTGGCCCAGCCAGGGGAGGTGATGGTTATGGTCGCGGTCGTGAAGCACAAGGAAGAGGTGCGAGTTATCTTTGAGGAGAGGCGACCGACTTTGGTCTATGTAGCACATCGCTAAGGGGACGAGATGCTTGAGATCACGAATAATGGTGCGTACCTACCATAGTATACTAAGTGTTTATTTTGGCTTTAGAATTAGAGTCTTGCAAGAAAGTATAGTGGTGAGACTTAGGTAGTATGATTTCTAGTTAGTTGGAAATTTTGAGGACGAAATTTTTTAAGGAGGGTAGAACTGTAACATCCTAAATTTTTGGGCCTATCGTTTAATGGGTGAATATGTGGAATGAGTTAATTTAAGTGTTAGGGGCCCAAATTTCAAGTTTTAAGGAGCCCAAATCTTTTAATTTAAGTTAGTTAAATTTGGCATTAGGGATTAGGGAAGTGGACGATTCAGGGCTATTTTTTTGGGAATTTTATTATATTTATTCTATGTGGATAATAAGCGATAAAGGCTATTATTTAGGGATTTAGTCTTTAAGGATAATAAGCGAGATAAATACTATTTTGAGGAGATAATAGATTAAGATAAGGGAAAAGGGATAGGAGCTATCATGTGTGGCGGTGTTGGTGAAAATCAATCTCTGCTAAAGGGAGGAATCGGTTTTCTATATAAAGAGGGGGTGTGCCAAAATTTTGGAAGCCTTTCTTTTATTTTCTTTTCTCATCTTCTTCCTCTCAAAAGCCGAAAATCACCAACCATTTTCTTCACCCTTACTTCCTCTCTAAAATTTCCTGGTTGGCCGAATCTTTTAACCTCTATTGTTATTTTTCTTCTAATCCCTAAAAGCCAAAATCACATCTCTATTATTTTATTCTTCTCCTTAATATTCATTGGCCAAATCTCTCTTAGCCATCTCTTCAATTCTTAAATCTTCTAAAAATCGAAATTCTTAGATCTCACCTCCTATAGTTGCTTAATTTTCTTGATAAAAGTCTTCTTGTGCCAATCTCAAGAAAACAATAGAGAGTCAACGCTTAGATCTCTAAGTCAAACATCATAACACTCAAGTCGTTTTATTTTGGGATTTCAAGGAGAGACCTTATTTTCACATCTTTCCGGGTTTTTGAGTAAAGTTGTAGATCGGGATAACAAGGATATCGATTAAGAATATTGGATTTCGCGATATCAGGTGTGTAACTTTCCACACCATCTAGATATGTTTGTTAAATACATGATTATAAGACTTGTATGTTCTGATAAATGCCGAAATCCCGGCATAACGTTTGAAACCCAAAGAGGGTAAAAAGCAAATCACTAGGTTAGTGATCCCTGTCATTCTAAGTGAATGTTCTGATTAAATGATATGTGTATGCCGATTTTCTGTGATTGCATGAGTTGGGTTTGATGAAAGGAGGAAGTTATATGTTGTAGCGATTTTTACCGTGATCTATTGTAGCGATTTTTACCGTGATCTGTTGTAGCGATTTTTACCGTGATCTGTTGTAGCGACTTTTGCCGTGATCTATTGTAGTGGCTACGGCCATGATCTGATGATGAGCAGCACGACTGCCATCAAGGCGTGTAGCGATGTGGGTTGATTGTAGAAATCCCCAATGGTGTGAATGGTGATGCAGGCGTGTAGCGGATGGAAACCTAGGATTTGGGTTGGGCTTGCATATTATTTTTATTATGTATATTAATTCTAATTATTTTAGTTGTATGGGGCTAAGGCCCAAATTTAATGGTGCATGAGGGTTGCACATTGAGTCTCACAACTCAACCAATTAATGAACATTTCGGTAGCATTTAGTGTATCGAACCAAATTTTGAAAAAGCGCAAGGTGGTCGTGCAAAAGAACATTTGAATCCAAAGAAAAGACTCTAGTTATTATTTTATATTCTTATTTAATAGATTTTAAATCTCGTTGTAATAAGACCATTGGCCACCGTTTATTTTTTGTTTTATTACGAGCTTTTATTACTTTCAGTTATTTAAATTTTATTTTAATTGAATTAAGACATGTATTTAAATTTGAGTTTTTAATTCATAAAAATATATTTTTTTTAAAACTATAAATTATAAATTTTTCCCGATTAAACTTTATCAAAATGTTTTTCTGAAAATGCGACATGTTTTACAAAATTTCCTTAGTGACATACTAGATCCGGTTATAGTGTTTGGGCTAGGTTTGGGATGTTACATGCAAGTATACCACCCACAATGCTGCTAGAAATCTCTCTGATCTCTCTAATGGCCGTTTATCAAGACCTCTTATCATGTTTAAACAATGGCGCAATGCAAAATCAAGCAAAAAACTAATCAGGCTCTTCTCTTCTAAATCTGCAACGCATCTCAGTAAGTTTTAATAGATTTGGCACTCCAGCAGTCAACAAAAGAAGTATGCCGGACCTCAACAAGATTACAGTCTCCCGCAGTATAGATAAACAACTAAGAACTGTTTCTCTATCCCAGGTGGTGACCAAGTTTACAAGAGATTTTGGTTTATAACAAAACCGTATACATTAATAAACAAGTGGAGATGTGAATTTGAGCAGATATGCAAGCAGGCTGCATTTAGCTTACTTGCGTCGTCGGTTATTGGCCAACTCTGGGTTGCCTTTTCTCATCATGGCGACAAACTCATCGTAGTTAATTCTTCCATCCTGTAGGAAGAACACGGTACATCAATTCGATTACATAATACATAAAATAAGAAGAATAGCATCCGAAATGAGATAAGAATAGATGCTAATCTAGAAAGTGGAAGAAGCATACCCTGTCTGTGTCAACTTCTGCAATGATTTCTTTTATTGTTTTTTCATCACCCATATTATACTTCTTAAGGGCCTGCTCTAGCTCTTCCATTGTAATGTACCTAAATTGAATTGTAAACGAATAAATTCAGTCATCACAATAGGAACATATGATTCGGGAATGAAAATTACCACTAAATAGTCAAATAAAAAAACAAGATAGTAAGGTGGATTACCCGCTATTGTCCTTGTCAAAGTATTGGAAAGCGGTGTACAAGTGGTCTTCTCTTTCCATTCTATTCATGTGCATGGTAGCTGTTATGAACTCGATGTAATCAATGGCTCCATTTCCATCAACATCAGCCTGGGGAAGCAACAAATAGGTTACATAATAAGATGGCTAAGTTATAAAGAATGATTTAAATAATGAGATTTACACACGTTCAAATATTTTAGGTAACGCTTCAAAAAACAGTATTCATCTACCTTTGGTTTTTTACATTTTTTAAAGGTTCTGGTCTGTCACTAATATTTCAGTAGAATGCATGTTAATCAAGAAATAGCACATTCATGGTAATACCATGAGCAGATCCTGAGATGGTGAATTGCAAAACAAAAGAAAAAAGACATTTTGAGCATAGTCCGGTTTACTGATTAGCTTAACAATAACCCAAAACATAAAGCAACTGTTATCACGAGATACTATTAAGTCAGTTGTGTAAAGGGTATATTCATCTTTCCTTAATACTTGGTTTTGTGTTACCTAAGGTTCCTTTACGGCTACCTAGAAAAATTAAGGGCTCCAATAGCATGTCAAGCAAGCCGAAGTCAGACAATGACTTCAGGTTAGTTTGAGGGAGTGCTCAAAGATCTCCAAAATCTGTGGTCCCAGTCTCATCTTCTTTAATCTATTTGGCATTATAATGGGATGACAAGTAACATTATGGCCTCACTCAGCATTTATTGTCCTTGTAAAACTTATCAATTTCTACATTGTTCCTCAGTTCTAGAGGCTCCTAGATTCCTTCTTTCAACCAAGAAGCATGGAACTTGAATTTGCATAAAGCTGATTATTCTTGATACTAATCAACGTAGGTTTGTCCATCCAGACATTCATCCATTCATCTTAGGAGTCTTGTTTTTGTAAATTATTTGAAAGATTAGTGATTATTAGGCAGGATATATATAAAAAGACGAGGCATACCGCTTCCATTAATTGCCTCACTTCATGCTCAGAAAGCTTAGTACCGAGTTTAGGAAGGCCAGCTTTCAATTCCTCAAAGGTGATTGTTCCACTATTATCTGTGTCCATAGATTTGAACATCTCCTTCAAACCTATAATTTCCTCTTCAGATAAATTTTCTGCAATTACCTGAAAGGAGAGAAAGAATAATTGATAACGATGATGACTATGTAGATTAGAAGTCTTTGGCGCTACTCAACTTTGAAACATTTAAGCCAGAAAATCTCATTGCTAATCCCCCATTATATTATCTTCTTTTCACATTCCATGAAATTTGTAGCTTAAATATTAATATTTCACAATGATAACAGAGAAAGCAATTCACCTTTAAAGCAACTTTTTTGAGTTTGTTCATTGCCCTGAATTGCTTCATTCTAGTTAAAACAGCAACATCAAGAGGTTTATCAGATGCATCACCATCTTCACGAATCCATGGATGATCTGGCATTGCAATTGGTAAGTTAAGCCACAACAGAAGACAAGCACTGTCAACTTGCAAAACCTTAAGCAGTTCATAGGTCCTTTCAGATGAGGAAGAAAAAATACTCACTTAAGACTTCAACTGCAGAAAGCCGATCCTTAGGATCATGTCGTAGCATCTTCCTCACAAGATCTTTGGCACTGTTGGAAACAAAGGGCCATGGATCTGATGTGAAATCAATATTTCCCCGAAGAATAGAATCAAAGATACTCTGTTCAGTTTCTGCATGCAAAACCAAAGGCCGATAGATGAGAGGGCCTCTCACTCATCCACCACTTCTTAGTGCTCTCATTACAAATAAGCTCTTATTCCATAGGCGTGCTTAACTAGAATCATTGAAAATTGAAAACTTCAAAAGTTTCCAATCCCTATAGAAGGATATGGCTGTACAACAATAATGTGAGGATCCTCTAATCATCACAAGATGAAACAATAATAGTAGTACCTCCGTAGAATGGTGGGACTCCACTCAGGAGAATGTAGAGAATCACCCCAGCACTCCAAATATCAGCTTCATGTCCATAGCGTCGCCGCAATACTTCTGGAGCTACATAATAAGCACTTCCGACCAGATCCTTAAAAATATCTCCTGCATGCATCAATATAAAGAATTTCTAGTGGATACCCATCATCAATAAGTCTTCAGAAGTAAATGTGAGGCGAAAAGTATCTGTCTTTACCTACATTAGTCTGTTAGATAAATTGCTGACAAGATGAAAAATTACTATTAAATAATAAGGATTTTGTTGTAGAACATCTAAGAATGATAAAAATCTTCGGTCATACAAAAATTAATGAAGATTTTCTCCCTTTTTTATTCATCTATAAACCTTTTCATCACATATTCATAACGATCAGCAATTACTCACAACAAAATGAAACAAATTCAAATCAGAGAAACCAAAAATGCTTACCTGGCTTGAAAAATACAGAGAGCCCAAAATCTGTAGCCTTCAATGGAGAATCCTCGTCCTTACTCAATAACAAGAAATTCTCAGGCTTCAAGTCCCTATGCATAACCCCCATGGAATGACAATTATGAACCACCGTCACGATCTGCCGGCACAAATTAGCCGCCTCCCTCTCTGAATAATGGCCTTTCGCTATAATCCGGTCAAACAACTCACCTCCAGCACACAATTCCATTATCAAATTCACGGAGTGACGATCCTCATAAGCCCCCTTCAGCTCCACAATATTCCTGTCAGACCCATTTACTAATAAACTTCTAAAACAATTACATCTATAACAAGATTAGATGCATAATATCAAAGATCTGTTTGCTGGGGTAAACCTGTGGCCGGTCAGATGGTACATAATCTGGACTTCTCGGCGGACGTCTTCGATGTCATCACGGTTGATAAGCTTACGGGTGGCGATAGATTTACAAGCGAATTGCTGATTGGTTTCTTTGTGAGTCACTAAGTAGGTGACACCAAACTGCCCACGACCGAGCTCGCGGCCGAAGACGTAAGTTGACCGGACGTCCTCCATGGGACGGCCAAGCACACGACCGATCGGTGGAGTAGTGGATGGAGCAGTGTGGTGGTTGGGGCCGGCGGAGGAGGAGGACAAGTTGTGGTGGGTTGAAGGTTTGGGGGGTCTTGGAGCCGACGCGTCAGCTGGTAGGACATTGATGCCATGGTTGGGACCGCCGCCGGTGTTGGTCTCCGGTGGGAACTGGCTATCGGCGGATGGTTGACTGTTACAGTTACCCATTCTTTAAGAAGGAAATTTGGAGAAAAAAAAACCAGTCACCTTTACTAAGTCAAATCTGAGTCAAGCGAGTTACTAGAGTGTAAAAGGAAAGTTATACGGGAGGTAGTTTTTTAGGTCTGAAACTGATGGTGTAAGAGAAAATGATGCCTTACGCGCGTGTGCAAGATTCACGCACTTCCCTATAATGACACTTCACGCGGCTTTTTGGTAAATACATTAGCAATAATTTTTTTACTTTGCTTTTCCACGGTTAAAATCTGCTATTAATCCCTCTACTTTACAAAAGTTATGGATTCAATTCATGCACTTTAATTTGGTCATTTTAATCTATGTATATTTCGAATTTTTAAATTTAAATCTTCACTAAAATAATAACTATTAAATTCATAAATTTAAGATCTATTATTTCAAAATTCTAATACTACAAATATATTATTATATATGCAATATCATGCCAACTTGTTAATACTTACGAAAAATTCAGTTAATTAATTAACAACTTTCATTTATGCTAATATTGATATTTGAAAACGTGAAAATATAAAGATTTAAAATAATTCAATTAAAGAATATAAACTAAATCTATAATCGTATGCATAGTATAAGACCGATAATTGAATTTAATCAAATGGATTTAATTGTTATGGTTTGAGTCAAGACTAAATTTTAAAGTTTAAAAGTATATGGACTAAAATTTCTCAATTCAAAAATATAATGACTAAAATTAATTAAATAAAAATATAATGACTAAATCCATAAATTTTATAGAATACAAGGATTAATAGTAAAATTTAACTTTTTTACTGTAAAACTTTTCACGTGAAACCCACGGTATACGTTTTCATTTTGGTATTTATAAGTAATTCCATTTTCCATTCTTAATTATAAAAAAAAGTTAAAATATGATATAAATCTTTGTATTCTTTATTAATTTAGTTTTTTATTTTTATTTTTAAAATTTTAAATTTTAAAATTTTCAAATTTAAATTTAATTATTATTTTTAATTTATTATTGTGACGATTTAAAATTAAAAAGTACTTATTAAATACTTAAATAACTAAAAATAACATTATAATTAACATAAATTTAACAAAATAATTTCATTTATGTTTGTAGTTGGATCTCAATTTTCCTACAACAACACTTCAAGCGGTGTTCAATAAATACATTAGCAATATTTTTTGACTTTGTTTTTCCACAGTAAAATATTTGACATGAAACTCATTGCGTACATTTTTTTTTTGATATTTCTAAGTAGGATGTGATATAAATATCTGTATTTTTTATAAATTTAAAATTTAGTAATTTTTATTTTTATTTTTAAATTTTAAAATTCATGTTCAGTTATTAATATTTTTTGTCATATTGATGTGATATTTTAAAATAAAAAATATTTAAAATTTTTTTGAACAATATCATTGTCGAAACTATTTTTTCGTTTGAAAAACGGGCCGACTTTAAAAAGAAAAACAGAGTCGCCATCAACTTTTTTTTTAAAAGTGCGATTGGGTCACTTTAGAAAATATTTTGGTCTACGAATTTTAAGAAAACGGGCTCGGGAGTCGATTACGCACGAGGAAGGATTAGCACCCTCGCAATTCCCAAAATTGGTACCGTATTGATTGATTAATGTCCTTAATACCGAAAATTAGAAAATATTTAAAATATGAATCTTTAAAAATGTTTGGATAACTCGCATTGGATATCGAAACTTTCTTGTTCCGAATAGTTGAAATACCATATCCAACACGATAGGACACGATATTTCAAATTATCGATACCAAGATCATTTCATGATTTCCAAAATTCATGTCTTGCCATTTAAAAAAAAGATATTTCACTATTTGGCTAAACTAAAAACCGAAACTCAGCACGATTGAGCACGATTACTTGAATTTTCAATCATGAAATATTACTTTTATTTAAGAAACCTCGGTCAAAACCTCCGAATGAAAGGATTGAATGAAACAGTGACGCCATGTCATCTGTATCCCTTTCCAATAGATTTATGCCACATCAGTATTTTTATCTTGAATTTTAATAATTTTATCTTGAAAAAAATTAAATCTAAATTAAAATCCTAAAATTCAAGATAAAATGTTGAAATTCAGGATAAAATGCTAAAATTCAGGATAAAAATGCTGATGTGACTTAAATCTATTGGAAAGGGATACAGATGACGTGGCGTCACTATTTCATTCAATCCTTTATACTTGGTCATTTGGACGAATAGAAAATCGAGACCCAGCACGATTGGGCACGAATCTCTCAAACTTCCAAACACGAAACATTGCCTTATTTTCAAAAAACATGATCAAAATCTTTAAAGGATATTTAGTGATCTAGACGAACGAAAAATTGAAACCCAACACGATTGGGCACGATTTCTCGAACTCCCAAACATGAAATATTACCTTTAAAACCCCTTTTGTTATGAATCTAAAAAAAACCAAAAAAAAAATTAAAATGTAAACCCGACAATAATAAGGAGAATAATAATGGGAATAATAATCATAATAATAATAATAATAATAATAATATGTACATATATAAATAATGACAAATAAAAATAACAAATAATGATAATTCTAATGAATATAATAATTAAAAAAATTAAAAATATAGTAATGGTGATGTTAAAATAATAATTACAATAAGAAAATATATACTAAATTAGTAGTAATAATATTAAAATAATAGTATTAATAAAACATAGTAGCAAAGAAAGGGTATATCGATAATAATAAAAGTAATAGATATAATAATAATATATTATAAAAACAACAACATATATAATAATAGTGAATATAGAAAGAATATAATTATAATAATATACATATAAAAAGTGGTAATAAAAATGAGTAATAGAATAGTATAATAATAAAACAAGAAATAACAATGGAATAATAAAAATAAAATGATACTTATAAAAGAGCAATACTTGACATTAAGATTAATAGTAATGACGCAAAACAATAGAAACAATGATAATAAACGCAATATTAATAATAAAAATAATAACGCTAAAGAATAATTATGAAATCAAAGAAAAGAATAAAAATAATTAGAATATAAGATAATTTAGAAAAAATAAAAATAAATAATGAAACCCCAAAAACCAGATTATTAAAAAAGGGGGTTAAGGACTGCATCATAATAAAAACAAAAAAGTTAAAGACTCAATTGAAATGAATCTAAACCAAATAGGACTGAAATACACTCTGCGTTAACAAACAGGAACTAAAAGCGCAATTATTCCGAGCTCCTAAACACAATGTCTGAATGCGGACCAATTTGCAGTGACAGACCAAATTCAGGGCCAGATTAAAATAAAAAAAAATGAAATGGGAGAAGTTAAAACAGTGATGCAAAAGGGAAGGGCTAATCGCATAAATTTCCCCTTTAAAGCATGGTCTCCACTCCTCCCAAACAAACCATTTAATTCGCCATTTTAGAAACCCCAAAAAAAAGTTGAAAGGCATTCTACCATTTAAAAAAAAAAACTCTTTCGTTTCCCCTTCTGTTTCCAAAACCAAAATCCAAAATTCCCCTTTTCATTTGCAAATCAATTCTACCGAAAGCCACCGAGTCTAAAATAGGATCCCCTTCCTCGTCTCTGCTAGGGCAAGCCATCCTTGCAGCAAGCTCGCCGCGAATGCCCCGATTGCGGTGGCCGGAGGAATCGAGGTAAGTTTATTTTATTTTTCATTTCCCTTTTTAAAAACTTTGTTTGTTTTTCGACGGTTATTGAAATTAATCTGTGAAAATCGAAAGGAATTTGTTTCGAAAATGAAGAGAAAAAACAGATTCAAAACAAAAAGAAAAAGAAAAGAGAAAATGGAAACCTTGTTGATTTGCTTTGATTTCGTGTTGATTCCTCGAAAAGAATATTCTGTTTGGTATATTTCTCAAAAAGTAATCAAAAAAAAAAAGCCCCATACATTTTCCTATTCGGCTTTTATAGCCTTTTAGGACCCATCGAAACTAAAACTCTTAGTTCCTTAAATTTGTTGGACTGTTCTTCCTTTTCTTTCGCAGGTACAACGACGTGGAGGCGCACATCAAATGTTGGACCTTCTACTTTCTGTTTGCTTTCTTGGGCTAGGGTTTAGGTATTTGGTTTGGGCATCAAATGTTGGATTGGGGCTCGTTTTGTATTTTGGACTGTTCTTTAATTTGGTTTATTCTGGCTTACTTTTGGGCTTGGGTGATAAAATTGGGTCCTACAATCATTATAAATTCTGCTTATATATGTTTTTTTTGACACAAGGTTTAAAATTATCCATGGTCTCTTTTTAACCTATAAATAGGAGAATAATATGTTTCATCATATTTGAACTCATATTCTCCCAGTATTAGTAACAATATCTATACCAATTAAGATAAGACTCAATAAGTAAAAAATATTTTTAACTAAAAGAATGATATTGTAATGAATATGATTTTAACAAATAATTTTAATTATGTTAGTTAAACCAAAGATTTTAATTATGAAACATAAGGACTAAATTTATAAAAATAAAAGCATAAGGACTAATTTTTAAATTATGAAGAGTACAATGAGTTATGACATATTTTTACTTTATAAGTGTGTATATATATACCATAGCAATAAAACATTAAAAACAAAGAAAATAAAATCTATGCTGTCAAATTTATACATTGTCATTTGACACACTAATATTGTCGAAACTATTTTTTTGTTAGAAAAACGGGCCGACTTTAAAAAGAAAAACGGAGTCGCCACCAATCATTTTTGAAGTGCGATTGGGTCACTTTAGAAAACATTTTGGTCTACGAGTTTTAAGAAAACGGGTGCGGGAGTCGGTTACGCACGATGAAGGATTAGCACCCTCGTAACGCCCAAAATTGGTACCATATTAATTGATTAATGTCCTTAATATCATAAAAAAATTTAAAATATGAATCTTTAAAAAAAATTTGGATAACTCGCATTGGACACGATGTTTCAAACCCTCGATACTAAGCTCATTTCATGATTTTCAGAAGTCACGTATTGCGATTTGAAAATGGTATTTCACTATTTAGCCAAACTAAAAATCGAAACTCAGCACGATTAGGCACGGTTCCTTGAATTTTCAATCATGAAATATTGCCTTTATTTAAGAAACGCGATAAAAGAATCTTTGAAGGATATTTAGTTGTTTGAATGAATGTAAAATCGAAACCCAAAGACGATTGGGCACGAATTTCTTGAACTTCCCAACACGAAACATTGCCTTATTTTCAAAAACATTAAAGGATATTTAGTGATCCAGATGAACGAAAAATCGAAGCCCAAAGACGATTGGGCATGATTTTTCGGACTTCAAACACGAAATATTACCTTTGTGAAAACCCTTTTTTATGAATTTTAAAAACATAAAGATAAAAACATTGAAATGTAAACACGGTGATAATATTAACATTAACAAGAAATAGTAGTAAAAGAAATGAAGGTATCTTGATAATAATAAAAATAGTAGATATAAAAAACAATATATAATAATATATGATAAAATAATTAAAGTAAACCATAACATATAAATAAATATAATAGTATAAAAATAAAGAAAAATATTAGTAATAAAATAATATAATGATAAATATAATAAGTGCAAGATAGTAGTAATAACATATATATGTAAAATAATAATGAAGCAAAAGATATAATCATAGTATATAAAACAAGCAAACAAGTATATATATAACAATAAGTATAATAGAAATAATAGTAGGTATGTATATTGTAGGAAAAAAGTAAACCATAGTATTAATAATAACAAGACAATAATAATAAAATTAGCAAAAAAAAAATGATAGTAGTGATAATAAAATATTAGCAAGAAATATAATAGTAATAAATATAATAACAATAGTATGCATAATATAAAGATTTAAAGTAAAAATATTAAGAATAATAGTAATAATAAATTAAGAATAACAATAATAATACGCATAGCAACAATAAATGTAATAACGAAAGTAGAAATAATGATAAAAAAATATATATTAAAATAGTAAGTACCATTTAAAAAATAACCAATTTGTGAACAAATTAAAACAGGGATCAAATTAAATCAAAACAGAAACTTTAGGGCTGAATTTAAAATAAGAAAACGATAGAAGGACTCAATCGTGATGCGCACGCAACTTTGAGGTCCAAAGCGAAAATTAATCCCTCCCCAAAGCAAAGGCGTTTGACGAGGACTAAAGTGGAATGAAAAATTAATTTTAGGGTAAAATTTAAAAAATAGAAAAATTGATTTAAAGCAATATGCAAGTAGAGAGGGTTGAGCGAAATTTACCCATTTAGGTAAATGCCCATGGATTCCCTCTCCAAAGGTAAAAGCAGCGCCGCTTGCAATGCTTTAAAATCTGGAAAAAAACATTTCCCTTCCACTTTACCCTCTGTTTCAAATAAAACAAAACCAGAAACCCCTAGCCCCTTTTCCTTATTTTTTTTTAGGGTTTCAATCTCTCCCTCGCCGCTCATCACCACCGGTAAGGCAACCGTCCATGCGTAAGAACGACGGCTTGGTAAGTTTCTTACCCCTTTTCTTTGTTTTCAGATCTTTCTAAAAAGTAAAAGACTATATAGAACGAATAAGTCTTGCGAAAATCACCTATGAAAACTGTTTCTTACTCAAATGTCTGCTTATTTTCACAAAAAATTGCTTTAATCAACTGATACTGTGTATGGTATTTCTGGAAATTGTGAGTGTATTGCTCTCTTGTAAAAACCGTGTGTATTCCTTTCTATTTCCTTCCAAACCCCCCATTTACAGTATTCCTTTCTATTTCCTTCCAAACCCCCCCATTTACAGACTTTGATTTGGCTTTCTATAGCCTTTTTATTTACAACTGTTCTCCTACTATTTTGTAGGCACCAACGTCGTGGAGCGTACGTTGCGGAGGTGGGCGAGACGTGCGCGAACGTGAGACTGCTGGTTGGGGTTGTTGGCGGCGCTGGTGAGAAACAAAATATCTAGGGTTTCTGATTTCTGTTTTTTTAGGTTTTGGGCTAAAGATTTGGGCTAGGGTTTAGGTGTTGGGTCTTTGGGCCTTTTTGTAAACTTGGATTGTTTTTTTATTGTAAGGACTTTATTATTTATTTTTTGTTTATTCTGATTTTTGGTATGGGTTCGGGCATAAATTGGGCTTTACAGCTGCCCCTCTTTGCTCGTTGTCGTGTAACGAGAATGGAGCAAAGACTTTGATAGGACCAATTTTGCCCGGATTTTCAGAGTCTCGGTGCTTTCTTTCTTCAGGTAACTTCATTTCATCCACTGCATCTTCAGGGGCATAGGAATTTTGTTTCGATCCATTCCACTACTACTCAGTGGAGATAAGATCTGCTGCTTTCGATCTGCTTTACTCCTGCTCAGTAGAGATAAGATCTGCTATTTTTAGCCTGCTACCCAATTGCTTAGTGGAGATAAGGCTTCAACCTTTTGATCTGCTCTACTCCTGCTCAGTAGAAATAAGATCTGTTATCTTCAATCCACTCCACTCCTGCTCAGTGGAGATAGGATCTACTCTCTTTAGCCTGCTCCACTCCTTCTCAGTAGAGATAAGGCTTTAGTCTTTCGATCTGCTCTACTCCTGCTCAGTAGAGATAAGATCTGTTATCTTCAATCCGCTCCACTCAGTGGAGATAGGATCTACTATCTTTAGCTTTGCTCCTCTCCCGCCGAGAGAGATAAGGCTTTAGTTTTTCGATCTGCTCTACTCCCGCTTTCGAGAGATAAGATCTGTTATCTTCAATCCACTCCACTCTTACTCGGTGGAGATAGGATCTACTATCTTGAGCTGCTCCACTCCTCGCCAGATGAGATAAGGCTTTAGTCTTCGATCTGCTCTACTCTGCTTTCGATGGAGATAAGATCTGCTATCTTTAATCCGCTCACTCCTGCTTTCGATGAGATAAGATCTACTATCTTTAGCCTGCTCCACTCCTGCTCAGTGGAGATAAGGCTTTAGTCTTCCGATCTGCTCCACTCCTGCTCAGTGGAGATAAGATCTGCTGATTTTGATCTGCTCTACTCCTGCTCAGTAGAGATAAGATCTGTATCTTTGGCCTGCTCCACTCCTACTCAGTGGAGATAAGGCTCATTATCTTCGATCTGCCCCACTCTTGCTCAGTGGAGATAATATCTATTGTCTTCGATCTGCTCTACTCCTGCTCAGTAGAGATAAGATCTGTGTCTTTGCCTGCTCCACTCCTGCTCAGTGGAGATAAGGCTCATTATCTTCGATCTGCCCCACTCCTGCTCAGTGGAGATAAGATCTGTTGTCTTCGATCCGCTCTACTCCTGTTCAGTAGAGATAGGATCTACTATCTTTAGCTTTGCTCCATTCTTTCTCAAGAGAGATAAGGCTTGATCTTCGATCTGCTCTACTCCCCTTTCAAGAGAGATAAGATCATTATCTTCAATCCGCTCCACTCCTATTCAGTGGAGATAGGATCTGCTGATTTCGATCTGCTCTACTCCTGCTCAGTACAGATAAGGCTTTAGTCTTTCGATCTGCTCTACTCCTGCTCAGTAGAGATAAGATCTGTTATCTTCAATCCACTCTACTCCTGCTCAGTGGAGATAGGATCTACTATCTTTAGCTTGCTCCACTCCTGCTTAGTAGAGATAAGGCTTCAGTCTTTCGATCTGCTCTACTCCTGCTCAGTAGAGATAAGATCTGTTATCTTCAATCCGCTCCACTCCTGCTCAGTGGAGATAGGATCTACTATCTTTAGCCTGCTCCACTCCCTTTCGATGAGATAAGGCTTTAGTTTTTCGATCTGCTCTACTCACCGCCAGAGATAAGATCTATTATCTTCATTCCACTCCACTCCTGCTCAGTGGAGATAGGATTTACTATCTTGAGCCTGCTCCACTCCTGCTCAGTAGAGATAAGGCTTTAGTCTTCCGATCTGTTCCACTCCTGCTCAGTAGAGATAAGATCTACTGATTTCGATCTGCTCTACTCCCTTTCGAGAGATAAGATCTGTATCTTTGACCTGCTCCACTCCTACTCAGTGGAGATAAGGCTTTAGTCTTCCGATCTGCTCCACTCCTGCTCAGTAGAGATAAGATCTGCTGATTTCAATCTTACTCACCTTTCGCTCATATCTTTGGCTGCTCCACTCACCTTTCGGTGGAGATAAGGCTCATTATCTTCGATTTGCCCACTCTCGCTTCGGTGGAGATAAGATCTGTTGTCTTTGATCTGCTCTACTCCCGCTTCGATAGAGATAAGATCTCATATCTTTGGCTGCTTCACTCCCCTTTCCGGTGGAGATAAGGCTCATTTTCTTCGATCTGCCCCCCTCCCTTTCGGTGGAGATAAGATTTATTGTCTTGATCCGCCCACTCTCCTTTCCGATGGAGATAGGATCTACTATCTTTAGCTGCTCCCTCCTCGCCGAGAGAGATAAGGCTTTAGTCTTTCGATCTACTCTACTCCTGCTCAGTAAAGATAAGATCTGTACTCTTCTGTAACTTCCATCAACTTTGCTATATTGTCCTCTAGGGAACCTACCTGTAGAATTGACTTCATGGGGTCTATGCTTATGTCAAATGATTAGGATGTCATGAAAGATACTCCTAACCATATGTATCATGAATGTTATGAATGGATGCAAAATGTCATGAGAATGATCCATTTTTAACCCTTGAGGCATCATTGCTTCTTTTATTAAGGTGACCCTAACGTATGTCTTCTTTGTTCACCGATACTTATAACAACTAATCTGAAGATGTCGTCACTGCTTAAACCCTTATCTTAAGTTTCCGAGCCCTTTAAGCCTGGTTAGTTCTGAGTAATTGTCCTGTTTCAGATTCTTGTATTATTTAGAGACTTTCAGAGTAATACTTAAAACTTCCTTTGTGAAAGTATTATTAGTTCAGTAATCATTACTTCAATGTGAAATGCTTGGAAAAAGACTATAGAAATGAATAAAACTGAAATTTATTCGGGATAAAAACCCGTGAAGAATGGGTTGAACAAGGAAAACAAATTCCATTAAGGTGCAATATGAGTAAGAATGGTATTGATGCCCCAGATATCACAGTCTGAGCTTCTCTGTATGTACTTCTTGAAGACCACTCTGAGTTCAACATGTGTCTAGAAGATCCATGGTACTTTGTAGATGCCCCAAGACGTAACATATCTCCTCATTGTTAATTCAAGTATAGCAAAACTACTGTATGCCCCCTCACGAGTTGATCATAATTTGAGCCGCCCTTTTTGGGTTTTCAACTCAAAGCCCCTTTGGTCTCAAAGCGCCCTTTGCGGGTTTTCACTTTGGCCTCTCCATTTTTTTTTAACTCAAGATGCCCCTTTGTGGGTTTTCATCTTGGCCCACTTTCAAGCGAAGTACTTCTTGACTGAGTCTGCATTAATTAGATTTGGCAGACTTTTACCGTCCATCTCGGCTAGCATCAAAGCTCCTCCAGAAAAGGCCTTCTTTACAATATAAGGTCCTTCTCAATTAGGCATCCACTTTCCCCTGAAGTCCTTTTGCATAGGGAGGATCTGTTTCAACAACAAGTCTCCTTCATGGAATACTTTGGGGCGGACTTTCTTATTGTAAGCTCGCATCATCCGCCTCTGGTACAATTGACCATGGCGAATGGCTCTTAGCCTCTTTTCCTCAATTAGATTCAGTTAATCATATCGAGATTGAACCCATTCTGCTTCGTCCAACTTCAGCTCTGACAAAACCCGGAGTGAAAGGATCTCAACTTCAATCGGCAAAACTGCCTCCATCCCATAAACAAATGAGAAAAGAGTTGCCCCGGTAGAGGTTCTAACCGATGTTCGATATGCGTAGAGGGCAAGCGGTAACTTTTCATGCCAATCATTGTAGGTCTCAGCTATTTTCCTCACAATTCTCTTGATATTTTTATTAGCAGCCTCGACTGCTCCATTCATTTTCGGGCGATATGGCGACGAGTTATGGTACTTAATGTTGAACTGACTGCAGACTTCCGCTATCGCTCTATTGTTCAAGTTTAGTGCATTGTCAGACACGATCCTTTTTGGCATATTGTAGCGATATATGATCTCCTTCTTCAAAAACTTGCTAACTACCATCTTCGTGATATTGGCATATGAAGCTGCCTCTACCCATTTGGTGAAGTAATCAATGACTACAAAAATGAAGCGATGTCCATTAGAAGCTTTTGGTGAGATCGGCCCAATGGCATCCATGCCCCACATTAAGAAAGGCCATAGAGAAGTCATAACATGAAAAGGTGAATGAGGCACATGGATCTTGTCTCCATAAATCTGGCACTTATGGCACTTCTTGGCATAACAAACGCAGTCTTCTTCCATCGTGGACCAGTAATACCCGAATCTCATGATTTGCCTGGCCATCGTAAACCCATTGGCATGTGTTCCACAGACACCCTCATGGACTTCTTCCAAGATTTTTCTAGCTTCAATAGCATCCACACATCTGAGCAACACTTGATCCCTCCTCTTTTTATACAGGATTTCTCCATCTAGGACATAGTCGCTGGCAAGTCTTCTCAATATTCTCTTATCATTTTCAGTCGCTTGATCGGGATATTCACGGCTCTTCACATATTACAAAATATCATAGTATCAAGAATGATCATCTCTCTCCTCCTCTTCATCAATATTGAAACAATGAGCCGAGCCTCGCAAATACTCATTTGGATGGGCTTCATACCCTCCTACTCATTCACTTTGATCATAGAAGCTAGAGTGGCCAAAGCGTCAGCCATCTGGTTTTCATCACGCGGGAGGTAAAAGAATGTGATATCATCAAACTCCTCAATTAGTTCCAAAACTAACTTTCGATAGCTGATCAGTTTGGGATCTCTTATTTCCCATTCTCATTTGAGCTGATATATTATAAGGGCAGAGTCTCCGTATACCTCTAACACCTTAACTTTGTGGTCTATGGCTGCTCGGATCCCCATGATACATGCTTGGTATTCTGCCATGTTATTTGTGCAATCAAAGTCTAACTTACAAATGAATGGATAATGCTCTCCCTTTGGGGATACCAGGACCGCCCCAATTCTATTACCAACGACATTTGACGCTCCATCAAAATTCATCTTCCAAGGATGATCTTCTAGGATACCTTCCTCAGTCGCTGCTACAAACATCAACTATTCATTAGGAAAATCAAAATTAAGGGGCTCATAATCATCTAGTGCCCTGCTGGCTAAGAAATCTGCTATTGCACTCCCCTTCACCTCTTTCTGGTTCAAATAGACAATGTCAAACTCAAAGAGCAAAATTTGCCATCGGGCCATTCTTCCATTCAGGGCGATCGACTCCATCATGTATTTTAGAGGGTCCAATTTCGAGATTAACCAAGTCGTGTGGTACAACATGCACTACCTCAACCTCCGAGTTATCCAGACCAATGCACAACACAATTTCTCAATTGGCGAGTATCTCATTTCACACTCGGTGAATTTCTTGCTGAGGTAGTATATCGCTCTTTCTTTCTTCCCTGTCTCATCGTGTTGGCCTAGCACACATCCCATTGAATTATCGAACAACGTCGCCGATACAAAATCAAGGGTCTATCGGATCGAGAGGCATTAACACCGGGTGTTGGACAAATATTGTTTAATCTTGTCAAATGCCCTCGACATTCATCATCCCAAATGCAGGATTATGCTTCTTAAGAAGGCGGAATATTAGATCACATTTCTCGACCAATTCTTGAAATAAATCGAGCGATTTAATTCAATCTCCTAGAAAACCTCGGACTTCCTTCCGAGTGCGGCGGAGGTAATTTTGTATGCGGCCTTGACTTTATCTGGATCTACTTTGATTCTTTTTCCACTGACCACGAAACCCAATAGCTTCCTGATTGAGCCCCAAAGTACATTTGGCTGGATTGAGCTTCAACTGAAATTTCCTCAATCTCAGGAACAGTTTCTTCAAAACTTGCACATGCTCCCCTTCCGTTTGAGACTTTGCGATCATGTCATCGACGTAGACCTCAATCTCCTTATGCATCATGTCATGAAACAAGGTTACCATAGCCCTTTGGTATGTTGCTCCCGCATTCTTTAACCCAAATGGCATCAATTGGTAACAAAAAATCCCCCATAAGGTTATGAATGTGGTCTTTACCATGTCTTCAGGATGCATCTTTATTTGATTGTATCCCGAGAAACCGTCCATGAAGGAGAAAAATGAAAATCCCGCCGTGTTATCCACTAAAGTGTCAATGTGAGGTAGTGGGAAGTTGTCTTTCGGGCTGGCCTTATTTAGGTCCCTGTAATCGATACACATCCGGACTTTTCCATCCTTCTTAGGGACAGGAACAACGTTGGCTACCCATTCGAGTAATTTACTACTCGTAAGAACCTAGCATCAAATTGCTTCTTGACTTCTTCCCTTATCTTTCTTTGTGACATCGGGTCTCATCCTTGAAGCTTCATTGGATCGACACATTCTCCTTTTTATGGGAATACGATATCTGCAATATAAGCACTCAATCTCGGCATATCTTGATATAACCACGCGAAGACATCTTTGAACTCTAGCAGAAGTCTAATGAGGTCCTACCTTGTTTCATGGGTTATGCAGGTACCGATTTTCACTTCTTTCCCATCCTCTAAAAGCACATTTTCAATTGTCTCTTTGTGAGGTAGAATCAGCTTCTCTTCCCGCTCTACCATCCTTAACAAATCCGGGGATAAACTATAATCTTCATCATTTGTAAAGTCCCGTGATCCCTCTAGGCACGTGTCTTGCTCATAAGGGAATTCTGGGTTCATAGCAGTGTCACTCATGACGTCGATATCTGGGGACCTATGGTAGGTATAAAAGAATATTCAATGAAAATGAATTTAAGAACGACTTATTTATGCGTTATGATTATGAATGGAATGGAAAACAAGGAAAAGCATAATTGCCTTCAGTATGAAAGAAAAATACACTTTTATTGAAAGTAAAGATGTGTGAACATGAGCCTATTTCACAAAAGATTCTTGTTGTCCCTAGGCTTGAAACATCAAGTGCGTTTTGAGCATTACTCTTTTAGTCCTAAAACTATAGAATTTCTTCCATGATCCAGGTTGTCCGAAACACTTCCGGGCTCGTAGGGGCGAATGCCTTTCAAGTTCCTTTTCTTCGGACTCTCTTCAGTCACTGCATTGATGTTCGAAGCTCTCATCATGTCCACAGCTGTTTTTATATTCGTGTGTAGTAATGATGTTCCAAGGTCACTATAATATAATCTCCAGTTAATAGGGTTCTTTTATGACATTTAATGCATATGATGTGATGTGATGCAAATGCATGATATAAATGCAAAAATAAAAGGCGTCGATTCTGGTTCAATTTCTTTTAAAAAACTTATTTAAAAATAAAATCCTTTACATAAAACAGAGTCACAAATACGGCCTATCCCTTCTCAAGTCTGACCATGTACACACGGCCGCATTATCCTCTACTTTATCAAGGAATTCATTCTCCATAACAAGCCTCCTAAATTAGTAACCGAACAGGATTCGACGCCCTTTTAATATGATATGATATGCAAACATGGCAAAAAAAAATAGGTTAGTAATGAATAATAGTAACCGAAGCAAGTAAAAAATGTCAAACCACGGTATGGGTAACCACTAAGGTTTAGCATGGCTTTACCTAGGGTAGGCTCTTAGGGTTCACTATATGTGGTTTAGTTCTAAAGGAAAGGTACCTGAACCAGCAGATTCCTCGATCATCACCCATTATAGGCTCATATAGATCGAGTTCGGTTCAGGGGAATACATTTCCCTATGGCCATGCGGAGGTGAAAACCTCACGGAACCATAAGTACGGACGTATCCCGGAAGCGGTCCACTAGCCCATGCGGAGGTGAAAACCTCACGAAGGCATAGTTTCTCTCTCCCACTTAGAGGGTGTGACCACAACGGTCATGCAATATGAATGCAGAAATATCCTATGGGTTTCAAACCACGACAACATATGACGCGACACAAACTTATGCAATGAAAGAAACGAAATTAAAAATTTTATTTTTGATAAAAAGACATTAATCAATCAATGCTACGGCTTGACTCTCTTATTGGTCCCCAGCGGAGTCGCCAAGCTATCGAAACCATTTTTTATTTGGAAAATGGGCCGACTTTAAAAAGAAAAACGGAGTCGCCACCAATCATTTTTGAAGTGCGTTGGGTCACTTTAGAAAACATTTTGGTCCACGAGTTTTAAGAAAATAGGTGCGGGAGTCGGTTACGCACGAGGAAGGATTAGCACCATCGTAACGCCCAAATTTGGTACTATATTAATTGATTAATGTCCTTAATATCATAAAAAAATTTAAAATATGAATCTTTAAAAAAAATTTGGATAACTCGCATTGGATATCGAAATTCTCTTGTCCCGAAAAGATGAAATACCACATCCAGCACGATAGGACAAAACTCCCATGTCTTCCGTTGGTCAACAACCAATAAAAGTAAACTATAGTTTTCATACTAAGATCATTTCATGATTTTCAGAAGTCACATATTGCGATTTGAAAATGGTATTTCACTATTTAGCCAAACTAAAATCGAAACCCAGCACGATTGGGCACGGTTCCTTGAATTTCCAATCATGAAATATTGCCTTTATTTAAGAAACGCGATAAAAGAATCTTTGAAGGATATTTAGTTGTTTGACTAAGCAAAATCGAAACCCAAAGACGATTGGGCACGAATTTCTTGAACTTCCCAACACGAAACATTGCCTTATTTTCAAAAACATTAAAGGATATTTAGTGATCGGATGAACGAAAAATAGAAGCCCAAAGACGATTGGGCATGATTTTCGGACTTCCAAACACGAAATATTACCTTTGTGAAAACCCTTTTTATGAATTTTAAAACATAAAGATAAAAACATTGAAATGTAAACACGGTGATAATATTAACATTAACAAGAAATAGTAGTAAAAGAAATGAAGGTATACCGATAATAATAAAAATAGTAGATATAAAAACAATATATAATAATATACGATAAAATAATTAAAGTAAACCATAACATATAAATAAATATAATAGTATAAAATAAAGAAAAATATTAGTAATAAAATAATATAATGATAAATATAATAAGTGCAAGATAGTAGTAATAACATATATATGTAAAATAATAATGAAGCAAAAGATATAATCATAGTATATAAAACAAGCTAACAAGTATATATATAACAATAAGTATAATAGAAATAATAGTAGGTATGTATATCGAGGAAAAAAGTAAACCATAGTATTAATAATAACAAGACAATAATAATAAGATTAGCAAAAAAAAAAAATGATAGTAGTGATAATAAAATATTAGCAAGAAATATAATAGTAATAAATATAATAACAATAGTATGCATAATATAAAGATTCAAAGTAAAAATATTAAGAATAATAGTAATAATAAATTAAGAATAACAATAATAATACGCATAGCAACAGTAAATGTAATAACGAAAGTAGAAATAATGATAAAAAATATATATTAAAACAGTAAGTACCATTTAAAAAATAACCAATTTGTGAACAAATTAAAACAGGGATCAAATTAAATCAAAACAGAAACTTTAGGGCTGAATTTAAAACAAGAAAATGATAGAAGGGCTCAATCGTGATGCGCACGCAACTTGGAGGGTCCAAAACGAAAATTAATCCCTCCCCTGAAACAGTGCGTTCGACGAGGACTAAAGTGGAATGAAAAATTAATTTTAGGGTAAAATTTAAAAAAAATAGAAAAACTGATTTAAAACAGCGTGCAAGTAGAGAGGGCTGAACGCGAAATTTACCCATTTAGGGTAAATGCGCATGGATTCCCCTCTCCAAAGGTAAAACGGCGCCGCTTGCAATGCTTTAAAATCTGGGAAAAAAAACATTTCCCTTCCACTTTACCCTCTGTTTCAAATAAAACAAAACCAGAAACCCCTAGCCCCTTTTCCTTATTTTCTTTTTTAGGGTTTCAATCTCCCTCGCCACTCGTCACCACCGGTCAGGCAACCGTCCACGCGTAAGAACGACGGCTCGATAAGTTTCTTACCCCTTTTCTTTGTTTTCAGATCTTTCTAAAAAGTAAAAGACTATATAAAACGAATAAGTCTTGCGAAAATCACCTATGAAAACTGTTTCTTACTCAAATGTCTGCTTATTTTCACAAAAAAATTGCTTTAATCAACTGATACTGTGTATGGTATTTCTGGAAATTGTGAGTGTATTGCTCTCTTGTAAAAACCGTGTGTATTCCTTTCTATTTCCTTCCAAACCCCCATTTACAGACTTTGATTTGGCTTTTTATAGCCTTTTTATTTACAACTGTTCTCCTACTATTTTGTAGGCACCAACGTCGTGGAGCGTGACGTTCTTGAGGTGGGCGAGACGTCTTGTGAACGTGAGGCTATTGGTTGGGGTTCTTTGGCTACTGGTGAGAAACAAAATTTCTAGGGTTTCGATTTACTTTTTTTAGGTTTTGGGCTAAAGATTTGGGCTAGGGTTTAGGTGTTGGGTCTTTGGGCCTTTTTGTAAACTTGATTTTTTTTGTAAGGACTTTATTATTTATTTTTATTTATTCTAATTTTTGGTATGTGTTCGGGTATAAATTGGGCTCTACAAATATGATGATAACTACAGTTGAAATGTTTCATGAAAAAAGTTTATAGTTACATAAATTATAAATAAATCAATATTTCAATCCCTAATGAATTTTTGTATTGTTTTAATATTATTTATTAAAGATTAAACAACTAATTATAAATTTGTTATATACGCTTAAAAATATTTTGGATTAAATTATTTTTTGATTTTTAAAAATTCCTTAACAATGTTAAACAAAACTAATGTTATAAAAGATACTATAAAGATAGTATACACAATTGATCCGTACATCGCATAAATTAATTGATATCTATTTTTCTATAAAATAATATCTATATATAATCAAAATTTTGATTTTAATAAAACATGTAATAAAACTAATTGATACACATTATATTGACAAAATAATCGAATCATATTACCAAATAGAAATTTAAATTATTTAATACTAAATAAAAAATAAAAATAATACAACAATTGATACAGTTTGTAAGCATATCGTACCTACTATTATAGTCTAAGAGAAGAGAGGATCTTTCTCAATGGCCAAACAGCTCAAATCGTGGCCTTTAGAAAAAATTGAAAGAACAAAGAAAAAAAAAAAAAAAGTGCCTCGGAGAATGAAAAGTGTGTGACAAGTTGAAACTGCAAAGCAAAAATGGACACATGAAAAGTTAAGTCAAAACATTTACACGCCGATTCAAGTGAGGTTGATGGTCCATTAGCATGATATTGGGCCTTAGCCTTGCTAGAAAGTTTTGTTGAGTTACGAAGGCCTGATAGGAAAGTTCTTCCTCAACAAAATGAAGCTTATAGGTTTTTAGTTTTGAAATCACGTTACAGATTGATTTGAAGGGCAGCCACCTGTGAGATTGTGCGAAGATTTAACGATCTTATTGAGGGCACTGGTTTGAGCGCCATCGTCTCCTTTCCTCCCCTCTCCCCCCCTCCCCTACCTTTAACCTTTCTTCTTTCTTTGTCCTTTGCCTTGTTTCCGATTCCTGCCGTGTCTTTCTTCAATTCGTGTCAAGCAAAATAGAGGTTATTAGCGGTGACTGGCAGGTGGGGTGCCGTTAAATAACCCTAACTGTTCCTCTGAAGATCCGGCCCAACACTGTTTTAGCGGCGTCTTTCGGTATTTCGTGCCGCGCTGGAGCTTAAATCGGTTGCCAAACGGAGATACGAATTCTTTCCCTCTATAGTATAATAGTTCCTTAGAATCAATATACCTTAATTACCCCAATTTTCTTTTAAGATTCCCAATACGTTATACGTTAGATTTTTGTTATTGTAGCCCTGTTCCATCACTTTGTTGTTGTTGTTGTTGTTGTTGTTGTTGTTGTAACTTAGAGAAGAACAAAAAGAATGGGTGACTCTGATACTAGAAAGGTTAGGAATATATGCATATTAGCACATGTTGATCATGGTAAAACCACGTTGGCTGATCATCTAATTGCCGCCACAGGTGGTGGCGTGCTTCACCCTAAATTAGCTGGTAAACTTAGGTTTATGGATTATCTTGATGAAGAACAAAGGAGAGCGATAACGATGAAGAGTTCTTCTATAGCTCTTCATTATAAAGACCATGAGATTAACCTTATAGATTCCCCTGGTCATATGGATTTTTGTAGTGAGGTGTCTACTGCTGCACGGTTGAGTGATGGTGGCTTGGTTTTGGTTGATGCTGTCGAGGGTGTTCATATTCAAACTCATGCGGTCTTGCGTCAATCTTGGATTGAGAAGGTTACCCCGTGTTTAGTTCTTAATAAGATTGATAGATTGATATGTGAGTTGAAGTTGAGCCCTATGGAAGCTTATAATCGGTTATTGAGGATAATTCTTGAGGTCAATGGGATTATGAGTATGTATAAGTCGGAGAAATATTTATCTGATGTTGATTCCATACTTGCTGGCCCTTCTGGTGAGGTAAGTGATGAGACTTTGGAGTCTATAGAGGATGATGAAGAGGATACTTTTCAGCCTCAAAAAGGAAATGTGGCATTTGTGTGTGCTTTGGATGGGTGGGGTTTCACGATTAATGAGTTTGCTGAATTTTATGCTTCTAAGCTTGGGGCAAGTACATCTGCGCTTCAGAAGGCTTTCTGGGGTCCTCGCTATTTCAATCCCAAGACCAAGATGATTGTTGGGAAGAAAGGATTAAGCGCAGGAAGTAAGGCAAGGCCAGTGTTTGTGCAGTTTGTCCTTGAACCACTTTGGCAGGTTTACCAGGCTGCTTTGGAGCCGGATGGGGACAAAGGGACACTTGAGAAAGTGATTAAGTCTTTTAATTTGTCTATTCCTCCTCGTGAATTGCAGAATAAGGACCCCAAGATTGTGCTTCAAGCTGTCATGAGTAGATGGCTTCCTTTGTCAGATGCAGTTTTGTCAATGGTGGTGAAGTATATGCCAGATCCAATTTCTGCTCAGTCTCACAGGATTTCACGTTTGCTTCCCAAAAGAGAGATTCTTGATAAAGGGGTGGACTCTAATGTGCTTGCAGAGGCTGATCTAGTGAGAAAGTCAGTTGAAGCTTGTGATTCTAGCACTGAAGCACCGTGTATTGCTTTTGTGTCTAAGATGTTTGCTGTTCCGACAAAGATGCTTCCCCAACGAGGTCCTCAAGGGGAGATTTTAAACAATTTCACTGATGAAGGTGGAACTAGTGAATCTGATGAGTGCTTCCTTGCATTTGCTAGGATCTTTAGTGGGGTTCTTACATCAGGACAAAGAGTTTTCGTGCTTTCAGCTCTATATGATCCTTTGAGAGGGGAATCAATGCAGAAGCACGTGCAGGAAGCTGAATTGCAGTCCTTATATTTAATGATGGGTCAGGGTCTGAAACCAGTGACCTCTGCAAGGGCTGGGAATATTGTGGCAATTCGTGGACTTGGCCAGCATATATTAAAGAGTGCAACTCTTTCATCTACAAGAAACTGTTGGCCTTTCTCCAGTATGGCATTTCAGGTTTCCCCCACCCTAAGGGTTGCAATTGAACCCTCTGATCCTGCAGATATGGGTGCTCTTATGAAAGGTCTGAGGCTTCTCAACCGAGCTGATCCATTTGTGGAGGTCACTGTTTCATCTAGAGGGGAACATGTGTTAGCCGCTGCTGGTGAGGTTCATCTAGAAAGATGCGTCAAGGATTTGAAGGAGAGATTTGCAAAGGTGAGCCTGGAAGTCTCTCCACCTCTTGTGTTCTATAAAGAGACCATTGAGGGTGATTTGTCTAATGCATTGGAGGATTTGAAACTGTTTACTGCTGACTCAGATTATGTTGAAAAAGTGACTTCAAATGGAAGATGTACCATTCGTGTTAAAGTCTTGAAACTTCCACCTACACTAACCAAGGTGCTTGATGAAAGTGCTGGTTTGCTCTCAGATATTATTGGAGGTAAACTGGGGCAGAGTGGTAAAAGCTTAGAAATGCATGCGTTAAGTCTGAGTGAAAATGAAAGTCCAATTGAAGTACTCAGAAAACGCATGGTTGATGCTCTGGAGAGTGATTTTTTGTGTGGAAATGAAAATGACAAGGATCAGGCTGAAAAATGCAAAGGTAAATGGCTCAAGCTTCTTAGGAGGATCTGGGCTCTTGGTCCAAGGCAAGTTGGTCCTAACATCCTTTTCACTCCTGATTACAAAACAGAGAATAATGATGGCACTATTCTGATACATGGCTCTCCTTATGTGTCTCTGAGACTGGGTTTGGCTGATAATTCTACTGCTAGTGATATTGCTGCTATTGCATCTTCGGAACTGACTCAACCGCTGTATGGAGAAGCGGAAAGTCTGGAGAGTAGTCTGATGTCTGGATTTCAACTGGCTACTGCAGTTGGCCCCTTATGTGATGAGCCAATGTGGGGATTAGCATTTGTCGTTGAAGCTTATATCTCTCCCTCAACTGTTCAGGCTGGTGAGTCAGAACCTAACCAACAATCTGAGCAGTATGGCCTTCTTACTGGGCAGATAATGACAGCTGTCAAGGATGCCTGTAGAGGAGCTGTGCTTCAGAGGAAGTCTAGGCTTGTCGAAGCCATGTACTTTTGCGAGTTGAATACTCCAACAGAGTATTTGGGCCCTATGTATGCAGTTCTTTCACGGAGGCGAGCCCGAGTTTTGAAGGAAGAAATGCAAGAAGGCTCTCCACTTTTTACAGTGCATGCCTATGTGCCAGTTTCTGAAAGTTTTGGTTTTGCTGATGAGCTAAGGAGATGGACATCTGGGGCTTCTAGTGCCCTTCTTGTGCTTAGTCACTGGGAAGCACTTCCTGAGGATCCATTTTTTGTACCGAAAACAGAAGAGGAGATAGAAGAATTTGGTGATGGTTCTAGTGTTCTTCCAAATACAGCAAGAAAGCTCATTAATGCTGTGAGGCGGCGAAAGGGTTTGCCTGTAGAAGAAAAAGTAGTTCAGCATGCAACAAAGCAGCGGACACTAGCTCGTAAAGTGTAAAGTTGATTGATCAAGCCAGGTTATTATCTACAAATAGTGTAATATGTTCTTATACACAAATTAATTTTCCGTACCAATTTTGTCTTCTTTCCTTTTTCCCACTGGTAACAGCCTAACAGATGTAGCATACTCTTTTTGAAATGAAAGTTTATCCTGAACATTGATCAATTGAAAAGAAACTGTTGCAAACTATGATCCAGTCCAGGCATAATCATCTAGTAGCCTGTATCATTTCAGTTTGATTATTTCTTTTTTTGCGTATTGTAGTGAGGTTAATATTTGTCGCACATGCTAAAGCTGAGCAAAATCTTTATAGCTTCTAATGATTGGTGGGTTCATGGAGGCAGCTGCCCTAGAGCTAAAGCAAGTTTCTTGGCTTACTTCCAGTCCAGAAATCTTGGTTTTATTGATTTTATCATGTGATATGAAAGAACACTAGATTTGTCATTGCTTTATTCCTGTAATGGATTCCCCATCTGAATTTCACATTTGCAGTACAGTTAATACATTCCTCCATTAGTCCATTTGTTTGTTTTGGAGAATAATGTTATTAGGTTTTAGGGTTTATGGCTATGCACGAAACCACTAGCGTTTTTCATTGTTATTCCTTGTTTTAGCTCAAGATTTGATTCAATAAGTAACGAATCCCATGATTATAATAAGTACATGTAATCAGTAATAGGAGCAAAGAACTAAAGTCTTAATAATTGCACCAAAAAAATGTGATTTTAGTTTCTAACTTCAACCTCTAAATTCAATCTCTATGTAAATTTAATTTCTTTAACCCCAAGTCTCCCACCTCTAATTGACAATCTCAAACAATGTTATGGCAGCGAAGACAAGAAAGAGAGTACCGCCGATGTAGGCAATGGCCTGCACAAGAATGAAAGAAAAACTCTCAGCTCCATTTAATGGATGAAAATGTGCACATAGAAAAAATAAATATGCTTCACTGCTTAGGCAAGGTATATGCCCCCAGCAGCACACAATCCGCCCAGCCTTATTCCAAACTGATGTTTAGTCATATGGATTTACAGTCTGTTATGGCCTGAACAGGGACCAACCAATGCACCTTTAAAGATGCAAATACCATTGTGATGCAGACTTTACGTTCTTGGACTAGACTATTTAAACCGAAAAATAAACCGATCAGCTAGATAATATGGTTATAGCAATAAATTTGCCATTTAGACCTGATGAGGAAAGGAACCAGACTAGGTGGAAATGCTGATAACATAAGTTTGGAATCACTCTAAACTCGACGATGATTGTTCTTTGTCCATGCAGAATACCCTTATGCATTGAACTTTCCACAATATTCTTAACTGCTAGGAAGATTCAATTTTTATGCATAAGAATAAAATTGTAGGATCAGTTTAGTGATTTTTGTGATTCCATAGTGCTAAATTGCAATACAAGGGGAATCTGTGGAAAACCAAATCCGAACAAGAAATACCACATGATGTATTCTGATGAACAGATGAAGAAGGCTTGAAGTTCAAATTTTACCTTCTCTGATAAGAATGTTCCCAGTAAAGATCCTCCCAAAACAGCAACCTGTAGAAAGAATTTGAAAGTCGATCAGGTCTTTCCGTTTCTATACGGAATTCTTAAAAGAAAAAAGTGGAAATTATAATTGGATTAAGGGCCCTGTTAGCTGAAGTCCATTGGTTACTCAGCTGAGTAATCTAAAGCAATTTTGACTTTGCATATTTATATTTTGCAATTGCGGTTCACGCATTAGAAAAATATTTCTAGCAGTAGGACTATCAAATATAATAGTAGCCTGTGAAATATGGCTGCAAAGAAAGACTACTTTTGTGTTTATTCTTTTATGCTCAAGTACAAGTTACCAGAGTAGCAACACCATGACCAGCCAGTGCGCCTGCAATGACTCCGAGAGGAGAAGACGCTGCCGCTAGTGCTGCATGAAAAGAAAAGACATAAATACTTCAAACAGAGGCAGCCTTTCCAGGTAGAATGAATGCAAAGACTTGGCTTTGGTTTGAGAAATTCACCAGATAAAATTTGTTGTGGTTAGATAATAATCGTCACTGAAAACTCTAAAAATCTCAACATCAAATTTATTGCTTCTACATTACTTTTTTCCATCAGTTTAACCAATCAATTTGTATTTTTTTTTCTGATGATTATTTACACTGAAGATGTGCATCCACCTTTAGATATATGATGTATAGTAGAAGCACAGAAATTGCTTTCGGTAGTAAAACAGATCCACTAAGTCCACCTACTTTCTTTTGATCTAAACAATTCATTCTGGATTAACAAATCATGAACTCAGCCTTCCTAAGATACTTATAACATATAAATGTTCTGTTGTTGTTAATTGTTAAGCATGTATAACAAGAGACTAGTGATCCCCGATTAATTGAAGATATGATATAAATGTAAAGAATCCTTGCACTGACCAATTGTGGAAAAGAATGATTTATCACCCCACTCAGCAACGAAAACCAAGAAGAAAGTGCTAATAACAGTGTTGGCAGCAGCTAAGATTCCAGCTCCATTTCCTGAAAATTCTGAAACTGCTAATTCTGCCTGTTTGATACCACAAGTTGTGAAACTGATTTAAGAACTCTCTCTATATACATACATATGTATCTTAAGACATCATATAAAGAAATGGTGAATTGACCTCCTTTTGTTCATCTTCTGCTTTTTGATTATCACTTGAAGCAGCATCAAGCAATGTTGAAACTCCAAAGTATACCTGCAATTTTTTAAAGTAGCTTACACTTCTGAGCCTATGATGTGCTTTCCCATCTTTACCTGGCAAATAAAGCCTAATCTAAATGTTGGAGGAAAATATACCAGAAGGAAAACTGCAGCAATATCGTCAATAGGCAGATCAGCCCCACCAAAACTGGCCATTAATAGTATTATGTTAGGGGAAAGAAATAACAACAACAACAACAACATTTAAACCAACCGGTCTAAGGATCATAATAAGACAACTGCTTGACTGAAGATAGTTGTTTAGAAGCGTAGTGATAAAAGATTTCAGCATAACAGACAATTGCTACTCTTCCTTTGATTTAAGTTTACATCGCAAATTTTCGAGGTGAAACTGATCAGCAAAGGTCACGAGATTATACATTTAGTGGTTTGCAATATGTATCCCATGATCTACATTGGATTATAGTCTTTTTTCTGCCCAGGCTTATCATAGACATAAAATCTCAAGGGAAAAACCTGAACGGAAGGATTTCATCGACATAGTGGAAAGTTCTTCCGAGAACAACAGATATGATTGTCATTGCCCTGTACATTATAGATAAACACTTTGTTATTTGAAACGACATTCCTGTCTTTTTTGGGAGAAGCACACACCTATGAGCAATCTCATTTAATGAAATTAAAAATGCAAAGGACTTCTAAATCACCATGCATGGGCAGAACAACGTACGCAAGTGCTCCAAAAGTCCCAATGAAAGTTACAACAGCAGAATTTCTAGCAGCTAAAAGTGCCTGCATATAAAACATCCAAATCAAGGTGCACTCAACAGTCTATGTATATGTACTAATGGAAAAGAAAATGGTTAAAAATTTGAAACAAATGCATCCTCTGTTAACACTGAAAAAAGATTAACAACCTAGTATCTATCCATCCAAAAATAAGAAGGGTAAACTATCAAAATAGTCACTTTTGTTTACCTCATATTTCATTTTAGTCACTTATGTTTGAAATGTGAAAAAATATGGAACCAATTGTATAATTTAACCTAAAATTTTTGCTTGAAATGATGATTTAACGTGCCACATCAGCTTATCATTACACCATTAACACCTTAACATAAGTGAAACAGAAGTAGCTATTTTGGTAGTTTACCAAATAAGAACGACGAACAACACAGGGTTTAAGTTATCTGAATACAAATAAGATACAAAACTAATGCTTGTGAGAAATAGAATACAATATAAAGAAAAGGCAATTGACAGATTCTTTCTAGTCACAAATGAAATATTGCTACAAGGATTCAGTCTTACCGCAATGAAAAAGGTTTTGTCTCCCAGTTCTGAGAAAAATATCAGCAAGAATGCCTGAAATAAAAGAAAATGATTCAATTACGATAGTTCAAGACGTGCGGTCAAGCGTGCAAAAACCAAAGGAGTGGCAATGACACAAATCACAATAGTCATATACCCAGATGGAAAATATCAGTCCTCTAGACATTAAACTCTAGAAAACAATGGAGTTTATTAAGTTCTAATCAGTTAACAGGAGTTTGACAAAGCTGAATTACTATGCATAGGCCTTAATATAAATAATAAAAGCAACAAATATAAAAGTTACAGGGAGATTTTCCTAACTGAAGCAAAACCTGTGCTAATATCACCAAGGTCTCCTACGTAAGGAATTGACTGCAACCCACTAGCAATATCTGAGACAGCAACTGCTGGTTGTGAGTCATGAAATGTCAGCAATCCAAAAAGAGCCATAAACTTTAGTGCATTGTTGAACAATGTAGTTGAAACAGCCAATTTTGCAGCTATATAGTTTTCCTTTCTCAAGTTATTGTTTATAGGTGCATGATCTGAAACACAACAATCCTCTGATTTGTGCCCCAATGGTATAGTCTCTCCACTTTTCTTGCATTCAACATACTTACGCTCCTGGTAAAAACGAAGCACTCAGATAAATACATATAAACAACTTATAAGCCAAGACAAGAACTCCTATATTTCAACCAAAATGACACAAATGCTATGGTAAAATAAGTATTTCAAAAAAAATTTGTAATGGGTTAGTCAGCAAACATTGGTTGCTAAAAACATAAAAATTGATACAACTATAAGGAGAACAAGCATCCAAGAGATAAAAGGCAGGATAGGGGTTTTAAATCACAACATGAAAGAAATTCTGATTTTTTTCCATTGAAGGCATAATATTGTCAAACTCCTCATTCTACCCTTCCAAACAAAAGCATCATAAAAGCACTTTACTTTTTAAACCAGTCTAAATATTTGTTAAAATTCAATGAAATCAAGAAGGAAAGGAACTTTACTAAGCAATGCTGACGTTCAACTACCTTTTGCAGAAGACCTCCAAACCACCCCTCGCATCTGTACCACCTGTAGCTAGGCATGGTTCAAAAGAAGAAGAAGAAAAAAAATCTAAAGCAATGACCCTTAAATGGGTCGAAAGACTACCTGGAGAAAAGAAGGCTATGGTGGCGAGAAGAGAGGTTTGGAGATTGCTTCTTGGAGAGAGAATTAACATTGAAAGAAAGGAAATGAGAGGTGAAAGAGTTGGGAGGTTTAGGAGATGGAGGCAAGAGTGAATGAAGAACCAAGCCGCTGTCCCTGAGCATTATGCCTTTCATTCTCTCGGGCAAGCAGCTCTCTCTCTGCTTCAGCCTGTGTTGAACTTGTGGTTCTCGTTATGGCCACTAATGTCCATTGATATAGTAATCTTGGATAAAATAGGAGAATAGCGCCAATACAAATTCAGCAGTTATCATCGTTGCATTTTGCATGTTTAAAGCTAAAACTTGGGCTTTAATCTTGGGTCCTTTCCAGATTTCTTGTTGCTTTGATCACTGGACCAATAGCCATGGGCTTTTATAATGCTCAAATGACTTATGGGTTCACCCTAAACCCAAGTATGGTTTAATAATCTTTATGATTTTGAATTTCATCTTCTACTATATTCATATTTAATTAATTTATGTTTGTTTAAAATAATATTTTAATATTTGGAGTAAGTAGTAATTTTATAAAATAAATAATAGAGACCAAGACATAATGAACTTGTTTATTGTCTGAAATTCTATTTTGATTATCATTTTATATATTTTGAAATAATTTATACTATCTTATTGAGTTGATGTCATCTTTAATTAGGTCACCAATTTAATTATAAAATTATAGAAATTTTTTAAATTATAATTAATATTATTATAATGTCACTTTTATCTTTTATATTTTTATATCATCTTTAAATAAAAAATAAAAAATAAAAAGTAAACATGCGTTCAATAATATTAAAAATAATTTTGTTCTCACTCCACTTATATTCATTATTACAAAATATTTTCTTTCACCATGCGACAATTTTTTATTTATTTAAAATGTTTCATTATTGATTGTTTTTATGGCTCAAATACAGTTAAAATGATATATATAATAGAAGAAAATGATGACATC
The DNA here is from genome assembly GCA_025506655.1 of Gossypium rotundifolium. Classification (NCBI taxonomy): domain Eukaryota; kingdom Viridiplantae; phylum Streptophyta; class Magnoliopsida; order Malvales; family Malvaceae; genus Gossypium; species Gossypium rotundifolium. The sequence continues at coordinate 168,978,727 of CP106733.1, forward strand.
TTTACAACCTCAAAGTTCATCGAGATTGCAAAATTTGGTACCATTCACACACGTACATACATGCATACATGTATACATACAGGTATACAAAGCATGCACAAATAACATCCAAATACATCAAACAATAAAAAGACCATGGCTAAGCAAGTCTGCATATAGTTTAATAGCATTCATACAACTTAATATCCATTTTAAGGCGAAAATATTTGGAACCCTCTTGAGTATCCGTCTGAAATGTAACAATACCTCTAGTAATGAAGAAATCACCGGTCCCCCCTACAATTGACAGATCTCTCGTCTTCTCCATTATCATATCCGCCCCCATAATGTTTAGGGTTCCCTTGTAATCACTCGAGTTAAACACCAAAGTGTAAGCAAACCAAGCATTGTAGGTAGTCTTCATATCATAGAAGTAGAACCCTTGTGCCCTTGCAACGGGATGAGAGAGGAGATGCTGGTCTTTTGTCATGGGATCATCGAATACCACGAGCTTCCCAAAGTTGGTGTTACCGAGCTTGGTCGCATTAGCTGCTGCGGCGGACGTTGCGTTAGCCACGTCATTGCCACCGAAGAGGATGTCGTGGTAGTAGAGGATAAACCTTTTGCATGGTTTTTTGGGATTCAATATCTTTTTGGTAGCTGAAACTGAGTAGTGTCGGGACAGAAACAGGATTAAGAAAAGAACACAACATGATTTCACTACAGGAGATCTCATGGTGTCTGATTCAAAGATTGCTTAATTGATGCTTTTGTTTGATGAAACCAGCTCTCTACCCATGTCTATATATAGACAAACACGTACACATACACGTGGTGGAAACTATGCTTTCCTAGAGAATGATTGCGCAAGCAATGATAATCCTGCTTCTCCTATTTGAGCGCAAGCCCATATCAGTCCCATTTGCAATAATGGAAAGTAATCGTGGTCATTTCAGATTAGTTAAGATTTGAATAAGGAAATTACAGTAGTAGTTAAGTAGAGCTGAATAGAAAGAGGAAATGATTGCACAAGCAATGGTTATCCTGCTTCTCCTATTGGAGATATCAGTGCAATTTGCAATAATGGAAAGTAATTGATTTGGTTGCTCTCCAACTCCCATTGACATTTATTTAATCTTTCTTACGTCTCCTTTCTAAAACATATTAGGTACTATTCTTTGCAATTTAACAACTCTAAGAGTCTTCTTCGATAAGTGAAATCCACTAAGTTTATTGTGCAAAACAACAACTATTAGTGTTCTTTCAACATTAAAAACCCACCAGTTATAGACTAATTGGGCTACTATACATCTTTAAAAGATGAAAGATGACATTCGATAAGTTTGGAATTCAAACCCAGCTCTCTTTGCTCTTTTCGACAAAAAGAGGTAGGCTTTTATCCCTTGAGAAGATATGTTCTGAAATTTTGATCATGATGAAGGCAAACACAGAATCAAACATAATGCGAGCCGGAACCGAAACTTAAGTCGAGACCTGTACTTAGATGGACTTAAATCTGCAGTACTATATCAGACTTGTTGAAATCTGGCTTCCCTCGATGAGTTGACAATCTTGAGTTGGGCCGGATTGATTCCGTTCTTATTTGTTGGTATGTTCACTTTGCTAATGGCTAAGCTGGATTCCACCACTGACGAGCCATGGCTTTCTCAAGTGATTCAAGGTATGTTGCATTGGTCTGAAAATTTGTATCATCCACATAAACCAATCCTATGTGGACAAACCCATTTTGCCCAGCCCAAACCCAATTAACCTTAAACCCACTTAACCCACGAAACTAGCCCAAAACCAGACCTAAAACTAAACAAACCCTAGCCCACTATCCCAAACTCTTCCAAGAAACCCTAGCCCCCTAGGTGTGCCGCCTAACCTCGACCTTGCCATTACTTGCTGCCGAGGCCACTGCAAGATCCTCGCCACCGCCCAAGCGCCTGCAAACAATAAATAGGAAACGACAGCAAGCATTTTGTAGAGCTATAAAAGCCGATTAATAGATTTGTAAAAGGGGACTTTCTTATTTTCTTTTTCCGCAATTTTTTGACAAAAACAGATTCAATCAATACAAAACGGATTCAAAGCAAAGTAGAGACAGATTCGTGAAATTTTAAACTCAAATACAGAGATCCGAACACGAAAGTGCAGAGAAAATATAAAACCTCATCAAAACAAAGTAGGGAAAGGTAATTTTTGCTTTTGAACTTTCCGCTTTCCTTTTTGATATACACACATATATGTATATATATAAATAATAGTCTAAAAAGAAAAAACACAAAAAAATAAAACTTTTATTTTTAAACCATGTAGGCATGGCCAGCAGCCAAGACAGCAGTGGCACGCCGCACGGATTTCCTCCTCTGCAGAGAAAAAAAAGAAGGAAAACTTTTTTTAATTGACAAGACAAATGAATTTTTTTTCAACATAGCCCTCAAAACGACGTCGTTTGGGGTGCCTAACGCCCAAAACGACGTCGTTTTGCCTCAGGATCTGCGTGTTGACCCGACCCGCTCTAGGGGATCCGCGCGTTTTTGAAGGGAAGGGCTAATTGCACTTTTAGCCCTTTCGCATTTTTATTGCTTTCAATTAAATTTTTTATTATTTCAAAATCTGGCCCGAACACTTCGTTTGGCTTTCAATTTGGTCCCCCCTTCAAACGCTGCGTTTTAACTTATGGGAAAATTGCCCCTTTGGTCCCCCACTTTCACGCGCGCGTGTTTTCAGCCCCTGAATCTCTGTTTTATTTACAATTTGACCCCAAACTTCTATTTTTAATGCAATTCAACCCCTTTTTCAACTATTTCGCAATTTTTATTATTGTTACTATCATTTAATATTTTATTTTATCTTTATTATTATATTTACTATTGTTATTATCATTATTTATTATTATTATTTCTATTATTATTCCATTATTATTATTATTTATTATTATTCGTATACGTATATATATCTTTTTCCTTTATCGTTTTATTTATCGTCTGTTACTATTATTACATTATTATTATTATTATCATTATTAAATATATTATCATCGCCATTCTTTCTTACTATTACTATTATATACATATATATATATATATATATATTACTATTATTCGTTTACTATCATTTTATATTATTACCATTATCTTATATGTTAGTATTTTATTATTTAATTTTCATCACTAATTTTATTATTCTATTACCACTAATATTATATATGTATTATTCATATTGGTATAGTATTATCATTATTTTATATCATCATCATATTATTATTATTAGTACTCTTATATTTACTATATTTATATCTACATTTATCTTTCTTAATTTCATATTATTACTACATAAAATATATTTTGAAAATCATCATATTTCATTTTAGGTTTTAGAATAAAGGTGATGTTTCAGATTTAGGAATTGGAAAATAGTGCCCTAACATGATGGGTTGCGATTTTCCGTTTAACTAAATTACTTAACATCCCCTTTACGAAGTTTCGCGAATCATGAGACGACTTTGATTACGAGAGATTAAAACATTGCGTCCTAACGAGCTGGATGTGATGTTTATATCTTTTCTCGGGGCAAAAAAATCTCAAGTTTTGACTCGAGCCTTCTCTTGATTTGATCCGATACGAGGCATTTTGTAAAATTGCTACACTCCATTTAAAGGTTTTAAAATAAAGGCAATGTTTTGTATTTAGGAATTGGGAATAGTGCCCTAACGTCTTTGGGTTGCGATTTTCCGTTTGACTAAATCACTAAACATCCTTTGATAAACTTCAGAAAATCATGAGATAGCTTTGATTACGAAGGTTAGGAATATCATGTCCTAACGTCTTTGGATGTGATGTTTGTACCCTCTCTGAACAAGAAAATCTCAAATATCCTAATACCTTTTAAAGGATCCGCATTTCAAAAACCTTTTCAAACTTCCGACATTAAGACACTAATTAATCATTTTGGCACCAATTTTGGGCGACGAGGGTGCTAACCCTTCCTCGTATGTAATCGACTTCGAACTCGTTTTCGGATTTCGAGACCAAAATTGTTGTTTTGATAAATCAAACTGCTTATTAAAACAATCGCTTTACTGAGGTGACCGATCACACCTCAACAAAAAGGATTGGTGGCGACTCCCCATTTTTTCATTTTTAAAACCCAAAGTCGAACCCCTTGTTATTTTCCAAAAAAATGGTTACGACACTATGCATAGAATGCAGCTACATAATCAAATGCCACTAAACCTCCCACCGGCAGCAAAAGGACACCAAAAGCATGCTTGGTGGTATCACTGATCACCAGCTTTCAGCATAACTAAAAACAACATAGTTTCATTTTCTTTATCCTATTTGTGAGAAAGCTTATTGAAAATTATTTACCGACAAGTGTTGAGAGCAATGGTAAGACACTCCTAGCGAGAAAATGCATGTTTGAACCTTGGTGATGACATTTTTGAGAAGGACAACATGAATCCCGAACATAGATTATAAAACAGACATGAAATATACAAAAAAAAAAAAAAAACTTTATTTCCACCGAATTCAATCCTTTAGCATAGTTAACAGTTCTACTAAGTTTTCTTTAAATTCAAGACGTACCTCAAGCATTTTGCATTTCAGTGAGGCAAACTCAAATCCAGGTTGAAAAGTACTTCCATGTGCAATAAATTTTCTTTATGATGTACATTGTACATGAAAAGTTGCCAATTAGAAAGTATACATGCAAATGAATTCAAACCAAAAAAAAATATTCATTAAAACAAAATTCAAAGAAAGGTTGATAATGATCATAAAACAACTGACAAAAGTAAGGATACAAAACAAGAATAGTTCTCAACAATCTCTAAATCAGCCAAACTCCTAGAGAAGGCAAATATTTGTCCAAAATCTAATGCCATGTTACTAAGAAACTCACCATACTAATCCTCTGATTACCATCGGCTTTGAAGTTTAGCATGATGAACCAATTTCAATTGCAACAGGTGCTTCTCGAATGATATGGACTTGCTTTTTTCTCATATACTCCACAGAGCCCTGTTTTCATAGTTGGAGGTTCCTCAACTTAATACCTAGTGAATATTAACAACAGCATAGACATCATGGAAATCTACCCTGCTATCCACTTGGATCCTTGTTACGAAGTCTATAAACTATACGCCCCTTGGTTGAATCATAAGGACTCAATTCAACTCGAACTCTATCTCCAGGCAATACACGTACGAAATTCTTCCGAATCTTTCCCGAAAGATAGCCTAGAATTAAATCCTTATTGTCCAAAAGAACTCGAAACATACCATTGGGAAGTGACTCGGTAATTAAGCCTTCATGAACAAATTTTTTGTCTCCCTGCTTCGCCACAGTTTTTTCGAACTTATTTTTGACTACCCTGTCACTGAGAGGACACCTTGAGCTCGCTTTCTTGCAAGTTATCATTCTCGTGGTTGTCACTTTTCTCGGATTGAAATTTACCTTGCTACAAAAAATTGAAGAATGGGATTTTTAAAGTGTTAGATTTTCATTGTTTCCAAACAGTATTTCAAGAATCAAATATTAGAAATTGCATCATCCTTGTTGACAAAAAGGCTGCCCAAGGCATCAGTTTCATCAATCACCGGACAAATGCTTAAAAACCATAAGATTCAGTCTGGATTTAGATTAAAAAGACGAACTTCACACAAATTAACACTTTTTTTTGCTCAGCATTAACACTTAATTATTATTATATTGAATTACCGATTAACAAAAAAACTGGAAGAGCGCACACACAAAAGAAAACGAAATTCAGAACTAAATAAAACCTATATGTATACGGAAGAACTCATAAGTAATATAGACAGTGAAGAAAAAATTTAAAACGGAAATACAAATAATTAGAAAAGAAGTAACATATAATGAATAATTTAGACAAATATGATGACCTACTTGACGAAGAAGAAACTGGGAACCTTCTGTTGTCGAGGAAGAAGCATACAGGAGAGAGAGTAGTGAAGGTTGGAGCAGAGGGAAGCCATAATCGCGAAACCCTAAGCTCACACTGTAAAGCGGGAATGGATTGGGTTTCAATCCTCCCACCCAAACAACTGGTGTTATCCGATTAAAGTTATTCAGTGTGGCAAGGCGTATGGTTTTTAAGTTACGCTACCCAATAAGTCAAATTGTCAACGACATACATATTTTTTATTTCTTTTGATCTGAAAATATCGCCTCTTACAAGGATTTTCTTTTTGACCAAAATGCAAAATAATCCCCCGCAAAAATAATTTAAAAATTTATTAAACACTTAATTGTAATTTCTATTTTAGTATCAGTAGTATATTATGGCATATTGATAATTCTCTCGTTCATAATTCAAACACGATATATTAAAATAATTACAAATATTTAATACGATAAAAAATCAGCTCCGGAAGATCCAAAACGACAGACAAAAATCGCATGAGAATCAAGCATCTACCAAACTAGATAAGACTACAACAAAACATCTATAAAATCACTTGCAAAAGCAAAAGTGCATGTATAAACAATACTTAAAAGTGAAGATTTATTAAATAATGGAAAACAAACAAAGAAATTATAAAACTTACGAGTCTAATCCGACTCGTGAAATTATTTATTATTCTGAAATATTTTCAAAACAAAAACAAATTAAAAAGTCGATGAAGAGTCAACTACTTTTCAAAAGAAACTGATGATAAGTGAAGTTTTGGTGACGATAAAAACCGTCATCTATCTATTACAACTAATGAATATAACAAAAATACTCGCAAAATATATGTGCAAATTAAAAAAAGAGAAAAGACAGAGAGCAAAAGAGGAGAAAAAAAAGAGAGAGATGGTGGGAGAGAAGATGACGAGTTAGACAAAATAAAAAATAAGAAGCAAATTTTTAGGGTTTTTTCATTTTAAATGTTAAGATAGTGGTTGACAATTAATTGATATATAAAATTTTTAGCTGATTTTAAAATATTTTACAATGGTTTAATTGATTTTTAAAATTATTTAATGAAGGGTTGTTTTAGCATTTAAGTTTATTTTAAAAAACTATTAAAATATTATAAATATTATTGAAACTTGATGAAAATTTTAAAAATAAATTATAAAATATTAAAACTTTTAGAATTTATTAACATTTATTAAATAATTACAATAAACTATAAAAATTGTAAATATATATAATTATTAGAATGGTAAAAATATTATTTTAAAAAAAGTATTATAGTTTATTAAAAGTTATAAAAAATTAAATAATAGAAATTTTATGTTATTTTGCAAGTGTTTAGTCTTTAACTTTATTTTAATAAAAATTGGACATGAAGCTAAAGCACACCTTTACTACATAAGCCCTCACTCTCCTCTAGCTAAACCATCTCAACACACTCATCAACATGGACCCCACTTCTCGAGCTTACTCTAAAGATTAACCGTCATGATCTTTTGTTCTTTGTATTTTAACGTTAAAATACATTCTTAACCATAAAAAAATTATGTAAAAATCCATGTTTTTACTGTATTCATGATTACATTATTAATCATAACAACCCTTGTTCCATTTAATTTTGGTCCCGCTAATTAGGTAGGTATGTAATTAGAGTGTAGTATGGTACAAAAGGTTATACTAGACCTTTCCTAATTTATGCATTTATTTCTAAATTTGATGTTTTATTTTTTCCTTTGCCACTTTTTGGAAGTCATATTAAAATTTATTTTAAGAGTAGATTTTTTTGTTATTTTTCTATTTATAAGAATTGAATACAATATATTATTTAATAAATATTAAATTCTTTATCCATCAGCTTAATTTTGGATTCACTAATTTATTTAAGATGAATTCAAATTTAAAATATCTTATACTTTTAACATCAAGCTAAAGTTTCATTGACAAAAAAAAGGTTAAAGATATTTTTAATCTCGAAATATAATTAAATATTAATGTATTCATATTTAAAAAATTATAAAATATGCTATAAGTTTTTGTACTATTTATAAATTTAAAATTTAATTTTTTATTTTTTAGAATTTAAATTTTTATTTTTAGATTTTAAAATTAAATTCAACTATTAATACAATTAAAATTAGTTTATTAAATTTAAATTCATTACAATATTAATTTTAATACCAAACAACAAATTTAACATTATTAATAATTCCTGAACATATTTTAAAGATAATGTAAATATAATTAAATCAATCAGCTGTAAATGCAAAATGTAAGAAGTCAAGGTTGGCAAATGGCAAACTGGGAATGATATATTATTGGTCTATAAAAGTCACCGTGGTTATCTATCCCCTTCAACATCAATAAGATTCATAATAGTAATAATGATGTAGATTTCTATCCGAAATAATCAGTATTTCTTTTGTCAATAAAAATCCAAATGTGAACACTATCTGGAATTTGTTTACCTATTCTGTAAATTACAAGAGGAGAATCAATCAAAGCTTTTTTTCTAATTTACTACAAGCTTCGTGCAAATTACAATTTGGCGGGTGGCCAAACTAAATGCTTGACAGGTAATCCAACAAAATTCCCGAAGTTCAAAACTTTTTCTGTTTGTCCATGCTTCTATGGTAGATCAATCACCGTACTTATTTACTTGAGAAAGAAGAACCCAAAATCAGAGTAAAAAAAAAAAAAACCCCAAAATTTCACTCTAGAAAGTAGAAACTAGACCCAGAGGCCAAAAAGGAAAAAAGAAAATAACTTTAATATAAAACACTTTTGAAAGCTAAGGAGAAAGAGAGGGGTAGAGAGAGAAATGAAAAGGGTAGAAAAAAGTGAAGAAGGGTTAGCAGAAAAGGAGGAAACTTTGTGTGAAAAGTTGAGTCGGAGGATATTATTGGTACGGAATAGCAAAACAGAGGGGCCCTGTACTCCATGCCCTTCTTGGAAACTTTACGACCCTCAGCCTCAGCCTCAGGCTCTCTCACATCATAGCTACATCTTTCCTCATCCTCCTGCCGCTGTTTCTGCCAGAAAGTTAGCGGCTTCCTTGTGGGAGTTTCATCAATACCTTCATCATCATCATCATAGTCAACCCAAAATGCATAGAGGTGGTGTTAACAACACTAATGGTCGCTACCACCAACGCCACCATCGCAACAGTCTTCTCAAGAACAAAGCCATCGATTTTTCTCAGTTCTTGGATGATCCTAGTCCCAGTTCTGACCCTGATCAGGTATTGCAATTCCTCTTCTTTTTTTTTTTTTTTTGGTTCCGTAAGTTGTGTATGTGTATTTTTGTACTCGTATGTCAATTTTCTTTTTTAAAGGGTTTTTTTAATCTGTTAGTTGGTGAGATTGATGTTGATTGATTTGGAACTTCGGGTCTGGAATTTGGTAAATGATGACATGGTTTGTTTCTTTTTTTTCTTTTTTTGGTTAACTGGGCTGAGATGATGTTTACAGTTTTAAGTTTTATAAAACCACATTTTCTGTCTTCATATTATCCATATTGATAGTTTGATGCCTAAGTCTTGACCATGGCTTTTTGGTCTATAGAGTGTCTCTTGTTTGTTAGGTTAGATTTTATGTTTCTAATGCCCTTTATTTATGTTTGATTTAGGGAAAAAAAAGGATTTGTCGAGTGTAGCGTAGATATGAAAAAAAGTTGGTTCATTATGAGTGAGAATCATTTAATTGATACTTATTACGGATAGATGATCCATCAAATTATTAGTTGATTTAATCCAGTCTTTGGTAGCTTCAAGAGACAATGTCTTTCTATAAGAATAAGTTATGGAGGTTATCAGAGCTGGTAACAATGCCTTCTATCACTGATTTTGCTGTTTGTTTCTTATATCAGCCAGAGAGTGCAAGCGGTTTGAGGAGACGTATTGCTCAAACACTGATGAAACACCATCGATCGTTTGAAAAAAATAACCAGGCCCTACAGCCTGTATCACCGTCAAGCTATGGCAGTTCAATGGAGGTAGATTTTCTTTTCTTCCTACTGAAAGTGATACTCTCTGTAGAATAAGTGCAGAATAGGAAAGGTGGTTTTGTTTTTCTTTTGGGATAAAATGAAGATTTTATTATCCAAGATGCAGCAAATGCTGCTATAGTCACAATATATCTACTTATCTAAGAAACATAGTCACAAAGTCCCCCAAGCAAACCGAAGAGAATTCCTACTTAGAGCTAAGGGAAGAAAGATAGTTAGGAGTCCAGCTTATGAGGACAAGCTTGAGCCATGTGATCAAGTTGATTCATCTCAGTTTAGTCTAATTATTGTCCTTTGGTCCCTGAATCAAATTTAATTATTTATGTTATTTAGGTTCTAACTTTATAAATAGCATAGTTGGGTGTTGGTGGTGTCTTAATTACTTTTTTACATATATTTCATGTTTTGTTCCAGTCATAGAAATATATAGCATAGCATGCTATCTTAGGGAGCAACAGTGCTAAAATTGAATGACGGGAATGGCTTTCTTAAATAGCATCCTCCTTAGGAATCATTGCATATATTGTTTGCTTATTAGTAGGTTGTTTTTCCCAGTTGGTTTTCGCTTCCCTGTACATCTATAGTTTTGACATGCATTGCCTCCTTTCTCAGGTGGCACCTTATAATCCTGCAGTCACGCCTAGCAGTTCCTTAGATTTTAGAGGAAGAATCGGTGAGTCTCACTATAATCTCAAAACATCTACAGAACTGCTAAAAGTACTAAACCGTATTTGGAGCCTGGAAGAACAACATGTATCCAACATCTCACTGATAAAAGCATTGAAGATGGAACTAGATCATGCCCGTGTTAGGATCAAAGAGTTGCTTCGAGCCCAGCAAGCAGGTCGACACGAAATTGATGATTTGATGAAGCAGATTGCTGAAGACAAATTGGTTAGGAAGAGTAAGGAACAGGATCGGGTTCATGCTGCTGTTCAGTCGGTGAGGGATGAACTAGAAGATGAAAGAAAGTTAAGAAACCGATCTGAGAATCTACATCGGAAGTTAGCTCGGGAATTGTCCGAGGCCAAAGCTTCTCTTTCTAATGCCTTGAAAGACCTTGAAAGGGAAAGGAAATCAAGGAAGCTTTTGGAAGATCTTTGTGATGAGTTTGCTAGGGGAATAAAAAGATACGAACAAGAGGTGCATACTCTAAGACAGAAATCTGATGAAGAATGGACCGGAGTGGCTGACCATGATCATTTGATTCTTCATATATCTGAATCATGGCTTGATGAGCGGATGCAGATGAAGCTAGAAGAAGCTCAGTCTGGTTTTGCTGAACAGAATCCGGCCATAGACAGATTAGGCTTTGAACTAGAGACCTTCCTTCAAGCTAAATCGATTGGTACTTCTGTTTCTAAGCGCACAGATTATTTGTCACAAAAGGATCGCAGGAAGTCACTTGAATCTGTTCCTTTAAACGAGGCTGTAACTGTACGTAAAGATGTTCTTGACGAGGAAGATTCTGCTAGCAGTGATTCAAATTGTTTTGAGCTGAACGAACCAAGTAGTGTTGACCTGAAATCACATGAAGATGAAGCTCTAACCCATTACAGCGAGAAAAAAGTTTCATCTGATGAGAAGATTAAAAGCCGGCATCTGTCCAGCTTACAAGTTAAGTTTGAAGAAAAGATGGCTAGAGCCATGAATAACGGAAATAAGAAGTCCCAGTTGGAAGATTCAGGACAGGAAATTATCAGTGTAGGGAACACCACTGAAGCAACAATATCGCAAAAACTTGAAAACGATGAAGCTGCTCAATATGGCTACAAGGGAAGAAAGAATAAGCTTGATGAGATACATGGAATAAGCTCAAATTACGTAATGGACAACTTGATAAGAAATCATATACCATTGACGGAAGGTAGGAACATAAATGTGGAAAACAACAGCGGTGAGGCTTCTAGTAGTTACCCTCTGTTGAAGAACCAGCCTAGTCCAGTGCGGCAATGGATGACGAAATTCACACCCCCAGATATGGACGTGCCGGAGTCCTCTACGAAGCTACCTCCTGCAATGAAGGATAATACCTTGAAGGCAAAGCTTCTTGAAGCAAGGTCCAAAGGACAACGTTCTCGTTTAAAACTATTCAAGGGCAAGTCATAGCTCAAAGGGTTCTTTCACTTGAACAATCAAGCTGAAGAACTCGCTCTGACTCACAGGACTGGATGTTCTGCGTTTATTTTTCAGTTCAACATTGTGTTTTCTATGAATACTAGCCACGGTTCATTTTAATCATCATGTTGCAATCTGTAATTCTGGAAAATTTTGTTTTACGTCTGTATATTTGAGTAGTTAATAATATCACAGTATAGTTACGAATCAGATGAAATTTGTGCCCCTTCCAAAGTAATCAATTGCATTAAAATTTTCCAATCATCGATTGATGCATAGCTTTAAGGTTACATTAAAGGTAAAAGAATAATTAGAAAACAAGATATATGTGAATCTGTTTATTTAGTGTGAATATTGTTCATGTTAATTCGGTTTCCTTTTGATTAGGAGCTTGGATTTTATGGGTTTGTTTATTATAAATTCATATTCAATCAATCAAGTTGAAATCAAAATTAATATTAACATGTTTAAATATAAATGTGATGTTGGGCCTTAGGGAAACTCAAAATGGAATATACAATATAGCATTGAAATGGATGTTTTGGGCTGAGCAGCTGCAAACGGGCACCATTTAGGAAAAAAACAACCCAAATTGCTAGCAATCGCACGGAGAATGAGCAAGTGAACTGGAAGGAAGGAGGGAGGGAGATGGCGGCGTCGTTTAGGTGGTTACTCCAACTCCACAAAGACGTTCCCAAGGCGGCAAAGTTCTACTCACAAGGGCTCGACTTCTCCGTCAACGTCTGCACGCTTCGGTGGGCCGAGCTCCAGTCTGGTCCTCTCAAACTTGCTCTCATGCAATCCCCTTGGTACTACTTTTACATTTTGCTTTCCCTTTCATGGAAGTTTCAATAAATTTCTTTGATGATTTTGAACTTTTAATGAAAATTACACAAAAATAAATTGGATTCTGGGTAGTCCCAGATTTACTTAGCTTTTCTAATGGAAAATAAAGACGGGAAATTTTGAGTTGAAAATATATAATTCTGAGTAGTTTTGTTTGACAGTGATAATGCGATGCAGAACGGTTGCTCTTCAGTTTTATCATTCACAGTGAATGACATTAATAGTACAGTAACAAAATTAATGGCATTAGGAGCTGAACTAGATGGTCCCATCAAATATGAAATCCATGGCAAGGTATTGCCTTCCTTGTTTCTTCATCCCTGACTTAGTCATTCTTATGCTTAGCCTTAGCTTGATTGTGAACTGAAGGTGCGAGTCTGAATTTGTTCGCTATTTTTAGGTTGCTGCCTTGCGTTGCATTGACGGTCATATGGTTGGCCTCTATGAACCAGCATAACATGTTCTAGAGATGAGTCCCTTCAGCATGGTTGACCAATTTGAGGTTTAACTCGTTTGAAGACATCGAAAAGACATGCGAAACTTTTCCATACTTTGGGTTTCCTTCAATTATTGTAAGTGTTCTTTCATCCAAATCAATGACAGTCGTGCAGAGTGTATAAAGAGTTGGACCTGAAAGTAATACCAATAAAGGTAAGTTAATTACAATTAAACAGAAGCTGCTCTTCATTTCCATCCTTCAATTTTTACCTGTCATGTAGATGGGGCATTTTGTATCTTCTGTATCTCCTAGAAGAGACAAGAAATCGGTTTTTGATCCTTGTGGTAGAACAGCTGCTCTTTTTTGCCTGCTTATTGAGTTTTCATCATGTCCCTTTATTTCAAAACATTGGTTTCAGCTTCAATGTAATGGAATTGAGCTATATAATTGATTGGGACTGTGCTAAATAACAAGAATATATGTGATAATAAATTTTGAGATTCAGCTCAGTAGCCACTTATAAATCTAGCCGTAAGAGAGTATCAGCTCTATCGTGTTGCATGTCACACTTGGCTTACAATTACAGTGGTGGTCAGGTACCTTAATTCCTTCTGTTACGTGTTCTATTGTTTACCTGTTGAACCTGAAGATGGAGATACATGTTTGCGTGGAAAAATGGTGTCGTTCCAACCTCGTGAACTGAAACTCGCGATCTTGATGCAGTTTCTACATTCAAGATCATACGCTTCTGTATATCGATTAAATTGTAACTGTGTCCCACAGAGACTTCTGATGAACGTATTCTCTGAGGTTAATCCGTCTATCAGTACCTTAAATGATCAGGCTGATCTTAAATTTCATCAGATACAGTAAACAAACATTAGAGGGTCTTACAGCTATTGCGTCTGCAGTACTAGTTGCTTCCAGAAGGTCTCTAGAGACAAAGTTCCTTCCAATGCCAGCTGGTACAATCTCATCTTCAACTGGAGGTACTGAATTCAGTGTAAATGCCTAAGGTATGTATGAAGGGAATATTAGATTTCTTTTGATATAATACTCCTTTAGAAGGCATCTACATATGGTGAGGTTCATATTTTGGCCTTCTGTTTTAGCACTCTTTTTAGTATAAGATAGTCCTGTAGAGATTTCAGATGTATGAAAGAAATTTTACCAGTCCTTTACTGTTAAGTCCAAAAGCACAACTTGGAAGCTCTCCTGCATATGTGTAAGCTATGAAGGATAATCCATTTGATAGTTTTCCCTTGATCAAATAGCTGCAAACCCATCATAGACATGTATGCCTGTTACAGGATATTGATTTATCGTACATATTGCACTCTTTCCTAGAATCAGAACAGTATTCATGAAACAAAAAGCATACGTGTGGCCTACTAGAGCAACGTTTGCATCCTCATTATGGGCTGCTACTGCCATTGAATCACTAACAATGAGAACATCAGAACAGTCATCTGTAGTATCAGCATTTGAATTCATTGTCGTTTTTGAAATGAATGGGAGTATCTCCTTTCTGAAGTTGACAAGTATTATCTGCACATGAAGGAGTAGAATGTGATTTTATTCAATAAAACAGTAAATTGATGAAATTAACAGTTTGTGATAACTACATCAAGAACCGGCACACCGCTTCCGTCTGCAGTCCCTAAAAGCTCAGCCCAATATCTTGGGAACTTCTTCTGGTTTGTTTCCGAGAGTGCTTTGAGCAGCGGTTGTGCATGCGGTGTTCGAGCAAAAGGAAGGAGCTGGTTTTGAAGAATGAGGTCCCCAGCCAACCTGCTTCTTATTTGATTGCAAAACCTTTGACCTATGAGAAAACCCAGCTGGTAGTCATCTTCACAGGGCCCAACTTCAAACATCTCCAGCAGTTTACCTTCCATGCTTGAGTTCCCAAACCTTGTGCGGCTCATGTCTTTCACAATAAAGGTTTATCTTATCCCTTTTTCATGACCAGAATACTGTTGTGCTAAAGCCCCATTGGTTCATTACGCTTTCCAAGGGCCATAAACCTTGAAAATGACTATTGGATTCTCTTTTTTGGCCTGCACTCATTGGTTCGCAGGTGCTAGTTGGATTTGAATAATATCCAGTGCGTAATCAGGTTATTTTATGGTTTTTGATTGAATGGAACTTGGAATGAGTGAATAAACAAAAGAGGAGAATGGCATGGCATGCTGTGAATTGACAAATGAGGTGGTGTGGGCCTTAGGGGGCTGGTTCTGCAGGCGAGGCAGGCATATTTTTCCCCATGGAAATTGTAACTTGAAAATATCAAGTTTATGGGCCATTGCACCAGTTATAATGTACACCTAGTACATGAAATTAAAGGGTTCAAAATGTATTTCAGTCCTCTTTTGAATTCTTTTCTCCATCATATCTTGTTTGAAGGTCTCCTTATCTGCACGTGGCTCCTTTTCCTTGTTTGAATGTTGTCATGTCTTAACTCCCATTTTCAATATATCAATCATTTTGTTATACAAAGACATTGACCTCTAAATTTACGAATCGATTGCACACAAGGAAAACTATTAATTTTCCCCTAGAAATTTAAGTTGAGCACTTACAAGAAATAGAATTTATTTGTAAAATGAATTTTATTATAGATCAATGTAGTAACAAAAATAGATCTCATTATAAATTGACAAAGTAGCAATGCTAGCCCTTAGTCTCTATTTATAGAGAAAAATTACTAGAGATAATAAGAGAAAAAGAGGTAACAAAATAATAATATTTTAATAAAAATACACATAATCCACTGAGACTATGTCATGGACAATGCCACGCCTTATAAGATGTAGGGTAGCCACCCATCACATGCGGAATGAGTCTATTAAGTCCGTCTCATGTATTGAGTACAAATACATACATGTATAAATAAAAAAATTAAAAATTCTTAATGATAAATACAAAAAATAATAATATGAATGATGTAAAATTATAAATAACTATACTAGATACCAACAATACATACATATTTCTGATTAAGCAGTATTGGTGCAAGTGTAAAAAATTAAAAACTAAATCTAAGGAAAAGCTCTCTAAGAAAAAAAGGAGTTACACGATTTTGGGTATTCGACATTTAAGATGCATTGTTATGGAAGCAATATATCTTTTCAGATCTTAATTATCATAAAGTGAAAGAAAATATAATTATATTTAATCAAACTTTTGCATGATAATGCAATCAAAGGGTACTTAAAAATATCGAAAGTGAATCACAGAAAATTAATAATCTTGACTAACAATTGGATATCTAATATTTTTCTATCAAAAAGTGCAGATTCTTTGGACAATTTCATATCTTTCTGTATTATCTTTTGACTCCTAAAGTTGGCAAAAGTTGAAATAATAGCATGGAAAACCTTTTTTTTTTTTTAAATATAATGTATGGTACAGAAAGTTAGAAAAATCAATTTTTTGACTAATAAATGAAAGTCCCTTTCATCCATGCTAAAACAAAACTTTAATTTACAAACGTATACTCTTTTTTTTTTAGATTATATGTTTGAGTTAACAAAATTAGGATAAATTATTGAAAATTTTCATTTTATTCAAAAATAAATTTATTTAAATATGTTTGATAAATATAATTCACGTTATGTTTTGAAAGTCACTTCGCAATTGAATTTAGGTGTAATTGCTTGTAATTACATGAGTGGTATGTTTGTATAATCAGTGTAATTGGTGGATCCCATTAAATTGAGTGCATTACACTTCCAATTTTTTGAAATAGTTAAATTATGCAAGTAATTACAAACAATTACCCATTACCCTATGATTTTTCAAACACATATATTATTTAAGTTTAAAATTTTATTTTTATACAATAATAAAAATATTTTAATTTTAATTTCAAGACATATATTTCATTATTTTGAAAATATAGTTATGTATTTGTTTGGATAAAAATGCATGCAATTTTTTCTTAATAGCAAATTAGGTTTATAATGGTTATATTATAAATTTTATATAATTTGTGTGGAATAATAGTAATCAAAATATTATAAAAAATGTATAAAAATTGATTTGATATTTGATACTGAAACATAAATTAGCTACAAATTAGGTTTATAAAATTATTATAATCGAAGGACTATAAAGTTTGTTTGTGTCTCATAATATTCTAAAGTGTAAAGAAATGTTATTTGAGAAATATCCCAAAATAGGTTAAAAATTACATCTTGTAATCCAAAAAGTTGGTTATGAAAATAAAAAAAAGTTTTTTTACACTATATCATAGGTTATGATATTATTTAAAAGAATAAAGCAAACACAAGAACTAAATATGGCTCGCAAACTCTTTCATTTGAGATGTTTAAAGTTTCGAAATGTGCTTGAGAGGACATTTGTTATTTTTAAAAACTATTTCTCACATTAACAACACTACCGATAAAAACAAACAAGGTTATATCGTGCTAGCATATTGCCTACTTCATAACTCCATGCGTAAGTGAAATAGGGATGAACTGTACTTGGAAAAGTATATACGATGAAGAAATTAGTTAGGGACTAACAGGTTAATGACTGTATGTTAAATATTACATAGGAAATAACTTAACAAATATAGAAATGTTAGAGAAATTAGATAAAATTATATCTTATGTTTATTATTTTGTTGCTTTAATTTGTAATCATATTATCGGCTACCTTTTGGACTAATGTATTAGATAAGATGGTTTGATTTTAATTTTGTTACTTGTTTGGACCTTTTTTCTCATGCATTATTAATTATTTTTATAGTAATTAATATTAAAAAAAATTTATATGATTAAATAATTACAATTTGTACTATCAAACACGACATAAAAAGTTATGATACAACCACACTTTATCAGTCAAAAGCATCGGGAAAAGTACAAATTCTTACAATTACAAGAGGGTGTAATTAATTACTACCCTAGTAATTATACTTCCATCCTATTATTAAGACTTTGGTGATGTCTAAACACACCGATAAATTATATAGATATAGATATTTTTTGAAATCCCTTAAATATGTATAGATATAGATTCCATCAGAACTCTACAATTAAGAGTGCTTGGATGAAAGTATTATCAGGATGGGTGACCTTCTCGGAAGTCTTACCTTAACTAATGGAGAAAGGTTCGATCCTCACCCTGAGTATGGAATAGCTTTAAAACTCATGGCCAGTATCTATCCCTTAATATGCATGTAGAATACAGGGAATTAGTTATTAAGCTCGCTCCAATAGATACGTTGATAAATCAAAAAAAATATATTATATAAAAGAAAGGAGAGGTATGGATATGTTTTAAACAATTTGAGGAAAGGGCGAAAGCAAGGAAGTGTGCAGTAACCTTGACCCTTGCATATCTCTTAAATTTTAATAATCTTTCACCAAAAAGAGTAATTTTTTATAATCAAACAAATTTCCTAGCATCACCTGTATTTATATGTTCCTTGTACATTACAAAAGAATCTTGCACAGTAACATGCATCTTTAATCAGAAAAATCCTGGTCTACCTACAAGTTATGTCCAAAAAGTTTTAATTTGATATATCAAAGATGCTATATATGTATATAATACAATTCACCTCCATTTTGTTTGGCATCATTTTCTGATTAGTTTCATCCATATATATATATATATATATATTAAAAACAGGGTGATGTTGGAGATTTGATTAAACGAAATTAATGGATACAGTTCATCAACACTCAACCTTTTTCCTAACGGGTTGGAACATCCAGGCCCCAGTCATTTAATCACACACCAAAACTCTGCAGTCTTTCAGCTCTTATTAAACTAAAATACAAAACATCTCACATCCTTGTCATCATAAACACCCCACTTTGAGCATCCTCTTTTCTTTAAACCATAATAAAAATATTTCCAGCTCGAGGGACCATTAAGAAACCAGCACGTGGAAATTATGATTCCATCTGATTATAATTATGATACAATATTGACAAAAGACCATGTCACATTTGTGTTGGTTAAAGATGGTGCAAAAATTAAACTTCACATTATGGATTCAGCATAGCGTATCTATTTGGGATATATGAGTCCACATTAATTTATTTTGAACATAAAATATAAATAAATTTTAATACATATCTTTACCAAATGATAATCCATATGTGATAAAGTTAATCAATATGCATTTACTAAAATTTGAAGTTGGAACCTTTTTAATGAAAAAATAACTAAATTTAAACCAAGTCATTGTAACTTCCCCATCTCGGGAACTCACTGGTGTCCTTTGTAGGGTAAGCACCAAGACGATAGAACCCATAACAAGGAAAAGAACAAAAAAACCCCATTTTAAAATAGGGTTTCATGGAAAGTAGGCTCAAATTTTCTCAGCCAATTTGAAAGTTAGTATAAAACACTACACAATCAGCAGACTAGTTTATAACTTATTACTTACAAAAACCATTAAATAAACACATCTAAAACATGACCTAACTAAAGATGAAATCTGCTTTGTACGTCCATTAGCTTCGGGGATGACCTAATCGGCAATCGCCATTTATTTCCTTTTGCAAAAGCTTCCATTTTCTGTACGAGGGAACATCACAGGCAGTGAATTCAGTTTATAAATTAATCCTGTAGCAAGCCATTAACACAACAAAAAACCTAATAATTCCCAGTAGCCTTTCATTTAGCTACTTGGCCGATTTAGTATTGCTTTACATTGTATATAATTTACCCCGAAATACTATAGAAAGTGTCTTCTGTTGTACACAATTACACACACTACAATGATGAAAATTTGCTATGGAATCGTAAAGATCATAGTTACAATCGCCTAGGCCCTAGAAACCTCAGCAACCGAATCAATACATACAGCAAAAATTCGTAGTGGATATGCTCAACTCAGTCCGTAGTACATTTTAGGCGAGAGAACTACAAACTGCACAATCCTATATTTAATGTTATCCTTGAATCTGATATCTTATCAAACTGTTTCTCTAGCAAAGGAAAAGCCGGTTGAGAGTTCTCGGCAGTCATTAATGTTATTGCTTCAATCATGTCTGGTTGAATGCATGTGTGTTTTTCTCAGGGCAGCAAGGAAAACAAAACTAGGATTATGCCCTTCTGACTGGTTTTAACAGCTACCCCAAGAGCTAGCTGAACAAAAAAAACAAACAAACTAAGCTTAGACCAAATTACAAGTTTTCCATATTTCTGCAAATCTTGGACCCAAAACTTTAAGACGACTGAAAGGATATTTGTGTAATTGCACATGAACTGAAGGGAGACATCAGACATGTCTAGGAACTTGTTGCAGTAAGAGAGCAAGACCCAAGAAGGCTTTTTTCGTGGAGCGTGTCCTTTATGAGAGCTTCGCCTCCCATATGGTTGCCTTTTTAGGTGGGAGCTTTAAACAAGAAAGTCTGCAACAGCAGCTTCACAGTAAAACCCTAAAAACATATGGACTCCAAGTCCTCGAGAACAACTTCAAAATCATTCAGAGATTTAAAAACCAGCAGCCAATTTGAAGAACCAAACACAACATCTAGTTGGCTAGTTACTTCATAGTTACCTCACATAAAAGAGACTTCTTTCAGTAAAAAACACTGTTCTTTAGAGAGTACAAACCTGAAACCTCAGCCCTAGAGTGACGAAACTGCTGCATAATTTCCTTTAAGAGCAAAAACAATGCTTTCCTTTCGTAGTACGGTCGAAGAATGAGAAACCACCGCCATTAAGAAGTTGAGAATATCTATGTAAATGTCCATGAACAACAAACGAATAAGTTACAGTTAAAGTTAAGGATGATGATCATTATTCCAACATTACCTCGCAGTGGCTGTCATGAAAAACCTTGAGGAAAGTAGCGTTTGGGGTGTTGATAAAATCGTGATGTGAGGAAATTAAAATAGAAAATTATGAAAAGGATTAAATAAAATAATAGCAAAGGAGGGAGGGAGCTCCCTTCAGTCCAAGCACAGGAAGATTAGGATTCAATTTGTCTCCCGCATCATTCACTCATTTACTGGGTTTTGTAACACAGTATTTGGATGAATGAGTCGGCAGCTAATTAAACCCCATCCCCATCCCATGAGTGGACTGAAGAAAGCTCTCTCTTACCTATCAGATCATCAATCACAAAGCTTTAAAACAAAATAACACAACAACATATATAAACACCTGTGAACTGAAAAAAAAAATGAAAATGGAGCCATGTCTCTCATCTCATGCAACCCTAGACTAGAGAACCCCAAACAAAAAAGAATAGGTGAGTTAGAAATTAGGCATACAAATTGCTTTCCACTGTGACAGGTTGAAATGGATCATGGGTTAAAGTGAGTGGAAGTGGAAGCTGCTTTAGCAATTAAGAGAAAGAAGGGAAAGGGAGAGTAAAGAAAGCGACTGTTTAAAAAAGGAAGATCTTTGCACAAGGCCAGTTAAAGAGAGAGACACGAAGAAGAAAAAGGTGAGAGTGGAGAGCTTTTTCCTTCCTTACTTTATTTCTATTATGACAAGCAAGCTCGGGCTATAGCAGCTATGGTGGATCCGTAGGGGGAAGGATACGCCATTATATAAGCTAATAAAGAAAGGGCTCTGCTCAAACTGGGGTGTAATCTGTGTCTTTGAGAAAGTTCGAGTTAATTTTTAGATTTTGAGATTTGAAGTTGTTTGAAGTCTTAATTACATTTAAGATATGTTTGAAGACTTGGTATTAAATCAGTTTACGAATAATTTTACATTTTTTAAGCTCTTTTCTTTTGATTTTACTATTAAAAATGTAAGTTGGTATATTTAAATTTTATTTTTTCTATTTTTTAAATTACAAAATTACAAAATCTAAGTTTATTTTAATGTTATTTCTATAAATATCAAATAAAATATTACATTAATAAATTTAACAAAAAATTAGACCGAAATAATAATTGAATTTTAATTTTAAAATTTGAAAGATAAATAAATTAAACTTTTAAAAGTAAAATATTTAATTATTAAAGTTTAAGTTCAATTACAAATTTCCAAAAGCAACTTGAAGCATTTAACCTTTAATTATCAAAGTTTAAGTTTAATTTAACATGATTTGAGTTAGTTGTATTAGATGATTATTTATCAACTTACAAACCGAAATATTTTTTTAACAATCTCATTATAAGTTTTGATTAAATATGTTCTTTTTATACAATATTTAGAACTACTTATAGTCCTTCCTCAACTTTTAAATAGAAGAATAATAAGCTTCAGCGATACTTAAACTCACGTTCTCTTGTACTGCCAACAATATTCATACTAATTGAGTTAAAACTCAATTGACAATAAACATATTTTTAACCTTTCAAAATGAAAAAGAAAAAAGAAGAAGAAGGAGGAGGAAATAATGCAATAACAGACATCTTTTTCAATACTTTTAAAAAGAAAATATTTCCATATAAATAATTCTACAAAGTGATTTTAAGACTTCATTTAGCAAATATCATAATACTACTGCAACAACAAAAAAAGATAGAGAGAGAGAGAGAGATTTATTCATATTCTTCTTTTTTCAATGTATAATCCTTTGCTTGAGGTCCTACCAATCTTTTAGCATTATGATTTATGAAGGGCCCATCGCTTCATTGCTTTGCAATATGCCCTACATTTTTTATATTTAATGCACTACCTGTTCATAAACACTTAATTCTTTTTTATATTTGCTTCCAGATTTTCTTTGCATGATTAATTAACTTCATATTTATGCTGTGAACTTTCTTTTTTATAGTTTATGTCTAATCTTGCAGTTGAACATGACATCTGTTAATATGTGGGAGCTGCTTAGAACAGGTTTACTTGTTTGGGTTTGTAGGTTTAAATTTCCCTACTTAGATTGAATTTTGGTTAATTTTTTAAATTAGAATTTAAAGCCATTGAAGCAATGGAAGTTTGGTTTGTAGATTTTACATTCGCACTGTAACCTCTGATATGAGAATCATGTTTCCTTTCTAACATTAAAGTCAAGCACCTATTCTTTAGTAATTTACATTCCAACTAGAATTAAATTTTTAATAATATTACTCTTTGTTTTTTATTTTTTTCATCTTTTTCATATATACATATATGAATCTAATTAGAAACAATGTTTTTAACATGGGCATTTCAAGCATTATAATTTATATATTTAAACACTTAACTCAATTATGAAATTATAGAAACACGCTTTATTGAAATTATAATTAATATTATGATGATACTTTTATTTTTCATATTTTTATATCATATTTGAATGAAAGAATTAAAATTACAAATACAAAATTGCACATACATTATTGAAGTATAAATTCATTACCACTACCAATATTAATTATTGAAAAAAATTTTAAATGTAAAACATTTTAACATAAAATAGTTTTCACCTAAATGCAAACCGTGATAAAATCTATTTTTAATTATTGTAATATTTTAAATGATTATTTTGAGTTTTCAACAATTTTTTAGTTAAATTTTAGAGACGATATTATTAAAAGGGATAGTCACAAACTTCGAATATAAATCGTAAAACAAACATGCACAGTGCCCAAAAAAACTATTTTTAAGAGTCAACTGATTGATGATGTAATCACTTTATAATTATGATTTATAAATTTATTTCACCATTTTATATTTACTTA
This sequence comes from Gossypium rotundifolium, assembly GCA_025506655.1. Taxonomy (NCBI): domain Eukaryota; kingdom Viridiplantae; phylum Streptophyta; class Magnoliopsida; order Malvales; family Malvaceae; genus Gossypium; species Gossypium rotundifolium. Next base: position 169,002,640 of record CP106733.1, read on the forward strand.
TTGATATTGTTAGGGAAAAGAAGAGGTAGGAGACTTGGGCATGTAAAAAGTCATAAAAGGAAGGTTACATTATTTTATGGTAGAGTAGAAAGGGTGAAAAAGAGAGATATCCCAGAAGAGTATTTATAGGCGAGGGTTGCCCTACCTTAATATGAGATTTTGGCACCTATACAACGTAAGTATCGTCATGATCGGCCACTTTAGAAGCTTAATAATCTTTTAGGCAAATGGTAATGGGATGGAGGTAAACTAAGTGAGAACTCATATATGAGTTATGTAAAAGAGGACTCAACATTTATTTTTGACAAGATAAATTGAAGGAGGTCTATTTGTAATCACAATGATGTGTGGTATGGTGATTGTTCATTTTATTTCTTGATCATGTAATTGAGAAGTCGATTCTTACTCATAAAAATAAAATATATTTTTTATAATGAGATACTTAACTCATCCGAAAATATTTACCATTAAAAAATTAGTTACGGCATGAAACCCAACCTTACAAGATTGAGGTTACTGTACAATAAGATTGTGATGACGAAAATTGAGTAAGCAAGGCACTTACAACAGAGTTACAAATAGGAATAAAAATAAAAATAAAAATTTTATTAACTCAACATTAAAAATATTTAAAAGAAATATTCATTGCTTCCAATTAAACATAAGCAAATCCAGAGATTCATCCGTCTATCGCTGTGCAGACTGAAATAGAGTGGGTGGAATTTTCATCTGACATTAAGAAAGGTGCAGCTTCGTATCCATTAGTTCATAACATGATGTTTCAAATTTGTCAGAAAAACAGATTGATTGATTGATTACAGTGTCGAGCTTTATCAATTATTTTTAGGAGCCTTTTTCAATTGCAGTATAGAAACCCTAAAAAAGATTCCTGGAAACCTACAAATCTACCTAGTTTTTTCAGATTATAGCGCTACTTCTATACATACGAATTAATCTCTGCCAAATATATATTAAATGAGTTTAATTAATATTAATCTCTTTTAGCACATGCCTGGCAGTAACCGTAGAGGGATATTGGTTCATAAAAATATACTTAGATACCAAACCAGTTACTTGAAAGTACAGACGGAATCCATAATGTCGTGAATCGTGCACATGAAGTAAAAGCCACTTAGTTAAGCAAACCCAGATTTGTTTTAACTGTTAATAATAAAATCTTTGTTTTTCCTTTTTCTTTTAATCAAAGCCGAAGCTGAAAAAACATTACTATTTTATTAGTGTTGGATTAGGGAAAGTGCATGAACAGATATTAATTAGATCGAATGTACTTTGATTGCTTCTTTATATTTATTTTTTAGACAATTTCTGGAAACACCCCCTTTATCTCTTTTTCAACATATTCAACCGCAATTTAAGGTTGTTGTCTGAGAAAAAAATAAAAAGGTTTTAACAAGCTTTGGCTTTGGCTTTGGCAGCATGAATTAATAAATCAAACACAGCTTTAAGAGCACTGTATGCATGTGTTTGGAATTCCAATTTTTTTCCTTAATTTAAATTAAGGAGTGTTAGGGAAATTTGCATTTTTTAAATATAACCAAAATTTAATGTAGATATAATTATATTCTGTGAAAACACACCTAAAAAATATATTTATATGATAAAGTTGAAGTTTTGAAGATTAAGATGTTATAAAAAATTATTTATTTTTGTGGATTTTATATAAAAATTATAAAAAAATTTATGTTAATCTCTTTTAATGTCTTTCAAATGGTAATAATTGTATGAGATTAAAAACCATCAATATTTTATTTATTTATTTTAAATATCAATTAAATACATGTGATGGTTTCAATATTTTATTAATGTATTAAATATTATCTTATTAGTATAATCTTCTCATTAAAAAAAAGAAGAAAAATTAAATACAAGCGGGAGTATATGTTCAAACCAATTTATGACGAGTATAGAAATTAAATTGGCAATCAAAATTCCAAGATTGAGAATTATTGCCATGTATTGGCAGTGGGACATGACTCATGTTTGTGTTTCAATAATTACAATAACAAATTGGGAATGAAGCACATGTGAGTCCCATGGATTTTGGATTTTGTCTACACTTTACAATAATTTTCGATTTTCTATTTTCTTAATCTAGATAGAGCATCAATTTAGATAAAAACTTACCAACATATTCTTTCATAATTGAAGGTATATTATTTTATTCTATTTTTTCTAAATTCAATAAAAAATTTGCAACATGTGTTATTTAAGTTAATAGATGTTTAATTTTACCACTAAACTAATAATTTATTTTAATTTAATATTTATATTTTAATTGGTATTTTGGTTTTTCTTTTAAAAATCCCAATAAAGAACTTGCATGTAGTTGAATTTGAACCCATGCTATTTATATCAATAAACATTAATTTTACCATTAAAGCAAAACTTTCTTTTTTTGGTGAAAAATAAAATGAATTACATCAATTACATAAAATTACTATTGACTTTATCTTCCTGTAACAATACTAAAATTTCTTTGGGGCGTCCTCAAAGACCTGTAGAGTTGATTTCCAATTCAAACTAAGCTTAGCAAGTCGATCCGCAACCGAATTCCGATCTCTCGGTATATGAAGCATAATATTTACATTTTAATTATATTAAGCATACTTTATTACTTCCATCAATTATTTATATTGATAATGTTGCTGATTAAGTTGACGTCACAAGTCAACTCGACACACCATTATAAATAATTACAGTGCATTTAATATTCTTAATATGATATAGTTATGTGTTTAAATTTTATTTTCATCAAAATTTAATCTTTATTTTTCCATTTTAATACCATACATATTTTTTATATTATTATTAATTAGGTTCAAATAATATATTTTTATTATTTATTATATATTATTTTTAAACCAACATATATATTCTAAATTTACTTTAGATAAAATTTCTAGTATATATTATCTATATTGAGGCAAATATATTGCAGGTAATGTTGACGTTAAATATACGTATTCATAACGAAGGAGGCTAGAGATAGTTTGGACCAATTAATTATTTTTTTACCCACTTATATTTGTTCGACCCATTTTTGGATTAAGTAATTATAATTTAAAGACTTGTTTAGCGATTGGGTTTAATTAAAAGTAGGAATACTTTTTTTATTTAAAAATTAATAAAAAAATACAAAATCCTTAAATATTGAAAACCATGAATAAAAATGATTCGAACAATCAAACTCATGACAAGTGTAATTGCGGTATTTCAGCTTTAAGCTGCCACAGAGAATTAAAAGCAAAAGGGTCAATGGCGAATATCATGGGAATGAAGAAACTATTATGTGTAGCGATATATCACATCACATTCTCAGTCACTTCCTCATTTCACTGTCTCATCTTTACAACTACAATAATAATAATCCTCAACTATTTTAATCACAATAATAATAAAGCTGTTGATGAAATGAAATTAAAATATAACAATAAAATCATATAAATTTTATTTAATTAACATTAAAAAATTAATATAAGATGGTTGTTGGTACCCTCTTTCCCGCATTTTCTTTCTTCTCACTATTCATTTCCATTCGTCTAATCATCACTTTTTCTCTGTGAGAGTATTGTACAATTCTTTTATTACAGTGCAGCAGGTTGTATTTTCTACTTTTACAAACTAGTAAAATAGTTTCTTTGTACTTTTACAAACTAGTTAAATAATGCTTCTTTAACAATTGAAATTTTTATTATAAATTTAATAAATAATGTAACGTGATAATAATTTTTTTTGAACTAATAATATTATTTAATTATGTTTACTTCATAAAAAAAATGTAAGTCTCTGGAAATATATACGAACAAATGCTGTTGCAAATTGTCCTCTCAATATTGACTAAAACCGGAGCCAAATTTTCAGTTCCTTTTGCCTTCAATTCCTCCATTTTATCTGCCATTATTCCTTCTTCCCGGGCCACATATGTCCCTAACTTTGAGCCTTTATTATGATTTAGGAAATTAAGTCAATGAAACAAATCATATTTGGGGTTACCTCCTCCAACTCTATTTCAGTCTTTAATATTAGGGTTGAATATGATCAGACCGACTTCCTCGTGCTTCATGTTTCCTCCAACTCTATACTAGATCATGCACCCTTAATGATTTTCAACACCTAAAAGGAGGATATTATTCTTAAATTTTACATTACTTTGAAAATCTAAAATTCCTTTTTCCTTTTTTTTTGAGCTATATAACATAGGGATGATAAAAACCCAAACCGTTTAATAAATTTTGAACTCATAAATTAAAAAATGGATGTGATGTGACGTGGGGTAATGTAGATTTTTTGTTTTGTATGGTGGGTATAGAACTATCATAATAATTGTTTGCCCTGTCTGCTCCATTATATGAATTTATCATTTTATTTTATATATATATATATATATAACTATTAAAATGAGAAAAATATAATAAAATATTATTAAAGAAAATCTATATATATTTAAAGAATCATGTTTAAAACAATTGAAAATATTATAATAAGTGCAAAAATTATAATTGAACCAAAGTGAGATGAATGTGGTAATGATTTTTAATAATATAAAATCATAATGAAGCATGATAGATGATAAAACAATGCCAACCAGGGCCGAAGCCAAGGAGCTGGCATGAGCCTCGACTCCTCCCTAAAATGTAAAATTATTATTTAAGCCCTTAAATTTTTTAAAAATTTTAAATAAATAAAATTAAAATTATATTTTAATATCCCTAAAATTATAAAAATTTAATTTAATTTTTTATAAAAAATTAAAATTTCATCCGAGTTTACCTCTTTATGTCAACTATGAAATGAATCAGTGTAACAACATCGATCCTAATTCGAGTCCATCCGTATGCTAGTGTTACAGTAGGTTTTGAATATCAGAGAAAGGAGAAAAAAACATGATACCATTCTCCCACCCAGTCTTACATCAACAAAACTAATATATTTATTAAACAATCATACTATGCATAAAGTATCTTCTATATATTTTGAATTTTGGTATAAAAAATGATTATTTTTCTTTCATTAACAGAATATGAAAAAATCATATTTTTGAACAAAAAGTTAATTTTCGGCGTTCCTTTTCACAATTCTCAGAATTCTTGATTTCTCAACAAAGAGTAGAATATTATAGCCTTAGCTTAGCTAAATATTTTAGATGTGGGACATTTATTCTTATGATACTTAAAGATTGTTTATGTTGGCAAGAGGTTTATTTTTAGTATTACGAAGCATCTTCATGCCGGAGTGTGGAATATAAAAATAATTTAAGGATTTTCCAAATAGAAAGGAGTTAAATGATTCATTATAGTTGGTATTATCTTATCCAGAGAATATTATTTTAGCTTTTGGACTGGAATCATAAATATTTGTTAATGTTGAATGGTTATGATTAAACTTTAAAGTGATATTTATAAGAAAATGGGTTCATGATAATCGTACACTAAGCCTGTACTTAAATTTGATTTGATGACATTCATGGATGAAGAATACAGAATTTATCACTTTTTTTAAAAAAAATTAGAATATAATAATTTTTATTATTTGATGACTTATTCCACTTAAAAGTAAACTTTCGTAATAATGCATTATTTAGTACAAACACAACGTAGGGTAGGGATGAGCGTGAAATCTATTAAAGATGAGACAAATTTATTGTTTATGCTGTAAGAAGGACGGGGTTTCATTGTTCACCATATGAACTGTTTTCTGAGTACAAGTATGAGAAACTGTATATATTTGGGTGGGATTGTTTACTTTAAGCTGACAAGATTTTCTTCTGAGATTGAATTGAAAGATGTGATTTTGAGTTGACGAGACATGGGTGCCTTTCTTTTTTTCTTTTGTTCTGAACTCCTACGTGTCCATTAACTGAGAATAAAATTTTAATTAAATTATTGAATTATATATGTTGAGGGTACTCGCCCGAGTGACCTTATTGGGGTTGCAAGACTTGGCTCAGAGTGAATAAGGAACTGCATATATTGGGGGTGCCTAAAGAATGAAGCCCAGTCATAGTGGCCCTTGGTGATAAAAATCTTAAGGAGTTAAATAAAAAAGGACTGGATGTTGTTGATAGTATGGATGAAAATGTGAGTCTACAGGCCCAATTTACACTCCGCTGCCCATTTTGAAATGTAGATTTTGTCTACAAGATACCAATTTCTATTGTACAATAATAAATATAAAATATAACATTTATAAATCATCCTATTTAAATTTAAATAATCGCCAAGAACTAAATTAAATATATATTTGTAAATATTTTAAAATTTTCATTCTCGTAAACGATGAGTTTTGGCTCATTGGCATCTTTTTGTTATGATAACAAGAAATACATAGGTTAGCATGTGCATTATCATTCAATTTACTGAGTAAGGAGTCACTATTGTCACAAGTGGCATGAATAATTTGTTGACACATCATTAATTATTTTTAAGAACTTAAATTATATGGACAATATTTTATTTAAATTAAATAGTTAATTAAATAAATTATATTAGATTACATGAATAATATACTTTTAAATAAATTGGATAAATATTTAATTAGATAGCCAAAATTTAAAATTGAAATAAAATTGAATTACATAATGTATCTATTTGATTTTACTTAAATAAAATTTTGTATTTAATTATTTATTATATATGTTATTATTTATTTTAAATTTAATTTTAATTTTAATATAAAATTTTTAAAATAAATTATCAAGTTTTTTTATATTAGATCATTTATCTATTCAATAAAATTAATTGTTTTTTTTGACAATATTCAAATTGGGCTTTATTGATCTAAATTGTGAAAAAAAAAATAAACAAAACATTAAAGGCCCATAAATTTTAGGCCGAAAGTAAATATCCAAAGAAAAGAAAAATCTAGAATGCCTAATTTAAAAATCAAAATCTGTCAACTAAATGCCCAATGAGTTGTCTTTTCGCCTGGCCAGTCTCGTCCTTTCTGTCACATCTGCATTAAAGGCAAAATTTCATTTCCGAGGGGATAAGTTTGCTTCTTTGAACATGTTGATTTTATCATTTGGAAAACCCCTCTGTTTCTTCTCCATTTCATCTTCTCAATCCGGCTCCCTAATACTGTCGTTCCTCATCTGAATCTTTGCATATCTTGGGACACTGTTCAGCAGGCAGATCTCCTCTTTTCTTTTTAATGATTCTATTGCCAGTATGTGTGCGAGTTGGTTCACTGATCTTGGAATAAACGCGAACTTTAAACTACTGCATCTGTATTTCATCCTATGAATATCATGAATAAAAGGCCTTATCTGTGATTTATCAAGGTATGTCTTTTTACCTTTCTTTATAGTTGTCAGTGAGTCACCTTCAATAATGATGTTTTCTCTTTCCATTTCGAGTGCTACTTGGGTTGCTCGTCGACAGGCTATTGCTTCAGCAGCGAAAGCGGAATCGACCTCTCTATGTACTTCTGTTGCAGAAATGAGGACTTGATCAAAACTATCCCTTGCTACAACCCCGGACCCCGAACATCCGTTCTTCACATCAAAGGCTGCATCAAAATTAATTTTTACTCCCTGACCAGATGGATGTCTCCATTTGATGTCTAGATTGGAGGTAGTTTGGGTTATTTTTTTAACTCCATCCATCTCTTTAAGATAACTGAGAACAAATCTTGCTGTCTCTTGACCTGATCTACTCTTTTTATCATGGATGCGAGAATTTCGTTCACCCTAAATGGCCCAGAGTGCAGTACAGAAGGTGCGACACTGTTCTGGTGCTAGGGAAATCAAGACCATGGTAAGCCAATCAACAAACTCTTCATATGTGAACACTGTCAAATCAAGATCTGATAAGACACTCCAAACATCTTTTGAAACAAGACATTCTCTAAAAAGATGGTTCATTGTTTCCTCTCCATTACCACAACGGGGACATAAACTACTAGCTGTTAATCTACAAATAGTCATGTTCACTTTTGTTGCCAAGTAGTTCCAAGTAGTTTTCCATATAAAGATTTTTATTTTGTTGGTAAATCTATCCGCCATAATTTTCTGTAAAAATCTCTATAGATGTTTTGTAAAGCATAAGATGTAGGATCCAAACTTTGTAATAGTTTATAAGAGCTCCTTATCGAGAACTCTCCTGACGATTCACCACTCCAAGACAAAAGATCTTCATGGGGCTCTGATGCCAAAGGGATTCAGAGAATCAGATCTGCTACTGCTTCTAGAAAGGTATTTAGAATCAACTCTCTGTTCCATTCTCTGTTATTACGGCTGATTAACTCTGCAACTCTATCACTTTGCAAATTATCAAATTTGGACATTAATCTAACATTAACGTAATTTGGAATCCACGCATCTTCGTTAATCGAAATATTTTGACCCGTTCCCACTCTCCAAAGTAGACCTTTCTTCAAAGCATCCTTACTTGCCCAAATACTTCGCCACATATAGGAACATGAATTCCCCAACCGAGAATTAAGAAAATTACTCTTTGAAAGTACTTCTCTTTAAAGACTTGCGCTACCAATGTTTTTAGATAATTTAATAATCTCCATCCTTGTTTTGTTAAGAGAGAGAGATGAAATTGAGCCATATTTCTAAAGCCCAAGCCTCCTTCGTCTCTAGGCCTGCACAAAACTTCCACTTCCACTGGCACCAATGGATACCTCGTTTACCAGCTTTTTTTGCCACCAAAAATTGGCTAATCTTCTTTCGATCTTCTCACACAAAACTTTAGGGACCAAAAAGCAAGACATAGCATAAGTGGGTATTGCCTGCAAAATTGATTTGATGAAAATCTCTTTACTCCTTGAGATAACAACCTTGAGCTCCAAGCCTCAATTCGTACTGCAATTCTATCAACCAAGTTTTGAAAAGCTTATTTTTTCCTTCTACCTACCATGTTAGGGAGACCCAAATATTTCTCCAGATTAGACGAACTCCTAACTCCTAACAATGTCGATACCACTTATTTTGATACCTCATTTGTATTTGCACTGTAAAAAATTATGGATTTATTAAAGTTAACGCATTGACCTGAGTAGTTTGCATATTCCTTCAGTATTTCTTTCAGAATCCTGGCTCCCCTTTCAGTTGCTTCACCAAACAGTATGCAATCATCTGCAAATAATAGGTGTGAAATCTCTGGCCCTTTACTGCTAGCCTTTGCCTCTTTAACTAAACCGTTCTTTTTTATTGACCTCATCAGTGCTGACAAACCCTCACTGCAGATGAGAAATAAAAACGGACTTAATGGATCCCTCGCCTGAGTCCCCTAGAAGGTTGAAAAGAACTTCCCCTGTTGTCGTTGATAATAATTGCATACGAGGCTGTGGTAATACACTTCATTATCAAATCAATCCAGTTTACTGCAAATCCCATCTTTCTTATCACTTGCTTAACAAAGTCCTATTCCACCTTGTCATATGCTTTGCTCATATCCAATTTTACCGTCATATACCCTTTTTTCCCTGTTCGTTTTTTTTACGAAATGTATGAAGCAATTCATATGCTAAAAGCACATTATCTAAAATCAGTCGTCCTCGTACAAATGCACTTTGAGCTTTATCAATGCAATTACCTATGACATCTTGCAATCTGTTGGCAATTGTTTTTGTCACTAGTTTGTACATGACAGTGCAAAGACTTATTGGCCTGAAATTGACAATGGTTGTTGGTTGTAAGACTTTTAGAATCAGCATAATATCTGTCGTATTAGTTGATTCAATCTCTTTCCCTTCATTCAAAATTCCTAAATAATATTCCAACACCTCTTTACTTACAATACACCAATATTTTTAAAAGAATAATGCTGGAAATCCATCCGATCCCGGTGCCTTCATGGGTCTCATCCCCTTTAATGCTGCACAAACTTCATCTTCCTTGAAAGGTGATTGTAGAGCTTCATTAATCTCTTGAGAAATACAGCCTTCAATTCCTTCCAACACCTTTTTGGATCAGCCACACGCTCTGATGAGAATAGATTTCAAAATATTTTTTTGCAGCCTCTTGCAAACCTGTATTATCAGTAATTTCTGTATCATCGTCCAATACCAACTTAGATATGGAATTTGCTCGTTTTCGGATTGTTGCGCTTTTGTGAAAATAAGTCGTATTTCTATCTCCAAACTGTAGCCAATTTACTCGAGATCTTTGTTTCCAGTACACTCATCTTTGTCAATCTCTATGTTCAAATGAATTTTTGTATCAATAATATTTGCCAATGTTTCATCATTTCTATCATCCGTCAACAAAGCCTCAAGCTCTCTTGTTAGTTTCTTTTTAAGTTCTATTTTCTTCCTTTTAAGTGCATTCGCCCACTGTTCCAACCTAAACTGCAAGGTCTTTAGTTTCTCCAATAACGGATCTGACGACGACTCCCAAATTTCCTTAAGCACTCTTTCAAATGACTCCTCCATGGTCCACCAAGCTTCAAAGTGGAATCTTCAATTTCTTGGAAAGAAATTTACACTATCTGTATTAATGAGTAAATGACAATGATCTGATGTAGAGAAAGGAAGATGCTGAATACGACCCATCGGAAATAAATTAACCCATTTGTCATTTGCAACCTCACGATCTAGTCTTTCTCTTATGTTTGTCTCTGGAAGATTTCCCTTTCCCATGTGAACCAAGCTCCGAATACCCAATATCCATTCGATCACACTATTCTAATATATCTCTGAAAATCTCCATTCGTCTTTGATCCCTTGGCAAACCCTTTTTTTTCTCAAAAAAATACATAATCTCATTAAAGTCGCCTGCAACAAGCCATGGGTAATCTCTATCTTGGCTTAACCTCTTTAGTAATTTCCAAACATGATTTTGATCTCTCGAATATGGTAAACCGTAGCATCCCGTAAACCTCCATTCTTCCTGACTACCATCCTCCTTCACCGGTACGTCTATGTGCCATTTAGAAAAACTCCTCAAAGTAACCTCAATGCCAACTTTCCAAGCTAAACATAGACCTTCTCGAGACCCTTTTGCTTCAACATCGATACCATTAATAAAATTGCAACTCCTCCTTTCCCTATCCATGCGTTTCTGATCCAACTTCATCTCTATTAAAAAGACCACATGGGGATTATGCTGCTTGATTGGATGCCGCAGCCTCTGAACTGCCCGTGGGCTCCCCAACCCACGAACATTCCAACAAATGTGTTTCATTTTTCCCGGCCAGCTGGCTCATTGCCAGCCGCCGATCCTAAATTATTCAAACAATGATAATTTCCCCATCAACAGATATGATCTCAACATATTCTGTTGTATTTACGATTGAACCAGCATATTTCAATTTTTTCCTTTCATCACCATTTGTTTCCTCCATGTTCTTTTCCTTCTCCTCATTGAGAGATTTCCTCTTGGACCCAACGTTTGCATGTTTACGATAGTTTGTCTGGTTTGTTGAAACTAGTCTTTTCCAGCTAGACTTTTTTGAGACTTTAAGGCAATCCTCCCCTGTACTATTATTCTCTTTTAACTATTCAATTACCAACCCTTATCGCTTTCCTCCTGATCCTTCAAACCATCCACCCAGCCACCCAGCTATCTAACACTTTCCCCCTAGTAACAAACCGTCCGCGCCAACAGAATTAACATACTCTTCCCTTCCGTATTGCTCTTTAGATTTTCTTGTGTAATTGCGTTGTGAACTCAATTTTTTGGCGAATGCATAAAACTGCATACTTTCCTTTCTCACCATTTTTGATTTTGCTTTCAATGCTATAGAATATGGAGGATCTTCTCTAATTTTATTTTTTTCTACAGGGTTAAATGCCCGGCAGTCATTAAGGCCATGATCCAGTCACCCACACCCAAAGCAAAAGATTGGTAATTTTTCAAATTTAAAAGGAATTCAGGACTTAACACTATTTTCACTGAAAATAAAAATACCTCTTTGAAGGGGTTTCTGCACATCCAAATTAACCCGAACTCTGCAATAATCATCTTTAATTTCAGATCTAAAAACACCTCCAAATGTACTCCCAATTGCATGCATCAAATCCTTCTTATCATATTCTGGTGCACATGGCCCAATCTTTATTCAATATGGCGATGAAGTTAATTGAATCTGATCCCGTTTTATCGGACTTCTTAGTCTATCAAAGAGAATGAGATATTTACGGAATAGCCAATGGTGCACTTCCATGATAAATTCCAGATCTTCTTCTGAGTCAAACACAATGGAGAATAGATTCTGCCAGCCACTTGAATTTCAAACTTTTTCTTGGTCTTCCATATGCTTCGTAACTGTGCCCTAAAACTTTCTGGATTAAATGATTTCCTCGTCCAGATTGAACAAATCAAGGTTGGCTTGATATCAGACACCACCAAAGATCTCTTGATTGACAGTTGGATAAGCTCTTCTGCTAACAGCGAGATCTCCTCGCTGGTCTCCCTCTCCACACCACCACTCTCTGCCATCCCAAGCCAGTAGTTACTGCTTTCTCTAAGATTCTTTTAGGGAGCACTCTTGGTTTTCAAGGGAAATATATAGCATTAATTGTTATTTTTAAATTTCTTTCAAAATCACTATTATATATTTTATTATCTTAAATAATATTTTACTAAAATAAAATTGAATATAGAGGTTACTATAAATATAACAAATAGTTAATTTTATTTATTGATTAGAGTGGAGTAAAAATAAACATAAAACTATAAAAAAATTGAATATTGACAAATTTAATGTGAAAGCAATTTAATTTAATAATACAATAAATAGCCTATAAAAATAAAATATAAGTTGAATTAGACTTTAATATTTAAGGTTTAAGCCCATTATATATTTTTAATTTAATTTATTTTTATATATTATGTAATTTATATGACATAAAATTAAATATAGAATAGTATAATAATATGTAAACATTAAAAATATATTGCTTAAATTTATAATTTTAATTAATAAAAATTATATAAAATATTAAATTAAGAATTGATTGGATCTAAAACGAGTTTAGATTAGTTATTTATAAATATGGACAAATTTAAACAAAATTTTAGACAAATATATCAAATCGGATCAAGTTAAACTTAGATAAACATAAAATATACTAACATTATATATAATTGGCTTAATCCACAAATTGGTACTTAAATTATACTCTTTTTCTCATCTTAATATCTAAACTTTTTTTTTTTGGTCATAAGTCACAAGTGATAACTATTCTCCTTTTCCCAAATTGGTACATTTGTTAGTCCGACCATTAAATCTATTTAAAAAAAAAGGCTTAATCAACAAATTAGTACCTAAACTGTATCATTTTTCTTGAGTTCTTACCTAAACTTTACTGGCTTAATGACTTATTTATCCCTCCAACATTACAAAAAAGAAAAAGAGAGTCATTTTAGCGTTTCATTTAATTTCTCGCTTATTTTAAATGTTGAGCTTTCGCTTTTTATTAAATCGCTTCAAAATAGATGAAAAAGTTAATAAATGTTGACTTTGTTGACATACACCTCACATGGATGTCGCATAAGTAATTAATTAACTTTAAAAAAAAAATATAGAATGCTATTAAATTTATTTAAAATTTTTGTAATATATATAAAAATTAAATATTAATTAATTGCTGATGTAGTATCCATGTGATGTATATGTCCATGTCAACAAAGTTAATTCTTGCTATCTTTTCCATTCATTTTGGGACGATTTAACAAAAAAGTGCAAGTTCAAGGGTTAAAAGAGCCAAAAAGTTAAATGGAGGACTAATATGATTTTTTTTTTATAAAGTTGGAGGGCTAAATAAGTAATCATGCCAACTTCTTTTTTGTTACAAGTGGTACTTAAACTATTATTTTTATACCTATTTTACACCAAAATGTTATATCAATTAAAAAACATTATAGCCAATGATAAATCATCGTGTCTTACAAACTTTAAAAAAATATTTATTTTATTTTCTTTTACATTATTTTACCCTTCTATTTTTTCCTTTATAATGTCTCGATAATATTAATAATGCTCAAAACTTGTCCTTCCAAGATTGAGATATGACAATTAAATTTGTTTTTGAACTTCATTGCTTGCTTGCTCAACTTAACTGGATCAAAAAAGTTATTCATCGATCAAAATTAGTGTTTTCAAAACTAGACCAACCAATTGTACTGATAACCGATTGAGGTATTGGTCTAGAAATAGGCATTGAATCGATAAACTTGCGAACCGATATTGTAACACCCTTCTTAACCCTTATCCATTGCCGGAACAGAGTTATGGAGTATTACCAGACTTAACAGATCAAATATGTGCATTACATATCATTTAAAAAATATATTGTAAATAAATCATATGGTCCCTTATAAATTCCACAATTATATTATCAAAACATAATAATTTAAATATCTTTCAAATATCAAATTTATAAACATGCCAATTTAACCTATTTTGCTTATATTATATCAATTTGAACATCAATTTAAACATGTCATATTATGACCTCAAACATAAGCAAAGATTTATATATAACCAACCCAAAATTAACTTATAATCATATTTACAATCAATCCACAATATAGTTAAAATTTAGACGCCTTAGGTACATGCCGACACAAAAGAAATATACATCACTACGTTTGAGATCAGAATCGTTGATGGATGCTGAATCGGCAATCTGACTTTAACCTAACCTGCGCACGGAAAACAAACCACACGCTGAGTATAAACTCAGTGGTATTTCTATAATCTGAAAGCTTAAAGGTAAAATAATATGTCATACAATAACTATAGTCATACAATTATTCAATTCATAAATAAAGTATTTATAACACATTCAACTTTTATCATTTGCTGTCCCAGATAACTCTTCACAATATGAACACAAATCATTTGACCAACAATATTGTTCATTCATATTCAATTCATAAATACACAAATCATGCATCTCTAACCATATTTCAAATCACTATTCAATATCAATCATACACTATTTTATTCAATAACCTCTATTAACATGACACGAACTCGGATGGATACACGGATCCAACCAAAACACACCAGTTTGGCACCCAGTGCCTCATAGGATAATTCGAAGCAATATGACACCTAATGTCTCATCGGCTATGGCGATATAAATTGGAATCCAGTACCTCATCGAATTTATCCGAAGCAATAATTTGACACCCAGAGTCTCATTAGCTAGAAGTCAAAGTATCCCTGAACTCTTCAAATCCTATGGCATGCCATCTATATCCGACTCAGCCTAATACAATTAATAGGCTTCAATTCACTTTTCAAATGCCACAATTATCCAATACTTAATTATCGCATAAATTACAATTTCACATCCATTCAATTCAATATAAAAAATGCTAACACTTACCTTATTTACTTATCATAAACATTTAAATCAAAATACAACAATTAATAATTAAATTCGGATTATAAAAATACAAACCAGAATGTTTAAGTTACTCCTCGTCAACTTTATCTTTTCCTTTCTTAGTCAAAGTTTCAAAGATCAAAGATTATACGAGCCCATTTGCCCGGCCCATTTCAATCCTAACCAAAACCGGACCCAAAACTAAACAAACCCTATCCCACTATCCCAAACTCTTCCAAGAAACCCTAGCCCCTAGGTGTGCCGCCTAGCCTCCTCGACCACCACCAATGCTGACCCTCTTGCCACCGTCTCTACAACGCACCGCCCTTGTCACATCCACCGCCCATTTGCCTGCAAGAAGAACAGAGAAATCATCAAGAAAACAAGTTGTAAACAATGGTTATAAAAACCAATCTCATCTCTTTGTAAAAAGGGCTCCTCTTTTTTTTCCGATTAATAGAAGAAAAAAATAGATTCCAGATACGAACATTCATCTTTTCTTTCTTTTTTTTCGAATCAATACAAACAAAACAGATTCCATTACCAAGGATTCAGATCCCTTTTTTATCATCAATAGAGGCCACGGACAAGGAAAAGCATTCAAACAAACCGAAATAACACCAAGAGAACTAAAAACCTCGGCCGAGAGAAAAGAGGTGATCTTTTATCTCGAAAAATTAGTTCTTTTTTTATTTACTTAGCATATACTATTACACTTTTTGAAAGGAATAAAAACGCAAAGAAAATCTTACCAAATCAGAGTCTCCGATCATTGCACGGTGGTGGCTTCATGACGATCGCGCCGGCCATGACGGAGGATGGCGATCAAGGCAGCCGAAAATCACACCACCCCCTGCAGAGAAAAAAGAAGAGAAAGAAGATTTTTAAAACTCAAAGACAAAAAATGATTTTTTTTAGAGATTTTGGGCTTAAATAAACCCAAGAAAATGACGCCGTTTTGGGTTGAATACCAGACTCTGAAACGACGCAGTTTAAGGCGACCGACGACGACCCGACTCGTGCAGTCTAGGATCCGCGTGTTTCTTAAGCGGAAGGGCTATTTGCGCTTCTGGCCCTTCCGCCATTTTAGCCTTTTCAATTCAGTTTATTCGTTTTTTTCAAATCTGCCCCAATATGTTTGCTTCTGTTCTACCTTAGTCCTGCCCAAAACGCAACCCTTAGAGAACGGAATAATTTCTTTTTTGGGCCCTTTCCTTTCACGCGTATTTCAAATGGGCCCCTTCCCCTTCACTTTACTTCGAATTGACCCCAAAATTTCATTTTAAGATCAATTTGATCCTTTTTGTATTTTGTAATTATTATTATTATTATTATTATTATTATTATTATTATTATTATCATATTTACTATTACTATTATTATTACTATTACTATATTCATATTATTATATTGTACATATTTTGTATCATTATTATTATTTTATTATTATTACTATACTACTACTACTATTATTATTATTATTATTATATTATTATTATAAATGCATCATTGTCATTACTCTTTATTTTATCATTGTTATTACATTACTATTATCATTATATTTTTATGTTTTATTCATTTTCTATCATTATTATTAGATTATTATTTTCTTATTAATATAGTATTATTTTCTACTTTATTACTACTATTATTATTATTATTATTATTTTATTTTATATATATTATTTCATTTTAAATTGCCATAATTATTTATCATCATTATCATATTATTATTATTAGTACTCTTATATTTACCATATTTATATCTACGTTTATCTTTCTTAATTTCATATTATTACTATATAAAATATATTTTGAAAATCATCATATTTCATTTTAAGGTTTTAGAATAAAGGTGATGTTTCATATTTAGGAATTTGGAAAAGAGTGCCCCAACGTGCTGGGTTGCGATTTTTTGTTTAACTAAATTACTTAACATCCCCTTTACGAAGTTTCTCGAATCATGAGACGACTTTGATTACGAGAGATTAAAACATTGTGTTCTAACGAGCTGGACGTGATGTTTATATCTTTTCGGGACAAAGAAATCTCAAGTTTTGACTCGAGCCTTTTCTTTGATTTAATCCGATACGAGGCATTTTGTAAAATTGCTACACTCCATTTAAAAGTTTTAAAATAAAGGCAATGTTTTGTATTTAGGAATTGGGAATAGTGCCCTAACGTCTTTGGGTTGCGATTTTCCGTTTGACTAAATAACTAAACATCCTTTTGATAAACTTCAGAAAATCATGAGATAGCTTTGATTACGAAGGTTAGGAATCTCATGTCCTAACGTCTTTGGATGTGATGTTTGTACCTCTCTAACAAAGAAATCTCAAATATCCTAATACCTTTTAAAGGATCTCGATTTTAAAACCTTTTCAAACTTCCGACATTAAGACACTAATTAATCATTTTGATACCAATTTTGGGCGACGAGGGTGCTAACCCTTCTTCGTATGTGAATCGACTTCGAACTCATTTTTGGATTTCGAGACCAAAATTGTTGTTTTGATAAATCCAACCGTTTATTAAAAACAACCGTTTTACGAGGTGACCCGATCACACCTCAACAAAAAGGGATTGGTGGCGACTCCCTTTTTTTCATTTTTAAAACCCGAAGTCGAACCCCTTGTTGTTTTTGTTCTCCAAAAAATGGTTACGATAGCTTGGCGACTCCGCTGGGGACCTTTTAGAAAGTCAAGCCATAAATTGATTATTTTCTGTCTTTTGTCGGAATTTTGAAAATTCGATTTGAAAATTACGATCTTTTTATTGCATGTTGTTTTAATTTCAGCATTGCATTACATGACCGTTGTGGTCACACCTTTAAGTGGGAGTGAGAAGCTACTCCTTCATGAGGTTTTCACCTCCGTGCAGGATAGTGGATTGCTTTCAGGATACATCCGTACCTATGTCTTCGTGAGATTTTTATCTCAAATGCGCCCATAGGGAAATATATTCCCGAATCGAACTTGGTCCGTATGAGCCATAAATGGGTGAGGATCGAGGAATCACGGTTCAGTACCTCAACTATAGAACTAAAACCACATATAGTGAACCCTAGAGCCCACCTTAGATAGAACTATGTCAAACCTTAGTGGTCACCTAGGTTGGTGTTTGTTCATACTTTGCGATACTAACTCTTTGTATTTTATTTTCGTGCATATCATCTCATTTTCTATAGAGGTATCGATTCACGGTCAGTTTTTAAGTTAGAAAGTTGGTTATGGAAAACGGATCTCTTGATAAAGTGGAAGACAATGCAGTCGTTCGTATAGTTAGGACCTAGGCAGTTAGAAGGGTATGGATCTATTTTGAGCAAAAGGACATGTAGCAGTGCTAAAATCTGGTGGTCATCCTTTAGACGGCAAGGGTGTTGGAAGAAAAGTGATTGGCAGAGGGCAAGAGACCTGTGACAATGAATTGGCTGAAAGGGACTTCGCTTACGACAGGGAGAGAAGTTTATTTACTGTTGGTGCTTTTCCAAATAACAAGCATGAGTTTGTAGTTGTATTTGGGGATGTTACATCTAACAAAAACAACAGTAATGCATGATCTGATGTCCGTGGTGACTCAAATGGGCAAGACAGGAAGAGAATTAAACGGCCTTATCGGTCAAATCAACTTTGTTGCATAGACACCCATGCGAGCAACTCAAAATGCTTGGCGCGGACAGGAATCTAAAAACTCTCAAGAAGCATTGAGGGTGATGGATGTCATAGCATGCTGCGAAACAAGGATGCCTACTGGTTTGCCAATCTTTCAAGATAATCGTAATGACTTCACAGACATTGGAAGAGGTGCCCTTAGCAATAGGGGCTTCCATTCAAATTTTATGGCCACTCAAATAGGCCTTTCCCTGAATATTGATATTCGTCCTAGCCCGGTTGTGGATCCTTTTCCAATCAGAATGCCATGGATCCTGGACTCGACCATGGCTAACAAAGCTTTAAGAACACGAGGACAAAAGTCACCCATCCAATCACGCAGTACAAGATCACCGGATTGAGCGAGCAATTGTGCAAAGATCCGCTGCTTTTATTGAAGGGAAAGTGTGAAAAAGTTAATGGTGAAGCTGAAAATCTAGAGATTACTATCTATAATTATTTTGTCGTCCATCACAATACACAGTCGCGCTTCTCTGCAAGACTTGCCATGCTTTAATGTCGGAGAGTCAAACAATCTACATACATTCCTTTGGAGCTCCATTCTGGATGTATTTGCAATTGACAAAGCGCTAACTAGAGAGCTTTTTGGTTAAGACAAAGTCTCGGAAAGAATGAAAGTCTTATCCAATGCTTCACAGGGGAGCAACCATAGTGCCGAGCCGATGCTGCATTCTTGTGGTGTTTCTATCAAGACTAATTTCACCCAAGTCGAAGATCGTGATTCACAAGCACCAAGGGCAATGATGGAAATTTCTTTCGAAAAATGGGCGTTGGATTTAGTGGAACCATCTAGGATGGAAAGATAGATTGTTGTGACCTTCTTGGCTCATCGTTGTGGTCCAAACAACATTGTAAGGGATTTGGTTCGTGGGAAGAAGTGAAAGGAATTTGCATTGACCCCATTTGATAGATCCAAAGAGACAAACCAGAATAGACGACTTTCCCCTATGGTTAGAATGAGAAAAGCTATTGAACAGGTACAATCTAAAATGTCTGGAGCTCTGCAATTCCTTCTTCGTCTAGAAAAACTCTAATCTTTATGAGCCATAAAAGTGGAAGAATCCCTCAGAGTATGACGCTAGCTAGAGTAAATGATCGATACTTTTGGAAAATTAATGCTAAGTCGACGATCTTTTCACTACCTCAAGTCAGAACTCTGCAATCGAGTTGAATTTAAGGAAATAAAGTGTAGGATCAAGGGTTAAAATCAAGATTACACAATTGCGAATCGCGAATCGGGCTTCAAAGACAAGAGAGAGTGTTGAAAAGAAGAACTTTATCATTCTTATGATCATCAAGTTAAAGAGTCGAGATTACCTCATGAGGGAAGTGATAGTTCGATTTAAGAGGTAGTGGTCATCTACAGTGGGTTTGTTAAGCATAAAATATGGGTTACAGTCTGATCATAGTCAAGAGCTAGCTCCATTGTTTTGGAAATTAAAACCTTTAGGACTCAGAACGAAAGCATATAGTAGTCCATTTTATGTAAAAGAATTTGTTTTCTAATAAAGTTTTCTAAAATGAAGTTGATCAGAATCGATACCTCTTTGCATTCATGCATTCGCACTACATTGCATGCACATTACATACATTTGCATTAGACCTTTATAAAAAGGACCCTAATTAGGTAAAATGTTTCAGTTAACCTGGAAAACATGAAACAAAGGTTGGTGAGGATAGAGCAAAGGCAAATACAGATGCAAGAGAAATTGTCCCAAATTCAACAAGAAATGCAAGAGCAAATGCTAGACTTTCAAAAGAACATGATGGGCAATAACTCGCCATTAGCCGGAGGACTTGAAAAGGAAGTGACCCAAAGGATCAAAATATGGATAATGATGAAGACATCCTTTATTCCCCAATAAGTGTCCCAACTCAACCAGACGCACATTCTCGCGTGGTACCTGTTATTATTGGATCTCAATATAGGACCGAAACTTGGTGTCATTGAATTCTTTGAGGAGCCCTGTAATGAGCAAGTCAATCGTGTTGATTTTGGCCTACCGAGGCGAGAAAAAGGGAGAAGGGGCTTCAAAAGCCCAAAAGGAAGGATAAGGATGTGGCTAGCACGAGTGTGTATACTAAGGGTTATTCGAAGCCGTTTACAAAGAAACCACCAAAGAAGGCAATTACCGAAATACTTGGTCCCCCCAAAGCAAAAACCTAATCCAGGAGCGTATTCGGAAAAACCTCGTTCACTCCTATTCCCATGACGTATAGGGAGTTATACCGAACTTATTTGATATGCATGTTGTAGCTCCTTATTATATAAAACCACCGCAACCTCCATACCCAAAATGGTATAACCTAAATGTCCGATGGGAGTATCATGCGGGGTTACAGGCATTCGATAGAAAATTGCACTGACTTTCAAGAAGTTGGTGAAAAATTCACAAAATGGGTGTTGTGAAGATAGGCGACGCACCAAAAGCGTAAGCATGAACCAGGAGCATTTTGAGCAATGAGATGTGGAAAAAATTCCTATAGTATTTAGAAGCTTACCTAGAGTAATGTACTAAGTATACTTATTGCTTTAAGCCTAGAAGCAATAAGATCTCTTTTGTGAAATAGGCTCGTGTTCTGAATTACTATTTCAGTAAAATGCATCTTTTGAACCAATATTTTTATTTTCCATGCTATACATTCTATTGAATATTATTTTATTCTTCATTCATAAATAATCATTCATTCTCTGGAAATTACTTTCATACCGGCGATAGGTCCCAGATATCAATGATATGAGCGACGTTGTTACGGACTCCCTTTCTAGTGAAATATGTGTCTAGAAGGATCTAAGGACTTAGAAGATGACAGAGATTGTAACTTATTTCCTAACTTGTTAAAAATGGCAGATCCTACCTCGCGAAATGTCAGCCGACACTATAAGCCAACGAGGGAGATGAAGATGGAAGCTTAGCTTACCGCAAGAATAAGGCAAGACATTATCGCATGATCACAGTCAGACACGTTGAGGCCACTGAAATGCGGATTCCTATATGTGAGGCATGGACGCTATCAAGCCAGTCTCCTCAAGAGCTTTGAGCCAACATCGATTCATATTCATAGCCTTTGGTTACCTTACCAAGAGGGTAAAGGTCGCTTCACATGTCAAAATTACAAAGTCAAGAATATCGACTTCAACTTCAACTTCAAATTCAAAATTCAAAAAAATAAAAAAAATAAAAAAAACAAAAATAAAAAAGAGGAAGAAGAAGAAGAATAAAGAGAGAATGGCGATAAAGAATGCCAAAAAGAAACGTGCTGGCACGAACTTATAGTCTCGTCCAAAGATCGACACCACATCGATCAAAGAAGATAGCCAAAACCATTCAAAATTTTTGGAAAATGACCGAGACTTGTAAGGGTTGGCATAGAAGTTACCATTTACCTTCTAGGTTTCTTAAAAGTTGGCCAGGACTTTCACCGGGGCATCTTTCCCATTGGTTATTAAAAGGAAAACAATTGTTGGAAGATAAGATTCCTTTTCACAAGCTTTGATTTGGTTGGTTAAAGTAGAATGTCTACAGTAAGCTTGATTGAAAGTACTCGTGGTCGAATGTACCAAAAATAGATGATATGGGCTTATGAAAAAAATGTTCGCTCAAAAGAATTTCAGGAGAAAGACCTGGCATTAAGAAGGGTTCTTCGTATTCAAAAGGACTCCGAAAGGAAAAGTAAATGCCTTATGCAGCAAAGAAGGCTTGTTCTGGGGAAACATGGATACTAATCAAGATGATGGCAAGGACTTATCCAATCCGGTGAGTTCAGATTCAAAAAAAAACACGAAAAGAAAAAAGGAAAAAGGAGAGGCCGAGGCGGAAACCCGCAAAGGGCTCCTTGGGATTAAAGGGGATTTGAGTTGAAAACCCGAGAAGGGTAGCTTAAATTTTGATCAAAAGTAAGGCATATGGTAGTCTTACCACGCTTGAGTTAACAATGAAGAAGTATGTTGCGTCTTGGAGCATCGGCAAAGTACTCTGGATCCCCTAAGCACATATTGAGCCTAAAATGGTCCTCAAGAAGTTTGAACAGAGAAGCTCAGGCTGCGATATCTGGGGCACCTAGTTTCTATTTTTACCTTGCAAGATACACTGCCAATAAATTTCCTTCCTGATTGCACTCGCTACCTTTGCTTAACCCATTTGTTTCGAGCTATACTCCTAACTAACTTTGTTCTTATCCGTCGTTATGATCTCTTTCAGACATTTTGCATTTAAATAACGATTAATGGACTAACGACACTTTCACAAAAAAAGAGTTTCACATATTACTCTGGAAACTTTTAAGTAGTACCAGAACCTAAAACAGAATTATTACTTAAAACTCATTGAGTTTAAGGGATAAGAATAATGGTGGAGGAAAAGTCTGAACTGAGGCTATCTCTTCGGATTTTGTCAAAAAATGGTGATTGAACAAAATGACGAGGTATTACGTCAGCAGTACCATCTCGATGAAAAAGGGCGATGTATGAATGGGGAATCATTCGCGAAAAATAATCTTGTGTCCATGCAACTATCATGCGTGCACACCTGGTCAAGATCCACAGGAATGGAAAGGTACAACAGACCAAATCATTTACAAATTCTATACCCCTGAGTCGTAGTGGGATTGACTGAAGATGACATAGATTCTACACCCCTGAGTCGTAGTGGGATGGATTGAAGATGACATGATTTCTATACCCTTAAGGTACAATGGGTTGATCTGAAAGTGGTATAGGCCTTAAAGTCCTATATGTACCGTAGAGTGGGCCTTAAAGTCACATTGGGGTAAATTGTTTGAGCAAAATATGATTGTTTCTTTGAGTTTCGGGCAAAGGTACCGACAAGAGCGAGATATCAGGGTTGTGCGACTCTGGTGGACGTCGAGCAGTGACAACCCTAAGCATAAAAAGGGGTCATTTCATTTTAACATTTATTCATCATCATTAGGAGCGTGCAATCATCGCATCGTGATCCTTATACATTTTTAACAAAGAATCATTATCATGACATTATGCATTCATGCAAATATCCTCCATGATACCATTTAAGTAGGAGCATTCGATTTATTGCGATCAGTGCATCTTAATCATTGTGGAAAAGCATCATTCTCATAACATTCTGCATTCATAACACACGTAGTTAGGAGCATTTGAGTCGTTGCTATCATGACATCCTCGTTATTTGTATAAGTATCAGTACGTAAAAGTAATTCTACAGGACGAATTCCCCAGAGAACGATGTAGTAATATTAAAGATTTCAGATGTTGTCCCAGCGGGCGATCAAAGATCAATATAGCACATCCTGTCTCCCTGAGTTTGCAGTGGAGCAGATTGAAGAAAAGAGATTTGACATTCCCGAAGTTACGGAAGCGGATCAAGACATCACTGGTGGTCCCCGAGTTTGCAGGATCGATTGAAGAAAGAGATTTGACATTCCGGGTTACTGAAGCGATTGAAGACATCACCGGTGGTCCCCGAGTTTGCGGGATCGATTGAAGAAAGTAGATTTGACATTCTTGAAGTTACAAGAAGCGATCAAGACATCACCGTGGTCCCCGAGTTTGTAAGGATCAGACAAGCAGATTTGACCTTCCCGGTTGCGTAGCGATCAAGACATCACCGTGGTCTCGAGTTTGCAAGGATCGATTAAGCGATTTGACCTTCCGGTTGCGGAAGCGGATCGAAGACATCATCTAGTGATCCCCGAGTTTGCGGATCGATTGAAAATAGCAGATTTGACCTTCCCGGTTGCAAGAAGCGATCAAGACATCGGTCTAGTGATCCTTGAGTTTGTAGGATCGATTAAAATAGCAGATTTGACATTCCTAAAGTTGCGGAAGCGATCGAAGACATTAGTCCGGTGATCCCGAGTTTGCGGGATCGGATTGAAAATAGCAGATTTGACATTCCCGGTTGCGGAAGCGGTCAAAGACATCAGTCTGGTGGTCCCTGAGTTTGTAGGGATCAGATTGAGGATAGTAGACTTGGCGATTCCTGATGATTGCAGGAGCAAATCGCAGTGAGCGGATTAAAAACGAAAATCTTATACCTCTGAAGTTGCAGCGATAGAGTGGATCAAAACAACAAGATGCGATGGACGAAATGAGGCTACAAAAGAAGTCGGGGCTTAGCAGGCCGGGCCAAAATGGGCCTCTTGAAAGTCTTTGCTCCATTCTCATTACACGACAATAAGCAAAGAGGGGCAGCTGTACGAGCCCATTTGCCCGGGCCCATTTCAGTCCTAACCAAAACCAGACCTAAAACTAAACAAACCCTAGCCCATTATCCCAAACTCTTCCAAGAAACCCTAGCCCCCTAGGTGTGCCCCTAGCCTCCTCGACGACCACTCTTGCAGGACCCTCTTGCCACCGCCTCTACAAAGACCGCCTTTGTCACATCCACCGCCCATTTTCCTGTAAGAAGAACAGAGAAATCATCAAGAAAACAAGTTGTAAACAATGGTTATAAAACCAATCTTATCTTTTTATAAGGGGCTCCCTTTTTATGATTAATAGAAGAAAAATGATTTGAGATCTGAACATTCATCTTTTCTTTCTTTTTTTTCGAATCAATACAAACAAAACAGATTCCATTACCAAGGATTCAGATCCCTTTTTTATCATCAATAGAGGCCACGGACAAGGAAAAGCATTCAAACAAACCGAAATAACACTGAACAGAGAACTGAAAAACCTCGAAGCCGAGAGAAAAGAGGTGATCTTTTATCTCAAAAATTAGTTCTTTTTTATTTCCTTAGCATATACTATTACACTTTTTAAAAGGAATAAAACGCAAAGAAAATCTTACCAATCAGAGTCGATCATTGCGGTACTACGAATCGACAACAACGTTGGCGTCGGCAAGCGGAGGATGGCGATCAAGGGCGTAAATCGCACCACCCCCTACAGAGAAAAAAAGAAGAGAAAGAAGATTTTTTAAAACTCAGCACAAAAAAAAGATTTTTTTTTAGAGATTTTGGGCTTAAATAGACCCAAGAAAACACGCCGCTTTGGGTTGAATATCGACTCAAACGACACCGCTTAAAGGCGACCATGCAAGCAATTCAACCGCAGATCTAGGATCCGCGTGTTTCCTAAGCGGAAGGGCTATTTGCGCTTCTGGCCCTTCCGCCATTTTAGCCTTTTCAATTCAGTTTATTCATTTTTTCAAATCTGCCTCAATATGTTTGCTTCTGTTCTACCTTAGTCCTGCCCAAAACGCAACCCTTAGAGAAGGGAATAATTTCTTTTTTGGGCCCTTTCCTTTCACGCGCATTTCAAATGGGCCCTTCCCCTTCACTTTACTTCGAATTGACCCCAAAATTTCATTTTAAGATCAATTTGATCCTTTTTGTATTTTGTAATTATTATTATTATTATTATTATTATTATTATTATTATTATTACTATTACTATATTCATATTATTATATTGTACATATTTTGTATCATTATTATTATTTTATTATTATTACTATACTACTACTACTACTACTACTATTATTATTATTACTATTATTATTATAAATGCATCATTGTCATTACTCTTTATTTTATCATTGTTATTACATTACTAATATCATTATATTTTTATGTTTTATTCATTTTCTATCATTATTATTAGATTATTATTTTCTTATTAATATAGTATTATTTTCTACTTTATTACTATTATTATTATTTTTTTATTTTATATATATTATTTTATTTTTAAATTGCCATCATTATTTATCATCATTATCATATTATTATTATTAGTACTCTTATATTTACCATATTTATATCTACGTTTATCTTTCTTAATTTCATATTATTACTATATAAAATATATTTTGAAAATCATCATATTTCATTTTAAGGTTTTAGAATAAAGGTGATGTTTCATATTTAGGAATTCGGAAAAGAGTGCCCTAACGTGCTGGGTTGCGATTTTTCGTTTAACTAAATTACTTAACATCCCCTTTACGAAGTTTCGCGAATCATGAGACAACTTTGATTACGAGAGATTAAAACATTGTGTCCTAACGAAATGGACGTGATGTTTATATATTTTCGGAACAAAGAAATCTCAAGTTTTGACTCGAGCCTTTTCTTTGATTTAATCCGATACGAGGCATTTTGTAAAATTGCTACACTCCATTTAAAGGTTTTAAAATAAAGGCAATGTTTTGTATTTAGGAATTCGGGGAATAGTGCCCTAACGTGCTGGGTTGCGATTTTCCGTTTGACTAAATAACTAAACATCCTTTTGATAAACTTCGTAAAATCATGAGATAGCTTTGATTACGAAGGTTAGGAATGTTATGTCCTAACGTGCTAGATGTGATGTTTGTACCCTCTCGGAACAAAGAAATCTCAAATATCCTAATACCTTCTAAAGGATCTGTATTTTAAAACCTTTTCAAACTTTCGACATTAAGACACTAATTAATCATTTTGGTACCAATTTTGGGCGTATCGAGGGTGCTAACCCTTCCTCGTGCGTAACCGTCTTTCGAACTCGTTTTTTGGATTTCGAAGACCAAAATCGTTGTTTTGATAAATCCAACCGTTTATTAAAAACAACCGTTTTACGAGGTGACCCGATCACACCTCAACAAAAAGGGATTGGTGGCGACTCCCTTTTGTTTTCATTTTTAAAACCCAAAGTCGAACCCTTTGTTGTTTTTGTTCTCCAAAAAATGGTTACGACAAGCATTATCAATTAAGCTTTAAACCCTTGATACCCTAATTTTCTCATTCTTTTCTTTCTTTTTCCTTAGTTTCGTTCCTTTGGTTTGTTTTATTTTCATTTCATTTCATTTAGTTATATTGTTTATTCTTTAATTAATTATTATAATAATATAAATATATTATAATATTTATACTTAAATATTAAGTATTATATATATTATTATATATTTGTACAATATTTTACACATGTAATTTACTATTACCATACACTTGTTAGGATAAGGATTATTTGTTTCTTTAGTCCTTTACTTTTCTTTAGTCTATAATTAGACTTTTACCTATATGCAATTTAAACCTTTTACCAATTACTCTTAATTCACACAAATTCACCTAAACAAAACCTAATTAACTACACAACTAACTTCGTAAATATTTTTAATTTCATTTTACGAAAATGGAGACCCAAAAATACAATTTTCGATACCTGTGACTATCGAGTCGTTACAAATATAGACCAATTAAATGAAGCTAAAAAAAAAAAAGTCAAACCAATTTTCTCTATTGTTATGAATTCTTTTAATAATTTATTTGATCAAATCGAAAATTTGTAATCTGACTAGTTTAATCATTCGTCTGGTTCTTAAGAAAGAAAAAGAAAAAAGAGAAAATAATATTTTTAGTCTTTTTTTGTCACATATTAATTTTTAATTAATTTTTTTTAAATAGGCTTAGTGGTTTAACCAGGAGAAAATAGTTTAAGTTGTAGTTGTGATAAAAAAAAAATCTAGACATCAAAATGAAATGAAAAAAGAGAGAAAGAAACCAATTTGTAGATTAAACTTTTCAAAATAAATTTAACTAAATGACTAACAAAAATACGAAGTTTGAAAAAAAGTAATTTAAATACCCTACCGTGATAAAAAAATAATAATAATGTAAATGAGTTTAAATCTATATAAATTGAATAAGCGGTAGAGTTAAATGTGCAATGATAAAGGAGATATGGGGTGAATAAAATCCGACTTGACTCGAAAAATTCGATAAAAATTTCAAATTTTGAATTAAATAGTTCGAGTTATTCGAGTTATTCGAGTTATTCGGATCAACTCGAAAAAAAATTCAAATTTTTCGGTTTAACTCGGATATGAATTACACAATTCGAGTTATCCGAAAATCCGAATAAGAAATGACAAAACTACGTCGTTTTGATAAATTTTAATTTTTAAATTTAAAATTTTTTTCATCAGCCTTAAGGCCTTCTTAAATCTTAACACTTAACAGTAAGTAACAGTTAACTTTAGTTTCTTTTCTTTCTGTCGCTTTCAAATTCCATTTCCCACCCCTCCCCGCTTTTTCATTTCACGTTTCATCACCCTTTCCTTCCGCACCAGTTCCTCGCACCTTGTCCCCCTTCCATACCCCTTTCATACGCTCCACCGTCCACAAAGTGGCCACAACCAAGGTTCCACAGCCACAACCGGTCAACCACCATCAGTTGTTTAAGGTGAGATTGTGTATATATATTTTTGGTTTTGTGCATGAGTGAGTGAGTGAGTGTTTTTACTTTTAGTTTTCACCTTTATGGTTTAAAATTGATTCTAAAAGAACCTATTTCACCAAATAGTGCAGAAACTATTTGAACTACAAGTCTACATCAAGTTTTATTGTTCCGACCAAATCATAAGGTGCCAAAAGTAATTCCTATAGTCCAATGCTAATGCTGTGATGCAATTGTTTGATTTAACAATTGTTTGATTTAAGGTCAGTTTTTGGATGATGTTTGACTAGTTTCTCTTGTGAATTTAGTATTGTAGTGCAGTAGTGCGTAACAGCAAGAAACAACCTTCCATGGTTCAACATTACTCAACATTAAAATGGAAATAAATTAGTTAACAAATAACTACTTGAGTTTTAGATATTAGTATTCTTAAGATTTTAGAAATACTAATTATAATGTTAACTCACTTTTAATGTTTGTTTGTTTTTTTCTTGAAATCTTAATTCTTAAGGGTCTATTTGATTTAACAATTGTTTGATTTAAGGGTCTTTTTATTAATCAAAGTTTCCATGTTTTTGTTATTCTTTCTCATTATTCCAGTTAATTAAATTAACCATTATTAACAAGTTTAGTTTCATTTAGTTCATGCATATATATACCATTATTAATTAGCAAGTTTAGCTTCATTTAAGTCAAGCATATATATATTAATGCATATATATATTGCAGATCGCCTACTATATATAACAATACATATCTTGATATACATACTATTTTGCTTTAATTAAATTATTTTGCTTGAACAATATATATACTGCAGATTAATTAAATTGTTTGATTTAAGTCATGCCAAATATATAACAATACATATACATACTGTTTTGCTTCATTTAAAGCATGTGCATATATATATTAATGCATATATTATATATATTCCATATTTCCATTTAGTTTCATTTAAGTCCTGCATATTTTATATATATATATATATATATATATATATTATAAAAACCAATTCAAATTAAATTAATCAACTCTTTAAATAAATTAATTTTGCAAAAGCAAAAGAAATAGAACTTTAACTTATTATGCCTAATAAAGTAATAATGTTATGTTTATTACATTTATTTAAATATTATGTGACAATTGACAAACGTGATGGAATTTTAGTTCATTCAATTTCTATTCCTAAACATGTGGATGAGAATGATTTTTAGGCTAAAGGAAGTTGTTTCTGTCCATTATAAATTTTAGTTGAAATAATTGGAAATCTCACTTTAATCTCCCAAAAGAAGTGTTATGGACATATGGCTTCTTTCATATTTGACTATTGATTTATTTTATATTATTTATTTTTATTGTAAACTTTATTTTTTATTATTATTTATGTGAACCACAACTCTTCAAATAAGAGTTTAAAATTTTGGTTTTTATTCTCTTTTTTTTAAACTTTTAGTACGTTTGCTCAATTATATGTTTCGTTAATATATTCGATAAGTTAAATTAGTATATTTTATAATTAAGTTACTCTATTGTTTTGTTTTGAGTTAATTTTGAACTCTTTAATTTGAATTGTTGATGGATATTTGTGTGGAACATATCTATTAGTACAAAACTTTGATGGAATTTGTAACACCCCAAACCCGGTCTATGCATTAAGACTAGATTTGGTTTGTTACATGAATCGAAACTATCTTAAAATCTTCAATGAGTTGAAATCTACAATATTATTTTTAATTACAAGGTTTAATAAAAATCAAGAGTATTTTAAATTTGATGTATATTAGAAAACATTAGTTGAAAAACATCATTAACATTGTATTATCAAAAACCCTTAGGTAATTTATTTAAGAGTTAAAATAATAAAATATTTATAAAGGAATTTCATATATTTGAAAACCCAATTTATTTTGATAAAATATCATATAATCATAAGCCCATATTTAAATGTCCAAAATATAGTTTAAAACCAAACACACATAAAATCCATGAATTATTAATAGAGGCCCTTATTACATTAACCCAAAATAGTAAAATACTTATTAAAAAGTTCAGAGTTTAATAAACCCATGTTTTGCAAGATGGCCTCCACGAAGTCATCCTCGGCCCAAGTTCACGTCAATTTCCATTACCTGAGATAGAAAAATTTGAGGGAGTGAGTTACTTAGAACTCAGTGTATAACTCACTTACTTTGTCCACTGGGCCAGATTTTCAAATTATGGATTTGGGCATTGAGCCCATAAGCAGAATTAACAACATAATTAATAACATAATTAATAGCATAATGAATAACATGATTAATAACATGCATGTAAAATGAATTTTTCCTCCCAAACCTAATTCCATCCGCTACACACCCCGTACCAACCATCACACCTGGGGATCAAGTTAACCCACCCCGCCATCACACCAATCGTAGGCTTTAAGCCATTTTATATTTGTGGCGAGCCATGAACTAGATTGTGACAAAGTCACCGAACTAGAGCATTGAGCCAATTATTATTTTGTGGCGAGCCACCGAACTA
The DNA here is from genome assembly GCA_025506655.1 of Gossypium rotundifolium. Taxonomy (NCBI): domain Eukaryota; kingdom Viridiplantae; phylum Streptophyta; class Magnoliopsida; order Malvales; family Malvaceae; genus Gossypium; species Gossypium rotundifolium. The sequence continues at coordinate 169,034,299 of CP106733.1, forward strand.
GAAAGCAAATAGCCATTTATAAATTTTGTGGCGAGCCACCGAACTAGAGGCAAATAGCCATTTATAAATTTTGTGGCGAGCCACCGAACTAGAGGCAATTAGCCATAATTTTTGTGGCAAAGCCATTTAACTAGATTTTGGCAGCAGTGCCTTTCTTCTCTTCATCATTTTCCCAACCCATGCAATATGTATGCAAAGTAGTCTATGATCATATAATGATTTTATTAAAAGGCCCATTAACAGAGTCAATATTTGATTTTATTAAGGCCCAAACATTTGGCCCATTTTAGCAATTTAATATCTTAGGCCCAAAATTATGATCTAGTAGGAATTTGGCCCATTTAACGATCTATGAGGATTTCACCGTTTAACAATTTAACAGATATTACGGCCCATTTACGATCTAGCAGAGTTTTCGGCCTATTTATCGACCTAGCAGATTTCATTGATTATCGATCTAACGTAGATTTCGCCCAAATTATCAATCTAATGTAGATTTCATTGATTACTAATTATCAAATTTATCGGTCCATTTTACGAAGACATGAAAATTTATATTTTACCATCTAACTCATCGAGGGCTTTTTCGTAATTTTCACCATATTATCCGTTTTCATGTAATTTCACCAAATACCAATTATTACGTTTTATACCGATCTAGTCGTTTTTACGATTTAACTCCATACCACGAATAACATCCAAACCCGAGAAAAGTGTGAAGTTACACACCTCGATATCGTGAGTACTAACCCTTCCCGCTCTTCAACACCTAAACATAATACGATCTTATTAGGACATTATCATGAACAAAATATGTTATAGACATTTGATCCAAAACCTTACCTCTTGATTTTGGATCACTTCAATTTTGGTTTCTCCTCGTTTATCGATTCGATATTCACGAGAATCCACTAACGTACAAAGGCTCGGAGTTCTTACTACTTGAATAATTGATTTCCTTCGGTAGATGGTCCGCAACCGGTGGAAAATCCCGAACTATCAAATCGCCTTCGTTTATACTTAGGGGAATAGTGGATCCGCCCTCTTACGATAACTAAACACCGCCTTTTCTTCCCTATTTTGAAGATCTTCAATATCAAAAGATCGTTAATCCTAATAATATATCGAAATAAAATTCTAAAGATCTTAAAGGCGAGATTTCCTTACCACAAATATTCTTGTTCCACAAGGAGAATCGATCCAAACGTTCTATGTCACTCACGACCACTTGATTTCGATCTTCGTTATCGCACTAAAGTATAACATAAATAAACGTTAATAGAATGAACGTTTATTTCGATCTAAGAAAGCCTTCATACCACCATCAATATTCGCCATGACTACTTCTAACTAAACGAAACTAAAAGAATTCTTACCCTTTTGTCCACGGTTGAAAAGAAAGGATTGAAAATGATGTTTGTGAAAGATAGAGGATTGCTATATGACCAAAGGAAATAGAAAAATGATTCGGCTATGGGTACATCAACATTCGGCCATGAGATAAAATAATGGAGAAATTATAAGTGTCAAGAATAAAAGATGAAAGAAGAATGATGATGATGTTGTTTAAATTTTCAAAGAGAATAAAAGAGAAAGAAGAAAGAGATGAGTTTTGGGAGAGGTGTATATTGACAATGGGAGAAGAAAAGAAAAAGAATGGCCTTTTTGTGTTGGTAGAATCGGCACTATGAGAAAGGCACAAAATTGAACACTAAAGTGAAAAGCAAAAATGACCAATTGGTCAATATAATCAAGGCTTACCAAGGATCAAATTCGGCTAAAGGAAAAGAGGTTGAGAGAAAAGTTGCAAAACTTTGCACAAAACTAAAATGACCAAAAGTAAACTCCTAACCCTTACCAAGCTACCAAAGAAAATTCATTAACCTCCCCTAGCCATATTGCCATCCAAATTCATTGGTCAAATGACCATGAATTTGTTTCAAAACACTTTCCTTGATACTTGCCCTATGTCTCCATATCTTTCCATATTTTCTTGATTCCCTACCTTAAATTCACTCTTACCTTATTCCTTTGATATATTAACCAAAAATAACAAGGTCAACACTTACCATAAATAAACTTGGCCGACACTTACCATAGAAGAGCAAAATAAAAGTTGTCTAAATGCTATTTAAGGATTCGAACCTCTTCCTCATGCACTAATTCATGCGCCAACACCACCATGCCATGTACTTATCTTGTGTCACTTATTAACACTTAAATTAACTTAAGTATTAATGACACTTGCTTCTCTTCAATAAATTCTCAAATATAAAATTTATTCCTTACCCAAATTATGCTATACTCTTCTTCAGACTATAATAAACACGAAAATAAAAGTAAGAAAATTTTCCTTCATAATCTAAACACCAAATCATGCAATATATCAATACTCGAATTTTTAGGTGTTACAACTCGCCTTCCTTAAAGAAAATTTCGTCCTCGAAATTTACCAGTTGAAAGAGGTGAGGTATTGTTGCCAAATTGCATCCTCAGTTCTCCACGTAGCTTCCTCCACTCCGTGGTTACGCCATAGAACTTTGACCAACAAGACTGTTTTCTTTCTTAGCACCTTAACATCTCGATCTAAGATTTTCTTGGTTCCTCCTCAAAAGACAAATCAATTCAATTCCACTTCTTCTCTGCAGATTATAAAGCGAAGGATCCGATCTATAACGCCTCGGCATGGAAACATGAAAACATTATGAATTTGGCTCAACTCGGAGGTAACTCAATCGATAGGCCATCGGACCAACACGCTTCAACACACGATATGGTCCAATGAACCTAGGACTTAACTTGCCCTTCTTTCCAAACACGAAAATCTTTTTCCAAGGTGAGACCTTCAAGAAAACCCGATCCCCACATCATACTCGATATCCTTTCGCTTCAGTCCGAGATCGACTTACTCTATCGAGGCTTCTTTCAACCGTGCTCGAATAACTTTTACCTTTTCCTCTGCTTTTAGATATCATCTCGGGACCTAACATCCGTCGTTAGCCTTTCTCACCAACAAATAGGAGAACGACACTTACGACCATACAATGCCTCGTAAGGTGCCATCTGAATGCTAGACTGATAGCTGTTGTTATACGCAAATTCTGCCAGTGGTAGATAATCCTCCCAACTACTCCTAAAGTCGATTACACATCCCCTTAACATATCTTCCAATATCTGAATTACCCTCTCCGACTGACCATCAGACTGAGGATGAAAAGCCGTACTGAAATTCAACTTTGTCCCCAAGGCTTCATGCAGAGCTTTCCAAAATCGTGATGTAAATCTGGGATCTCTGTCTGATATAATAGATACAGGTACCCCATGCAACCTCACAATTTCAGATATGTACAGCTTTGCCAACTTTTGCAATGAATAATCCGTACGAACTGGTAGGAAATGAGCAGTCTTCGTCAAACGATCAACAATTACCCAAACAGAATTTTTCTTAGTAGGTGTTAAAGGTAACCCACTAACAAAATCCATAGTTATCCGTTCCCATTTCCAAAGAGGAATTTTTACCGGTTGTAACAATCCAGACGGTAATTGATGTTCTGCCTTCACTTGCTGACAAGTCAAACATTTTCCCACAAACTCTGAAATCTCCCGCTTCAACCCTGGCCACCAATACTGTTCACGGAGATCTCGATACATCTTATTTCCTCCGGGATGCATAGCATAAGGGCTACTATGCGCCTCCCGTAGAATCATTTGCCTCAGATCTGAGTCTTTAGGCATACATACTCTTCCTCGAAAGTACAATACACCTTCCGTGTTTATTCCAAAATCCTCGATTTCACCATTTTCAACTTGCTGAAGTAAAGGTCCCAACTTTTCATCCGATGTCTTTTTCCTTGATTTGTTCCAAATGCAGTGGCTTCATTCAAGTTCGCTAACAAACTTCCATCCTCATACAAACTCAAATGAGCAAACAATGCTCTCAAATCGACATCGCCTTACGACTTAACGCGTCGGCTACCACGTTAGCCTTTCGAGGATGATATTCGATTGAGAAATCATAATCCTTTAATAATTCTACCCATCTTCTTTGTCTTAAATTCAACTCCTTTTGGGTAAGGAGGTATTTAAGACTCTTGTGATCCGTGTAGATGATAGATTTCTCACCGTAGAGATAGTGCCTCCAAATCTTTAAAGCAATGACCACAGCAGCTAACTCCAAATCATATGTAGGGTAATTTACTTTGTGCGGTCTCAATTGGCGAGAAGCATAGGTCACCACCTTTCTATTTTGCATCAACACACAACCCAGACCCGTGTGAGACGCATCACAATAAGCAAGAATTTTTTCGAGCCTCCCTATTGAATCAAACTGAGCTTCACGAGATTTTCTTCAATTTCTCAAACTCTCTTGCTTTTCATCCAATTATCTGTAACTCCCTTCCGCAGCAGTTTAGCTAGGGTGCGGAATCAACGAAAACCCCTACAAAACGTCTATAGTATCCACCAAACCCAAGAAACTCGAATTTCACTACCAATGTTGGTGGTTTCCAATCCGTAATAGCCTCAATTTTTCGAGGATCCACCCTTATTCCTTCTACCGATACCACATGACCAAGGAAAGTCACTTCCTTTAGCCAAAATTCGCATTTACTAAATTTGGCATACGATTGCTTATCACGAAGTAGTCAGTAATACTATCCGCAAATCGTGTCATGCTCCTCATCATTTCTTGAATAAACCAATATGTCATCTATGAACACTACCACAAACCGATCTAAATATGGTTGAAAGACTGGTTCATCATGTCCATAAATACTACGGTGCATTGGTTAATCCAAACGGCATCACTACAAACTCATAATGTCCGTAACGAGTCCGAAATACCGTCTTATAAATGTCCGCTTCTTTCACCTTGAAATGGTGATAACCCACCTCAAATCAATTTTGGAAAAATCAAGCTCCTTTTAATTGATCAAACAGTCGTCAATTCTCGGCAGAGGATACCGATTCTTGATCGTCAATTTATTCAATTATCTGTAATCAATGCACATACGCATCGATCCATCCTTCTTCTTGACGAACAAAACTGGTGCTCCCCACGGAGACACACTTGGTCGAATAAATCCTTGATCTAGCAATTCTTGAATTTGAGCTTTAAGCTCAGCCAACTCCTTCAGTGCCATTCTATAAGGAGCAATGGACACTGGAGCTGTCCCAGGCAAAAGCTCAATGCCAAATTCTACTTCCCGATCTGGAGGTATACCAGGAAGTTCTTCGGAAAATACATCGAAAAATTCCTTCACCGTCCTCACATCATTCACAGATAACTCTTTGGCATCCAAAGCACAGATAAAGGCTAGGAATGCTCCATATCCTTTCCGAACCAACTTCTCTGCCTTTAATGTAAATACTACATTTGCCAAGTAGTTCCTTCGCTCACCAATCATTATGATTTCCTTATCATCCGAGGTTCTTACTGACATTCATTTTTCAGCACAATCCAATTGCGCCCGATGTTTAACCAACCAATCCATGCCCAGAATGAGATCGAACTCGCCGAAAGGTAGTTCCATCAAGTTCGCCAAGAATACCTCTTCTTGAATTTCCAAGGGCACGTCTTTAAACATTTTATTAACAATTACCGACTGTCCTAAAGGACTAATTACTGTCATCTCACTATCGGTAATTTCAGATATGAGTGGGTAGAGCCAATATCTATTAAAGCAATAACAGGTACATCGAAGATGAAGAACGTACCAGTTATCACATCCTGCATTCCGCCCTCGCCAAGGCGTCTAATCGCATAAACCAGTCGAGGCTGTCTTGCATCCGCATTTCCTCTGGACCATTGCCTCGACCGGTGCACCTTGACCACGACTAGCCCCATTACCACCACGACCTGGTCCACGACCTTTTGGTGGTCAGCGAGTACCTACGGTCGATCGTGCATCATTATTACGAACTTCTTGAGTCGTATCCATACGTCGAGGATAATTTCTATACTGATGATCCATCGAACCGCATTTATAACAAGCGCTGCTTTTCTCCAACACTCTCCAAAGTGTCTTTTTCCACATTCAGCACAGTCTCGACTTCGATTATTTATTATCGGTGTTCTACCTTGAACTGGTTCATCATTCTGAGGTCTCTTCTAAAATTTCTTTAAAGAACCAGATCATTGTGTCTCTCTCTTATTTCTAAATCTTTCTGCTTACGATGTTCGAGTTCTTAGCCTCTTGGCTTATCTTGGCCTTCTCCACAAGCGTGGAAAAGTTCTAACTTGCGTGGGGCAATCGAACCCTCACTCATTATTAAGTCCATCCTCAAACGCACACAACGTTCATGATCTGTTGATACAATTGTCCAGAGCATAGCGGCTCAAACGTAAAACTCGACTTCATATATCATTCTTGTTTTACTCCCTTGTACAAGATTCAAAAATTCCTTCCTTCAAGCGTCTACATAACTTGTTCCAACGTATTTTCCTTGGAAGGCGACTTTAAAGAATTCCCAAATGTCGGTGCTTTCTTGGTGCCTTCTCGAATGATGAGCCACCATCGATACGCTTCGCCTCTTAACAAAGACACAGCTCCTTTTAGTTTTTGCTCAACAAAGGCATTCCATATCATCCATAATCCGTTCCACGACTTGAGCCAAGATTCACCACATTCGGAGCTACACCGGAGACTCCTCTAAAAACTTCTGCATTATTGGACTTAAGTCGTTCGAAATTGACCCACGAGTTGTTGGCCCAATTCTAGTTCCAATGACCCTTTCTAGGACTCGCAAACATGGCTTGAGTCAAAGCATTGTCTTCTTCCATGTGATCGCGTGATCCGTCTCACTCTCAATTGACGCAGTGCATCCATTTTCGGCATATGATTTGGTGCTTGCTTGTAGCACCTCGGCTTACCACGCCACGCTCTCGCGCCCACGACCACGTCCTCTAGTGCTCATGATGGCTTATTCGCTTTTATCGATTACAAGTTTTATGAATCAGAAAATTTATTTTGGTGTTTATTAACGATGTTTTATGAGATTTGAGAGATAAAGTTATTTTTCGCAACATATCTTATAGTCTCAATCTCTACGATTTTTCACATCTAAAACTAGAAGTTCTAGAGTGTTCCTATGATCATCATAGTAATCATTAAGCAATAAATACTTACTTGACTTGTTGGGATGCTTGTGGTACCATCTTGATCTTTAAAATATAATTGAATGATTTCATACGTAAATTAATTGCGAACCCAAACCACGTAGAGTTTTTGAAGCGGCTCGATACCATTAAATTGTAACACCCCAAACCGGTCTATGCATTAAGACTAGATTTGGTTTGTTACATGAATCGAAACTATCTTAAAAATCTTAAATGAGTTGAAATCTACAATATTATTTTTAATTACAAGGTTTAATAAAAATCGGAAGAGTATTTTAAATTTGATGTATATTAGAAAACATTAGTTAAAAACATCATTAACATTGTATTATCAAAAACCCTTAGGTAATTTATTTAAAAGTTAAAAATAATAAAATATTTATAAAGGAATTTCATATATTTGAAAACCCAATTTATTTTGATAAAATATCATATAATCATAAGCCCATATTTAAATGTCCAAAATATAGTTTAAAACCAAACACACATAAAATCCATGAATTATTAATAGAGGCCCTTATTACATTAACCCAAAATAGTAAAATACTTATTAAAAGTTCGAGTTTAATAAACCCATGTTTTGCGGTATGGCCTCCACGAAGTCATCCTCGGCCCAAGTTCACGTCAATTTCCATTACGAGATAGAAAAATTTGAGGAGTGAGTTACTTAGAACTCGATGTATAACTCACTTACTTTGTCCATCACGATTTTCAAATTATGGATTTGGGCATTGAGCCCATAAGCGAATTAACAACATAATTAATAACATAATTAATAGCATAATGAATAACATGATTAATAACATGCATGTAAAATGAATTTTTCCTCCCAAACCTAATTCCATCCGCTACACACCCCTGTACCAACCATCACACCTGGGATCAAGTTAACCCACCCCGCCATCACACCAATCGTAGGCTTTAAGCCATTTTATATTTGTGGCGAGCCATGAACTAGATTGTGACAAAGTCACCGAACTAGAGGCATTGAGCCAATTATTATTTTGTGGCAGAGCCACTTAACTAGAGGCAAATAGCCATTTATAAATTTTGTGGCGAGCCAATTTAACTAGAGGCAATTAGCCATAATTTTGTGCAAAGCCACCTAACTAGATTTTGGCAACAGGCCTTTCTTCTCTTCATCATTTTCCCAACCCATGCAATATGTATGCAAAGTAGTCTATGGTCATATAATGATTTTATTAAAAGGCCCATTAACAGAGTCAATATTTGATTTTATTAAGGCCCAAACATTTGGCCCATTTTAGCAATTTAATATCTTAGGCCCAAAATTATGATCTAGTAGAATTTGGCCCATTTAACGATCTAACAGGATTTCAAATTGCTTAACAATTTAATGATATTACGGCCCATTTACGATCTAGCGAGTTTTCGCCTATTTATCGACCTAGCAGATTTCGCCCAATTATCGATCTAATGAGATTTCTTACCAAATTATCAATCTAATGTAGATTTCTACCAATTACTAATTATCAAATTTATCGGTCCATTGTAACGCGAAGACATGAAAATTTATATTTTACCATCTAACTCATCGAGGGCTTTTTCGTAATTTTCACCATATTATCCGTTTTCATGTAATTTCACCAAATACCAATTATTACGCTTTTATACCGATCTAGTCGTTTTACGATTTAACTCCATACCACGAATAACATCCAAACCGAGAAAAGTGTGAAGTTACACACCTCGATATCGTGAGTACTAACCCTTCCCGCTCTTCAACACCTAAACATAATACGATCTTATTAGGACATTATCATGAACAAAATATGTTATAGACATTTGATCCAAAACCTTACCCTCTTGATTTTGGATCACTTCAATTTTGGTTTCTCCTCGTTTATCGATTCGATATTCACGAGAATCCACTAACGCATAAAGGCTCGGGAGTTCTTACTACTTGAATAATTGATTTCCTTTGGTAGATGGTCCGCAACCCGGTGGAAAATCCGAACTATCAAATCGCCTTCGCTTATACTTAGGGGAATAGTGGATCCGCCCTCTTACGATAACTAAACACCGCCTTTTCTTCCCTATTTTGAAGATCTTCAATATCAAAAGATCGTTAATCCTAATAATATATCGAAATAAAATTCTAAAGATCTTAAAGGCGAGATTTCCTTACCACAAATATTCTTGTTCCACAAGGAGAATCGATCCAAACGTTCTATGTCACTCACGACCACTTGATTTACGATCTTCGTTATCACACTAAAGTATAACATAAATAAACGTTAATAGAATGAACGTTTATTTCGATCTAAGAAAGCCTTCATACCACCATCAATATTCGCCATGACTACTTCTAACTAAACGAAACTAAAAGAATTCTTACCCTTTTGTCCACGGTTGAAAAGAAAGGATTGAAAATGATGTTTGTGAAAGATAGAGGATTCACTATATGACCAAAGGAAATAAAAAATGATTCGCTATGGGTACATCAACATTCGCCATGAGATAAAATAATGGAGAAATTATAAGTGTCAAGAATAAAAGATGAAAGAAGAATGATGATGATGTTGTTTAAATTTTCAAAGAGAATAAAAGAGAAAGAAGAAAGAGATGAGTTTTGGGAGAGGTGTATATTCGCAATGGGAGAAGAAAAGAAAAGAATGGCCTTTTGTGTTGGTAGAATCGGCACTATGAGAAAGGCACAAAATTGAACACTAAAGTGAAAAGCAAAATGACCAATTGGTCAATATAATCAAGGCTTACCAAGGATCAAATTCGCTAAAGGAAAAGAGGTTGAGAGAAAAGTTGCAAAGCTTTGCACAAAACTAAAATGACCAAAAGTAAACTCCTAACCCTTACCAAGCTACTAGCAAAATTCGCCAACCTCCCTCTAGCCATATTGCCGTCCAAATTCATTGGTCAAATGACCATGAATTTGTTTCAAAACACTTTCCTTGATACTTGCCCTATGTCTCCATATCTTTCCATATTTCCTTGATTCCCTACCTTAAATTCACTCTTACCTTATTCCTTTGATATACTAACCAAAATAACAAGGTCAACACTTACCATAAATAAGCTTGGCGACACTTACCATAGAAGAGCAAAATAAAAGTTGTCTAAATGCTATTTAAGGGATTGAACCTCTTCCCTCATGCACTAATTCATGCGCCAACACCACCATGCCATGTACTCATCTTGTGTCACTTATTAACACTTAAATTAACTTAAGTATTAATGACACTTGCTTCTCTTCAATAAATTCTCAAATATAAAATTTATTCCTTACCCAAATTATGCTATACTCTTCTTCGGGACTATAATAAACACGAAAATAAAAGTAAGAAAATTTTCCTTCATAATCTAAACACCAAATCATGCAACATATCAATACTCGGATTTTTTAGGTGTTACGAAATTATTACCTTTGACTATTTTATAATTTTAATTGATTATATTTATTTTGTAGATGAATGACTCAACATCATCCCAAAAGTCCCAAAGCAAAAAGCATTACAAGAAGCTACACCTACTTCTCCTACTAAAGTTGTTCCCATAACAAAGAAGGAAATACTCGAAGAAAGGCCAAACCAAGGGCACCTTGTTGGCAACATTTCAGCAAATACTCAACAGAAGATGGGGAGAATAGGGCAAAGTGTAATTATTGCGATGCCACTTACACAATGGAAACCGGGGTTTCTACCACCAATCTAAATAACCATTTGAAGACTTGCTCAAGAAAACCACGAGGTAATACCTCGATCTTAAGCAAACAGAGCTTGCATTTACAAAATCTAGCTAAGAAAATGTAGATTTGTCAACTTGGGTGTTTAATCAAGATAATATTAAAAATGCGTTGATTAATATGATCATTGTGGATGAATTGCCTTTTAAATTTATGGAAAGGGAGGGTTTTAAGTCCTTTATTTCTATAGCATGCCCAAGGTTTCATCTTCCATCTCGTTGGACAATTAGAAAAGGTTGTCTTGATTTGTTTAATTCCATGAAGAATACATTAAAGCAATCTTTTCAAAAAGACACAAGTAGAATTTGTTTGACGACAAACACTTGGACGTCATTGCAAAGGATATCCTACATGGTTCTAACAGCTCATTGGATAGATGATAAGTGGAAGTTACAAAAGGGAATTATAAACTTTTGCCCAATTTCTGCTCATAGAGGTGAGAGCATTGGTCAAGCCCTTGAGAAATGCCTTCGGATTGGGGATTGAGAGGCCTTTGCAATTCTTGTTGATAACGCATCTTAACAATGTTCTTGTTGATTATTTGAGAAAGAAGTTGGTTCATCGAAAAGCTTGTGTCATGGATGGTAAATATATACATATGAGATGTGCGGCACACATTATTAACCTCATTGTTCAAGAAGGGGTTAAGGATGCTTCTATATCGTGGATCGAGTTAGAGGAGCATGAGATATATTAGAGCATCACCATCAAGGTTATCTAAATTCAACCATCGGGCAAAAGAAGAAATGGTAGGTACTAAGGCTCATTTATGTCTAGATGTGCCTACTAGATGGAATTCAACTTATATGATGTTAAATGTGGTGAAAAATATGAATGTGTGTTTGAAGCTTATGTTCATGATGATCATAATTTTTTTCTAGACCTTAGTGCTGGATATGGAGTCCCCACATGTGATGATGGGGAAAATGTTCGAAGAGTTACGAAAGTGCTTGAGCCTTTTCATGAACTTACATTGAAGGTGTCTGGATCATTACATGTTACCTCTAATACTTTTTTTGAAGTAGTAACAGATGTGCATTGTCATCTAGATGGGTGGAAACATTGTGGGGATTTAAACATAATGTCTATGGCTTCAAAAATGAATGACAAGTACAAGAAGTACTGGGGTGATTCAAAAGTGATGAACTTGCTTATTTATCTAGCGTTATCTTTGACCCACTACATAAAATTGATTTTCTTGCATTTGGAGTCAACTTGCTTTTTCCTACTATTGCGAGATGACATTATAAGGATGGTCAATAGAGAATTGTATTATTTGTTTAATGAATATTCTGCAATTGTTGAGGGAAATCATCCCCTGAACTTTGAAGTTGAAAGTAATTTTCCTACTAAAGCTCCAAGTTCAAGTGAAAATGAAATAAATCAAGTAAAACCAAATATAGGCTGAAAATGAAATAAATCAAGTAAAACCAAATATAGGCTTAGTCATGCAACAATTTATGAAGAAAAACAACGTGTTGGCTTGGAAAGTAAATCGAGTTGGATAGATATTTGGGAGAAGATTGTGAAAATGATTGATTCATTTGATTTGTTTTGTGGTGGAAAGTTAATAGTCCAAGATTTCCAATTGTTGCATAAATGGCTCGAGATGTGTTATCTGTTCCTATTTCAACCGTTGCATCCGAAAGTGCTTTTAGCACAAGTGGACGTGTTCTAGATAATTTTAGAAGTTCTTTGACTCCTTCTATGGTTGAGGCTTTGGTTTGCACACAAGATTGGCTTCGAAGGTCAAAAGATCCTATCAACCTTGAGGAGTATGTGGAGGAACTTCAAAATATAGATGATGGTAAGGGACTAACTTTAATTCAAAATGTTAATTGCTTATTTTATTTTTTTAATAAATATTCTCACAATTTAACTAACTTTTTCTATTTTGATATTTATTAGAATTGTCAAAGTTATCGGAACATGAAGATGGTAACATACTTAACTACAACTCACAAAATTGAATGTTTATTTTTAATTTTTTCTAGTAAAGATTTTCATAATTTAAGAATACATTTTTATTTTTGTTCTGATTTGTCGGTACTATCTACAGTGTTCGAAGAAGATGAAGCTTGAAGATAGTTTGATTTTAACTTTTTGGAATAGATATTTTGTTAATCCTTATGAAAACTTCAACTTTGCATTTGCTTTGATTTGGTCAAAACAATTGGTTAAACTTTGGATTTTGTTGTGTAGGAAGCTTGAATTTATTTTGTTGAATTCGAATCTTGGAGCGTCACACCATAACCATCTATATCATACTTTTGGTGTATCATTTTGTTATATCATATTTTGTATAGTAGTGACATGTATCCCTATATCATGCTTTTGGTATATCATTTTGTTATCTTGTATATAAGATAGTTCTTGATGCATTATTATGCACTATGTAAATATAATTATGCATGTGGTGTAATAACTTATGTAGTTAACTCAAATTATGGCCACACAATCATCATCTTGCAACGTTATATATAATTATTTTGCATTCCTAAAATAGTTCTTTACATGTAATTATTTAGTATATATTGTTTATGTAGTTAAATAATATTATATTTCGTTTACTAGCTAAATAATCGGTTCATGTAAATATAATATTGAGTATAATTAATAGGATTCGTTAACTCGACTCGACTCGACTCGAAATTTTTTGACTCGATTCGACTCGATTTGAAAAAATTTCAAATTGAATTCGGTTGCTAAAATAAGATTCGTCAACTCGACTAACTCAAAATTTTTTGACTCGATTCGACTCGACTCGATCGAATACTCACCCCTTTGATAGTTGGGTCGCTTAAAAAGTTAAAATCAGATTTATGGATTTAAGAATCTGAACAAAATTAAAATTGAAATTAAGCGCAATTGATTTTGGATTGATCCAACTATACAGCCACCATAACTACAAGTTAATAGAATCAGTTATATTTTCATTATAACCAATCTTTAACCGCCACATAGCAGGCGGAGGAGATACCAAACACAATATAAATACGGAAATGGAGGCCCAACAAACATTTTCAGGTTCGGAAAATAAAAACAGCGCTTTCGTTCTAGGTTTTGGACTCTGGAAACCTCAATTCCTTCCAACTTTACTGTTCTAATTATAATTCTTACCTCTCTTGCTTTCTGCTTAAGCGCTTTGAGGATTTGGGCATGCGAGTGCCGGACGCTGATCTTTTTAATCCACAATCGATTATGGACTCCGATTTCTCACCCGGCGGAGCTTCCGCCTCTGCTTCCGTCGACCCGGACTTTGGTTTTGCTTTTGACGACAGTAATTTCTCCGATCGGACCCTGAGGATCGAGATCATGCCTGATTTGCCAGAGACTAAATCCGACGGTGGCGGTTGCTGCTCTATCGCTGATTGGGCCCGTAATAGGAAGAGACGGAGGGAAGATTTCAAGAAAGAGAATGGTTTGTTCTGTTTTGTTTCTAAGATTAAAATTATTGGTATTTTTCCTTTAAAAAGTTTTTTTTTTAACAATGTAATTAATGTAGTTTTGAACAATTTTTGGGATTGGGTTCATGGCGTTATGCAGATTTTATCGGGCAAAGTGAGGAGCAAATCTTGAATTGTAACTTGCCATACATGGTGGATGGTGTAACCTATGAGAACCAAGATGAAGAGGCCATGGCAATGGTTGAAGAGTCTCCTTCTGATATTGGATTGAATTCCAATCAAATTGGTAACTTAAATTACATACATAAATTACTTTTTATCAGTTGCTCCTCTATATATATTCACACACCTTTTCAGGTTTCTTCATGTTAATTAAGGTCTTCTTTTTAGTTAAACTTCACGCGAACAACTCAAACTTCCTAGCTTCCTTCACTTTGTTGTTAATTAAGTTTGGACTATTTCTTCTTTTTGTTAACTGAACTAAAGTTTTTCTTTATGATATCACTAGATTTAAAGTTATTTTTTCAGTGTGGGGGTATTAGTTACTGTTTGATTGCAAGGAATGAACATTAACATCCGTTTTGATGCATTTATAGGGAATGGTTCCATTTACAACAATGATTCATCTAAGAATATGGATTGTTCAAAAGTTCTAAGAGTCAAGACCATACACATTAGTTCTCCAATTTTAGCAGCAAAAAGTCCTTTCTTTTATAAGGTAACGGGATGCTGATTGGTTGTTTTCTGTCTTTATTATTGGTTTTCGTACTCATGGACTTACTGGTTTGTGCCTCTGCTTGCAGTTGTTTTCAAATGGAATGAAGGAGTCAGAGCAGCGACATGTAACACTCAGGATACATGCCTCTGGTAAACGCCAGAATATTTTTCCCATTATTGATCATTTGTCTTACTTTTACCTCTCTTGCTATGAATTCCAATGACATTGGTTTGTTTTCATGTGGGAACCTGTCGAACTTTGTGGCGTTCATTTATGTATTTTGTTCTGATTCTTTGAGCAGAAGAAACAGCTCTCCTAGACCTTCTTAGTTTTATGTATAGCAACACCTTATCAACGACCACACCTACTGCCTTGTTAGATGTGTTGATGGCTGCTGACAAATTCGAGGTTGCATCTTGCATGAGATATTGTAGCCGATTGTTACGGAACCTGCCTATGACCTGTGAATCTGCTTTACTATATTTGGACCTTCCTTCTAGTGTTTTAATGGCTGATGCTGTTCAGCCACTGACAGATGCTGCAAAGCAGTTTCTTGCTGTGAGATACAAGGATATAACCAAGTGAGTGCCACTATTATTTACAACATTAAATACATAATTATACTTTGAGTAATTTCTTAACTGTAACAACAAGGTTGCTTCTTTTGTTATCGGTATATGAAAATGGGGCACCCTTTTGTTGATATATATATATATATATGGTTTTGTTTTGAAGTTTTACCCTGCTGCAAGATAGTGGGCATTCTTTAAAAATAACGTGGCAAGAAATGCAGTGTTGTATGTCCTGTTTATATTTTGCTTATTGGACGTGTATATATCGCTGCCTTAAGTGGAAAATTTTGTGAAATTAGGTTCAATGTTTCATTAACTGTCGTCTTTTAGGCCCATTGTTGAGTTAATCTCTAGATCCTGGACTAACCAATTTGCATTGGTTATTTGTCAGGTTCCAGGAGGAGGTACTCAACTTGCCTCTTACTGGTCTAGAGGCAGTATTTTCTAGTGACGATCTCCAGGTAGCTTCAGAGGATGCTGTTTATGACTTTGTGCTGAAATGGGCTCGGACACATTACCCAAAACTGGAGGAGCGACGTGGAATTTTTGCAACACGACTTAGTCGCGTAATACGTTTTCCATATATGACTTGCAGAAAGCTGAAAAAGGTTTTAACCTGCATCGACTTTGATCCAGAACTCGCATCCAAGGTTGTGCTTGAAGCTCTCTTTTTCAAGTCTGAGATGCCACACAGACAACGGGCACTTGCAGCAGAGGAAGCGAATGCCACCTATCGTCGCTTTGTGGAGCGGGCATACAAGTACCGTCCAGTCAAGGTTGTAGAGTTTGAACTGCCTAGGCAGCAGTGTGTTGTGTACCTGGACCTGAAACGTGAGGAGTGTACGCATCTGTTTCCAGCAGGAAGGGTTTATTCCCAGGCATTTCATCTTGGAGGACAAGGGTTTTTCTTGTCTGCTCACTGCAACATGGATCAGCAAAGCTCATTCCATTGTTTTGGGCTGTTTTTGGGAATGCAAGAGAGGGGATCTGTCACATTTGCTGTTGACTATGAGTTTGCGGCACGGTCAAAGCCAACCGAGGATTATGCAAGCAAGTATAAAGGGAATTACACTTTCACTGGAGGAAAGGCTGTCGGCTATCGTAACCTGTTTGGTATACCCTGGACGGCATTCATGTCAGATGATAGCATTTACTTTATAAACGGCATCCTCCATCTCAGGGCTGAACTCACTATTAGACAATGAATTTGTGAGAAGCTAGTATTTTAGACCTCCTTTTGCTTTATCACCCTCTGCAAATTCCTTCTGAATCCTTGTAAAATTTTGAATGATTATATCTTATGCATAAAAATATTATGTATGTATATAAAATCTATTTGGCAATCAAATATAGAACTTGCTAGCCTTAACTGGTAGTCATCTATCCCGCAATTGGGTTGAAGGGTGTGAACTTTTTACATTTTGAACCAAAAAACGAAGCAATTTTTCTACTATAAAATGACTTGGATTAGGAATATTCAACTCCAAGCAAAGGTGCATCTGCTTGAGCCAACAAAGCAAAATCCATGCAAGCAGCAAAAGTGCATCAAAATGGCAAGACACATGCAAAATCCATATGATAGGAGAGAAAATGGGGGGCTAAAATAAATTACAATATCCATTCATCGAAATTAATTGAGAAGGCATTAGCAATGTTACTCGCCCTTTTTCTGACAACCTTTTTGCCTTTAACATTAACAAATGTACCAAATTTCACAATCATTATTACCAAAATGCTTAGTTCAAACTCTTGAACAGATTCATTTCATCCTTTCTTGTTTAAACCTATAACAGTATAACAGGAATACAAGGCTTTACCCAGTCTGCCAAGAATCATTCAATTTTCACGACTCAAAAGGCATGCATTTTATTAAAAGAAAAAGAAAAACTTCAAGGCTGAACAATCCTTGCTATGCCAAGGTAGAATCCTATTCCAACATAAAAACATAACATAACCAATGCTCATTTGAAACAAACAAGTAAAGCCAGAGTACAACAAACTAAACTCAGAAACCTCAATTGAGTGCACCAACACCGGCATTACTCTTTTGAGCAGACTTTTTCCACTCAGTATGAAACGACCCTGGACGATCGATCCTCTCATAGGTGTGTGCCCCGAACAAGTCCCTCTGTGCCTGCACGAGATTGGCCGGGAGCCTTGCACGCCTATAGGTATCGAAATAGGCAAGACTAGCACACATTCCTGGTGTGCTGATCCCAGCAGAGATGGCCAACCCCACAACTCTCCTCCAAGCAGCTTGCCTCTGAACCATCTCCCTAGCAAACTCAGGGTCTACAACCAAGCTAGCCAAATTGGGGTTCCTCTGGTAAGCCTTCTTGATCCTATCCAAAAACACAGCCCTAATAATACACCCACCTTTCCAAATCCTAGCCAATTCTCCAAAGTTCAAATTCCACCCTTTTTCAACACTTTTCGCTCTCAACAAATTCATCCCTTGAGCATAACTGCATATCTTGGACGCATATAAAGCTTGCCTAACATCATCAATCAATCTTTTCTTATCAATTCCTTTTGCTAGGCTCCCAACTTCTTCTTTCAATCCAGCTTCTTTCAGAACGTCAGCAGCATTTTCCCTCTCCTCCTTTAACCCACTCAAATACCTACAATCCAATGAAGCTGCGATCGTAGGGGCAGCAACAGACAACTCAGCAGCTTGCTGCACAGTCCATTTCCCAGTACCTTTCATCCCAGTCTTGTCTAAAATCTTATCCACCAAAAACCCATCACTCAAATCATCCTTAACTCTAAAAATATCCGATGTTATCTCAATTAAGAAACTTTCAAGCTCACCCCGATTCCATTCAGCAAAAATCTCAGCTAATTCATCATTCGAAAGTCCCCCAACATGTTTAAGCACGTCATAAGCTTCAGAAATCAACTGCATATCACCGTATTCGATTCCATTATGAACCATTTTAACAAAATTACCTGATCCTCCTTCGCCAATGTAAGTAACACAAGGCCCATCCTCGACTTGCGCCGCCACTTTTTCAAGTATGTCTTGGATGTTCGAATAAGCCTGGTGAGATCCACCAGGCATCAACGACGGACCGTTACGAGCCCCTTCTTCGCCACCGGAAACACCCATACCGAGATAAAGAAGACCCTTATTTGAAACTTCTTGGATTCTTCTCTCGGTGTTCTCATACCACTCGTTACCTCCATCGATGATACAGTCACCGGGCTCCATATGATCGGATAAAGCAGCAATAGTTTGATCGACGGGTGAACCAGCTTTGACTAAGATAACAACAGATCTGGGTCGTTTGATAGAGAGAACGAATTCACGAGGGGTGTAATGACCGAAGAGTGGGAGTTGGCCTTCGTCTTGGGCTCGCTGAACGGTTTCATCGACTTTGGAGGAAGTACGATTGTAGACAGAGATAGGGAAGCCTTTTTCGGCGACGTTTAGAGCGAGGTTTTGGCCCATGACGGCCAAGCCTGCAAGGCCTATGCGAGAAAGAGCAGGGGATGCTTCCATTTTGGGGGGAGATGGAAAAGAGGGAGGAAATGGGAGGGGGAAAAAAGGGTGTTAGATATATGAAGGGAGAAGGGAAATGGGGGAGGGTTTGGTGAGAGAGATTTTGTTAATTTTTAAAGGAAGGATGGGAGGTGGGAAGGGAGAGAGTTTGGCTTTTTGAAGGAAGGGGAGATTTTTGTTGAGAGTGACGGACTCGTCGAGGGAGTGAAAGGGCAAATTGGCCTCAGCAAACGATGAGAGAGGCGATCTGTTCGAGGAATCGTTACTGACGGCTCCCTTATACGGCAGCGTTTCAGCTGGCACTAAAACAACCTTTGCCAGTGTTGAAATTAGAGGATTTTCTTTTTGGATTAATATCTTATTTGGTACCTGAGTTTATATTACTGTTTCATTTGGTATCCTAGTTTGATTTCCATACAAAAGGCCTTATGGGGCTCAATGAATGTTTGACATATAGGTGCTAAATAGGGATAAAAAGACTCAAAATATTAAATTGAATATTGAAGTTAAATTTAAGTACCAAACAATATATTAATCTTATTTTTTCCAAGTTTACAGTTATTTTCAGTTGTCCAGGATTGGTCTAATCTTTATTAAATATTTTGAAAATAAAATATAAAAATATTGTACTCTAGAAAGATCAAATAAGTAAATAAAAACATTTAACTTAGGTTGTAAAATTTTCTATTCTGAACTTCGGATAGTAACGTTCTTCAACACGATTTTGGCATTATTAATTAAAAATATTAAATTTCAAATGTGCGTAAAGTATAAGGACTTGGGCAAAATTAGACCTCCAGGATTTTAGTTACACCGTAGCTGAAAATTTGAGTATTGAGCTTTAGTAAGTTCCCAGAGATCGATGTTATCAAGACTCTAGCTTTGCAGCTTAGCAAAATATTTTTGAGAGGTTTAGGAAGATATTTTGAATCTTTGCTGTGAATGCCAAAATAGTTATTTCATCTTATATCTGTTTATATATCCTGTATACAAAACTTGAATATAAATAATCACTATCGCCTCCAAAATTTACAAATTCCACGTTAAATTCACAGCTGTGATCCTAAAATTATTCAGTTCAAACTCTAAAACACAACACAACGCATTACTTAGCAGTAAGGCTAGGTTTTCCATGAATTTCAATGTAGAATTGCCAGGTCAAAGAAAACAAGTCCTCAATGGTGGAAAAGAATTTTCACTGGTAAATGCGGTTTTCAGCACTCGATTCGAACAGCCCCACTTTCCGATGAAATGAACTTGGGTTTCCGAACCACTTGCTCCAAGCATTGGATGACGTCTCCAATCTGGAAAGCATCACAGTTACAGAGCACGAGCCCGCATTCGTTCCCTTTCCCTACTTTCTCGACGTCGTGTTTCTCCTGCTTCAACGATGCACAAGGTCCTTCGAACACAACTTCTCCACTTCTCAGCAGCCTCATGGTTGCTGTTTTGTAGACGCAACCGTCAATCACCCGACAACCTGCAATCTTTACATCCCCACCTTTTGCCTTGCTTTTCCCCTTTATCTCAAAGATATTCAGCACCTCAGCTTCCCCAGCTACCTGAGTTTCGAAAGTGCCAGGGGCCTTCTCTACTATCATATTGCCGATGTCCTCCAAAAGGTGATATATGACACGGTGCATCAGTATCTACAATACAAATAATTAAGTTTAAAAAGTTCCATTCCGATGTGCTTCTACAACACAATAACATCAATTGTTTATACCCCCCAAAAAATACTAAAATAGATGTACATATACATATAAATTGAGTATTGACGCTTACTGCAAGATAGAGATTGAGATTGAATGCAATGGGAAGTTAGTACCTTTATGCCGGCTTGAGTGGCTGCCATAGTAATAGAACCAGCTGGACTTTTCACATTAAATCCGACAATGCATGCACCACATGCCTGCGCTAGGTCCACATCAGACTGACAAACAGGCCCCACCCCTACATGGACTACATTCACGAAAACCTGGAAATGAAATTGGACAGATCGATTAGAAAACACATCACACAGGAGAACCAACAGGATTAGTTTCAATAGTCAATAACAATGACCAGCATCACTTCCTTTTCGTTTTTACTTCTCATTTTCAAAACCAGAAAAGAATTGCAGCATAGTGAGGTGAGAAGGCCAATGCTTTAACAAATTAATAGTTCAGCACATACGAGTACTTGTACAAGTAGTGATGAATACCCGACAAACATCAGCAACCAAGGCAGTGGGGATTAAGATCATGAACATGTATATATAATATATATTTGTCGGATAATATAGCTCGACTTTCACAAACCTGAGGACTATTTAAAGATCTCAATGCATCGGTAACAGCCTGGACAGTGCCTTGTACATCTGCTTTTACAATGATAGGCATTTCAGCCCTCTGAGGCACTTCTTCTGATTGTTCCAATTCCTCGGCCCTTCCATTGCTGATCTTCAATAGCCTGTCTCTCTCAAATTTCTTTTTCCTCCCTACACTAAGCATTCTAGCGCGCTCCTCAGATTGCACAACTATAATGTCATCACCTGCCATCGGAAGCCCCTTCAAACCTTCAATCTCAACTGGCATTGCAGGTGTTGCCCGCTCTGCCAAATTCCCAACCACATCTCTAATGGCTCTTATTCTGCCCCACTCTGAGCCCACAACCACATGCTGCCCACAAACCAAAGTCCCTGCTTTTACTATTGCAGTGGCTAATGGGCCTCGCCCTTTGTGAAGTCTGGCCTCCACGACATAAGCTTGTGCAGGTCCATCTACACGTGCTTTTAGGTTCATTACCTCAGCCTGCAGTAGCAAAGCTTCCTCCAAGTTATCCAATCCGGTTTTCTTTAATGCTGAAACTTCAACCACTTGAATGTCTCCACCCATATCCTCCAACAGCAAACCCTCAGAAGCAAGCTGTAGTTTTACTCTCTCAGAGTTAGCAGCTGGTTTATCACATTTATTAACAGCAACCACGATTGGTACATTAGCTGCCTTTGCATGGGAGATAGCTTCAAGAGTCTGGGGCATCACCCCATCATCCGCAGCTACAACTAACACAACAATATCCGTGACAGCTGCGCCTCTTGCTCGCATTGCACTAAATGCGGCATGACCAGGGGTGTCAAGGAATGTAATTGATGCCCCTGACTGCATGCTAACAACAAAAGCACCAAGATGTTGAGTAATGCCTCCAGCTTCATTGGCTGCCACTGATGTTTGACGTAAAGCATCTAAAAGGGAAGTTTTACCATGGTCAACATGACCCATGACAGTCACAACGGGTGGCCGTGGGAGAATTTCTTTACCTTCACTGACATGTATCCTCTTGACACTGGCTCCAACTTCCTGCAAAACCATCAAAAGTCCCCAAAGCAGCCTTTAACAAGATAAATATAATCGGTCTAACACAAAAGGAAAGGATTGAAGAGAAAGAGAGAACCTCAACGATCAAAAGCAAATACCATCACGATGTTGTATCATAAATGGTTCAACATATATATCTAATTAAGAGAAATGTTGTAGCAAGAAAAATGCATAAAAATATAATATATTCTGAGTCAAAAAGGGAAGCCGGCGTCAAATTTTCAGAGGATAATTCCAGGATATGAATTAGAAATCATTCCACTCAAAGGTCTATATGAGCATGCACACAAGTTTTGCATTTTAAATTGCAAACAAGATACTTCATCAATATGTCAGAGGAAAGAATGGGAAATACCATTGCAATGAGCTCCGCAATATCAATGCTTAGAGGGTGAAATTCAGAATCAATACTTTCCCCAACATTTATGAGAATATCCTGAAGAACACCTATGCCCTCACCAGTTCGCTTTGCGAGCTCAACAAGGGTCATACCGTCAAATATCTCAACAGTTCTCTCTTGCAAGGATTTGTTTGTTCTCTTCAGTTTAGGAACATACGGAGCTACAACAGGCGGGCTCCTTTCCCTCTTGCTATACTTCCCTTTAGGTTTTTTCTTGCTAACCTTTAAACCCAATTCCTCCTCAATGCCCTTTCTAGCCAGTAATTCTGGACTTGCATGAAAATACCTAAGCACAGCCAGGGTTCCACAGTCAATACCATTTCTCAAGTACCAAAATTATACTTAAATCAGTTATTTGAATCAAAAAAGCCTGCTTAACACCATTCCAAATTCCTTTTCCTTTTGGTCCCATTGATAGCTATTATACATGTCTAATGAGAAGATAGAAAAAAATTGTTACACGAGTGATGTTCGACTTCTTGGAGAATATATTTTATGTCAAGTACTGCAACAGATAAGCAACTCAAACATTTGAAGAGAAAGGTCAAAATATTGAAAGGTGTTGATCCTCTCTATTGAAAAGGTTCACAAAGTTCTATAATTATAGCGGAGATAGTATCTTCCCAGGACAGAACACACAAGTAATTGAAGGAAGCCAACTTACCGTATTAAAGGTTCATTTTTCAAAATTTTGTGATACCTAGATCCCCATAGAAACGAACTGAAAGACAACCCTGCAGTAGCAAATATTTGAGGTGAATATGATAACACAACAGTCAAGTTACATGGTTCATTGGCTGTTATCTAATTATGTAATCTTCACTGACCCTGACTAACTACAACTATGCAAACTTCAAAACGAGAAAAAGTAAACGAGATAACAATTGTTGAGTGAGTAATTCATTGCTAAAACCCATAAGTAGGGCTAGTAACTGAAGTTCACTAACTGAGACACATGCATGCTCCAACAAGTAGAAATAGCATGTATTCATATGTTTTATTGACACATTAAACAAGCTAATGCATGCCTAGATAAATATGGATGGCTCAGCTTACCAGGCACACATTTAAAAGAAGCAGAAAGTGATTTTACTGCAAGATCAAAAGTAGACAAAGAATCTAAGCCAGCTGAAAGTCCAACAGGTGCTGAAGCCAGAGCTCTAATGAGACTGGCATTAAGTCCCTGTAAACAATGTTAGAAAATCATTAGCCATCATAGACGATAACTAAGGCACTTGCAAAACACTTAACAGACACTATCTTTCTGTAGGACAATATATATGCTGCAGCTAATAAAAATGTGAAGGGAAAGACTAAATATCACTAATATGGTCATATTCAAAGCACTTCACTACAAAATGGATGGAAACTATTCGAATAAAATGCATCCGATAATGCAGTCAAATTCTTATCCACCCGGAAAGTCTCAGCTAAAATCTAAGTAGAGGGAAAAGAAAGTTCCCCCATTAACACTGTAACAAGTACTCTTATAAATTCCTACCTTTTCCTACCCTATGATACAATGATTCAAGTGGCAACTTAATGAATAACGGCTACAAACAAAGAACGCAAAGATAATTAAGGGACCCTCAACTCAACCAATGCCAACGCAAAAAAAATAAAACTTACTTTCTTCCCAACCCCTCGCCAAGCCATTCATGCAGATGTCAAGCTCTGCAATAAAAAAACTACGAAGATTAGAGATAATAAAAGAATCTATATTGCAATGTCAAATTCAAATAAAAACCGCATACCTTAATACCTTATTCAATTTCTATGTTTCCCACAAATAAACATAAAAAAAAAAAAACCCAACATGGTAAATATAATAAATTCAAGTATAAAATAATAAATGCACCCAAAAAACCCCCAATAATTCATTTAAAGAAAAAAATAACAAAACTTCACGAGTAATGGAGAAGATTCATAGACGAAAAGCTGACAAAACCTCTGTTTGTAAACAACAAAAAGAAAAACAAGGGGGTATGAGAAAGTACCGTGTTTGATGTGGTGTTGTTAGAGATTTGTAAGATGCAAAGTGGTCCGAGATTCAATGCTTCTCCGACGGAGCTTTGGTCAGTTTATTCAATCTTTGCCCCCCTTCGAACAAAACCCACATCATGTCATGTGCGTTATCAGACCGGAGATTTTAGCTAGGTGAGGCTTTGCTTTAACCATGTTTTTGCTATAGTTACTCTTTTGCCCCTCGTGGGTGATCTCATATGGCCCATGTTTTAGGTTTTTTATTTATTTTTAGTTAGACCGCCTTTTACGTTTCTTTTGGCGGTTTTGTTTTATTGGATTGTTCCCTTCTCATTCTGTTGGGCCGATCCTCCTCCCAATTTTGGTCCATTCTCTTTCGCTTTTGGACCATTGCTGTTTATAATTTTATAATTTTATTTGTGGTAAAATTATCAATGATGTATTTATATTAGGAATTTGATTGTATTTTATTTTTCATTCGAAAAATCAGTAAATTGATCATGTGTGATAGATTAAAGAAGAGACTGGTCATTCTATTAAAAATTCTATTTCTACCATTAAGAGATGACAAGAAATGATTGTATGAAGTTGTTATTCCATGTCATTCTCATCCCTTTTCTATAGGAGAATGACAAATTAAATTTTTCTCAGCATTTTCAATTGAATTTGAACTTTTTCATGAGAAAAATCTAATTTGTCATACTCTTATTGGAAAGGGATAAGTACAGCGTGAAATCATCGTTTCATATAATCCCTACTCAATAGATGACATAGCTGATGAAAAACGTAAGTAGCAATCGACACATGACATGTACCACGTTAGTGAATATTTTAAAAATAAAATCACAAAAATAAATAAATTTTATAAAACTTATTTAAAAGTTACCTCCATTTGTCCTGTTTCATATTAGACGTATCTTTTCAAATAATTATAAAATAAATATTTAAAATTAAAAATTATAATAATTACAAAAATAGTCTAAATCTCACCAAACCACAAATTCAAAATGATAGGATCTATAACTTTTGTTTTCAATGAGCAATATTTATATTTCACGCCATTTACTATGGCCATATTCCTTAAATGTTTATTATTATTTTTGTCCAAATTTGTAGTATAATTTCTCATGTTTGTCTAATTAACAGTGTACAATATGCAGAGACAAACAACTGTTTAAAACAAAAGCTTTCACTTCCATTATATTTTATATTTTTAATTTTTTATCATTTCAATTTTTAAAATTTATAGCAATTCATCAGGATAATTATTAAATATTTAAATAAATTCTAACTTGATGATAATTAATTTTTAATTCGCATAATTATTGTAATTTAAATATTTTTATAATTCTTAATCGTTTTAAAATAAATTTATATATTTTTAAAATTTTAGTAATTATTTAAAAATCGCATCCAAAATTTGAACAAAATTTTATTTGTTTTTTAAGATTGTTTTATTTTTTAAATTTGTTATTGTGGTAAAATGCCACATCAATATGAGGTACACATGGCATGCCATGTATTGTTGCCTGCTTAACTCCATGGGTCATGTTATCACTTAATTAAATGACTAGTTTACTATTTGATCTAACATATAGAGACTAATTTGTTTATATTTTGAGTAAATGAGAATAAAATGTAATTCAACTCTTAAAATTGAAGCATCCATAATACTTTTACCTTATATGTGTCGAGGCCTTTCATTTTCTAATGTAAGATTACATTTGGATTAACAATGAATGTAGGAGGAATGGAGTTTGGTATTTCTTAAGCCTCAAGTATTATGAATGGAAAAAATAACATTAAAAAAATATTGTCTTCAAAGATTTGACTTGATTCAATTCGATTGGATTCGAAATTTAAATTTAATCTCAATCTAATTTAATCACTAGATATTATGATGTATTGAAAAAGGAAAGTGTTTGATTAATTTTGAATTTAATTAATGGTTTATGGTAGGAAGTAATTGCTAATGGAATTGGCAATTGGGATTTGGAACCAAACTCTAGTCGAAAAATTATCGAAAAGGTATAATAATTGTAGTAGGCACCCTACATGCATAAGTTTAACAAGACATACATACAAGAGTTTGAGAAGCAAAAAACTCGTGCTCCAAATTTCAATGTCCAACGTTTATTACAAATTATAGGAAGCAAGAAGCTCTTCACCAATGAAAAACCCACACATCCATACACCAAAAGGATTGGTTTCCATCAATGTTATTCATGCCTATTCATGCCAAAACATGGTTTAGGCAATTTCCATGGATGGACAAAGCTTTTTCCATCTTTTTTTATTTTTAGAGGATAAGTCAAAAGTAAAGAAAAACCAACGCGCCCCACTAGTTAGACCAAGTCCATATAAAAGTATTTGATGGCCACCTATTTATGATGCTTTTTTTTGTGGGGTCTAAGTTTGAGTGTCTTCGTAAAATTCCAGCCCCCCAAGCCCCCACTTGATGTGTGTGTTCTTAAATCTATGCTTTCAAGTCTTTTAATGGGGCACATGATTTTCCCCTTTGAAGGATTTGCTCTTCAAGGAAATGATTTTTCTATTGTGCAATAAAAACCTTACTTGTTAAAAGATCAATGTCTATATAAATTTGAAAACAAAGCCCTGCCATTGGTTTATTATCTTTGTCGACATTGATTTACAAAGGCATGAGATTTCTGCCCAAAGATGGGTTTTAGCCAATAAGGTGATCAACACATGCTAATGGGGGCAAAAGACTAAATTTCTATGTAAAACATCATTGGGTTATTACTGGCTGGTGTCTTTTGGGCTTTTCCTTTTTCTTTAGCCATTGGTTATTCACATGCCTCCACTATTGACGGTTGCGATATATATATATATATAAATTTATCCATATATTTGAATTATAAGTTCTGAATGTAAAATGTAATTTTATTATTTTGAATTTGTTTGTATGTAGAAAATTATAATTGAATTATAGTTTCTATTAATTTATTTATGTTAGGAGTTAGATTTTATTTTACTCTCTATTAAAAAAATAGATAAATTAGTTCTTCTACATTAGATTAAAAATAATTTTATCAATTTTGTTAAATAATTGGCGATGACGTATAACGTATTACGTGTATCTCATACTAATATATATATATTTAAATTGTAGATAGAGAACTTGGTTATTCAATACCCAAAGCAACGAATCTATCCCACCCATTTTATGATTGGGTTTGGTTTTCTTTGATTCAACTTTGAAAAACTTTCTTTTACCAATAATGATGATTTTGTTGAAAGAAGTGACCAATGGAAAAAAAGAAGAAAATTCTGAGATTTCATTCATTTAGTTACATCCATTGAATCTACTTTATTTGCAACATTAAGAATACGAAAGCAAAAAAACTCTTATCCCTATCTTCTACTCATCTTTCTACATATAGGGTTTAATTACTAATATATTTGTTGGTTCGTTAATTCAGTTAAACTCATGGTGGCAGGTTAAGACTTCATGGAGTCTACATCATATATCTGGAAGCCACCACCAATACCACCGGTCCAAGCCAAAAAGTTTGCCCTTGTTGTTTGGTCTTTGGCATAGATTCTTGACTTTTAAAAGAAACCGAGTACCAAAATAACACTAATTATAATAAGAGTCAGTCGCCTTCCCCCCAGCATGACCCCATACGAGGGAGGAAGAGATTAATATATATTTATTAATAATCTCTTCAACAAACCCGACCTTTCCTTTTAATGAAACGAAAAGGTCAGACTTAAATTTGCAGACAAATCTTTCTCCATTAAAAGGGTAGTTTGTTCTTGACTTGACCTTCCTTCTCCCTGTTTTCAAATCTTTAAAAACTGTACCTGTCGTAAAACGTTTTTAAGTTGCCTCCAACATTTAATTTTGGTTGTCTTTGAAACCGTTTTTGGTCGGTTCTTTCAAGTTTTAAGACAGTTTGATTATCTGGGAAGTAGTTTCTAGACTTGGGTATTTTTTCCTTTTCCTTTTGATTTAAAATTTCCTGTCACTGAATTTGGTCTGTTTTGGGAAATTTGGAGGGATTTCAAATCCATCATCAAGCAGCCATCTGTCAGTGCGGTTTTTTTTTTCTTTTCTCTTGTTGGCAGTTTTAATGGTGAAGAAAGATTAAGGTGGTTGCATTGGTAGTTGGGATTTTTTCAGGTTTGGCTTCACGAGAAAATTTTGGGAGGGCTTTTTCACAAGAAAGTGTGAAGGGGAAAGTTCTGTTTCTGATTACTCTTTAACTGCTGCACCGATTGTTATAAAGACAGGGAGAGATCTATCAGTGTTTGCATCTTTTGTTTCCTCTTCTTACATGTCCTTACTGTGTTTTCACCATGAATAATTCTGGGTTAGCTGTTGAAGTCTCAAAGGATAGAAATGGAACTGATCAGATTCTTCTTCGGAATCCGCGCGGGGCATCTGCAAAGGTCACAATCTTCTTCTCTTTATCTTTATTTTCTAGTCTTTTTCATAATTTTAAGGTA
Organism: Gossypium rotundifolium; assembly: GCA_025506655.1. NCBI lineage: Eukaryota > Viridiplantae > Streptophyta > Magnoliopsida > Malvales > Malvaceae > Gossypium > Gossypium rotundifolium. Next base: position 169,063,548 of record CP106733.1, read on the forward strand.
TCAGGAATATTGAACTTTTTAAACCTAGCATATGCTTGATTCTATTTGTCATTTAATCTAACTACGGTTTTGGGGTTAAATAGTTATATTGTTTGTCTGAAATTTATCCAGGTTAGCTTGCATGGAGGACAGGTTCTTTCATGGAGGACTGACCGAGGTGAAGAATTGCTGTTCACAAGCAGCAAGGTAAACATTAACATCTGATGTCTTAAGCCATAGTGTTTGTATTATGCTCTCCTTTGGTGCCTTAAGCCATCTTGTTTATATGGTAGGCAATTTTCAAGCCACCATATGCTGTTCGAGGAGGGATACCTATATGTTTCCCACAGGTATTTAGGATTCAATGTTTATTCGCATCATTTTTGTATCAGTCCATATGCACCTGGTTGACGATGAGTTTGTCTTTCGAATTTGTTAGTTTGGTCAGCGAGGATCGCTCGAGCAACACGGATTTGCCCGGAACAGGACTTGGATCATTGAAGAGAATCCGCCACCATTGCATCCAAATGATGCCTGCGGCAAGGCCTATATCGATTTACTGCTAAAGCCATCAGAAGATGATTTGAAGATCTGGCCACACAGGTGAGGTCTTAATCTGCCATGAATCATCAGAAACTGCAATCAAATATTAAGAAGAGTTATCTGCTATAAAAACTTCTTTATATGTGATTAATGCATATTCATGATTGGTTTTTAACCCTTCCCAGTTTTGAGTTTCGTCTTCGGGTAAATTTGACTGCGGATGGAAATCTTAGCTTGATATCACGTATCCGGAATATCAATTGCAAGCCTTTCAGTTTCTCAATTGCTTATCACACATATTTCTCCATATCTGATATCAGGTACATATTTATCTACCTTTCAAGTCCTTTGATCATCACTCCATAAAAATTTACTCTTATGGTAAAGAAAGTAAATGGATATATTTTCTTGTATGCTAATTAACAGTGAAGTGAGGGTAGAGGGATTGGAGACTCTTGACTATCTTGACAACCTAAACCAAAGGGAGCGCTTCACCGAACAAGGAGACGCATTAACATTTGAATCCGAGGTAAAGCTCAGACCCTCCTTTAGATGGAAAAGCCTTGGAACCCTCAAAGCGTAGCCATTTGGTTGATAAAATATCATGCTAATTAATGTGTCCACGAGCATTATGGTTGAATACATGTTGAAGCTTAATTGTTGCTTCTCAATTTGCAGGTGGACAGAGTTTATCTCGGTTCAAGAGATGCCATTGCAATATTCGACCACGAAAGAAAACGGACCTTTTTCATAAAGAAAGAAGGCCTTCCAGATGTTGGTAAGCTTTTAAAACCTAGCATGACATATTCATAAACTCAATGCAACCTGAAAACACCGGCCTTGATGTAAAGTTCCTTTTGCATTTCTTCAGGTGTTTGGAATCCATGGGAGAAGAAATCTAAAGCCATGGTTGATTTTGGGGATGAAGAATACAAACAGATGCTTTGTGTGAATGGGGCAGCAGTTGAAAAACCAATAACATTGAAGCCAGGTGAGGAATGGACTGGCCGTCTGGAGCTTTCGGTTGTCCCTTCAAGTTAAGGACAGCAAATAATACAAAATAAAACCCCCTTAGTTCAACCATTGAATCTGTTTATTTTGTATTCAATTATTTATGATACTAAGGTAAATAATAAGAGATTTGATCACTCTCTGTGCCCCCTAGCGATCGTGGAACTGTAAATTCCTGTAAGTTGGAGATATGTTTTAGTGTTTCTCCATAATAGCAGTGGCATTAGTTGTGTTTTTGAACTACTAAACATGTGTTAACGGTCAATGTTGCAAAAAGAAATGATAAGAAATAGATTTGTTTAGTCTCTGTATGTATTTAATATTTGCATCACTTGTATGCATTAACTGTAAAAGGCCTGATGCAAAGATTGAAAAAATTGACGGCCAGGCAAGCTACTCTTTTATCAGAGCCAGGTTTCGATCCTGGGACCTGTGGGTTATGGGCCCACCACGCTTCCGCTGCGCCACTCTGATGGTTGGGAGAGATTTGAAAACTTAAATATTAAGCCACTAAACACTAGGCCACTCATTTCTTCATTCCCCTTTGCCCTTCGGTTCTATGCACCATTGTGTTAGGCCAATGTGTTCAAGATCTAGAGGATGCATCCACTTGCGAGGGTGTAGTGCTTGTCCCTTTGAGGCTATATCTAGTTCTAAAGCGGCTCTTTTTTTTGGGGGGAGGGGGGGGTCTTGCAATGGTATAGCCTTCCCCAATGGAAGGTTGACATACCGGTTGACTTGGAAAATGGTTTTCTAGTCATGGTACTTTAGGTATTGTACCAATTGGTATGTACCTATTTGGGTTACATGTTTGCTTTTCTTTGAAGATAATATCGATTAATATTATTCTCCGCTTTTAAATCCTCTTTTGCCAATATATGAGTTATTTTATTGCTTGATTCGTATACATACATGACCCTACACTATTTGATTAAAACTTTTGACATTTTCAATGTAAGCACAATCACACTGATTAATAATCTATCCTCTTTTTTTGTGTTTAACTATACCATTATCAATTTTAATCACATCTCTCTTGTTGCTTTCAAAATATTTCTCTTATATAAGGCACTAAAAAAACCTTAGGAAATGAATACAATTCATAACTCTGCACGGATATGATTGCTAAGTATTGAAACTTGAAGACCATGGTAGGAAATTGGACAATCAAATACTGTCCATACACCGCCCAAAGATGATCAAACAAAACCATAGTGTAGTCTTATTCTCATTGGAAATTTGCCCCAAAAGAAAAAAGAAAAATCATTTTCAGACCAATTAATTGGAAAGTCAAGTTAGGCTTCCAAAACACATAGCCCCTAGTATTGAAACTCATCTTCCTCCCGAAATAATGTAATAATCACGATTTGGCCCATGCTCCGTTCCATCAAATTGTGTGTCCTTTTTGAGAGATCGATTGAAGGAATTCTATCCTGGATTCTTCCAACATCATCATCATCATTGAAGACAATTTTTATTCCCACAATACGGTGAGATGTCAAGACTGTGCAGGGGCGGATACAAGGGGGGCAGGCAGTGGCCTTGGCCCCCCTAAAATAGAAAATTTATAATTAGGATCTTAATTTTTTTTTAAATTTAAAATTAGTAAAGGAAAATTTTACTTTGGCCCCCTAAAATTATAGAAATTCAATTTAATTCTTTAAAAATTATAAAGATATAAACTATAAAAATTAAATTTTCATTCGGCCCCCCTAAAAATTTGTTTTGGCTTCGCCCCTGAGACTGTGTATGGTTCTAAGATCTACTTTGAATTTCATTAGCTTTACATTTAATAGATTATAACTTCGTAAATCTAAAATTAATTTTTGTTTCCCTCTGTTACTTGTGTGTCCTCCCGACTGTCCCTATGCGGGTGGAAGGAACGTTTCACCTCGGCATAATCCACCCAAGGTGCTTCATTTTATTCCTTAACCATCTATTTCTCATTCTTACTTGCTTCATTGTGTGTTTATGCCTTTCTATTTAAATTTAATTGTACAAGAATTTGTAAACTAATTTTTAATTCGATTCTTGGACAACCCTAAAGTAAAAAAAAAAAAAAAAAAGGCATATCCATTAAGAAGATGCAGCACCTATTAAGATTGAAATTTACAGCAAGCCTTTAATATTTACCCTTTCATCTACTGGTCAAGTAGTTTGCATAATGGATCATTGGTGACACTGGCTAAAGTTTTTCTTAATACTATAACTTTTGCTTGCCATGGTTTACTGGTATTTAGATGTAGAGATGTGTTCTAACATTTGTTTTGATTCTGTAGGTTTTTCTCTCAATCTCTTCATTGTTAAAGGATCCAAATCCCAATGACCCTTTGGTTCCGCGGATTGCCGACATGTACAATACCGACCGGACCAAGTCCGAGTCAACTGCTCGGAGTTGGACCCAGATGTTTGCTATGGGTTAATGTGCTGCTATGCATGTAGTAGCAGGGCTTCATTCCATGTGGCCCAACTCAGCATCTTTTCTTTGTACACTACAAAAAAGAACAATTACAACATAAAATACAATTGATACAACGCACAACAGACGAATAATTGGAAAAGACGAAAGTAAATTAAGAAAAATCAGATAAAATTACGCATAACATATACATATAGAATGATCCAAAACATTTCGATGATAAGGTTTTAACCCAAACTTTTTTTGAAGTGTACCAAAACCTCATCAAAATATACTTAGATAAAAGACTACATATTTTTAAAATGGAAAGCTATATATAATAAAGTTTTCCTATTAAGAAAAGACTCAACATAGTTTTTAAGGAAAATGGAAAGACTCAATATATTTAAATAAATAAGAAAAGGCAATGGGGACATGGATAACCCAGAAAGTAATAGGTCAATCATGCATGCATCATCCCTTGCATAGTTATTTATATTTGGTTGGAGACTTAAAATTAAAGAAAAAGAAAAGAGAGAGAGAGCTTACTATTATTATTTTTTTTCTACTTTTTTCATATTTTAACAAAACAACATTTTAATTGTGGTTATTTAATGAAAAGTATATAAACAACTCCGTTCTTCTTTCACAATTCACACAGGGCAACATAGAAAATATATATGTAAGTTTAAGACCAAGCCAGATCATGTCCAAAGGTGGTTGCATGTGTTAGTTCCCAAGTTGACTAATTATGAAAGATAAGTCTCTAATTAAAATGAGTTACAGGACTCAAATATCCACTAATTACAGGATGGAAATTTTAGAAGGGCTCTTGAAAGAGTTGGAGAATCTCCTGATAGATCTTCCTAATTATGGTAGCGCAGGCTCGATTTCTACTCTCTTCTTTCGCTTTCTCTCACCCCATTGCATCGTTGTTTCTGTTAAATGTGCCAAACGAGTTAACATTTTCCCAATGCAAATGAAAGAAAGGATTGGGTATTTTATTAGGAAAAGGCATTGATACGGTCACTTGCAGGTGGGGTATTCCATCTAACACTTGTTTTTACTTCCCATTTATTAATGATGGAATAAGGTCCTGTTCATGGAGACATGTTTCATTGGCAAGCAACTATCATGGGTCCTCCGGGTAGTCCATAAGTGATTGTGTCTGTCGAGTCTTAAAAACTTATAAAAAGAATGATCGAACCTGAAAACTAACTAAGACAACGATGGAGGCAAGCGCACCTATCGAACAGTAGTATAGCTAGCGGCAAGATCGGATTGTCGAACCCAAAGGAACCAAAATTACTAATATTAACTCTCTTTCTATTATTTATCCTACGAATTAAGGGAATTTTTATTTAATCTAAAATTAACTAATCAACTAAACTAAAGATGCTAAGACAAAGAAGAAATTGGGGAAGGATTTGAGAGGAAAACCGATTGATTCAGACAATACCTGAGGAAGAATCCACCTAAACTTCATTTGTTATCTAACTCTGAACCAGACGATTTATTCACTTGAATTGATCCGTAGGATTCCCTAATTTATATTAATACCTCTCTTCAAGGCTACTAACGTCTAACCCTAGGTTGATTAATTGAAATCTCTTTCTAATTAAAACCCCTAGAATTGCATTAACTCGATCTATAGACTCCCATATTAGATTTGACCCTAATCCGGTAGATTTTTGTCACCCTATCTTTAGGTGCACGAGCAACTCCGCTTAACAATGCTAGATCTACTCTTAGACAGGTCTCTTCCTCCTCTGCCTAAGCACATCACACTTGAATCAATATCCCAGAAATACCAAAAAAAGAATTAAGAATACATAGTTAAGAACAAATTAAGTATTTATCATACAGCTCAAATAACAATAACAAGATCCGTCTTAGGTTTCATCCCCCTCAAGTATCTGAGGGTTTAGTTCATAATTGTAAAAGAAAACATCTCAGAAGAAAAGATAAAACAAAACATAAGAAATCCCTAAACCCCCCTCAAGGAATTGAAGGAGTGATCCTCAGTCTTGAGTATGATTCCAGCTTCTTGAGATGAATCAACTGGCTTTCTTCGAGTAAATCCCTAAATTTTACTGCTCTGACTCGACTCCTTGGCCTAGCTGAACACCCCCTTAAAGGTTGGCCTCTAAGGTCTTTATTTAGGCTTTTGGAATATGTTTCTTTGCCTTTAAGTACCCTAATCCGAATAGAATTCTATTTTCCTGCAGTAGAGACACGCCCATGGCACACGCCCGTGTAAATCGTGGCCAGGCCGTGGTCGAACCTGTTGATGAGGCACGGCCGTGCTTTTCGGGGTCCAAGCCGTATGGTCTTGGGCCCAGGCCATGTGGATTTCATACTTTGGCCCATTTTCTCCGTTTTCGGCCCGTTATTCGTTCTTTTCATCCTCCGGTGCTCTACTGAGTATAAAACATGAAAACAAAGGATTGGGAGCACCTATTTCCATAATTAAAGGGAAAAATCATCCAAAAGTATGTTAAATGTGGGATTAAAATATGTTACTATTTCGGTTTATCAATAAGCTGGTGGAGTGTTTCTAATCACACTTCATCTCCATCAGGACTATCCATTTAACCACCTACGTTAGGGATAAGGTCAAAAATTTTAAGAGAAGGGTGGTGACAATAAATAATTATTTTAATAAACAAAATAAGAAATTTTAAAATTTATTTGAATTTCATTCTTTGGTCATTGATCTCACTAAAATTATCAATTATTTCGTTCACATTAAATTTTTTGCAATTTCTTTCTCAATGTAGACAACTAAAAGCTTATCAAAAAATAATTTTCCATCTTGTTACTAAGTCGAGTCTTTACAATCTTTACAGTAAAAAAATTACGTTCTATGGATGTAGTTGAAACTGTAAGAGTTACTATAAGACAAATTAATCTATCAACGAATAGGTACTTAACTGACTTTCCACTCTCAACTAAGCTTCTACAATGTTCAAAACGTGTTGATATTTTTTCTCAAATTAGGATGCTTACACACATTAAGTTCATAGTAGCCACCCCACCGGGCCCATAAAAAATGCCACCACCACGACCTCAGCCAACTCTCGGTATCATCCAAAATTCAGGAAGTGTCACTTCTCCCCTTCTCTTTTGATTTCACTATTACATGATTATTTATCTATCTTTGTACATTGAGGGTAACGTACATCTTAAGTGTGAGGGGGATTAAGTGCCTAACTTTTTGCATCATTCTCAATTCCCTGAATTTAATCCTGTTTTCAAGTAAGCTCCTCATATTACTAATTAGAATGAAATTTCTAATAATTTATGATTTTTATTGATATGTTTCTGATTAAATCATTTATAATTGTGAATTGATGATTAAATTTAAAGAATACTAGAGAATCAAGCATGATAAGTCTATTTTTCTAAAATAAAAAATTTTCTAGGTTGTTGAACTAAATTTGAATATTACCTTGAAGTTTGAAATTTACAGGGATTGATGTCAAATACCCATAATTTTTGTGAGATTTTGAGCCTTACAAAGCATATATTCTTTTTCATGCTCACTTTATTGATTATGAGTGTGTCAACTTTGAACTGTTATTCTAGAACTTGCCTCGATTATACATGTTGAGACCACATCTATGATTTGATATATTGAGATGATAAAGGCACCTAGGTTTTAACCCATTCACACCACTAAAAAGCCTACCCACATAATTAACCCCTAATGAACCCTTCTTAATCCTAACAACCCTTTTTATTGGTTTACCCGCTAATATTAACCCAAAAAGCCCTTTGAATTTGTTATCATTCTTTTGACTGCCCTTCTATCGAGAATTGATTTGATCAGTTACCTAATTAGTTTATTTCAGTTAATAAATTTTTTTATTATGTATTTGCTTTAGTTTGTTCTTAAAATAAAATCGAAGTATACTCAGTATTAGTAGCGTAGAAAGTGAGCTTGAACATTTAAATTTCAATTATTGAAGAAAAAGCTCGTATTATTATTAGTTTAAAGTTTCAATTGATATAATCATTTATTTTCTAGTTCATTGTTTTTAGTAGGTGATTTGTCAATTCGATCTCGATTCTAACCCTTTTAATTCAGCCTTTATCCACACCTTTAACCCAAGCCCCGTTACAACCCTGATTAAAGACCTTTTGATTTGTATATCATCTCATATTATAGTGGTGGAGATTTGATTTTCAGGCAAGCCTATGGGATTAACTTTTCAAGTTTGACTATTGAGTGCTTAATTGTGAACCTTAAACACCTTTGAGTGATTTGAGTGAATCTTTAGTGAGGATGTCAATCCTTGTCGGTTTTGAATCAAAGGTAATTATTTAGAAGAGGGAAGGCACCTATGTTTTTCATACTACAAATTTATGACTTAGAATTGTTTGAGTCTTTATGAGTCTTTGAGTTAAATTATCCATGTATGAATTATCTATGAATTATGATGAGATATTATTGATAGGAATTGTGAATTGAGGAAAGTTCGTTTTAATTTTAAATTGAGAATTTTGCTTGAGGACAAGCAAAAGCTTAAGTGTGGGGGTATTTGATAAACCGTAATTATAACATATTTTAATCCCATATTTAGTATGATTTTGGATGATTTAGCCCTCAATTTATGTAAAAAGGTGCTCTTAATCCTTTCTTTTCATGTCTTATACTCAGGAAAGCACCCGAGAATGAAAAGAACAAGAAACGGGCTTAAAACGGGCCAATTTGGGCCAAAGAGGAAATCAACACGGCCTGGACATTAAGCCACAAGGTCGTGCATCGTCAAAATACTTCACACGGCCTGACCCCCAAATCACATGGCCATGCTTCAAACAACAGAATCGAAACACTACCAATCATGATTTACAGGCGTGTGCTCGCCATGCCTCTACCATGGAGAAAGCAATTTCACTCAGATTTGGATATTTAAGACAAAGAAACACTTTCCAAAGCTTAATCAAACACCGAGTAGGAACTATACTCGAATTAGGACACTAGAGACCAAGTAAAGCATTCTAAAGTCTATATAAATATCCTAAGTGCATCCTAGAGAAGGCGTCAAAGTTAAGCCAAGAGCCAAGCCGAGAAGGTCGATTGAGGAATTTCGAAGATAGCAGTTGATCCATCCCAAGAAGCGAAATTCTACTCAAGAGGCGGATTTCTCCTTCAATTCCTTCAGGGGTTTTAGGATTTCTTATGTTTTGTTTTATCTTTTCTCTTGAGATGTTTTCTTTCTTTGTTATGAACTAAATCCTCGAGATACGAAAGGGATGAAACCTAGATGAATCTTGTTATTATTTTCTAAATTATATGATAAATACTTAGTTTGTTCTTAATTATGCATGTTTAATCCAATCTGATGTGCTTAGGTGGAGGAGGAATAGACCCTGCTTAAGAGTAGATCTAGCATAATTAAGTAGAGTTGATTGCACGCCTAGAGATAGGGTGACGAGAATTTATCGGATTAGGGTGAAACTTAATATGGGAATCCATAGATTGATTTACTGCTACTCTAGGGGATTATTATAAGAGAACGAGAGTTCCACTAATTAACCTAGGTTTAGACGTTATTCACCTCGAGAGAGGGTTTAATATATGTTAGGGAGTCCTACGGATCAAACTAAGTGAATAAATCGTATGGTTCAGTGTTAGATAACAAGTGAAGTCTAGGTGGATTCTTCCTGAGGGTATCATCGTGATCAATTGAGTTTTCTTTAAGTTATTTCCCAATTCGTTCTTTTTGTCTTTGTGTCTTTAGCTTAGTAGTCGATAAATTAAATCAACCAATCACTCCATATTTTAGGCTAAATAATAAAAAGAAAGTAAGTATTAGTACTTTTAATTCCTTTGGGTTCGACAATCCGGTCTTGCATAAGCTATACTACTGTTCGATAGGGCCTTTAATCGTTGTCAGAGTTAGTTTCCAGGTTCGATCACATTCTTTATAAATTTTTAAGCTCTGATTTCAAAGATCAGAGAGAGCACCAAAAGGTTAACTTCGAGAAACAAAGAAAATGAGGTAAATATCTTGAGTACACATCAAGGCTCTTCAAGGCAAGAACCCAACTCGAGGCCAAATACAGAAAGGCCCCAGTTCACACTCATCCCGATAACATATAAAAAGCTGTGTCAGAATCTTTTTGATGTACATGTAGTGTCTCCGTTCTACGTGAAACTTGTGCAACCTCCGTGCCCAAAATGGTATAATGAGAATGCCCAATGCGAGTACCATGCGGGAATAACGGCGCATTCAATTGAAATTGCATTACATTTAAAAAATTGGTTGAAAGGCTCATTGAAAGGGGAATTGTAAAAGTCGATGATTCCTCAGAACCTAATCACTCGGATGAAGCAGTGAATATGATAATTAAAAGTGGATGAAGAAAAGTTGCAATTCCTTGAAGAAGTCAGAGGCTTGGAGGGAATACCAGTGAATCTGAACACAAATGACATATCCGATGAGAAAATTGGGGAATAAAAGTTTCCAATTTCTTACATACTTGGGAAGATTTTAAACAATAGGACTGTGGAAGGGATCCCTGTATTTTTAGAGTTAATCTAGAGTAATACTCAAAAAACATGCTTGTTGCTTTAAGCCCAGAAGCAATAAGAATCCTTTTGTGAAATGGGCTTGTGTCCAGAATTTTTATTTCAATAAAATGCATCTTTTTAAGTAAATATTTTTTCATTCTTTACATTTCATACTGTACATTCTTTTTTGTTTTAGAATATTCTTTCAATCGTTATTCATGACCATATCATACAAATAATTATCCTTAGAATAATTTATTCTTTGGATTGCCTTCGTACTTAGGTACCCAGATATCAACGACATGAGCGATGTTGTTACAAACTCCCTTTTTGAATGAGATATGGGTCTAAGGGATCTAAGAGCTTTGATGATGACAGAGATTGTAGCCTATCTTTTGATTTGTTAAGGATGGTAAAATAGGTGAAAATAGACTCCACTTTGCAAAGGATCAGTGGATGTTGCGAGCTTAGGAAAAGGGAAAAAGACGAAGCCTAACTCACCACAGAAATAAGGCGAGACATCATTAATTTATTTTTTAAGAATTCCAAAATGTTGTCGCACAATCATATCGAGGAATGCCAGGCTTGAAATGTGGGTATGCTGTTTAAAGATTCCATGGTATTGGTTTTACGATGGCCAGGCTAATCAAGAAGATCAAAGCTCTTGGTTTACCAAGAAAAGGAAATTGCATCGATAATCAGAATGCCAAATTGGGGAAGACAAGACTTATGTGCCTCTTCCATTCTTTCTATAGGTGGGGCATAGATGTTATGTGATAGATCTCATCAAAAGCATCTAACCAATACCAATTCATCTTTATGGTTATCAATTACTTCACTAAGAGGGTGAAGGTTGCTTCATATGCCAAAGTTACAAAGTCAGCAGTCATCAAATTCAAATCCAAATCCAAATCCAAATTTAAATTCAAAGCAAAATCCAAATCCAAATTCAAATCCAAATTCAAATTCAAATCCAATTAGTTTTTTAAAGACTCGTTTGATATTGTTAATATTGCTTCTGCTTCTTCCAAACGGCATGATGAATTACAAAAAGCGTAATCATCTATCTCAAATTGGCAATTGGAACATGTATGAATTAGATTGGCGTTTTGCGTCTTGGTAAGACTCGAAAGAGTGCTCATTTAAATTCAGTTACTAGTTTACTAACGATGTATAATGCAACTACCACAAATTTTGAAAATCTAAAAAATATCACTCCTAACTATTCTCAACGATGAGAAGCTTATAGCACCTATAATAGATTGAGGTTTTCTTAGTTTATTTTTATTTTGCATATGATGAATGAAGTTTTGGGGATTACTGATAATTTTTGTCAAGTTTTGCAACGTCGTTCTCAAGATATATTAAACGTCATGAATTTAGTGTCGACAACAAAATATTTATTTCAAAAGCTAAGAGATGAAGGATGGGATGAATTGTTGAAAAATATGATATCCTTCTTTGAAACTTGGGAGTTGGATTTTCCATATATGAATGATCAATACATTGTGGGTCGTAGTCGTAACAAGAAAGAAGATGTTACAGTTATCAAATGGATATATTTTTTGCTACAATAGATACTCAGTTGCAAGAATTGAAGATCAGATTTAACAAATTCGAGCTTTTCTCTCTTACTACAACTTTAGATCCCAAAGAGTTTTTCAATGTACATAAAAATTTAAATGGTCTCAAAGACCCTTGGCTTGGCGAGGAGATGAAGCTGCCGGCATGAACTCATGAGGATCGGTCTCCTTTGAGGAGACTATATATGGTTGGCCTCTTACGCTTCGTCGGTATTTTCTTGGTGTAGCTCAAAAGTCTAGACATTTTTTTCTAAAGAAAGAAGGGAAAAGAAGTAAGAAAGAATAAGAAAAGAGGATGTGGAAAATGGGAAGAGCTGTGGGGTTTAAATAGAAATTCAAATCTGTCGTGTTCCCACGCCCGTGGTCCGAGGGCGTGTCTATTTACACAGCCGTATCGCATGGCCGTGTGTCTGTGCGTGTTAAGTCACCATGCCCGTTTTTCAGTCGGCCACGCCCGGGGGGCATAAGTTAGCGTTTTGGCACGGTTCAGAGGAACGAGCGTGTTCTGCCTGTGGTGTGCAAGTCAGTAGCTTCACACGTTCTAGGAGCACGGTTGTGCCACTTTTACGGAGCCCGTGGGGTAGTGGTTGGATCCGTGACGTCGTGGGGTGGTTGGGACTGATTTGCACGGCCTCTGTTGTGTCAGTACGGTGGTTCTAGTGGTCCACATGGTCACAGACACGACAGTGTGTAAGGCTATGTGGCCTTGAAATTCTGCACTTCCGGTTAGTTTAAAAGGAAAGAAAGAAGGAAGGAAAAGAAACTGAAAATAAATTTGAAAGTAAATAGTGTTAGTACTCGGGTTGCCTCCCGAGAAGCGCTCGTTTATAGTCTTAAGCTGGACTTTCCTCGAATTAGAAAAATTAGGGAGGTTTAAAGGTTTGAATATCTTCCCTCTTGCTTAAAGTTTTATTTTCTTGATAAGGTTCAAGTCGAGAAGCATTTACCTTAAAAGTGCCGAATGTTGGATTGCTTACCTCGACTATTTCATGGGGGAAGATATCGTTTACCTTAAGAGGAATTTCCTTGCTTACTTTCAGGTCTGTTGTGATGATGCAAGGATTGGCTTTGTCGAGCAGCACCTGGTCTCCTATTTTGAAGTGATTTGATGTTCCTATGAGTTCTTCTGGTGGTTCTTCTGGTGTTACTTCGTGTGGGTCCGGTTATTCTTTGTCATGTGTTTTCTGCTCTTTTAATTTGTCAACCCTTAGGCTTCGTTCCTTTTGTAATTTTCCTTTGTTGTGTTGGGGTCTAAGATTTGGCTCAGGGTTGTATTCTTGTGATATTTCCTGCGATGAAAGTTGAACAAATTGTCTATCAAATGAATTGTCTTTCTTACCTTCATCGATTGTTATCCTGGCCGAGTCATGAGCTTGAAGACTGATTGATTCGTTACCTACATAAAGTATGAGTTCGCTTGTGGCAACATCAATTTTAGTTTTAGCAGTTGCTAGGAAAGGTCTTCCTAAAATTAAGGGAATTTAAGTATCCTCATCCATGTCTAAGACAATGAAATCTACTGGGAAAACAAATTTTTTGATTTTTACAAGAACATCTTCGATAATGCCCCTAGGAATTCTAACAGTTTTATCAACTAATTGAATGCTCATCCTAGTTTGTTTGGGCTTCCCTAGACCTAGTCGTTTAAACAATGTATAAGGCATGACATTTATGCTTGCCCCTAAATCAGCTAACGCATTATCAATAGTTAAACTACCAATTAAACATGGAATTGTAAAACTCTCTGGATCTTTTTATTTCTGCGATAGTTTATTCTGTAGCATTACTGAGCATACTGCGTTTAATTTCACATGGTGTTCTTCATCTATTTTGCGTTTGTTCATTAAGAGCTTCCTTAAAAATTTCCTCGAGTCTGGCATCAAAAAAAGAGCTTCAAGAAGAGGTAAGTTGATATGTATTTCTTCAAGAGTTTAAGAAACTTACCGAACTGTTCTTCTGAATCATCTCTTTTCATTGCTTCGGGATAAGGTATGCGAGGTTGGTACTCTTTGACTACCGATTTTGGCTTTTCTTGTGTTACCTTTAGTTTACCTTCGTCTACCTTATTTTATTAAATTGTGTTTAGTTCATTTAACCCTTCATTATCTTGAGCTGTGATGGATTGAATTTGCTCCTTAGGGTTAATCTCGGTGTTGCTTGGTAGACGTCCTTGCGGTCATTCAGACATTAGCCTTACGAGTTGCTAGACTGCATTAGTAACTTCCTTGACCGACTTAGTAATTTCCTCTATTCGGCTCTCGTTACCTTTAATTATTCTCTCAGTTTCTTGGAAACATTTTTCTATGTCTACCGTGAATTTTGTCAGCATCTCCTCGAGGGTTGGTTTCTTCTTTTGTGGATAGGGCTGATTTTGAAAGTTTTGAGGAGGTTGTTGCCTTCGATTTCCTTGGTTTCCTTGACCTCCCCACGAAAAATTTGGGTGGTTCCTCCAACTTTGGATTGTAAGTATTACTATAAGGATTATTATTAGATCTGAAATTATTACCTATATAGTTCATCTGCTCACTTTTACTTAGGTTGGTAGGGTGGGTACTCAGATTCGCAGCCCACTTGTGTCACAATCGTATGATTGGATGTACCTGAAGAACACAAACTATCAATCTTTTATTCATCAATTCTACATGTTTTGATAGCACGTTCTTTGCATCGATGTTGTAAACTCCTATGATTTTTTCGATTTCGTTCTTGTAACTTGCCACCGATAGTTATTCGGTGACATCTCTTCAATGAATTAAGTAGGCTACTTGTGAGTTTTGTTGTTCGAGTTCCACCGTGGTTGAATCAATTAATTGCCTTGTTGAGAATTTACACCATTGTAGAAGGTTTGGACTTGTAGCCACAAGGGTAGACCATGGTGTGGACACCTCCTCAAGAGATCCTTGTATCTCTCCCATGCATCGTATAACGTCTCTAGATCCATCTGCACAAAAGAAGAGATATCATTCTGTAATTTGGCCGTTTTGGCCGATGGAAAAAATATTTTAATAAAAATTTTTCGGTCATCTGCTCCCATGTAGTGATTGACCCTTGTGGTAATGAGTTTAACCACTGTTTGGCTTTATTTCTCACTGAAAAAGGGAATAACCAAAGACGTCTGGCATTATCAGAAATGTCATTTATTCTAAAGGTATCACAGAACTCCAAAAAATTAGCTATATGAGTATTTGGGTCCTCGTCCTGCAAACCATCAAATTGAAAAAACTGTTGAATCATTTGTATTGTGTTAGGCTTTAATTCGAAATTATTAGCAACTATAGCAGGCCTAACAATACTAGATTTCGCTCCTGTTAAATGCTATTTAGCGTAGTCAAACATGGTGCGTAGAGCATTATTTTCTCTCACATCAGGTGGTGGTGGGTTATTCTCGTCCATCCCTTCAGTGGTGTCGTAACCATTTTTTTTTTGGAAAAACAAAATGGGGTTCGACTTCGGGTTAAAAATAAGAGTAAAACGGGAGTCGCCACCGATCTTTATTTGGTGTGATCGGATCACCTTTATTTTAATGAAGCGTTTTGTTTTACTAAAACAGTGTTTTTGGTCTGCAAGTTTCAAAAATCGGGTTCGAGAGTTGGTTACGCACGAGGAAGGGTTAGCACCCTCGATACGCCCAAAATTGGTACCAAAATGATTAATTAGTGTCTTAATGTCGGATATTTGAAAAGATTTTTTTAAATTCGGATCTTTAAAAAATGTATTAGGATATTTGAGATTTCTTTGTTCCGAGAGGGTACAAACATCACATCCAGCACGTTAGGATATGATATTTCTAACCTTCGCAATCAAAGCTATCTCATGATTTTACGAAGTTTACCAAAAGGATGTTTAGTTATTTAGTCAAACGGAAAATCATAACCCAGCACGTTAGGGCACTACTCCCTGAATTCCTAAACACAAAACATTGCCTTTATTTCAAAACCTTTAAATGGAGTATAGTAATTTTACAAAATGCATCGTATCGGATTGAATTTAAGAAAGGGGTTGAGTCAAAATTTGAGATTTCTTTGTCCCGAAAAGATATAAACATCACACCCAGCACGTTAGGACACGATGTTTTAATCTCTCGTAATCAAAGTCATCTCGTGATTCACGAAACTTCGTAAAAAGGATGTTAAGTTATTTAGTTAAACGGAAAATCGCAACCCAGCGCGTTAGGGCACCATTTTTCGAATTTCTAAATACAAAACATTGCCTTATTTTAAAGTCTTTTAGGAGAAATATGATGATTTTACACAAGGTGTTTTATTCAATAACATAGTGCAAAACTAAGAAAACAAGTGTAGATGTGAATGTAGTAAAAAACAAATAATAATAATAGTAGTAATAATAATAATGATACCAATAATAATAATATGATAATGACAAAGTATAAAAAAAATAAACGAATAGACAAATAAGATAAGAAATGATAATGTCAGGATAATAATGATGGTAATGATAATAATATAATAATAGTAATAACATAATAATAAATATAATATATATATATATGCATAGATATAATAACCTATTAATAATAACAATATGATAATAACGTAGTAGTAATAATAATACATATATGTACATAAAGAATGATAATATAATATTAATAATGATGATAATGAAAATATTAATATATTTATAATAACATATAATACGTGAATAGTGATGAAAATAAATAATGATAAAATAATAATGGTAAAAATATTTTAGAAGTAAATAATAAGATATAAATAAGAACAAACAAAAATGTGTATATATATACATATATATTTTAAAAACTATAATATAACTATAGTGTTAATAAAGATATTAGGTAGTAGTAATAAGGTAATAATAATAATAGAAAATAAAAATTTAATTAGGTTAAAATAGTAAAGAAAAGCATAAAAGGGACTAAAATTGAATCAAAATGAATATTGGGGCCAATTTGAAAATAAAAAAGAAGGAAGGACCTCACCGTAATGCGCTAAAAGGTAGAGGGACTAAATCGAAATAACCTTCGTTCAAAATGCATGACATGGAAACGGACCAAAACGAATCCGAATAAAAGTTCGGGCAAATTTGAAAAAATCGAGAACTTGATTGCAATAATATAAAAAGGCGGAGGGATTGCGCGAATAAATATTCCTTTTTTAAAAAACACGCGGATCCTAGGCTCTGGGTCGGGTCAAAATCGGGTCATGTTCAAAACGGCGTCGTTTTGGTGCTCGAGAGGCACCTAAAACGACGTCGTTTGGAGGCCTATTTAAGGGCCAAAATCTTGAAAAAAAATCATTATGCTGTCCATTAAAAAAAAATTCCTTTCTTCCCCTTTTTTTTCTCTGCAGAAGAAAAGGGGGTGCGATTTTCGGAGGGTTCCACGATCGCGCCGCCACAGCATTGCCACCGCCACCGTACACGGTGGCCGAAATTTCCAAAAGAGGTAACTTTTTGCTCCTTTTTTTATGTGTTTATTTCTGTTTATATATGGGTTTGTAACAGTAAAAAAACATTTAAAAGTAAGAAAAAAAGAAATCACCTTTTCGTTTCTGTTTGATTTTTTGTGTAGATCTACTCCTTTTTTTTTGAATCTCTGTTTTTTGGTGTTCGAAATCTCTCCTTTTTTATTGATCTCTAAAAAAGGGCCTCTCTTTTTGCTTGAATCTCTCCGTTTTTTATTGATTTCAAAAAAAATCCTCAAAAAAAGAGTCCTTTACAATGGATTTTAATCGGCTCTTTATAGCCGTTTAAATTTTTTGTATTTTCTTCTGCTTTGTTGCTTCTGTTTGCGTGTTGATTTCTTTTGCAGGGCATGGGGAGCAGGTGGTGATGATTCTGACGGTGGAGATGGGCGGTGCTGCAGTGGCCAGAGGGCAGGTGGGGGTTGGTTCGGCGCCGCCAGTAGCTAGTGGCTAGGGTTATCAGAAACCCTAGCATTCTGACAATTTTTTTTAATTTTTGGGCCTTCTGGGCCACTTGTAAATTGGGCCTATTTTATTTTTGTTTGTATGTAGTGGGCCGGGCAATTTTGGGTGCCTACAGCTGCCCCTCTTTGCTCATTGTCGTGTAACGGGAATAGAGCAAAGACATAAAGAGGGACCAAATTTGCCCAGTCTTGCTGAGTCCTGACTTTTTGGTGCTTCTCTTCTTCATGTAGCCTCATTCCAGTCCACCGCATCTTGTCACTTCAATCCAGTCCACCGCTACTTCAACGAGATGGGATCTGTGGCCTCAATTTGCTCTTGCTGCGACTTCAATGGGATGTGACTTGTTTTATTTTGGATTGCTCTACTGCTTCTCCAGAAAGATGAGGTCTTTGATCTTCAGCCTATTCCACTGCTAGTTAAGACAATATGGACTAAAGCTTAACCATGCTCCCTACTGGTTAGGGGCAGGAATTACAAATTTTGACCTATTCCACTGCTGTTCAGGGACATTAGGAGGGTGGCCTAAATCATGTTCCCTACTAGTTAGGGAGCCAAGATTCGCCTTCAATCTTGCCCCACTACTGGTTAGGGCGACAAAGTTTACAAATTTTGACCTGTTCCACTGCTAGTCAGTGACAATAGGATGGTGGCCTAAATCATGTTCCCTACTGGTTAGGGAGCCAAGATTCGCCTTCGATCTTGCCCCACTACTGGTTAGGGCGACAAGATCTACAATTTTTGGTCTATTCCACTGCTGGTCAGTGGCAATAGGAGGGTGGCCTAAATCATGTTCCCTACTGGTTAGGGAGCCAAGATTTGCCTTCGATCTTGCCCCACTACTGGTTAGGGTGACAAGACCTACAATTTTGACCTATTCCACCGCTGGTCAGTGGTAATAGGACGGTGGCCTAAATCATGTTCCCTACTGGTTAGGGAGCCAAGATTTGCCTTCGATCTTGCCCCACTACTGGTTAGGGCGACAAGACCTACAATTTTGACCTATTCCACTGCTGGTCAGTGGTAATAGGACGGTGGCCTAAATCATGTTCCCTACTGGTTAGGGAGCCAAGATTTGCCTTCGATCTTGCCCCACTATTGGTTGGGGCGACAAGTCCTACAATTTTGACCTATTTTATCTTTGGCATGGTAATAGGATTCATGGCCTAAATCATGTTCCCTCTTGGTTGGGAGCCACGATTTGCCTTCGATCTTGCCCCACTACTAGTTAGGGTGACAAGACCTACAATTTTGACCTATTCCACTGCTGGTCGGTGGTAATAGGACGGTGGCCTAAATCATGTTCCCTCTTGGTTGGGAGCCACGATTTGCCTCCGATCTTTCCCCACTCTGCTTAGGGCGATAAGACTTACAATTTTGACCTATTCCACCGCTGGTGGGTGGTAATAGGACAGTGGCCTAAATCATGTTCCCTACTTTGGTTGGAGCCACGATTTGCCTTCGATCTTGCCCCACTTTGGTTAGGGCGACAAGACCTACAATTTTGACCTATTCCATTCTTTGGTCGGTGGTAATAGGACAGTCTTCAACTTATTCTACTGCTGGTCAGTGGCAATAAGATAATCTTCAGCCTATTTCATTGCTGGTCGGTGGCAATAGGATGGTTTCCAACCTATTCCACCGTTGGTCAGTGGCAATAGCATGGTTTCCAACCTATTCCACCGTTAGTCAGTGGCAATAGCAT
The DNA here is from genome assembly GCA_025506655.1 of Gossypium rotundifolium. Classification (NCBI taxonomy): domain Eukaryota; kingdom Viridiplantae; phylum Streptophyta; class Magnoliopsida; order Malvales; family Malvaceae; genus Gossypium; species Gossypium rotundifolium. Next base: position 169,083,190 of record CP106733.1, read on the forward strand.
GGTTTCCAACCTATTCCACTGTTGGTCAGTGGCAATAGGATGATGGCTTCACCGGTGTTGCTACACACCTGGGGACATATCCTGTAGACTTTTTTATGCCAAATGATGCGAATGCTATGGTCGGAATGACTCAATGCTCCCGACTACGCGTGATATGGATGACACTTACATGAATGCGAATGTCATGAGAATGATGATTTTTATAATAATTAAAATGCAATGATTGCAATAAATCGAATGCTCCTAGCATATCCCGGTCGTATCCACTTTGCATCGAGCACTCCTTCGCTCGAGTTCATCTATGCCCTTCGAGCGACATGATTTTTCTACCATGTTTAGCACACCGCCATCCGGACCCCCGGACCCCCACCGAGACCGACGATGATGTTGGTTGTCGCGAGTACAGACGACGTGAACGTCGACCACTACAGAAGTACACACCGAGGACTACACCATCGAACCATCAGTTTTAGGTATTTCTTCCGGTCTTGATTTTCTTGTATTTTGTATTTGTAAATATTACGATGTTTATACTTTATTTGTATAAAATTAACTTGATTATTTGTAGCTATGATTACTTAATATTGCTATGATTTTTGATGATTTGAGCTTTAAAATTTCGTAATAAGATTTTTAAGACATGACGCCAACAAATTCACGTGACACCAACAAGCTAAATTGATTTGTTTACTTTACACATGAGATCTAGTTGCAATTTAACCACATTTTCATGCGGGCATTTATTTCGATTATGACCACCTAACTTGCATATTCCACAATAGCTTACTGTTGGATTTCTCCTAAAGTCCATTTCATTACGGATTACGGATGATTGCGGATGCCTCTCGAATTCTGCGTAGCGCCTACATGCAGGACAAGCTCGAAAGTCGTCCGAGGTACTTCCCATGTAGACAGTCGAGCGGAGACGGGAACTCATTTTCCTGCACACGCAATATACGCCTAGTGTACACATCATCGACAAAATGTTCAACACTAAGGTTCGCTTTAGCACACGCCACAATATGTGCACACGGATAATGAAGTGTTTGGAACCTCCGCATTATGATATGCATTCAAGATCGACTCCATAAGACCTAGGTGGCAAATCGGGTTGACGAATCGATAGACTCCATAACTCGAAAAGTTTCTATTTGTGGTGAATATATTTCTCGATCATCGACCTCATGATCTGGTGGTTTGCAATCAATGCATCCCTGACATCTTTCACAAATACGTGTCCCGCATCCATCTGGTTGACTTGTTGTTCACCTATTCTTGGCATCAAGGTTGCCAACCTGTAGAATGTAGCCGAGAAGACAGATGAAATCGGTAGATATCGTGTTTTCAACAACACAGCGTTGACCCCCTCCACCAAGTTTGTGGTCATTTGACCATAACGAAAGCCCTCGTCAAAACTTTGAGCCCATTGCCACGGCTCCATTGTACCCAACCACTCCCAAAAATATTTGTTCATTTGACCTTCTATGTCACTCTCAAGTTGAGTCATCATTTGGTGAAAAATATGTGGCTCTAACTCGTGCGCTGTACATGTTTTAAAAAATGTAAGTTACGGTAAGGTTATCATTTACCTATTTTCACCACTTCTCTCTTCAGGTTTGATTCTTATACTCTTGAAAAAGTTAGGCGCAATGTGACGGATGCGAAGAACGGATCTCCATGGCACAACGGAGCCTAATTGCGGCAATTAGTCCTTTCCTCTATCGGAGATGATGCAAATATTATCGTTGCTAATAACATACCTCCGCAGGTTGGTCAAGAAGAATTCCCAAGATTCCATATTCTCCTTATCTACTATTGCAAACGCTATTGGGAGCACGTTCCTATTGCCGTCTTGAGCAACCGCAATAAGTAATATCTATGTATATTTTTCGTATAGCCATGTCCCATCCACCTGCACAAACGGCTTACAGTGTGGAAATACCCGTATACATGGATCAAACGTCTAGAACATCCGATGAAAAATTCTTTTCCCCGACTGTAATTGGTCATTTGGGTCGTAAAAAGGTCGTGTCTGTAACTCAATCATAGTTTCTGGTATGTACTCTCGCATAGCAGCTATCCATCCTTGTAGCTCGTTATACGATGAATCGTAATCCCCGTACAATTGTTCTATTGCCATCTGCTTAGCTATCCACGCCTTCGATATGATACCGATATTGGAATTATGCTTGTATTTCATTGATCAATCATCAAACTTTAATAGTCGACATGTCCTTCACCATTGGCATGATACATGTACATATAGTTTTAGAATCAAGTTTTCGATGATCTTACATCATACACGTGTCGATCTGCATGTATGAGGCCCAACCAATTTTCTTATCTCCCACATCTGTGATTTTTGAATGAATGCATTTCGTATCCGCCAATTGCGCCTTCAACCGCCTTCCAACACTCGCAATATATAATTTGTCGATTTAGACTCTGCGACTTTGTAATCCACCGATATATCCATGCTATACCGCTTTAATAGCAACACGCACTCTTATTTACTTGAATCTACGCCTCGAATAACTCCTCATGATCGAAATTCACGGTGACCGGTGAGCATGACATATTTGAGTACTACTGGAAACTCGCTTACAGCGTTGCGTCGGGGTCTATAAGCGACATGTGTGGCCCGGATTATTGTGTATCGTAATACATCGCATACGGTTCCCGATAGAAGACACACTCATCGCTCCCATCGTCATTCACGTCTTCATCGTCAATATCATCGGTATATCATCCATATCGGGATCATGTCAATATCGACCTCTTCCTCACAATGATCACAACTATCGTGTTCTATCATCACCAACGACATCAATATCGGTGTAATATTAAGATCGATATCGATCCCATGTATACCGAGTCGGCATCAACATACGATATTGGAGGCACTATATGCGGTTCTTCAAATTTCATGTTCTTCACCATATGCATTGATGTCTTCATTTTGCACAATACCGACTAACTCAAAGAATAAATGAATCGGTGCATTTTGTTACTCCCATTCCCACGAGAAAGAGTGATCATTGTCTCCACGTCTTCGTCGTCTACAAGTTCCATTTCGTGAATTTGATCGGATCTGAAACCGGAAACTTGTAGAAAATTCTCAAATCGATCTCCCACAACGTCTAACAATTTTTTGCGTTAATCCTTCCTTCATATCATCCAACGAGACATTTCTATTAAATCTCATTGCTATTTGTTGTCGACATTCAAATATGCATCCAACGGTTGTTGTCAAGATGATTCCATCGAAATAAACGATATCTGAAAACGATCATCCATCTTCAATGGTCAATCATTAAAAATAAACAAAATTTCTCAAACAAAATTTAAAACATAACATTCACAATAAAAATTAATTAATATAAACAAATAACTTACTAACAAATCAAAATAAACAAACAAAATAGAATAGCTTTAAAACAAAACTAAAAATTTAAAAATAACAAAAATAATAATTAGGTTTTTACTATACTAACAATATTAATAATACTAACTAAAATATACTAACTAAAATATTAACTTTTAGAGTAATACTAAAGTATTAATATACTAACATCAATATATTATTTTAAGATTCTAAGGGTTTTAAAGTAATGTCTATTAGTATACTAACACATTAATATACATACTAACTAACAATATATTATTTTAGGGTTTTAACTAACATATTAATATACTAACACATTAATATACATACTAACTAACATTAATATACTAACACTTTTCTCAAATTGATTACTTTTAAAAATATACTATTTTAAGTATCTTATTATTTTATATTTTTATTTTAATACATAATGTTTTCTATATTATTTTAATTTTTTATACTAACAATAATTATAATATATTATCAACAATAATAATATAATACTAATTAAAATAACATTTACCATTTTTACTAACAACAATATTACACTAGCAATAATAATAACTATTCTATATACTATCTAAATTAATCATTAAGGATTAACTAATAACAATATACTAAATAAAATAATGTTAGTGTTAAAAACTAACACATTAATATATACTAACATACTAACTAAGTTAACATAACTATTTTTTTAGGGTTTTATGGCTTAACCTACTAATCCTAAGTAAGTAACAATACTTATTAATAGTTTACTACAACAAATAACTAATAAAATAAAATTTAATATCTAATATAATAATATACTAACAACAAAGAACACAAACATTATTTCAAGAAAAATATACCTAATTTTCTTAATTTTTTTCCCTGATTTCTTCCTTCTTCTTTCTTTCTTTCTTTCTTCCTCTCTTTCTTTTTTACGACACTTCTTTCTTCTTCTTCTTCTTAGAAGAACCTTTCCGGAGACGAGGAGCTATTTAACGTGGCTGGTGTTACCCTTTCTTAAACCATTGACTGGCTTGGTGCCGCCTCTGGCAGTACATTGTCCAGGTGGTGCCGCCTATTGCAGACCATTGTTCTGCTTTTTTCTGTTTGCAACTGTTTGCTGCATGGGTTTGTAACTGTTTGCTGCATGGGGGGCTGACACCAGGGTGGTGCCGCCTATGGGAGTGGCGTGACCACCCTAGCCACCCCATTTCGGTAATTAATCTGGATCACATCCCATTTCGGTTCTTTTTTTTTCCTTACACTATTTTGATAAAAAAACCCTCACTTGAATTGATCCGTAGGATTCCCTAATTTATATTAATATCTCTCTTCAAGGCTACTAACGTCTAACCCTAAGTTGATTAATTGAAATCTCTTTCTAATTAAAACCCCTAGAATTGCATTAACTCGATCTATGGACTCCCATATTAGATTTGACCCTAATCCGGTAGATTTTTGTCACCCTATCTTTAGGTGCACGAACAACTCTGCTTAACTATGCTAGATCTACTCTTAGACAAGTCTCTTCCTCCTCTGCCTAAGCACATCACACTTGAATCAATATCCCAGAAATACCAAAAAAAGAATTAAGAACACATAGTTAAGAACAAATCAAGTATTTATCATACGTACTCAAATAACAATAACAAGATCCGTCTTAGGTTTCATCCCCTTAAGTATCGAGGGTTTAGTTCATAATTGTAAAAGAAAACATCTCGAAGAAAAGATAAAACAAAACATAAGAAATCCCTAAAACCCCATGAAGGAATTAAAGGAGTGATCTTCAGTCTTGAGTATGATTCCAGCTTTTTGAGATGAATCAACTGGCTTTCTTCGAGTAAATCCCTGAATTTTACTGCTCTGACTCGACTCCTTGGCCTAGCTGAACACTCCCTTAAAGGTTGGCCTCTAAGGTCTTTATTTAGGCTTTTGGAATATGTTTCTTTACCTTTAAGTACCCTAATCCGAATAGAATTCTATTTTCCTGCAGTAGAGACACGCCCATGGCACACGCCCGTGTAAATCGTGGCGGTGCGGGTGGTCGAACACATTGATGAGGCACGTGCTTTTCAGGGTCCAAGCCGTGTGGTCTTGGGCCCAGGCCATGTGGATTTTGTACTTTGGCCCATTTTCTCCGTTTTCGGCCCGTTATTCGTTCTTTTCATCCTTCGGTGCTCTACAAAGTATAAAACATGAAAACAAAGGATTGGGAGCACCTATTTCCATAATTAAAAGGAAAAATCATCCAAAAGTATGTTAAATGTGGGATTAAAATATGTTACTATTTCGGTTTATCAATAAGCTGGTGGAATGTTTCTAGTCACACTTCATCTCCATCAGGACTATCCATTTAACCACCTACGTTCCTGGATAAGGTCAAAAAAATTTTAAGAGAAGGGTGGTGACAATAAGTAATTATTTTTAATAAATAAAAATAAGAAATTTTAAAATTTATTTGAATTTCATTCTTTGGTCATTGATCTCACTAAAATTATCAATTATTTCGTTCATTAAATTTTTGCAATTTCTTTCTCAATGTAGACAACTAAAAGCTTATCAAAAATAATTTTCCATCTTGTTACTAAGTCGAGTCTTTACAATCTTTACAAAGAAAAATTACGTTCTATGGATGTAGTTGAAGCCGTAAGAGTTACTATAAGACAAATTAATCTATCAACGAATAGGTACTTAGCGACTTTCCACTCTCAACTAAGCTTCGACAATGTTCAAAACGTGTTGATATTTTTCTCAAATTAGGATGCTTACACACATTAAGTTCATAGTAGCCACCCCAAGGCCCATAAAAATGCCACCACCACGACCTCACCAACTCTGGTATCATCCAAAATTCGAAGTGTCACTTCTCCCTTCTCTTTGATTTCACTATTACATGATTATTTATCTATCTTTGTACATTGAGGGTAGCGTACATCTTAAGTGTGAGGGGATTAAGTGCCTAACTTTTGCATCATTCTCAATTCCCAATTTAATCCTGCTTTTCAAGTAAGCTCCTCATATTACTAATTAGAATGAAATTTCTAATAATTTATGATTTTATTGATATGTTTCGATTAAATCATTTATAATTGTGAATTGATGATTAAATTTAAAGAATGCTAGAGAATCAAGCATGATAAGTCTATTTTTCTAAAATAAAAAAATTTTCTAGGTTGTTGAACTAAATTTGAATATTATCTTGAAGTTTGAAATTTACAGGGATTGATGTCAAATACCCATAATTTTTGCGAGATTTTGAGCCTTACAAAGCATATATTCTTTTTCATGCTCACTTTATTGATTATGAGTGTGTCAACTTTGAACTGTTATTCTAGAACTTGCCTCGATTATACATGTTGAGACCACAACTATGATTTGATATATTGAGATGATAAAGGCACCTAGGTTTTAACCCATTCACACCACTAAAAAGCCTACCCACATAATTAACCCCTAATGAACCCTTCTTAATCCTAACAACCCTTTTATTGATTTACCCACTAATATTAACCCAAAAAGCCCTTTGAATTTGTTATCATTCTTTTGGTACCCTTCATCGAGGATTGATTTGATCGATTACCTAATTAGTTTATTTCAGGTTAATAAATTTTTTTATTATGTATTTGCTTTAGTTTCTTCTTAAAATAAAATCGAAGTATACTCAGTATTAGTAGCGTAGAAAGTGAGCTTGAACATTTAAATTTCAATTATTGAAGAAAAAGCTCGTATTATTATTAGTTTAAAGTTTCAATTGATGTAATCATTTATTTTCTAGTTCATTGTTTTTAATAGGTGATTTGTCAATTCGATCTCGATTCTAACCCTTTTAATTCAGCCTTTATCCACACCTTTAACCCAAGCCTGTTACAACCACGATTAAAGACCTTTTGATTTGTATATCATCTCATATTATAGTGGTGGAGATTTGATTTTCAGGCAAGCCTATAGGTTTAACTTTTCAGGTTCGACTATTGAGTGCTTAATTGTGAACCTTAAACACCTTTGAGTGATTTGAGTGAATCTTTAGTGAGGATGTCAATCCTTGTCGGTTTTGAATCAAAGGTAATTATTTAGAAGAGGGAAGGCACCTATGTTTTTCATACTACAAATTTATGACTTAGAATTGTTTGAGTCTTTATGAGTCTTTGAGTTAAATTATCCATGTATGAATTATCTATGAATTATGATGAGGTATTATTGATAGGAATTGTGACTTGAGGAAAGTTCGTTTTAATTTTAAATTGAGAATTTTGCTTGAGGACAAGCAAAAGCTTAAGTGTGGGGGTATTTGATAAACCGTAATTATAACATATTTTAATCCCATATTTAGTATGCTTTTGGATGATTTAGTCCTCAATTTATGTAAAAAGGTGCTCTTAATCCTTTCTTTTCATGTCTTATACTCAGGAAAGCACCCAAGAATGAAAAGAACAGAAACGGGCTTAAAACGAGCCAATTTGGGCCAAAGAGGAAATCAACACGACCTGGACATTAAGCCACAAGGTCGTGCATCATCAAAATACTTCACACGGCCTGACCCCCAAATCACAATGGCCATGCTTCAAACAACAGAATCGAAACACGGCCCAACCGCGATTTACATGGGCGTGTGCCCTGGCCATGCCTTTACCGCGGGAGAAAGCAATTTCACTCAGATTTGGATACTTTAAGACAAAGAAACACTTTCCAAAGCTTAATCAAACACTGAGTAGGAACTATACTCGAATTAGGACACTTAGAGACCAAGTAAAGCATTCTAAAAGTCTATATAAATATCCTAAGTGCATCCTAGAGAAGGGCGTCAAAGCTAGGCCAAGGAGCCAAGCCGAGAAGGTCAGATTGAGGGAATTACTCGAAGATAGCCAGTTGATCCATCCCAAGAAGTCAGAATTCTACTCAAGACGACGGATTTCTCCTTCAATTCTTTCAGGGGGTTTTAGGGATTTCTTATGTTTTGTTTTATCTTTTCTCTTGAGATGTTTTCTTTCTTTGTTATGAACTAAACCCCTCAGATAACTAAAAGGGATGAAACCTAGATGAATCTTGTTATTATTTTCTAAATTATATGATAAATACTTAGTTTGTTCTTAATTATGCATGTTTAATCCAATATGATGTGTTTAGGTGGAGGAGGAATAGACCCTGCTTAAGAGTAGATCTAGCATAATTAAGTAGAGTTGATCGGACGCCTAGAGATAGGGTGACGAGATTTTGCCGGATTAGGGTGAAACCTAATATGGGAATCCATAGATTGATTCTTCGCTATTCTAGGGGTTATTATAAGAGAACGAGAGTTCCACTAATTAACCTAGGTTTAGACGTTATTCGCCTCGAGAGGGTTTAATATATCGTTAGGAGTCCTACGGATCAAACTAAGTGAATAAATCGTATGGTTCAGGTGTTAGATAACAAGTGAAGTCTGGGTGGATTCTTCCCGAGGGTATCATCGTGATCAATTGAGTTTTCTTCAAGTTATTTCCCAATTCGTTCTTTTTCTCTTTGTGTCTTTTGCTTAGTAGTCGATAAATTAAATCAACCAATCACTCCATATTTTAGGCTAAATAATAAAAGAAAGTAAGTATTAGTACTTTTAGTTCCTTTGGGTTCGACAATCCGGTCTTGCATAAGCTATACTACTGTTCGATAGGGCCTTTAATCGTTGTCAGAGTTAGTTTCCAGGTTCGATCACATTCTTTATAAATTTTTAAGCTCTGATTTCAACGATCAGAGAGAGCACCAAAAGGTTAACTTCGAGAAACAAGGAAAATGAGGTAAATATCTTGAGTACACATCAAGGCTCTTCAAGGCAAGAACCCAACTCGAGGCCAAATATAGAAAGGCCCCAGTTCACACTCATCCCGATAACATATAAAAAGCTGTGTCAGAATCTTTTTGATGTACATGTAGTGTCTCCGTTCTACGTGAAACTTGTGCAACCTTCGTACCCAAAATGGTATAATGAGAATGCCCAATGTGAGTACCATGTGGGAATAACAGGGCATTCCATTAAAAATTGCATTACATTTAAAAATTTAGTTGAAAGGCTCATTGAAAGGGGAATTGTGAAAGTCGATGATTCCTCAGAACCTAATCACTTGGATGAAGCAGTGAATATGATAATTGAAAGTGGATGAAGAAAAGTTGCAATTCCTTGAAGAAGTTAGAGGCTTGGAGGAATACGGTGAATCGAACACAAATGACATATCCGATGAGAAAATTGGGGAATAAAAGTTTCCAAGTTCTTACATACTTGGGAAGATTTTAAACAATAGGATCATGGAAGGAATCCCTGTATTTTTAGAGTTAATCTAGAGTAATACTAAAAAAACATGCTTGTTACTTTAAGCCCAGAAGCAATAAGAATCCTTTTGTGAAATGGGCTTGTGTCCAGAATTTTTATTTCAATAAAATGTATCTTTTAAGTAAATATTTTTCATTCTTTACATTTTATATTCGTACATTCTTTTTGTTTTAGAATATTCTTTCAATCGTTATTCATGACTATATCATACAAATAATTATCCTTAGAATAATTTATTCTTTGGATTGCCTTCGTACTTAGGTACCCAGATATTAACGACATGAGCGACGTTGTTACAAACTCCCTTTTTGAATGAGATATGGGTCTAGGGGATCTAAGAACTTTGATGATGACAGAGATTGTAGCCAATCTTTTGATTTGTTAAGGATGGTAAAATAGGTGAAAATAGACTCCACTTTGCAAAGGGTCGGTGGATGTTGCGAGCTTAGGAAAGGGAAAAGGATGACCCTAACTCACCACGTAAATAAGGCGAGACATCATTGATTTATTTTTTAAGAATTCCAAAATGTTGTCGCACAATCATATCGAGGAATGCTAGGCTTGAAATGTGGGTGTGCTGTTTAAAGATTCCATGGTATTGGTTTTACGATGGCCAGGCTAATCAAGAAGATCAGGCTACTGGTTTACCAAGAAAAGGAAATTGCATCAGTTACACCGTAAATGCCAAATTGGGGAAGACAAGACTTATGTGCCTCTTCCATTCTTTCTATAGGTGGGGCATAGATGTTATGTGACAGATCTCGTCAAAAGCATCTAGCCAATACCAATTCATCTTTATGGTTATCAATTACTTCACTAAGAGGGTGAAGGTTGCTTCATATGCCAAAGTTACAAAGTCAGCAGTCATCAAATTCAAATCCAAATCCAAATCCAAATTTAAATTCAAAGCAAAATCCAAATCCAAATTCAAATCCAAATTCAAATTCAAATCCAATCAATTTTTTAAAGACTCGTTTGATATTGTTAATATTGCTTCTGCTTCTTCCAAACGGCATGATGAATTACAAAAAGCGCAAGCATCTATCTCAAATTGGCAATTGGAACATGTATGAATTAGATTGGCGTTTTGTGTCTTGGTAAGACTCGAAAGAGTGCTCATTTAAATTCAGTTACTAGTTTACTAACGATGTATAATGCAACTACCACAAATTTTGAAAATCTAAAAATATCACTCCTAACTATTCTCGTGATGAGAAGCTTATAAAGACCTATAATAGATTGAGGTTTTTTAGTTTATTTTTATTTTGCATATGATGAAGGAAGTTTTGGGGATTCTTGATAATTTTGTCAAGTTTTGCAACGTCGTTCTCAAGATATATTAAACGTCATGAATTTAGTTTCGACAACAAAATATTTATTTCAAAAGTTAAGAGATGAAGGATGGGATGAATTGTTGAAAAATATGATATCCTTCTTTGAAACTTGGGAGTTGGATTTTCCATATATGAATGATCAATACATTGTGGGTCATAGTCGTAACAAGAAAGAAGATGTTACAGTTATCGAATGGATATATTTTTTGCTACAATAGATACTCAGTTGCAAGAATTGAAGATCAAATTTAACAAATTCGAGCTTTTCTCTCTTACTACAACTTTAGATCCCAAAGAGTTTTTCAATGTAAATAAAAATTTAAATGGTCTCAAAGACCCTTGGCTTGGCGAGGAGATGAAGCTGCCGGCATGAACTCATGCGGATCGGTCTCCTTTGAGGAGACTATATATGGTTGGCCTCTTACGCTTCATCGGCATTTTCTTGGTGTAGCTTAGGAGTCTAGACACTTTTTCTAAAGAAAGAAGGAAAAGAAGTAAGAAAGAATGAGAAAGAGGATGGGGAAAATGGGAAGAGCATGAGTTTAAATAGAAATTTAAATCATCGTGTTCCCACGCCCGTGGTCCGAGGGCGTGTCAATTTACACAGCCGTATCGCATGGCCGTGTGTCTGTGCGTGTTAAGTCACCATGCCCATTTTTCAATCGGCCACGCCCGGGGGGCATAAGTCAGCATTTTGGCACGGTTGAGAGGCACGAGCATGTTCTGCCTGTGTTGTGCAAGTCAAGAGTTTCATCGTTCTAGGAGCACGGTGCTGCCACTTTTACTTGAGCCCAGGGGTAGTGGTTGGATCTGTGACGTCGTGGGGTGGTTGGGACCGATTCGCACGGCCTCTGTTGTCAAGATCAGTACGGTAGTTCTAGTGGTCCACATGGTCACAGACGCGACAGTGTGTAAGGCCATGTGGCCTTGAAATTCTGCACTTTCGGTTAGTTTAAAAGGAAAGAAAGAAGGAAGGAAAAGAAACTGAAAATAAATTTGAAAGTAAATAGTGTTAGTACTCAGGTTGCCTCCCGAGAAGCGCTCGTTTATAGTCTTAAGCTGGACTTTCCTCGAATTAGAAAAATTAGAGAGGTTTAAAGGTTTGAATATCTTCCCTCTTGCTTAAAGTTTTATTTTCTTGATAAGGTTCAAGTCGATAAGCGTTTACCTTAAAAGTGCCGAATGTTGGATTGCTTACCTCGACTGTTTCATGGGGGAAGATATCGTGTACCTTAAGAGGAATTTCCTTGCTTACGTTCAGGCCTGTTGTGATGATGCAAGGATTGGCTTTGTCGAGCAAAGACCTAGTCTTCTATTTTGAAGTGATTTGATGTTCCTATGAGTTCTTCTGGTGGTTTTTCTGGTGTTACTTCGTGTGAGTCCGGTTATTCTTTGTCATGTGTTTTTTGCTCTTCTAATTTGTCAACCCTTAGGCTTCGTTCCTTTTGTAATTCTCCTTTGTTGCGTTGGGGTCTAAGATTTGGCTCAGGGTTGTATCCTTGTGATATTTCCTGCGATGAAAGTTGAACAAATTGTTTATCAAATGAATTATCTTTCTTACCTTCATCGATTGTTGTCCTGGCTGAGTCAAGAGCTTGAAGACTGATTGATTCGTTACCTACATAAAGTATGAGTTCGCTTGTGGCAACATCAATTTTAGTCTTAGCAGTTGCTAGGAAAGGTCTTCCTAAAATTAAGGGAATTGAAGTATCCTCATCCATGTCTAAGACAATGAAATCTACTGGGAAAACAAATTTTTCGATTTTTACAAGAACATCTTCGATAATGCCCCTAGGAATTCTAACAGTTTTATCAACTAATTGAATGCTCATCCTAGTTTGTTTGGGTTTCCCTAGACCTAGTCGTTTAAACAATGTATAAGGCATGACATTTATGCTTGCCCCTAAATCAGCTAACGCATTATCAATAGTTAAACTACCAATTAAACATAGAATTGTAATACTCCCTGGATCTTTTTATTTCTGTGATAGTTTATTCTGTAGCATTACTGAGCATACTGCGTTTAATTTCACATGATGTTCTTCATCTATTTTGCGTTTGTTCATCAAGAGCTGCCTTAAAAATTTCCTCGAGTCTGGCATCAGAAAAAGAGCTTCAAGAAGAGGTAAGTTGATATGTAATTTCTTCAAGAGTTTAAGAAACTTACCGAACTATTCTTTTGAATCATCTCTTTTCATTGCTTCGGGATAAGGTATGCGAGGTTGGTACTCTTTGACTACCGATTTTAGCTTTTCTTGTGTTACCTCTAGTTTACCTTCGTCTACCTTATTTTATTGAATTGTGTTTAGTTCATTTAACCCTTAATTATCTTGAGCTGTGATGGATTGAATTTGTTCCTTAGGGTTAATCTCGGTGTTGCTTGGTAGACGTCCTTGCGGTCATTCAGACATTAGCCTTGCGAGTTGCTAGACTGCATTAGTAACTTCCTTGACCGACTTAGTAATTTCCTCTATTCGGCTCTCGTTACCTTTAATTGTTCTCTCAGTTTCTTGGAAACGATTTTCTGTGTCTGCCGTGAATTTTGTCAGCATCTCCTCGAGGGTTGGTTTCTTCTTTTGTGGATATGGCTGATTTTGAAAGTTTTGAGGAGGTTGTTGCCTTTGATTTCCTTGGTTTCCTTGACCTCCCCACGAAAAATTTGGGTGGTTCCTCCAACCTGGATTGTAAGTATTACTATAAGGATTATTATTAGATCTGAAATTATTACCTATATAGTTCATCTGTTCACTTTTTGCTTCCGGTTAGTAGGGTGGGTACTCAGGATTCGCCACAGTTCCACTCGTATCACACTGTATGACTGGATGTACCTGCGAAGAACACAAACTATCAATCTTTTTATTCATCAATTCTACATGTTTTGATAGCATGGTTACTGCATCGATGTTGTAAACTCCGGCTAATTTTGTCAGTTTCGTTCTTGTAACTTGCCACTGATAGTTATTTAGTGACATCTCTTCAATGAATTAAGTAGGTCGCTTGAGAGTTTTGTTGTTCAGAGTTCCACCTGCGGCTGAATTAATTAATTGCCTTGTTGAGGAATTTACACCATTGTAGAAGGTTTGGACTTGTAGCCACAAGGGTAGACCATGGTATAGACACCTCCTCAAGAGATCCTTGTATCTCTCCCATGCATCGTATAACGTCTCTAGATCCATCTGCACAAAAGAAGAGATATCATTCTGTAATTTGGCCGTTTTGGCGGTGGAAAAAATATTTTAATAAAAATTTTTCGGTCATCTGCTCCCATGTAGTGATTGACCATCGTGGTAATGAGTTTAACCACTGTTTGGCTTTATTTCTCACTGAAAAAGGGAATAACCAAAGACGTCTGGCATCATCAGAAATGTCATTTATTCTAAAGGTATCACAGAACTCCAAAAATTAGCTATATGAGTATTTGGGTCCTCGCCCCGCAAACCATCAAATTGAAAAAAGCATTGAATCATTTGTATTGTGTTAGGCTTTAATTGAAATTATTAGCAACTATAGCAGCCTAACAATACTAGATTTCGCTCTGTTAAATGCTATTTAATGTAGTCAAACATGGTGCGTGGAGCATTATTTTCTCACATTAGGTGGTGGTGGGTTATTCTCGCCCATCCTTGATGGGATTGAATCACGCCTCGGGACATATCCTAGACTTTTTATGCCAAATGATGCGAATGCTATGGTGAATGACTAATGCTCGATCGATGGATGACACTTACGAATGCGAATGTCATGAGAATGATGATTTTTATAATAATTAAAATGCAATGATTGCAATAAATGAATGCCCTAGCTAAATGATATTATGGAGGACATTTGCATGAATGCGGATGTCATGATAATGATTCTTTGTTAAAATGTATAAGGATCACAATGCGATAATTGCACGTCCTAATGATGATGAATGAATGTAAAATGAAATGACCCTTTATGCTTAGTTGTCCCGTCTCCACCAGTCGAAACCCCATCCGTATTGCTAGTACCTTTGCCAAAAACTCAAAGAAACAATCATATTTTGCTCAAACAGTTTGCCCTAATGTGACTTCAGCACTCAACATACAAGACTTTAAGGCCTATACTATCTTGATCAACCCATTGTCTATGGGTATAGAAATTGTATCATCTTCAATCCATCCCACTCGTCGGTGTAGAATTTATGTCATCTTACAATCCCACTACTACCGGGTAGAATT